>CM045999.1:12113319-13444153 GCA_025175895.1 Wurfbainia villosa
AGGGCTTACTACTAATAAGAACATCTCACACGGATAGCTTCAAGCCCTCTCGGTAGTGCTCCTTGGTAACCCTTCACTGCAACAACTACTAGACCTTGATAAGCCCCCACTTATGTATGAACATTACTTCCCCTCATAGAAGGGAAGGATATGTGGTTTGATAAGGAATAACTCCTAATCATTCCGATGCATTCTAATTGGTTTTCACTGAGCACTACCCACTAGCTCGAGAGGCAAAGGGTGCCATACTTCTTCTCAGGAAAATCAACGATCACACTTCAGAGAAATACACAAGTTATAGGAACTGTTGGTGCAATCGGCCCAGGTCACGATTGACCAGGACTCGAGTTTGACTCGAGTGATGTTTTGATGTTTCGACAAAAATATATGACAATGTAATTGTCATTTGGTAAAGTTCAAGTCTTGAGTACTTGGCATGGAAAGTCCAAGTGGGACACTTGGCACATGAAAAGTCCAAGCATAGTCTTGGCATTTGAGAAGTCCAACATAGGTTGGCAAGGGAAAGTCCAAGCATGGGTCTTGGCATGGAAAGTCCAAGCATGGGTCTTGGCATGAAAAGTCCAACATGGGTTGGCAAGGGAAAGTCCAAGCTTGAGTCTTGGCATTTGAGAAGTCCAAGGGTGTGATATTGGCGGCGTAAAGTCCAAGTGGGAGCTTGGCAGCATAAGTCCAATGATTGGCGGCGTAAAGTCCAAGCGGAGTCTTGGCGGCATAAGTACAATGTGCCTTGGCGGTGTAGACACCGTTAGCATGACATAGTCGATGGAAGCACCTGAAGGCTAGCGCGATGGATGAACAAGTCATGGATGACTTGGAGGGATCCGATAGACGTGAGGCTGATGGAGGTGGCTAGAAGGCTTAGGTCTAGGCTAAGGGTGGTCTAGCAAGTATGGGGGAACCATACTTGGGCTAAAACCTCATGTTTGAGGTGTGCCAGTCGACTGGTGCCATGTGAAAGTCGACTGGACCGAGTCAACTAGGGTTATTCAGCGCCGATCGCCAAAGGTGGGCGGCCGATCGATGAGCCGAGCTGATCGATCGTGTTATCACCGACCGGTGCTCGAGAAATCGCCACGAGTATCGGAGTCGAGACTGGTCGAGTGAGGACTCCATCAGTCGACTGATGGGTATGATCAGTCGACTGATGGTAGATCCGTTGGACTTATCCAACGTGGATCTAGCCGTTGTCTCACAACAACAATGGCATCAGTCGACTGATGGTCCCGATCAGTCGACTGATTGACATTTTCCAGCACAGGTTGAAGCTATATAAGGAGCTCGTGATGGAGGAAAAGATAGCGATTTTCTTGGGCGAAATTGAAGGGGGAAGTTGGTGCTTTCCAGTCCTTCAAAGCAAGTTCAAGGCAATCAAAGATCAAGCAATCCAAAGCTCTTGTAAAGTGTTTTTCCTTTACTTGCATTTGTATTTCATATTGTATTTGCTTGTATCTAATTGATTATTGTTGTAATCATTATTGTACGAGGTTTCTCCGCCTCCGGATTGTTCCGAAAAGGAGTGTTTATTAGTGGTTGCATGTGCATCACTAGAGCTCGTAGAGCTCGATCCGTGGAGTAGGAACTGTGCGGTTCTGAACCACGTTATATCGTTGTGTTAGCGTGTTGTGTATTTCGTTATTGTTATTACTTTTCTATTTCCGCTGCGCTAACAAAATTGTAGAAACAAACGCGAAAGAATTCCATTGACGCTATTCACCCCCCTCTAGCCGTTACAATATTCCTAACAGGAACAAGATAAGTTCCAAATATTTGGAAAAATCTAGAGAAGAGGTTTTCATTTGCTAATTGCCAAGTCTACTTACAGATAAGAGCCCGCTTTACTCATTCTTTTTGAAGTTTATCTATTGCCCCATTAGTATTCTCACCACTATCATTTCTAAGCATAAGTAAGTTTTCTCTAGGCTCTCAGCTGAGAAACTCCGAGCTTAATGCATTATGGACTATCCTTGCTTATCATACTGGAAGTATAGTTTTCTTTACAGAGGTTGGAGCTACACATGGCGTCTTTATGGCTTTAATTATTCCCCCGAGTGGAGGTGACACAGGGAGGAGAGAAGTTTTTCGCTCGATCAGACGAGGTCATTCGTAAGCCTTTTATCCTGTTGCAATGTTTTCATTATACCCCCAAGTGGAGGAGATGCAGGGAGGAGAGAAGTTTCGCTTGGCTCAGCGAGGTCATTCGTGTTGGTGCAATCGGCCCAGGTCACGATTGACCAGGACTCGAGCTTGACTCGAGAGATGTTTTGATGTTCGACAAAAACATATGATAATGTGATTGTCTTGGGAAAGTCCAAGTCTTTAGTACTTGGCATGGAAAGTCCAAGTGGGACACTTGGCATTTGGGAAAGTCCAACATGGGTTGGCAAGGAAAGTCCAAGCATGGGTCTTGGCAATGGAAAGTCCAAGCATGGGTCTTGGCATGGAAAGTCCAACATGGGTTGGCAAGGGAAAGTCCAAGCTTGAGTCTTGGCATTTGAGAAGTCCAAGGGGTCGATATTGGCGGCGTAAAGTCCAAGCGGGAGTCTTGGCAGCATAAGTTCAATGGTTGGCGGCGTAAAGTCCAAGCGGAGTCTTGGCGACGTAAGTCCAATGTGCCTTGGCGGTGTAGACACTGTTAGCATGACATAGCCGATGGAATCACCTGAAGGCTAGCGCGATGGATGAACAAGTCATGGATGACTTGGAGGGATCCGAGAGGCATAAGGCTGATAGAGGTGGCTAGAAGGTTTAGGTCTAGGCTAAGGGTAGTCTAGCAAGTATGGGGGAACCATACTTGGGCTAAAACCTCATGTTTTGATGTCATATCGAGGATTTGGCATATCGATCATTGCCATAGGTTGGCGATCGTGATTAGAGCGATCGGCCCGATCTTGTGATCAGTCGACTGGTGCTCGGTTTTTCGGGCACAAAATGGAGTCTGACTCGACTGTTGGGTCTAGCAATCGAGTGGAGGCTTGATCAGTCGATTGATGGTCATAATCAGTCGACTGATGGTGGATCCGTTGGATTTTTCCAGCATGGATCTAGCCATTGTCTCACGACAACAGTGGAAATAGTCGACTGATGGTCCCGAGCAATCGACTGATCGGCATTTTCCAGCACAGGTAGAAGTTTTAAATGGAGCTCGTGATGGAGGAAAAAGCATCCGGTTCTTGAGAGCTTTTGGGGCGATTTGTTGCTGCAAATCAGGTCTCTAAGTGCAAGTCAAGCAATCAAAAGCAAGTGTTGTAAAGTTTTTCTTTACTTGTCTTTCGTATTTGTATTGTATATTGCTTGTATTTCATTCTTGCTGTTGTAAGATTATTTGTACGAGGTTTCTCCACCTCCGACTTGTGTCGAGAAGGAGTTATTGTAATTAGTAGTGCGTGTTTGCATTGCTAGGGCTTTTAGAGCCCGATCCGTGGAGTAGGAACCGTTCGATTCTGAACCACGTTAAATATTTTTGTATTTGTGTTTGTCTATTTCGTATTGCTTCATTATTATTCTGCTGCACACTAACGAAATTTGTAGATGAACACGAAACGAATTTCATCACGCAACGAATCAACGCTATTCACCCCCCCCCCTCTAGCGGCCTCAAATCTCCTACAATTCGTAAGCCCTCAATCCTACTACAGCGTTCGCCCAACTCAGTGAGGTCATTCGTAATCCCTCGACCCTGCCACAACATTTTTATTATTCCTCCGAGTGAAGGTGAAGCGGGAAGGAGAGAAGTTTCCATTCGGTTTGACGAGACCATTTGTAAGCCTTTAACCTTGTTGCAGCGTTCACCCGACTCGATGAGGTCTCATAAGCCCTCGACCATGCCACAACATTTTCATTATTCCCTCGAGTGGAGGCGAAGAGGGGAGGAGAGAAGTTTTTGCTCGGCCCGGCGAGGCCATTTGTAAACCCTCGACCTTGCTGCAGGTTCACTCGACCCGATGAGGTCATTCGTAATTCCTTGACCCTACCACAATATTTTCATTATTCTCCTGAGTGGAGGCGAAGCAAGGAGAAGAGAAGTTTTCGCTCGATCCAATGAGGCCATTCATAAGCCCTTGACCTTGCTGCAGTGTTTGCCCTACCCGACGAGGCCATTTGTAAATCCTCGATCTTGCCGCAACATTTTTATTATTCCCCCGAGTGGAGGCGACGCGAGGAGAGAAGTTTTCGCTCGGTCTGACGAGGTCATTCGTAAGCTCTCGACCCTACCACATCATTTTCATTATTCTCCCGAGTGGAGGCGAAGCGGGAAGGAGAGAAGTTCTTTCATAATTCCCCCGGATGGAGGCAACTTGGGGAGGAGCGAAAGTTAAGTCAGTAGTTATCTTATTCGGTTGAGGTAATTCATAAGCCCTTGGGCCGATCTTCTTCTTTTTTGATTTGGCCTAGAAAATTTGTAAGTCTTCGGGCCAAACTTATTTCTCTTATGTAGAAAGGGCAATGCATAAGTTCTCACACCAACATTCTTTTATATTCGAATGAGGCAATTCATAAGGCCTCGAGCGAGTTTTCTTCTTCAGTTAGGACAAGCTCCCTTGGTCTAGTCACAACCCTTTCTTCGACTTAGATGGATCACAAGCCTCTAAGCTATCCTTCTCATGGTCCATCCAAGGCCAACCACCTTCCCTCCGACCTGCTACGATCTTTTCGTGCCATGTGAACCATCTGCGGGTTACATATGATACTATTTGACCGAGGTAGTTCGTAAGCCCTCATGTCATCCTTCTTTCTATTCGACCGAGGCAATTCGTAAGCTCTCATGCTAATCTTCTTTTTATTCGACCAAGGCAATTCGTAATCTCTTGAGCTGACTATCTCCTGCCTTGTCGAGGCAATTCGTAAGTTCTCAAGTAGATTATTTTTGTTATTCATCCAAGGCAATTCATAAGACCTCACTTTAGTCGACAGGATATTATGGCTAAATATGATATCCCTAACTAAAGGAACAAAGAGTAGAGATATGGTCCAACTTGAGGCGACGAAGTAGTAAATGAAGTCAGACTTATCAGAGTGAATCATCGGACTATTTTGGAAGAATTACTAATGATACTATTGGAATTGACCTAATATAAATGATGATATCCAAGACTTCTGAGTGAAGGTTCATGGTTGTCCTGAGTCTTATAGATAGCTCCAAAGTCCTACACCTCCTGAGAACTCGTGCGCGCAAGTTGCAGAACTCCTCACTCGCCACGCTCGAGTACTCGGCCTCCCGAGTGCCACCCGACAACCCTCTCATTCCCGTCGTGGAATGCCTCACCCGAGCACCCGCATGCACCCCAGTCATGGACCCCTCTCCCGAGTTAGTGACTTTCTCGAGTGTCGAACTGTTCTTACCGAGTCGGTAGCTCTTCCCGAGTCATCAACTCTTCCCGAGTTATAGCACATGCGAGCGGCTATTCCCAAGGTAGGCATGCCATGCCCCACTTTTCTCTCGGATTTCGCTTTCAGACACTCAACCTATATGGGCTATGTTGTAATCCACATGGGATATTATGGTCTTATACGACAAAGAAGGAGTGCATTAGAGCATATAAGACTCCCCGCATTATCTGTCCCCTAATAGCCCAACAAAGGACACAACTGGTAGATAAGCTTGGTCGGCGGAGAAATCAGGGGTTTAATATAAAGGCAAATGGAGGCTTTTGGAGAGGGGGCTTCTTCTCTCAAACTCTTCTTCGTCCTCTCTATTTGGTTGCTTCTTCTTCCCTATCAATTTTACTACACTTATATTCTTTCTTTCTTTAATGTCATGTCTAACTTAAGCATTAGAGGGTCGTCGTCGAGAGTGTCGGACATTGTTTGACGTGTGTTAACTTTGATAAGTTTACTGCTGCGACCACAAGGACCCTATCTCTTCCGAAGCCATCTACAAAGAGGCCTCAAGATAAATGACCACATTAATATATATTAAAAACTATAATGGTACTGACTAGCTAAATAAAGGTTACATAACATCCTCATATTTATACAAAGAGCAACATCAACAATTCAAAGGCAAAGCAATTCAGGAACTCAAGGATTTTGCTGAAGAGTCTATGTTCTTTCTTTCAGAAGAGGAGAATGGAAATGATATCATTATCACCTGTATTCCCACCACGATCGTTGCCAATAGTTGACTTTATCATAACACATTTTATTGTATTAGAATGTAGGAAATTAATAGTTCATCTAGTTGGTCTATTAAAGTTCATTAACCTGGAGTAGTGTCTAAAACTTTCTCTTATATCTATTCATTAAACACTCTTCTACTTGCCATTTGAAACAAGCGAAAAAAATCCCTTTCCTCTCTAACAAAGTGGTATTAGAGCCTTACTTGGTTAATAAGAGAAGACAAATAATTAAATTACTTAATTCTTTTTAATCCCCGCAATCTCGTAAAGGAGAATTATGAGAAATGTATCTAAAGATATTGTATTTTATGTTAATCTCATTTTTGCAGGTATTCAGTTGACTGATTAATTTTCAATCGATTGGGTATGATTTAGTCGACTGAGATGTCTAGTTGGCAAGATAGTTGGTGATCGACCGGAGATCTGACAACGAAGATGACAAGAGCTCCAGTCAACTGGAGAGGTCTAGTTGACTGGAAAGGTAAATTTTCCGATGCGGAGTCAGGTGACCTAGAGTCGATTGGACCAGGTCCAGTCAACTGGAAAAACCAATGTACCAAATCGACGGGCTGATTTGGAGTCGACTGGAGGGTATTTCAGTCGATTAGAAAGTGCTTATAAAAGAAATAGAGGACCAACTCCAAATTAATCAATTGCTCATACATTGAAGTGCTGTCGAAATCATCTCTGATTTACAATAGCTCTCGCATGCCAACCTTCTACAAGTCCGACACTCCGAACGTCATTTCAAAGCTATCAGTGTCAGTATAACTTTATTGCTTTCATTTTCAATTTATTGTACTTAAATTCAAAAGGATAGGTGGTTGTATCTTTTCCTTATATTTGTTGTAAAAAGTAAATCACTCCGAGTTCGAGAGTTCTCGAATCGGAGGATTTTAATAGATTATCCATCGAGGTGACTCTCGGAGAGTCGTGGGCCTTGGACTAGCAACCCGACTCGGATTGTAAACAAAGTAAAAATAAATTATACAATTTATTTAATTTACATTTCCATTGTATACTCTTACATTTCAAAAAGATTAATTTTAAAATTAAAAAAAAATTATATTTCAAGATTCACCCCTCTCTCGAAAATCTTCAACTTTTAAAATCCAAAGACAAAGCAAAATTTCCACGTAATGTAATGTATTTTTTATTCTTTAATTTTCAAAATCACAATGTGATTTATATGGAAGTGAAATTATGTTTATCATTTTTTATTGTCATTTGATAAAACTTATAATTTTTAATTTTATATTATAGTTATAATAGTAAGAATGTAATTTAATTTGAGTTAATTTTATAATTGTAAATGTACGGAAAAATTAATTCGATAAATATAAGAGACATATTTTGATTTTTTTAATCAATTTAATAAACATGTCATGAATAAAAAAAATCCGAATATGAAATATTCAAATTATATATTTAATTTTCATAACCTTGAAATTTTTCTTCGAAGACTTATTGAAAAGAAAATTATTCAACTCGACTGAAATTGAACAAAAAATTGATCAATTGATGATTTGGCTCGACTATTTGATTGAGAAATTGAATAAAAAAAATAAGCAATCGATTACTCGACTCGACTATTCGATTAAAAAATTGAACAAAAAGCATATCATACAATTGTTCAATTCGACTGCTCCATTTAAAACTAGATCAAAAATGTATCAGTTAACTATTAAACTTGACTATTGAACTTAAAATCAAACAAAAAGTATAATGCTTGATTGCTCAACTCATCAAAAAAATCAAACAGAGAGCTTAACAGTCAACTGCTTGACTAAAAAATCTAATAAAATATTTAACACTCAATTAATGAACTCAATTATTAATCATCAATTGATTGATACTAATGATAAAAAATCAATTAGTTTAATTTTTAACTAAATTAATGATTTTTTATCAACTTAATTTTTATAAGAAAGTTCCATCAATTTAATTAGTTAAAAAAATAATTTATCTAATTTTGATTTAATCGATTCGGTCAATTCAATTATTAATTGATTGTTCACTTTCAGACTTTTACAATTGTTCAATTTTAGTATGACACAACATTTTTCATCAGTAAATACTGAATCTTTGTAAACTTATTACCTGTATGGGCTAAATTATTCCAAAGATTAAATTCTCGTAAAAACAGAACCTTTAAATCATGAATTAAGAGATTATAGATCTCCAAAAAAGCCCAAATAGTTAGTACGAATAATAAAATTTAGTTTATTACTGTGCTAATTTTTGATTGGATAAAATACCCCTTATAATTTATCTCCCTTCGTCTAACTATAAGATCGACAATAAAAAACACTTGGGATGAGCATCACCTTTTACCTCAAAGTGATTATGTGAAAACAAGGAATAGTGGGTGCACAAGTAAAATTAGATACCGGTATCACAGTTGTGATATTAATACAAAGTACTGAACTTTTTTTGAAATGAAATTTAGTTTAAATGCAAAAATATAATAAATTGGTTTTTAATAATTTTTTCCTTCCATTTTAATCATGATTTGTTAGATTATGTAATCTCGGTCGATCAAAATCATCAAACATTTTGAAACCGTTTAAGAGAGTTCTAGCTCGATAATTTGGTAGTGCTTATGGAAAGAATTCGGGTCATGGTAAGGAAATGGTGTCCGTGTCCAAGGAAGTCGCAGTTTCTTTCCTTTGCGGCTGTTACTGTATAATCATTGAAAACAACCCGCTCGAGCCTGAAACAGTCTTTTCACTGGCTAGCAACTTAAAATTTTTCAACACCTGTACACTTATAAGAAATGGTTTAACTTGCATTTATGTTGAGTGATTAGTTGCTTGTTATACTAAAACCACCTTATGCCACTCTATGACTTTAACTTAAAGCGATCAGGTTTTTTTTCCCCTCCTGTTATAATCTTTCTTAACATTCACGCAGGTGATCCTACCAAAATCAACGCTTTAGCTTCTCATGTCGATTGGTGGTGAAAGTTAATTTAGATGTGTGATTAGTAACTTCCTTCACCATTTCTTTAGCACCCAATTTAACGATTTAGGTGACAAGTGTCAATTGGGTTGAAGTTTTGTATGATGAATCCATCATGGTTTTAACTGCAAAATCCTGCTCGCTGACTCGACGATAGAGAAGAGCTGAAGCTTCCACCCTGTTAAAACAAAATAATGGTTCAATTTATGAACTTTGAAATGGACTAGCACCCGAGTAACATTAGCTGAAAAGGCAATAAAGTATCTGAAAAATGATAAAGAAGCTATTTCTCACCAGCCAGGATGAACAACGAATCTTCCAGTGGATAGAGCCCAATTCACCTGTGATCCATAAATAGAAGTGAGCAAGATGGGGCATTAAAAATCATGTCATTCTAACTCCACAGTTAATAGACGAGGGCTGTGTTCAAGGAGATTACTTTCTGATCAGCCAAAAGTTACTATTAGAAGAGTGGCATACCTTGTCAGTTCCAAGAGAATTGGCTACAACATGAGTAACCTGTTCATCAATTTGGTTAGTGCAGACGGCACCAAACTGTTCCGCTGTCTGCCACAGCGGATGCATATGGGGATTGGCCTCCCCAACTGGGAAAATCCGACTAAAAACTATACGACAGCCAGCAAGAATTTTTCGTTGCTCAGCTGCAAGTATATTTCGAACGTCGACATCTTTCAAGGAGTTGTGAGAGAAGAAGCTTTGATGAATACGCTCAATGACCTAGTAAACCAAAAACATGATATGATGTGGAGATCAAAATGGACTCAAAAGCAGGCAACTCCGAGAGGACAAGGTGCAATTACCGCCAATGAAGAAGCAAGGGTACCATCTTCTGGCCTCTCATCATGATCAATCTCAAGAAGAGAAGGTCCAAGAAGTCCAAATTGACGCCTACTACTAGGGAAGTATGTATATCTGCAATAACAAGAGTAGAAACAATAAACTCAATAACAATTAGAGTTAGGTAGAAGATTCCGTCCTAGTAAAGCCTATACCTCTCCACGACAATCAAATTGAGTTTGTTGTGTGGCCATACTCTAACAGAGTCATCAATAATCACCACAGCCGATTCCATACCCAAAACACCATCTAGATCTTTGCTTTTTGGAACCCTTTCATCGCCATCAAAAGTATCAGCATCATCTCCCTTAGAGATGACCCGGCCAGCAAACAATGTCCCTGTTGGATCTAGCACCTTTGCCATTTCTGTAGCATACAGTTTGTTTCCCATGGTATATAAATGCAGTTCATAGAGGTTGCTAGCCTGCAGGAGCCAGAGAATTTACTTCAGAACATAAATGCTCAGGACTTGTATCCTAAAATTTATGAAAAATAGATAGCAAAATAGTGCCAAAAGCTCAAGACCTTGTTTGCTACGTGAAAATTTTTAATTTTCAGTTTACAGTTTTCAAAAATAAAAGAAAACTATTGAAAATTAGAAAGTAAAAAAAAATCACATCGTTCACTTCTGATAAATATAAACATGTCAGAAAAAGCAAATACTAAATATTTCTTTTACATTTTTTTTTAGATTTTGAATTTTCTAAAAAACAAAAAATGAAAATACAAAATTTTCATTAACTAAACAAGACCTAACCTTCTCCAGGAAATTCCAGATGCCTGGTCTCAATTTTGTCCACATTCCCATATGTTGAAAGCGGAAAAGATGCCGTTGTGGCATCTCTTTATCTTGCTCTTCTTTCCTCCTCAAAATATCTTCATGAACCATATCAACTTCTATAAACTAGAAAGAATCCAAATATTTTGCCTGTGACAAACTATGTAGAATTATCTAATTTGTACAAAGATCAAGGTCCGGTATTCTATGAAATACCTTTGCAGAATTAAGTAGGGTATGGTCCAAATCAAGGACAAGGCAAAGTTTCCTAGCAGCAAACATTTTATTCTGTTCTGCTATCCTCCTTGATCTCTCCTTTTGGATGGTTGCTTTTTGCTCCTCGTTATAGCCATCAAGTAAATGGTCAACATCTCCCCAAGGATTGGCTGATTGTCTGGTACCTTTCTCGCTGCCTGTTTCAGAAACCAAAAGAGAGGTGGTCTCTGAATCATTCAACTCACCTGAAGCTGTCTCTACTGTCACTTGATTGGCTTGACTTGCAACTGACTGGTTGTCAGAGGGCGGAACCACTGGTGAAGTGGTAACTACTTGGGAAGTCGGCAAAACATTTGCAAGGTTCTTCGTTAACTGCAAAGAAGCAGCCAAACGTACCAAACTACTTTGAGAATCAGAAGCAGCTGCATCTACTTTGCTTTGTTGATATACAACACCATCATTCTTCTGAACCATATTATCATGGAGAATACGACGGGGATCACGAGGTTTCATGCGAATCCTCACAGCATCAGGTTGGGTGCTCTGTACACAAGGATAAAGTTAACATTGATGCTTGTTCATATAACGAATGTGCCAATAAAACTAAAATTATATGTGGAAGTTTCACAAACATTGAATCTCAAAGCATTATGATTTGATGACCAAAGCTATCCTAGACATTCTATTGAACTGCTAAAGTTGAAAGTTAAACCATTGAATAACTAAATTTTACTTTAAGGCTACAAAAATCCAAAATCAAACAAATTTCATACAAGTGGATGGTAGTATAAACATATAAAAGCAATACAAAAAAGTATACTACAAAAACTTATAGCAATACAAGCAACAGCAGGGACATGTGAGAAAAGAAATAAAATTGAAAGCCTTACCAAAGAAGCCATCTGTGAAGGAATCAGAGATATTCCTGGTTGGTTAAGTCCAGATTCTTTTGACTTAAGTGGAGTAGAACTTACTGAAGCAACTGTTCCTGGCAGTTCATTAACACTCAAAACATTTGCACTCTCACTTGTTGAAACAGCATTTTTCTTCTGATTCTCTGCTGCTATTCTCTGCTGTTCCATTTGATGTAGTTGCATAAGAATGGTTGGGTTCACAGCTTTTAGTAAAGAAGGCAAAGAAATAGTGGGTGCAGGATTACTTTTAGGAATTGATCTAGGCCCATTTAACTCGTCAAAATTATTATCAAAACTTGGTTTTTGATCAGGAACAGCTGCTGCAGTTTCTGATTTTCTAACATCAACCTGAAAATTTTCATTCACTTGGATCTTGAAACTTGGTTGAGGGATAACATTCTTGGCTTCTGCCCACCCACTCCCTGATGCTGTCTCCATTTCTCTGGAAGTTGTAAGCTTACTTCTTTGTTTTTTCATTGCATGGTCCCTAGCTACAGATTCATCTGTCTTATGTTTCTTACTATTTGTAGTCTCTCCTACTGGATCACTCTTGTGTAGATCAGGTTCTGTAACTCTATTCTCTTCTAAAATACTTTTCACTTCATTGTTCACAAACTTAAGCCTTGGATCTCTCCTCTTCAATGCAGGTTTTGACATGGGGTTGACCTGCTCAACTGGACAAGATTGATTGCTAGTTGAGTTATTTGTACATGAAGGACTGTTCCTAGATTTGACCATCTGAAATTGAGTTGCTGCATGAGCAACTCTTGGGTTACAAGATGCTGTAGAACTGGATACTTCCTCAGTGGAATCATCTCCTTGCCCACCGTCCTCTGAGGGAGTTGGGCTTGGAAGCCGATCAGTTGACAGAATAGAACTCCTGCCAAATTTCAGCTGGTAGGATGAGACAGCCTTTAGTGCATCAGTTACATATGGATGTAATATAACATCTTCACCTCCTTCATTTTTGGCAGTAATTGACTGAGAAGATATGGGTAGCACCATTCCAAGACCAATTGGTTTTGGTATAGAGAACTTTGGTAAATTCTCTTTCGTAGGCGAAGGAAGACTATCTTCATTGTAATCTGCATGAAGATCCAACAGTGGACTAAAGTCTACCCTATTTTTTGAGCGTGTAGGTATCACCAACTTTGGCAAATCAAGTGCTTCTGGAACCAAACAGGCTTTCTCCAAAACATTTGGACCATGAGGAGAGGCAACAGAACCATTAGTAAGATCTGCTTTCTCCTTTTTACCATCCTCAAAAACAAGTGAATTAACCAGAGAATCAATCTGTCAAAGCAAAAGAATGCTTCAAAATTTACTTAAACTCTATCAATAGCAAGTAAGAGAAGACATGGGGTTATTTGCAAACCTCTGTCACTTGTTCTAGAGTAAAAAGAACAGAATACTGGTTCTTTATGTGAATCAGTAACCTGACCAAATTCAACAAATTTACAACTAATTACAACGCCCAATGATCATGAATGAAGGTGAACTACATCCGAGACATCTGAGAAGAGATCTAACCTCAAAAGCAGTTGCTTGTTCTGGTCCTTCTTCTGCATTGTAACTGAATTGAGTGCCTGTTTCCAATATACCAGTACCATTTTATAAATCTACTAAAAAAATTAAAATTAACAAACTCAATAGTAAATTCCATAGTTGTTCTTACAGAATAAGTTGTTTGGATTGCCATAACAGCCTGTTGGACTAGAGCATGCAGAACTGTATCTGAACTCTCTATGCCAGTAAACATCGGCTTCAGGTCTTCAAAAAACTTGCGCAATCTTAAACATACAGCTTCAAAGGATCTACAAGTAAGGAGAAAAGCAATAGCACCATAAAATGTTATTTTCATTCCAAAAGTTGGTAAGTTATAGTGTGCAATATTATGGAAATCTTTCTAACAAGCAAAACTTTTTGCTCATCAATTTTTCTCTCCATTGAGCTATATCAAAGGCATTGAGCTTTACAGCTTGCATACAGTTCAATGGAGAAAAAAGATTCATGCAACCAGCTCAAATAGTTGAACAGAATTTTTGATGACGATGATAATGATTTGGGGTTCTCGCAAAGTTTTTGAGATTTTATGGCGGAATAAAATTAATTTTTCTGGCTGGGAATTATATGTCCTTCTTTTTGAAGTTCTCAAATGCTCAAACTTACGTCTCCGCCTCTTCCACAGTGATCGTATCTAGCTCTTCCAAGATTAAGCTTATACGCTTGTCAAATTCACTGATTTCTTGTAATTCTTCTCCATCTGATTCCTTCTTTTCTGGCTCATTTTCAGGTATACCTGAAGACAGATGAGTAGTTTCGTCAACCACCAACGGCTCTGACCCAAGTTCAATCTCCCCTTCCTCCAGCTCCCCTTCCTCCTTCTCCATTTCAACGTCACACACCGGGCTGCTATCTTCTACAATCACATCATAAGCTTCCTCCTTTTGCGGCTTACCCTTGGCATCGACGTTGTCAGTGAGATCGCCAGCCCTCATTGGCATCAAATCTAATCCCAAAGGTTTATTCTGCACGGCCTGCGCCCACGCAAAGTTATACAGACTGGGGCCGTAGTTCTTCGACATCGGATACCCCATCCAAACCCTAGATCTCCCAGCCCTTCCTTCCTGCTTGAAATCTTCTGCCGAGATCTCCTCCAGCGACTCCGATGAGTCACCATCAGATGTCTCCCCATCCAACGCACGCCCTCTGTGTGGGCGGTCCCTCGCCATAAGATCTAGAGGTTTCTCCTCGCTAGGATTCAAGAACAACCGATTGGATCCGGCGACGAGCATAGAGCCGGCGACCTTAGGGGAGGTTAATCCGGATGGATCCGGCGAACTCACAGCTCCTAGGTTTAGATTCCAAGAACGATGAGTTCTAGATGTCGATTCCGAGGCCGAAGACTTCCGCGCAAGGAGATTCTGGGATCGGTTGAAGAGGCGAGCAGAGGCTGCAGGGCGGAAGGAAGATTGATCGGCAGTGATTTCGCAACCTGAGACGCAATCGATCACAAAAACGTGGCGGCGATCGATCTCGCAGCGATGGGACGGAAGCGCAACCGGACGGAGGAAAGGGGGAAGATTATGGGCAGGAGGAGGAGAAGCTCCGAACGGAGACGATCTAATTTAAAAGGGCTTATCTTTCATCCACGCCGTAGACGTCATGCCACACCGTAGGTTTTCCAGGAGAGATGAAGTATTTTAATTTGAAAATTTCCTCTTAAACCGTATTTGCCCCTCTTGAACCGGGTAAAGGAGAGTGAGTGTGTAGCTTCCGGTGGATGAGGTTTGGACCAGATCATAATATCCCGGTTCAAAATTGATAATTTATCACGGTTAGAAATATTGGGATACAAAAAAAAAAAAAGCTCTCCTGATGTATTATGTTAACTCATTTTCATATTAAGGAATTTTTCAATTTCAAAATTTTTTCCGATTCATCTTTCAAAATAAATGGGAGCTTAATATTCGGTTAAATTTTCTTTTTTTTTTCTCTCTCTAAATATAATGTGCAATTTGTAATCATTCTATTGTAGGTTTGTAGTCAGGGGGAGTTCATTTAATTTGTTATAATTGTCCTTCACGACAAAGAAGAAATGTAATCAAGCCAAAGACATCAACGGTGAATTTTTTATAATTTCATTTTGGGAATGGAGAATGTATCAAATATCTATATTCTGATTTCTAGCAATATAATTTTCTGACTGTGTCATATAAATTTTTTCATCAAATTTAACATTTAAAAAAGTTATCTTGACATCATATTCATATGATGTAATTTCAAATCAAAAAATATATTACTATAGTTAAAATGATACGAATTAATACAAATTTTATAATAGAAAAAAAAATGTCTCTCTCAAAATCAATCCTCTTTTATTGGGTATGATCTTTTGCAATTAAAAAGTTTTATATCGATTCGAATATGAATTGGATATTTTTTATATCGATTAAAAAATGTCTCTCTCAAAATCTTTTATTTGTCAAAAATGTACAAGTGTGCAATTGCTTGGCAACTGGATCATTTTGAAGGATCATGGGATGACTAGTTCATCCATTTTGAAGGAGAAGAATATCCAATGGTGAGGTCTTTGACTCGTGATAGAAGAAGGATTGTTCTATGTAATTGTTCTTCAGATGACTGACAGGCGTGTAAGATCAAAAGAAAGGGAAAGCATTAAAAGGAGTAAATATTTTTGTTTATGCAATTGATCGTGCAATCTTTTATGCAAAGCGTTGTCCTATAATTCTAACAACTCCACCCTTCATGAGATGTACCGAAGCAAATCTTATACATTCCTAACCTTAGATCAGAAGAAAATTGATAAGCAAGTGCTATAATGGAAAATATAAGTACGGTGACTAAAAATATAGATTTCGTTCTAGAATTTTACAACGAAATATAAATTCGTCGTAAAATTTATAATGATTTAATAATTCGTTATAAAATTTACGATAAATTTAACAACGAAAATTTTTTCGTTGCTATTTTAATTGGCGACGAATACTGTATTCGTCGCCAATTTGAAGATGAATAAGCTATTTGTCGCCAAATCGACGACGAATACAATATTCGTCTCCAGATTGACGACGAATACAATATTTGTCCCCAAATCGGCGATGAATATTACAATGAATTAGAAATCGTCGTCGATTTCCCCCTAATTAACATTCCCTTCTCCTTTCCTCCTCACGTGCTCATCCCTGCTGCTAAATCGGTATGCCTCCTGATCTCTTCCATCGTCGGAGCAACGGCGTCGCTGCCGCGAGTTCGCAACAGCGAGCTTGTGGCAGCTACCGCAATCTCGCGTGGCAGCTGTTGCAATCTCGCATGACAGCTACCAGCTGTCATGCTGCCAACTGTCATGCGCGGGCAGCTGCCGCGGGCACACGTCGTAGGGGCATGATGACAAGGGGGAGGGGGGGGGGTTCATCGCCACGCCTGGATCGCACACCTGGGTGGTTCATCGCCGCCCCAGCTGGAGCGTTTGTTCCGGACGAACAACTGGAGGGGAGAAAAGTGGAAGAATAATTGGACTCGATTTTTTTAGTCGAACCTATAAAACCCTTAGTGCTTCTTCTTCATCCTCCCTGACAGTAAGAGCATAAATAAATCAATTGATCAAAGAGGCGTTACCCATTCGGCGTGATGGAAGCACTTAGCTGAAGCAAAAGGAAAAATGAATCAGACAAAGAGAGAAGGAAGTACACCAATGATGAACGTAATTTTGAGGCGGCGGACGCATTATGCATCATCTTAATTAACATCATCCAGTTCAACTTCCTCTTTCTCGATCTGGTCCTCCTCCTGATCCCTATAATATTGACAATGATGATGTATTTTTCGATGATGATGGTGGTGACGATGGTGATTACGTTTGAATTTATTTGTTGTATTTAAATGTTACTTGACTCTCACATGCGATATTTATGTATTATATATTATGTTTATATTTGTTATGTATATATTGATTTGGTATTGAAGTTTGATATTTGAATTAGTTTATATTGTTATATGTGTTTGTTGTAAAATAGGAAAAATAGTATAATCTATCATAATATTTTTTTTAAAAAAAATCTAGATTAGCAACAAAAATAAATCTTGTCGTAGATTTGCGACAAAAAAATTATGTTTCGTCGCAGAATTGGCAACGAAAAATCAATTTTGTTGCAAAAAAATAAACCAACAGTCGATTGTCGCATGTGTCTAGTCGACTGGTATACTATTTGTCGAGTGGGTAGTCAATTAAAAAAGGTTATCTGATCAGCTTCTTCACCACCAGTCGACTGATGCCCATCATCAGTCGACTAATATATGGGAATTTGCGATGAAGAAATTTTTTCGTCACAGAAATTGTGTTGAAAATAATTTTCGTCGCAGATTAGCCATTAGTAGTCGATTGATCAACATGATCAGTCGACTGCTATTAGCGTAGCAGTTTACAGAACCTTTGGTAGCCGACTACGCAGTCGACTTTTCACTCGCCAGTCGACTGCTATTACTGTAATAGCTTACGGAATATTTGGTAGTCGACTGACCAGTTGAACTGGTCAGACGTCAGTCGACTGACCTTGAATATTTTGCAACGAAAAAATATTCGTCGTCAAATTTATTTTTATTCATGAAAATATATTTATTAGACTTTTGCGACGAATAGTTATTTTCGTCGCCAAAATTGATGACGAATAGTTATTTTTGTCGTCAAATTTTTGCGATGAACTATTTTTTCGTCGCAGATTTGACGACAAACTATTTTTTCATCGCAAATTTGGCAACGAACTATGTTTCATCGCCAAATTTGGCGATGAATTTTGTAACGAAAATTTTATTCGTTGCAATTTTTGCAATGAATTTTTTTATCGTTGCAAAATTTAGCGGCGAATTATTTATAACGAAAAAAATTTCGTTGCAAAAAAATTTTGCAATGAATTTTTATTCAAAATTCGTTCTAAAATTAGTCGCCAAATGGATAATTTTTTATAGCGAGAAGTAATTCATTGATTATATTAGTGTTGTGTGAAAAGTTATTACGATATCATTTTTTTTAGCTGACATCGGATATCCAGGCATTTGGCTCAATTAATTCTGGGGGTGGTGAGTCCGGCCCCACGGAAGTTTCCTATCGATCGTCAGGATAAATCGAAAAGTGCTCACAACGGACAACTCAACCGTTCGATTTTCTTAAATCCACACCTCATTTGAAAGAAATTTCTGATTACGACTTCATCTATGTATGTCTAGTAGGCTATTGATTTCTCGATTACACTCTTGCACATCGTGATTTTCACTAGGCTTGTGCCTCTCGCATCATTCTCAACTCATGTTCTTTACCTTTTGCATAGCTATGGTCTTTGGTAGAGCATCCACCTTTGAATGTGTACTGCAATGTCTTTGGTGATTTAATTTGTGTGGGTCCAAACTTAACCACTTAACCCTACACAATATAGTTGAGCTAGTGGTAGTCAAATGCCAGGTCCTTAAAGGCATTAAAAGTAGGTGAAAAATACCATCGCTTGTTGACCTTTACTAAAAATCTTTTTGTTTTTTATAATTCATATATTCAAATCTTCGACAAATGTATCAGTCTCACTTCAGAATATTATCCATCAAAATAAATAAATAAAATACGATGAATTTTATGGATGATCCATGATTCGATTTGTCACTTGAAACTTTAAAGAGTAAGAATTCAATTTAAAGTTTTAAGAAGCAATGCCTAAAGAAGGGATTGAAAAAAATATCATATGATTTAATCAATTAATGTATTTGATAAAAAATTCTCATACCACAAATATGAATTATAAGTAATTAACTAACTGTTTTCAAAGATGTGTATCCTTGTGGTAAAACTCTAACTATTACTGTTAGTAACGGATGCTTGTTAAGGGCATTCAATATGGGAAAATGGATAGGTCATTCATTATCCTAACGAAGGTTAAATATTTATTATGGAGCATTTACAATGTGCTAATGAGGTGACCCTTGAACGTGCTCACGAAGCCACTAATTAACATTACTACATGTAGGTAACTCCTCTCTAACATGAAAGTAACTTCTCCACTAACATAAATATATGTTAGTAACCTTTCACTTCCTATCGACTATATAAGCATACTTCTTGTATGAAGTATAGTGTGTGGAAGAGAGAAATAGATAAGCAAGTGCAAGTGTATGTAAGTTTGTGAGGAAGGTGAGAGTGGATAAAAAATTGTGCATAAGAAGGGATTACAAGTGTGCGTGTAGATAATACTTGTGATATGTGTACTTATCTCTTGTTGAATAGAACAAGAGATTCGTCTTTATCCTTGTTGAGAAGAATACGGTATCATCACCGAGCTTTGGATTGCGACGTTGTGAATCTGTAGTGAAAGTTTGAATTAACAACTCGTGACTTTTATCCCGACTGTGAACCTTCGACAGGATCAGAATTCGTAGAAATTCTTGAGCAAAGAAGTGCTGGAGAATTTGTGCATCATTTACACCAACCAAAGTATAATTTAATTTCCGTTAAAATTTTATGTGTTAAGATCTTATTATATCCATCAATTACAAAAATGAATCGAGAAAGCACTTTCTAATAAATGGAAGCATGATAAAAAAAACGATTGCATATCTAGTCAGTAGGGATTCTCACTCAGGCACATCAAATAATGATCTATATTACTTCTCTCCTTCTATTATAGAGTGTCATCCTTTTATATATATATATAAATATAAATAAATGTATATAAATCAATCAAAAAGACGCACAATGTTTACCTTAATTATATAGTTATTTATGTTTAATATAACATTAAATCTGAATAGATATTTAAGATTCTCTATACACACTTATATACTATTATAGGTACGCTCTATATTCATTTTTTTCATGCTCATAAAGACCATAAAGACCTTGATTTTTGGTCATCTTGTAAGACATGATTAAGTGCCAAACTTTTATTGAAATCCAAGTCCCTTCTGTACTCTATCTTGGTTGTACATGATTTCAACTATTGATAGATTAATTACTGACAGCAAATTTTCTCATTGTTTGAATGTCATCTTAAATTCTTCCTCCTCATTAATTAAGTGGTGGATTCTATAATGAAAAATAATCTTATAAATTATAATCTTGAACAATAAAATTTATTTAAACAAATGTAAACAATCAATCAAGAAAACGATTATATTACTACGTACCATGCATTGCATAGACCATTATATATAATTAATCCTACAAATTAATAATTAATAATTTTAATTATGAAAATATACCCATAATAGTTTACCTCGCAGTAGTTTTTCATGGATCAATTCTAGACCATGATTCAAAACTTGTTATATATCTTTGCTCAGATACTTAGACCACACCCACAATCTTCTCAACATCTTGAGCCTCATCCATTGATTCTACATATCCATCTAGATCTCATCGGAGTTTGCCAAGAAGGAAAAGGGTGGCGGTTCTCGAAGGAGGAAGAGGTAGACAAGTAGCAAAGTAAGAGGAAAAGGGTGGTGACAATTCATAGAGATGAGAAAGTATGATAGTAGCTCTCAGGACTAGTCTAGTTAGTAAGTGTAAAGGAGTAACTCTTCATTGGACAGAGATCAATTCTCGAAGAGGTCATGACTCTAAGCTATTGATCGATCCCCCCTTTACACTTACCATCTAAATTTATGATTTATCTCCTCCATCGGTAGAGGACAACCAAAGGGATCGTTAATGTGACAGTTTCAAATTTTTTTTTTGTTGAGAAAATATGATAATAGTTTCCAAAGGAAGAAGAGGGAGGCAAATGCAAGCGGTGTTGGAAATTAAAGTTGATTTTTTGAAATTATAGCTTAGCTTCTTGGAACTATATCTTTCTGGAATTACAATGCAACTTAGCTGGTTGGAAATTCAAATTGACTTGGAACTGCAACTACATCATCTTGTATGGAAACTCAAGTTATGTTCTTGGAACTATATTAGAATTAAATAATTAGTCATTTAATAGTTTATATTTTCAATGGCTGAATACTTCATTAAGTAGTAACGTCTAGGCATTTGTTGTTAGGACTGATGATGACACTAGAGGGGGTGAATAGCGATTCATGTTATTCATGATTCGTCAATTGTATGTTCGTCTATAGTAGGTTAACATGCAATGGAAAAATGAAAGAAATAGGCATAAAATATCTCAATTTTATATGGTTATGAACCTTTGATTGCTACCCCATAGCCTAGAATTCTAGCGATAATACCACTAAATTTTCTTTTTATCAAGTACCCTTCGGAGATGAAGAAATCTCTTATTGTACCTGTTCTTACAAGCAAAACACAAAGATAAGAATAAAAAATAAATACAATATAAATAAACCATTTACACATGTAATATTTGTTTTGGTCATTGTTTGATATTCTTCGATTAACTCTTGAAGGTTTTAAATAAAATAACACTTTTCCTTAAAACCTCGAAGAATTAGTGCTTAAAAACCTTTGCAAAACTCTCCTTTATAGGATTCAGGTCATGATTGAACTCCACTAAATAGTTGATTGCTTGCTCTTAGCAATCAATTACTCCTTCATAAATCAATCATTTGATTATAGAATGACTCTTTCGCAAAAGATTGGAATCGCCAACCTAACGCCCCAACCGGCTTGTCCCATTATCATTGTGAGAGAGGTAAATTATGGGAGGCCTTTGGCTTTGACACGATTGGCTAGGGCAGAGGAGGGTCATCTGACGTCAGGGAGGGATTTTAGACCCTCCTTCGAAATCGACCCGTGTTCATTTCGCAAGTATCTTCCTGCCCCAACCAATGCATCATTCTCGTGGGAACTTACACATGTAATATTTGTTTTGGTCGTTGTTTGATACTCTTAGATTAACAAGAATGACTCTTTTCATCTCAATATCAGGGTCATTAGTCAATTACTATGCACTATCAATCGACTGATATATCATTAGTCAAATTCTATAGTTGAGTTTAAAACTTTATGTTTGTTCTGCAATATTATCGATCAACTGATGCAGTAGTTGACTACAAGAATACAATAGTCGATTGCTTATAGTCTAAACCTCTTAAACCTAAACTCATGGTTTTAGAATCATCAATTAATTATTATTTCCATAGTCGATTGATATCTCTATTTTAGCTTTATTAAGGCTGAACTTTCACTTTTCTTAGTATCTGATTGACCTCAATCTATTAAGACTTCCTCCATCTAATATTCGATCAACTTTGACATGTCAGGACTTCACCTACCAAGCATCCAGTCAACTTTAATATGCTAGAACTTCTTATTGCCAAATATTCTATTCACTTTGATCTATTTGAACTTTCCTTCTCATGTTTAATATCTGGTCCTCCATAGCCTATTAGAGCTCTCCTTCTCATGTCGAGCGTCTAATCCTTTATGACATACTTAGGTTTCACTTTTGTGTTCGGTCAACCATAACTTACTTGGACATCACCCTTGCCAACTCTGTATTGGATTTTTGACTACTAAGTATTTGGTCAACTATGACCCACTTAGTTTTTTTTTACTTGTCATATATCTAATCAACCTTGACCTACTTGATATCTCTCTCAATTATCGAAATCCATATCAACAATCTTCCCTTTTACTTGACAACTTGCTCAATCTTCAAACATATTAATCAAATATCGAAATCCAACTTGAGGTTGGTCAACCTTAATTAGAGGTGATTGCACCAACATTGAATTCGATTAGGTATATTAATGGATTTGGTATGGAGCTATTGAATTAGATCAATTATAGACTTTAGAAGACCTGTATGGAGGCTTAACTTGTTGGTGAAGATTTTTGGAATATTATCAATGGAGGAAATATTATTGCTTTAGTCAATATCCAAATAATGTGGAGGATTTCAAGATGTGGGAACAATAAAATGCAAAGGTGAAATTCATTTTAAAAGAACAATTTCTCATGGCTTGTTTGATCATATTATGTAGTGTAAATCAACTCATGAAATTTGACAAACTTTTGATAGGTTATTCAACAAAACAGATGAAGCACAATTAAAAATTTTGGAGAATAAACTCGCAAATAATACACAATGCAATCTTCCTATATATATTAAAATATTTGTTGATGATCAAGAATATATGTTCACAAATTTCTCTTTTGAATCTAGAAGAATTGATTTCAGAAGGTTGCATATGGAGCAGTATTATTCAGGGATTAAAGTTAGAATATATCCCTTTGTTACGTCAATACAAGGAGCATAAGTTTTTTGACTATCAAGAATATATATTCATAAACTTCTCTTTTGAATGCAGAAGAATTGATTTATGAGGGTTGCATAAGGAGCAATATTATTCGAGGATTGAAGTTAGAATATATTTCCTTTATTACTTCAATACAAGGGTAGGCTCAACAACTAGCTCTAGCTCAACAAATTAATATCTTTGGAGGAGATGGAAAACTTGTTATCATCACAAAAATCACTAGGTAAACAAATGACTAATGTTTCTATCAGACGAGATGAAAGTGCTCTTGTGCCTAAAAATAAAAGTTTTAAAGAAAAAGATACCAAAGTAACTAATTCCATGTAAAGAAAAAGAAGATCCTTCTAATATCACTAGGAAGAAGATCTTCAAATGTTACAGATGCAAGAAAATAGGTCACGTCTAAAAATTTTATCGAATTAAGTTAAATGAAGATAATATTTTAAAGTGGGAAAAGTCGAAAATGAAGAAGATCCTAGTTGTAGATGCCATGATTGTCCTTAATTTTGAGAGAGACTAACTTATAGATTCTAGTTGTGGGCATTATTTTATTGAAGATCAATATAAATTTATAGTCTTCAAGAACACAATGGTTGCAATGTCGTTGTAATAACAGAAAATCCAATTTATGTGGAGACTGAAGGCACTATGTCATCCACCAAAAGTAAGAAGATTTTATTGTACTCAATAATGTGTTTCATGTTTTGTGTCCGAAGAAAAAAATTTATTTTCAATTACAAATGCCATGCATAGATGATAAAAAAAAACTTTGTGCTTCTTTGCCTATAAGATGTGAAGTTTCTTTGAAATATCAAGAAGGCCAAGGCAAGATGTTATTCATGTTGTAAGAGAGTTGATGATTTATTTGTGTTATCTACCTCTGGTTCATATATTAAAAAGACAAGTAACATTGAAAATGCACATATATAGTATACTAGGTTGGTGTTGGTGCAATCGACTCTAGTCACAATTGATCAGACTCGAGTTTTACTCGATTATTATTTTAATATTTGACAAAACGATTGACAATGTGATTGTTATAGGAAGTCCAAGAATGATCTTGACATTTGAGAAGTCTAAGTCATATGTACTTAGCAATGAAAGTCCAAGTCATGAGTACTTGGTAATTGAGAAGTCCAAGTATGGGTCTTGACATGGAAAGTCCAAGCATGAGTCTTGGCAAAGGAAAATTCCAAGCATGGATCTTGGCAATGGTAAAGTCCAAGTCATGAGTACTTGGCAAGGAAAGTCCAAAGATATAGTCTTGACGGCGCAAGTCCAAGTGTGTAGTCTTGGCAGCGTAAAGTCCAAGTGAACTTTGGCTATGAAAGTCCAAGTATGGATACTTGGCAATTGAAAAGTCCAAGGGTGTGATATTGGTGGCATAAAGTCCAAGCTATAGTCTTGGCGGAATAAGTCCAATGTTTGGCGGCATAAAGTCCAAGCATTTGTCTTGGCGGCATAAGTCTAAATGTATTTTGGCAAAGTAGATCCGGTTAGCATAATAATAGTCGATGGAAGCACCTAAAGGCTAGCGTATGGATGAACAAGTTATGGAGGACTTGGAGGGATCCGATAGACATGAGGCTAATGGAGGTGGCTAGAAGGCTTAGGTCTAGACTAAGGGTGGTCTATCAAGTATGAGGAGATCATACTCGGGTTAAATCTCATGTTTGAGCTTTACCAGTCGACTGGAGTTATGGACCAATCGACTGGCCGAGTCTTTGACACTTAGCAGCTTGGTCAACTCATAGCAGTCGATTGGGATTATGACCAGTCGACTGGTCAGTAGTCGACTGGAGGCTTGATTGTTATCGTATGCCATAAGAAGTTGACTGCCATGTAAGGGCAGTCGACTGGCCTTGAGCAGTTGAATGCCTTGGAGGGCAATCGATTGGAGCTGGTGGATACGAGCATAAAATATTTGGTAGTCGACTGGGCAGTTGACTATCGGGCAGCAGTCGACTGCTGGTAAGAGCAGTTGACTGCTAGAGTATCTGTTGGGCAGGTTCTAGCGTGGATGGAGCCATTGTGAGACAACGGATGGGAGAGCAGTCGATTGAGGCCTTTTGGCAGTCGACTGCTAGGCGAAAATCAGCTCGAGTTGCAGCTTTATAAGGAGCTCGAGAAGGAGAGTTGAAGCTAGCATTTCTTGAGGAAGTTAAAGGGGAATTGCTGTTGTATTCTAAACTTTCAAGGCATTCCAAAAGCAACCAAAGATCAAGCATTCAAAAGCTTACATTTGTAAAGTATTTTCTTTACTTGTATTTATTGCTTATTGTATTTGCTTGTATCTTATTGTTTATTATTGTAAACACATGTAAGAGGTTTGTCCACCTCCGGTGTCATACCGAGAAGGAGAAATTTGATAATGGTGATGTGCATCACTAGAGCTCGCTCCGTGGAGTAGGAATCCTATGTTCCGAACCACGTATATCTTGTATTGTGCTTGTGTTGTTGTTTTTATTTATTATTTGTATTCTGTTATGCTAACAACAATTATAGGCAAGCAATCGAATGAATGCGAACGAATTCCAAGCGACGAAGTGAAATCGCTATTCACCCCCTCTAGCGACGCCAATGTTCCTAACAAGTGGTATCAGAGCGAGGACACTTTTCAAGGACTAACTGTCAAGAGAGCAAAGTGCTAGAGGGAAGAAGAAAGATGGAGGAGCCAAGTTTTAGACTAGGCCATGACATTAACACACCACCATTTTTGCGAAGATTATGGATTTGAGGGTTTCAATCAATGGAAAATAGGGATTGAGAACTTCCTGATGATGGTGGATATCAAGCTATGGTCCGCCTTGATAGAAGGTTACGAATTACCAAGGACCAAGAAGGGTGGAATCCTCAAGGTTGAGAAATGGATCGAGGAACAACTCAAGGGATTCAAGACAAATCTTATGGTAATCAAAATGCCAAGTGATGTAATACCTAATGATGTCTTGTCTAAATTAGGTGACTATAAGGATGTCAAGGAGCTTTGGAGCGAATTGGCAAAGTGCCATGAAAATCCTTCACCGGCCAAAGAAGTAGAGGAGTGTTCATTCTATTAAGTTCAAGAAGAAGAGAATACATCATCATCTCAAGAGCTTATAGGGTCGGAAGTTGAGAAGTGCTCAACATTCGAAGGAGAAGAAGTTGAAGAGGTTGGAGAAGCTTCCACCTCTAGGATTAAGGGGGAGGGGAGACTTTCCACGCCGAAAGAAGAGCAAAAAAAGCTTCAATATTTGGGAGAGATGAAGAACAAATTCAAAATTTCGGCCTAGGTAACTCAAACACAATAATTAAAGATAAAAAAAAAATCATATTATGTGTTTTGAGTGTAGGGAACATGGGCATTATAAGAACATATGCCTAAAAAGAGTCAAGAAGGCTCAACCGGTGCCAAAGGTCAAGGAAGTCGGTGCCCAAAGTCAAAAGAGTAAAGAGCATATTATTTGCTTCAAATACAATCAAAGGGGACACTATCTGACTCAATGCCCTAGGGGGAGGAAGCAAACCAATGACAGAGGAAGAGCATCATATGTAGGGGGAGTTAAGACAATCCCTAAGGTAAACTTAAATAATGCTCTTACTTTATGTAATGATAGGAAGCATGCTAGAAATTTCCTTACTATTGATCATGAAAAGCATACTAGAAATAGATATTATTGCTTAGAAGCTAAATCATATAAAATTAGGACTAAGAATAGTTCTAGAACAATTCCTAAAAGATGAATGAAAATTCTAAAATTAGAAAATTAGAATTAGAAAAATCAAGTTTTGAGGTTAAAACTTGAGAAATTAGAAAAAATCCTAGGAAAGATGGAAAAATCAATTAATTGGTCTAATGATAAAAAATTAGGATGTAGGAGGCAAGAGTCTTCCAAGGATAGAAAAGACTTGGGGTCACAAACCTAAGTCCAAGGAGGTTATGCCAACCTACCATCGCACTCCCTTTTACTATGGAACCACCCATAGGTCTAGGAAAACCAAAGTTACTAGAGAAGTCATCCCTAAGGCTAACCATGGTAAGTGTCAAGTGACTAAGGTTTCGAATAAGTTTAGGAAAGTTACTAGCAAGGTTACAAGGGGAGTTACCCCTAGAGTTGACCTTGATAAGACCCAAATGACCAATGCTTCAAAGTCTAGAAGGGATATTAGGAAGGTACTAAGGGAAGTTATTTCTAGTGAGTATCTAGTAAATCTAAGGAGCTCCAATAGGTATTGAGTTTCTAGGAGTGTGATTCCCTCACGCTAAATGGGTTAGGGTGTGTCAACTTGAATTGGTAAGGTAGTTAACCTAACCATAGCCAAGTTGACACTTTAGGATATTTTTAAAGTTATGGGATACCTTAGAAATAATTTAGAATTTTGATCCTAAAGATTTTAAGATGTGCTAATAGAATTTGAGAAGTATAAAAAAATTGATCAAAATCGGCACAATTAGGTTTTAGAGTCGTAGTGTGTCATTTTGGATTTTTGGTACACTTGAGAGATTTGGTATTATGACAAATTGGATTTAATTCTAACAAATGATAATTAATATTAAAATTTAAATTTTCTTACGTCTTTACATCTTATTTGCCATATTTTATTTGACATGTACCATGTCATGACATCATATTTCATTTAATTATTCAAAATATCATGATAATACTTAGGTATAATTTTCATGTCATGTTTATGTTTAGGTTTATCTTTATGTCATGATATCATGATTATTGTTACTTGTTTTAATTATGCTATCATTCTTATGCCATGATCATTTTTCATATATTTAGGATAATTAAAATTGATTTAAGGACAATGACATGATTTGAAGTCCCAAGTATAAGAGAATCAAATATAGTTGCCTAGAGAAATGCATGAAACCCTAAGAATCTAAATCAACGTCTCACAAAAATATTAGATTGACATGTGTGCGTATTTATACATCCTAGACATATATGAGATGTTAGAAAAATGAGTTAAGTTCAAGGTGCATAGATATTGCATCTAGATGAACTCAAGCTCATAGTATACCATGGATGAATCAAGAGAAAAGTTAATGTACAAGTCATATACATCTAGCCCATAGACCATGGTCCAAAATAAGATTTTAAAAATATTTTAACATTATTTTATAAAACCTTGGTGAAGTCTATCTTCTAATAGCAATCACCATTGATGAAGTTGATACAAAGTAGACTCACAACATTAAAGTTATCATTTGTTTTGAACTTTGTATCAATATCATAATTTAATAGGTATTTTATTTTAAAATTATTTTTCATTCATTGTATTTGACATAAGTAATATGCGTATGAAATTTCAAGAGTTTTTAAATTAAGTATATTTATTTATGAATTTTGAAAAATTAATTCTGTAACCTGATTTCTACCTTTGCATATATCAGTCAACTGGTGTTGATGGCAGTTGACTGGTTTCTAATCGAGTCAATTGTTGAAGCTGATTTTGATTGAACTAGATTTATTCAGATTTATCAACAAGTTTAGGCTACTCTGATGTCTCGTAACCCTAGGATATGTTTTAAAAAGCATTGAGAGGGTGAAAATTCATTGAAAATGAATTAGGAGAGGTATTTAGAGTGAAAATCAAATTTTTAAGGGAGGTGAAAGTTCAATGTTGAATCTTTACCCTTAATTTTGATTGTTTAGAGTTCCTAATGACCTGGGGTCTCTCCAAGGATATTTTTGGTGCAATGGTCAAAGAGAAGCAAGTCTTTAAGAGAAGGTTATCCATCAAGGGATGATGGATGAGTTTTTCTCCTCAAAGGGAGAGAGTTGGAGAATAGTGAGGATTGCCTCTCATTAGTGATATGTGATTTATCACTAGAAAGAGTGAAGACATCCAAGATGATTTTGAACTAAGAGAGAGAGTAAAGGATATCATTGAGATATGAGCCATGGGTATCCTTGGGGAAGATTTTTTGATGTATGTCAAAAAGGGAGAGGATTGATAGCTTGAGTTAGGTAGCCTAACTCAAAGGTTTTGTCAAACATTAAAAAAGGGAAGATTGTTAGTGCAATCAGCCCAAGTCACGATTGACCAGACTCGAGTTTGACTTGAGTAGTATTTTGATATTTGATAAAACGATTGACAATGTGATTGTCATGGGAAGTCCAAGAATGATCTTGGCATTTGAGAAATCCAAGTCATATGTACTTGGCAAGGAAAGTCCAAGTCATAGGTACTTGGAAATTGAGAAGTCCAAGCATGGGTCTTGGCAAAGAAAAAGTCCAAGCATGGGTCTTGGCAATGGTAAAGTCCAAGTCATGGGTACTTGGCAAGGAAAGTCCAAAGGTATAATCTCGACAATATAAGTCCAAGTAAGTAGTTTTGACGGCGTAAAGTCCAAGTGAACTTTGGCGTTGAAAGTCCAAGTATAGATACTTGACAATTGGGAAGTCCAAGGATGTGATATTGACGGCGTAAAGTCCAAGATGTAATCTTGGTGGCATAAGTCCAATGTTTGACGGCGTAAAGTCCAAGCGTTTGTCTTGGCGGCATAAGTTCAAATGTATCTTAGCAAAGTAGACCCGATTAACATGACAATAATCGAAGGAAGCATCTGAAGGCTAATGTATGGATGAACAAGTTATAGAGGACTTGGAGGGATCTGATAGGCATGAGGTTGATGGAAGTGGCTAGAAGGCTTAGGTATAGGCTAAGGGTGATCTATCAAGTATGAGAGGATCATACTTGAGTTAAACCTCATACTTGAGGTTTATCAGTCGACTGAGGTTATGAATCAGTCGACTGGCCAAGTGTTTGACACTTGACAGCCTAGTCAACTCAAAACAGTCGACTGGGATTAAGACCAATCGACTGGTCAGTAGTCGATTGGAGGCTCGACTGCTAGTGTATTCGTTAGACAAGTTCCAGTGTGGATGGAGCCATTGTGAGGCAACAAATGAGAGAGTAGTCGACTGGGGTCTTTTGACAGTCGACTGCTAGGCGAAAATCAGCCCGAGTTGCATCTTTATAAGGAGCTCGAGAAGGAGGGTTGAAGCTAGTATTTCTTGAGGAAGTTGAAGGGGAATTGTTGTTGCATTCTAGACCTTCAAGACATTTCAAAAGCAACCAAAGATCAAGCATTCAAAAGCTCATATTTGTAAAGTATTTTCTTTACTTGTATTCATTTGTGTGTTGTATTTGCTTGTATCTTATTGTTTATTATTGTAAACACATTGTAAGAGGTTTCTCCACCTTCGGTGTCATACCAAAAAGGAGAAGTTTGATAGTGGTGGTGTGCATCACTAGAGCTCACGCCCTGTGGAATAGGAACCCTAGGTTTCAAACGACGTATATCTTGCATTGTGCTTGTGTTGTTGTTTTCATATGTTATTTGTATTCCACTGCACTAACAACAATTGTAGATAAGTAATCAGACAAACACAATGAATTCCAAGCGACAAAGTGAAATCGTTATTCACCTCTCTAGCGACGCTAACATTCCTAACACTTGGGACATCTTAGTATGAAAAAAATATAAAGTTATGATAAAATAGAATCTAGTTAAAGGGTTGCCTAGCTTAACTTTTTTTTTCATAAGGAGAAGCATGTCAAGGATGGAAATTTGGAAAGGTTCATTGGCTTCCTTTCAACAAATCAACTCCACACTGTCAAGCCCCATTAGCACTCATTCATATTGATTTAATGGGACCAATTGGAATTGCTTTTTTAGGATATTTATATGTTGATTGTTATTGATGATTATAGTAAATTTATATGAATTTATTTTGTAAAGCACAAATCAAAATTTTTCATCAAGTTTGTAAAGAAATAGTTGAAGAAGAGCTTAATTCCAACATAAAGCAATTATGGACTACAATGGCAGTGAGTTTATTGTAAAACAAATTTTATCCTTTTAGCATCATCATGGCACTCAGAGAGAATATACTTGTGTTGAGACACTAGAGAAAAAATAATGTAGCAGAAAGGAAATAATACATTTAACATAGACTTACAAGAGCTGGATACATGACAAGAATCTACCAAAAGCTTTATAGGTTGAAGGTAAAAAATGTGCATCATTTATGATTATTGAATGCCTCTTTCTCCAATTAACATGAAGTCACCTTTTGTCTCTATTCTTGTTTCTTTGCGGGTCTAATTAATGATGTAGAACCTTTTACATTTGAAGAAACAAAAGGAAACAAAGAATGCAAATTTGCATGGATGTTGAAATAGATGCTTTAAGAAAAATCAAACTTTGAGTCTTATCCTTGAGCCCCAAATGTACAACTTATTCTTTTGCAAAATGGTCCAAATTGGTTTACAAAATCAAGAGGAAAGTCGATGATAACATAAAAGATATAAAGAAAGGTTAGTTGCCTTAGGTTTTCTAAAAAATATGGTGAAAATATGAAGAAACTTTTAGCCCTATGGTTAAGAAGATTTCAATCCATATGTGTACCTTTGGCAACCTTTTATGATCGAAAATTATGACAATTTGATGTGAAGAGTGTATTCTTATATGAAGAGTTTGGTAAAGATATTTACATGGATCAATCACCAAGTTATGCCTAATTGCATCCTAATTATATTTGCAAACTTAAGAAATTTGTTTACGGGCTCACACAAACTTTGCTCGTGGTATGGAAAAATTCCTCAGTATCTATAATTTTGAGATTATGTTGCTTCAAATTTAGATTCTAATGCAATATTTTTTTAAAGCAAGAAAATCTATATATAGTTGTTCTTCTATATGTAGTTGATATAATAATAATAAGAAATAACAAAGTGAAAAAAGAACATCTCCGAGAAGAGATTGCTATTGTCAAAAAATTAGTGGAGTTGCATCATTTTATTTTGTTTAGAAGTGATGAATATAGACAATGTGATTTTTATCACACAACAAAGCTATTCTAAGAAGTTAGTTGTGATTTGAATTAAATCAAAGCAAATGATGTATGCCTTTTATATTTGACTATAACATGACAATATATTGCCTTCTCAATTGTCTATGTTAATAGATTTATAAAAATTTTATGAAAGCCTCACTTGGGAACTAAAAAGAAGATTTTAAAATACATTAACTCAACATCATACTTGGGCTTATTCTTCAAAAAAAAAAAAAAAGCCCAATAGTTTCTTAGTTGGTTTTACATATGTCGATTTTGATGGAAATTTGGATGTTAGAAGATTTACATCAAATTGTGTGTTTTTTTGTGGTGATATAAGTATTTGTTAATGTAGCAAGAAATAAAATTCAGTGTTGTTATCATCTACAAAGGTATAGTACAAAGTTATTACACTCGTTGCTCAAGAATATATATAACTATAAAGAAATAAAATTCTCTTGTCTTCAATTTTGAGGCAATTTTTTCATTTATCTTCCTCCACATTTTCTTTCAACAATCTTGGGTCATCAAAATATTCTCTATATTTTGATAATGATACTTTTATAAGTAGACCGTGGCGTTTCATAGTTAATAGATATAGTATTGTTGATTATTGAGAAAGAGAGAAGTGAAGGAGAAGGAAGAGGACATTAGTGGTTGACAAAGAAGAGACAAGAGCCATAAGACAATGATGGTTTGTAGCTGCGAAGGTAAAAGGAGGTCGAGGAAAAAAATAGGAAGATAATTAGGATAATCTCTCGCAGAGGAGGAAGAGAATGACAATGGAGAACAAATTAAGAAGATAATGGTAAAAGGAAAAAAAAGAATTGACAACTATCAATTTGAGGGGAGGAGATGAATGCAATGACATACGTATAGAGAGTCATATTCAATAGATACAAACATATAAAATTAATGAACTGAATATATATGTATTCAAATTTATTTATTTAATTTAAGAATTATTTAATTTTATTTATCTAATTGATCTTGTATATATTAAACAAAAATAAATAAAATCTCATTAAATTAACCATCAAATTTATTCATAAATATTTGATTTATTTATGGCTCAACAAATTATTATAATTTTATACATTAATTAATTATTGATACTATATTGATGCTGCTATATACTATAAAATATATGAGTCTATCTTATTATAATAATAATGATAATAATAATAATAAATTATTTCTCCTCCTTTTTCGCATCGTTTTTGAAGAATTTTGGTACTTAAAAAGTTTTCTTCAGCCGATCTTAGAGTGTGTTTTGCAGGGGATTAGAGATGCTAACAATTTTATTTTCTTATTCTTTTTTAAAAAAAGGAAAAAAAAAACAATAACATAAGAGATACTCCAGGGCGTCTCCCTCCCCGATCTGACACGAGGAAAAGTACGCCGGTAACCTCACCGCCTTCTCTTAACCATCTCCTTCGCCATGAATTCATCCTCCACTGCCTCTCACCCACCGCTCCCGGTTCTTCGAGGACTTCCACTCTCAGCCACCGATTAGTCAAGCCAGGAGGAGACCCAGACGGCATGAGACGACGATGGTCTGCGTGATCTTCTTCAGCCACTCGTGGAGGACGGCCGAAGCTCTCATGCTACCGCAATTGTCGCCAATCCTTGTGCGAAGTTGAATTCCTTCATATATGGATGAAGCGCCTCCCCAAGAGCAAGAAGAGGAGGAAGAGGGACAGGATGACGCCGATGTGGCTCCCACAACCAGCTCCACCCGACCGGAGGATTGGCTCCAATTAAGCCTCGGGACCACCCCTTCGCCGGCGGTCAGTCGGGAGAGAACAAGACAACTGCCTCCTCCGGTGGCGATGCCGGAGCTCCGCTTATCCGGAGATATCCCATCATCACCTGCGGCCGCGGCGGCATCTGAGCTTCCAGGACCTTCAAGTCAGGATCCTGCCAGAGACATGAGAGTGGTTCGTCCTCCGCCAAGGCAAACCGGCCTTTGGTTGATGCTCCAGGTCCAACAATCCCAGTAAGTTTATCGCCATGCATCTGCGCTGCGCTCACTGATAATCCGCTGATTATTAACTTGGACTTGCCGGCATTGATGCAGAGGAGGACAGCCTTCTTTGCCTCAGATTGCCAGGAGCTACTTGAGAATAAGGCAAGCACTTGCTTGGAGAAATCTATACAGTTCTGGTTTATTTTAATCTTCTCTACCGTCGTCAACATACGCCACATGCAGAGACGGAGGAATGGCAGTGAGAGTGCTCATCAAGTACTTAGTCAGCAAGCTCTCTTTGGAGGATGAATCAGAGGTATGTTCTTGATTAGTCCGAGCACAAATACATACATACATTGCTATTTAATTACTCTGATGCTCATGAAATACTGAACTCTATTTACGTACTGCCATTTCCTTTTCTCTCTTTTCGCCGTTGGTATATGGTTTTGTCATGGTAGTTGACGCAGTAAACATGTGAAAGAAACCTGGGAACTGAAAGAGCACTAAAGAATGTGGCCTGCCAACTTAAGGCATAGTTACTAGTTGGAGTTTAGGTAGAAGGTGCATGTCGAGTGCACATCAATACTTCTCACCTTGATTAAGGCGTTTGAGCTTGTCTTTGGTACTACTGTTTAATTGAGTTAGGTCTACCCCAGCTGAGAGGTGATGATGATCTCATTCATATATGTGGCATGATTGATTAAACACATTTTCTTTCACATATTGAAAGAAAATAAAATTATTTGTCTCATTCATATTGAGTAAACAGCACATATTCTGAGGGACACGGTTGATTAAGCATAATTCGGATCTCCTGCATCAACCATTAAGGTATGGGAGACAGAGAAATGGCTAATAAACAGAGGAGAAGACAAGAGCAAGTTTGGCGTCTACGAAAACTTTGGAAGACAAAAAAAACTGATTGTATAGGTGTATAAAAATCACTGCTCACCTAACATGGCGAGCTGAAAGTAAATCTGTCTCGTCGTTTCTTCTTCCACGTCTTAATTGGTTCTCTATGGCTACTGTGAGTAGCTGAAAGTAACTTAGCCTCCAAAGGATCCCAACGTTTTAATTGTTTTCTCTATTATGTTTGGTGCTAAGTACTGTCGGCAGCTCTTTTCGAATGGGTATGCAGAGGACACCGTGAAGAAATTGATTAGGGAACAATATCTTGATTGTTCCCACAAATAAAAAAAAAAATCCCCTTAATTTGGACCTTCTATTCGTGCTCAATGAAAGATGTAGAATTCCTCCCACACTGTTCCACCAAAACAATTCTTCGACTTGACGTTGCTTGGCTTTACGTGCAAATTTATAATAAACACATTTGCCTGCATGCTGCATTGAGAGTGTTGATGCGGAGGTGAATGTTGAGCTAGAGATGAAACTCGATTGGTACAATTTATGATCCAATTTATACGATGTTGTTCATCGATAGAGCAAATGTCAGACGAGGCTGGAGTCATCCGGCAAAATCCCTCCAATCTTTAAATCACTAGAGTGCAGTAGAAGACAAAATAAAGAGAATTATATATAATTGCGCATGCAAGAGATTTTATCCTTGTAAATGGTGCAATTACTTGGTAATAGAAGTCAAAGTAAGGAAGATTTCGAAAGCAATCAACATGGAGGGACCGGACCACATAGAGGTCTGGCCATGTTTGCCTATGGCTGTTATATTATATATAAACTGAGAACTTAATTAAGGAACCAAGCTCGATGAACAACTCCATAAGTTTGAAGTGTCTGAAGGGGCCTAGAGAGCTCGGGAAGTCGAATTGGAGAGTTTAAGAAGCTCATCTTGGAAGATCAACTGCTTGTGATTTTGGATGTAGAGTGGAACTACTTAGGTATCACGTAGTGTAGATGTGCAACCACGAGATGTGGTTGCGATTGTTGCCTTTAAAAGGTGTGTCCAAGTGAGAGAATAAGGGAGTTGCTTTGTTGTGTACGCAGAGGCTATGAGAGTTCTTGGTTGAGTGTTGAGAGACTATCGGTGAGAGAGACGAAGTGCTACAGGAGATTAGAATGGTCAGTGACGATTGTTGTGAGAACAATGGAAGTGACTGCTACTCTTTGAAGATTGTGTCTTACGAAAGAAGAACATCCAAGCTCTGAGAGAGATTGATTTGTGGAACAACGAAGAACATTTCGATTTGTAATCGTTCTTCTGACGACAAGCATCAGATCAATAGATCTAGATAAAGAAACAGATCGACGAACCCGCTGTAAGTGTTTACAGTTTTGTATAATTCATGCATTTCTACATTCGACATTGGTATCAGAGCAATGTAGGTGTATGAATTTGTTGTTTTGTCGAATACACGAGTTTCTTTGTGAAGAACATGACAAACATTATCGGAAACCTCAAAACCAAGTGATTCCGACACGAGCACAACACTGTCGAGTGGAACTCGACGCTGCCGAGTGGGATTCGTCTAGTGCCGAGTGCCCTAGCATGTTGGCCAACACCAATCCACTCGAACTTGGACAACCGAGTCCGAGGTCAAGTGGAATTCGGAAAGGCCTCACTGAGCATATTAGGTGCTCGGCATAGAGGCTAAGTGCTCGGGCCTAGAGTCTGAGCACATTAAACACACAACGTAGAAGCCAAGTGCTCGAGCCTAGTGGCTGAGCTCATTCAAAACTCGACAAAGAGATCGAGTGGCTGAGTCGACACTGGCTGACTAGCTGAGTTGACACTGGTTGATTGGCTTACATAACTAAAGTGCTGAGTAGTTGTTAGGGAGAACAACTCGAACTCGACGCAAACAACTCAGACGTGGCTCAAAAAACTTATAAATGAACTCACTTGGATTGTCGAGTGGTTCTGGAGATGTCAATATCCGAATGGGTGGAAGAACTCACTCGAACTAGTCGGGGAATTGCTGAGTAGTTAATTGCCGAGTCGGCAATAGCTGAGCTGACATTGTCTAGGTCGACATTTGCTGAACCAGTGTTTATGGAGTCGACACTGGCCAAACTAGTACTCGGCGAGTTGGCATTGGTCGAACTGGATCTGATCGAGCCGAGATTGGCCGAGTTGGATTTGGCTAAGTCGGCATTGGCCGAGTCAGGACTGGCCAAGTTAGGACCAAGTTAAACCCACTCAGATTACTCAGAATTTATTTTTCGTAGTCGATAGTTGTCAGTCCGGTCGACTAGTCCAAGGTATTAATCGATCGAGACTCCTAAAATCAAGAAGATTTATTTTTCTTGATTATTTATGTGTTCTTAGTGTATTGGTTCTATGCCTATTTAAAATTGATATTAGTTGGTTTTGTGCTGGTTAATCGGTTCTGTACTGACTTTGGTAATTTCAATTTTAGATGACATGAATGATCTGTACAATCACTCATCGTGATATTTTGTGAAATAAGCTGAGAAAATTTATCTAGGAGATATGTATGACTATGCTTATGGAGTTAGAGGACACATTGGGAGGTTTGATAGACTATTCTAGAGACTAGAGCAACAGGATTTTCCTATTCTGGACAATTACTGAATTTGAGCCTTGGTGCGTTCATTGTCGACAAATCTTAGTAGTAGCACACCACGTATGGGGGTACTATGAAGGATGCATCACATATGCAGAGTTGTATATAGAGCTACTTCAACATATGGATCAAGAAGATCCTACTAAGATTGAGGAAGATCCAAAAAAGGATCCAAATGTGGGTTCTAAAGAGAATCTTGAAATTGATTTACTTGAAATTGCCCTAACTAAGTCTAGAAAGATAGGGATTGCATTGATTACTACTGCACTAGTGTTTATCCTAGTGGGAATAGTAATAATCTATCTAGCCTATTAGAGTTGTTTATATTATGAGTTAACATAGTATGTTATGTGTTAACTAAATTTCAATGATTAGTTCATTCAATGCTATATACTTTTAATGATTAGTTCATTTAATGTTATATACTATTTATGATTAGTTCATTATAAATATATATCATTTAATGATTTTGATGTGATGTATGTAATATAGTTAATTAATAATGGTCAGATTGGAACATACGAATGATGAGTGAAAATATAGTTACTATTTGATTTTGCAGACCAATTTAGATTTATATTGAATTAATCATAAATTACATACATATAATTTACATTGAATAACTAAATAATGTATTTATTTATGATAGATTATGGCTACTAAAAATATCATAGCTGAACTCAATAAGGGAGAGAAACTGAATGAGGATAACTACAAAATCTAGCACCTTAAGATGCAATATATTCTTAAGGAACAAGAAGTTTTAGAGGTTGTTCATTAAGTTATGGATGAACCTATTGATGATCCAACAACACAACATAGACGTGGTCTTGATGCCTATAAGACATGGAAAAAAGGACTCTACTACTACGGGTATTTTATTAGTTCCATGATAAATGACCTGGTTTGTGAGTATGAGCCATTTCTATCGGCTTATGTTGTCTGGGTAGCCCTTAGAGAGAAGTACAGTGGAGTAAGCTTAAATAAGCTTCGTCAGTTGACAATTAAGTTTGATAGATATAAAAATCATCCGAATGTCTCCATGACTCAACACGTGAGGGAGATATCTTATACGATTCATGAGCTTAAGACTGATGGTTATGAATTGACTGATGAATAATAGATTCAAGTAGTTATCTGTTTCCTTCTTGATTCTTGGGAGACAATGAAACAGAACCTGACTCATAATGAAAGTATTAAGACTTTCGCTGATGTCTCACATCATGTTGAATTGGAGGTGGAGAGAGTTGAATCCGCAAGGATCTCAGGATAAACTTTTGTAGCTATCGTTTCTGTTGGAGGATCAGGATCCAAGAAGAGAAAGTGGTTTACAAAGGGATAGGGAAAGGTAAAGGAAGCTACTACTGCTACTACTGGGTTGGGCCAAAATAAGAAGAAGAAAGGAAAGAAGACTGAACAAAACCTAAAAGCAAGTTTACTTGCTTTAATTGTGACAAGAAGGGTCACTTCGCTCAAGATTGTTTTGAACTGTAAAAGGTAGATCCATATCTTTCTTCTTTTCTTGAGCATTATGTTACTAGTTTAGTGTTGTTAGTTGATTTTTATCCTTTATGGATTATAGATTCAAGAGCAACAAATCATGTAACTTGTGAGCGAGTTATATTTGTGGAGTACTATCGGGTACCAACTAGTAACAAATGGATATATGTAAGTAACAATGCAAAGATTGAAGTCAGAGAAGTTGACACTTGCAAACTCAATCTTTGTGGTAGATGTACCTTGTTTCTACGTGATGTTCTATATACTCCTGAGATTCGATAAAATTTAGTTTCTCTCACATGTCTTCTTGATTTGGGCTATTATATAAACTTTTACAGTCACTGTGTGGAACTTCGAATTAACTCTGTGTTAATAGGATATAGTTTTTTAATGAATGATTTTATGGTTCTTATGTAGAATCATATATCAATTATGGAAGCGATGATTGTTTTTCAAGCATTGTTGTTACTAATGATGCTGATATAACTAATGAAGTTTAACATGTTAGATTAGAACATATAAGACAAAAACAGATGAATACACTAGCTAAGGAGGGCTTACTAAGCACTCATGCTAAGATTAACTTGTCTATATGTTAGCATTGTCTTGCTGGAAAAGTAACTAGGAAATCATTTGGTAAAGCTATTAGGACTGATTTACCATTGTAATTAATTTATTCAGATGTTTATGTTAGTGCTTATAAGATTCACATATCTCTGCAATGATATGATATTATCCACTTTGGGCTTAAACCCTTATGGTTTTATTTTTGACATTTACCCAAAAGACCTCATACTAATGGAGATATCTTTTCATCTTATAAGCACATGATCTTTTCTATGTCTTACCAATGTGGGACTTTGATTGTATTCTTAATACTCCAACAATCCCCCCTTAAATGAAGGACCACATTGACCCCCCTTAAGCCTATCCATCCTCGAAGAATATCCTCTGCTTGATGTCCGATCCTCAACCCACCAGGACTTCATGTTCACTATCTGGTCCTTCTGACCTAGCTGGACTTCCTGCTAGTTGTCTAGCCCTTTTGGCCCAACTGGACTTTCTGCCAGTTGTTCGGTCTTCCCGACCCAACTGGACTTCCTGCCTGGTGTCTGGTTCTCTTGATCCGGATATGAGAGCTCCACTTCCTTCATTCGAGGTTCATGGTTTGACATGGACCATGACTCTGATACCAATTGTTAGTGCCTATAAGATTCACATATCTCCACAATGGTATGATATTGTCTACTTTGGGCATAAACCCTCATGATTTTATTTTTGGGCTTTACCCAAAAGGCCTCATACCAATGGAGATATCTTTTCATCTTATAAGCACATGATCTTTTTCATGTCTTACCAATGTAGGACTTTGATTGTATTCCCAATAGTCCAATAGTTTATGGTCCAATGAATGTGAAGGCTAGACATGAAGCTTCCTATTTCATTACATTTATTGATGACTTCACATGTTTTGATCATGTGTACTTGATATCTCATAAATCCAAAGCATTGGATTGCTTTAATCGTTGTTTGAATGAAGTTGAGAATCAATTAGATTGTAAGGTTAAAACCTTACGCACTGACCGTGGAGGTGAATATTTGTTTAATCAATTCAAGATAATATGTAATGATAAAGAGATTATTAGGCAGTTAACAATCTTAGGAACTCCACAGTAAAATGGAGTTGCTGAAAGAAGAAATTGAACTCTTCTTGATATGGTTTGGTCGATGATGACTCAAGCTAACTTGTCGATTTCAAATTGGAGAGATGTATTATTAACATCAACTTATATACTTAACAATGTGTCTTTTAAATCAGTTCCATCTATCCCATATAAATGTTGGGCATGCAGAAAAATAAATTTGAGTAATCTGAGACCTTAGGGGTCAGCTGCCTATATTCATGATAATTCTCACAAATATGGAAAACTAGGACTTAGGGATAAGAAGTGTATCTTTGTAAGATATAATGAGACCTCTAAGGGTTATGTTTTCATCGATGAGCAACAAGATGAACCATCTTCGAAATAGTGTCGAGAGATGCAACTTTCTCGAAATTGAATTCCTAGCAAGAGGTGATGTTGATAAAACTATTTCTTTATTTGAGGAGGATGATACATTATCAATGATAGAGGTGTCACAAGGGATATGTGAATCTAGTCAATCTAGTGGGAGTAATTTATCAAGTCATGAGTTGACTTCTCAAAAACTCAACTTACGAAAAATTATTCATAAGATTAAAACTCGGAAAAGGTTTGATATTGAGAATAAGACATTAATGACACTTCCAGTTGATGATGAAGAATCTCGATCTGTTGAAGAAGCATTGAGATACAATATTAGGGAAAAATGAAAAGTTGCAATGAATGAAAAAAATAAAATCTATGAAAAAGAATCATGTTTGGAAAATAGGCAATCTTCCTCCAAGCCGAAGGACTATTGGGAATAAGTGGATTCTCAAAATTAAGAGGAAAGTGAATAGATCAATTAATCGATACAAAGCTTATTTAGTTACAAACCTAATTGGAGGATATTGATTTTTGAGAGACATTTTGTCCTGTAATAAAATGTGTGTCAATTCGTGTCATTTTAGCTATTGTAGCACATTTTAACTTAGAATTACATCAGATGCATGTAAAAATGACTATCTTGAATGGTGAGCTTGACGAAGTAATTTACATGGAACAACTAGAAGGTTACATTGCCGAAGGCCAAGAGAATAAAGTATGTAGACTTAAAAAGTTTATTTATGGGTTAAAGCAAACATTAAGACAATGGATCATAAGATTTAATGAAGTCATTTTATCTTATAGTTTTGAAATGATCAATGAGGATCATTGTGTTTTTCTGAGAAAGGAAAAAAAAAAGAAAGTTTGTCATTTTATCATTATATGTTGATAATATGTTGATAGTTGAAAATGATATATGGTTTGTGATAAAAGTCAAAATGTGACTTTCATCACAATTTGACATTATTTTATATAGGAGAAGCTGAGTACATCTTAGGAGTAAAGATAATTAGAGATTGATCTAAAAGACTTTTGGATTTGTCTCAAGAGTCTTATATTACTTAAAAAAAATATGGAACCACCACATTAGCAGCCCCCACCGCTGCCCCTACATGTGGAGGGGGATAAATCAGGTGCCAGGTGGTTAACACAGAAATACAAAGTTGTCGGTAGCCTGGTTGTCACCTCCAGGAATCGACTCCTTGCATTTTCAAGCCTTAACACGGCTGCGCTAGACATCTGGGTTTGCCCTGGGGGCTAAGAGGCTTATATTACTAAGATACTACAACATTTCAACATATCAAATTGCAACATTGAACATACACCTATAGCGAAAGATCCTGTTCTGAGCAAGAGTATATATCCCAAGATTCTTGAGAAAATAGACCAGATGAAAAAAACCATATATAGTATCATTGGTAGTTTGATGTATACTATGTTGTGTATATGTCCTGATATCAACTATGTTGTTAGCTTAGTTAGTCGTTTCCAATCAAAGCTAGGGATGAGGCACTGAAAAATGGTGAAAAGTATATTCAGATATCTAAAAGCGATAATAGATTATTGTCTCTATTTTCAATGATAAAATATGAGCCTGAAGGGCTATTCAGATGCAGATTGGGCTGGGGACTTAGATGATAAAAAATTCATATCAGGCTATACCTTCTTATTGAATGGTGATGCCATCTCATAGAACAATAAGAAACAAGCTTGTGTAACACTATCGATAATAAAATCTGAATATGTGGCATGTTTAGGAGTTGTGCAAGAAGCTGTCTAGTTAATAAGGTTCTTGAAGCATCTAAAGATTATTGAGGATAGTAGGAGTCCTATTACAATGTATTGTGATAGTCAAGCTGTTATTGATTTTTCGAAGGATCCCAAATATTATAGTAAGGGGCAAGCATATTGTTGGGAACCGTTGGATGTGCTAGAGGGGAAGGGTGAATAACATTTTGTGATTTCTTCGATTGCATTTGTATGTTCGTCTACAAATGATTAGTGTGCAGTGGAAATAAAGGATACACAACATAAACAAAAACAACACAATCAATATATAATGATTTTTTATGTTGTTCGGAACCTACAACTCCTACTCACCACGACACTCTAGTGATCTACCCTCACTATGAATTTCTCCTTCTCGGTATTACACTAGAGGTGGAGAAACCTCTTACAATAAATGTTTACAACAGTAAACAATAAATACAACAAAAACAAGAATAAGAGAAAACACTTTACAAATGATTGTGATTACTTTCTTGGTTGCTTTGGATGCCTTAGAAGTTCTGGAATGCAGCAACAAATTCCCTCCCAAATCAACAAGAAACCGCTAGCTTCCTTCTTACCATCGAGCTCCTTTTAAGTCATGTGTCGGGATGATTTTTTGCCTTCAAGTCGACTAGTCTTACCCATCAGTCGACTGCTCACCTATCCGTTGTCTCACAATGGACTAATCCATATATGATTATGGCCAATCAGTCGACTGTTGGAAGCCATCAGTCGATTGTCAAATCTTCTGTGTCCATGTCCATCGAAATCAGTCGACTGCTCAACCCTATCAGTCGACTACTCAACCCTAGAAGTTGATTGCCAGTGGACAGTCGACTGCTCAACCCTAGCAGTCGACTGCCAGAGCCATAGGTCACAGTCGATCCTCAGTCGACTAGGTCATAATCCTAGTTGACTGTCGAGTCAACTGAGCTCCCGAGCGCCTTGCACTCAGTCAATCGTCTGGTCAACCTCAAAAGTGAGTTTTAACCCAAGTATGTTCCCCTCATACTTGATATTCACCCTTAGCCTAGACCTAAGCCTTCTAGTCACCTCCATCAGCCTCACACCCTCAGGGTCCATCCGAGTCCTCCATGACTCGTTCACCCTTCGCGTTAGCCTTCAGGTGCTTTCATCGCCTATGTCATGCCATCGGGTCTACTTTTCCAAGAGATCGTGCCTCTGGGACTTCTCCATTGCCCAGCCTCAATGTTTGAACTTTCACCACCAAGACTACACACTTGGACTTATGTGTCCAAGATTACACCCTTCGACTTTTCCTTTGTCAAATATCTATATTTGGACTTTTGCCGCCAAAATTACACACTTGGACTTACATGTCCAAGACTACACCCTTGGACTTTTCCTTTGCCAAGTTCCATACTTGGACTTTCCTTTTCAAAGACTTTACACTTGGATTTTTCCTTGTCAAGTATCCATACTTAGACTTCTCCATTGCCAACTCTCCAAACTTAGACTTCTACTCGAGTCTTACTCGAGCTAGGTCAATCTTGACTTGAGGTCGATTTCTCCAATAATCGCCTCCTAACAATCTCCTCCATATGACCTCGATATCCCAAACATTCACTTGTCATATGGTCAATATGTGGTCAAACTATATTGATAAACACATTGACAATCCCATTGTCAAACATCAAAATACTACTCGAGTCCTACTCGAGTCTGGTCAATTGTGAACTGAGTCGATTGAACTAACAATTTTCTCCTTTTTGATGTTCGATAACACCTTTAAGTTAGGCTATCCCATAAGCCCAACTTGACTCTTCTTTTGCCAAATCATAATGAAGGTTTACCTAACTTAAACGCTCATTTCTCCCCCTTTGGCATACATTAAAAAGACTACTAATGTTTTCAATGTCTTATCTCTAATGAGATCCTACATTCTCCTTCTTGGTCCAAAATTATCCTAAATGCCTTCATTCTCCTTAGTGATACTCCCTTATCACTAAATGTAAGACATTCTTCCATTCTCCCCCTTTAAAAATATCCATCATTCCTTGACGGATAAACTCCCTCTAAAAGCTTACTCCCTCTTGACTATTACACCAACAATGTCCTTTGAGAGTTCTTAAGCCTATAGAAAATCTAAACAATCGAAAATAAGGGTAAAAGATCAACTTGAAGTTTATTTTGGATCGAGAAGCATCGCTAGAAGGGGGGGGGGGTGAATAGCGATCGTAAATCTTTTCGTTTGTTTCGTTCGAGTAGACAATTAAACGAGTAAGCACAGCGAAAAATAAAGAGACACGTTTATTTTACTTGGTTCACAACCCAACGGTTGCTACTCCAAGGCCCTATCGGTCCTAGACCGCGTACGAAGGGAAAAACACTATAACGTCTCCTCCTCGTTGGAGGTAGGAGACAACGATCACAAACCCGAAATTACGAGGATGAGGCAACAAGCCTACCTCACCTCGTTACGAATAAAAACAAAGAATACAATATCAAAATATATTACTTGATTCTGCTGCCGACGAAGAAGATCGGAACTTATAGTCGCATCGGCATTATGACGGTGTTGGAGCGTTGGCATTGTAGGAGCACTTGAGAATAAACTTGATGATGTGTGGAGTTGGAATCCTCCCCTCCTTTTATAGATTTTGACCTCTGAATATGTCTTCTCTTTTTTTCGGAACGGATCACGAAGTTGTATAAATTTTATCGCGAAGTGGCCGCGTCAAACCTTATCCGTTTTGACCTAGCACAAAGGCTGAATCGTCGCCATCAGTCGACTGATGCCTCCCATCGATCGCGCAATGTCCAGAATGATCGCCACCGCCACTTCCCTGCAATAAGAGGTTAGCTCGGAAAATGATAAATGCGACGGTTTCTAACCATCCGATCTCGACCTAGACCTTCCACAGGAAGTCTTAGTCAGATCGCCGCCTATAGTCATCCCCGTAAAGAGGACACGACCTTATCATCTCTCACTCACACGAGCTTACCTCGATACTTACTTTGTAGCTCTCGCTTCTGGCCTTCCACTCGATTCCTTCGGCTCCCTCCGAAGTCACTCGAGTGTCGCCCGACCACCGCGGCTTCCCCCGGGTGTCGCTAGCCTTCAGCTCCAGCTTTAGTACTTTTCTGCACACTCGATTTAGCTCTTGAGATAACAATGTAAACTTAACTTTGTGTCTTTGCCATAATCAAAACACAGGTTCGATTATCTAGTGCCCCTGCACCAACAATCTCCCCCTTTTTGATCTATGGCAAACCAACACAAAGTTAAGGGAAATCAAAGCATAAAACAAGTATAGGAGATGATGAATGCCATTCCCAAAAACTCCCCCTTAACCAAAACTCCCCCTTAACCCTAAGTGAGTTTTGAAAGAGATACTTTAGTTTTCAAAAATCAAATTTTGTGTTACTCCCCCTTAACTTTCGCTCTTCTCCCCCTTTTGCCATAAATCAAAAAATAAATTAGGGTTTTTGTATAAAATAGGGGTTTAAAAATAATATTGTTTATGCATGCATCTAGATAAATCAAATATGAGTCCAAGCATGTGTCTAACAGTAGTTAGATAGATTGGTTCGAGGTGTGTCCCTCTGCACCAATAATTTAAAGGTTTGTAATATAACCCTTAGGGTTAGTTTGATCTCCCCCTTAGTCAAATATATGAAGTATAAGAGATGTAGGGGGCGCTAAACTTTGGCCTAAGAGTTGTTAAGTATAATAGTTGAGAAAATAAGTAGTATTTTGAAGAGGTTATATTTCAATTATCCTTAACATCTCACCCATTCTATGTGTCTCAGAATTTGTTCACCTTATATGTTTTGTGAGATGATTTTAAATTGATTAAAGATAGTCAACCTTGGGTTAGATTCGAATTTAACCTTTAGATCGTTAAGTAACTTTTCGAGAAACTGACTTCCAGGTCGTGACGAGGCACAGGGGCCTTCTTTGATCGGAACAACGACCACTTCCTTAGACAAAATCAAATTCAAGAAAATATCACTTAAGTCACTTAGGGTTACTTCCTGGTCTAACTAGTTTAGGATACGGCGAGATAGCTTTAGCTAGTTCCACTCGGTCAAGTGCACCAAGCTAGATACACCTTATCTAGCTCGAATACACGAGACTTTGTTTCCCTAACGTACTATCATCTCGCCGCGTCCTGATACTATGTTGTCAAGAGTTGACTAACTATTTTTCCTATCTAGCCATTCTAAAAATTAAAGTAAAATATTCAATGATTTTACTAAGTAAGCGGGTATACTATTTTAGTGTTAGCTCCCCCTGGACCATTGAACCAATAAGGTCTATTCAAATAATGAACGTGATCCTGGGGAATCCAAAATTTATTAGTCCTTATATGTGAGTTCAATAAAACCTTTGGGACCCATGCTTGGACTCTTTGAGGACTACGATTTACGATAGACATATAAGACCTATTTGTAGTCTTTGACTTAAATCCGAGTTCGGCTTTGTTGTACACGACTCTTTGAGTTCCAAGTAGTCGATTAAGTTTCTTAGATCCCAATGTGAACCTTTCCAACCTAGCCTCGACCTCTTGAACTCGATCTTTCAAGAGAGAATTCTCCTCCTCAAGTTTTTCAATTTGGGTTGAGTTTCCCTCTTGAACTTGACTAGTTGAAGAGGTTAGAGTAGTCTCTTGCTTGAGGGTTTCAACCTCCTCAAGTAACGACTCAACCCTAGACTCGGACTTAGTTAATTTCCTATTAAGCATTTTAATTGTATTGTAAAGCGTATGAATTAATGAGCGGCTAACCTTAATTTTCTCTTTTGGTCCGGCTTTGAGTTGCTTCTCGAAATAGTCCTCGAGTTCAGAGTCGGTGTTGTAATTGGATTCGGATTCAGACTCTGACTCGGACTCTTCGGGTCTTGCCATGCATGCTATGCCGACGCCTTCTTCGTTGTCCCATGTTGCACGAAAGGTCTTCTTTTGATTTGATTTGAATTGTGCCCTCTTTTGGTTCTTTAGTAGCCTCCTTTTCCTCCGAACGATCTTCCGTACTACGTTCACTATTGCTTCCACCTCTTCGGATTCGGACTCTGATTCGTCTTCGGGTTCAAGTCCATCTTCTTGCCTGGTAGATGGCTTTCTTCTTTGTCCTGCAAATAAAGCAATACCTTTCTCGGCCCGGACCATGTTAGTCTGCTTGTGAAGTTCAAACTCGGAAAATAACTCATCTAACCTAAGCTTCAAAAGGTCCTTAGAGACCTTGTAGGCATCGACCATGGATGCCCACAAGGTAGTCCTAGGAAATGAATTAAGAATGTACCTTAGAAGGTCACGGTTTTTGACCTTGTGTCCGATAGTGTGCAGGCCATTGACAATGTCCTGGACGCGGGCGTGTAGTTGTGTTGCCGTCTCGTGTTCCTGCATCTTAAGGTTATACAACTTATTGAAAAGAAGGTCGCGTTTACATACCTTAGCATCGGACGTTCCTTCATGTAGCTCAATTAATTTGTTCCACAGGTCCTTTGCGCTGATGAAGGGTCTGATGTGGTTGAGCTCCTCTTTGGACAGACCGCACTGCAACATTTGGGTCGCCTTTGCATCGGCTTCGATTTGCCTCTTGGTTGCATTGGTCCACTTTTTGAAATCCAAGGGCTCGCCTTAATCATTGGTGGGTAGAGCAAAGACGGTTTGGATTATTATCCAAGTCTCGACTTGTGTTTTCAAGAAACACTCCATCCGACCTTTCCAATAACGGAAATCATCTCCGTTAAAGAAAGGAGGTCGGGTGGTGCTATACCCCTCAATGTGAGCCATTAAGTATCTTGCAAAACACAAATAAAAACCAAAGGGAATTCCAAGACTTTGCCTTGGATTAGTAATGCAGGAAATAAATAGGAAATAAACAGAATTAAATGAGAAAAATAAGAAACTAACAAAAACTAACAACTTACGACCTTCGATGTCCCCGAAAGGCTACTAGACGTTGGATTTTGGGGCTGAAAATGGCTTGTTACGAGGGTAAACCTCATAAGAAATGTAGATCTCTCAAAGAGCTTCGATTTGGTAGGTAGATCGTTATGTGAGTCCACTTGTGCGAAAAGTTATGACCGTTTTACCGTCGGCTACTCTAAGAGAGAATACTTGCAAGCACACAACCAAAAGAAACGTACCAAGACTTCGTCTTGGATTAGTAGTGCGGGAGGAAAATGAATAAAAAAAATACGAATCGAAAAATACGAATAGAAAATCAAAACGTGCTAGATCGGTGGTTTCACCAAATCTTAGCGCCCCCGCTCTGATACCAATTGTTGGATCGAGAAGCGTCGCTAGAGGGGGGGGGGGGTGAATAGCGATCGTAAATCTTTTCGTTCGTTTCGTTCGAGTAGACAATTAAACGAGTAAGCACAGCGGAAAATAAAGAGACACGTTTATTTTACTTGGTTCACAACCCAGCGGTTGCTACTCCAAGGCCCTATCGGTCCTAGACCGCGTACGAAGGGCAAAACACTATAACGTCTCCTCCTCGTTGGAGGTAGGAGACAACGATCACAAAACCAAAATTACGAGGATGAGGCAATAAGCCTACCTCACCTCGTTACGAATAAAAACAAAGAATACAATATCAAAATATATTACTTGATTCTGCTGCCGACGAAGAAGATCGGAACTTGTCGTCGCGTCGGCGTTATGACGGTGTTGGAGTGTTGGCGTTGTAGGAGCACTTGAGAATAAACTTGATGATGTGTGGAGTTGGGATCCTCCCCTCATTTTATAGATTTTGGCCTCTGAATATGTCTCCTCTTTTTTTCGGAACGGATCACGAAGTTGTATAAATTTTATCGCGAAGTGGCCGCATCAAACTTTATCCGTTTTGACCTAGCGCAAAGGCTGAATCGTCGCCATCAATCGACTGATGCCTCCCATCAGTCGACTGATGAGCATCAGTCGACTACCCAATGTCCAGCAGTCGACTGCTAGCCTGACCACTTCCCTGCAATAAGAGGTTAGCTCGGAAAATGATAAATGCGACGGTTTCTAACCGTCCGATCTCGACCTAGACCTTCCACAGGAAGTCTTAGTCAGATCGCCACCTACGGTCGTCCCCGTAAAGAGGACTACCATCTCTCACTCACACGAGTTTACCTCGATACTTACTTTGTAGCTCTCGCTTCTGGCCTTCCACTCGATTCCTTCGGCTCCCTCCGAAGTCACTCGAGTGTTGCCCGACCACCGCGGCTTCCCCCGGGTGTCGCTAGCCTTCAGCTCCAGCTTTAGTACTTTTCTGCACACTCGATTTAGCTCGTGAGATAACGATGTAAACTTAACTTTGTATCTTTGCCATAATCAAAACACAAGTTCGATTATCTAGTGCCCCTGCACTAACAGTTTAACCTCTCTTAAAATTCGATACTCTACCCTAACTAATGCTCCTAATCATTTTCAATGATAATTTTACCCTTTCAATGCTTGTACAAGCATTCTATAGGGTTAGGAGAGTTAGGGTACTTAGGGGGTGTTGATAAATAGCTAAACAAATCTTGTTCAACCAATATCAGACATGACAGTCGACTGAAATTAGAAACCAGTCGACTACTCCAAGAGCCAGTCGACTGATTTCTGCAATTGGAGAAAATAGTTTTTTAGAATTGAATTTCAAAAATTCATAAGTAATTATATAATTTTCTAAAAATTTTGAAATTTCATACGTATAATACTTATGTCAAAAATTATGGGTGAAAAATAATTTTATATGAAAATACCTATTAAATTCAAAGAATGATACAAAGTTCAAAAGCATTGAAAACTTTAATATTTTGCCTAACTTCGTGCCAATCTTATCAATGACGATTGCTATCAAAAGATAGGTTTCACCAAGGTTTTTCAAAATGATTTTAAAATGTTTTCAAAATCTTATATTGAATCATAGTTAATGGACTCAATGCACATGACTTATACATTAGCTTTTCTCATGATTCATCCTTATGATTTAATGAGTTCTAAGTTCATAATGATGTACTATATAAGCACATTGAACTCGGCTCATTTTTCTAATATCTCACATGTGTCTAGGTGTATCAATACACACACATCTTCCTATAGTCTTTGTGAGATGTGAATTTGTTCTTCCCTAAATCTAAGGGTTCACGCATTATATCTAGGCATATCGATTTGATTCCTTTATCTAGGACATCAAATAATGTCATTGTCCTTAATTTCAATCTGATGGACCTAAATGCATGAATTATGATAATGACATAAATTATTTGAATAATTTAAGCATATTTATCAATGATGCATGATACAAATTAACCTAAGTATTATCATGATATTTTAAATAATAATATGAGTATGACGGCATTACATGATATATGACAAATAAAACATAACAAATATCATAAGGTAAAAGTATAGAAATACCTAAATTTTAAACTTAATTGCTATTTTTTAGGACTTATACTAATTTGTCATAACCAACTAAATTCCTCAAGTGTGCTAAAACCTCCGAAATGACACACTTTTGACTCTAACCTAATTTGTGCCAATTATAATCAATTTTTCAAACTTCATAATTTCTATTGTCACGTCCTAAAATTTTTTAGGATTATTTCTAAAATCATTTCCAAGGTATCACATGATCTTGAAAATTCCCTAAAGTGTCAACTCTATGATGGTTAGATTAACTACTCATCCATTCAAGATTGACACACCCTAAACCCATCTAGCGTGAAGGAATCACACTTCTAGGAACTCAATACCTGTTGGAGCTCCTTGGGTTTACAAGGTACTTACTAGGGATGACCTCCCTAGATACCTTCCTAATGACCCTCCCTAGGCTTAGAGGCCTTGGTCATTATGGTCTTATCTAGGTCAACTCTATGGATGACTTCCCTTGTGACCTTAGCCACTAGACACCTATCACGGTCAACCTTAGGGATAACTTTCCTTGTGACCTTGACTTTTCTAGACCTAGGGTTTGTTCCATAGTTAAACGTAACATTATGATAAGAAGGCTTATCTATTTTGGACTTAGGTTTGTGACCCAAACCCTTCTTGTCCTTTGACTTTTCTTGCCTCATAAACCCTAGGGTTTACCCACTAGACCTATTAATCAAATTTTTCATCCTTTTTAGGGGCTTTTCTAATTTTTTAAGTTTTGACTTCAACACTTGATTTTCCTTTTCTAATTTCCTAATATTTGAGTTTTCATTCTCTCTTTGGGCAAATTTCTTTCTTCTAGGCATATGTCTACCCTTCTTAAGGTTAATGCGTAGGTTCTTGTTACCCTTAGGTTGAGTAGTCTTAGAAGTATCCTTAGGCTTAAATTATAATGTTTAGCGTCTAAATAAAAATATTTATTGCTAGCATGCTTCTTATCATTAATAATTACAAGTAAATTATGTGATAAATTCCTAGCATGCTTCTTATCACTCATAGTTGGAAGAGCATTAATTATTAAAATATACCTTAGGGTTTGCCTTGGCTCCCCCTATGTATGAGCTCTCTTCTTTGTCCTTCTTAGGGTGACTCCCCTTTGGACATTGGCTTCTATAGTGTCTCTTTTGTTAGCACCAGAAGCATACTATATGCTTTTTCCCTTTTCGTACCAGGGCTCCGACCTCCTTGATCTTCTCCTTCGCCTTTGGCACAACTTGTGCCTTCTTCTTGATCAATCTTGGGCATTTGCTCTTATAGTGCCCTTTCTCCCTACACTCAAAACATATTATGTGATCTTTATTTTTACAAATTATGCTTGAGTTATCTATAGGGGTATCTTGAGTTTGTCCGGATGTAAAGGGTTCCTCTTGCTCTTTCTCCGGTGTTGAAGGCCTAATCTCCTCCCCCTCAATCCTAGAGGTGGAAGGTTCTTCAACTTCCATGACTTCTTCCAATTTGGATGTTGAGCATCTCTCAACTTTCGAATCTTCACCCTCTTGAGCTGACGAGCATTATTCTTTGGCTTTTTCCTTATCTTGTGTCGGTGAAGGATTTTCATGAAATTTTGCCAAATTGTTCCATAGCTCCTTGACATCCTTATAGTCATCTAATTTACACAAGATATCATCAAGGATTAAATTAATTAAAAATTTAGTTACTTTAATGTTTGTCTCGAATTTTTGAACTTGTTCCTCCGTCCACTTTTCCATCTTGAGGAATCCTCCTTTCTTGCCCCTTGGAGGTTCGAACCCTTCCATTAAGATGAACCAATCTTCAATGTTCATAATGAGGAAGGTTTCTATACTCGCCTTCCATTTATCAAACCCCCCAAATCCATAGAATCCATAAGGCGATGGAGTGTAGATGTCATATCCAAGTCCATCATTGGGCAACTCCATCCTTCTCTACTCCTCTAGTGCTTGTGCTCTCTTGGCGGTAAGTCCTTGAAGAGCAACCTTGTGCTGATACCACTTATTGGGGACCGTTGGATGTGGCAGAGGGGGGGGGTTGAATAACATTTTGCAATGTCTTTGATTGCGTTCGTATGCTCGTCTACAAATGATTAGTATGCAATGGAAATACAAGCATACAAAACATAAACATAAACAACACAATCACTACATAATGATTTTTTATGTTGTTCGAAACCTATGACTCCTACTCCACGGTGGCACTCTATGACACCAGAGGTGGAGAACCCTCTTATAATGAATGTTTACAACAATAAACAACAAATACAACCAAAAACAAGAAGCAAATACAAGAACAAGTGAAAACACTTTACAAATGATCGTGATTGCTTGAATGCTTGCTTGGTTGCTTTGGATGCCTTGGAAGGTCTGGAATGCAACAACAAATCACCTCCCGAATCACCAAGAAACCGCTAGCTTCCTTCTTACCATCGAGCTCCTTTGAAGTCGCATGTCGAGTTGATTTTTTGCCTTCCAATTAATTGGCCTTACCCACCAGTCGACTGCTCATCTATCCGTTGTCTCATAATGGACTAATCCACATAGGATTAGGGTCGATCAGTCGACTGCCCTTACTCAGCAGTCGATTATTGGAAGCCATCAGTCGACTGCCAAACCTTTTGTGCTCATATCCATCGAAACCAGTCGACAACTCAACTCTAGCAATCAACTGCTAGAGCCACGAGTTGTAGTGGAGCCTCAGTTGACTATACGACTAATCGACTTGGTCAAAACCTCAGTCGACTACCCGAGTCAACTGAGCTCTCGAGTGTCGTGCACTCAGCCAATTTACTAGTCAATACCACCAGTCGATTGGTAAATCTTAAAAATGAGATTTAATCCAAGTATGATCCCCTCATACTTGATACTCATCCTTAGCCAAGACATAAGCCTTCTAGCCACCTCTATCAGCCTCATGCCCTCAGGGTCCATCCAAGTCCTCCACAACTCATTCACCCTTTGCGCTAGCCTTCAGGTTCTTCCATCAGCTATGTCATGCAATCAAGTATATTTTTTCCAAGAGGTCGCACCTCTGGGACTTCTCCATTGCCAAGCCTCAATGTTTGGACTTTCATTGCCAAGACTACACACTTGAACTTGCATGACCAGGACTACACACTGGGACTTTTCCTTTGCCAAATATAAATATTTAGACTTTCACCGCCAATACTAAACACTTGGACTTACACGACCAAGTCTACACCCTTGAACTTTTCCTTTGCCAAGACTTGACCCTTGGACTTTTCCTTGCCCAAGTATCTGTTGGGATCTATGCGCCCGCTAGAGGGGGGTGAATAGCGTGTTCCCTTGTCGATGGAATTCGTTCGTGTGCTTGCTACACAATGTTAGTACGCAGCAGAAATAATGAAATAAATAAACTAAACACACAAGCACAATCACAATACTAAAATATAACGTGATTCGGAACCTCAAGTTTCCTACTCCAAGGATTGAGCTCGAATGAGCCCTAGCGATGCAAACACACACCACTAATCAAATACTCCTTCTCGACAATACGTCGGAGGTGGAGAAATCATGTACAAATGAATACGAGAGAAATACAAAGAAATATAAGCAAAATACAACTGAAATATAAAGAACACTTTACAAACTAGGGTTTGAGCGCTTTGCTTGTTGGTTGCTTGAACGAGCTTGAAAGACCCTGAAATGCACCTGCACTTCGCCTCCAAATCGCCTCAAGAAACCTCTCCAAGAACCAATGCCAAAATATCCCACGAGCTGCTCCTTTTAACCTACAACGGGCTGATTTCATGCCTCACAGTCGACTGACATAAAACCCTACCAATCGATGACAATAAGATTGCCGTGAGACAATGGCTTGATCCAGAGAAACTCCAATGATTAGTTAGCACCGATCGCTAACATCATCGCTGATCGCTAACGCCGTAGCCGATCGCCTACCGACTATCGAGCGCTCGTTCGTGTTCAGAACTCAACCAGCAGTCGACTGCCATCCATGACAGTCGACTACTCAAGCCATCAATCGACTGCCCAATGCTGGCAGTCGACTGCTAGGCCATTTTGTCGCAGTCGAATCCTAGTCGAATCATAGCAGTCGACTGGTCATAATCCCAGTCGACTGCTCAAAGTCAACTCGGCTGCCACGTGTCAAACCACTTGACCAATCGAATGATCCAAAGCCCCTGTCGACTGATAACCTCAACCATGAGGTTTAACCCCAAGTATGATGCCCTCATACTTGCTAGACCACCCTTAGCCTAGACCTAAGCCTTCTAGCCACCTCTATTAGCCTCACGCCTATCGGATCCCTCCAAGTCATCCATGACTTGTTCATCCATACGCTAGCTTCAGGTGCTTCCATCAGCTATTGTCATGCTAATGGTGTCTATACCGCCAAAGCACATTGGACCTACGCTGCCAAGACCACGCTTGGACTTTACGCCGCCAACCATTGGACTTATGCTGTCAAGACTCCACCCTTGGACTTTACACCGCCAATATTCCCCTTGGACTTCTCAATTGCCAAGTACCCATGACTTAGACTTTCACCGCCAAGACTACACCCTTGGACTTATGTGTCCAAGACTACACCCTTGGACTTTCCATGCCAATCTAATGTTGGACTTTCAAAATGCCAAGACTCAAGCTTGAACTTTCCCTTGCCAAGACCCATGCTTGGACTTTCTATGCCAAATACTCAAAACTTGGACTTGCCCTTGCCCTTGCCAAGACCCATGCTTGGACTTCTTATGCCAAGTACTAAAGACTTGGACTTTCCCTTGACAATCACATTGTCATATGTTTTGTCGAACATCAAAATATCGCTCGAGTCAAACTCGAGTCTGGTCAATCGTGACCTGGACTGATTGCATCAACAATCTCTCCCTTTTTGATGTTTGACAAAACCACATACTTTTGAGTTAGAATACTAACTCAATCCAATTATCCCAATTGTCCAAATTGGGAATTTTAACTTCTCCCTCTTTTTGACATACATCAAAAATGTTCTCCCCAAGGAGGTTAATGTCTCATATCCCAATGAGATCTTATAATCTCCCCCTTGATCCAAAAACACCTAGGATGCCTTCACTCTTCCTAGTGATAAGTCTCATATCACTTAAGAGAGGCTTCCTATAAACTCTCACAATTTCCAAATTGAGCATCTCACATTCTCCCAAAATTCTCTCCCTCATGAGGAAAAACACATCCATCATCTCATGATGGATAACTCCCCTTAAAGGCTTGCTCCCCCTTGACTATTGCATCAACAATGTCCTTGGAGAGTCCCTAAGCCTATAGGAATACTAAACCATAAAAAATAAGGTTAAAAGTTCAACATTGAACTTTCCAACACCTTAAAATTAATACATCACCCTAACAACTCTCCTAATCCATATCCAATGGATTTTCACCCTTTCCAATGCTTTCCAAAGTATATCCTAGGATTAGGAGTAGTTAGGGAACCCTAACATGGCTGAAACATGGGTTAAACATCCTTGTTTACTCGAAATCAGCGTTGGTAGTCGACTCTGATAGTAATCAGTCGACTACCCTATGCATCAGTCGACTGCCATCAAACAACAGTCGATTGATATTTACAAAACGCAGATATCAAATTTCAGAAATGAAAAAAAATGCATAAGTAATTATACGTAACTTGAAAAATCATGAAAATTCACACATATAATACTTATAACCAAAACAATAGATGAAAAATATTTGAAAAATAATTTACCCACAAAATAGTGAAATTGATACAAAATTCAAAAATGAGAAAAAATTTTATTGTTTGAGATAACTTTGTATCAACATCATCAATGGTGATTTCTATCAACAAATAGACTTCACTAAGGTTTTTCAAAATGATTTTGAAATAGTTTTAAAACCTTATATTGAACCATAGTCTATGGGCTTGATGCACATGACTTGTATATAAGCTTTCCTCATTATTCATCCATGGTTTTAGATGAGTTTAAGTTCATCTAGATGCAAAAACTATGCACCTTGAACTTAACTCATTTTCTATCATCTCACATGTATCTAAGGTGTTTGAAAACACACACATATCAATTTGATGTGAGATGTGGGTTTTATCCATCCTAATCTAAGCCCTCATGCATTTTCTAAGACAACTCTACTTGATTCCCTTATACATGGGACTTTAAGTCATGCTATAGTCCTTGAATTAATTTTATTAATGCATGAATGATCATAGCATAAATGATAACATAAATAAGCATGGTCAATGATCATGATGTCATGACATACGATTAAATTTAAATACACATGACATAAAAGATAAACCCTAAGCATAATCATGACATTTATATGATTTAAATGAATATGATGTCATGACATGGTTATGACAATCAAGACATGGAAAACAAAATATAAAGGTATATAATACCTAAATTTTAATATTAGTTGTCATTTGTTATTATTAAACCCATTTTGCTATATTACTACTAATCTCCTAAGTATGCCAAAAATCCAAAATTATACACTATGACTTTAAGACTTAAATGGTGCCAATTTAATCAATTTATTAAACTTCTTAAATAATATTGGAATATTCTAAAATCTTTTAGGATTAAGTTCCAACCATATTTCCAAGGTACCCATAACCTTGAAAATGACCTAAGGTACCACCTTTACCATGGTTAGGTTAACTACCCATCCATTTAAAGTTGACACACCCTAACCCATTTAGCGTGAATCGATCACGCTCCTAGGAACCCAAAACCTATTGGAGCTCCTTGGGTGTACTAGGTATTCCTTAGGGATAACTTCCCTAGATACCCTCCTAATGACCCTTCTAGGCTTAAAATCCTTGGTCATTTGGGTCTTACCTAGGTTAACTCTAGGGGTAACTCCTCTTGTAACCTTCTTAATGACTTCGCTAGATTTCCTTGAAACCTTAGCTACTAAGCACCTACCTTGGTCAACCTTAGGGATGACTTTCCTATTGACCTTGATTTTCCTAGACATAGGTTGTGTTCCATAATCGAATGGAACACTATGATAAGTCCTTTTGGGCTTAGGTTTGTGACCCAAATCTTTATTGCCCATGAATGGTTCTTGTTTCCTAGGCCTTTGACTTTGACTTCTAGATCTAGATTTTTGATCACTTGATCCTTGAAATTGATTTTGCATTTTCTTAAGGGTCTTCTCTAATTTCTCAAGTTTTGACCTCAAGACTTGATTTTCTAACTCTAATTGCCCAATTTTTGAATTTTTGTTTAATTTTTGGGCATTACCATTCCTTCTAGGCATATGCCTAGTCCATTTAAGGTTGATACCTAGGTGATCCTCTATTTTCCTAATGGTCTTCCTAGGTAGAATATGTCTAGAATTATTATTTCTAGATTTGCCCTTAGACCTAAAATTACAAGATTTGGCACCTAAACAAAAGATTTTGTTATTTCTATTCCTAACATGCTTTTCATGATTATGCACAACTACAAGAGTATTAAAAGCATGCTTTTTATTATTAGAATTCGAAGGTGCGTTATTGAAATATACATTAGGGTTTGCTTTTAAAACTCCCCCTACATGTGTGGCCCCTTCTTTGACCTTCTTGCTCCCCCTAGGGCATTGGCTTTGGTAGTGTCCCTGTTGTTGGCACTTGAAGCACACAATGTACTCTTTGCTTTTCTTAGTGAAGACTCCGACTTCATTGGTCTTTTCTTGAACTCTTGGCGCCGATTGAATTTTCTTGACTCTTTTAGGACATTTATTCTTGTAATGTCCTACTTCCCTACACTTAAAGCATATGATATGATTTTTAATATTAATTGAAATGCTCGAGTTACCTAGGGTGGTGGTGGAATTTTGAGCTTCTTCATCTCTTCCGGATGTTGATGGTTCTTCTTGACTTTGCTCTTGTTCTGGAGTGGATGGTCTCTCCTCCCCCTCAATCATAGAGGTGGAGACTTCCTCTACTTCTTCCACCTCTACTACCTCCTTGGATGTCGAACACTCCTCGACCTCCGAATCTTGACTTTCTTGTGAGGATGAGCTAGCTTCTTCGACCTCTTCCTCTTGAGCCATTGAGGGTTCTTCATGGAGCTTAGCTACTTCGCTCCAAAATTCCTTTGCATCCTTGTATTCACCTAACTTGGACACAATTTCATTAGGAATCAACTCAATCAAGAATTTTATTACCTTATTGCTTCTCTCGAATTCTCGGAGTTGTTCCTCGCTCCACTTCTTCATTTTGAGGAACCCTCCCTTTGACCCTCTTGGAAGTTCAAACCCTTTCATCAAAGTGGACCAATCTTCAATGTCTGTCATCATCATGAAGTCTTCAATCCTCACATTCCATTGATTGAAGCCTTCTCGTTCGTAGAAGGTGTACGAAATTGGGGTATTGACGTCCCATCCCAATTTATCTTCGAACTCCATCTTCTTCCTCTAGCGGTGCTCCCTTAGTTGTTAAACCTTGAAGAGCGGCATCGCTCTGATACCACTTGTTGGGACCTATGCGCTCGCTAGAGGGGGGTGAATAGCGTGTTCCCTTGTCGATGGAATTCGTTTATGTGCTTGCTATACAATATTATTACGCAGCGGAAATAATGAAATAAACAAACTAAACACACAAGCACAATAACAACACCAAAATATAACGTGATTCGGAACCTCAAGGTTCCTACTCCACGGATTGGGCTCGAATGAGCCCTAGCGATGCAAACATACGCCACTAATCAAATACTCTTTCTCGACAACACGTCGGAGGTGGAGAAACCTCGTACAAATGAATACAAGAGCAATACAAAGAAATACAAGCAAAATACAACTGAAATGTAAAGAACACTTTACAAACTAGGGTTTGAGCGCTTTGCTTGTTGGTTTCTTGAACGAGTTTGAAGGACCCTGAAATGCACCTGCACTTTGCCTCCAAATCGCCTCAAGAAACCTCTCCAATAACCAATGCCGAAATCTCCCACAAGCTGCTCCTTTTAACCTGCAACGGGATGATTTCGCGCCTGGCAGTCGACTGTCATAAAGCCCCAGTCGACTGACAACAGTATCGTCGTGAGGCAATGACTTGATCTACGCTAGAAAAACTCCAATGGATCCAAGGGGCCGATCGCCAATGCCGTGATTGCTCACCACCTATCGAACGCTCGCGCTCATAAACTCAACCAAAGAATCGATCGCTGCTTAGCCATCAGTCGACTGCCCAATGCTTGCAATCGACTGCCTAATGCTTGCAATCGACTGCTAGGCCATTTTGTCGCAGTCGAACCCTACTCGACTCACGACAGTCGATTGGTTATAATCTCAGTCGACTGCCCAGAGTCAACTCGACTGCCAAGTGTCAAACCACTTGACCAATCGACTGGTCCAAAGCCCCAGTCGACTAATAACCTCAACCATGAGGTTTGACACCAAGTATGATGCCCTCATACTTGCTAGACTACCCTTAGTCTAGACCTAAGTCTTCTAGCCACCTCTATCAGCCTCACGCCTATCGGATCCCTCCAAGTCATCCATGACTTGTTCATCTATACGCTAGCCTTTAGGTACTTTCATCGGCTATTGTCATGCTAACGGTGTCTATACCGCCAAGGGACATTAGACTTACGCTGCCAAGACCACGCTTGAACTTTACGCCGCCAACCATTGGACTTATGCTGCCAAGACTCCACCCTTGAACTTTACATCACCAATATTCCTCTTGGACTTCTCAATTGCCAAGTACTCATGACTTGAACTTTCACCACCAAGACTACACCCTTGAACTTACATGGCCAACACTACACCCTTGGACTTTCCATGCCAACCAAATGTTGGACTTTCCAAATGCCAAGACTCAAGCTTGGACTTTCCCTTGCCAAGATCCATGCTTGGACTTTCTATGCCAAGTACTCAAGACTTGGACTTTCCCTTGCCAAGGCCCATGCTTGGACTTCTCATGCCAAGTACTCAGGACTTGGACTTTCCCTTGACAATCACATTGTCATACGTTTTGTCGAACATCAAAATATCGTTCGAGTCAAACTTGAGTCTGGTCAATCGTGACCTGGGCTGATTGCACCAACAATATCCATACTTGGACTTCTCTATTGCCAAGTCTTCAAACTTGGAATTCCACTCGAGTCTCACTCGAGCTAGGTCAACCTTGACCTGACTGATTACTCTAACAATCACCTCTTAACAATCTCCCCCATATGACCTTGGATATCCTAAACATCCACTTGTCATATGGTCAATATATGGTCAAATTATATTGATAAACACATTGACAATCCCATTGTTAAACCCATTGTCAAACATCAAAACACTACTCGAGTCCTACTCAAGTCTGATCAATTATGACTTGAGCCGATTGCACAAACACATATAACCATTAAGAATAATTTTGTAAGGATATTGTTACCAAGAAGAAGATAATTCTTGAATATATCCCTACGCGTCTATGCTTGCATATACTTTTACCAAGTCATTGACTAAAGAGTCATTTCAAGGACATATGAAATCTTTGGGACTTCGAAAAATGTAACAAAATTATAATGACAAGTAAGATGATTTGATTGTGAAATTTCATAATCTATTCAGTATATATGTTCTTGTTACATTCAAATAAAGTTTTAGTGAGTATGTTAGTAGGTTGAGATTGGTTCTCTCACATAAATAATCATCCCTATTTGTCAAGTATGAATAGAGGTAAGACTATTGCTTAATTTATTTAGCTATAAATGAAGACATACTTGTATGTTGGGGTCGCCTTGATCATTGTATCAAAATGGGATCATTTGTAGATTGATAATCGAAGTAAATGTACACACAATTTACTAAATCTATTTGAAGCCAGATTAGAAATCATAAGTTGAATTCAAGATTACCCATTGAGAATTTCTAGATCGAAGTCTGTACGATGTTAATTTGATAAAAACATGCACTTTTTTTAGTAAAGAAAATAACATCGTAGCATGTGATTAATATCACACATGATATTGCGACAATAAGTGTAGTAGGAGAATGAATAACTGTTTCTCTACTATGTGAACCCTTGAGATTATAAGTTAATCTCAATATTTATCTTGAGTGACTATTTAGCTGTCTATTTGAAGTTTTAATCAGGGTCTACTACTTTAGCATGTAAACTTATTGACTATGGATGATTCGGTCTATGGAACACGACTAGAAAAGCGTCTTATTAAAATAAATGGATTCTAACTAAAAAGAAAGATTAAAATAGATTTACAGCTTCGATATTTATTCATTGGTCGACCAATTACATTATTTGGTGCGTACATAAAATGTGATTATGAATAATTGGAGATATTGAACAAGCTCTTGACATAATTATCATTATGAGGGATTAGAGATGTTCATATTGATATAAATATTTTAATTTGGGTAAATACAAGATATTGATGTTTCATGGAGAGTGGCTATGTCAAGTGTAACAACTTTCTTAGCATTCATCGCTTAGTATGCTTGTTGTCGTATCAACCATTTATCCTAAGTATGAATTGGATGTTCTTATTGGTCATTATGACTATTGGTCTCTATTCTTAATGGTCTCTATGACCGTCTACCTTTGTGGCTTAACTTGAACGAGTGAGAGATGTTGGCAGTTGCAACAACACCTCACGTCAACACATAGTGCAGACGTGCAACCACAATATTTGGTTGCGATTGTTGCCTTTAAAAGGTGTTCCAAGTGAGAGAATAAGGGGGTTGCTACGTTGTGTATGTAGAGGTTGTCGGTGTGAGAGGCGAAATGATGCAAGAGATTAGAGTGCCGAGTGATTGTTGCTGTGAGCACAACTGAAGTTCCATCGAAGGTTGCTACTCTTCGAAGACTATGTGTCTTACGAAAAGAACATCCAATTTCTGAGAGAGATTTGGTTTGTGGACCACCAAAAGACCTTTCGATTTGTAATCGTCCTTCTGATGATAAGCACCAGATCAATTGTCATGCCCTTAGAGTATACTTGTCCGTTAATCGGACAGTACCCCCTTGTGACAGTATATGATACAATACTGATACAAGACCCAAATAGCTGCTGGCACACACAAGCCATATACCACAGTGAAATAACACTGGCAAGAACAAAGATATAAAGATTCAAATAGGCATACCGATACGACTTTAACACAATAAGAAAATATAATAGAAATTGGCATCTAAACCAAATCCATAGTAAAGGTCAAATTCATAACAATACAATCATATACCAAAATGTGGAATCAATATGGAATAAAATCCAATACACTCGGTGTGAGATGAGATCGACATACAGGGCCACCAAGCACCATACAACATCCTCTACTTGCTACTCGGGCGAAAGAAACCCAGTTGTGGCAGTGAGTAAAAATACTCAGCAGGTACAATAAAGATAGTGCATGAACTAAATACATATGGAGATCAATAGGTATACAATCTCCAAGGTAATATCAAGTAACCAACAATATGAACATAATCAATGCATATACCAACATGATCCACCAATTATAATGTAATGAACAGAAATAAATGAAGATCTGCAATGGTACAACTCACAATAACCTGAGCAACATATAACAACATAACACATGTAGATAACATGCATGAACAATATCACACACATGCATAACTCATAATCATATAAGCAATGCACAATCAAATGCATAAACCAATCCAATCCATCTTATGCAATAACATGCACAACTATAAGGAAATGATCTCCAATCCATCTTGTCAAATGCATCATGAACAGGCAAATGATAACATGTAATAAGCATACATACAAGCACACGCAAACATACATCCAAGGCATGCCAATACATGGTCACTGTCTACACGCATCACCTGCTACCGACACCGCAGCGTGGTCGGGTGAGCAAGACATGATAACTTTACACACTCCAGCTACCACTGCAACAATGAGTGGCCGAGTGGTTAGATCCAAATAGTAGTTATCTGGCTACTACCCTGCACGAGGCCCCAACTCACACTACTATCGTGTGACTGAGTAGGCAGGCTGATATGTATCTACATATCCAAAATCCCTAGCAACGCTCTAGACCCCACGGGGGAGACAACTATCGCCCAGTGATATATGATGCGATGTCACACAATCTATGAGTATGACTACACTACCAACCCTCTCGGTAATCAATGTACTATGTGATGATGAATCATTCATGTATGTATACTTCCTAGCGACCCGCTCTACCTCACAAGGGAGCTATAGCCGATAGAAAATAAATAGTGTGAGGACCTTCTGTCCTCAAGTATACCTCCATTTATTACCCGCTCAACCACACATGGGAGCCATAGGCGATAGAAGCATGCATAATGCAATGGAAAGCAATATGACAGATATGCCTCCTCTATCACGACCCCTTAATCCCACATGGGAGACTTGGCCGATAGGAGCGATGTATAAAGTCGAATAGAATACAATATGACAAATATGCCTCTCTTAGCGACCCCTTAATCCCACATGGGAGACTTAGCCAATAGGAGCGATGCATAAAATGAAATATGTCAATCATGTCCACAAATATCATCATCTATACATCTAAAAACATACAACATGATATAAATGAGTATCACAACGATAACCATTAGCAAAGATAATTGAGATTGTATAGATAGCAAATAGAGTATTTCAAAGTTCAAGCAACTAAGTATCAAGCTTAGGTATAATAAAAAGTGGAGTGAAGATAATTCCATCTAACAATAACAAGGTTCATGCTCTAAGATCAATGATCTATAGAAACAAAGGTGGAACTACCACCTGATTCGAAGACTATATGTGAATATTCATGCCCAAAATACCCCTCTGAATCAAAGTCCTGAAACTGTAGAATACAATATAACCAAACACTAGCATAAACAAATTGTAGGAATATTAATCTAACCCAATCTTAATACTTGATTGATTAATCAAATCTCACAATAGTATAATCCCATACCATTCATTAATTACCCATCAATTCTCTAATCAAAACTACTACATCAACCTATTGCAAGAAATCTGTATATTTCCCTTTGATATATCAAATCTTGAAAACTTATTCCTAAGAATAGAAAGATAGCTTGAATTCTTATCCGAAATCGAATTGGCTACTGCTTCCTCCTAGAGCAGAGGATAAGCTTCCATTGGCTAAAGTAGACAAGAGAAAACTGAGTTGTACCGTGGTTGGAATTGCTACACTTGAGCACTGTGGAGCGGCGATCAGCCTTCGAAAAGGAAAAAGAACAGTGGTTAGCGACACCAAAATCTTGGGATCACCAACCGTGTTGCTTGCGAGCGACCAGGGGCAATGATTGATGCTCGCGGTGGAGGCCCAATGACAGTGCATGATCTAAGAGCAGAGGGGTGACGATTGTTGAGGCAGGCAACCAGCGACGCTGCTCACATGGGAACGAGAAGTGATGACAACATGGTCGAGCTCGCGATGAGGTCTAGGCGCAACGACGATCACGAAATGGGCATGGAAGGGAAGAAGAGGCAGTGATGAGCAGCAAGATCATGATGAGAAAGAGGGGATGTGACGGTGAGATGGGGAGAGGGCGACATGATGAAGAAAAGAGGGATCGGGGAAGTCTGTTATGGAAAAAGATTAGGAGTTAGGTTTTGATATTTAAACCTAGGTTGATTAAACCCATTAACTTCGAATCAATGATAATCCAAACAGACTTTATAAAAGTCTCTTCTCTTCGATTTTTTTCTATAAAATATCATAAGAATTCCATTTAAATCTTGTAAAATTTCTAAAAAATACTGATATTATTTTATTTAACAAGTGGTATTCTATTGTTATTTTATTATGGTATTTTACATCAACAGATCTAATCTAAAGAAACGGATCGATGAATCCCCTAAAGTGTTTACAGTTTTGTATAATTCATGCATTTCTACATTTGACAAAGATCATTTTCAGGGCTATAACTAGCTCCATTTTCAAGTAGAGTCAAAGTACACAAGACTCAGTATTCGGGTTGGAATTGAACAAGGCCAAGTGGGAGAGGGCGGCTGTCAAAGTGCTTCCTTAATAACTAAGATCCTACAAGTTTTTTAGGGTCTGCCATCCTCAACAACTCAACCAAGATTACTCACACAGCAGAATTTGCTAACTATACATTGCATATTTCTGGGCCGCTTAGTGGACCATCTAACTTACCAAATAGCCCATGTAAGATAACCAACCTAATTTTTAGGGAATGAAATAGACTCACTGATATTTTTTTTTGGCATAGACAATAATGGTAGATTAGGAGTTGCTAAAGCATATCATGAGTCCAAGACTCCAAGTCACAACTTAATCTTGGGAAGCTAAGTAGAGGTCTCTCGCTAAGCATTGGGAAAAAGAGGCCAAAGGTACCAAGGATGAAGAGATGCACCTCTTTGAGCAATTGATCAAGGTCATAACTGAGGCTAAGATGGAGATCACTAAGACAAAACTTGATTGGACCAAGGGTCAGTTACTTCTTTGACGTACATGCCTCTTTGATGTTGAAGTTAGAGCATCAAAAAGATGAGTTAGAAGCCTACCGAGAGAGGGAAGATGAACAATTAATGACATAAATGGTAGGTGGACCTCTTAACATCTCTAAGCTAATTGAAATGCTAGCGGTAGGGGCACCTCAACATCTCTTAGGAATCTCTAGTTCAAGTCTCAATTGTGACATATTTATAAGAATTTTTCTCCAAGTGGAGTGCTAGACCCTAGAATGTTGGGCTACTGGAGCACTTCTCTTTTTATTCGGGTGATTGCAAAGAAATTTTTGTGGGACTAAGCCGATCACCTCTATGATTAGTTAGACCGAAGATGATATCCGATGACAACTAAAAAAAAAAAAAGAAAAGATGCTAGCTAACTGAGTCACACATTTCAGCTTTGGTTTGAGGGATGTGTGATTCAATTCAAGGCCAAAGGTTATCCATCAAAGGGAGCATTGACTAATTTATATATACGATAGTAAGTAGGACTCGCTAAGTCTCTCTCTCGAGGTTTTTGAGCTAAACAAATTGGTATAATTATATCGTAGAGCATGTAATGAACTCATATGTGAACCAAATGATAATTTTTGACTAATTGTATTAATTGCATCTAAACTTGGTGTGAGAACTTTATCCTACAACGTCAGTAAACTTTTGATGTCGAGAAGAAATTGTTTAGAGAACTCAATTCTGCTACCTCTGTAAACTTCTGAGCTTAAGTAGAAATTGTTCAGAGGCTCAATTTTATGGCTTGAGTGAACCTCTGAGGTTGGAGAGAGACTAATAAGGAGAACTTGATCCCACAATCTGAATGAACCTCTGAAGTTTAGGAGAGAATGATAAGAGAACTCAATCCTATGACTTGAATGAACTTCTAAGGTTGGGGATAGAATAATAAGAAAATTTGATTTTATGATTTGGAAGAACCTCTAAAGTTGGAAAGAGAATAATAAAAGAACTCAATCGTACAACTTAGGTGAACCATCGGGGTCGAGGAGAAATTGCCTAGAGAACTCAATCCTATGACATGTGTTAACCTTTAAGGTGGAGGAATGAATACTAAGAGAACTTGATGCCAAGATATGGGCGAACCTTTGAGGTCAAGGAGAGACAAATAAGAGAACTCAATCTCATGACCTAGGCAAACCTCTAAGGTCAGAGAAAAAAAAATAAAAATAAAACAATTTAATCTCGTGACCTAGAGGATAATAAGAAAACTTGATTACAAGACCTGGATAAACATCATAGGTTGGGTAGAATACTTGATCTTATGACCTAGGCAAACCTCTAAGGTCAAGGAGAGATTAATAAGTAAACTTCATCCCATGACCTAGGAGAATCTCTAAGGTTGAGGAGAGAATAATAGTGGAATTTGATCCTGTGACTTGGGCGAACCTTCAAGGCCAAGAAGAGAACTCGATCCCATGACTTGGGTGAATCTCTAATGTCAAGGAGGCATTAATAAGAGAAATTAATCCTAGGACTTGAGCAAACCTATAAGGATAAAGAAAATAATAATATAACTTAATCCAGTGACCTAAGTGAACCTTTCAAGTGGGTGAGAAAATAATAAGAGAATTCGATTTAGTAATCTAAGAAAACTCTTATAGAGTGTGTTTGGTTCAAGTTATAATATATAATTTTGATAATGTGATTATTAGGTAATCATATTATTAAGATTATGGAGAATGAAATATTACCAAATATTATTTGGTTCAATCCGAATTAATGCAATCAAAACTTATTTGTTTGGAGGTTTTAAAGTATCACATAATTTAACATTTTACTATATTATCCATTCAATTATAATATTTCATTTACTCTGAAATATATTTGGTTATGGTTGTGCCGATTGAGACGATTACCTTGTCATCCAATGAGGTGATAGCGAACGACCACCGATAATTATGTCAACTGCGTCGGCAATTGATAGTGGTCATGATCAACAATCGATGATGGTGGTTGGTGCTTGACGCATCATCGACGGCGACGACGGCCGATCGGCGATGCGATGGCGCGACGATCGTCGACCGACGATGGCGGCCGACTGACGACCATCGATCGGCGATGACGGTCGGCCGTAGATCGGCGACGATGGTTGACCGACGATCGACGACCGACGACCGACGATCGACGACCGACGACCGATGATCGACGATGGCGATCGATTGGAGATCGGCGATGACGACTGACTGGAGACTGGTGGCCGATCGAAGACCGAAGATCGATGACAACGATCGATCGGCGATCGACGATCGATAATCGACGATGGCGACCGATGGTCGATGTGGTCGACGGTGGCGGTCAACCGATGATCGACGATGACGACCGATCGACGGTCGACGATCGACGCGATCAGCGGTGGCTGACCGACGGTGGTGGTGGCCGACCGACGGTGGCGATGACGATCGACAGCGGCGGCCGGTGACCGGCAACGGTCGATCGATAACCAGCTAGATTGTTATTTGATAAATTGTTAAGGATAATTTTGTCATAAATGATAAAAATCAGAGGGTATTTTTGGAAAAAAAAAATTCATAACAAAGGGAATCAAGAAAAACCAAGCTTCTTGGAGATTTTTCAATTCCCTCATGCACAATCCTTTTGCTGATATGACATGACGTGTCGGACATCTATCATGATTTGATAATCGTTCAAATTTTAAATCAAATAAGATTTTTATTGATAATCTTGGATGGATAATCAAGATTATCAATAATAATTCGGAACCAAATACACTCTTAAAATCGAGGAGAAATAATATTAGAATTCAATCCAGTATCCTAGGTTGACTTTTGAGGCCAATGAGAGGATAATAAGAGAACTCAATTCGACGGTTCTAACTTTTTGTATAAATAAGGGGGAGAAATTAATTTATAAGAGAGTCCTTGCTTTCAAAACTTAAATTTAAGCCAATATCATAAGTAACAAGGAACAAAGAAGACATCTTGAATGTTCGTGTCTTGTTAGCCTCCTAAGATAATGATGATCACCCCTCGTATGGGATGATTGTTAGTGTTCAAGCTCTTACTAGGTGTTCCTATTTCTTCTGGAGAAGGTGAATCACATCAATCTCTATTCATACATTAATTTATTTACTTACAATTAAGGGTAAAATAAAAATATTTGACATCCTAGATAGGATGATCAAATTAGTAGTACCTAGATATAGATATATGATCCCTTAGTTTATGGAAAAACTAATTTACATCTCACAAAGAGCATAGGATAATTTTTGTGTGTATTAAGATACATTAGATGCAAGTGAGATATTAGGATGATGCGTTGAGTTCAAAGTGTTGACATGATGCATCAAACGAACTAAGCTTCATCAAAATAACAAAAATTTCAAGAGCTAATATACAAGTCATGTACCATTGACCTCTAAATCATGATTAAAAATTAGCTTTGAAAATATTTTTTAAAAATATTGATGAACTTTATTTTTTGATAGAAATTACCCATTGATAGTGTTGATATAAAGTTAGAATGAAATACTAAATTTTTTAATGATTTTTAAAATTCTATCATTGTTTAAAAATAATGGATATTTTTATAGAAGAAAATTTTCTCATAATATTTGATATAAGTAATATCTGTATGAAATTTCAAACTTTTTTTAAAACTTAGCGAATTACTTACGTATTTTTGAATTTGAACTGAAAAATTAGTTTTTAAGATTATCATATATTAGTTGACTAATTCAAAAAATAGTTGACTATGATTGGTGTCAATCGACTGATGATTAATATCAATTGACTATTAAGTTTATTTTTGGCCAAATGAGATTGTTTTAGCTATTTGAGCTTCACTCTAAAAATGTTAACTACTTCTAATTCTATGATATACTTAGATAAGCATTTAAAAGGAAAGTTTCTTAGTGAAAATAAATAAGGGAGTTATAAAGAGGGAGAATAAAACTTTAAGTAAGAGGTTAGAGTTCACAGTTGAACTATTGGCCTCATAATTTAGATTTTGGAACTCCCTAAAGGTTTAGGTGCCATGATTTAGGGTGAGTGTGCTTTTGGGGGGAGGTCCTTTTTCAAGGATATGAATGGTCGAAAGGAGGAGAATAAAAGATTTCATATGTTAATGAATGAAGAATGAGGTTGAAATAGGTTGAGTGTTTTTGATGTATGTCAAAGGAGGAGAATGAAAGATTTAAGTTAGAAAATCTTCATTATACTTTGACATATATTCGACAAGTTGAACTAATGGATTAGTTTAACTTAAACTTATTGTTAAATATTAAAAATTGAGAAATTATTGGTGCAATCAATCTCTGATCATGGTTGACCAAGCTTGAATTGAGTTTTGGCGTTTGAAGAATATGTGATCGAGTTTAAATGATATGTGATTGAGTGATGTTTCTCAAGAGGAAAATTGTTGGTCAATGGTGACCAAACCCGGATTGATCGTGATGGAGATTGTTGAAGAGGAAGATTGTTGGATCAATCGATCTTAGGTCAGGATGCACATTAAGAATATAGTGTTCGATGAAAATTAGTTGTGCAAGAAGTCAAGTAGGTCAAGAATGATCCTATACTCGATAGCAAGAGAAATAAATGGGTCATGGGGATTGGACACTTGGTATGAGACAAATGCGTGAGATGGATGAAATGCAAGTAAATTATGGAGAATCGAACACTTGACATGTGGATGAATTCCCTAATAGGTTATGAATGATTGGATGTTAAACACGTTGGTTGGAAGTTACAATAGGTTAAGAGGGACTAGATGTCAGCCAAGTATAAAAAGTCTTAATATGTCAGGAAAGATCGGATGTTAAGTGAGATAGAAAGTCCTAACAGGTCATAGAGGATCAGATATTAGGTGAGTATCAAAGTCTAAATAGGTAAAGGAGACTAGATGTTTGGTGTCGATAAAGTCCTAGCTAGCAAGTCGAGGATGACTAGATGCTAGACATGTAAAATTTCGGTAGATTAAGAGTGATCAAATGCTAGGCGAGAGAAGACTTGGTAGGTTGAGGTCAATTAGATACCAAATGAAGTGATAGTTAGCTACTGAAATTGAGGTACCAATCGACCGATATGAAATATCAGTCAACTTTTAATTTCTTTCTATTATATTTATACATTTATATTTGGTATGTGTTGCTTATAAAGAATGGATTCTAAGAGGTTTTTCCACCTTCGGAAGATTTCCGAGAAGAAGAAAGCAAAGTGGTGTTCACACTAGAACTCTAGATTGTAGATTAGAAATCAGAGGTTCCGAATCATATAAAATAAGGTATCTCTATATTTATTATATTTTTTCATGTTTATTTCTTTTGTTTTTAAAGTGTATAACTCTTTATAGCAAATGAACAACAATCAAAGTCGAACACAATTGCTATTCACCCACCCTCTACGTCAACAATCACAATAGGAATAAAAGTAAAGAGAATTGTACGGGGAAGAGTTTCCATCCTATAAATGGTTCTGGTACCTTAATATTTATAAATATGAGATAAAAAAGAGAACTGTATGGAGGTTATGACTACAATCTCTGGGTCAATCAGTCATTTCCATTGAGGGTTGTTATTGGCCATGAATTCCTGAAGTAATGAACATGAAGGGACCACATAGAGGTCATGGGACACATCTTCTAATGGCTATTACTAAACTGAAAACTTGAGGTACTGAGCTTGGTGTAGAGCTTGAGTAGCTCATAGTGCTTGGAGGGGAGAGATTAGGGAGCTTGTAGTAGCGAGCTCAGAGTTGGGAGCTCATCTTAAGAGGTCAACCCCTTAGGACCGTGGGACAAGTGCAACATGCTTATGTAGAATGGAACCACATAGGCTTTGCTTGCTAACCTAGGGTAGGGTCATTCCTAAGAGTATTATCTACCAATCACAATTACTCCCTTCGATTGAGTCACTTTTAATGAGTTTTCACTTATTTTTTTTCTTTCCCTTTTGACTCAGAACATCCCATTCTAATTGAGCTACTTCCACAACCTATATATCTTGGCTCCTATCTTAGTAAGGAATGATCCTAACATGATTAAGTCAATCATCCACTCTAGTTACTTGACTCAGAGTTTCCCATTCATGACCACTCTCCTCTTGCAAGCCCAACTCAAAATCTTTGCAGTCCCTTAAGAAAATTTCTACAAAGACACGATATGGGACAAGTATTTTCTTAGGACCAATGTGTAATGGATGATCATATAGCTAGATGGGAGAGGGGGTGTGAATAGTGGTTCTTCTTACAATGTTAACATGTACTCTTGTTAATGGCTTAGCAAAGGAAACTACAAAGCCAGTGCAATGAAATCAAGGCAATCAGCACAAACCAATGCTAACATGTAATAGTTTGACCTCATTTCTCTATGGCCTATGACTCTTTATGAATCACTCTCAAAAGCCTCACTAGTTTTTCTGCTGCTTGGATTTCTTCAATATGTAGTGAAACTTCTTGCAAGCTCTTGTAAGATGATTACAATCAAACTTAAGAAATGAGGGAAAAAAGTGTTGTAATAAATCTCAAGATGATTACAATCAAACTTAAGAAATGAGGGAAAAAAGTGTTGTAATAAATCTCAAACGATCACAAGAATATGTTGTAATGTTAGCTCCAAATATCTCCATATGATCCCATTTTAAAGCTTGAAACACCTTCAACTTTTCTTTAATATTGTGATGTGTTGATACTAATTAGTCTACTAAAAATCACCATCAATCTACTAAAGCACTATAGTAGTTAGATCACTAGATCATTGTCATGCAACATTTTGGATCAATGACTATCTCTAACTTTTCTACTTTTCCATTAATCAATTGGTCATTAGTTGACTGATGCTAGGTTAGTCAACTATGCAATCACTCAGTCACAAATAAAAATTTTCTATTGATTGGATGATCAATTTTAGTCAAATACTTGGGCAACTATGTCACCATCAGTCAAATAAAAATATTTCCAATCAATTAACTTCAAATTAGTCAACAGTCTAATCAACTCATCCACGAATGAAATATTTGATTTGTTGGTTAATCCACTTGAATTGATTACTCGACTGACTCATCCACTAGGTAATTGTAGATAACATTTAGTTAATTGAATCATCGATTTTGACATCCTAATGGTTGTGCCTTCACATAAATTAAAAACTAACCTCTTTTAGGTATAAGTTTCCCAGCTCTCAAGTCACTTAAAACTTTTACTTCACAACTTCTTTGCCATCTAGAATCTTCTATCAAAGTTTACCTTCCTTGAATGCATCAAGCTCCACATTCATAATTTGACTCATCTAGTTTAACTGCAATATGATCCGATCACTAAGGGAATGATTTCACTAATAAGTATATGTTGTATCACAAATTTCAACACCATTCTTGAAGATTATGGGGCCAAAAACTCTTATAACCACTCTTTAGTCAAGCTCCCAACACATTATTTGTGGCTATTGAAGCATTACCATCCTTGATAATGCAAAACTACCTATTTCTAAGAACTTGCTCATCTTGGAGAGGTGGACATCTTTGTGAGGTTGTTTGTCAAAAGAATATTGTCTTCAAACCTCCCAAGAAGTGAAGGGGTTTTTCAAATTTCAAGGAAAACATTATCGATGCTTAACTTTATAGTTAATAAAAAAATATGGTATAATCCATTTTTTTCTGAAATAATCTAGTATAACTTTTTATTTTTTATCTAATTTATCATAATTTTTATGTTTTTGTTAAAATGTAGAATTTGTGTTTCCTTTGTCCTTTTTGTAGGAACGAAAATTGCACTAGAGGGGGGGAGGTGAATAGCGCAAAATCTTTCTTTTATTTTTTGTTAAAACATGTAATATCAAAGTAAATCACAGTGGAAAGTAAAAAAACAAAATACACGAAGGGTTTTTACTTGGTTCATAGCTGTAAGGCTGCTAATTCAAGGCCCGCGATATGAGATCGCTTATCGGTGGGCAATTTGCTAAATGTCTCTTCCTCATTGGAGGTAAGAGACTCGCTTCTTATAAATGTTAAGAAAACGGTAATAACCTTATCTCTCCTTATAGAAATTAAGTATGAATGAAACAAAACTAAATGTACCTACATGAAATGACGCAAACGAAGTGTGCGATCAGAGTTGTAGAGCTGTAGCACAGAAGTTGATCATCGACTGTAGAAGTTGAGAACAAGATCACTTAAAATTCTTGATATTAGGGCTTCTATCTGAAACTTCTTTTATAGATGTTTTCAGGTGCTTGAAAGCGCTCCAAGCGCCTCCATCTCCTCTAGATCGGATTCGATTTGGTTGGGGTTTATCTATTCCCAAGTGCCTGGACCTGGCCCGGTTGCTTGGAATGCTGACATGACACTTCCTGATTTAATCTTGATCACACTTCAACCATTGATATTTATCTTCTTTCTAGTCACCTGGACCTGATCCAGATGCCTGGAATGTTGATGTGACATCCATTTCTAATTCTATTTTAGCTGATCAAATCTACCTTTGTTACAGTCGTCTAGACCTATTCTAGTCGCTTGGAATTCTCTTAGTAGTCTAAATAATTCCTGCATCACAAAATTAGCACACTATACAAAAATAGTAGTAACAGACTTCGACTGTCCGAACTTAACTTCAGTGTTCCCTTGGAACCCTTAGTCGAACCGACACTTAAGGTTGTCCTCGTACAAAGGACATAACCTTACCAATTCTTTTTGCCCAGAAGAATCACTCCACACAAGGTCCTTACCTTGCTTACCTTTGTCAAACACTTGGTCCTCCGACTTGTTTGGACTTTCCTGCTTAACCTTCGATCCTCAGACCACCCAACTCTCTCCGATGTCCAGACTCTACTGACTCACTGAGATTCTCCTGGTGTCTTCGATCTATACTAAGATTTCCTTTGTCTAATCAAGTCCTGCAATCTCATTAAGTCCTGCAAGTTTGACACAACATGTAAGATCACAACATAACTTAACTTTGAACCCTTTTCCATTATCAAAACTCATGTTCGATTATTTAGTGCCCTGCATCAATAATCTCTCTGCTTTTGATTTATGACAACTATGTTCAAAGTTATGAAAATATATAACCAAAGTTATTGAAACAATACTCCCTCTTAATATTAACTCTCCCTTAATGTTTAGTGAGTTTTGAAAAATAATTAATGAGTGCAAATTTCAAAATTTTTATAACTTTTATATCTCTCCCCCTTTGTCATATATAAAAAATAATACATGTTACATCCAAGTATTTGAAAATGAAATAATGATCATGCATTAAGTAAATAAGCATCTAATAAAAAAAATTATGAATCCAAACATGTATCCTTGAGTTTTAACTTAAATTAAAAAACTAATATTTTAAAATTAAATCATCTAATAATTTGTCCTTAACAAAATGTTCAACTCTCTTTTGACTCAAATGATATTAAATTATCACTAAGTCTTAGTGGAAGTTGATCACCTAAGTGATTTGTTTTGATGATTATACTCCATGATTCATGTCGATGCACTTGATCTACATTTGAAATTAGGTGTAAGGTCCTAACATCTCACACCCATCTACAGGCTAAATCTAAGTGTTGTGAGATGCATTGACTCCTTAAATCTATAGGAACATGATCTCTAAGGTAAGTCATATGCTAGTTCCAAGAATAAATGATAGGTAAATAATGTAAGTAAAAAAAATTCCTATTTTACTAGGTACATTCCTAATTTAAAAAATATATATAAAACAAATTTCTTTAAAAGATAATATGATGTTTAATATGATATTTTACACATTGTTTTACTAACTAATTAATCAAAAATCTAATATGAAGCTGGTGGAGGATGTTTGCTCATCATGACTCGCATCATCTCCATTATCTTCTATTGCTGCTCCCTTTTCCGATGAAACCCCTCAATTATGGTATCCTCAAGTCTAGAGACTCTATCCTCAAGTGTAGGAACAACTGGAGGTGGTGGTAGCTGGGGAAAGTCGGAGAAGTCAAAGTCGATCATCTCGATCATCTCCTAACTAGCTGGTCATGGCTAAGGCTAGACCCTCATATTCCATGATATGACATTATCATCTATTTCTATTTTAGCTAATGCAAATTGCCTAACTCCTATCATGTCAAACTCAGATAGTTGTTTGACATTTTTTGAGGAAAGGCCAACTCTAAAAGACACTATCAGGGAAATCAAAATGTGACAATAGGGCATGAGTACTCTATGACTAGTAATGATCCATGAGTAGTGAATGATGGAATGAAACAAGTGCAAACTAATATCTATATCTAACTTATGATAAAATGCATACAAAAGAAATGAATGAAAAAGGTGCATCATCGCGATGTCCCTAGTGCTAAGGAGCAAAATGCATGTGACCAAGACTCGATAAAAAACAGTCCTGCACTCGAAGTCAGGTCGAGCAAAACTGAGACACTGATAGTGTCCTCTCTGATGTAATAGAGAGATGTCCTAAGGTAATAACCTTAGTTATTAATAAAATTTACTATTTTAGTATACATTTTATATGTATCTAATTGGATCTTAAACTCATTTACTGAAGTCCACAATACGATACATAGCATGAGAGGAATTATGATTGGATCATAATTAGTGGATATCTCATCATGTGTAATTATGTAAGTATTGAAATTATCCCTAGTCGATGAATTGATGAGATTGGACATCATTAATTCTGTGAGACTAGCACATGTTATGCTCCTTGATTTATCCAAGCATTCAGTACTCACTAAATGGAAGCATATGGATGTTGAGAGTGAACATGTGAATGCTAGTTAGGGTAACTAGTTCATTGGAGTGACTAGCCATGAGACTTCATATAGTTATTCATGTCGATGAAACTCTCATTATAGCTCGAGTGTGAGCTTCCTTAGACTTGAGGTATTCAAGTCACTGGTCATGGTGCCTTATACTTTGACTTCTTCATATCCTTCTCCATAGGAGGTGTAACTCCAGAATGATTGGGTATAAGCCAAAGTGATTGAAGGTGTTTGAATCGCCCATAGAGTTTTCACCACTCCTATTAAAGGAGATGTATACCCTAGGCCTCTTGTCAGGATTATTATTCAGAAGTCTTTAGCCAAAATAAGCATGTTAAGAAGATGATATTCTTAGGAACATGTATTGAGTAACTTGAATCCACATAATAGGAAACTAACTTGCGCTAGGTGTGACATAGTTAGCCTAGTGGGGACGAGCACTATAAATCATGTCCTGAACTAAGTGGATATAAGATGAGTGAAAGGAACAAGACACGAAATAATTGAAGCTGTTGAAGGGTTCAAAATTGTTCTGAAGTCGATAAAGACTTTCCGATCAATTGGGGGTCATAATTTATTTGTTAGGTGCCACTCATGATCTATTCGTAACTAATGATTTATTATGAATGACCAACATAACTGGAAATCTATTGGGTCACACACACAATGGTATCTCAAGAGATGTAAAACAAGTGAGAATATGATTCTCAAAGAGATAAGGGATAAACTTGGTTGGATCGGATGATAAATGACATAAAGTGGAGGTTTTTGGAGTTAACACAGGTGTGTCAAAGGTTGGTATGACCGTGCCATGAATTATCATCGAAACGGAAGCCATAACGTGTAGGATGACCAGGTCGTGCTACATGACACGGGCATGCCAAAAGGGGCAAAGCTCAGCACGCCTAGGGTGTGCTGAGTAGCACGTCTGTGTCATCGATCGTGCTAGGCACCCGACATGACCGTGCCACTAGGCATGGTTAGACCGTGCCACTAGGCACTGTCAGACCATGCCAGGCCCTAGGCCACGTGACATGGTCGTGCCACTTGGCATGGATGGGCCATGTCGTATTCTGACACTTCATTGTCTCCATTTTCGATAAATCGTTTCGTGTACTAATCAAGAAACTATAAATAGGGTCAGATAAGAAACCCTAATAAAGCTTTTTGAATGTTTTGAAACTCCAAAAACCTTGTGTTGTCACTTCCTATAATCGATCTTCTTCTCCATGCACGACTAGCACTATTCGAAGAGGAAGTCTTGCTAGTGTTCAGAAGATTATCTCGCGAAGATCCGATGTGGATACCGATAGAGGCAAAGCCCATTGGTTTTGCTAAAGGTTTCTACAAATCTAAGCACAAATCATGAAGGTATAATTTTCTCTCTAACCCTTGCTTTCATATAACGATCTATGGTCTAAACAAGATGGTCTCGACATGAGATCTACGGGAGCATCCAAAAATTTTGTTTTTTGCTATGCGTGCGTTCCTTAGGATCTCGCCTCATGGCGTCGGGCTTTGTCAGATAGAGCTTGAAGAGACCATGAGGTCCAACAAATGGTATCAGAGCCATGCTTGTTCTTTTAACATAGATTGTTTAGATTAGGGTTAGAAAAACATGTATATTAAGGAATATGCATATCTTTTACCTAGATTAATATGCATGTATAGATATTGGTATATATGATATGCATGTTTATACATGAATCTAGGTTTATGGTTATGAGAATGCATGTATGATTAGTTGTGTATTGGATACATATGATTATATATGTAGGATAACCATAGATTTTGGTTAATGAATGATGAGACCTATAATAAAGAAATCCCTTTGTACACATATTAGGACTAACACCTTCCATTAATATGGTAAAAACTAGATTTCAATTTCATGTTTGGGTCATTGACTCTCTCCAAGCCTGATATGACATTGGATATGTTTACACCATTGAGATTTGATCTTCCCTTTAGATAGTAAGAACCAGAGTTCAAGTTTCTAGTATGGGTTGTTGGACTCTCTCCATGTCTAGCTAGAAAATTAGACATGTTCAGACTATTTAAATTCAATCTCATGATTAATGGGTTGGTCATAACTTAAAGCATTGATTTGTTGGACTCTCTCCAGGGCAATGTAAATAGAGGTGAAATTAGGTTATATGCATTGGATGCATATATGTTAATGAGTTAACAACCTAATGTTTTATGCTAAGATATAATTAGTTGATAGCATAATGTGATAGTTACATATATGCTATGTATTTGTTACTGTTGATAACTACCGTTAGAAGTAAGATTGACTTGTTGTACTCTCTTCAAGATTAATCTTAGCAATAATGGATATCAACACACTAAGAGATAAACTATCTTCTCTCGAATTCAAAGTGAGGGCTATTGAATTTGATAAAATAGTGGGAGTTTATTGTCAATGTAAATTGTTTGCATGACAAATGTATTCATCTCTCTAGTACACTTTATTTGTATGCCTAGCTTATTTGATTAGAATAAGCATGCCAACCTCCATTAATTTAAGGTCAATTTTAGATAACAACAAACTAACTGGACCCAACTTCTTGGATTGACTTCAGAACTTGAGAATTGTTCTCAAGGACAAAAAGATAGCCTATGTCCTATGGCAAGTTGCATTATGCTAGCTTATATGACTCCTGAGTTGCAAAAACAACATAAGCATATGGATGCTGATACAATTGTCTTTCATCTTGGTGAGTTGTTTGATGAGCAAGCTAGACCCAAAAGGTTCGAGATCACTAGACTTCTCTTCCACTTGAAGATGCAGGATGGTTCATCTGCGGTGTAGTATGCATTGAAGATGAATCACTATATTGAGCAGTTAGCATTATTAGGGTTTATAATGGATCATGAATTAAGTATTGACTTAATTCTATATAGTTTGACTGATAGCTATTTGCAATTTGTGATGAACTATCAGATGAACAAGATTGAGTCTACTATACTCGAATTGATCAACATGCTCAAAATAGTAGAATCATCTATTACTAAGGAATAGAAGGTTGTGATGCTGGTAGACTCCTCTAAGAAAGGTTCTAAGAGGAAGTCAAACAAAGGAGCCAAAGGGAAGAAAAACATCAAGAAGGAAGAACCAACACCAAAGGGCACTTGCCATCACTCTGGCAAGGAGAGTCACTGGAAGAGAAACTGCAAGCACTATCTGGAGTCGCTGAAGAAGGGAAAGGCATCTGATGTCAAACCTACTTTAGGTATTTTGTAATTGAATGTCATACTGTGTCTTTTAACACTTGGGTATTGGATACCGAGTGTGCCTCACATATATGTAATGATATACAGAGGCTGAAGGATAGCAGATGACTAGCTAAGGGAGAAGCATACTTAAGAGTTGGCAATGGAGCAAAAATTGCTATTGTAGTCATAGGAACTCATGTATTGCAACTTCCTAATGGACTAGTTATGAATTTAGACAATTGTTATTGTGTTTCTATTTTGATAAAGAATATTATTTCTATTTCATGCTTAAATAGAAGAGGTTTCCATTTAACTTTCAATAACAATGGTTGTTATATAATGTTGAATGGTGTTCTTTATGAAACCGAGACTTTAAACAATGGAATCTATGCGCAAGATTTGTCTAATGAAGTATTCAATATCGAAAATAACAAATGTATTAAATTAGATAATCAATTAAACTCCTATTTGTGGCATTGTCATCTTGGCCATATAAGCAAGGATCACATGTCCAAAATGCACAAGTTGGATATTTTGGAATCTTTTAAATTGGATTTATTAGATACATGTGTTTCATGCTTAAAAGGAAAAATGACAAAGTTACCTTTTAAAGGAAAAGTGATTGTGTAGTTGATGTTTTGGGTCTTATACATACTAATGTATGTAGACCAATGTCAACTCAAGCAATAAGAAGTTATGTCAACTTCATTACCTTTATCGATGATTATTCACGACTTGGGTATGTGTATCTACCAAGGTACAAATTTGAAATCTTTAAAAAGTTCAAAGAATTTAGAAATAAAGTAGATAAAAAACTTGGAAAAATATTAAAATACTTTGATCGGATCGAGGTGGAGAATACTTAATTCAAGAGTTTCAAGATTATCTAAGGGACAATGGGATATTGTCTCAACGGACTCCATCTTACACGCCACAACATAATGGCGTGACCAAAAGGAGAAACCAAACCTTGTTAAACATGGGAAGGTTGATGATGCAATTTTTAAGTCTTCCTAAGTTCTTTTGGGGTTACACACTCGAGATTGTTGTTTACTTGTTAAACAGAGTCCCAACTAAGGTAGTCTCAACTACTCCATATGAGATATAGAATGGTAAGAAAGCTCATCTGTCTTATTTGAAGATATGAGGTTGTCTTTCTTATGTGAAGAGGACGAAGTCAGACAAGCTGGAGGCTAAGTCTGATAAGTGTCTATTTATTGATTACCCTAAGAAAATAAGGGGTTACCAATTCTATCATCCCTTGGAATAAAAGGTGTTTATTTCAAGACATGCTGTATTCCTAGAGAAAGAGTTTCTCTTATAGAAAAATAGTGGGAGTGAGATTGAACTAAGTGTGGTTCAAGAGACTCTAGTAGACACTAAAAAGATGTCTAGTCTAAAACCACAACCTATTACTCATAGTGATGAAGTGGTGGCTAAACCTTTAGAAACACAACCTCTTCATAGATCTAGTAGGATACATTATGTTCCTGAGAGATATAAATTTCTCGCAAGTGAAACAAATGACGTATTTCTCATTGAAGATGAGGAGCCTACTAGTTATGAAGAAGTTCTGAATAGTTCAGACAGAGAAAAATTGCTAGATGCCACGAAGTCAGAAATGGATTCCATGTATGAAAATTAAGTTTGGAACTTGATGGACCCACTTGAAGGCATAACGCCTATATGATGCAATGAGTTTTCAAGAAGAAAATCGACATGGATGATAATGTTATTATCTATAAAACTAGATTTGTGGCGAAAGGATATCGTCAAAGATAAGACGTTGACTATGATGAAACCTTTTTGCAGTAGATATGCTTAAATCTATTCGGATATTTCTAGCCATAGCAGCTCATTATGATTATGAGATATGACAGATGGATGTGAAAATAACTTTCCTGAATAGAAATCTATCTGAGGATGTATATATGATACAACCTGAGGGGTTCACTTCAATTGACAAGAATAAAGTATGCAAGTTTCATAGATCCATTTAGGGATTGAAACAAGAATCTAAGAGTTGGAATATCCTTTTTGATGAGACAATCAAACAATTTTATTTCTCATAAAATTCGGACGAACCCTATGTGTAAATATAGGTTAGTGGAAATGCTATCATGTTCCTAGTGCTATATGTAGATGATATATTGCTTATAGGAAACGATGTTCCAGTCTTACAAACAATCAAAAGTTGATTGTCTAAAATATTATCCATGAGAGACATAGGAGAAACAACCTATATCTTGGGGATACAGATTTATAGAGATAGATCGAATCAGTTGTGCAGTCTTTTACAGTCTACATACATAGATAGAGTGCTAAAATGGTTTAGCATGAATGAATCCAAGAAAAGTTTCTTTCCCATGAGACATGGGATCCACCTTTCAAAGTCTATGTGTCCGTGCACTGAAGACGGGAGGATTCACATGATTTAGATCTCATACGCATCAACTATATGATCGATCATGTATACTATGTTATGTACAAGGCCTGATGTATCGTATGCTTTGAGTGGTACGAGTAGATACCAGTCGAATCCTGGTATAGATCATTAGGTGATTGTTAAGGTAATCCTTAAGTACTTACAAAGAACTAAGGATTTGTTCTTAGTATATGATGGAGGTGATATGGTGATATGCGAGTATACTGATGCTAGATTCCAGACGGATAAGTATGACTCCAAATTTTAGTTTGGATACATATTCATCTTAAATGGAGGTGCGGTATGTTGGAAAAGTTCCAAACAAGAGACCGTTGTTGATTCTACTATGGGAGCAGAGTACATTGTAGCTTCAGAAGCATCAAAGGAAGCAATTTGGATTAAGAAGTTCATTTATAAACTTGGAGTAATTCCAAGCATTGTTGAAGCATTACTGATGTATTGCGACAACAATGGCATGATTGCATAGGTGAAGGAACCCCGATCTTATCAACAATTCAAGCAATCACTTCGTTGCTATCACTTGATCTGGGAGATCATAGGTAGACAAATTTCTAAATAGAAAAAATTCCCACTGATAGGAATCTAGCAGATCCCTTGACTAAGCCTTTTCCCCAAGAAAAGTTCCAGAGGCATGTAGAAGCCTATGATATTAGATACTAAGGCAATTTGTTATAAGTCAAGTGGGAGTATGATGTAATAAAGAGATGTCCTAAGACAATCACCTTAGTTATTAATAAGATTTACTATTTGAGTATACCTTTTATGTGTATTTGATTGGATCTTAAACTCATTTATTGAAGTCCACAATACAGTACATAACATAAGAGGAATATCCCTAGTCGGTGAATTGATGAGATTGGACATCATTAATTTTGTGAGACAACACATGTTATGCTCCTTGATTTATCTAAGCATTCGGTACTCACTGAAAGGAAACATAGGAATGCTGAGAGTGAACATTTGAATGCTAGTTGGGGTAATTAGTTCATTGGAGTGACCTGCTATGAGACTTTATATATTTTTTATGTCGATGAAGATCTCATTGTAGCTCGAGTGCGAGCTTCCTTAGACTTGAGGTATTCAAGTCACCTTTGTCATGTGCCTTATACTCTGACTTCTTTGCAACCATCTCCATAGGAAGTGTAACTCGGAAATGATTGGGTATAAGACAAAGTAATCGAATGTGTTTGAATAGCCCATAGAGCATTCACCACTCCTGTTAAAAGAGATGTATACCCTAGGCCTCTTGTTAGAATTATTACTCAGAAGTCTTTAGCCAAAGCAAGCATGTTAAGAATATAGTCTTCTTGGGAACATGTATTAAGTAACTTGATTCCACAGGACAAGAAAATAACTTGGACTAGGTGTGACATAGTCAACTTAGTAGGGATGAGCACTATAGACTATGTCCTGAACCAAGTGGGTATAGGATAAGTGAAAGGAACAAGACATGAAATAACTGAAGCTGTTGAAGGGTTTAGAATTATTCTGAAGTCGATAACCAACATAACTGGGAACCTATTGGATCACATGTACAACGGTGTCTCATGAGATGTAAAACAAGTGAGAATATGATTCTCAAAGAGATATGGGATAAATCTGGTCGAACAGATGATAAATGGCACAAAGTGGAGGTTTTGGGAGTTAACACGAGCATGCCAAAGGTTTGCATGACCATGCCATGAATTGTCATCGAAACGGAAGCCACAACGTGCAACATGGCTAGGCCGTGCTTCACGACATGAGCATTCTAGAAGGGGCAGAGCTCATCATGCCCAGGGTGTGCTGAGTAGCACGGTCGTGTCATTGATTGTGCTAGGCACCGGACATGACTACGCCACTAAACACAGTTAGACCGTGCCAGGCCCCAAGCCCCACGTGACATGACCTAACCGTGTCACGTCTTGACACTTTGCCATCTCCATTTTTGGCAAATCATTTCATGTCCTAATCATGAAACTATAAATAGGGTTTGAGAGGAAACCCTAATAAATCTTTTTGGACATTTTGGAACTCCAAAAACCTTGTGTCATCACTTCCTATTCTCGATCTTCTTCTCCACGCACGGCTAGCATTGTTTGGAGAGGAAGTTTTGTTATCCTTCAGAAGATTATCTCGCAAAGATCCGACATGGATACCGGTAGAGGCAAAGCCCGTTGGTTTTGCTAAAGTTTTAAACATATCTAAGCATAGATCATGAAGGTATGATCTTTCTCTCTAACCCTTGATTTCATATAACGATCTATGGTCAAAACAAGATGGTCTTGGCATGAGATCTATGAGAGCCCTCAAAATTTTTTATTTTCCACTATGCGTGCATTCTGTAGGATCTCGCCTCATGGTGTCGGCCTTTATCGGATAGAACTTGAAGAGACCATGAGGTCTAACACTCTCCTCATCAAAGAAGTACGAATAAATCGTATTTAGCGTGATGTGAGAATAAGGATCACCAAAAGGTAATGCCGATGGTGGAAAACAAGAAAATGCATAGGAAGACTCTCTAAGTCTTAAATGCCTCCTAATTACTCCGGGAGTGAGTATGATGTCCATATTCACAATTCAAGTAGCATAGGAAAGATCATCAACTTAACCAAGTTATTGTCTAGCTCAGTACATAACTCAATGTTTACTGAGCTAGGACAATAAACTTCTATGGTAGGTAGACAAGACCTAATAAAAACCAATAAGGTATCTAGTAGGCATAGGTATGAAAGTAATGGCGGAAAATCTAAGTGTAAGTTCTTCTGTAGGAAACCTACTATCAAAACTAGGAATATCAGAGGGGTTAGCCTCAGTATGTCTTCTCTTAGTCCTACAATATTTTTAAAAATAAAAAAATGAAGATGAAGAATATTACTAGACAAGGTTAGGATATTACCTAGGCATTGTAGAGAAATCAGATTGTCTTTATATCGTAGAGAGGTTTTTGGAGGGTTTTTTGGAAGAGGAATAGGCGGCTGGAGGTTCTGTTTGCTCCCCATCATATAGAGGGATTCCAGGCACCTGGAAGGGTTCTTGGCACCTGAATACATCTCATCAATTTGACCATATTATATTTTTTGGTGCTTGGAAATGATCCTAGGTGACTGGAGATGAAATTTTAACCGCCATTAATAAATGCATTATTGGGGACCGTTTGGTGTGCTAGAGGGGGGGGGGGTGGTGAATAGCGATTCGTCGATTTCGTCATTCATTCACGTTTGTGCTTGTCTACAAGTGTTAGTATGCAGCGGAATACAAATACAAATATAAATACAAGCACAAAGCATAACATAAACACGACACAAGACATTTTATGTGGTTCGAAAACCTAGTTCCTACTCCACGATCGAGCTCTAGTGATGCACACCACCATTATGAACTTATCCTTCTCAGAAATGCTCCAAAGATGGAGAAACTTCTTACAGTGAGCTTATACGATAATATAACCAAATACAAGAAACAAATGAAAGAAATGCAAAAAATACTTTACAAGAAAATGCTTTTGATTGCTTGATACATTAGTTGCATTGGATAGCTTTTGAAGACCTAAAATGCTGAAACACTTCGCCTCAAAATCACTCAAAAATTGGCTTAAGAAATCATCCACGAGCTCTTCCTTTTAAAGCTTCTGTCAGGCTGGATTTCTGCCTGACAGTCGACTGGCCATACCCCTAGTCGACTGTTCACCTATCTGTTGTCTCACAATGGACTAATCCACATTGCCTTTTTGCCAACATACATTACTTGAGTGGTCGATTGCCATTACCATCAGTTGACTACCAAGCCATCAGTCGACTTCCCAGTTGATTATGAGACCTTCTATGCCCTGCCCACTTAAGACTAGTCGACTGCCCATACATGACAGTCGACTACCAATGGCCAGTCGATTAGTGAAAGCCACCAATCGACTGCCAGAGCCACAGTCAACATTCAAGTCGTAGTCGACTACTCACCAATTGATTGGGTCATAATCTCAGTCGACTGCTTGAGTCAACTAAGCCTCCCAAGTGTCGAGCACTCGACCAATCGATTGGTCAATACTACTAGTCGACTGATAAACCTTAAACATGAGGTTTACCTTAAGTATAATCCCCTCATACTTGATACTCACCCTAGATCTAGATCTAAGCCTTCTAGCCACCTCCATCAGCTTCACACCCTCAAGGTCCATCTGAGTCCTCCACGATGTTGGATCGAGAAGCGTCGCTAGAGGGGGGGGGGGGTGAATAGCGATCGTAAATCTTTTCGACATTTCGTTCGAGTAGACAATTAAATGAGTAAGAGCAGCGGAAAATAAAGGAACACGTTTATTTTTACTTGGTTCACAACCCAGCGGTTGCTACTCCAAGGCCCTATCGGTCCTAGACCGCATACGGAGGGCAAAGCACTATAACGTCTCCTCCTCGTTGGAGGTAGGAGACAACGATCATAAAAACCGAATGTACGAGGATGAGGCAACAAGCCTACCTCACCTCGTTACGATTAAAATAAAGAGTACAATAAAAATAATTACTTGCTACTACTGCCGACGAAGAAGATTTGAACTTATCGTCGTGTCGGCGTTATGACGACGTTGGAGCGTTGGCGTTGTAGGAGCACTTGATGAATAAACTTGATGATGCTTGGAGTTGGAATCCTCCCCTCCTTTTATAGATTTTAGCCTCTGAATATGTCTCCTCTTTTTTCGGAACAGATCACAAAGTTGTCCAAATTTTATCGCGAAGTGGCCGCGTCAAACCTTATCCGTTTTGACCTAGTGCAAAGGCTGATTCGTCACCATCATTCGACTGGTGCCTCCCATCAGTCGACTGATGAGCATCAATCGACTGCTTGATGTCCAGTAGTCGACTGCTAGCCTGACCACTTCCCTGCAGTAAGAGGTTAGCTCGGAAAATGATAAATACGACGGTTTCTGACCGTCCGATCTCGACCTAGACCTTCCACGGGAACTCTTAATCAGATCGCCGCCTACGGTCATCCCCGTAAAGAGGACACGACCTTACAATCTCTCACTCACACGAGCATACCTCGATAGTAGCTCTCGCTTCCGACCTTCCACTCGATTCCTTCGGCTCCCTCCGAAGTCACTCGAGTGTCGCCCGACCACCACGGCTTCCTCTGGGTGTCGCTAGCCTTCAGCTCCAGCTTTAGCACTTTTCTGCACACTTGATTTAGCTCGTGAGATAACGATGTAAACTTAACTTTGTGTCTTTGCCATAATCAAAACACAGGTTCGATTATCTAGTGCCCCTGCACCAACAATCTCCCCTTTTTTGATCTATGGCAAACCAACACAAAGTTAAGGAAAATTAAAGCATAAAACAGGTATAGTAGAAGATGAATGTGAAGATGAATATCATTTCCAAAAACTCCCCCTCAACCAAAACTCCCCCTTAACCCTAGGTGAGTTTTAAATTTTATGTTACTCCCCCTTAACTTTTTGCTCTTCTCCCCCTTTTGCCATAAATAAAAAAAAATTTGGGGTTTTTGTATAAAATAGGGTTTTGAAAACAATATCGTATATGCATGCATCTAGATAAATCAAATATGAGTCCAAGCATGCGTCTAGCAGTAGTTAGATAGATTGGTTCGAGGTGTGTCCCTTTGCACCAATAATCTAAAGGTTTATAATATAACCCTTAGGGTTAGTTTGCTCTCCCCCTTAGTCAAATATATGAAGTATAAGAGATGTAGGGGGCGCTAAACTTTGGCCTAAGAGTTGTTAAGTACAATAGTTGAGAAAATAAGTAGTATCTTGAAGAGATTGTTTTAAGTATATTTCAATTATCCTTAGCATCTCACCCATTCTATGTGTCTCATAATTTGTTCACCTTATATGTTTTGTGAGATGATTTTAAATTGATTAAAGATAGTCAACCTTGGGTTAGATTAGGATTTAACCTTTAGATCGTTAAGTAATTTTTCGAGAAACTGACTTCCAGGTTGTGGCGAGGCACAGGGGCCTTCTTTGATCGAAACAACGACCACTTCCTTAGACAAAGCCAAATTCAAGAAAATATCACTTAAGTCACTTAGGGTTACTTCCTGGTCTAACTAGTTTAGGATACGACAAGGTAGCTTCAGCTAGTTCCACTCGGTCAAGTGCACCAAGCTAGATACGCCTTATCTAGCTCGAATACACGAGACTTTGTTTCCCTAATGTACTATCATCTTGCCGCGTCCTGATACTATGTTGTCAAGAGTTGACTAACCATTTACCCTATCTAGCCATTCTAAAAATTAAAGTAAAATATGCAATGGTTTTGCTAAGTAAGCGGGTATACTATTTTAGTGTCAGCTCCCCCTGGACCATTGAACCAATATGGTCTATTCAAATAATGAACTTGATCCTGGGGAATCCAAACCTTATTAGTCCTTATATGTGAGTTCAATAAAACCTTTGAGACCCATGCTTGAACTCTTTGTTGACTACAATTTACGATAGACATATAAGACCTATTCGTAGTCTTTGACTTAAATCCGAGTCCGGCTTTGTTGTACACGGCTCTTTGGGTTCCAAGTAGTCGATTAAGGTTCTTAGATCCCAATGTGAACCTTTCCAACCTAGCCTCAACCTCTTGAACTCGGTCTTTCAAGAGAGAATTCTCCTCCTCAAGTTTTTCAATTTGGGTTGAGTTTCCCTCTTGAACTTGACTAGTTGAAGAGGTTAGAGTAGCCTTTTGCTTGAGGGTTTCAACCTCCTCAAGTAACGACTCAACCCTAGACTCGGACTTAGTTAATTTCCTATTAAGCATTTTAATTGTATTGTAAAGCGTATGAATTAGTGAGCGGCTAACCTTAATTTTCTCTTTTGGTCTGGCTTTGAGTTGCTTCTCGAAGTAGTCCTCGAGTTCGGAGTCGGTGTTATAGTTAGACTCGACTTCGGATTCTGACTCGGACTCCTCCGGTCTTGCCATGTAAGCTATGTCTTCTTTGTTGTCCCAAGTTGCATGGAAGGCTTTCCTTGCTCCCTTTTCCTTTTGATTCTCGTACTTCAATTTTCTTCTTTCTTTTCGAACTATTCTCCGCACAACGTTCACTATTGCTTCCACCTCTTCTGATTCGGACTCTGATTCGTCTTCGGGTTCGAGTTCATCTACTTGCCTAGTAGGTGGCTTGCTTCTTTGTCCTGCAAGTAGAGCAATACCTCTCTCGGCCTGGACCACGTTAGTTTGCTCGTGAAGTTCAAACTCGGAAAATAATTCGTCTAACCTAAGCTTTGAAAAGTCCTTAGAGACCTTGTAGACATCGACAATGGATGCCCACAAGGTAGTCCTAGGGAAAGCATTTAAAGCGTACCTTATAAGGTCCCGGTTCTCTACGGCTTGCCCGATCAAGTGAAGACCATTGACGATGTCTTGGATCCACGCATGTAATTGGGTGGCGGTCTCGCGATCCTGCTTCTTTAGATTGTACAGTTTATTTAAAAGTAAATCTCTTTTACATACCTTAGCATCGGGCGTCCCTTCATGTAGATCAATCAATTTGTTCCAAAGGTCTTTGGCGCTAATGAATGGACCGATGCGGTTGAGCTCCTCCTTGGACAAGCCACATTGTAATATTTGAGTTGCTCTTGCATCGGCTTCGATTTGCCTCTTGGTTGTATTTGTCCACTTATTGAAATCCAAGGGCTCTCCTTGATCATTGGTGGGTAGAGCAAAGCCGGTTTGAATTATTATCCAAGTCTCGACTTGTGTTTTCAAGAAACACTCCATCTGACCTTTCCAATAACAAAAATCATTTCCGTTAAAGAACGGAGGTCGGGTGGTGCTATACCCCTCAATGTGAGCCATTAAGTCTCTTGCAAAAACACGAATAAAAACCAAAGAGAATTCCAAGACTTGGTCTTGGATTAGTAGTGTGGGAAATAATAGGAAATAAACAGAAATAAATAAGAAGAATAAGAAACTAACAAAAACTAGAAACTTACGACCTTCGGTGTCCCCGAAAGGCTACTGAACGTTGGATTTTGGGGCTGGAAACAGCTTGTTATGAGGGTAAACCCTGGTAATAAATGTAGATCTCTCAGAGGGCTTCGATTTGGTAGGTAGATCGTTACGTGAGTCCACTTGTGCGAAAAGTTATGACCGTTTTACCGTCGGCTACTCCAAGGGAGAATACTTGCAAGCACACAACCAAAAGAAACGTACCAAGACTTCGTCTTGGATTAGTAGTGCGGGAGGAATAAAAACCTAAGAAAGATACGAATCGAAAAATACGAAAAGAAAACCAAAACATGCTAGATTGGTGGTTTCACCAAATCTTAGTGCCCCCGCTCTGATACCAATTGTTGGATCGAGAAGCGTCGCTAGAGGGAGGGGGTGAATAGCGATCGTAAATCTTTTCGACGTTTCATTCGAGTAGATAATTAAACGAGTAAGAGCAGTGGAAAATAAAGGAACACGTTTATTTTTACTTGGTTCACAACCTAGCGGTTGCTACTCCAAGGCCCTATCGATCCTAGACCGCGTACGGAGGGCAAAGCAGTATAACGTCTCCTCCTCGTTGGAGGTAGGAGACAACGATCACAAAAACCGAATGTACGAGGATGAGGAAACAAGCCTACCTCACCTCGTTATGATTAAAATAAAGAATACAATAAAAATAATTACTTGCTACTGCTGCCGACGAAGGAGATTTAAACTTGTCGTCGCGTCGGCGTTATGACGGCGTTGGAGCGTTGGCGTTGTAGGAGCACTTGATGAATAAACTTGATGATGCTTGGAGTTGGAATCCTCCCCTCCTTTTATAGATTTTAGCCTCTGAATATGTCTCCTCTTTTTTCGGAAAGATGCAAGTTGTCCAAATTTTATCGCTGGTGGCCACATCAAACCTTATCCGCTTTTGACCTAGTGCAAAGGTCGATTGCCGCCATCGACCGATGCCTCATCACCGACCGATGAGCATCGATCGGCTTGATGTCCAAAGAATCAGCCGGCCACCGGCCACTTCCCTGCAGTAAGAGGTTAGCTCGAAAAATGATAAATGCGACGGTTTCTGACCGTCCGATCTCGACCTAGACCTTCCACGGGAAGTCTTAATCGGATCGCCGCCTACGGTCGTCCCCGTAAAGAGGACACGACCTTACAATCTCTCACTCACACGAGCTTACCTCGATAGTAGCTCTCGCTTCCGGCCTTCCACTCGATTCCTTCGGCTCCCTCCGAAGTCACTCGAGTGTCGCCCGACCACCGCGGCTTTCTCCGGGTGTCACTAGCCTTTAGCTCCAGCTTTAGCACTTTTCTGCACACTTGATTTAGCTCGTGAGATAACGATGTAAACTTAACTTTGTGTCTTTGCCATAATCAAAACACAGGTTCGATTATCTAGTGCTTCTGCACCAACACACGACTCCTTCACCCTTTGTGCTAGCCTTCAAGAGCTTCCATTGGTTTCATCATGCCATCGGGTACCCTTAACCCATCAACCTCAAGTCGTTGGTTTGAGTCCACAACTCCTCACCCTTGGCCCTAACCTTCAAGTGCTTCCATCGGTTATGTCATGCTAACGGGACTCCTTTGCCAAGAGGTCGTGCCTCTGGAACTTCCATTGCCAAGCCTCAATGCTTGGACTTTCGTCGCCAAGACTACACCCTCGGACTTTTCCTTTGCCAAATATTCATATTTGGAGTTTCCCTTGCCAAAAATCCATTCTTGGACTTTTCTTGTCAAGTATCTATACTTACACTTCTCCATTTCCAAGACTCTAATCTTGGACTTCTCATCCATACTTGGACTATTCCTTGTCAAGTATCCAAACTTAGACTTCCACTTGAGTCTCACTCGAGCTTGGTCAACCTTGACATGAGACTGATTACTCCAACAATCTCTCTCATAACAATCTCCCCCATATAACCTTGGACATCCCAATCATCCACTAGTTATATGGTCAACATATGGTCAAACCATATTGTCAAAAAATGTGTCAACCCATTGTCAAACATCAAAACCCACTCAAGTCCCACTCGAGTCTAGTCAATCGTGATCTTGACAGATTACACCAACAATCTCCCTCTTTTTGATATTTGACAATATCTTTAAGTTAGGTGATAATACCTTTGAGTTTGGCTATCCCATAGTCCAACTCGACTCTTCTTATGCCAAAGCATAATGAAAGTTTACCTAACTTAAACCTTCATTTGTCCCCCTTTGGCATACATCAAAAAACCTACTAAGATTTTCCAATGTCTCATCTTCTAATGAGATCCTTCATTCTCCTCCTTGGTCCAAAATCATCTTGGATGCCTTTACTCTTCTTAGTCACAAAACTCTTATCACTCAATGAGAGGCAATCCTTCATACTCCCCCATAAAAAAAACATCCATCATCCCTTGATGGACAAACTCCCCCCAAAGGCTTACTCTCTCTTGACCATTACACCAACAATGTCCTTGGAGAGTTCCTAAGCCTATTGTAAATCTAAACTATCAAAAATAAGGGTAAAAGTTCAAACTTTAACTTTGATTCTCACCCTAATAAACTCTCATATTCATTTTCAATAAACATTTCACCCTTCCAATTGCTTCTAATACCATAGGGTTAGGAGCAGTTAGGGTATATAGGGGTGTTGATAATGAGCTAAACAAACATGTTCAGCCAAAATCAACATCAATAGTTGACTATGTCAGCAACTAGTCGACTTTCACTACCACCAGGCGACTGGCTACCCTAGCAGTAGACTAGAGTCTGATTTTCTAGAAATCAGACTTTTCAGATGAATTTTAAAAATGCATAAGTAAATCTAAGAATTTTAAAAAAATCATGAAACTTTATATACATATTACTTATGCTAAATATAATGGGTGAAAATAGTTTTATATTAAAATATCCATTAATTTAAAAAATTGATACAAAGTTCAAAACCATTGAAAATTTTAATATTTTTTTGTCTAACTTTGTGTCAATATTATCAATGGTGGTTCCTATCAAAAGATAGACTTCACCAAGATTTTTCAAAATAATTTTGAAATAATTTTCAAAACCTATTTTCAATCATGGTTAATGAGCTAGATGTACATGACTTGTACATTTACTTTCCTCATGATTTCTTCATATTATATTGTGAGTTTGAGTACATATAAATGTACTATATAAGCACATGAACCTAACCCATTTTTCTAACACCTCATATGTGTCTAGGGTGTATTAATATACACACATATCATCCTATGAGTTTTGTGAGATGTGGATTTGTTCTTCCCTAAATCTAAAGGTTCATGCATTATATCTAGGCATATCCATTTGATTTCTTTATCTTGGATATCAAATTATATCATTTGTCCTTAGTTTCAAATTGATTAATCTTAATGCATGAATTATGATCATGACATAAATGATTGCATAATTTAAATATATTTGCTCATGATTCATTATGTCATAGCATAGTATAAAATTAACCAAGTATTAGCATTACATAAATCACTCTAAGTACTATCATGATATTTTAAATAATAATATGAAATATGATGTCATGACATGACATATGATAAACAAAACATGACAGATATATAAAATACAAATGTATAGAATACCTAAGTCTTAAATCAAATTGTCATTTTCTAAAATTATATCCAATTTGTCATAATTACTCAGTCTCCCAAGTGTACCAAAATTTAAAATGACACACTTTTGACTCTAAACCTACTTGTGCCAATTATAATCAATTTTTCATCTTCTATGAAATCCATTGGTACATCCTAAAATCTTTTAGAATATATTTTTAAACTCATTTCGAAGGTATCACATTACCTTAAAAATGTCCTAAAGCATCGACTCTACCATGGTTAGGTTAACTATCCATCCATTTAAGGTTGACACACTCTAAACCCATCTAGCGTGAAGGGATCACGCTCATAGGAACCCAAAACCTATTGGAGCTCCTTGGGTTTACTAGGTACTCATTAGGGATAACCTCCCTTGGTACTTTCCTAATAACCCTCCTAGGCTTGGAAGCCTTGATCATTTTGGTCTCACTAAGGTTAACTCTAGGGATATCTTCCCTTGTAACCTTTTTAGTTAGTCACTTGAGTCCTATCACGGTCAACTCTAGGGATGACCTCCCTTGTGACCTTGACACTCCCAGACCTAGGATTAGTTCCATAACTATATGGAACACTATGGTAGGTAGGCTTATCTACCTTAGACTTGGCTTATAACCCAAGCCTTTCTTGTCCTTAGGTAGATCCTTCCTACCAAAACCTAAACCTTGTCCATTAGACCCCTTAATTGAAATTATCATCTTTTCAAAGGTCTTTTTCAATTTATCAACTCTTGAACTCAAGACTTGATTCTCCTTTTCTAATATAGCTACTTTTGATCTTTCACTATATTTTTGGACTTTTTTTTTCTTCCTAGGCATATGCCTACTCTTCTTAGGGTTAATGCCTAAATTGTTGTTATCCTTAGGTAGGGTTGTTCTTGAAGTAATAACTCTAGAGTTTTCCTTAGGCCTAAATTCATGAGATTTTGCACATAAACACAAATATTTGTTATTAGCATGCTTCTTATGATAAATTGCAAGTGCATTGAGATTTGATATACTATTAGCATGCTTCTTATCATTACATAAAGGAAGAGCATTATTGAAATATACTTTAGGGTTTGCCTTAGCTCCCCCTACATATGAGCTCTCTCCTTTGTCCTTGCTAGGGTGCCTCCCCCTCAGCCATTGGCTCCTATAATGATCCTTTTGATTGTATTTGAAGCACACAATATGCTCCTTGCTTTTTCGTTTTGGGGTTCCAATCTCCTTGGGCCTCACCTTGGTCTTGGGCACTACTTTAGCCTTTTCCTTGATTTTTCTTGAACATTTTTTCTTATAATGTCTTACTTATCTACACTCAAAGCATGTTATGTGATTTTTATTTTTAATACCTATGTTTGAGTCACCTTCAATGGTAGGAGAGACATTGACTTGTTTTTCGGCTTCGGATGTTGATGTCTCTTTTTATTCCGGTGCCCTTGGCCTAACCTCCCCCTCAATCCTAGAGGTGGAGGCTTCCTCTAACTCTTCTACTTCAGATATTGACCATCCCTCAACTTTCGAATCTCCAAGATCTTGAGAGGACGAGCATTCTTCCTTCTTGGGCTCATCATCATCCTTACTTTGGGCCAGTGAAGGTTCTTCATGGAACTTGACCAAGTTGTTCCATAAATCCCTTGAGTCTTGATAACCGCTTATCTTGGACAAAATGTTGTTAGGTATTAACTTAACCAACATTTTTCCTACCTTATCATTGGTCTTGGACTTCTTAAGTTACTCCTCGGTCCATCTTTTCTTCTTAAAAAATCCACCTTTCTTACCCCTTGGAGCTTCTAATCCATCTATCAAAATAAACCAATCTTCTATATTACACATTAAAAAAATACTCCATTCTACCTTTCCAATATATGAAATTTTCGCAGTCGAAGATGGGTGGAATGTTGATGTCGTAGCACAATCCATAGTTAGGCAACTCCATCTTCCTTGATGCTTCCGATGGATCTTCTACTCCTCTAGTACGTGCTCCTTACACAATCAGTCCTTGAAGAGCGGCCTCGCTCTGATACCACTTGTTGGGGACCATTTGGTGTGCTAGAGGAGGGTGAATAGTGATTCATCAATTTCGTTGTTCGTTCGTGTTTGTGCTTGTCTACAAGTGTTAGTATGCAGTGGAATATAAATACAAACACAAAGCACAACAAAAATATGACCCAAGAGATTTTACGTGGTTCATAACCCTAGTTCCTACACTATGACCGAGCTCTAGTGATGCACACCACCACTATAAACTTCTCCTTCTCGAAAACACTCTGTGTTGGAGGATTGATGGCCGACTAGAGGGGGGTGAATAGCCCTCTTCGTGTACGATGGAAATCTCATTCATTCGTCGTGTGCTTAATCATCTACAATATCGTTAGCGCAATGAAAATGCAATGATAAAGACAATTAAGCTAAACAAAATAAGTAAAGAAGGTGCAAACTCAAACACACCGATGTAACGTGGTTCACGACTCTTGCCGCTAATCCACGGACGATTTGTTCTAAGTGAATCACTCCTTAACCAATCACTAATCTCTCCTTCAAGGTGGAGGTAAACCTTTCTTACAAGAATCATTCCCTCTTACAATATAATTGAAATAAACACAAAGAAGAGGAGTGGAAACATTTTGGGCACTTGGGTGAAGTTTAGGAGTTAAGCATTAGCCTCCCAAGAGCACCCAAGGCCTCTTGTTATAGGGAAGAGGTCATTCTTCCCGTTGGGCACCGAGCAGTCGACTGATGCAGTCATCAGTTGACTTCTGCTGTAACCGTTGCCTCGCAACAACTTTATTCACGTTGGCTTCCAGCCAACAACTCCCACATCAGTCGACTGATCATCCCCATCAGTCGACTGATCATCCCCATCAGTCGACTGATCATCCCCATCAGTCGACTGATCATCCCCATCAGTCGACTGATGGAGCCATTAGTCGAGTGACTGAAGTCATCAGTCGACTCCAAAACCTTCTGTGCCCAAATTCGCCTCGATCAATCAACTGTCGTCCCTTGTCAGTCGACTGATGGTCGAGCAGTCAATTGCAAAATCTTAGCAGTCGACTGTTGGGCCATAAAAGCTTCAGTCGAACACTGATCGAGCACCAGTAGAGTGCCATCAATCTAGAGCAGTCGACTAATATCTATATCAATCGACTGGTGTCGGGTAAAACCTCAAACAAATCATTTGTTTGAGCATCCGACGGTCGGGTAAAACCTCAACCCACTTGGTTGAGCATCCGACACTTCCACTTCGTCGGGTAGAAACCTCAAACTAATATTTGAGCATCCGACTTAACCATATGTCCGGTAAAACCTCAAACTCTAGTTTGATCATCCGACTTGTCGGGTAAAACCTCAATCTACTTGGTTGAGCATCCAACACTTGACTTAGCCATTCGGCCAAGTTCACCTATGAGCTGTCGTTACAATTCGCTCATTCTCTCATCTCCCTTGGAGTCCCTCGCCGAAGCTCTCTTTGTCCGACCACGTCCCTCAGATGCACCAAGCGCATGACTTCACAATGCTATCCTTCGCGTCTCGCCCTGAAGTCTGCTTCCTTTGGCTTCACTCCAACGCTCTTCGTCCGACAGTCCCTTGGATGCATCAAGCGCACGACTTCCGCAATGCCATCCTTCATCGACTCAAGGACCCGAGCTATGAGATGGTGAACTCACCAATGCTAACATCAAACTAATCCCATGTGTGAATTACTAAGTCCTGCACGACTTCAACACACATATCAAATCAACATAACAACCTAACTTAAACCCTTTACCACCCACATCAAAACCACATCATACATGGGTTGATTACCCTGACAATCTCCCCCTTTTGATGTGTGACAATCCGCTTAAGTTAGGTAAAACATTAACAAATACATAAGGCAAGAAAACATGTAAATCAAATATGAGTATCATACCACTCCCCCTTAATACATGCAATTCCCCCTTAACACATGCCAATTCCCTCTAGCATGATTAACTTAAACACAATATTTTTCCCCCTTTGACACCATCAAAAATATCTAACATATATTATACAAGCATGACATCAAGTATAAAGGAAGAAAATCACCAAAATCTGACTTAAAACCTGATAAAATAGGTTACTGTGCTCATGCACAGTCCATCAGTCGACTGATTCAGACTACTAATCGATTGACACCTGATTTCCAGCTTTTCTGATTTTTGGACCGAAATTCAAAAATGCATTAAAAAATCTAGAAAGTTCAAAAAATCATGAAATTTGGGGAACATAATTCTCATAAGTCCCTTTATTAATGAAAAATAGTTTGACATGAAATACAATCAATTTTCGAAAGTTTGGCAAAAACTCAAAGGTGTTGAAAATCAGTAAAGTTTTTATCAACTTGAAAGCCTAGTTTTGCCTTGAAATGATTTAAAACATGAACTCTCAGTTTATAAAATATGAAATGGTTTTAAAATATTTAAAATATCCAACTATGATCTATGGGAAATTTGTCCATTGATTAAACATTTGCTTTTCTCATAGTTGGTCTATGATTGCTATGTCATGATACACCTAATGACCCTTTAAAATGTTATAATCATAAGTGAGTCATTTGTATCAACCTAACATCTCACCCTTTGCTATGTTTTCAATCAAGTTAGCCTTATGGTGAGTTGTGAGATGTACCTAAGGTATTATACTTAACCATCAATTTCATACAATTTCTACCAAGGTTAAGTATAAACAAACATGACCATGAATTCAAGTATTATCCTTAACTACACATCATGATAAATCAAGTATATCATTCAATTCATAGGTCACACATTATCATCACCCAACACTACCATCAAAATCATGAATCATGATTATAAACATGTATATCAAGTATCATGATTTAAACATTATATTCACAATATCATAAGTCAAATATTTTTCAATCATGATCATAAAGCAAGCATTGTTCATGAGTCCATATTATGATCACAATACAAGTATAACAATTAATTCATAAATCATGATCATTCATCAAGTATAAAATCAAGTATAAATCATGATTTAACCATTATAGCCAAAACATCCACCATGCTCATAATAACTCAAAAACTATTACCCATATCCTTATAAGTTAACCATTTATCATGATATAAATTAAGTCCACTTATGGTTGACTATTCTAAGTTCCTCTAACCCTTGAGGATTGACTTGAAAACCCAATACAAATTCTTTCCTATGGGGTTCATCAAGTATTCCTTTGGGATTCATTTTCTAGCTACCATTGTAGTTGTTTTGGCTTGACTCCTTGCAATTAAACAATGATATGCTTTCTCATTCTTGGATCCCTTACAACCTAGGCCTTTCTTGTTGAAATTAGCCATTTGGCTCCCAATTATCATGTTAAGGGTATTTGAGCCAATAGTAAAATTTTCTAAGGCCTTGGTAAGAAATTTTACCTTTTCCCTTAAAGCCTTATTTTCTTCTACTAAGCATGCATCATTTACACTAGAAGAAATATCATTATCATGTGAGCATGCATTTTTCAATTTTTCTTCAAGAGTCCTAATTTCATCAAGCATGCATTTGTTCTTCTTCTTAGCCCTAAATAAGTCCCTAGTTAGGCTAGTAATCATAGAAACTACATCATTGGAGGGTAATTTAGTTACCTTGCTTACCCAATCTCTTTCCGATGATGATGATGAAGATGAGGACGCTCCCCCTTCACTCGAGCTATTCTCCTCACTTGAGCTTGTTTCTTCTTTTTCGGAGGAGGTGGAGTCCAAGTCATCTGTCCCCATTAGTGCAAGGCCCGTGAAGACTTCTTCTTCCTCCGATGATGATGATGGATCATTCCACGTCACCACTTTAAGGTTATGGGCTTTTGTTTTCCCTTTTTCTTTTGACTTCTTTTCCTCCTTTTTCTTGCCTTTCTTCTTCTTGTCATGTTTCTTCTTTCCTTCTTTGTTTTTGTTCATTAAGGGACACTCATCCCTCACGTGCCCCTCTCCTTGGCAATTGTAGCAAATCGCCTTCCTTCTTGGCCTTCTCCTATCATGAGACTTGATAAATCTAAAACTCTTAAGAGCACGTCTCATCTTTCTTACCATGTAGGCCTCCTCATTGCTATCCATTGAAGAGGATAAAGTTTCTTCATCGGATGAAGAGGGTGGAATCTCCTTCTTCTTCTTCTCTTTGTCGGCTATGAGTGTTAATCCCCTTGATGCCTTGATTTCATCTTCTACTATTCCTTCAAGCCTAGTCTCATGCACTTCCATAGTGGAGAAAAATTCTTCTAGAGTACTTACCTCTAGATTCTTGGAGATATAGAATGAGTCCACCATGGAACTCCACTTTGATGATCGAGGGAATGCATCAATTGACTTCATGATCATATCCCTATTGGAGAGCTTCTCTCCTACACTTAATAAAGCGATTATTATTTCCTTAAAACGTGAATGAAGAGATAATACCTTCTCCCCTTTATCTAGCTTGATATTGTTCAATTGGGAGCGGAGAAGGTCCCTTCTTGCTAATTTGGCTTCCAAGGTGCCTTCATGAAGCTCCATTAGCTTCTCCCACATCTCTTTGGTGCTTGCACATTCTCCTATCTGATTTATCTCTTGTTGAGGAAGTACATTGAATAGGTGATGTTTTGCCTTTGAATTTGCCAAGTGCTTCTCCCTTTGCTTCTTTGTCCATCTTGACTTTTCTATTAGTCTCCCCTCTTCATCCCTAGGCATCTCAAAACCGTTTTCCATGATTAGCGTGATTTCAAAATTGGTTTTGAAAAATACTTCCATTCACTTTTTCCACCAAGAGAATTCTCCTTCGAACTTAGGCGGATGAATGTTGGAGCCGACCATCTCTTATCGTGCTTGTATTGGCGATGAGTCCGTGACAAGCTCCTCGCTCTGATATCACTTGTTGGAGGATCGGTGGCTGGATAGAGCGAGGTGAATAGCCCTCTTCGTGTATGATGAAAATCTCGTTCGTTCGTCATGTGCTTAATCATCTACAATATTGTCAGCGTAGTGGAAATGCAATGATAAAGACAATTAAGCTAAACAAAATAAGTAAAGAAGGTGCAAACTCAAACACAGCGATGTAATGTGGTTCATGACCCTTGCCGCTAATCCACGGACGATTCATTCCAGGTGAATCACTCCTTAATCAATCACTAATCTCTCCTTCAAGGTGGAGGTAAACCTTTCTTACAAGAATCACTCTCTCTTACAATATAATTGAAATAAACACAAGAAAGAGGAGTGGAAATGTTTTGGGCACTTGGGAGAAGTTTAGGAGTTAAGCATTAGCCTCCCAAGAGCACCCAAGGCCTCTTGTTATAGGAAGAGGGAGCAATGATCGATGCACTATCACGATCCGCTATAGTTGTTGTCTCGCAACGACTTTATCCACGTTGGCTTCCAGCCAACGACTCCCATGTCAGTCGACTGATGGAGCCATCAGTTGAGTGATGGAAGCGATCAGTCGACTCCAAAACCTTCTATGCTCGAATTCGCCTCGATCAGTCGACCATCATCCCTTGTCAGTCAATTGATAGTCGAGAAATTGACTGCCAAACCCTAATAGTCGACTGTTGGGAAAGAAAAGCTTCAGTCAAACACCGATCGAGCACCAGTCGAGTGCCATCGACCCAGAGCAGTCGACTGATATCTATATTAGTCGACTGGTGTCGGATAAAATCTCAAACAAACCATTTGTTTGAGCATCTGACGATCGGGTAAAACCTTAACCCACTTGGTTGAGTATCCGACACTTCCACTTCATTGGATAGAAACCTCAAACTAATGTTTGAGAGTCCGACTTAACCATACATCGAGTAAAACCTTAAACCCTAGTTTGAGCATCCGACTTGTCGGGTAAAACCTCAACCTACTTGGTTGAGCATCCGACACTTGACTTGGCCATTCGACCAAGTTCACCTATAAGCTACCGTTACAATTCGCTCATTCTCTCATCTCTCCTGGAGTCCCTCGCCGAAGCTCTCTTCGTCCGGCCACATCCCTTTGATGCACCAAGCGCACGACTTCACAATGCTATCCTTCGCTTCTCGCCTTGAAGTCTGCTTCCTTTGGCTTCACTCCAATGCTCCTCGTTCGGCGGTCCCTCGGATGCACCAAGCGCACGACTTCCGTAATGTCATCCTTCAACGACTCAAGGACCCGAGCCATGAGATGGTGAACTCACCAATGCTAACATCAAGCCAATCCCATGTGTGAATTACTAAGTCCTGCACAACTTCAACACACATATCAAATCAATATAACAACCTAACTTAAACCCTTTGTCACACACATCAAAACCAAATCATACATGGGTTGATTGCCCTAACACTCCAGAGGTGGATAAACCTCTTACAATGAGCTTATACAACAATATAACCAAATACAAGAAGCAAATGAAAGAAATGCAAAGAACAAGAGAATGCTTTTGATTGCTTGATGCTTTTGTTACGTTGGACAACTTTTGAAGACCTAAAATGTAGTAGCACTTCGCTTCAAAATCTCCCAAGAACCAGCTTAAGAAATCCTCCATGAGCTCCTCCTTTTAAAGCTTCCGTTGGGCTAGATTTCTACTTGGTAGTCGACTGACCTGTTGGATTTCCCCGATATCGACGTGGGTGTGCGTTCGAACATGTTTCGTAAACATGCACAGCGAAAGCAAATAAAATGAGTAACAACTAACTTATTACAATAGGCACACCACACGCATGCAAGGATACATCAAGTGTAGGCATAATCACTATTTCAAATTTTGCAATAAAGAAACTAATCTAGGTATACCTGACGAATTATGTGAAGCATAAATGACATCAACCTTAGTGATCCTCGTAAGTTTCGCCTCTATCTGTATCCATGCCAGTATCGTCGGGATAGCTTTACCAAGCTATGAGCCCCGTCTTCTCACGAGATACTAGTCTCGAATCGAAGACGTTGTGATCGAGAGACGATCACAATTCGAATCAAATTCGGATCCGAAAATCGAGTTCCACGAACTCACTTCTCGAAAGCGATTTTCGTCAACCGATTGAAGAAACTTCGTTCCTCCACTAATGAGAATTGTCAGGGATCCAATCCTCGGCAAGGAGGTTGCTGCCAGAGTTCTAAACGTCGGCTAAACGATGCTCTCGTCGCAAAGGACACAAGCTGTCCAAGAGGGCAGCTTGGTGGAGGAAGGTGGTCGACCAATCAAAGATGGTCGGCAGCAGCCAAGGGTAGCTGATGGCTGAAGGCAGACTGGCGGTGGGGCTGCTGGCCGATAGTGGTGGCTGGCCGACACTTGGAGCTTGGGCGGCAGCAAGGCTTGGGCTGCGCCAAGCTTGGGAAACACAAGAAAAGAAGAGGGAGAGGGGAGAAAATGACTAGGGTTTTGCAAACCTTGAACTAATTAATTCTGGAATATCTCTCAACCCCGTTATTTATAGAGAATGTATCTCTTATCCATTAAGAGACTTTTTCTCAAGACCTTTTCTCAAGACCTCTTCTCAAGAAACCTTTTCTTAAAGGGTTATTGGTTCACAACCAAAACCCGTTAACCCGCTCCATTAACTTAAGTTAAAATAAACCAAACTGCATTGGTCTATTTTAAGTTAAAATGAACCAAACCAATTTCGGTTCATTCATTTAAAATAAACCAAACCTCTTTGGTTTATTTTCCACCATAAGATTAGAACCAAACCGATTTGGTTCATCCATCAAGTCTTCATAAGACTCGGTCAATCCACGCTTCCGTTGCGACTAAAATAATTTCATGCTTACTCTTTGTTTGGTCGAACCAAACCAAGTCTCTCTCGATCTGAGAATCCTATTCTCAAGCTCGTTTTAAATTCTTCGGATAACACTCGTAGTGCGTGTGACCAAATAGGTTCCCAATTTATCTTGGTCGTCTATAATTAACTATTAATTATAAAACGATCATAAGTGGCACCTAGTAGTACATCATGATCCCTAATTAACCGAAAAATCAACGGTTGATCCCAGAATGCTTCTAAAATCCTTCAACAGCTACAATGAAACGTGCCCCATTCCCTTCACTCATCTTATACCCACTTGGTTCAAGACATGGTCTATTGTGGCAGTCCTCACTAGGCTGACTACGTTACACCTAGCCCAAGTATTACTTCCTCGTCCTACGGATTCTAGTTACTGCACATGCATCCAAGAATACCATACTCTAAACATGTAATGCTTTGGCCAAAGACTTTAGTAACAATACGACGAGAGGCCATAGGGTATACATCTCCTTGCAAAGAGTGGTCAATCCTTTGTAAGCTATTCAAACATCTTCGGCCACTTCGACTTATACCCAATCATCTCGAGTCCACATCTCCTTGGAGATGTTTGCTTAAGATGTCAAAGCATAAGTCTACATGACCAAGATGACTTGAATATCGCAAGTCAAAGGAACATCACACTTAAGTTGTAGTAAGAACTTCATTGACATATCCATATATGCAGAGAACTATATGAAGTCTTACAGCTGGTCACTCCAATGAACTAGTTACCATAACTAGCATTCACGATTAACTCCGGACATCCCAATGTCTCCAGCTAGTGAGGAACAACTTCTTGGATAAACCAAGGAGTATAACTCGTGCTAGTCTCAACAGAATTGATGGTGTCAGAATACATTAATTCATCGACTAGGGATAATTCCAATACATCACAATTACACATGTAGAGATACTCACTAGTTATGATCCAATCACAAATTCTCTCATGCTATGAATCAGATTGCGGACATTCAGTAAATGAGTTTAAGATCCAATCAAATACATGAAAACATGTATACTTAAATAGTGAATCTTCATTTATCAAATAAATGATACAACCATAAGGCGATTGCCTTAGGACATCTCTCATATATCACTAACATGACCTTACCCCTAGTTGATTGTCCACATATCTATTGTCTCACAATAGACTAATCCACGTCGACTTTCTGCCAATGGATACTTGAGTAGTCGACTGCCATTACCATTTGTCGACTGCCAAGCCATCAGTCAACTTCCCTATTGACTATGAGACCTCCTGTGCCCTGTCCACTTAAGACTAGTCAACTGCCCATACATGACAGTCGACTGCTAGTGGCCAATCAACTGCCAGAGCCATAGTTAGCAATCGAGCCGCAATCGACTACTCACTAGTAGACTGGGTCATAACCCCAGTTGATTGCTTGAGTCAACTAGGCCTCCCAAGTATTGAGCACTCAATCAGTTGATTGATCAATACTACTAGGCCTAGTCCTAAGCCTTCTAGCCACCTCTATCAACCTCACGCCCTCAGTGTCTATCCAAGTCTTCCACGACTCCACCCTTCGCACTAGCCTTCAGGTGCTTTAATCGACTTCGTCATGCCATCGGGTTCCCTTAGCCTAGACCTAAGTTTTCAAGCCACTTTCATCAGCCTCAAGCCCTTAGTTTGAGCCCACAACTCCTCATCCTTGGCCCTAGCCTTTAAGTGCTTTCATCGGCTTTGTCATGCTAATGGGTCTCCTTTGCCAAGAGGGCACGCCTCTAGGACTTCCATTTCCAAACCTCAATCCTTGGCACCTTTGGACTTACACGACCAAGACTACACCCTTGGATTTTTCCTTTGCCAAATATCCATATTTTAACTTTCTCTTGCCAAGAATCTATTCTTGGACTTTCCTTGCTAAGTATCCATACTTGGACTTCTCCATTGCCAAGACTCCAATCTTGGACTTCCAAGTATCTATACTTGGACTTTTCCTTGCAAAGTCTCTAAATTTGGACTTCCACTCAGTCTCACTCGAGCTTGGTCAACCTTGACTTGAGGTTGATTGCTCTAACAATCTCCCTCATAACATTCTTCCCCATATTACCTTGGATATCCCAATCATCTACTAGTCATATAGTCAACATATGGTCAAATTATATTGTCAAACAACATGTCAACCCATTATCAAATATCAAAACCTTACTAGAGTCTCACTCGAGTCTAGTCAATCATGACCTAGGTCGATTGTACCAACATGCATGACACTTCAGGTGACTGGACCTGGTCTGGTCGCTTGCCTAGTGCAGGATTTGATTGAGGCTCCTGGAAAGAAAGAAAATTTTTGTCCTAAGTTTCATCTCACCCTTTCTACATGATCAATCAAGTTATTCCTATATGTGTTTGTGAGATGATTATCAATTTTACTTAGTTAAATTTAATATTATACTAAGAGGATTACTTGACCTTGAGTTAGATTCAAGTTTGATTCTAAGTTTCTTAAGTGCACATTTCAAAAGATAACTTCAGGTCATGGTGACGCACATGAACCTTCTTTGATCAGAACAACACCCACTTCCTTAGACAAATCCAGCTCAAGAAATTATACACTTACCTTACTTCAAGTCAAACCCTAGTCTAACTAGTTTAGGAAGAAGTGAGTTACCTTCGATTAGATTCACATAGCTAAATGCATCAAGTTGGATATGCCTTATCCTTTTTGAATACACTTAGATTAGGTTTCACTAGCTTACTATCATCTCACTACTTCTTGATACTATATTATCAAGGTCAACTAACCATTTCCTATCTAGCCATTCTACTTTAAGAAATTAAATTAAACTAAAAACATAAAAGAAACTAGACCAATCAAGTTGGTCATGTAATTATGTAGACAAGTTTAATATTAACTTCCCTTGGATCATGGTTCCGATATGGTCTATCCACATAATGGACTTGATCCTTGGGAACCCAATACTTGGTTGAGTTTAATTGTTTAGTTAGACTTGATTTAGGGACTCATGCTTGGATTCTTATTTTGTTACGATTAACTAGCGATAGGTATGTTATATTTGTTGATTTAGTTTTGAATCCAAGCCCGGTCTTGTTGTACACGACTCTTTGAAACCCAAGCATCTTGTCAAGATTCTTGGAGCCTAAGGTAAACCTTTCCAATGTTTCCTTAAGTTCCTGAAATTGACTTTCAATAACGAATTTTCTTCCTCAAGATATTGGACTTGAGTTGAATTTCCTTTTTGAACTTGATTAGTTGAAGAAGTTAGGTTAACATTTTCCTTAAGGGTTTCAACTTCCTTAAGCAAAGACTCAACCTTAGAATTGGATTTAGCTAATTTCTTCGTTAAGCATCTAATCATTACATATAATTTTCTAATTAAAGATGAGGGTACCTTGAGAGAACCTTTTGAACTGGATACGAATCTGTGCCTTGAGTCGGACTCGATTTCGGATTCTGATTATGACTCATATTCGGACTCGGACCTTTCCATAAAGCTAAGTGTGTAGCTTCATCTCATTCTTCCTCATCGGATGACTCATCCCATGTAGCCTTTAGAGCCCTCTTTGATTTCTATCACTTTAGATTCAGACAGTCAGCAATGAAGTGCCCCTTCTTATTGCACCCATAGCACTTTAGTTTTATCTTGGTGGTTCGGCTTGTCTTGGACTCCTTCTCTTTGATTTGCTGTCCCTCTTCTCTTTTTGATTAACTTTTGGACGAGATTAACTAGTTCTAAGGTCAACTCATCGTCTAGCTCAGATTCGTACTTGGGCTTGAATTTGACCTTCTCTTGACCTGCAACCAAAGCAATACTTTTCTGGACCTTTACTGAGTTAGTCTATTCATACAATTCAAATTTAGAAAACAATTCATCTAACCTAATTTTTGATAAGTCTATGGATGCCCACAAAGTGTTATGTGGGAAGGCTTTTAGAGTGTACCTAATTATATCTTGATTTTCTACCTTTTGTCCAATAGAGTGTAGTCCGTTCAAGATGTCTTGGATGTGTGTGCGTAGTTGGCTAGCCATTTTGCCATCCTGCATTTTCATGTTATACAAATTATTAAGTAATAAGTCACATTTACATACCTTAGTGTCCGATGTGCCTTCGAGCAACTTTGTAATCTTGTCCCAAAGATCTTTTGCGCTGATGAATGGACTGACTTGGTTAAGCTCTTCTATGGATATGCCACATTGCAAGATCTGAGTGGCTTTGGCATCTGCTTCGATTCGTTGTTTCATTTCGATTGTCCATTCGTCACATTCTAGTATCTCTCCAAGATCGTTTATGGGAGGATCAAATCCTATATGGATGATGATCCACATTTCGACTTGGGTCTTCAAGAAGCATTTCATTCAACCCTTCCAGTATCCAAAATTGTCCTCACAGAAGTAAGGAGGTTAGATGGTACTGTAGCCTTCTTGATGGACCATTAAAAAAACCTCACAAACACAAACAAACAAGAAAACCAATGTACCAAGACTTGGTCTTGGATTAGTAGTGAGTAAAAAGAAATAACATTAATGAAAAAGAAAAAAGGAAAAAAAACTCAAATGGTGGTTGCACCGGATCTGAACGCCCCCGCTCTAATACCAATTGTAGGATCGAATATTGCACTAGAGGGGGAGGGGAGTGAATAGCACAAAATATTTCTTTTCATTTTTCGTTAAAACATGTAATATCAAAGTAAATCACAATAGAAAGTAAGGACAAAACACACGAAGAGTTTTTTACTTAGTTCATAGCCGAAAGGTTGCTAATCCAAAGCCCCCGATTCGAGATCGCTTATCGATGGGAAATCTACTAAATGTCTCTTCCTCATTGGAGGTAAGAGACTTGCTTCTTACAAATGTTAAGGAAACGGTAACAACCTTACCACTCCTTATAGATATTAAGTATGAATGAAACAAAACTAAATGTACCAACACGAAATGATGCAAACAAAATGTGCAGTCGGAGTTATAGAGTTGTAGCACAGAAGTTGATCATCGACTGCAGAAGTTGAGGATAAGAGCACTTAGAATTCTTGATATTAGGGCTTTTGTCTGAAACTTCCAGGCGCCTCCAGCTCCTCAAGATCGGATCCGATTCAGCTGGGTTTATTGGTTCCCTAGGGGCCTAGACCTGGTATGGTCACCTAGAAGCTTTCCAGGCACCTCTATCTCCTCCATATTGGATCCGATTCGGCCAGGGTTTATTGGTTCCCAGGCGCCTGGAGCTGGTCTGGTTGCCTGGAATGATGACGTGACATTTCCTGGTTTAATCTTGATCTCGCTTCAATCGCTCACATTTATCTCCTTTCCAATTGCTTGGACCTAATCCAAGCGCTTGGAATGCTGATGTGGCATCCAGTTCTAATACTGTTTTGGCTGATCAAATCTACCTCTGTTCCAGTCGCTTGGACCTATTCTAGTCTCCTGGAATGCTCTTAGTAGACTAGATAATTCTTGCATCACAAAGTTAGCACACCATACAAAAATAGTAGTAACGACAGTTTTCGAATGTCCGATCTCAACTTCAGTGTTCCCTTGGAACCTTAGTCGGACCTACGCCTAAAGTTGTCCTCGTACAGAGGACGCGACCTCACCAGTTCTTCTTGTTTAGAAGAGCCACTTCACACAAGGTCCTTACCTTTGCCAAACACTTGGTCCTCTGATCTGTTTGGACTTTTCTGCTTAGTCCTCGATCCTTAAACCACCTTGGCTCTCTCCGATGTCCAGACTCCGCTGACCTATCGAGACTCTCCTAGTGTCTTTGATCTCTGCTAAGACTTCCTTTGTCTAATCAGGTCCTGTAATCTCATTAAGTCCTGCAAGCTTGACACAACATATAAGATTACAACATAACTTAACTTTGAACCCTTTGTCATTATCAAAACTCAGGTTTGATTATCTGGTACCCATGCACCAATATTTTTTTTTTAAATTTGAAATAATAACCTAATTTATTCCCACATGACATGTTGCCACATAAAATAAACCATGTATCAAATGACTACATGACCACGCAAGATTTTCATATTGACAAATAACCTATTTGATCAATTTTAGATGGCATCACAAATTGTAGGACCTCATCCACTTGTTGTTTTATCTAGTGTCTCATTCATGCCCCCGCGGGAAGGGCATAGTGGCTAGCATATACAGACGTTGCACCATAGGACAATGGATCAATCCCTCGCAAATGCGAGGGTGTCATCCCTCCATGCACTAGTTACTAGTCTCAAGGGCCAAAAGTCTATCATGATTTACCTATCTTACGATAGTTTGGGAGCGGACTGGTAGAGATCGCTAGGTTGACGAATTCCAACCTTTGCACCATAGTATCTCATTCGCACACAAAATTATGAGGTACTCTCATTTTGGGTCATTAGATGGATGTTTCCATTGAGGACAATGGACTTTGCTAGATAATGTTGGATCATGTTATCCAACTCCATGAAGATCTGATTGACCAAGGCATTGAGGACTTTGCCTTCTAAATTGAAATAAGCAAACTCAATATACAATTAACAAATCAGTAAAAAAATCAACTTATTTCAATTCAAGATAAGTATAGAATAATTAGGAACACACAAAATTGAAAAATAATTTTTTCTTATTTAAATTTAATTTTGATAAAAAAAATCATTTTAAAATACATAAACAATTCAGAAAGATTAATCTAAATTGAACAATGACTTTCACACGCTCATAGGCACCGTCATGTGCTCACATGCACAATGCATGCATCGATTGAATCTTGCAATGACCACATCATCCATGGCATGTCACATCCACATCATGCACACTCATCGTATACGTGGATGCCACATCTTTAGATCAATACCCAATTGCTCAATGCGATGATATTAACATGCTTGTGTTACTTACTCCATCAATGTGGCCTCCGTTTTCGACACAATCGCTACCGTCCGACTATTTTTACTTCCTCTTTATATATAGAGAGAAATATTATCCTATTCAATTCATCCATGAGTCACTACAAGAAAAATTGTATTTAGCGAGGAATTTTTTTCATCGCTAATATATAATATTCCCTTCAAAATCACATTAACGATGATACAATTTCATCGCTGATTTCGTCGTAATAAGCTTGTTGCTAATATACTTTAATGACAAAAAAATTATAATTTCATTGTTAATAGTAACGATAATAAAAAATAACGTCGCTAACAATTAAAAAATCGCCGCTAAAGAAATTTAACATTAGCGACGAATAATGATGGTTGCCATCGCAAATTATCAGTCGACTGTCCATAACTTGGTCGACCATAGAATGTTAGTTAGCGACGAAAATAATATATGTCGTCATAAATCATCAGTCGACTAGTGGTATACACCAGTCAATTGTCCATAATCTGGCCAGCCATAAAATATTTTTTAGTCGATTGGCCAGTCGACTAAAGAGTTAGCGACGAATGTTTTGAATATAGTGTCGCTAATATCATTTATTAGTCGGCTGTTATCTTTTGGCAGTCGATGGATATGCAACAATTTGACCTGATGTGAAGCAACAATTGACTAGTGGAAGACACCAGTCGACTGCCCATAATTTAGCAGTCCACAAAATAATTGAACTTTTAGCGACGAAATCTTTAAAAATTCATCGCAAACATCTACGGTTAGTGACGATTTATTTAAAAATCATCATTAACTGTCGAAATATGATTTTCCAGAAACTCATTTATTTGTATTCAATATCTTGTAATACAAAATCAATCACGCAATTTATTTTAAAGCTAACTTAACAACATACAAATCAAACAATTTAACAACAATTACATTTAACCACAACTAATCACATAACATAATCGAAATACATCATTAGAAACCTAACTTTAATTTCAAAACATCCAATTTCACAAGTTCAAAGCATCCAAATTCAAAACATTCAAGTTCACAATTTCACTAGCTCAAAATATAAATGTTCACAAACTCTAAAATGGAGGAGGAGGTGTAATTGAGGATGACTCCTATATCAATGATTGTAATGCTCCAAGTGCAAGTCGATTTAGAATTATTTCAAACATATCTTGTCTTCATCTCATTGATCTCAACTTATCTTGGGTGCTTGCTAATTGAACTCGAGTATTTGCGATCTCCTCTTGGGTGGACTCAAGCTTTTCAAGCAGTGTTGCATTAGTTACTCTGGAGGAGGAGGTCACATCTGAAGAAGTGGATCTCTCTGGTTTTGACCCACTTCCAAGTCCTCGAATATATCCAGAACGAACATCAAGGACCTGATCACAAATTTGATTTGCAATTTGGACTGCATCGATGTCATCTTCGGTTTCTTGTGATTGAATGTACTCATCTTACAGTTTCACCATATCACCATAAGAATAACAAACATAATAATTATATTTTTAAAAGGAATTATACAAATTTAAAAACAAATTAACTAAATTATATCTATCATATCATACGTATACAGATTCGACCCTCTCTCCAATCCACCTTTTTAATGAGCTACAATGAGTTGTATTAAAGATAATAATCCGATCTTTTCTCTGTGACTGATTGGTCTAAAATATATTATGATGTGTTAATATTATAATCAATAGACAATATATTATAACTATAAAGTTTGTATTTACACCGTCGTAACTGTATTGAATGAAAGAGTTTGAACCACCTCGATGGTTTTATGGAGTTGTGATCGATTTTGGGCATTTGTTGCCGATCATGTCTATAATACACAAATTTGTTAAAATAAAACTTAAAGAATTAGTTATGGAACAAATATTTTAATTTTTATATAATACAGATAATTGATGTAGATTGAGTTACCTGAAATTGATCTGATTTAAACAGATCGTACATATAATCTCAATCTTCATGTGTCTTACAAAATTCGATCGATATATAATGCCAACGCTCAGTAGGAGAAAGATGCAATAGTCTCTTATAATGAGTGTGCATCTTATTTCTATTGTCTCTATACCTCACACTCATTAATCTATCGGTCTCCTTTCTTACCATTGCCTCCTCAAAACTGATATCAAAAGTAGCTTGAAAAAATATCAATATTGAAATTTATTAACGAAGGAGTGGTTGATTATATAAATATCAAATTACTTACACTTACTGATAATCTATCATAAATCATCCTTTTATTATCCGCCAAGACATACTTCCAACTCTTAGGTTGTAAGGAAGAAAACTTCTTAATTGACAGACCTAACTATGTCATAAAAGAAGTTGCATTAGGTTCAATTAGATGGCCATCTCTTTTACAAAAATTAATAGATAATCTGCCTTATTCCTTGATTTGGCGGCGGAGTCGATCAAAGTGTATACCTCGTGTCTCTCTACGTGTCGGACGAATTGTAAATTAAAAAGTGTTAACAATTAACAAGTCAAATAAATATCAAACTAAATAAATATATTTAAAATAAAAAAACTAACTAGTAGGAGAACTATCATCGTCAGGTGTATGCACAACTGGGGGCACTCAATTCTCTTAGGCGACATAGCTGTGACATAAACATCATATATAGATCGACAAATAATGAAAGATTATCTTAAATACATGAATTATAAATGATGAACAATATAAATACCATGTAAATAAATCTAATTGCTATCATCATCTGAAAAGGATAAATGATCATTCACCTCACTGTCAATTTCACTATCTTCATCCTCATTATTACGATTACTTTGAGCGCTCCTATCCAGCTCCACTTGTGTATTTGCCATCAATTACTTCTTATATTTCTTGGTGGTTAACCCTTTGCATTACCTTTCATTGACTTCCACACTTGATATCATTCAAATAAAACACTTGACTTTCTTGGTTTTTTCAAAATATCATCGTACTATATTTTAGAAGCAAGATCATACTCTTCCACCAACTATTTTTTTTTTTGGATTATATTGGAATCATTCGCACCAAATAATTGGACTTTATATCTAAAAGAGTAAAATATTTGAACCACATCCTTCAACACTCCAAAAAAATTCAAATTGTCCCCATCGTTAGAGGATGATATGTTGAACCCACTATTTTGAGTAGTTCTGCATGAATCACCGAACTTCGTATGATATCAATAATATACAATGTATGCATCATATAATTGAACTTCAGCATTATGTCCCATTGCTAAATAGTATAACTCATCTATTATCTCAGAATTTATACAATTTTTTAGCATTATAATTTTATTCCTAAACCACAGTGAAAAATTCTGCTCATGATATTGCATAAGTTGATCTGAATGAACTTTTTGTGAACATAAGTTGAAGATGTTCGCTACATAAAAACTTAATCAATTTACATTTTGTTAATAAAATAGAATTAAAATAATCACATAATATAAAAACTTACTTTCGTTATCGATCGACTTCTTTATAATTGTTAAGAATATACCAATGTACTTTCTTAAATAAAGTCAATGGAAATTTTAGACTTTATTGGTTGTCAAAACTCTTGTTTGTTGTGAGAAAAATACTTAAATTGCATATTACTTGTTGAACATCTTTATTTTGTTCTAGCCTAGAAAATCTTGTCTCAATTTGACTCATATATAACGAGCTAAAAGTCAATGCCTCATTTATAATATACCCCTCTGCAATAGATCCTTCAGGTCTTGCTTTATTACAAACATATTTTTTTAGACTTCCTAAATATCGTTCAATGGGATACATCCATCGCGACGACACTGGTCTAGCTAACATGGCTTTAAGAGGTAAATGAATTGTCAAATAAACTATAATGTAAAAAAATATCGGGGGAAATATTCGTTCCATCTTACACAATATCAAGACTATTAGCTTTTCCATTTTACATAAGTCCACTGTGTGTAAAGATCTTACAGTAATCTTTTTGAAGAAATCACATAACTCAATTAGTGTGATACATGTCTTTTGGAAAAAAATTTACGTACGATAACTGAAAGTATTCTTTGCAACAATACATGATAATCATGTGATTTTAGTCCATAGATCATTCCTTCATTTGTATTTACATTTCTAGATATATTAGCAGTATATCCATCTAAAAACTTCATAAATTTTAAAAATCGACAAAATTCACGCCTTTTTTCAAATCTCAACATGTAACTTGCATATGATTTCCTAAATTTATCTCCTACTGTCTGTAAATGTAATTCACTCCTTACTCCCACATCCTGCAAGGCTAATCTTGCTTTAAAAGTATCCTTTGACTTTCCATCTATATTTAATAATGTGTCAATCAAAGTATCACAGATATTCTTTTCAATATGCATCACATCTAAATTGTGTCTCAACTTTAAATCTGACTAATATTTTAACTCAAAAAATATAGACATCTTTACCCAATTTGTATCATCCAAAGATCGCTGCCATTTTTTACTGAATGAAGGATGCTTACTGAATGTCACTTAGGGTAATGCATCTAACTACGCTAAAATCTCATAACCATTAATTCTTCATGGTGGTCTTTGTTTTTTAACCTTTCCATTGAAATCTTTATTTCTACACCATGGGTGTTGCACATTCAAGAATCGATGGTAACATGTGTAGCATATTTTACTACTTAATCCTTGAGATTTGGTTTCATGTAAACATGTTGGACATGCTTTATAGCCCTTTGTGTTTCATCCAGAAACTGTTTCATATGTTAAAAAGTCATGAATGATCCATATCACAACAACATGTAATTGAAATACTTATTCAGTTGATGCATCATATGCTTCCACCCCCTCATCCCATAGCTCATTCAGTTCGTTTATCAGAGGTCGTAGGTATACATCTATCTCTTTGCCAGGTGATTTTGTCACGCCCCGATGGAGTTCCCGCCAGACGAAAATCCGGCAGCATCTCCCCTGTATGGGTGACAATGCCAATTTACATACAAGGCCTACACGACCACTATACATCGGTCAACACGATCGGAATCCAAACAACCCACACAGATAATAAATTAGACCTCTGGACAACTATCAAAGAAAAAGGTAAACAATCTACATAACTAGACTTACCCCTTCTGCCATCTGGGCAGGAATACTCAACCAAAACCAATCGAAATAAATCCGATCAAAGGTCCCTAAGGACATACCAAAACATCCACAGGTACAAATATCCAACTCCAGTCCTAAACATATATTCTAATCAAAATATCCAAAACCATAAAAACAAATAACAAATAGAACTTTCACGATGAGTGGGGTTTGGCAGCTGGACTCTCTTGATAGCTTCATCCTGAAATAGATATAAATCAATGGGGTAAGTTCAAAGAACTCAGCGGGTATAGTCGATATGCAAAGTAAGATATAGCTAACAATAAAAATCATGTCAGTACAGTCTTACATATAGGGTAAGCAAGAAATAAATGTAAAAGGACTGTACTCACCTGAATCTCCTACCCTGATATAGGAGCATGTGCCCTACTACAAGAGATAAAGTCATCACCATATACGAATATGAATCCTGTATGCATGGCAATCATATGCAACATCCAAGACATCAATAAAATAATGCAACAAGCACAATACAAATACGATCCGTGCAAAGTGCATGTCGTGCAAATGACATGGTCACCCCTGACACCAGTCAGCCGCCTCACACACGATGGTGAAGCTGAGTGGGTAGGGCTATGACAACTGTGCACTTTGCCATCACTTCTCCTGAGTGACCGAGTGGACAGGATGATGTCGGAGTACACCTATCCTCCTGCCCCAAACAGAGTAGGGGAGCTAAGCTCTCATCTCCCGATGTCATAGACCAGAGGAGGGATCCCTGCCCGCTACCACGCTGCCTCATCGCTACCCATGAGCGGACCAGCGGAGCCTGACAGAGCAACTGCACACACCCTCCTGATGTACCACTAACCCATGAGCGATGCGGTGCGTATAATCGGGTCAGGGCTCAACTATAAAGGAACCCCGCCCAGCCAGCATGCAATCATGCAAGATGGTGCATGATACCTAAGCATGTAAATCCAACTAAATACACCTATCTGAATAATATGCACAACCAATATGTACATATCCATAATCCAAGTAACTATGATCCAAATAAAACAGGGAAGATATAATCATAACCTATCACATGCATGTATCAAGTAGGCACCAAAAATATACTAGGCATATAAACATGAAAATCATTGCAAGCTATCCTAACTAGCATATCAACTTGACTATATCTAAAAGATAAGTCAAAATACCCGCCTGATAAAATGTCCGCAAAAAGAACCAGATCGTCACGACCGTAAACCTGCCTCGTGACCGAAACCTGTATAATGCATAACTATTGTTAAACAAAAAAGTCATTCACCGACAAATCGAATACTTAATCGATTCCTTCCATAACCAATTGATCCAAAGTAAATCCATCAAATCCAAGCACACGACAACGTGCTAAATTACTACTATGTATCCCCAAGTAGACCCTCAACCCCTAGGTCACAAATTGTGATTAACTCTTCAATCCAAGAACATATCCTTGCAATTAATCTCACCATGATCAATACTCATTATATAAAAATATTATCGATAATGGCAACAATCATCATAGTATTACAATGATATAATCTTTGGTTGCACCTAAAAAAAAAATCAATCAATCAATCTCAACCCAAAATAGATCCATCCCACAGATCAAAATTTATCCGAAATCAACCAACAATCTAATCTCCACTGAACAACTACAATTAACCGAATAACACAATCAAATCATGTTTATCGGCCCTATAATCCCACCGACAACCAATCTTTTCCACAAATCAGATCCCAACTCAATTAATTATCATCACTTAATGTTGTTCCACCACAAACACAACCTGAACACATCCCCCAACACCCACCATCCAGCATAATCTCCAAACATAAACATCATATCCAACTCCCCAGATCAAACATACAACCACAAATACAAAAATTAATTACAGCATGGAAAAAAAGTAAATCGAGCTTACCAGTGCGTGGAACCTCACCGACAGCAATCCCCTAAAATCGACAGCCCTGTTCACCGGCTGCAATTGGTGGTCACAATCCCTCTTCACCGAAAAAAAAATCCAACGCCTATGCCCCTGCCCTTGCTCCAACAGAAATCGCACGGCTAGGTTTAACACTCATCCAAAAATCAAGAAGAGAGAGTCGGCCCCTTACTCACGGTAGAACTGGCCACGATACTCTACCGTAAGGGCAGAGGAGGCGGCACGCGAACAACGGGAAGAGGGCACCCGCGGCGATCGCCCTGTGGATGGGACGATCGCGAACCGTGCTCGTGGGCGATGAGTGCGAGACACATGGTTAACGATCAAGACGCCCACCGACATCGGCGGAGGGACGACGATCGCAAGACCCGGCGGCCGCACGCGAGGATGAGAAGCCGACGCCCGGTCGTCGGCCGAGACGAAATCGCGAGGGAGAAAGAAAACGGAGTCATCTCGCCACGAGAGAACGCCGAGGGAGCGTGTCGGCGGCGAAGGGAAGCGACGCCACGGGCAAGCGGGGCGGTTGCGATGCAGGGAAGAAGGGCTCGCGAAAGAGAAACCGACGCGGCGGGGAGAAAAAGATCGGGAATTAGAAAGTAAAAAAACCTAAGTTTATTAATCCTATTAACTAGTCCAAATAGGTCCTTTAAAAGCCTGTTTATTTTATCCCCGAAATTTTCTCGCACGGACTTCATTTAAATCTAGAAAAATTCCTAAAATTTCCTAAAAATCTCGAAAAATTTCTAGGATTATTTTTCTTAATTCTTTGGTCATTTAATTTAATATTTTAATTTTCAATATTTAACAGATTTAGGCCTAGGAATTAAAAGAGACATAATCAAGTATGGTGACTTCATCATTTTTCATGGTGGCAAATTACAATTCACAAGTATAACCGACTATATACTATAAGCATTTGATATATTTCCAAACTTATTAAAATCGTCAGTAGCCAACCCTAAGCGAATATTTCGTTGATCACCTATAAATATTTTATGTGTATTGTCAAATTCTTTCCATGATTTACTATCAGTTGGGTGTCTTAATACACCATCTATTTCAACTTACCTTTCTTATGCCATCTCATATTCGAAATAAACAACTACTTAAGTCTCGATTTCAGAGGGAAACATTAAAGAATTTTTTGAGGATTCTTTTTCTTATTCATCTCGTCATACTTGTATCTGGGCTCCTTACACACTGAACATGTATCCTGATTCTCATGCTCATCCCAGAATAATATACAATCATTCTTATATACATATATCTTCTCATATGTCAATCCTAACTCTTTTAATATTTTTTTTGCTTCATAATGAGAGTTAGGAATCACATTCGATTTGGGAAATGCCTCTTGCAATAACTGCAGTAACATATCAAAAGATTTATTGCTCTAGCCATTTAACATCTTCACATGCATTAGTTTCACCACAAAATTGAATGTCAAAAAATTAGTACAATTATGATACAATTTTTTGTGTGCTTCTTCAAATATTGAAGTATAACTTCGTCTAAAATCATTTGCATTCTTGTTTTCATTGATATTATCTAATTGAGTCTCATTTGTGTTTATATTTTCTACATTTTGTAAATCAGTAACATATCTTCAAAATCATCTTCGAAATCGTCTACTTCAACATCAAAATCATTTCCATCTTCATTGACAATATTTATATCAATGGATGATGTAGAAGCTTCTCCATAAAAATTCCAGACTTTATATAATTTATCAAATCCCCACCTATAAAGATGTGTCCTCGCACATAATCCAATTCATATTTAAATAAATTGTCACACCGACGACATGAACAATAAATTTTGGATAAATTCAGACTAATCATATAATTCTCTGTCACATTTAAAAATGGATTCAACCCATTTATATATTCAGGACTAATCTGATTCTAAATCGTTATCCAACTTTTATTCATACTTTAAAACCTAGTTAAACATATATTAAATGTCAAATTATTTAATAAATAAGTCTTATAAATAAGTTTAATGGTAACTTTCAATACAATTAATTTAGCAACTTAAATCTATTCATCACATCAAAATTAATCATAAAATTTATGATTTACACATCATAATCTAAAATTTACATTATAACCCTAAGTTTATCATCATATATTATAATCTAAAAATAAAAAAACCCTAAACTTATCCTTTAATCGTAAAATAATCCTAAAACCATCATCTAAATATCAAAATATCTCCAAATTTATATCTAAGCAACAAATTAACTCTAAATTATCATGAATATCTCCAAATATAAATGTTATATCAACCACAATAACCCTAAACACTAAACAAAAAAAACTACAATTTTGACCTATGCACAGTCGGAGATGGAGGAGCTAGAGAAGTCAGAGCAGAGCAGGAACAATAGGAGTTGAAGAGAAGGCAGCAGAGTCAGAGAGATTGTAGCAGAGCTGGAGAGAATACGCGGAGTCGGAGAGAAGAGAGAAGAAGGGGGTCAGAGCCTTACAAATCACCGGCGCCGGAGCCGGAGTAGGAGATGGAGCTGAAGCCGAAGATGTGATGACTGGGAGATCATCGAAGTCGGATCAGAAGATAGAGCCCTAGGGAAACCTGGCCGATCGGGAGAGTCGAGGGTTTTTAGCCGGACATTAGCAATGAAAATACTGCAGGAACTTCAGTGAGCGCTAGAGGCGGGTGAATGGCGCATTCTCATTGCTCGACAGAACTCGATCGTGTTGCTTTTCTACAATGTCGTTAGCGTAGCGGAATAATAATACTAACACAAATACAAAGATACAAGTACACACATATGACAAGCAATGTAACGTGGTTCGGAACCCTAGTTCCTACTCCACGGGGCGAGCTCGATAATGAGCTCTAGTGATGTACACACTACTACACAATAAACTTCTTCTCGACAACACGTCAGAGGTGGAGAAATCTCGTACAAATGATTACAACAGTAATGCAATGAAATACAAGCAATTATAAGAAAAATAAGTAAAGAAAACTTTACAAAAGATCTTTTGAATGCTTGCTTGTTTGGTTGCTTGGACTACACTTGAAGACCCTGAATTACATAGAAAATCACTCCAAATCGCCCTAAGAACCATGGCCAAAAACCTCCCCTTCGAGCTCCTTATAAAGTTGTAACTCAGGCTGATTTCTGCCTTGCAATTGACTGCTCATACCCATCAGTCGACTGCTCCTGTAGCCGTTGTCTCACAACGACTTAATCTATATCGGCATTCCAGCCAACGGATACACTGGCAGTCGATTGCCATTACTAGTAGTCATCGCTCTAACTCTAGAGCCGATCGCCATTGCCAATCGAAGAAGCGTTCTATTCTCGCGACCAAAATACCATCAGTCAACTGCCCTCCATGGAAGTCGACTGATAAGGCCACTTGTCGCAGTTGAACACGATAAAACACTTGACCATCTGACCGTCCATAACCTGACCGATATACCTCAACCATGAGGTTTATCCCAAGTATGATGTCCTCATACTTGCTAGACCACCCTTAGCCTAGACCTAAGCCTTCTAGCCACCTCCATCAGTCTCACGCCTATCAGCTCCTTTAAAGTCATTCATGACTTGTTCATTCATACGCTAGCCTTCAGGTACTTCTATCGGCTATTGTCATGCTAAGCTGGTCTACACCGCCAAGACACATTTGAGCTTACACTACCAAGACACACACTTGGATTTTACGCTGTCAATCATTGGACTTTCCAATTGTCAAGTACCCATAACTTGGACTTTCACTTCCAAGACTACACACTTGGACTTACGCAGCTAAAACTACACCCTTGGACTTTTCTTGCCAACCCATATTGGACTTTCCAAATGCCAAGACTCATGCTTGGACTTTTCCTTGCCAAGACTTATATTTGGACTTTTCATGCCAAGTACTTAAGACTTGGAGTTTCCATTGCCAAGACCTATGCTTGGACTTTCTATGCCAAATGTCCCACTTGGACTTCTCCATCATATTGTCAACCCCATGTCAACCATATAGTCAACCCATTGTCAAACAATGGTTAACTCATCGTCAAACATCAAAACATTACTCGAGTCAAACTCGAGTCTGGTCAATCATGACCTGGGCCGCCAATTGCACCAACAAATACATATTTCATTCCTAATATTAATACCTTAGCGACGAAATATATATTTTCGTCGCTAAGACTCATTTTAGGAGGGGTTGACTTGGTTTTTAGCCAGACATTAGCGACGAAATATATATTTTCGTCGCTAAGACCCATTTTAGAAGGGGTCGGCTTGGTTTATAGGAGAACTTTAGCAACGAAAATACATATTTCGTCCTTAATATTAATACCTTAGCGATGAAATATATATTGTCGTCGTAAACTTGATATTTTTTCGATAATTAATAAATTTAACACGATTATTTATGACGATTTTAAAATTTGTTGGTAATAGCTTTATTAGCGATGAAAAATTAACTCATCGCTAATATTTTGTCGCTATTTTACAGTTTTCTTAAAATGAGTATCTGTGCACATCTCTATTATTCACCATCCGATTACTTGCATACTATAGTCTAATCCTTGAATATATATATATATATATATATATATATATATATATATAGATATATATATATATACCATCAGATTCAACATTCACATTATGTTGTACAAATTTAGGATCTTAATTAAGTTTGTTCTACTTGTACATTCAAACATGCATATTAAAACAACTCAGAATTGTACCGAAAGTTTCGTATATGCATATTATTCCACGGCAAGTTCTGTACCTTCAACATGCATATTATATTTTATCATCATGGAAAAATAAATGAATGCTATCAAATTTGCAGTTTATTTCCATGATGCATTCAGTTACACGCTTATCAAATTTGACCATCATGGAAAAAAATGAATGAATGCTATCAGATTTGCGCTTTATTTCCCTCGCCCATTCAATTAAAGCTCTGATATCATTGTTAATCTATATTGCATGATCAATCGTAGAAATAAAATGCTTACTCCTTTTGCCTTACAATTGATTGATTGATTGTGTTTGTCATCCAAAAGACAATTACGAAAAATAATTCTTTTCCATATCACGAGTCAAAATCCTCCACTCTACTGGATGTTCTTCTCTGAGAGAGAATCACAAATCTTTTATGATCATCTCACTGTTTTATAAAAATTTGGATGCATCTATATATGTAATGCCAAATAACTGCATTGTAGTTGCCAAGCAACTGCCAACATCTTCATCATGATTTGTGATATATTGAGGATGAGAAATTGGGGATAAGTGATGGAGTGAAACTCCTCGTAGAGGTAGAAGATGCAATGGTAGAGAAGGTTGTCATGGCAATCAAGGAGGGACTTGGCAGTAGAGAAGGCATGTTTGTAACCTAGATTCTGCAAGAGGGATAGAAGGTCATCGATGGAGTGAAGGAAGCTAAAGGGTTGAAAGGGTTAGGCCTAACGAAGAAATTATAGTGAACTACTTATGAAGACTTCCTCCGCCATGGTGGCGATCAATTTAGATCGGCTGGTTCAAAGTGACGAGCCACATCCACATCTATTGATTTGAGGACGTGGACTAGTTGCATTTGCCAATAGAGGACTTGGGATCTTCTTTGTTAGTTCTCCTAGGGTTTACCATCTGATCAATTCCTTGGCTTAATTTAATCAATTTTCCATGGACAATGACAAAAATGATGGTGAAAAATTTTGCTATTGAGTTAGATATCAAGGTAGCTATGTCAATGAGAATGTCTTCCAATGAGGTGGATATGAAGTTTGATCGACACTACATGATATCACCTAGACGTACAGCGTAGCACAACCTACATGCACAAAAATACACATTAGAGGCAACTAAAGTGGCTTAACAAAGTCCTTCCAATGATTGTCACTTGGTTATTAGAGAAATTATTGATGCAATTAACCTCTAGCTAGTTGAGGTTGATCAAACTTGAGTTAAGTTTTGATGTTTGAATAATATGTGACCGAGTTTGAACTATATATGACCAAACGATACTTCTCAAGAGGGAGATTATTGGTCAAGGGTAACCAAACTTGAGTTGATTGTGATGGAGAGTATTAAAAAAGAAGATTATTGGGTCAGTCGATTTTGGGCCAAGATGACCATGAAGGATACAATGTTTGATAGAAGTTCGTCGAGTGAGAAGTCAACTAGGTCAAGGTTGATCGGATACTTGATAGCGAGAGAAGTCCAAGTGAGCCATAGAGGACCGGATACTTATCGTGAGATGGATATATGAGATGGATGAAGTCTAAGTAAATTATGGTGGATCAAATAATTGACATGTGGACAAAAGTTCTTACATGTTATAAATGATTGAATGTTAGACACGTTGGTTGAAAGTCCTAACAGGTAAGAAAGGATCAGATGTTAGGTAAGTATGAAAAGTCATAATAGGATAGAAAGGACCGAATGTTAAATGAGTATAGAAAGTTCTAATAGGTCATCGAAGGTTGAATGTTAAGTGAGTGCGAAAATCCAAATAGGTTAGGGAGGATTAGATGTTAAGTTTTAATGAAATTTTGGCAGGTTAAGGGTGACCAAATGCTAGACAGGTGAAATTTCAGTTGGTCAAGAGTGACCAGATGATAAGCAAAAAAAAAATTTGGTAGGTTGAGATTAACCAGATACTAGATGAAATGAGCGTTAGCTTTAGTTAGGGATGAAACTAAAGTATTAGTCGATTAATATGATATATCAGTCGATTATTAAATCCTAAACTTTTAATTCAATGATTTGAGGGGTTTATGGGAGTTTGAAGTGTGATAAGTCAGATGATAGTATTTGCAGTCGACTGATATTACTGCTTGAATAAACAGAGAGTTTGAAACTTGACTGATTATATAATCAGTCGACTATGACATTGTAGCAATGAATAAAAAATTTCAGAACTCGACTGCAAGACTCGATTAGATAGGTATCAATCGATTGATGATGAGTGGCACTCGACTGCTACTAAGGTGGATAGAGCTATTAAGCTTACAAATCAGAGTAATGTTTGAATTTACAATGAAGTAGTCGATTAATGGGAGAAGTTAGTCGACTAATCGATAGAAAACAGCTCGATAGCAACCCTATAACAAATGGTTTCAAGGATGTTTGAAGTCTTGATTCTTAAAGACTTTGAAGGGAAAGTGCTACTATATTCCATACCTTCAGGGAGTAATCAAAAGAAACCAAACAGTAAATAAAGACAAGTCTATTCATGTAAACTTGTTGTTTCGATTTCTTTTTATTATACGTGTACATTTGTATTTGATTGTGTTGCTCGTAAAGATTAAGTTATAAGAAGTTTCTTCATCCCCAGAAGGTGTCTAAGAAGGAGAAAACTTAATGATGTTCACGCTAAGACTCTAGGTCGTGGAGTATGAACCGGGAGTTCTAAACCACATAAAATCAATGTGTCTTTGTGCTTGTTATATTTTTTTTTCTTATTTATTTGTTTTATTTCCACTATGTATAACTCTTTGTAGACAAGAACGAATGAATGACGATCAAGATCGAATGTGATTGCTATTCACCCCCCCCCCCCCCTCTAGAGACATCAATGGTCACAAAAAGTGGTATTAGTGCAAGATTGTTCTTCACGGACTAAGCACCGACAAAGCCCAAGCTAGAGGATTAAAATGATCCATCAAATAAATGGAGTTCAATGAAGGATTTAGAGATGACACTCAATTTTCACTACCTTATGGATTAAGAAAGTTTTCCCAATGGAAAGTAAAAATCAAGATGTTCTTTCAAATGGACATCCAAAATTGGTTTGCTTAGGGAGTTTTAAGGCTCCAAAGGATGGAAGAGGAAGACCTCTCGACAAGAGTAAATTGATCGAGGAACAAGTCCAAAGATCCAATGCAAATGAAAAAGTAATCAAAATTTTGATAAATTTAATACCTAATGACATTTTATATAAATTATAAAAATACAAGAATAGATATGAACTATGGAGCAAGTTAATCAGACTCCATGAAGAGTCCTCATTGGTACAAGAGAAAAATGAGCCTGAGGAAGAAGATTCATCGACTCAAGGGCATAAATATTCGGAGGTTGAGGTGCTCAATTTTTGAGATGGAAGAGAATAAAAAAACCTCTATCTCAAGGATTGAGAAGAAGGGTATAACATCACCATCAGGATAAGAAGAGCCTTCAACATATGGAGTCAACAAGGAAAATTATGCTATTTCTATAAGTTTAGGGAGTTCTACCCAAGTTATAACAATTTCAATTGTTAGAAATCACATTATATACTTTGAGTGTAGGAAAAAGGGGTATCACAAGAGTAGACGCCTACAATTAATCAAGAAAAGGGTTTAAGTGACATCGAGGGCAAAGGAGAAGCCAAAGACAAAACCTTGATATGAAAGGGCAAAAAGTACATTGTGTGTTTCTTATACAATCTGCATGAGCACTATCAAAATCAATGTTTAAGGGGGATACATCCAACTAAGGACATGGGAGAAAGTTCAAGTCTAGGGGGAGCTCCAAAGTTAAAACCCATTGTATCTTTACTCAATGGAGTCTCTTTATATCATGATAAAAAGTATATTAGAGCTAAATTTTATGATCAAGTGCTCAATATTATGATCCTAAGCCTAAGGAAAATTTTGGATTTAATAAAACAAGAATTACTCAACTTAAAATAGAAAGGATGGGAAGAATCTAGGTAGTAAACACTAAAAAAATTATACATATGTCTAGAAGGAAAAATGATCAAGGAAAACATGAAAGATCAAGAATTATGGATTTAGAGGTTGAATATTAAGTCTTGTGATCAAGACTTAAAAAATTAGAAAAAACTCTTAAAAAGATGAAAAATATATTTAAAGGATTGAAGGAACACAATCTAGGATTTAGTAGGTAAAAATAATCTAAGGATAAGAATGGTTTAAGATACAAATGCAAGTCTAAGGAAAAGCTACCTTCATACCATAGATTTATATATAACTATGAAACTAACCTTTAGTTTAGGAGTAGAGTCGAGATTACCAAGGAGGTCATCCCTAGAGCTGACCTTGATGAGACTAAAGTGACTAAGGCTTCTAAGAAGCATAGGAGAGTCATTAGAAGGGTACCAGAAGGAGGTTTAATAGGTATTGAATTTCTAAGAGTGTGATTCTCTCACATTTTTTTTTGATAAGGAAAACTGTATTAAGTAGTTCAAGATCTTACATGAGACTCACTCAAAAAATTGAAATACATGCATTTGGACTTTCCTAAACATCCTCTCAATGTTGGGCATTCCCCTTTATATTGACATCTATTATGAGTTTGCCAAATAAAGTAGAGCATACACGACATACCCAGGTGATGGGCTTTGTTGCGCAGGCAACCCTCTCGATAGTGCTATATAAACATGTCTAGCATCTCTGTTGTTGTGTTAAACATCATGCTGATATGCAGCCAACTCCATGACTTATCCTATAGAGGTTTTGTGACGGTGCAATCAAAGAAAAGATGGTCTGTAGTCTCGTCCATCTATTGACACAACAGACATATTTTGCAAGATTCGTACACCAGCTTGTCTTTCATCTGCACTTGTTGTTCGCTAGCTGCCATACAAGAAACTTGTGCTTAGGCATGATGTATGACTTCCATAATATTGTTGCTCATGCCTTCTTGGTGCTATGTGGCCTAAAGAAATCATACACATGTTAACTCCATGCCACAACCTACCAACCCAACTATCCAAGAGTTGGGAAGCTTGCTGGATGGAACCGACAGAATGTCGGATTTGAAGTTGAATCTCATGTAGCCGCTTGATGAGGAGGCTATCGGATAGCTTGGCTTGATACTCCCATATGTCTATGTGTTGGAGATACTAATGATGTACCTACCGTACCCAAAGAGAGTCCTTCTATTGGATGTTCCATAAGGACTTGAACAACATACCTAAATTCCAAGTTTGGAGCTCAAGCAATCCATATCCACCTTCTTCCTTTTCCAATCACATTGTCGGCCAAAAGATGGTGGATTCTTGGTAGACCATACAAAGGAGCAACAAATAACATATATCTTGTCGATCACTGCACATGGAATTGGTAAGATGGAAAGCCAAAAACATTCGATACCTTGGAGGATCATCTTCAGCAATTCAAGCTTGCTGACATATGATAGGGTTTGCTTAGGCCAAGCTGCTAATTGCCTCATGATTGCCTCTGTGAAAGGCCCATAGTTGTTGGTTTGAAGCTTCTCCACCATGAGTGGGATGCCAAGGTAGCGGAATAGAAAAGTCCCACGCTAAAATCTAGTTATCTCTAACGTCCTACTCATTATGTGATTGGTAATCCCAGCAATGTATAAGTTTGACTTGCTGAGGTTAGGGAGAAGGCTAGCCTTCTCACCAAAGTCTGCCAAGCAATCCGCTATTGAGGTTATCATTGCTTCATTAGCCCACGCAAAGAGAAGGAGATCGTCTACATAAGCTAGATGAGTGAATCTTGCTCCTGCACACATGGGATGGAAGTGATATGTAGGCAGCAACGATGTCGCATGGAGTGATTTCAAGAATACCTCCAAGAATAACAAGAAGAGGAAGGGAGAAAGGGGGTCTCCTTATTGAAATCCTTGTCGCCCCTTAAAGAAACCATACATTGATCCATTGACGGCCACCGAGAAGGAGATGGTGGTCACACACTCCTCAATCCATCCAACAAACCATTGTTGGAATCCGAATCTTCGAAGAGTCACTAGTAGAAATGTCCAATCCACCGAATCAAATGCCTTTTGGATGTCCACTTTGAGTACATACCTTGGCGAGGTCCTCTTCCGAACATACCTTCGCAATAGCTCCTTTGCAAGGTGGATGTTCTCGATGATGGAACAGTCCTCTACATACGTTGTCTGTGCTAGATCTAGTAGGCTTCCCATTACTAGTCACAATCGATTTGCCAACATCTTGGGAATGACTTTGTACACCATTGTGCAACATGATATCAGACGATAGTCAGAGATGTGTGTTGTATGATCAGACTTCGAAACCAACACAATCAGTGTGTGGTTCCATTACTTAAGCAACTGACCTGCTGCAAAGAATTTTTGAATATCTTCATACAAATCTGCATGTACCATCATCCAAGTTGCCTTAAAGATGTTAGACTCATATCCATTTGGTCCCGGTGCTCGATCGCTACTAATGTCAAAGAGTGAGGTTTTGCTACCGTGTCTCGTTCAACATAGAACCTGCTGTGATGTTGATGTCCAATGGCCGACAGTCCACTTTCGTGCTCAACAACCCCTCGAAATGAAAGAAAAACTCATCCACAACCTCTTTAAGACTTGTGGTTTGCTCCCCAAAGGCTTTGGTGATAGTTAGCAATGTGTTCCTCTTGTTATTGCACTTGACCAAGTCATGAAAGAACTTGTTGTAGTGATAACTCTGCCTCAAGTATGCACACTTTGCTTTTTGTTGGAAAGACCTTTCCGCCTCCGCAAGTCAATTTGTCATCGCTTGTAGTTCTATGATACATCCCCCTACAAGTATTTGATGTTGCACAACCTCCAAGTCATCGTCCACCCGCTTCGCTTTCTAGGATATGTGCTAAAAATGCTCTTGATTGTGCATACAGAGCCAGTGTTTCAATTTGGACATCTTTTGTTTGAGGCAAAATTGAGTTGTCCCAATGATCGATTCACCTCACGATTCATCTATCAGTCCATGGAAACCCTCATGAAGTGTCCACATGTTATGGAACTTGAATAGATGCCGCTTGGGCAGCTCATCATCTAGCAAACTGACCACATAGTAGGAGTGATCCGATAAGCATCTCGGTGTGAGAAATTCTTCATAGCTTTGAAAGTCCTCAAGGAAGCACTATGTGTTGACCATCACTCGACCCAACTTGCTTAAGACATCTCCATTCGTTCATGTTAGTCGACATCCGATTGCTCGAAGTTCACCAAGTTTCATGTTTATGTCATCACTTGCAAGTCTGTCATTTTGTAATTCATCATCGACATGCCTCCATCTTTGTCTTGGGTTGTCATCAAAGTGTTGAATTCCCCAAGCACCATCCAAGGCTTTTGAATTTTATCACTTAGCTCTATGAGGGAAGCCCACAACGGTCTACCGATCGTGATGTTGTGCAGCTCATATATGAAGGTGACTAGCAGTTGCCACCTACTGATTTTACAGTGGATTTTATAGTGAATGAGTTGTGCTTCAATTCTGAGAATATGTAGGTCCATAAGATCTTTCTTTCACAACAACAAGATGCATCCGCAATTAGAGGATTGAAAGTTGTGCTCAATTCTAATGCCTGAGAACTGTCCCCCGAGAGAAGTAGTGACAACCTCTTCTGATAATTTGGTCTCTATTAGTCCAAAAACATCTATCCACTGTCGTTGAAGGAGGTCATGAGCCCTCTTTTGCTTTAGGGGTTTGTTAATTCCCCTAATGTTCTAGCTCGCGATCCTCATGTTTGGTTGCGACCACTGTGTGTTCGGCGCCGCCGCAGTGCAACCACTTCTTTCCATTTCACATCCTTGATTCCACCATCTAGTTCATGAACATGCACGATTGTTATGGTTTGTGCTTCACCGTCGCTCCATGTGCTGGAGCCTCCACCATCCATGCCTGAGACGAAGAGATGTAGTGACATCCTCTTCTGATAATTTGGTCTCTATCAGTCCAAAAATATTTATCTGTCATCGTTGAAGGAGGTGATGAACCCTCTTTTGCTTTAGGGGTTTGTGAAATCCCCTAGTGTTCCAACTTGCAATCCTCATGCTCAGTTGCGACCACTGTGTGTCTGTGCCATCGCAGTGCAAACACTTCTTTCCATTTCACATCCTTGATTCCACCATCTAGGTCTTGAACATGCATGATTGTTATGGTAGGTGCTTCACCGTGTCCCCATGGGTTGGAGCCCTCGTCGTCCATGCCATGCAGTGTGTCATTGTCGCTGCTTATCTATGTGGAGCTACCACTGTCCCCGCTCTGCACCCTATGCTACTATCCTCCATGCCATGGCCGCCGCTTTCTTGCACGGAGATGTTGCTGCCCTCGCTCTGTGTGTCAGGGGCCTCCTTGCTCCATGCCAAGGTCGTCGCTTGCTTGTGAGGAGCTACCATTGCCTTGCTTTGCATGCAGGGGACACCATCCTCCATACCAGGCCTACCGATCAATGTGCCATGTCCACTGATCTGTCTACCATGGCCTTTGTCCTCCATGCCAAGGCCACCGCTCACCTATGTGGAGCTATCATTGCCCTTGCTTTGTGTGCAGGGGACATTGTCCTCCATGTCGTGCATGCCACATTGTGTGCCACACCCACCACTCGCTTGAGTAGAACTACTGCTTCCATCGCTTTGCATGTCAGTTCCACTATCCTTCATGCCAAGCCTGCCACTCGCTTATGTGAAGCTGTCACTACCCCAAGTTTGCACGCTAGGACCACTTCCCTCCATGTTATGACCTCTTCTATATGTGTCGGGGCCTCCGTCCACCATGCTAATACCTATAGAGGAATCATTGTCGCGCTAGAGAGGGGGCGAATAGCATTTTATGATTTTGACGTTCGATCTCGTGCTCGTGTACACCAATGTTAGTGTGCGACGAAATATAAAAGAATAAATAGCACAAAACAAAATACAAGCACAATCACACACAATGCATGATATTTTATGTGGTTAGAAACTAGAATTCTTACTCCACGATCGAGCTCTAGTGATGCACATACCACTATCAACTTGTCCTTCACGAACCATTCGGAGGTGGAGAAATCACTTACAAGGTTCTTACAACAATAAGAAATAAATACAAGCAAATAAAATGAAATACAAATAGAGAAAACTTTACAAAGAATATCGCTTTTGATTGCTTATTTGGTTGCTTGGATTGCTCTTGAAGACCCTGAAATACACCAGCACTTCGCTTCAAAATCGTCCAAGAACCTTGTAAAAAATGTTGTGGAAAACCTTCCCATCGAGGTCCTTTTTAGTCCTCCGTTGGGCTGATATTCTGCCTAGTAGTCAATTGTCAAAAGACCCCAATCGACTGTCCACAGTGTCGTTGTCTCACAACAGAATTAATCTATGTTGGATTACTCCAACGGATACCCTAGCAGTCGACTTCCCTTACCAGAAGTCAACTTCCATCCCAGTAGTCGACTGGCCAATTGACTATGAGACATTCTATGCTCATGTTCGTAGACACTAGTCGACTGCCATACATGGTAGTCGACTACTCAAGGACAATCAACTAGAATAACCTCCAATTGACTTCCAGAGCATAGTTGGCAGTCTTAGTTGACTACTCGATCAATCTACTGATTATAATCTTAGTCGACTTCTCTGAGTCAACTAGGCTTCCGAGTGTCAAACACTCGACCAATCGACTAGTCCATAACTCCAGTTGGCTAGTAAATATCAAACATGTGGGTTAATCTAAGTATGATCCTCACATACTTGATACTCACCCATAGCCTAGACCTAGGCCTTCAGCCCACTTCCATTAGCCTCACACCTCCCGGATCCCATGAGTCCGCAAATCTTCATCCTTGCACTAGCATTCAAGTGCCTCCATCGACTATGTCATGCTAACCAGGTACCCTTTGCCTAGACCTCGACCTTCTAGCCACTTCCATCAGCCCACGCCTCTCAGATCCCTCGAGTTCGTGAGTCTTCATCCTTGCGCTAGCCTTCAAGTGTTTCCGTCAGCCTAGTCATGTTTATCGGACACTTTGCCAAAGTTCACTTGGACTTTACGCTGCCAAAACAACACACATGGACTTACACTGCCAAATATCTATATTTGGACATTCCTTGCCAAGTCACCAGACTTGGACTTTCCATGCCAAGTATTCATACTGAGACTTCTCCATTGCCAAGTCTTATGCTTGGACTTCTCAAATGCCAGGATCTATGTTTAGACTTTCCCATGACACTCACATTGTCAATTGTATTGTCAAACATCAAAATACTACTCGAGTCACACTCAAGTTCGGTTAATCGTGACCTGGACCGATTACACCAACAATCTCTCCCTTTTTGATGTTTGACAATACCTTTAAGTTAGGCTAACCCATAAGGCCAACTACCCTTGCCAAGTATCCATACTTGGACTTCTTATGCCAAGGCATAATAAAGGTTTACTAACTTAAACCATTCATTCTTCCCCTTTGACATACATCAAAAAGACTACCAAGGGTATCCATGTCTCATATCCCAATGAGATCCTTCACTCTCCCCCTTGGTCCAAAATCATCTAAAGAGGTCAAACTCTTAGGATCTTGGGACTAGCGCAACATGCTTATATAGAATAAAATCACATAGGCTTTGCTTGTTGACCTAGGGTAGGGTCATTCCTAAGAGTGTTATCTACCAATCACAATTACTCCCTTCGATTGAGTCACTTTTAATGAGTTTTCACTTATTTTCCCCCCTTTTGCCCTAGAACATCCCATTCTAATTGGGCTACTTCCGCAACCTATCTTTGTCCCTATCTTAGTATGAATGATCCTAACTTGATCAAGTCAATTATTCACTCTAGTCACTTGACTCATTGTTTCCAATTCATGAACACTCTTCTCTAGTAAGCCCAACTCAAAATCTTTACAATCCCCTGAGACAATTCCTACAAAGACACAATATGAGGCAAGTATTTACTTAGGACCAAAGGGTAATGGATGATCATATAGCTAGATGGGAGAGGAGGTGTGAATAGTGATTCTTCTTACGATGTTAACTTGTACTTTCACTAATGGCTTAGCAAGGTCAATTACAAAGTCAGTGCAACGGAATTCAGGCAATAAACACAAAACAATGCTAACATCCGATATACATGGTTCGACCTCATTTCTCCATGACCTATGACTCTTTGCGAATCACTCTCAAAAGCGTCACTAGTTTTTTTTTTTGTTTCTTGGATTTCCTCAAGAGGTAGAGAAACTTCTTACAAGCTCTTATAAGATTATTACAATCAAGCTTAAGAAATGAGGGGAAAAGTGTTGTAATAAAGCTCAAATAATCACAAGAATATGATGTTAATGTTAGCTCTGAATTGCTCCCTATGGTCCCATTTTAAAGCTTGAAACACCTTCAACTTTTCTTTAATGTTGTGATGTGTTGATACTAATCAATCTACTAGACTTCGCCATTAATCTACTAAGGCACTATAATAGTTAGATCACTAGATCATTGTCATGCAACATTTTGGATCAATGATTATCTTCAATTTTTCTACTTTGCCATTAATCAATTGGTCACTAGTCAACTGATGCTAGGTCAGTCAATGATCCAATCACAAATAGAAATTTTTTTATTGGTTGGATGATCAATTTGAGCCGAATACTTGGTCAACTAAGCTATCATCAGTTGAATAAAAATATTTCCAATCAACTAACTTCAAATTAGTCAATAGTCTAGTCAACTCACCCACGAATACAAATTAGTTGATTCACTTAAATTGATTACTCGATTGACTCATTCACTAGGTAATCGAAAATAACCTTTAGTTAATTGGATCGTCAACTATGACCAACCTAATGGTTAAATCTTCAATTAAGTTAAAGACTAGCCTTTCTTAGGTATAAGTTTCCCAACTCTCAAGTCATTTAAAACTTTTTCCTCACAACTTCTTTACTATATAGTTATCTTCTATCAAACTTCACCTCCCTTGAATGCATCAAGCTCCACATACATAATCAATTCCTCTAGCTTAATTGCACTATGATCTGATCACCAATTAAGGGAATGATTTCACTAACAAGTATCTTTTATATCACAACTCTCAACACCATTCTTGAAGATTATGGGGCCAAAAACTCCTATAACCACTCTTTAACCAAGCTCCCAACACAATATTTGTGGCTATTGAAGTACTACCACCCTTGCTAATGAAAAACTAGCTAGCTATTGCTAAGAACTTGCTAATCTTGGAGAGATGGACATCTTTGTGAGGTTGTTTGGCAAAAGAATATTGTCTTCAAACCTCCCAAGAAGGCCAAGGTTTTTCAAACTTCAAGGAAAATATTCTTGATGCTTAACTTTATAGTTAATAAATAAATATGGTATAGTCCTTTTTTCTGAAACAAGCTAGTATAACCTTTTATTTTTATCTAATTTATCATAATTCTTAAGTTTTTGTTAAAATCTACTTTTGTCTTTCCTTTGTCCTTTTTCTAATAATAATGACCCGATTGATTTCCATATGAGCTTGAGGGAGTAGAAGCCATGTTCTAAGGGGGAGGGGAATTGTGGAGGTCAAAGGAGGTGAAGGGGGAGGAAGCAATATGATATAATTTTTGGGGGCTAGAATGGATATTGTGCATGACCGTGTAGACATCCAACACAAGATTTATTTGAAGTGGCAACATCCAACACGAGATTCATCCAAGGTTGTTAGATTTTAATTCAAAACTTAAATAAAAGTTTATAATAATTTTGAGAATAATATTAAAATTTTAACATACCGCCTACAACAACACCATATAGAGAAACCTCCAAGACTAATTTTTAGAACTAAAAGTTAATATATATACTTTGAGTTTGGTCAAGATCAAAGACAATAAAAAATCTAGATTTTTAATAAACTTAGGATTACCTCCACGGTGCAATGTTTGTTAAACTTACAAGTCAAGATATATAACATGATTTAAAATTACCTTTATTTTCCTTCGAAACTCATTGCTTTACTATACCATGCAAGGGACACTAAAGTGCATGTTCATAAGCTACTATTCGAGAAGGCTGACGATCGAGCTCCAAAAGGAAATGAAATCGTACACAAAACAATTTGATATATTAATGGAAGGTGGATAGGTTCAAGAACCAAATGACAGCATGTTAATCCAACTTGCAAAATTCAAGAGTAAAAAATAATTAGTTTTGAAGCATACGTACCCAATTTACCTTAATTAGTCCCTTAAGCTTTGTCACAAAGCTTTTGTTGGTGTAATCGTTCCTCAATTATATTGGTCAAATGTGACCTTGAGTTTTAATATATGATAGAGTTTAAATTAAAGCTTGCCATGTTATATTTAATGTGTGTTTGAGCGTGTAAGAATTTATAGGAATGCATGGAGCTCTCTAGCTTAGAGAGCTGGTTGACTTAAAGGTGCACACTTAGTGACTTATGGTATGTGATATCTAAGAGACTACAAAATGAGAAATACTACGGTGATGCTAGTGTGCCATAAGTAATCATGGCCATTTCAAAACACACTCATGAATCCCTTCATGGCAAGTAGCCTATCTTATTCTCTCTACACCAACAAAAAAATCTTAGTCCTTAAACATTTAAGAATATTTTGGCTATAGTCTAGTGACTTTTATTGTTGTTGGCTTGATATTGCCTATGTATGTTCAAAGAATATGACAAGACAAATCTTATGTTGGAATTTGAATGGAAATGTGAAGGAAGGATGGAGAAGACGTTCTATCATCCTTCCAAATTCGTTGAATGGTAAAATGGAAATATGAGGAAGATGTTTTGCCATCTTTCACATCTAACCATGAAAAGTTCACATTGAAACTCTGACATAAATGGTCAGAAATTAATAAATTAATGGTAGATCAGTTGAATCAAGGTAGCATTATGGTTGACCTTTCGATTCACGTAAATTAAACGAATCAAGGCGACATCATGGTTGACCTTTCAATTCCACCATTAATAAGTCTTCTCTATAAAAGGAAATAGGATTGTGAACTCTAGATAGAGAACTCTTGCTCTTTGTTCCAATCCCATAGTGATAATCTTCAGGTGTATGTTCAATTCGCCGCTTGCTACTTGTGCTTGTTTGAGTCCGTAGTTTTGTCATTGTATCCTGGGAAATAGACGTCCTTCTAAACCTCACAAGCACCCTGTCTGAGGAGGACGAATCTATTTTAAGGAAATTATGTGAACACAGGCCAGTTCACTGCTTATGTTTTCCAACTCGACGAATGAAGTCTTCTAGCTTAGCTCGGCAACATCTTTCGAGCTGTTTCCAACCTCGACGAGCAAAGTCTTCCAGTTTAGCTCGGTAGTACCTTACGAGCAATTTTCGATCCGACGACCTGACACGGATAGACTACCAACTCGGCGACCCGCCCTGAGCTCTTCTTTTGATGGACAAAGCTTCCCAACACGGCTCGACAACTTCTCCCTAGTAACCTTTCGACTCGGCGGCTATGAATAAGGAGATTTCTGACTTGACTCATCCTGACCTCACTTGCTAGAGCTCGACAGTCTTGATTTGAAGAAGCCCATCTTGACCGAGGACACTTCAGAAGTGGGCGGCTCAATAGACAAGTCTGAATTGTTTCGGATTCTCCTCTTGTATATACGACAGAAGATACATTAGTATTCAACAAACTTAAAACATATTCAATCTATTGAGATGACCACAATGCAAGAGGTTGAGGTGCAACAGACTCAACGTGCGATGGCTCCCTCCACCCCGATTGGTAGTATTCCAATCAATCATGGGGAAAAACCAGAGAAGTTCATGGGTTGAACTTGAAGTGGTGGCAGTTGAAGATGCTCTTCCACTTGACAATGCTAAATCTAGCTCAGTTCTTGACCGAGGATCCTTCCAATGTACTTGAGGGTGTGAGTGATGTTCAAACCTTCAATATTGTGGAGGCATGGAATCACTCAGAGTTTCTTTGTAGAAACTACATTCTCAACTACCTTTCCGACTCGTTATACCCAGTGTATATCATGAAAAGAACGACTAAGGAGCTATGAGAGTCCCTAGATAAGAAGTATAAGACGGAGGATGCAGGGGCCAAGAAGTTCATCATGGGTCAATTCCTGGGCTACAAAATGGTTAACTCCAAGACGGTGATCAGCCAAGTTCATAAACTTTAGGTGATTCTTCACGAGATTCACTCGAAAGGTATGACTCTGAGTGAAACTTTTCAAGTGGATGCAATCATTGAGAAGCTTCCTCCGAGCTAGAAAGACTTCAAGAACTACCTAAAGCATAAGTGGAAGGAAATGAATGTGGAAGAACTCGTTATTCGGCTTTGAATCGAAGAATACTATAAGGGTGCGTTTGGTTGGGGGTTTTTGTTGATAACCTTGTTAGGTTATCAACAAAAACCTTGTTTGGTTTAGGTTATAAACAATTACCTGATAATTGATCATTACCAAGTTATGAACAAAAACCTTTTTAGGGGGAATCGGAAAACCTTAGAGAACCAAGGTTTTTGTTGATTCCCGGGGTTAAAGAAATTTTTTTCCAATATTACCCCAAGCAATATATTAAATGACAATTTGTCAGTCGCCGCCGCTTGCCGCCGCCGGCCGCCACGGCTTACGCTGCCGGCTGTCGCTGCCGCCGCTTGCCGCCGCCGCCGCCGCTGCCGCCGCTTCGCCGTCGCCTGGCCGGCCACCGCCGCCGCCGCTGGGCTTGCCGCCGCTGTTGCTGCCGCTTGCCGCTGGCCGCGCCGCCGCCGCTGCCGCCGCCGCCGCTGCTTCGCCGCCGCCGCTGCTGCCGCCGCTGCCGCTGCCGCTGCCGCCGGCCGCCGCCGCTGCCGCCGCCGCCGCTGCTTGCCGCCGGGCCGCGCCGCCGCTGGCCGCCGCTGGCCGCCGCCGCCGCTGCCGCCTGTCGCCGCTTCGCTGCTTGGCCGACCGTCGCTGCCATCGTCATTAATATTTTTGTCGTTGTTGTCGAATTGATTGAGCAAAGACAAAGGATAATTTAGTAAAATGTTAAACTAAGTTATATATTAAAACCTCCAACCAAACAAGGTTTTTATCTAAGGTTATAGTTTATTCCAAGGTTATGTTTTATTCTCTGGTAATCACATAACTAAGATTATGTATGATTACTTGAACAAAACACACCCTTACAGAGAAGAACATGTTCTCTCAGGCTATTATAAAAGCCAACATGGTCGAGCACGGTTAAAGCTCAAGATGAAAGAATTCTAAATCTTCCAAAATGGAACCTAAAGGAGGCGTCAGTAAGAAGAAGTTCACTAGAAAGCACTTCAATTGTGACAAAGTTGGTCACAAGTCTTCAGAGTGCAAAAAGTCGAAGAAAAAGAAGGAGGCCAAGTTGAATGAGGGGCTAGAGGAGGATGACCTCTGTGCGGTAGTCTCTGAGTTGAACCTAGTGGGATCAAACCTTTGGCAATGGTAGTTGGATACTGGTGCCACCAGACATGTGTGCTACAATAAGGAGTTGCTCTACAACTTTGAAGAAGTCAATGGGGAGAAGTTGTATATGGGGAACTCAGCAACCTTGAACATCATGAGCCAAGGGAAAGTCATGCAAAAGATGACCTTAGGAAAGAAGCTCACTCTGAACAATGTGTTATACGTTCCGGAGGTTCGAAAGAATCTGGTGTCAGGATCGCTGTTAAGCAATCATGGCTTTCGCATTATCTTAGAGTTGGACAGAGTTATACTGTCCAAGAATGGAATGTTTGTAGGGAAGAGTTTTGTAACTGATGGATTGTTTAAATTAAGTGTAATGACCATTATGCTCAAAGTTAATAAAGATGAAAGCTCTTCCACTTATATGCTTGAGTCTTCGTATTTGTGGCATTGTAGACTAGCATATGTTAACTATGATGTGTTGCGTTGATTGATTAACATGCGAAACATACTTACATTTCACCTTGACTCAAAACATAAGTGTGAGACTTGTGTTGACGCAAAACTGACAAGGTCATCCTTTCAACAAGTTGAAAGAAGCACTGAGCCACTCGGTCTGATCCACACTGACGTGTGTGACCTAAAAGGGACACCGACATGAGGTGGGAATTAGTATTTCATCACTTTTGTTGATGATAACACAAAATATTTGTTATGTGTATCTTCTCAAAAGTAAAGATGAAGTTATAGAGAAATTTATTCTCTATAAGAATGAAGTTGAACACCAACTTAATAGAAAGATTAAGGTGGTTCGGAGTGACCAAGGTGGTGAGTATGTATCACTGTTCGCAGAGTTGTGTGTTGAACATGGTATCAGACATGAAATGATGGTTCCCTACTCGCCTCAGCAAAATGGGATCGTTGAGCAAAAGAATTATTCTCTGAAAAAGATGATGAATGCTCTACTATTCAGCTCTGGCCTACCAGAGCACTTATGTGGGGAAGCTGTGTTAATAGCTAATTACCTTTTGAATATGGTGCCCCGAAAGAAAATAGATAAGATCTCTTATGAGTTATGGAATGGTAGACAACCATCCTACAAATACTTGCGAATGTGGAGGTGTCTAGCTAAAGTTTTGTGCTTGATCCGAAAAGGATAAAAATCGGACCAAAAATTGTTGATTGCATATTTATTGGATATGCACATAATAGCACTGCCTATAGATTTTTTGTGATTGGATCTCAAATTTTAGAGATACACAAGAACTCGATTATTGAATCGAGAAATGTCTCATTCTTTGAGCATGTGTTTCCATAAGATCCAAGGGGATGATAGCTCCTCTAAACGGGCATACGAAACACATGAGGAAGAAGAAAATGATGGACCAGTTGAGGGTGAACTCAGACGAAGTAAGAGAGCTCGGGTGGAGTAATCCTTTGGATTGGATTTTATCACCTTCATGATGGAAAGTGATCCCCATAGTTACTCAGAAGCAGTAAACTCGTCTGATGAATCTCAATGGAAAGAGACAATTACATCTGAGATTTCATCAATCTTGCAAAATTATACTTGGGAGCTAGTGGATCTTCCTTCCATAAGTACAACACTAGGATGCAAGTGGATTTTCAAGAAGAAAATGAAATCAGAAGGCATGATAGAAAGGTTTAATGCTAAGTTGGTAACTAAGAGTTACCGACAATGTGACGGACTGGACTATTTTGATACCTATACTCTGGTATCAAGAATAACCTCCATTAGGATGTTATTGGCGATTGCCACTTGGTGGAATTTGGTGTTGGAGTATTAGGAATACAATCAAAGTTCCACATTGGTAAGACATGGAAAAGATCATGTGCTTATAAGATGAAAAGATATCTCCATTGGATGAGGCCTTTTGGGTAAAGCTCAAAAACAAAACCATGAGGGCTTAGGCCTAAAGTGGACAATATCATACCAGTGTGGAGATATGTGGATCTTATAGACACTAACAATTGGTATCAAAGTCATGATCCATTTCAAGCCATGAACCTCGAACGAAGGAAATTGAGCTCTCATGTCCGGATCAAGAGAACCAGACATCAGGCAGGAAGTTCAGTTGGGTCGGGAGGACCGAACAACTAGCAGGAAGTCCAGTTGGGCTAGAAGGGTTGGACAACTGGCAAGAAGTCTAGTTGGGTCAAGAGGACCAAACAGTTGGCAGGAAGTCCTAGTAGGTTGAGGATCGAACATTAAACAGAGGATGTCCTTGGAGGACGGATAGACTTGAGAGGGAGGTCAATGTGGTCCTTCGTTTGAGGGGAATTGTTGGAGTAATAGGAATAAAATCAAAGTCCTACATTGGTAAGACATGGAAAAGATCATGTGCTTATAAGATGAAAAGATATCTTCATTGGATGAGGCCTTTTGGGTAAAGTCCAAAAATAAAACCATGAGGGCTTAGGCATAAAGTGGACAATATCATACCATTGTGGAGATATGTGGATCTTATAGGCACTAACATTTGAAAGTACATCAAATGGATGTAAAAATTATCTTTCTAAATGAGGATTTAGAAGAGGAAATCTACACGGAACAACTTGAAGGATTTTATGCTCCGAGGAAGGAAAACAGAGTATATAAATTGATCAAGTCGTTGTATGGCCTGAAACAAGCTCCAAAGTAATGACATGAGAAATTTGATAGTATCATGCTGGACAGTGGATTTAAAATCAATAAGAGTGATAAATGTATCTATAGTAAAGATACGAAAGATGACTTAGTCATTTTATGTCTTTATGTAGATGACATACTTATCATTAGGAGTAATGATAAGATAATTAAATCCACTAAAGTAATATTGACCTCAAGATTTGACATGAGAGACATAAGCCTTGCTGATGTGATTCTAGGAATTAAAATTCTTATAACATTAGAAGGAATTGTCTTAAGTCAGTCCCATTATGTAGACAAGATTCTTGAAAGATTCACCAAGGGTGATACTGCATTGGCACGGACTCTAATAGATATGAGTCAACATCTATCGAAAAATCAAGGAGAGAGTATCTCTCAAGTAGAGTACTCTAGGATAATTGAAAGTCTGATGTACTTAATAAGTTGTACACAATTAGACTTGGTCTATGCAGTGAGTAAATTGAGCAGATTTATGAGTCATCCAAGCATTGAACACTGGAAAAGGATAACTAGAGTATTGCGGTATCTACGTTATACTCGTAATCATGGACTTCACTATATAAGATATCCTACTGTAATCGAAGGATACAACGATGTAAGTTGGATATCATATATAAAAGACTTGAAGTCTACGAGTGGATATGTATTCACTTTGGGGGGTGCAGTCATTTCTTGGAAATCTTCTAAAAAAATCACAATAACCAGATCCACGATGGAATATGAGTTTGTAGCTCTTGATAAATGTGGTGAAGAGGCTGAATGACTACGACAATTCTTAGAAGATATTTTTAGATGGTCGAAACTGGTGTCGGCAATCTGCATACATTGTGATAGTCAATCAGCAATTGGTCAAGCACAAAGTCATATGTATAATGGTAAGTCTAGACATATACGTCATAGATATAATACCATTAGACAATTACTCTCAATGGGTGTTATCACTATTGACTATGTAAAGTCAAAAGATAATCTAGCGGATCTGTTGATCAAAAAGTTAAATCGAGAGTTAGTTGCAAGCTCATCATTGAGGATGAGTTTAATGCCGATGTCGATAAGAAATGTTGGTGCAAAGGAAACCCAACCTATGCTGACTGGAGATCCTAAGAACTAGATTTAAAGAGACAACCTAACTGCACTAACTAAGTATGCTCACTGTGGGAGGGCATAACCCAAGAAACAGTGAAAGAATGAAGGTTACGCACACAACTTTAATGATCTAGAAGAGTAATGAGGAATACTCTCAAGAGATTACCTATGCGAGAAAGAAGTGGGGTCGCTTCGAAGAGAATTGGAGGCATAATTCTTAGACCTTCTCCAGAACTAGGTGTGTTCATGACCTAACAAATACATTCATGAGAACTGAACTACATCAGGGTATGTCCAGTGTGAAGTACGTCAATGCTTACATAAACGGTTAAATAGTTCAAGGACATCGTGTCTACTAGTCAACCAGTATGCAAACATACTTGTACAAGGGAAGGTTCAAAGGGTCAAACCTACCTGTCCTATGCCAGACTTAACTGTTGAAGGCTTTTATGTACTAATTTCCATTCATGTGGGGGATTGTTGGAATTTGAATGGAAATGTGAAGCAATGATGGAGAAGATGTTTTGTCATCTTTCCAAATTCGTTGAATGGTAAAACGAAAAGATGGGAAAGTTGTTCCGCCATCTTTCGCATCTAACTGTGAAAAGTTTACATTGAAACTCTGACATAAATGGTTATAAATTAATGAATTAATGGTAAATCAGTTGAATCGAGACAACATTATGGTTGACCTTTCGATTCCACCATTAATAGCTATCCTCTATAAAAGAAGATAGAATTGTGAACTCGAGATAGAGAACTCTTGCTCTTTATTCCAACTCTACAGTGATAGTCTTCATGTGTATGTTTAGTTCGCTGCGAATTACTTGTGCTTGTTTGAGTCATCTGTTTTCCCATTGTATCTTGGAAAATAGACGTCCTGCTAAACTCGCAAGCACCCTGTTGGAGGAGAATAAATCTGTTTTAAGGAAACTGTGTGAACACATGTCTCGACTGTTTTGTCACTTGGTGTTCACTGCTTCTGTTTCCTAACTCGACGGACGAAGTCTTCCAGCTTAGCTCAGCAACATCTTTCAAGTTGTTTCCAACCTCAACGGACGAAGTCTTCCAGTTCGGCTCGACAGTACCTTACAAGCAATTTTCAACTCGATGACCTAACATAAGTAGACTACCAACTCGGCGACCCGACCCTAGCTCTTCTTTTGATAGACGAAACCTCCCAACTCGGCTCAGCAACTTCTCCCTAGTAGCCTCTCGACTCGGCGACTTAGAACAAGGAGATTTCTGACTCAGCTTGTCTTGACCTCACTTGCCAGGAGCTCGACAGTCTTGATTTGAAGAAGCCCGTCTCGACTGAGGACACTTTAGAAGTGGTTGGATCAACAAAAAAGTCTGAATTATTTCAAATTCTCCTCTTATATATCTGATAGAAGATACATTAGCATCCAATATCTTATACACTCCATGACATAAATAATCAAGCCTATTGCTAAATCATATGCAATTCAACTCATTCTTTCTATCTCTACATGTGTATTTAGACATTTGACTTCAAAGAAAGAAATTCTCTCTTGGGTTCTTTTGTACTAAATATCTACATTACTTTATTGATGTATGAACTTTTGATTTTTATCCAATAGATCCTTCTACTATTACATATGTTTTCTATTCCAAATGCTTGATAGAGATTCTTATTGAGAGTCATATTTTGACAGTTTGTAACATCAAGATATCATTCTTAATAAATAAAATATCATCAACATAAAAGATTAGAAAAGTGACTACACTACCATTATCCTTCTTGTACAAGATTCATCTTCATTTTGTCTAAAGTTAAACTCTTTAATTGTTTCATCAAAATGAAAATTTTTAACTTTGAAATGCTTGCTTTAGTCCATAAATGAACCACTACATCTTGTAAATTCTATTTAATTCTATGGATCTACAAAATTGTCAAGCTATGTCAAATATACATCCTCTAATTGTTCCAATTAAGATTTGTCTTGATGTCCATCCATCATCTTGTAATTGTGATATTCTATTATTGCAAGAAGATTATAGTGAACTTAATCATGGATACTAGGGAGAAAATCTCATCATAATCAACACATTATCTTTAAAAAAATATTCTTTTTCCAAAACCCTAGCTTTGTACATTTTTACATTGTCATCCATATTGATTTTCTTTTTGAAGACCTATTTTTACCTAATAGATTTGACTCCCTCATGTGAGTGAACCAAAGTCCACACTTTGTTGACATACATGGAATCCATTTCAACATCCATGGTTTCTTGCCCATTCTCAAAATTGATATCATGAAGTACCTCTGGCCTTATAAGTTTTAGACTTGTTATTCTTAAAGAAGAGCACACTACCATGAGAAGAGACTTGAGATCCACATCTCATATGCACTATAATAACCCTAACAACACTTTTATTTATGACTTGGTTTGTACCTCTTCAAGTTCAATCTTCCTATCACTCTCTATTGCATCTATGCTTTCCTTCTCAAGGATCCTATGTGGTGAGAAACAAACATTTTGGTAGAAACAATACCTTTTTTATTTTCTATAGGTATCCAACAAATAAGCACTTATTTGATTTTGGGTTAAAACTTATCACTATTCACATGTTTAACATATTCTTTATTACCCCAAACTCTCAGATAACAAAGACTTGATCTGTTATCCTTTCATATCTCATATGAGTTCTATTTTACAAATTTTGAGGGCACTTTATTGAGAATGTGTGTCCAAGTCTTGAGCATTTATACCACATATTAAGGGGTTAGGTCAATTTAACTCATCATTGATTAAATCATGTTCAATACAATCTAATATCTTATTTTAGGCATACCATTCGATCGTGGAATTTCTAGAGGAGTCTACCAAGCTAAGTGAATATCATTTTCTTTTACGTATCTAGAAATAATAGATAATATTTTTTTTTAATTTTATGGAAATGATTTAATATTTCTATATATCTATATCTCTATTTCAAAATGAACTATTTGTGTCACGCCCCGAGAGCATGCCGAGCCGAAAATCAAACGGACGACATCTCCCCTGTACGTGACAACATTTCGGGTTAATACAAGGTCCGTAGGCCCACAACAACAACAATATATATATATAACAAATAATAGCAGCGGAAATAAAGTGCGCATACCCACAACATACATAACAAAATATAATATACAGGTGTACTCCACCTGACAAGACCACAGCACTAAAACCGTACAAAAACATCAACACCAAAATAACATCCACAACATAAAAACGAAGTCCAAATATAAACTAAGGTCCATGACATAGGACCAAAATCCAAAACACAATAAACAAGTCCAAGCCATAAGAAAAACAAACTCCTCGGGAGACTCGAAAAACGGAGATGGGATGGATCGGTCGGCGCAGCTCCAAGTCGTCACGAAGTCGTCTACCTGTTACCTGGGCGACAGAAAAACCCAGGGTCGGAGGTGGTGAGTAAAACTCAGCAGGTAATCAGAGAAAACATGTAAATATATGTATCAATATTACATGTCATTCAACAGTTTAATCTACTCGTACAACAAGTATACATCAGCATAACTATAGATATGCATGCATATACTAAATAAACTGAACATCAACGATGATGACATACCTGACAGTCAGCTGCTCTATCCTGATCCAACCTGGGCATATAATCACATCATAGGGTATAACAGTATAGTACTAACACAATATCCTAACCTGAGTCAAGGGTATCACTGTGAATATCCGATAGGTATACAAATATCAACCTACCTACCATACAGGAATATGCAATAGCATGTATGAATATGTACAAACAAATGCAACAGGCATAGTACATACAAATGCATCATCAAAGTGAGTATACATATATACTGTATCTGTATGTATACCAATCACCATCATCCATATATATATATATACAAGCAATTATGTATATATATATATAACCATATGCAAAACACCGTATGATACGGCAATGCAGCATGCATGGTCATGCCTGCTCACCCCTACTCGCTACCACGACCCCAGTGTGGCCTAGGTGGCACGACATGACAACTATCCCGACTCCAGCCGCCACCACTCTCGAGTGACCGAGTTGGGTAGTATGATCAAGTAGCATATGAGCGTAAGTAGCTCGCTACGCAACGGGGGTCCCCCGCTGGCCGCCACTCCGACCGACACGCTAATGAGCTCGAGTGCCACGACACCAGTGACAATTGCACGCAACTCCAACAACCATCATCAATAATGGTAGAGTGCGGCACAACAAATGCTATGCCCTCACACCAGTTACTCCTCTGGAAGTAACCTGGGAGGCAGGATGACTGACGACTCTCTCTCAACCCCAAGGGGAGACGATGTCGTCAGTATACATGCAATGACATGAGGGTACTGTCTCACATACAGAACATCTACCCTAGACTCTCTGTTCAACAAAGAGTCACACCCAATTGATCAGTACACTCTCTATCCTGTAGAGAGTCACTCATCTAATTAGGACAAGCTAGGACCATCGGTCCGTAGCGACACACTGTCCACGACTCACCTGACCATTTACACAACCCGTGGTTGGTAAATAAAGGTGAAACATACAGGTATGGAATGAGTCCTACATTTAGGGCCATACTTATCTACAGAGGACCTTTTTTCCAAATTTACAATTTAGGTCATCCTCCGTACTCTAACATCTACACCCTACTAAACAGTTAAACCTACTTACATCGTGATTCAGAACTTCTAGATCATGCTAGGGAATATGTGTTATCAATAATCGAGCACACATATATATCAACGATAAGTTCAAGCATACGATAAACAGAGCATGGTCAAGGTAATATGAACACCTAAGGTTCATATCTATGTCTAAATCTGAAAATCATTACATCTACCCGACCAGTAGGAAATTACCTACAGAAGTGCTCAGATAATCCTCACGGTCATGACCTGCCTCAGATCCTCATCCTGCATAAACCATAATATGCATTAAGTTCAAGCACATGACAATAGATATACAAATCCACTACTATATCATTTCCATATTCGCATCCCTTATCGAATACGATTTAGAAAACCCGAATTAGCCAGACTTGACCATTTATCTTACATCCATCGATTTTAATTAGCAAAAGTATCAACTTCCTCATACAATTTTATATTCGACTTAACAAAGTCAATCTCATGAAGATTTAATCTTTTTATACTTAATTTGATGTAATAGGATCACTAACAAATTAAGTATTAATCTAACCTATATTCACACCGATACACATCTCTATTTGTAGCCCAAACACAGCTACTAATTCACAACCGGTCAAACACCCAACAGAACCTCACCATCGACCAACCCTTATTATTAATTCAAACCCAGTTCCACCAATTAGATACCCAATTATTTAACCCTTGTTAACTAGCTAAATCAAGGCAACCAATGAATTGATCTACACTAACAGAACCCATTCACGACATAGACAACCACATTTCCAACGCCCGCCCCCTGCTCACATCCACACAGCCACCACTCCGGTAAGCACCATCGGCAACCAAGCAACACACTGGACAGTAGGGAAAAAAAAAAGGAAGAGATAGCTCGTGCTTACCAGCGAATTGAAGCAACGCAAAAAGATTTCCCAAATCACTGTTCCCGAACAACCACGCCCAAAATCGCAGGGTCTCCTAAGGGGAAAAACACACAGTAACTAAAGAGAATCTAGCTTACCGATAATAGGAACTCCGTCGGCCAAGCAGTTCCTCCAAGATCCTCAGTCGGTCGGAAACAAACACTGCCCACATTAGGTTTCGCGTTTAGCCACACCAAAATCCATAGAGCATCTTATTCTTGTTCAAGGTAAGCAGAATCCAAGATCGATGCTTACCTTTCCTCGACTCCAACGAAGGATCGCTTTGCTTGCTGTAAACTTCAAGAACCAAATCGGCGCTTCCACCGCCCGAAGGTCCGAGGTCACGGCTACTTCTTGCGGAGAGGAGAGTCGTGAGGTGAGAAGACCGGTGCGGAGAGGGCGTCCGGCGGCCGACGTTCCGTGATGGTGAGATCGCTCGGAGTAGGGAAATCGTCGCGCGTGCGAAGGCAAAGAAAACGGAGTCGCGGCAGTGATCGAAGGAAACGCTCGATTTTAAGGAGATGGTGTCGGCGAAAAAAAAACGGAAGGAAACGACGGTGGTTTTAATGAGTTAACGGGTCGGGTTTGAGGGTTAGTGGGTTTGGGTTTAATCCTACAATCCATCAACCCAAAATTCAATTAAGCCTAGGTTAATTTAACCCTAAGCTCTATTAATTAAACCCAAACCATTTAGATCTAGGTTAGCTCTAAGTGTATCCCTAACCAGGTATCGCCAAACTATATATATATATATATATATATATATATATATATATATATATATATATATATATATATATATATATATATATATATATATATTTATTTATTTTATTTTATTTTATATTTTTTTTCCCCGGTATTTTACATTCTCCCCCACTTATTAAAATTTGATCCCCAAATTTCGTACTTTGATGCAACAAGTAATTCAAGCACATTCTAAAATAACCACATACCTCAAACAAACAGATGGGGGTATCGAGCTCGAATAGTATCTTCCAGCTCCCATGTAGCCTCCTCATCCAGATGATGCCATCCCACTTTACGAGCCTGATGATTTTGTTCCAGAATCGCCGCTCCTTGTGATCAAGAATCCAGACCGAGTCTCCTCATAAGTCGATTCTACCGAGGGGTATCAGAACCTCTTTCAGAACATGGTCAGATCGCGGCACGTATTTCCTCAACATGGAAACATGGAATACGTTGTGAACACCCGCAAGTGTCGGAGGTAAAGCCAACCGATAAGCAACACCTCCAATCCGCTCTAATATCTCAAATGGACCAATGTAACATGGAGCTAATTTTCCTTTTAGCCCAAATCTCTTGACTCCTTTGGTGGGTGACACTCGTAGGAATACATGGTCCCCGACCGAGAATTCCATAGACCTTCGTCTCCAGTCCGCATAGCTCTTCTGTCTATCCTGTGCCTCAGATAATCGTCGTCTGATCACTCGCACCAACTCTGCATCCCGCCGGATACTGGGGCCCCAATATCCGCTGCTTCCCAACTTCTTCCCATAACACAGAGATCTGCAGGTCCGCCGTATAATGCCTCGAATGGAGCCATCCGGATAGAAGAGTGGTAGCTGTTGTTGTAGGCAAACTCCACTAAAGGAATGTGATCCTCCCAACTGCCACCGAAATCCATGACGCAAGATCTCAATAGATCCTCCAGAGTCTGAATGGTACGTGCATCGTCCGTCTGCTCGCGGATGAAAGGTCAGATCGAGTCGAAGCTCGCGCCATGGCTCGTAGACTCGCTGTAATCGCAAGTAAATCGCGGATCTCTATCGATATAATACTCAATGGTACTCCATGTAATCGATGATCTCTCAAGATAATTCCGCCAGACGATCCAATGAGTCCGCCTCACGAATCGGAAGGAAGTGAGCTGATTTGGTTAATCGAACCACGATAACCCAAATCTCAGTATGTCCTTTAAGGGTTATGTGTAAACCAGTAACGAAATCCATCGTGATATTTTTCCACTTCCATTCCGGATCGGATTTTCGATGTTCGGTTCACTTCACCTCTGCATACTAGACATCGTGCCACAAAATTTGCAATATCTCGTTTCATACCGTTCCACCAGTAGAAACGCTTCAAATCTCGATACATCCGAGTACCACCAGGATGTATAGCAAATCTCGACTGATGTGCTTCATGTAGCAATTCTTCTTTAACTGGGTGTGTGTCCGGAACACATAGTCGCCCCTGAAACGGCACACCATTCTCGTCACTCGAGAAATCCTTCTGACGTTCTGAGTCTATCGTGCTGCTCAAGAACTGCAAATACTGATCACTGACTTGTGCTCCCTTGATCCTCTCGGCAATAGCGGACTGGGCAACCATAGAAACTAATATCCCCCGGGATATTTGACCGTGTTCCAACAATCCCAACTCGGAGAACTGTCGAACCAGATCAGTAACTGCTGTCAGATGACTGGCCAGAACTCCACGAGACTTCTTGCTCAGCGCATCCGCTACCACATTAGCTTTTCCCGGATGATACTGGATGGTGCAACGAATCCTTCGATACTCCATCTATCGCCTCTCTGTCTCATTCTCTTTCTGTGTGAACAGATACTTCAGACTTTTATGGTCTGTGTAGATCTCAAAGGTAATCCCATACAAGTAGTGCCTCCATATCTTCAATGCGAAAATAATGGCGGCTAACTCCAGATCGTGCACTGGATAATTTCTCTCGTGATCTTTTAGTTGACGGGAGACATAAGATACTACACATTGGATCGCATCGTAATCGCTCCCAACCTCGATAGAAGCATCCGTATAGAGAACCATCCCATCAACACCAGAAGGAATCACTAAGATAGGTGCAGAAACTAGCCGTCGCTTAAGCTCCTGGAAGCTAGTTTCACAGGCCTCTAACCAGGTGAACTTGACCCCTTTCCGAGTCAGGCGAGTGAGTGGCATGGCGATACTCGAGAATCCCTCCACGAATCTCCGATAATACTCGGCCAGACCAAGGAAACTACGGACCTCTGCATCGATTTTGGTCGCTCCCCAACCGTAATCGCCTCAATCTTCTGGGGATCTACAGAAATACCTCTGTTGGACACCACATGTCCAAGAAAACCCACTGAGGATAACTAGAACGCACATTTGCTAAACTTGGCATACAACTGCTCCTGTCGCAAAATTTCCAATACTATCCGCAGATGTTGTTCATGCTCTTCCTCGGATCGAGAATAAATCAATATATCGTCGATGAACACTATTACGAACTAATCTATATACCTCAGGAATACCCGGTTCATTAAGTCCATAAATGCAGCTGGGGCATTCGTGAGACCAAACGGCATCACTAGAAACTCGTAATGTCCATAACGGGTGCGGAAAGCTGTTTTCTGAACATCCTCATCTCTTATCCGAAGCTGATGATATCCTAAGCGCAGATCAATTTTAGAATACACACATGTATCCTTAAGCTGATCGAACAAATCTTCTATCCTCGGCAGTGGATATTTGTTTTTAACTGTGACTGCATTCAGTTGTCGATAGTCAATACATAACCGCAAGAATCCATATTTCTTCTTGACAAAGAGTACCGGTGCTCCCCATGGTGAAACACTAGGTCGGATGAATCCATTATCCAGCAACTCCTACAGTTGAACTTTAAGTTCATTCAGCTCCTTTGGCGCCATCCGATAAGGAGGTTTCGATATAGGCGCGGTTCTTGTAATCACCTCTATCGCAAATTCAACTTGCCTAGGAGGTGGCAAGCCTGGAAGTTCATCGGGAAATACATCTGGATACTCTCGGACTACTCGCACATCAGAGAGGGGTGGTAGTCCTTCGTTCTCAACTTTGACCAGAGATAGCAAATAACCTTGACAACCCTGGGCCAATAACTTCTGAGCCTGTAAAGCTGATATAATGGATAATCCATCGTCTCTAGTACCAACAAATTCCCAAGCTGGTTGATCTGGTGGTCGGAATGTTACCACTCTTGCTCTACAATCCACTGTAGCGTGATAAGCGGCCAACCAGTCCATACCGAGAATAATATCAAACTCTACCATTTCCAACACCTGAAGGTCCACTGTAAGGATATGCCCGTCAAAGTCTAATGGGCAACCCTTGATTTCTTGGTGGCTAGTCGACCTCTCCTGATGGCAAGGATACTGCTAACCCACAAGAACGAACCCTTGGGATTCTTCCAACTCTCCTCAGAAATACTCTAGATACGAATGAATGAGAACTACCGGTATCAATCAAAGTATCAGCATATATAGCATAAACTGAAACCATACCGCGTATGACTGATCCATCAGCCCGCTGTGCCTCCTCTCTAGTGATGGCAAAAACTCGTCCAGTCTCAATATTCATCGGCTGCATCCTCGAGTAGTAGTGCCTCCACTGGGCCGGATTTAGCTCGTGGTCGAGGCCGAGTAGGTGCAGTGCATCGAATTGTATCCACAAGAATCACGAGGTGCGAGGTGCATACTCGGGTAGTAGATCATCGGAGATGCAGGTCGTGGATCACCCGGCATCGTCATGGGCACCCTCGTGATCTGTACAGCCGTGGAGGTACTGGCCGCTCTATCCATAAGTCCGTCCACGGCCCTCACGCCTGGTAGATTCTTCCCTTTGTTGAGCTTATCGAAACTCCAATCGTGCCTTCGACATAATCACGGCTAGTATGAGGCCGTTGCAATAATAGCCGGTGATCCAACTGACACTGATACTGTGGCTTTCGATCCACATTTATAGCATCCATTCCCGCCTCGCCCTTATGGCTACTCCGAGATCCTCCGTAAAACTCGATGTAGGACGCTTCCCTTCGTGATCTAGCCGACTTCCGCAAAGACTTCGTAGTTCCTTTCTTCCGAGTCCTCGAGTGAACCTCGGTTCTCCGCTGCCTGGTCATCCGCTTCTCGATATCCTTCTCCTTGGAAATTCTGAAGTCATCTCGATGAAGAGGGCGCGTCCAAAGGCCTCCTCAGATGAGGTAATGGTAGATCCCGACATTCGCTCCGTATATAGATAGCAAGACCTGGGTGAATCGGTACATACGGCCAGATCCCGAGCTACTAGGTGAGAGCAGAACTCGATAGTCCGTAAACTCGCATTGTACTCCATAATGTAACGATCACCTTGCTTGGACTTAGAAATTCGACGACGGTCAGAAAACGCCAAGGAAAGTGCATCGCCTCCAGAAAGCGTCTCGAAAGCTGACCCAAGTAATCATACGCTCCCCGGATAGAGTCTTCTGCAATTTCCACCAAGTGACAGCCTGATCTCTGAGATGATATGCAGCAAGGCCCACCTTCTCCACATCTATGCAGTTCATATACTCGAAGGTGTCTTCCATATTTTCCAGCCAAGATCGGGCAATCCATGGCCTGACTTCTGAACAAGGTGAACTTCTCCTTGGCCGATCGTGCTAACACGAGTATCCGCGGACTTATCATCGAGCCTACCGGGCTCTGGGCTCGCGTAGTCGCTGGTACATCCGGATTCTCGAGGCTCAATCACCAATAGGGCTCGAGGTGGTACTTGAGTAGTAGGCTCTGGCCAGAACAGATCTCGCCTCCTCCGCCGCCACCGGATGGACGACCTCGACCTCGAGTCTGAACAGGTGGCATAACTCTGATAGTATTCACCTGTTGAACAAGTCTAGATAAGTATCTAACTAAAGTATAAATTATCAGGAATACTTACTTCGTGTTGCTCGGAGCTTATGTCGCTGTCAATCCCATCTCACAACAATCAAAACCGAAAAAATATACCGACTCCCGAGAATCCAAGACTCAAAAACAAAATCACAATATGGCATCGCAGAACCTTCTCGATACTAATAGTTGTCACGCCCGAGAGCATGCCGAGCCAAAATCAAACGGACGACATCTCCTCAGACGTGGCAACATTTCGTTAATACAAGGCCCGTAGGCCCACAACAACAACAATAATATATATATAACAAATAATAGAATGAAATAAAGTGCGCATACCCACAACATACATAACAAAATATAATATACAGGTGTACTCCACCTGACAAGACCACAACACTAAAACCGTACAAAAACATCAACACCAAAATAACATCCACAACATAAAAACGAAGTCCAAATATAAACTAAGGTCCATGACATAGGACCAAAATCCAAAACACAATAAATAAGTCCAAGCCATAAGAAAAACGAACTCCTCGGGAGACTCGGAAAACGGAGATGGGATGGATCGGATCGCACCCAAGTCGTCACGAAGTCGTCTACCTATTACCTGGGCGACAGAAAAACCCAGGGTCGGAGGTGGTGAGTAAAACTCAGCAGGTAATCAGAGAAAACATGTAAATATATGTATCAATATTACATGTCATTCAACAGTTTAATCTACTCGTACAACAAGTATACATCAACATAACTATAGATATGCATGCATATACTAAATAAACTGAACATCAACGATGCTAACATACCTGGCAGTCAGCTACTCTATCCTGATCCAACCTGAGCATATAATCACATCATAGGGTATAACAGTATAGTACTAACACAATATCCTAACCTGAGTCAAGGGTATCACTGTGAATATCCGATAGGTATACAAATATCAACCTACCTACCATACAGGAATATGCAATAGCATGTATGAATATGTACAAACAAATGCAACAGGCATAATACATACAAATGCATCATCAAAGTGAGTATACATATAGACTGTATCTGTATGTATACCAATCACCATCATCCATATATATATATATACAAGCAGTTATGTATATATATATATAACCATATGCAAAACACCGTATGATACGGCAATGCAGCATGCATGGTCATGCCTGCTCACCCCTACTCGCTACCACGACCCCAGTGTGGCTTAGGTGGCACGACATGACAACTATCCCGACTCCAGCCGCCACCACTCTCGAGTGACCGAGTTGGGTAGTATGATCAAGTAGCATGTGAGCGTAAGTAGCTCGCTACATAGCGAAGTCCTATTCTTTGGCCACTCCGTGACCGCCCGATGGCGGTCGAGTGCCACGCGCACCAGGAACCATCAATAATGGTAGAGTGCGGCACAACAAATGCTATGCCCTCACACCAGTTACTCCTCTGGAAGTAACCTGGGAGGCAGGATGACTGACGACTCTCTCTCAACCCCAAGGGGAGACGATGTCGTCAGTATACATGCAATGACATGAGTCTTGTCTCACATCTGGAACATCTACCCTAGACTCTCTGTTCAACAAAGAGTCACACCCAATTGATCAGTACACTCTCTATCCTGTAGAGAGTCACTCATCTAATCAGGACAAGCTAGGACCATCGGTCCGTAGCGACACACTGTCCACGACTCACCTGACCATTTACACAACCCGTGGTTGGTAAATAAAGGTGCAACATACAGGTATGGAATGAGTCCTACATTTAGGGTCATACTTATCTCTGAGAGGACCTTTTTTCCAAATTTACAATTTAGGTCATCCTCCGTACTCTAACATCTACACCCTACTAAACAGTTAAACCTACTTACATCGCATCTGTAACTTCTAGATCATGCTAGGGAATATGTGTTATCAATAATCGAGCACACATATATATCAACGATAAGTTCAAGCATACGATAAACAGAGCATGGTCAAGGTAATATGAACACCTAAGGTTCATATCTATGTCTAAATCTGAAAATCATTACATCTACCCAGAGAAATTACCTACCGCCGTAAGTGCTCAGATAATCCTCACGTCGCGACGTCTCGTATCCTCATCCTGCATAAACCATAATATGCATTAAGTTCAAGCACATGACAATAGATATACAAATCCACTACTATATCGTTTCCATATTCGCATCCCTTATCGAATACGATTTAGAAAACCCGAATTAGCCAGACTTGACCATTTATCTTACATCCATCGATTTTAATTAGCAAAAGTGTCAACTTCCTCATACAATTTTATATTCGACTTAACAAAGTCAATCTCATGAAGATTTAATCTTTTTATACTTAATTTGATGTAATAGGATCACTAACAAATTAAGTATTAATCTAACCTATATTCACACCGATACACATCTCTATTGGTAGCCCAAACACAGCTACTAATTCACAACCGGTCAAACACCCAACAGAACCTCACCATCGACCAACCCTTATTATTAATTCAAACCCAGTTCCACCAATTAGATACCCAATTATTTAACCCTTGTTAACTAGCTAAATCAAGGCAACCAATGAATTGATCTACACTAACAGAACCCATTCACGACATAGACAACCACATTTCCAACGCCCGCCCCCTGCTCACATCCACACAGCCACCACTCCGGCAAGCACCATCGACAACCAAGCAACACACTGGACAGTAGGAAAAAAAAGGAAGAGATAGCTCGTGCTTACCAGCGAATTGAAGCAACGCTGGCAGTACTTCTCCCAAATCACTCTGTTCCCAGAACAACCACTGCCCAAAAATCGCAGGGGTCTCAGCCAAGGGGAAAAACACACAGTAACTAAAGAGAATCCAGCTTACTGATAATAGGAACTCCGTCGGCCAAGCAGTTCCTCCAAGATCCTCAGTCGGTCGGAAACAAACACTGCCCACATTAGGTTTCGCGTTTAGCCACACCAAAATCCACAGAGCATCTTATTCTTGTTCAAGGTAAGCAGAATCCAAGATCGATGCTTACCTTTCCTCGACTCCAACGGTAGTGGATCGCCTTTTTGAAACTTCAAGAACAAACACCAAATCGACGCTCTTCCTATCCGAAGGTCGCCGAGGTCGGCTACTTCTTGCGGAGAGGAGAGTCGTGAGGCGAGAAGACCGGTGCGGAGAGGGCGTCCGGCGGCCGACGTTCCGTGGTGGCGAGATCGCTCGGAGTAGGGAAATCGTCGCGCGTGCGAAGGCAAAGGAAACGGAGTCACGGCGGTGATCGAAGGAAATGCTCGATTTTAAGGAGATGGTGTCGGCGAAAAAAAACGGAAGGAAACGGCGGTGGTTTTAATGAGTTAGCGGGTCGGGTTTGAGGGTTAGTGGGTTTGGGTTTAATCCTACAATCCATCAACCCAAAATTCAATTAAGCCTAGGTTAATTTAACCCTAAGCTCTATTAATTAAACCCAAACCATTTAGATCTAGGTTAGCTCTAAGTGTATCCTTAACCAGGTATCGCCAAACATATATATATATATATATATATATTATTTTATTTTATTTTATTTTATATTTTTTTTTCCGGTATTTTACAATTTGAACCCTTCAAAAGCTCTAGACTTGTATCTTATCATGTTATAGAATGTTATTGATCATTTGTAAAACCTCTACACACCTGTGTGAATATTGAATGACATAAATCTATATGTACCAAATTTAATATTTATTTGACATATTTTATCCTTTTCTCTAAAGTGTGACTTTTTGAATTAACTAAGTAAACAAGATTCATAGCTTTATCAAATGAGTTGAGTGTTCTCACTTATAAAGTTTGGATACGCATGGTATATTAAAGTGTCAAAGATATATTTTGTTTAAATCACTTGTGTTAAGTGTCTAGTTCCACATGATATGTTGATCAAGTGTCAAAATTAAAAACATTTGACTGATTATAAATTTTTAGCAGTTCTATAGAATTCATTCATTTTATAAAAAGAAAAATTAATAATCTTAAATAAAATTTAAAACCACACTTATGTATATGAGATAATAAAATCATAATCTTATAGTCTCACTAGTAATGTAGTATTAGATCCTTAGTAATCAACCATGAGGGCAATAAAAGATGGCACATTCCTATATATGTCTAATATTACAATCTTTCTATGCATAAATTGACCTCTCTAGAAGTGAGCCTCTAGATCAGATTAATCCTTGTATTAATAATCCTTGTATTAATCAGATTATAACATTGAGCATATTCATGATTTCGATACTAGCATAATGCTCACCTTCCACACTTCCATTCACATGATCTTGATGATAGCTCACCTCTAGGTGGTGGATCATCACTTGATCAAGTCTATGTTCCTAGTATCAATAATAGTACAATTCTACTTGAATTTTCTATGCATAAAAGCAACTAATTGAGTATGACGGTATCAATTTCTTTATTCAATCATACTAATCATATTGATGAAAGAGAGCTTTGACACAATAGTAAAATTACTGTCATATGATCTAGAGATCATGAGTTCAAGTTTTAAAAATAGTCTCTTGTAAAGTAAGATAAAATTACGTATAATAGATTTTTTTCGTAACCTTGTATTGATAGGAGTTTCATACAATAGGCTAACTGTCTCTTTTTTATAATCATACTAATCATATTGATCAAATTGATAATCATTGTTAGGAAATGACCGAGTCTATTTCCATAGGATCAGAAAGCACATCATCATGAATAGTTTCAACATAATCTAAAATTGTGGTGGTCACACTTTATTGCATCACATTTGCATGAGACTTATCCCTCTTTTGATTCCCTCTTTTGATTCCAAGGAGAAAACCTACTCCCTAGCACATGCAACCACTAGGGCTTCTTCATTTCTAAAAGTCACAAAACTATTTACTATTGGTATTAGCTTTTTGTTTTCCTATCTACATTAGAAAAAAATAATTTTTTGTGCAATCCTTTTATTACGAGAATAAATATTTTCACTTCCATAATTTATAGACAAAATTATAATTGCATTGATATATTTCATTTGAAAATATTTATTTACTCACTCCTAATTTCCAAGGCCCTATAGCTTGATTGATTCACATATTTTGGAGTGGAAAATAAGATTATGCATTTTCTTTTCTTTAGTTTATTCATTCCTTGAAACTTATCCATGTGAATATGGATTACAAAGTCACAACTAATATTTAGATACGACAAATGAGTTTCAATTTATTTGAACTTGATGCAGGTGGAGATCACATGTAGAGATCAACTACTTCTTCCTTCCTTTACATTGCAATATGTTCGCGATCACATTTGGTATTCAGGCAATACTACATCGATACTCCCTAACTTTCCTAGCATTGACCATGTCATGAGATTGCAATATAGAAGAAGAAGAACAATTCATGTATCAATATTGTGATTAATTATTTCACTAATTTTTACTTGTAAATTGAAAATTTTTCATTCTCATATTAACACTTCATTTGCTAAATTTGCATAATAATTTTGTTAATACTATCTACAATGCTATTAACGAACTAAACCCTAAACAAGTAATATAATTATTGGACTAAAGCCTTGACCGACATGTATGGATACCTAAACACCAACAAATATAAGTGCTCAAATAGGAAGTGGAGTACAATAATAGAATTAACATAAACATCATTTTTTTTATTATTCTTGTTAGAGCTACTCTAGTTCTACATTTATTGTTTTATTTTTTTTATAATTTGAATTAAGTGTTATTTAAAGTTACTATTTGATCATCCAATTCCACAAGTACATAAAGGGTTTATATATACAAGGATATCCAACAAGATATTAAATGATAAATTTTATTGAAGTGACTTGCACATATATGACAATTTTAGTAAATTTCATTTGAAGGTCATCTACACCATTTTCCACCATGCTCTTCAACATCAAGTAAACAAAAATTAACTAATTACAACATTCTCTCGATGAATCTACGCCATCATATCATGTTTTTTAACATCATTAGAAGCTTCAAACAACTTAATTCTCCTCTTTTAAAATTTACAATAGCTTACTATTATAATAAAAATTTTAAAGTTTTTGACCCAATTATTCAAGTATATGGGTTGTTGAAATTATATGATAGTGGAACTTCCTCTCTTGATATACTTTCTTCTTTTCCCAAAAAGAGATTCTTGAAATTGAATCAAGCTATAGAAACACCGACTTTGATGTAGGACTCCCTATAAACTCCTTCGTGAATTAAAACTACAAAATATGAAATGTTCAAATTATAAAATTATGATTCAAAGCAAATTTTTCAAAAATTGGTTGACTAAAGATACTTACAATATTCCATTTCTAGTGAATTAAGGAAATTGGATTACCTTTTTTGCCTTTCAAACCAAAACTCAAGGTCCTAGCCAAAAGTATGATCCTTAAAGATGTTAAAATGGGAAATTGACAACACAACAAAGAACCTAAGAGTAGCTGAAGGCAAGAAACACTTTTAAAGGTTAGACATAAGGATATTGAACATCCCTAAGTCATAGAAGGTGTTGAAAACTTATTATAGCCACTCTCCTTACAAGAATGGGCATAAAATTTTTGAAGGATTCCCCAAGTTATGAAAAGGAGTCGGAAGCTTGTTATAGTTACTTTCGTATACAAGAAAATTCAATAAAAGGGTTGGAAATCCAAATAAAAACTTACTTAAGAATTGTTTGAGTACAATAAGTTTTTTTTTTTAAAAAAAAAACTAATTGCCTCTAGAAATTATTTTTGAGGTAAAATTATTTTTAAAGGCAACATAAAATTACATTGTAATAGCTTGTTAGTAAAGTTAGCTTTTCCCTAAGAAATAAAAATTGGATCCATGATTAATTTTCTTATAAGGAAAAATTTTTCTCTTAAGTTCGTGATAGAGATTTATTAAGGCAACCATTTTTTTTAAGAAAACATATAACTGACTAAATTTCTTTTCTAGAGACAATTATTTTTTTTTCAAAACACATGGAACAAATTCTAAAAGAGACTTTATAAAGACAAATATATTCTATTAGATAAGAAATCTTTGCTAGAGGCATTCTTAATGCATTTCATATATTTTCCCCTTGAAAAAGAAACTAAATTTTATAGAAATTTTGTTCCATTAATAAACATATAGTTACAAAATATTATATCAAAATTATATATTAATAAATAATTTAATTCACCACATATTTAAATAATAATTCGATTAAAATTTTTTTATCAAATTACATCAGAAAAAATATATACTAAACAATGAATTATATTACAAATACTCAATTGATAGTTCTTTTCCAACTTTCTAAAGCTAAACTTCAATTTTGGAAACTCTTTATATGTGGTTAATTGCACAAAACACAAAAACAAATTAGATTTTATAACCATTTAACTAAATAACAAATACTACTATATTACTCCCTAGTTAAAAAAGCAAGAAATGATTAACCAAACCCCAACAATTAAATACAATTCTTTTAATCTCATACCAATGAATTGAAACAAGAGATAAATGTGAAAAAACAAGCATAGAGAACCAAATATTATCTTTGTTCCAATTGATTCTAATAATTTACTATGCCAATCCATTAGTTTCATTGTGATTGTTCAAATTTATTATCATAAATTGAATTCATTTTTTCCATCTCTCAAAATAACATTCTTTTAGCTCATATTTTAACATTTCTTGCAACCTAAAATCTTCAAGGATATCTACTCAGAGTTTTATATCAACTAACCCAATAAGATACCTAATAAGTTTGTTCTCTTCTATTAAATATCAAATTTTTCCCCAATTTTTACAAATCTTATATTTTATTTACTTATTTTATATTGATTAAATTTTTTAGATGCTGAAGTAAGTTAAATTGGACAAATAAATTAATTCTAGGCATCATGTGAAGTTGATTTGGGTTTGGATGGAACCCATCAGGCAAGTGTGGAGATTACGCATGAGTTCAAACTTGACTCAATTTAAATTTATTTTGATTCATTTAAGAGTGAAAAAAAATTTAAGTGAGATAAAAAATTTACCATGTTGGAATGATTTTTCTTTTTTTAGGATTAGGTATTATTTTTCTCTCCTCTCTCTTCCCACTGTAGGAACGTTCGTGAACGCTAGAGGGGGATGAATAGCGCATTTTCGTCGTGGATGGAATTCGATCGTGTTCGTCTTTACAAAGCTTGTTATGCGCAGCGGAATATATATAATAGAAATAACAAAAATAAAGACAAACACAAATACACCAATACATAAGTATATAACGTGGTTCAGAACCGTATGGTTCATACTCTACGGATTGGGATCGAATGAGCCCTAGCGATGCAAACACCACCACTATAGCAATAATACTCCTTCTCGACAATAAGTCAGAAGTGGAGAAACCTCTTACAACGATTACAAAAGTAATATACAATAAATATAAGCAAATACACTAAAATGCAAGTAAAGAAAACTTTACAAAGAGCTTTTGGATACTTGTTTGTTGATTGCCTTGGACTAGCCTTGAAGACTCTGATTTGCACCAGCAAATCGCTCCAAATCGCCCAAGAAAATAGATGCCAAATCCCTCCTTCCGAGCTGCTTTTATAACCTGCATTCGGGCTGGATTTTGCCTAGCAGTCGACTTATCGAGACCATTAGTAAACTGCCCCTATAGCCATTATCTCACAACGACATGAGCCATGTTGGATAAGTCCAACGGATAGACTATCAATCGACTGATCATACCCCTCAATCGACTGATTGAGCCTTCACTCTACTGTCAAACCCCAATAGTCGACTCGGAAATTTTCTGTCTCTGATTCCTCAACCATCAATCGACTGATCAGGACATCAGTCGACTGTCCAATGCTGGCAGTTAACTGCTAGTCCATTTTCCCGCAGTCAAACCCTAGTTGACTCACGACAGTCGACTGATACAAGTTAACTCGACTGCCAAGTGTCAAAATACTTGACCAGTTGACTGGTCCAAAGCCCTAGTCAACTGATAACTTCAAACATGAGGTTTACCCCAAGTATGATGCCCTCATACTTGCTAGACCACCCTTAGCCTAGACCTAAGCCTTCTAGCTACCTTCGTCAGCCTCACGCCTATCGGATCCCTCTAAGTCATCCATGACTTGTTCATCCATATGCTAGCCTTCAGGTGCTTCCATCGACTATTGTCATGCTAAGTCAGTCTATACCGCCAAGGAATATTTGGGCTTACGCTGCCAAGACTCCCGCTTGGACTTTATGTCGCTAAACCATTGGACTTATGCTGCCAAGACTCCCACTTAGAATTTACGCCGCCAATATCAAACCCCTTGGACTTTCCTTGACAACCCATGTTGGACTTTCTAATTGCCAAGACTCAAGCTTGGACTTTTCCCTTGCCAAGACCCATGCTTGGACTTTCCATGCCAACCCATGTTGGACTTTCCATTTGCCAAGACTCAAGCTTGGACTTTCCCTTGCCAAGAACCATGCTTGGACTTTCCCATGACAATCACATTGTCATACGTTTTGTCAAACATCAAAACATCGCTCGAGTCAAACATAAGTCTAGTCAATCGTGACCTGGGCTGATTGCACCAATAATCTCCCCCTTTTTGATGTTTGACAAAACCACATACCTTTGAGTTAGAACACTAACTCAATCCAATCATCCCAATTGTCCAAATTGGAAATCTTAACTTCTCCCCCTTTTTGACATATATCAAAAAGGTTCTCCCAAAGGAGGTCAATGTCTTATATCCCAATGAGATCTTACAATCTCCCCCTTGGTCCAAAAATACCTAGGATGCCCTCACTCTTCCTAGTGATAAATCCCATATTACTCAATAGAGACACTCCTATAAACTCTCCCAATTTCCAAATTGGGCATCTCACATTCTCCCATTTTTCAAAGTTCTCCCCTCATGAGGAAGAACACATCCATCATCCCATGATGGATACCTTCCCCTAAAGGCTTGCTCTCCCTTGACCATTGCACCAACAATGTTCTTGGGAAGTCCCTAAGCTTATAGGAACTCTAAATCATCAAAAATTAAGGTACAAAGTTCAACATTGAACTTTCGCATACCTTAAAATTAATACACACCCTAACAACTCTCCTAAACTATATCCAATGGATTTCCACCCTTTTCAATGCTTCCCAAGGCATATCCTAGAGTTAGGAGTAGTTAGGGAACCTTAACATAGCTGAAACATGGGCTAAACATCCTTGTTTATCCGAAATCAGCCCATCAGTCAACTCTTCCATATAACAGTCGACTGATACACTGTAACAGTCGACTGATCCCTGATTTTCAAAAATCAAGTTTTCAGAAATGAAATTTGAAAAAACATAAGTAAATATACGTATTTCGAATTTTTTTGAAACTTCACACGCACATTACTTACATGGAATAGAATGGGTGAAAAATAATTTAAAAATAAAATACCCATTAAAAAGAGAGATTGATACAAAGTTCAAAACCCATTAAAACTTTAATATTTTTTATCTACTTTGTATCAACTTCTTTAATGGTGATTGCTATCAAAAAATAGACTTCACTAAGGTTTTCTGTCACGCCTCGATAGAGACCCCGCCAGATAAAAATCCGACAGCATCTTCCCTATACGGGTGACAATACCAATTTTATACAAGGCCTACACGACCACTATACATCGGTCAACACGACTGGAATCCAAACAATCCACGCAATGTAATGAGGTCTCAGGCCATCAACCAAAATAAATAAGTAAAATCTATCACAACTAGACTTACCCCTTCTACCATCTGGGCAGGAATACTCAACCAAAACCAATCCAAACAAAATCCGAATCAAAGGTCCATAAGGACACCAAAAATCCACGAATACAAATATCCAACTCCCGTCCTAAACATATCTTCTAATATAAATCCGAAACCATAGACCATAAAACAAATAACCAAATCAAATATTCACGACGAGTGAGGTTTGGCAGCTGGACTCTCCTGACAGCTTCATCCTGAAATAAATATAAATCAACGGGGTAAGTTCAAAGAACTTAGCGGATATGGTCGATATGCAAAGTAAGATATAGCTAACAATAAAAATCATGCCAGTACAGTCTCACATATAGGGTAAGCAAGAAATAAATACAAAAGGACTGTACTCACCTGAATCTCCTACCCTGATATAGGAGCATGTGCCCTACTATAAGAGATAAAGTCATCAACATATACGAATATGAATCCTGTATGCATGGCAATCATATGCAACATCCAAGGCATCAATAAAAATGCAACAAACACAATACAAATGCTATCCATGCAAAGTGCATGTCGTGCAAATGACATGGTCACTCCTGACGCCAGTCAGCCGCCTCACACGCGATGGTGAAGCCGAGTGGGTAGGGCTATGACAACTGTGCACTCTGCCATCACTGCTTCTGAGTGACCGAGTGGACAGGATGTTGTCGGAGTACACCTATCCTCCTACCCCAAACAGAGTGGGGGAGCTAAGCTCTCATCTCCCGGTGTCATAGACCAGAGGAGAGATCCCTGCCTGCTACCTCGCTGCCTCATCGCTACCCATGAGCGGACCAGCGGAGCCTGACAGAGCAATTGCACACACCCTCCTGATGTACCACTAACCCATGAGTGGCAGTGTGTGCAGGCCATGTAACAGCCTGCGGGCTCAATTATAAAGGAACCCCGTCCAGCCAGCATGCAATCATGCAAGATGGTGCATGATACTAAAGTATGCAAATCCAACTAAATACACCTATCCGAATAATATGCACAATAAATATGTACATATTCATAATCCAAGTAACTATGATCCAAATAAAACAGGGAAGGTATAATCATAACCTATCACATGCATGTATCAAGCAGGCACCAAAAACATACTAGGCATATAAACATGAAAATTATTGCAAGCTATCCTAACTAGCATATCAACATGACTATATCAAAAAGATAAGTCAAAATACCCGCCTGATAAAATATCCGCAAAAAGAACTAGATCGTCACGACCGGGGACCTACCTCGTGACCGAAACCTGCATATAGTATAACTATTGTTAAGCACACGACAACGTTATAAATTACTACTATATAGTTTCTATATTTGCATCCCTTTATCAAATACAAATTAGAACCCCTCTACTGACCCTCAACTTGTGTATTTAATACCTTCACACCACAAAACCCAAAATAGGCGACTTAACTACTTAATCCATCAAATCCACCATCCACAAGCCGGAACCAAACCTAAATAGTTTCATTATCGATCAAAACACATCTAAACCATTCCTAGATCACTTAACCTACCAATTACAATCGTACAATCAACATCAAACCCAATCATAGCCATCCCAAATAGAACATCTCAGCCCTCACAACCCCTCAAACCCATTCACCAAAATCATAGCCCTCACAACCGACATAAATATATACCACAATGACCATCAACCAAACCAAAATAAACAACTTACAAAAAGGAGGAGATAGTTCGAATTATACCTGCGAAATGAAACCTTCCCCCGTCAGTTCTCCCCAATTGCTCAGTCTGCCGGAAACCATCATTGCCCTCTCTCCGATGACCATCAGCAGAGTAGTCTACACCAACAGCCCTAAATCAACGGATCATCGGAATGAGACAAGAAAAACCACTAAATCTCGAATTCTATCCAAGATAACAAGGAGGGACCGACCCTTACCTAGATACCAAGATCACCGGCGACACTGAGGAAGCTCGCGGCAGGGGTCCTGCGGCTGCAGACGCGAAGGAGACGACACTCTGTGCTCATGGATGGCGAGCGCGCAGAGGGGTCAGGGATGCTCGCCACGTGCGAGCAACTCGCAGAGGCTACGACGAAAAGGTGAAAGCGAGCACCGACGCTTGCAGAGGGAGAGGGGCATCAACGGTTCTGTGGCAGAGGAGGCCGGCACGTGCGGCGGTGGACGGCGAGGAAGAGAAGATGCTCACGGTGGCTCAGAGGTGAGGAGCCGGTGGCCTGGGCACCGGGAATGCGGTGGGTAGAGGCGAGGAGAGGAGATGACGTTCGCCGGCTCTTGCGGAGGAGCGGCCCTAAGCTTGAGTGGCGTCGTCTGTGGAAGAGGGGAACAGCGTCGGCTGTGGATGACGAGCGCGCAGCCGGTGCTGGGGGTGGCGACGTGAGGAAGAAGGGGCTTGGTGGCTTCGGGCACGGGAAGAAGAAATCGCGAGAAAGAGGAAGGGCTCGGGGAAAAAAAAAAGCTGTGGCGAGAATGAGGTATTGCGAAGGAAACCGCCGCAAGGGGAATCGCGGAGAAAGTCGTGAGAAAGAAAACCGACGCGACGGGGAAAACTGGGATCGATCCCTTATCATTCGAAACTACCCCTTTATAAATAAATAAATACCTAGGTTTTATTTTAATTTTTATTAATCCCTTAGTAAAATAATTATCCTCGTATTATCTCATACAAGCTCCGTTTAAATCCAAAATAATTCCGGAAAAATTCTTAAAATTCCCTAAAAATCCCAAAAAAAATTTCCAGGATTATTTCTCTTAATTTCTGGCCATTAAATTTAGTATTTTAAATTTCAGTATTTAACATTCACCCCCACTAATAAAAATTTGGTCCCCAAATTTCCTACTCAAATGCTTAATGAGTAAGAGATACCACAAGTATTAAAAATATATCTCACGCGCCTTAGGTAAACAGGTGGGGGTATTGAGCTCGAATCTTTTTCCTCAAGCTCCCAAGTAGCCTCTTCATCAGTGTGGTGACTCCACTCGATCTTGATAAGTCGCATAATCTTGTTTCGCAACTGTCGTTCCTTGTGATCCAAAATCTGTACCGAAACCTCTGCATAAGTAGCATCAGGTTGAATGGAACCTGACACATCTGATAGAATATGTGTAAAGTCTAACACATACTTCCTCAGCATGGACACATGAAACACATCATGGATACCAGCCAAAGACGGTGGTAGCGCTAGTCGGTAAGTGGCTGCTCCGATCCTCTCCAAAATCTCGAATGGCCCAATGTACCTTGGAGCTAGCTTACCACGGAGACCAAATCTCTTCACCCCTTTCGTGGGTGAGACTCGCAGGAATACATGGTCACTAACAGAGAACTCCATAAGTCTTCGTCTCCGATCCGCATAACTCTTCTGACGATCCTGCGCCTCTGCCATCCTATGTCTGATAGTACGAACCAACTCTGCCTCATGCTGAGCTCTCTGGGGTCCTAGCAACTGGGCCTCCCCAACCTCCTCCCAGAGGGTGGGTGTACGACACTGTCTACCATACAATGCCTCAAACGGGGCCATTTGGATAGCCGAATGATAGCTGTTATTGTAGGCGAATTCCACTAACGGCAAGTAGTCCTCCCAGTTGCCTCCGAAATCTATAACACAAGACCTCAGCAAATCCTCTAGTGTCTGAATGGTCCGCGGTATCGCCCATCTGTCATGCGGATGGAATGCAAGATTAAACGGCCGCGTGCCTAAGGCATGCTGCAGACTCTGCTAGAATCGACACGTGAATCGGGGATCTCTATCTGATATAATGCTCAAAGGAACACCATGCAATCTGATGATATCCTGACAATATAACTCTGTCAAACGATCCAAAGAGTCAGTCTTTTGAATTGCTAAGAAGTGCGCGGATTTGGTTAGTCGATCAACGACTACCCAAATCGCGTCATGACCTTGATGTATCCTAGGCAAACCCACATAAAATCCATAATAATACGCTTTCACTTCCATTCCGGAATCGGAATTTCCTGAAGCATCTGCTCCTTAAACTAATGCAACTCCGGAAACCATTATCCTCCTCGAAGTCAGAGACGATAGTCCATCTACCTTCCAAAATCCACTCCACCACACACTCTATAAGTGCATGGGAGGCTATCGCGACCAAACTTCCTTGTTACAACCGTTCGTGTTCTAGCTACTCTATAGTAGCTATCCAGTAGCTAGCCAAAACTCCATGAGCATTTCTGCTCCTTGCCTAATCAAAACAATATAACTACTACGAAATCCACGTCATATATATGACGGCTTATCTCGCAGTCCTTTAATTGTCGTAAGCTTAGGATACGTCTTATTCAATAGCATCGGAATCGCTCCGATCCCCGAAATGATGCATCCATATACACTACCCTTCCATCCACACCAGAATAATTACTCAACACTGGCGTAAAAGTCAACCATCGTCTGAGCCCTGAATTAGTTTCACAAGTTGCAGACCAAGTAAATTCCATCACCTTGTTGATCCAACCAGTCAGCGATGTAGTACCGCTAGAGCATCCTATCCATATCTATGGTAATAATCAAATCAATACCAAGAAAACTACCATCAACGGTGACCGAGTGCGCAACTCCAAACTACCACACTCAACAGTGGCCAAGTTACGCAATCCAACGACCACAACTGAGCCAATCGTGTCCAGAATACACGACTTCCTAAATCCCTGGATGACTAAGTCGTCTATAAGTCTAATAAGATAACCATAAGCTCATACAATTCATACCAAGTATGAAATTGTCGTCGCTATACAATTGCATTTTCTTTACTCTAGGTTGATGATATAACAACCATTACAACGACAATGATAATTGTATGACACCATGTCACTACAATATCATCACACCAGTCATAGATCAATCCTAGAATATACACCGGTGTCTTATAGCTGATCTAAATATATCCTCTATCCACAATGAAGGATATTCATTTCCTCATTTCCTTCCATAACTACTGCATTCCATCATCGATAATCGATGCATAACCTCAAAGGTCCATCTCTCTTTTAACAAAGAGTTTCGGATCTTCTCTAAAAGAAATTCTGGGACAGATAAATATCCCATCCAACACCTCCTATAATAAGGTAAAATGATCTTTCATCGTCTTGACCAGTGTAGACATATATGCCTTATCCATAACCAAATCACTTTTAGTAGGGACTGATATTTTCTGAGGGTTTACCCCTTGTCCTTCAAATTGGTGGCTAGCAGGCCAAATCCCTAGCTTCCTACTTCGACATCAGTCGACACCTCTAAAGAGTCCGTACTTCTGAAATCATCGTTAGGTTTCGCAAGGTCACTACGTCCTCGACCTCGTCCCCGACCATGAGTAGGGGCAATTTCACTAAGTCAATACTTTTCCTAACCACTAAAGTACTGTAACTACTAAAGACAATACTTTTCCTATAGCTCAGAGATATCCTTCAGCTCGCCTGATCCCAAAACCCGAGAACTCCCAAAAATCCAAGGAAAATCAAATCCTCGAAACACAAAACCCACAAACCAAAACCGTAAACCAATAAAATTGTCACGTTCTGGGGGCATATCCATCATCCAAATGACAGAGGAGCCCCTAAGTGACAATATTCCAAAATCCATGGACCAGATCTGGTAAAAACCTCGAAATAATTATAGAAAAATAAGTATTTTAATAACTGCATGCATGCACGACTAAACATATATTAATTAAAGTAAAATAGTGTTATGACCCCAAATCAAACTGCGACAAAATCCAAAGTGCATAAACAAAATGCAATACCGATAAAGTAAACAAATCGACATCTCGACGATGCAGTGGAACAAGCACGGCAAGAGACTCTCTGAGCGACACAAAGGTAGGCCAACAGGACACGTCCTCCATCAGTTAACCTAGAGGATAAGTGAGGAGGGGGTGAGTACAACCACTCTGTGGATGTATAGACAATAGTGCATAATCATAATGCACATAATGGAAGTCATAGGGAACAAGCTAGAGTAACCCAACCCTCAGAGTACCAATATCAGTCTGCAACTATCCTGATCAGCAGTATAACAAATATACCCGCAACATACACAACCACTGCAACAAGCAGTGCACATCCGGATACCACGACAAAGTCTCGTGGCTCTCGCACAAAAAAAAAGAACTATCTATGAGCTACCGCGAACGTAACTTGTGGGCCGACAATCAATAGCAATGTCTACGCGCAACTACATGCTACCACAAATAGAACTCGTGGATAGACAGGCAGTATATAAATATCTAGTTATTGACTGCACGCACTAGCATACTACCACTAATAGGTCGCGTGGGCAGTCTATTATCCTAGGTTGTTAAGCCTAGGTTATCCAATACATCCAACATAAAATGACTATCAAAATCGATAAAGATCATCGATCTACAATTAAACCCATTGAGGTGGTCAAGCGAGGATTTCAACACCTCAAATACGAAATGTTTACCAAAGTCGGTAAAGATCATCGACTTATAAATAAATAAGTCAAGATGGTTTAAGTCTAGGGTTCCAACCCTTCTAACATGATCGGTTATCATAGTCGATAAAAATCATAAGTTCAGTCCACTCATAAACACGTTGAGATGATTAATCATAGGGTTTCATCCCATCTAACAGGAAACGTCTATCAAGGACAACAAGGACAACCCCTCTACTAACAAGCACGACAAGAGGGTTAAGCCTAAATTATATCATCCTACCAGTTCAATCATGCATGCTACAACATGCTACCACGAACATATTTCGTGGGTACTTAAGATGTAAAGTAGCTATCTAGCTACAGGCGTCATACGAATCCGATTATCACCAACTCCGAACGAATAACGCAAGAATATAACCTTACAGTAGGTCATCTCAACCATGGTTGAGAGGCATGATTGACCATATATATACAAAGTACCTACCTATAGAGAGACTCTACTGCAGACTCTCTCTCAACCAAGAATGGGGAATATAGTAAGGATTAATCACATCCAAACCATACAAACTTTACTGGTCTGATCACCATATCACTGAAATAGTAAATGGATAAACATATACTAATATGCACATCCGGGTTATTACGCCTAGGGTTACAACACCTAGGATTCTACTAATGTTTCATTCCTGAGATCTGCTCCTACAGAATAACCTCATCTAAGTTATTCTACCTCTACTAATCTTAATCATGGTATCCACCTCAAAAACACATATCCCTATAAACATATAACACGTTGTCTAATAAACGATAGCATAGTCATACCAATGAAAATCAATGGCTGAAATTAATTAGGGTATAACTAAAGAGTCATGCCAGAACAAAGTCAAGGCAATACTAAATAAAGCATCAGATGCCTATATATACCCTAAACTACGTAAGCAATGTAATCATGTCATCTTGCACTAGGATCTAGAGAGTTCAAGATCCTATATTTATACGTTCTACAAATTTATCCATCTTAGTCATATTATTCAACTAGTCCACTCCTAATACTAGTCCAATCCTAATACTAGTCCAAATAGTAATAGGTAAACATCTACCAATAATATCTAATCATTTATATCACAATAATAACTAGCTACCTATAGCAGTAATAGAAATTAATATCCATATGCAGTCTAACAGATATCAAGTAGAGAGTCGGATCATAATACTCTCTATCCTGTAGAGAGCCATACCAATCTAATCGACGCACTCTCTATCCTGTAGAGAGTTGTACTCATCTGATTATAACAAGCTAGGACCACCGGTCCGTAGCGATACCCTAAGTATCATTCCTCTGACCATTTACACAATATATGTTCGGTGGTAACATACAACCTAAGGGTACTAGAACTAACCCTAGGTTAAAGACATTATCTACCTACGGATGACCTTTTTGCCCAATGTACAATCAAGTTGTCATCCGGACTTTACCATTTTCACTTAACTTAAACAAATTCTAAGTTACTTGCATCACCTATATGTATAACTCCTAATCATGATAAAATAAATATGATATCAGCAATGGAGTTAATAGCCAACGGTAAAGGATCAAGCATACGATAAAAAGAACAGGGTCAAGGTAATATGAACACCTAACATGCTCATATCAATGACTAAATCTGAATGCAATACAACTACCCGGACCAGGTAGGAAATTACCCACCTGCTATGTAGAGTATCCAATAAATCTCCACGTCCAAGAGTTTCTCACAATTTAAAATCCTGCAAGAAAGAGCAAGGAACATATCTAAGTTCTTTATAAGTCTAACAGTGCTATGAAATCCCTATCGATTCCCTTACACTACTTAATCAACCCAGAAGTGCATATACAACAACATGCATAACTTATCCAGATATGAACTTACCAAGATTAACTTTCTTTGCACATCTTCTTGATCTCATCAGATCTACTTAACTGCCTCTTTATCCATTTATAACCAGCAATCCAAATCACTCTGTAATCTCATTTAACTTCAGCCTCCCACAACTCCATCCGAATCAATATCTTCCTGTTCACTATCAACCATTGAACCAATATCAAATTAACTACATAAACAACCATACAACACAATTTCAACAACCCTTAACACCTTTTTGCCATTTTTCCAAACTTCTACTCTTTGAATTTAAAATCCAAAGATAAAAGGGAGGTTAAAGGGATTACCCAAGGATACAATGGTAAGTCTTCAGAATAATCAACATCGAGTCATCGCTCCCATCACAAGCAAGCTGAGCAGTGAAAGGAATCCGATGATCTCAGAGTCGTTTGGTTGTCGTTGTGGCTGGAAACAAGCCAAGCTCTCCACGCTCAATCAAAATACATGAACAACATAGGTCGAACAAAATGTGGTGGTAGAGCAACGATCGATAGCTACACCGACGATGCTTACTGTTGTCAAATCGGAAGAAGGCAATGGTGAGGAACACCAAACCGGATGAAGGAAGGAGGAGAAGACATCAACATGGGTGGTGCGATCGGGTCATGGCGGTGGGCGCAGTGTCGACGCACGATTCGGAGAAATCCGAACCCCCGACGGCAATAATGGAAAGCGGCGGAGAAGCAAGGGTGCCAACTTCCTACCCAGTCGCTGTTTGCTCCGGTAGATATCACAAATGGCAGAAGGTTCGGTCGCCGGCGATGGAGCACCGATCGCTGGCGGGAGTGAAGGGATGGCGACGAGTGATTCGACGGAGATCTAGGCGACTGGTGAGATCCAGTTCAGGGAAGGCCGGAAGCAGATGGATCTCGCGGCGAGGGGGAATCGACAGAGTTGGGAAAAGCAGAGGTCGATGAGAGGGAAGGGATGGCGATGGGGCACGGTTCGACGGTCGTGCAATGTGCGGCTTGTGGGGGCAGATCAGTCGAGGAAGGAGCGGCGACGGCATGGCAACTGGCTTGTGGGCATCGGCGATTGAGAGGAGCTCGTGAAGACAGTGACAGCGGCATGGCCGGCGCGCGAGGGAGACGATGATGGCGAGGAGGCATTGTCGGGCGATTCGACGGTCGACAACGCAAGGAAACAGAGGGGTCGCGCAATTGGGGAAAAAAGAAGGGAAATGTCGCGGTGAGGAAAATTCGGCGTGATCCGGAAATAAGGGAAAACGGAAGGAAAATTAATAGGTTTTTAATTAAATCTATTAATTTCTAGCAGGTAGTCTAAACAGGCTTTACAAAGGCCTACCCGTTTATCCCCATCAAATGTCCATAACACTTCTGTTTAAATCTAGAAAAATTTCTAAAAAATTCCTGAAAAATTTCACAATATGATTTATCAATTAATGAGGAATATATATATATATATATATATATATATATATATATATATATATATATATATATATATATATATATATATATATATATATATATATATATATATATATATATATATATATATATATATATATATATATATATATATATATATATATATATATATATATATATATATATATATATATATATATATATATATATATATATATATATATATTCCGGTATTTTACATTCTCCCCCCCTTATAAAAATTTGGTCCCCAAATTTCGTACTAATATACGAGAACCAACTCAAGAGATTTCTTGAACTACTACATGTCTCAAGTGAACAAATGAGGATATCGAGCTCGGATAGTATCTTCCAGCTCCCATGTAGCCTCCTCATCAATCGAATACTGTCATCCAACCTTTACGAGTCGGATGGTCTTGTTCCGCTACTGTCGCTCCTTGCGACCCAAATCGTTTCACCCCTTTCGAAGGTGAAACACGCAGAAATATTTATTTCCCAACTGAGAATTTCTAAAGGCCTTCGCCTCCGGTCTGCATAACTCTTTTGTCGACCCTGTGTCTCTTATAAATATCATCCCATGACGCGCACTAACTCTGCATCATGTTGGATACTCTGTGGCCCCCCAAAAGTTGTCATTTCCCCGACTTCCTCCCACAACACGGGAGATTTTCATAGTCTAACGTATAGGGTCTCAGAAGGATTCATCTGAATGGAGGAGTGATAACTGTCCTCATAGTTAAATTCTACTTGAGGAATGTGATCCTCCCAACTACTCTCATAATTCATGATCCAAAATCTTAATAGATCCTCTAGAGTCTGAATGTCATGCTCAGACAGTCCATCAGTCCGCGGATGAAACGTTGCACTAAGCCGAAGTTCTGTGCCCATAGTCTGGTGCAGACTCTGTCAAAATCGCGAGGTAAATCGCGAATCTCTATCCGATATGGTACTTAAAAGTACCCCCACAATCGATAATCTTCTCGCGATTACAACTACGCGGATGATCCAGCGAGTCCATTCCACGAATAGAAAGCGGAAAGTGAGTGATTTGGTAGTCGATCCACAATCACCCAAATGCATCATGTCCTTTGGGTTCTAGGCAATCCGTAGCGTGATATGCTCCCACTTCCATTTCGAAATTAGAATTTTCTAGAGCAATCCAGCGAGTTTCTGATGTTCAGCCTTCACCTACAGTCATACTAAACATCGAGCAGCAAAATCTGCTATAACTCTCTTTATACCATTTCACCCATATAAATGTTTCAACTCTCGGTATATCTGAGTACCACAAAGGTATATAGCCCATCTCGAATGATATGCTTTTTTTTTTGTAGCAACTCTTTCTTGATTGGTCGCGTGTCCGGAACACACTATCCTTATCAGAGAAGGAGAATTATCTTCTCAAAAGAGAAGTCCATCAACCTTCCAAGATACACTCCACACACACTATAAGTGCATGAAAGACTATAACAATCAATCTCCCTTGTTGCAATTGTTGCAACTGTTCGCGCTCCAACAACTCCATTGTAGCTACCCAGTAGCTTGTTAAATTCAATGAGCACTTATGCTCCATACAACTACAAATCCAGATAATAACTACTAAAGTCACATCATGTATATGATAGACTATCTCGTAGTTTCTTAACTGACGCAGACATAAGATATGCCTCATTCAACTGCATCGGAATCGTTCCGATCCCTGAAACGACGCATCTGTGTACATCATCCTTTTTATCCACTTCGGAAGGATTAATAGTACTGGCGTAAAAGTGAATCACCATCTAGGTCCTGTAAACTGGTTTCACCAGCTTTCAACTAAATGTTTTCCATCACTCTCTTGGTCAAACAAGTCCGTGGTATAATAATGCCAAACATTCTATCCACATTTACCGAATTAACTAAAACATACAAGGAAAACCACCATCTACGGTGGTCAAGTGCGCAACTCCAACTACCACAATCAACAGTGGCCAGGTTACGCAACTCCAACAACTACAAACTGATCCAATCGTGTCCAGGATACACGATTCTCGAATCCAGTGGCGACTAAATCGTTAATTAGTCTAGCAACTTAATCAAAACTCATACAAATTCATACCAAGTATGAAATTGTCGTCTTTACACACCTGCATTCCCTTTACTCTACATTGATGATATATCAATCATCACAACGACAATGATAATTGTATGACATCGTGTCACTACAATATCAATGCTCCAGTCGTAAACCAACCCTAGAGTATACACAAGTGTCTTTGGCTGATCTCAATAGATCATCTATCCACAACGAAGGATATTCTTCACAACAACTATTGTATTCCATCATCGATAATCAATGCATACTTTCAAAGGTCCATCTCTCTTTCAACAAAGAGTTCCGGATTTTCTCAAGGAGGAATACTGAGATAGATAAATATCCCCTCCAACATCTCCTATAATCGCAACTCACGTTATTCCAATTTCTATAGTGTTTAACAACACTGATACCAACAAAACTATCACTCGATATGTGATCTTCGATACCGGACTATTTTCGCAATCATTTCGATCGCCTACTCCACTTGCCTAAGCAACGACAAGGCTAGGAGTTCATCCGAAACTACATCCGAATGTTCTCGGATTATACGCACATCTGAGAGACATAATCATACTATAATCTCAACAACTTGACCATCCGTAAGGATATGTCTACAATAAAGATATGTCTATCAAAGTCTAAGGGCATCTCTTAACTTCTTAACTGTTGGTCCACATCTCACCTGACAGTAGAGATACCACCGACCCACAAGTCGATTTATAGGAACCTTCTAATCCAACTGAGAATGTTCTATATACAGATACCTGTAACTACAAGAATCTCTCAATATATTAACCTTGAGGGTAAACTAAAGTAATACCCTGAACAATCCATTATCTGTTGATCTGATTCAAAGGCTCCTCGTAAGTCTCGACCTTTCTCCGAAGAGAAGAAGATCAGATCCAACAGTCCGCGACAAAGCGATCGCATTTCTGCGAAGAATGATCCGAGGATTTTTCCTAGATCATTCCATCCCATCACTAAATCCTACGAGTTGCAACTGTAGAATACAAAATGGATACGACCACTGTCGTATACTCTCTCCTCTGTACAATTCAAATCACATCTGGAGGTAACTGTTGTTGTCTGCATGTGTCTTCTACGATGTCTTCTGCTGATACTGCTGAGTAAATTACTTCCCCTGAAAGGAAGTATCACGGAGCTCCACCCATGCCTGAGGTAGTAGGTCGCTGCTGATGAGATAACCCAATCTTCTATGCTGATCTCTACTGTCGAGACGGAGCGTCATCCTTCTGGAACACCATTGGTAGTCTTCAAAGGATAGCTCCCCAAATATACTGGTTGCTCACAATAGCAACAGATTAACTGATCCAACAGATAATCTGACTTCGCGTGTCTTCATGATCCGCACTGCACGCACACAATCCCTTCGGAGTCTTTGTTCTGATTTTGCTGATATCCACAAGAACTTTCTGATGATCTGCGGTTGGTCTTCTATAATCGAAAAGTAGCTCAAGGCCTGTGACCCTGATATTGCTCCTTTTATCCAACATTCAGAGACTTCTAACTCTATTAAGTTGACCTGCAATATTTGCTTATCGATCTCCAACTCTTAAACCCTTGTACGGAGTCATTTCTAAACTCCTGTCTCAATCCAACGTCTTCCGGTAGGATCTGATCGAAGATCCCGGCATCCTAATCTAACTATAAACCAATAACTCTGGGTGGCTTAAATCATCGATTCATCTTCTTGAGCTATTAGGTGGTCGTAACCTCCGCAAGTCTCACGACGACTCGCACACCGTATTATTCTTGAAGCTCAAGAATTCCTTATAATGTGTCACTAAAAGTGACACGGGGAAATACACTCTTCCAACATCACTAATCCATGATCAAGTGATATATTATTTCTCGAAGATTATTTTCTGCATTTATCACCAAATACCGGCTTGATCCCGATAATGATATGCAAACAACTCTTCTTTCTCAGTATAACACGAGTTAAGTACTTAAAAGTACTCTCAAAGTTATACAACTTAGTACGAACAACTCAGGGATAAAATCTCTATGAAACTCCATAACCTAGCCTTCTGCTATCTGCATCAACAATAGTCTACAAGTCTATTCATTACCCTCAGGTAATGATCCGACTAGCACAGTTAGTGGAAATCTCTAAGGCTGAAATCTCTGATTTCAACCAGAAATGTGATGACTTGACCCATATTTTTCCGACTCGGTATCAGTCAGCTCTCAAAGGTAAATCACCTTCTCGACACAGGTTCAAGACTCACAGACTCAACAGGTCATTTCCGTGGTCAACTCATACCACGGTTACGAATAATAACCAACACACTCCAGGTTATTCCCTAGTATAAGCATCTAAATGCATATCCAACATAACCGGGAGTATAAACCCTAAAGGTCACTCCGATTTGTCACCTCGATGGATGACCCCTACTACAAGTCTGCACAGGTGTAATAACTCTATTGTATACACCTACTGATCAAGTTTAGATAAATATCTACTAAACCACAAGTTTTCAAGAATTCTTACCTCGTGCTGCTTGGAGCTCAGGCCGTTGTCCATCTCATCTCAGAAAACCAAAACCGAATAAATCGACTCTCGAGAATCCAAGACTCGACACAAAAACAACATTGTATGGCATTGTAGAACCTTGAGCTCTGATACCACTAAAGTTGTCACGCCCCGAGAGCATGTCGAGCCGAAAATCAAATGGACGACACCTCCCCTATACGTGGCAACATTTCGGATTAATACAAGGCCCGTAGGCCCACAATAACAACAATATATATATATATGAAAACAACAACTACACAAAACACAGCGGAAACATACTACAATCTCACAAACGACAACACACATGCATACCGGTATGACTAACACCGACTCAGAACACCATAATAAAACCAGAAAGGAAGAAAAGGGGGTACAACATCAATAGTCACAACTACAATCATCACATAAAACAAATCCATAACGGAATACAAATGAGAACACCAAAAAAATCCGAACTCTCGGAGTTAAGATGAGATGATGTCAACCAGCGGTGCTCCAATGCCATCACGAAGTCTTCTACCTAGTACCTGGGCGACAGAAAACCCAGGGTCCACGGGGGTGGTGAGTAAAACTCAGCAGGTAATAGAAAACATGTATATATGTAATATCACATGTATTTTGACAACATAATCTAGATGTACAACAGGTATATCAGCATAGTATATAAATACAAGCATATACCGTCTAACTGAAATGAATAACATAAAATGCAGACATACCTGAAGTCTGCTACGCTACTCTGATCCAACCTGAACACATATTCACAACATATGGTATAAAGAATAGCACTAACTCATACTACATCTTGATATGGGTCAAGGGTATCACAATGAATAACTAACAAGTATACAGGTACTGACCTACTACTATACAGAAAAATGTAATAACATGTATGAATATGTGCAAACAAATACAACAAACATAATACAATCAAATGCAACATCACAATAAGCATATATATATAGACTGTATCTATATATGTATACTAATCACAATCATCCATATATATATATACATGCATATATGTATATATATATGACAATATGCAAAAATGCCATAAGTCAGCAATGCAGTATGCATGGTCATGTCGGCTCACCCTAAAGCTACCACGACCCCAGTGTGACCTCGGTGGCTCGAGCATGACAACTGTCCCAACTCAACACCAACCACTACTCTCGAGTGGCCGAGTGGGCAGTATGATCGAGTATCATATAAGTGTAAAGAGCAAGTGATGTGTATTTTCCGCAAGTGCATGGTTGTCGTCAAATAATAAAAATATCGATCCCACAGGGATTGGGACAATTACCGAATGATCATGATACCAAGTTATCTAGTCAATCAATTTGTGGATTAAGCAAAGACACTGAGCAGTCAAGAACAACGAATGAGAAGAACGAGCTAAAAGTCAATAACAGGAGAATCTGTGATATGGGTTTCACCACGACGCATTTATAAGTTTATTTAATTCTTTCCTTCCGCTAGTAGAGTTGTTTTGATGGAACCTATCCTAAGGTAAATCAACGCCCTTTCGAGGTCTACGCTTAACTGCATCTATCAAACTCAATTTACCCGCCACTAGATTCGAGCATAGGGATCATAATCACCTAAGGGACCACACGAGACCCCGCAAACCTCCCTAGTCTTACCTCCGTTACTTGGTAAAAACTGGATTTGATAGATCCATTAAGTCCATAAGAGTTCCTTTAGAGTCTAAATTTCCTTTTCACGGTAGGTTTGCACACGGGACCATAATCAGCTAAGGGGACCTGTCACGAGACCCCCGCAAGCCCTCATAGATACACTACCGCTACTTGGCAGGAGTTAATCCCTAATTGGTTATGGGTTTCGGGAACTTGGGTTCACTGTTAGGTACTTCTCCTTAGCTCCTTAGGTTTATCAATAAGAATCCAAAAACCAGATCAAAACAAACAATAATTCAAGTAGTATAGATTACATCATCCATCATAAATCATCAAGGGCTACTCCCCCATCCTAAGATTACAAGACACTACTCCATAGTCTGGCAAGAATTGCTAGAGAAAGAAATTACGATACTTAGTGCCATCTGTGTTCTTCTATCATCCTTTTGACCACCCGCCGTCCTCCCCTTTAGGGTTAGAATATCTCCTCTTTTATAGCCTTGGCCTCCTCTTTAATTAAGGTAAAAGATTTTCCTTTAATTGAGACGAAGATCACGACATTGTCGAGTTGCTCGCAGAAAAGGAAATCTGGAATTAGGCCAACATGCCCGTGCCAAATGAGGGCACAGACGTGTCGCTGGCTTCCCACCGAGCGTGTTGCACTTGAATTGGGGCGTGTCGAAGGCTGAACTGGGGCGTGTTGAGCGCTGGAACTCCTGACACGGACGTGTCACTGATAACACACCTGTGTTGTTTTGATATGCCAGCCGTGTCAACACTTTGAACGGGGCGTGTCGGCTGCTGAACCAGGGCGCGTTGAAGGCTGGAACTCCTGACACGGACGTGTCACTGATGACACGCCTGTGTTGTTTTGATACGCCTTCTTCTTTGCCCTGTTAACACGAAAAACACCCAAAAGCAGTCTCTTTGTCCAAAATATGCTAAACTTAACTAAATGTATTGGTAGTGAGCAACTGCGCGCTGCGGTTAAATATATTCACAACATACAATTAGCCATTTAATGCACATCGACAATATACCAGCGGCGATTAAATACATTCGCAAAGACGCAGCAGACACGCAGTGGTTAATTGTATTAATAGCGTACAGTTGCGCGCTACAATTAAATGCATCCATAGCGTGCAACTGCGCGCTGCGATTAAGTGTATTCGCAATGCGCTACTGTGCGCTACATTACACACAATTATAATACTAAATAAAAATAATTATACAACCAAAACTCAAATAATTATAATACAACACAGTTATCATACCACATACAAATACTACACAATTTTAATATCATATACACATTATTATAAAATCAAAACTAAAACAATTATAGTACCATAGATATTCATCAACACCACACTTAAACAAAACAATAATTCACTTAGTCAGATATAGCAATCCAAACTAGTAACATAAATTCACTTACATGATTTCTTTTCTACAAAAAGTATATGATAAAATCTATATCAGTCATACAAAATTATAAACTTAGATAACCAAGCGACTGTGCTCCCTATTGCATCCTCGAGACAAACCATTTCATCATTTGGTCGAATTAGATCCACCTTCTCCATGAAAACTCTATCAATCCATACTTTCCAACAAGATCTACCAAGAGGAACATGATGCACTTTTACTTTTGGATCTGTGGATGCAATCCGACCTTCTGCAACAACACCATCAATATACCAATGAAGCAACTTACATTTAGTAACAACTAACATTCTTCAGTTTTGCCTGTATAACAATAAAAAATTGTTAATATTACCAAGAACATTTTTATAACAAAACATGATATTAGTAAAAAAGAAAGTAAAACAGAGACAAAAAAAACTCATTTACCAAATGTACTAAATTCACTAAAGATAAACGATAAAACATTAACAGAAAAAATGGCATAATCAGAAGACAAAAAATCATCCTTAACCCAAGTACATTTTTTTAAACGAAGGATAAACCTATTATTTCTTATCATTGTAATATCATCGTAACATGGTTAAGGATGATCTTTGTAACATAAGCATTAAAGGTATTAAACATATTTTGCTTTAGAAGAGATAAAGAAATTTTAAAATAGAAACAACATCATGTTCAAAACATTGCAAAATTCTAAGAAAGTTCCTTGATGGTGAGCCAACCTTTGAAGCATCCTAGAACTTGCACATGCTGATTATGCAATTATTGAAACCTCTCCTCTTCTTGCATTAGATAGGATATCTTGAATATTGTAAGAAACATGGTTTCACCAGTTGCTATATTTGGGCTTGTCCTCCTCTTAAGGGGGAAGACTATATCCTTTATTGCCACCCTGAGATTCAGAAGACTCCAAAATCTGACAAACTACGTGAATGGTACGGTTCAAAGCTTTGTAATAAAAATTTATGTTTTCAATATTGTATTGTTTGACATAATCTTAATGCATCATTCACTATGTCTTATTAGGTATCTAGCAATGCTTCGGAAAGCTAAAAAAGAGAATGTGGTTGTTGATGTCACTAATTTATATGATCATTTCTTTGTAAATATTGGGGAGTGCAAGGCTAAGGTTACAGCAGCTCGTCTCCCTTATTTTGATGGTGACTAGGCACAGTGCGTGAGAGGATATGATCAATCAACTTTGTCTAGAAGATGATAGTAGGAAGCAACAAAAGGTCCAGTAAAGTAGATAAGTTACCAATCTTGTCCTGACTGCTCAATCTCATTGAATCTCTTAATGGTGGCTTGTCAATATAGCCAAAAATATGCAGAGATAAAAGCACTCACTTGCCAGTAGCAATGCTAACCTACATGTATTATTCAAATACATTATTCAATCTGAGAATATCTATTTTTTTAGGTATATTGATGTAAAAAGTTATATGAATTTTATCATTTATATTAGTTGGTTCATCTGAGAGTCACATTGACTTTAAGTTTTTCAGTATACTTTTAAAGAACTTAATAACTTTTATATTTGTTAATTTGGCTAGAGAGGTCTACATGTATGTCAAATGCTTCAATCAGAATTTTAGAAGAGTATGTCTGGAAAAAGCTATAACATCTCTGTTTCCTTGTCAAATATGGAGTTCTTATTTAATTCTTCCTTGCATGTTCACCTTTTGTTTCATTGCTTTCTACGCTCGATTTTTTGCTTGTGTTTAGTCTTAATGTCTCCATAATGCTTATTGAATCCTGATGTTTATACTGATGTTTTATGATGGTGATTTGCATTAGATCAATGTCGGGTACAATTAGGTGGCAAAATTTTTACTGCAACAAATTTACTTCCATGTCACTCAATTTGATATTTATTTATCAGATACATGCCATATACCCATGTCAATTCTTTATACTTCTTCATACCCTAGATTAATTATTAGAATGTGGCGGGACTTTGTTTTTTAAACTTTCCATCTCTGTCACAGATAACTTGCGTTCTAGATGTTATGGAAGGAAACAAGCTATATCCTATATTAGGATTTTTGAAGAGCACTTCTCAACTAAGGTCCAGAGACATGCCTTGTTGCAGATAGTTTTCAATTGAGGCATTCAACCTTGGACGAACTTAAGCACCTAGGTGAGGGTCTGGAGACAATACTACCCAAACTAATTAGACAGCAGAACTAAACCTAGCACAAAACAAACTGAAGATGAAAATATAAAAGGAAAAAGGGGGCTACTGACCTCACCGGTCGCAACATTCAGTGTTCACAAGAATATAAAGCATTAGAAACAAAGATTCTATCTTATAAGAGAAACCACAACATTCATTATGTCAATATAGTTACCTGAGTTGTACCATTGCCACTCTTTGTTGCACCATTGACATCACTACTGCCACTAATATAATTCCTAATATTGTTATCAATGCCACCGCTAGCAACCTAATTTTACAAACAAATTAGGTCAAATAATGTCATCATAATATAATTTCATTAATAAGAACATAAAAAATGGAATTAATTAAACCAAAATATAATTACTAACCTGTTCATGTTCATTTTGTTGCCTTATATTTTGAAAAATCATGAGCCTCATTTCTTGCATTTCTTGTTGAAGATTATGCACTATATTTTCAAGTTGTTTAACAGTTCTATTTTGTTGCACAGAAGCTCCAACCTTTGATGGTACAACTCCAAAGCCCATTCCTCGCACTCTACCTCGAGTTTCTTTGCCAAATACAAGACTAATTGCATCATCAACAATGTTAGTTGTGTGTTAAAGATTCAGATGGACATTCTTCTATTTTTTTCTGCAAATATCAAGATAAAATTTTTGTAGAATAAGAAATTTAGGTAGTGGTGCCATTGATATGAACACTTTTAGAAATAATAACAAGAGATAGTCTTATTACTATTTTCTCTTCAACCACTTGACTAATAGACTGTCCATTTGTCTTCGTGTGACCTTCAATCCAAACTTTTGATCTTGTAATTGGTGTATCTACAGGACTTGCTTTTTCCTTAAATATGAGACATATATAAATATATTTAGAAAAACCGATAGGGACAAATAATATAGTTTATAAGTGTATCTACAACAATAATAATGCATACCATCAAGCTAGCCAAACGAGCATAACCTCTTCGGCTCATAGTGTGAATATGGTCTTGATTTTCCCTCATAGTTCTGAATTTTGCACTCTTTTGCTAAGAATAAAACACAGGAAATTTAGTTAAAGAAAATCACTATCAATAGCCTCTTATCAATAGTTTCCAACCTGAGAATGCATGTCCCCTATACAAACTCTTAAAAAAAACAAAGAAAGCCAAGAAATAATGAAACTGAATTAATGACAGATTTTTTTTAATATAACAAAATTCATTACAAATAAGAATTTGTAATTAATACTTACCTGAAATTCAGGTGATAATGTCCTCTTTACAAACAATTCCCATTATTGTTGATCCATAAATTCAGGCTTCAAAAGATTAAGATTTTGCGAAGCAACTTGACCAGTATTAGCTTCTCGTACAAGTATTTGCAATTTGGACTTTCTATCACGCCATAACTTAGCTAACTTTTGAAATATTATTTTCTTTTCACACTCTTCAACATTATAATTCATCTATACATAAAAAGCACAAAATTATGTCTACTTTTTTTTACTTAGAATCATACTTGATAAATTCAGTGAATCAAAACATTACCTGAAGACAATTCCATATTCTATTCTTCACTTCTTCGTCTACATCATTCCATCCATCTAATGTATATGGCACGAATTCCTTTACCATGCAACCTAAAAAAGAAGCATACTTCACAGAATTATCCCCAATCGGTTGTCCAAACTCATTACGCTCTAGCACTTTGGGCTTTAGTTGACCACTAGCTAACTTCAACTTTGATGGACCCCGTCCCTTTTTCTTATGAATTTTGTCACCATCAATTGTCTCTTTACCATGCAAATCTTGTGATGAATTAGGTGAAGTATTAGAGTCGACTCCCGATAGTCTCTTATCAATAGTTTCCTACAAAATAGCATAAACAGATTGAAATGTATAAGTATGCTTGATTAAAGTAAAATAAGATTTTAGAACAGGATACAATATCACCTGAATTTCATCTACAAATGCTTTACTGCGTTTTTTCCCCATTTTCTCTCCTTTTGAATGCTATCTAATTACCTGCTTATAAACAATATGACATGATACATCTAGCATACAACTCAATCATAATTTTCAATACCGCTACCAATGTCACCACTAGCAACCTAATTTTACAAACAAATTAATTACTGATTAAGATATGTATACAACTCAATCATTCAACAGATTAATACAATAGAACATAATATTAAGAAAGATTTTCAAAGTATGCTGCAAAGAAGGATATAAGATTACTCCAAAAAAGATAGAAGATCACTCCAAGTGCTGAAACAACGTTGTCATATACCATTATGCATCAGATATTCAAATGGTCTTTGAAAAATATGATCTTTGGAATTTTTCCGACCACCACGTCTTTGGAAAAATTCCAAAGACCACAAAATATGATGCTGGAAAAATTCTAGCACCACAAAATGTGATGCTGGAATTAGGCATGGAGTTGAGAGTGCAAAAGAGCATGGAATTAGGGTATGTCAACTCCCTAATAACCTAAACAAAGGAATTAATAGACTTAAAATCATCAAATTTCACGAGACAGAGGAGGATGCTAAAATTACACGAAACTGAGGCGAAGAGCGTAAGAAGTCAAGAATCAAAGAAGAAGAGATGCACTCGCCGATGAGGAGATGCACTCACCGACGAGAAGCGACAGTGACGCTTGGAGATGGTGGGCGATGAGATGTTCGTCGGGCACGAGAAGAAGTGGAAGCGACGACGACGCGAGCGAGAAGAAGCGCAGAATAGGGATTTGGGGGGAAAAAATTCATTGGCTTAACTTTATTAAACCTAATATAACCACAGTTCATATTATATATAAAATATATTAATTAAGTATATTTATTATGAAATTAATTAAACGATATTACGAAATTAATTAAACAACGTATAAACCTAATACAAGCACCATTGATAAAATATATTATTAATTATATATATATATATATATATATATATATATTATATTACAAAATTATATTTTTAACGACGTACAATATTATACGCCGCGAATAAATATATATTTAACAGCATACATTAATGCGCGCTGCGATTAGTAGACTTTTAACAACATACATTCATGTGCATTGCGAATAGTTGTCTTTTAACAGCATATATTAATGCGTACTGCGATTAGTAGTCTTTTAATGACATACATTTTAATGTGCACTGTTATTTGAAAAAATACACTACTATCCGCAGTGCACTTTATTAGGCGCGCTGTCAAAACTATTATTAACAGCACGCTGTATATATGTGCTGTTAATGACGTGCTGCGAAAAGTCATATTTGTTGTAGTGTCCCATCCTTGTTGTTCTTCAAACTCCATCTTCTTCACCCTCTAGCGATGCTCTCTTGGCGGTTAGTCCAAATGAAGAGCGGTCTCGCTCTGATACCAATTGTAGGGACCGTCGTAACTGCTAGAGGGGGGTGAATAGCGCGTATGACATAGATGGAGAAAATCTTTCGCGATCGCATGCTTGCTACAAATTTATTATTGCGAAGTGGAAATAATAAAGAAATAATAAAATACAAACACGCAAACACAATAATATAACGTGGTTCGGAACCGAATGGTTCCTACTCCATGGATCGAGCTCAAACGAGCTCTAGCGATGCAACCACACACCACTAATCCAATAAACTCCTTCTCGGAACAATCCGGAGGTGGAGAAACCTCTTACAATTGTTTACAACAATAAACAAATAGATACAAGCAAATACAAATATAAAATATGCTACAAGTAAAGAAAAAACACTTTACAATTTCTCTTTTGATTGCTTGATCTTTGGTTGCTTGAATTGCACTTGGAGACCCTAATTTGCAGCAGCAAATCGCCCCAAAGACGTCCAAGAACCGATAGTGAATCCTCCCTCCACGAGCTCCCTTTAAAGATGCTCCTTGGGCTAGATTTCGCCTAGCAGTCGACTAATCGGGACCATCAGTCACTGCTCATGTAGTCGTTGTCTCACAACTTAATCACGAGTGCTCGTGACGATCACTCGATCAAGAGCACTTCGCTCGACATCTCGACGAATAATGATCGATCTCCGATCATCGCCGATCGTTTAGCCATCATCCGATCGCCTAATCGGCAAATAATCGCTAGGCTAATTCCAAATACCAAACTCCCATTGACTCACACCAGTCGACTGACCCATGGTCCCAGCCGACTAATACACCTCAAACATGAGGTTTTAACCCAAGTATGGTGCCCTTATACTTGCTAGACCACTCGTAGTCTAGACCTAAGCCTTCTAGCCACCTCCATCAGCCTCGCACCTATCGGATCCCTCCAAGTCATCCATGACTTGTTCATCCATATGCTAGTCTTCAGGTGCTTCCATCGGCTATTGTCATGCTAACGGTGTCTACACCACCAAGGCACATTGGACTCACACTGCCAAGACTCCCACTTGGACTTTATGCCGCCAACCATTAGACTTATGCCGCCAAGACTCCCGCTTGGACTTTACGCCGCCAATATTCCCTTTGGACTTTCCAAATGGCAAGACTCAAGCTTGGACTTTCCTTTGCCAACCCATGTTGGACTTTCCCTTGCCAAGACCCATGCTTGGACTTTACATGCCAAATACTCAAGACTTGGACTTTCCTAATGCCAAGTGTCCCACTTGGACTTTCCATGCTAAGTACCCATGACTTGGACTTTACCATGATAATCACATTGTCATATATTTTATCGAACATCAAAATATCGCTTGTCAGACTCGAGTCCGGTCAATCATGACCTGAGCCGATTGCACCAACACAGGGGTCACAAAATGGACAATGCTATGAAATATGTTCAATGCAATGTTTATGTCCAAACGATGACGCATGACATACATAAGAAAAAGATGGGGAGGCTGGATCTTGGCTTGACCCCGAGTCACAATCAAAAGGATGCACCCAACAATGACTTTGTAAAGAACATTACCAGGTGTAGATAATTCATTGATAGGAAATAGATTTTGAGCTGGTGGATGAGGACGAAGAAAGAAATGCTGATGCATGGACTCTAATGATATATGGTCAAATGAAGTAGGAAGAGGTGCATCAAAGGAAGGGTAAAACATGAAAGTGTCATCCGATGCCCAACACTCCAAGAACTCCTTCAAAATTGCAAGAGTGAACTCCAGGTCACGTTTTGCAACACGAGTGGTGTAGGTCGGGCTATCATTGACTTTCCTCAAATTTTGGTAAAACTCTTTGAGTAGATCATCATTAATGGAATGTGTGCAAAGAGCGATCTTCATCAACTGGTAATGGCATAAAATCTTAATGACATCTCCACAATATGACCTAAAGAAACATTCATCTAAGTACCTAACCAGCATCGATTGGTACGATACCGATGTACCCTCACTTGGCTCATTCCTACGTTGTCTTCTACATGATTATGATGAATGCAATGCAATGCAATGTGATGACACCAACAACATGATTAGATTAAGATATGGTATATGTAAAAGATGGGGTTTAAGGTTTAGAAGTATACTTTGGTGCAATTTTTGAGTTTAGGTTTGTGAGGGATGAACTGAACTGCTTGATTGCTGGAGAGACGTCAGAGGATCGTCGAAAGAAGCTCTCGCCGGAACCCTAACTCATGGAGAAGGAAAATGGAAGTTATAAGAGGCTCCATTAGCGTGATAGAAGGACCTAAAACACGAAAAATAGGGTTAGGTTCCAAACCTAAGGCCTTTGAGTCACCGGCATGGACACGAGATGGATGGTTGGAGAGTTTTGAGAGTGATTGGAGAAGAAATCATGCGAGGAGCATGAAGAAGCCGAACCCTAATGGTTTGGTGTTATAAAATCGCGACGACAGTCGACTGATGTGCCAGATTAGTCGACTAATTGCGATTGATGAGCGATTCACAAAACCAAGTCGAGGCCGGCTCGACACTCATGCTGAAGCTTTTGTCGAGCTACGATAGCATCGATCGATCATTACGGGTCGTCGATCGGTGATGTGACAAGCACTCAAGCTATTTGGGTGGCCACTGCACCGCTTGGCTCTTCTGTCCCAAACAACAGTAACATCAGTCGACTGTTGTGGATCTTCAGTCGATTGATTTACAATCAGTAGAGTGTTGGGAGCAACACTCGACTGTTGAACTCACAGTGTCGTGTTACAGTGTTATCAATCGACTGATATCTGATTTTCAATTCTGAAATTAAGTGAATTTTGATTTCTTTACTCAATTTGTTTCATTTTAACATGTTTATGCATGTATATCGAATATATTAGTGTTATGCATGTGTTTACGTATTTGTTAATGTATTTTGGTATTTTATTTCATTTTCACAAGCATTAACATCCAAGAGTTTCAAATCCTAGCTTCTCACCCTTTCTAAGTGTTGAAATACACAATCAAGGTGAATGATATATTTTGTGACATGTAATACACTATAAACATACCTTTCATGCAAATATATGGTAAGACACATGAAGCATGCCAAGTATGTGACATCAAGATATATAGTGCTTGAGTGTTAATCTTAAATGTAATTTCTAAACCTTAAGACAATTTTCTTGATACATGAATTCCCAAAGTGTGCCAAAACCCCAAATTGCACACCAATATCTCTAAGTATAAATGTGCCAAGTTTAATCAATTTTTCACAATTCTCAAGGCTTATTGGCACATCCTAAAATTCTTTAGGATTAAAATTCAAGCTTATTTCCAAGGTATCACATAACCTTGAAAATGTTATAAAGTGTTAAATTTACTTTGGTTAGGTTAACTACCCACCAATTCAAGTTAACACCCCAACCCACTTAGCGTGATAGAATCACGCTCTTAGGAACCCAATACTTATTAGAGCTCCTTGGATTAATTAGGTATTCACTGTTAGTAATATATGAGAGATGTCCTAAGGCAATCGCCTTATGTATGAACCATTTATATGATAAATGAAGATTCACTATTTGAGTATACATGTTTTATGTATTTGATTGGATCTTAAACTCATTTACTGAATGTCCACGATACGATTCACAACATGAGAGAATTTGTGATTGGATCACAACTAGTGAGTATCTCTACATGTGTAATTGTGAAGTATTGGAATTATCCCTAGTCGATGAATTGATGGATTTGGACACCATCAATTCTGTCGAGACTAGCACGAGGTATACTCCTTGGTGTATCCAAGCAGCTGATTCTCACTGGCTGGAGACATTGTGATGTCCGGAGTTAATCGTGGATGCTAGTTATGGTAACTAGTTCATTGGAGTGACCAGCCGTAAGACTTCATATAGGTTCTCTGCATATATAGATATGTCAATGAAGTTCTTACTGTGGCTTAAGTGCGATGTTCCTTTGACTTGCGGTATTCAAGTCATCTTGATCATGGAGACTTATGCTTTGACATCTTAAGCAAACATCTCTAAGGAGATGTGGACCCGGGATGATTGGGTATAAGTCGAAATGATCGAAGGTGTTTGAATAGCCTATAAAGGATTCACCACTCCTTGCGAGGAGATGTATACCCATGGCCTCTCGTCGGATTGTTACTAAAGTCTTTGGCCAAAGCATTACATGTTTAGAGTAAGGTACTCTTCGATACATGTGGAGTAACTAGAATCCGTAGGGCGAGGAAATGATACTTGGGCTAGGTGTGACGTAGTCAGCCTAGTGGGGACTGACACAATAGACCATGTCCTGAACCAAGTGGGTATAAGATGAGTGAAGGGAATGGGGCACGAATCATTCGAGCACAAGGGTTTGAAATAGTTCGGATCAACCGTTGATCTTTTCGGTTAATTGGGGATCATGATGTACTACTAGGTGCCACTCATGATCGTTCTATAATTAATGGTTAATTATAGACGGCCAACATAAACCGAGAACCTATTTGGTCACACGCACAATGAGCGTAATCCAAAGGATTTAAAACGAGCTTGAGAATGAGATTCTCAGACCGAGAGAAACAATGTTTGGTTGGACCAAACATGAAGCGAGCATGAAATCGTTTCAGTCGCAATGGAAGCATGGATGGGCCGTGTCTTATGAAGACATAATGGATGAACCAAAATGGTTTGGTTCTAATCCAATGGAGGAGAATAAACCAAAGGGTTTGGTTTATTTTAAATGAATGAACCAAAAAGTTGGTTCGGTTCGTTTTAACTTAAAATAAACCATCATGGTTTGGTTTATTTTAACTTATCTTAATGGAGCGGGTTAACGGGCCTAATGGTTATGATCCAATAACCATCAAGAGAATTAGTTCTCTATAAAAGAGGGCTTAAGGGATAATTAAGCCCTAATCCAAGCCCTAGCAAAAGTTGCCGCCCACCCCATTGAAGGAGTTTTTCGGCGCCAACCCTAAGCTTGCCGCCCAGCTCCTTGTGCTGCCGTCCAGCTCCTTGCCGCTGTCCAAGCTTCAGCCGGTGAACCCTCCGGTGATCTTCCTAGGCCTCGGTGAAAAGGTGAGCACTTGGCTTCCTTGTTTTGGCCGGCGCCTACTCCTCCACCAAGCTGTCCAGTATTCTGGACAGCTTGTTCTCCTCTCGTCGGAGCATCGTTTGGACGACGGTTAGAGCTCCGACAGCGGCTAACTTACTGGGGATTCGATCTCCGGTAATCCTCTGAGGTGGAGGATGAAGGATTCGTCAATTGGTTGACGAATACCTCTCCGGAGAAGCGAGTTTTGAGAACTCGTATTAGGATCCGAATTTGGATTCGGATCGTGATCATCTCTCGATCACGTGGTCTTCAACACGAGGCTAGTAACCCATACAAAGACGAAGCTCGTGGCTTAGCGAAGTCATCCCGAGGAACTCGGCGTGGATACGGATAGAGACGATTCTAGCGAGGATCGTTCCGGTTGATGCCGTTCCCGCTACACGTCATACGAAAGGTATAACGTAGATAAATTTCCTTTTATTGCAAATTTAAATTTACGGTTATGTCTACACTTGTTGTAATATGCATGCGTATGTTGTGTGTATTGTAATAAATGTATATTTATTATTTTTATTACTTCCACTGTGTTCATGTTTACGAAACGTGATCGAACACACACACGCCGCGGTGCCGGAAACCCAACATTCACTAGGGATAACTTCCTTAGATACCCTCTTAATGACCCTCCTAGGCTTAGAAGCCTTGGTCATTTGGGTCTTATCATGGTTAACTTTAGGGATTGCCTCCCTAGTAACCTTCTTAGTGGTCTTTCTAGGTTTCATGGAAACCTTAGCCACTAGACACTCACCATGGTCAATCCTAGGAATGACTTCCCTTGTGACCTTGGTTTTCCTAGATCTAGATTGAGTTCCATAATCAAATGGAACCCTATGGTAGGTCTCCTTGGGCTTAGGTTTGTGACCCAAATCTTTCTTGCTCTTAGGTGGACCTTGCTTCCTAGACCCTAGATTTTGACAATTTGACCCTTTAATTTGATTTTGCATCTTTCTAAGGGTCTTCTCCATTTTCTCAAGTTTTGACCTCAAAACATGATTTTCTAGCTCTAATTGCCCAATTTTTGAATTTTGATATAATCTTTGGGCATTCTTATATTTCTTAGGCATATGCCTACCCTTCTTAGGGTTAATGTTTAAATGGTCCGCTACCTTCTTAATGGTTTCACTAGATAGGATTTTTCTAGGGACATTAGTCCCAAATTTCTTCTTATTTTTAACATTGTAACTCTTAGCCCCTAGACTATAAAATTTATTATTTTTAGCATGCTCTTTATGAAACATAGAAGGATTACTTCTAGCATACTTTTTCTTATAACTTAAATAATGAGCATTATTTAAATTTATCTTAGGGTTTGCTTTAGAGGCTCCCCTTACATTTGATGCTCCTTCTTGACCTTTCTTCTTCCCCTTGGGGCATTGACTTTGATAGTGTCCCGGTTGTTGGCACTTGAAGCACACCACATGCTTCTTGCTCTTAATGGTTGAGGCACCAGGTTCCTTGGTATTTTCTTTAGGTTTTGGTGTCGGTTGACTTTTGTTGACTTTCTTAGGGCACTTGCTCCTATAGTGCCCATATTCCCTACACTCAAAACACATAATATGATTTTTATTTTGAATTAATGTGCTTGAGTTACTTAGGTCAATGGTGGTCGAAATTGGTTCTTCATCTTCTCGACCGGAGGTAGATGGTTCCTCTTGAGTTGGCTCCGGTATTGAAGATGGCCTAGTCTCCTCCCCCTCAATCCTAGAGGTGGAGGCTTCTTGTGCTTCTTCTTCCTCCTCGGATGTCGACTCCCTCTCAAACTCCAAATCCTCACTTTCTTGTGAGGAAGATGAACTTGCTTCGTCGGCCTCCTCCTCTTCTTGAGCCGATAAACATTCTTTGGCTTATTGTGATTGTTCTTTGCTTGAGGCCGATGATGATCCTTCATGAAGCTTTTCTAATTTTCTCCAAAGCTCCTTGGCATCTTGATATTCACCTAGTATAGACAAAACATCATTAGGTATCAAATCTTCTAAAAGTTTTATTATCTTGACTTCTGTTTTGAACTTTAGGTGTTGCTCTTGGGTCCACTTCTTCGACTTTAGAACATTTCCCTTCTTATCCCTAGGGGGGTTCAAAGCCTTCCATGATGATGAACTAATCTTCTATGTCCATCATCAAGACTGTCTCCATTCTCGCACTCCATGATGGAAAATCCTCTTGGTCATATGGTGGTGGTGTGTTGATGTCCCATCCTAATTTTCCTTCAAATTCCATCTTGTTCCTTCTAGCGTCTTTACTCTCGGTTGTTAATCCATAGAAGAGCCCCGTGCTCTGATACCAATTGTAGGAACATTCATGACCGCTAGAGGAGGATGAATAGTGTATTTTCGTCGTGGATGGAATTCAATCGTGTTTGTCTCTACAAAGCTTGTTATGTGCAGCGGAATATATATAATAGCAATAACAAAAATGAAGACAAACACAAATACACCAATACACAAGTATGTAACGTAGTTCGGAACCGTATGGTTCCTACTTCATGGATTGGACTCGAATGAGCCCTAGCGATGCAAACACCACCACTATAATAATAATACTCCTTCTCGACAACAAGTCTGAGGCGGAGAAATCTCTTACAACGATTACAAAAGTAATACACAACAAATAAAAGCAAATACACTAAAATGCAAGTAAAGAAAACTTTACAAAGAGCTTTTGGATGCTTGTTTGTTTATTGCCTTGGACTAGCCTTGAATGTTAAATACTGAAAATTTAAAATATTAAATTAAATGGCCAAAGAATTAAGAAAATAATCCTGAAAATTTTTCGGGATTTTTAGAAAATTTTAGGAATTTTTCTAGATTTAAACGGAACCCGTACGAGATAATTACGGGGATAATTAAATTTCTAAGGGGTTATAAAAAAATAAAACTTAGTGTTTAATGAAGCCTAAATTGGAAACCTAATTTCCCTACCCGTGCGTCGCCTTCTTCACGTTAGATGCGTTCTTTCACAACGCCGTCGACCTCCTTTCCATTTCCTTTTCTCGCGTGCCAACCCCACACGCGATGCGCCTTCACATTTGCCACCACACGGTGACCGTCCCACGGCGCTCGTAGCTGCTTGAAGCGCCTACAAGACACCTGCAAACTCCTCTGCGTGCGCGCCGCATCCTCTTTTTCCCGAGGCCCTTCTTCCTCGTGTCCGCAACTGCCGAGACCCTGCGGTCGGTCGTCCCTTCGCAAGTGTCATCAACCTTTCGCCATTACCGGTGCCCAAGTCGTCGTGGGTGCCCTTTTCGCCGCTGATCGCCTGAGCCACCGCTGTTCGCCACAGTCGGTCGGCCTCCCACGCGCACACACCGCGTGCCCTTCTCTGCCAGCCCCGGCCGTCCTCTGGCCAGTCCACAGCCTTGCCAATGCTGTCGCTCGAGCCTTGTGGTCACTTTCTCTCGCAATCACCGCCGCCGTGCGCCTCACCCCAGCGCCGCCGCCTCGGCTCGTCGTCTTTTCCTTCTCGGCAGCTTCTTCTCATTCGTCTTTCTCTGTGAGCGGCAGCGAGGGGAGCAGCCTCATCATCCACAGCCGCACACGCCGACTCCTTTGCCACTGACGCTGCCCTTCCTTGCATCTGTCGCCACAGCGATCGAGTTTCCGCTGTTCTGTCCCCTCGAGCACACCAGCAGCCGCTGCTTCTTCTTCTCCAGTGCCTACAGCCACAGAACTGTCGTCGCGAGCCCTCTGTGTCACCGATGAGAGTGGAGTTTTCGGTAAATACCTAGTTTTTCATCTAGTTTATTTACTGTTCAGTGATGTATAGGTGGCTGTGAGGTTTTTGAACGGCTGAGCACCGATGTGGAGTTTCTGCTGTTGGATTTGGTGAGGCTGTGACGGGGCTATAATGAGGGCGTGGTAGTGTGTGTGTTGTTGTGCTACTGTGATTGGAGTTTGTTGTGGGTTCAGAGGGCTATACGAGTCCATTTGGGTAATATCGGCTGTGAGGGTTGAGGTGCTCTATTTGGGTGGTTGTGGTAGGTTGTGAACAATGGTTGAGTCGGCTGTAAATGGAGTTGAGTTGTGATGAGATTTCAACTAGGGTGGTTAGATCCCTAAATTGGTGTAATTGGGAGTTGTGAGGGTTGTGAAAGGGTTAGATAAATTAGTGAAATTGGAAGTTTATTTGGGTTATGAACGAAATCGATTAAGTATTCGATTTGTCGGTGAATTGCATTTTATGCTTAACAATAGTTATGCTGTATGCAGGTTTCAGTCACAAGGCAGGTCCGCGGTCGTGATGATTTGGTTGTTTTCTCGAGCATTTTATCAGGCGGGTATTTTGACTTATCTCTTAGATATAGTCATGTTGATATGTTAGTTAGGATAGCTTGCAATAATTTTCATGTTTATATGCCTAGTATGTTTTTGTGCCTACTTGATACATGCATTTGATCGATTTATGGTTATACTTTCCCTGTTTTACTCGGATCATGGATATGCACTTATTGGTTGTGCATATTATTCGGTTATGCATTTTAGTTGGATTTACATGCTTTAGTATCATGCACCATCTTGCATGATTGCATGCTGGCTGGATGGGGTTCCTTTATAGTTGAGCCCATAGCCAGTTACATGGCCTGCACACGCTGCCACTCATGGGTTAGTGGTACATCAGGAGGGTATGTGCAGTTGCTCTGTCAGGCTCCGCTGGTCCGCTCATGGGTAGCGATGAGGCAACGTGGTAGCGGGCAGGGATCCCTCCTCTGGTCTATGACACCGGGAGATGAGAGCTTAGCTCCCCCACTCTATTTGGGGCAGGAGGATAGGTGTACTCCGACAGCATCCTGTCCACTCGGTCACTCAGGAGCAGTGATGGCAGAGTGCACAGTTGTCATAGCCCTACCCACTCGGCTTCACCATCGCGTGTGAGGAAGCTGACTGGTGTCAGGGGTGACCATGTCATTTGCACGGCATGCACTTTGCATGGATAGCATTTGTATTGTGTTTGCTGCATTTTTATTGATGCCTTGGATGTTGCATATGATTGCCATGCATACAGGATTCATATTTGTATATGGTGATGACTTTGTCTCTTATAGTATGACACATGCTCCTGTATCAGGGCAAGAGATTCAGGTAAGTACAGTCCTTTTGGTATTTCTTACTTGCATACCCTATTTATATGAGACTGTACTGGCATGATTCTTATTGTTAGCTATATCTTGCTATGCATATCAACTATTATCCGCTAAGTTCTTTGAACTTACCCCATTGCATTATTATATCATTTCAGGTTAGCTGCCGGAGAGAGTCCAAATGCCAATCCCCCCTAAATGGTAAGGTTTTATTGGTCTTATGGTTTTGGTTTTTAACTAGATGAAGTGTGTATGATTTGTGTTTGTTTTGGTTATGTACTTGTGGAGGTTTGGAGATATTTGTTGTGTCCTTATGGACTACTCGATTGGTTTGGTTGTATATTCCTGCTCAGATGGCAGAAGGGGTAAGTCTAGATATAGTAGACTGTTGCTATTTACCTGGATTGATGGCCTGAGGCCAATTTATTATCTGAGTGTGTAGTTTTTGTTTCAGTCGTGTTAACCGATGTATAGTGGCCGTGTAGGCCTTGTATAAAAATTGGTATTTTCACCCGTACAGGGGAGATGCTGCCGGATTTTCGTCTGGCGGGGACTCCCCCGGGGCGTGACATTGAAGACTCTGATTTGCACCAGCAAATCACTCCAAATATCCCAAGAAAATCAATGCTAAATCCCTCCTTCTAAGCTGCTTTTATAACCTGCATTACGGCCGATTTCGGACCTAGCAAAGACCGATCACAATGGCATAAGACACGTTGGATAAGTCCAACGAATATGCCATCAGTCGACAGATCATACCCCTTAGTCGACTGATCGAGCCTTCACTCGACTGTAAAACCCCAACAGTCGACTCGAAAACTTTCTTTCTCCGATTCCTCAACCATTAGTCGACTGCCAGCATTGGCAGTCGACTGCCTAATGCTGGCAGTCGACTGCTAGTCCATTTTCCCACAGTAGAACCCTAGTTGACTCATGACAGTCAACTGGTAATAACCCCAGTCGACTGATACAAGTCAACTCGACTGCTAAGTGTCAAAATACTTAACCAGTTGACTGGTCCAAAGCCCCAGTCAACTGATAACCTCAAACATGAGGTTTACCCCAAGTATGATGCCCTCATACTTGCTATACCCCCCTTAGCCTAGACCTAAGCCTTCTAGGCACCTCCATCAGTCTCACGCCTATCGGATCCCTCCAAGTCATCCATGACTTGTTCATCCATACGCTAGCCTTCAGATGCTTCCATCGGCTATTTGATGCATGCGAATGCAACCTCAAATCTCACGATAGAGACCGTCGTGGACTCGAAGCGTGTGCTCGCATTCAACGCCCGCAAGTGCACGAATATCGTCAAGTAATAAAGAATATCAATCCCACAGGGACTGAGATTTTGAGTATCGATTTGTCCAGTGGATGTGTTGTTGTTCAGATTGGAAATCTGAGGGTTCACGAATGAGAAGTCGTCGGTGCTCCAAACTCAGTACAGTGTCACATGGAAGAAGAGAAAAGTTGCTACGAGGATTTGGATTGGATTCTAGGACTTTGGTTTCATTTGTGTGTCACAGAACATGCTATCAATTGAATGTATCCAAATTTTCTAGCTAGGGTTTTGTGGAAAGGATATCATACACTATGGTACGAGGATGCCGAATCGATCCCTGAGATGAGCCAGAAATGAGACACGTTACTGACTCTATTGCATCCTTCTATCCACAGTTGCAGGCATTGAGGCCAACCTCTAGGTTCCTCCTAATATCCCCTAAATCTTAGATATGAGGACTGTCACTCCTCGTATCGTCTACGCATAGAAGATAACAAACCAAAACACAAAGCTATAGATCTAAAGAATCATTCAACTGCAAATACGATTCCAAGAACAGAAATATATTTGAAATAGCAATGTTCTACTCAACACAAACTACTCCCTAATCTTAGAATTGGAGAATATACTCCATGGATACGGAAAGAGAGACACAAGGCATTGTAGAATTTGTAAATACAAGATAAAGCATGGAAGGAATAGAGATTACAATGCGACGGTGCTCTTCTCCTTGGTGTTGAGGTGCAGATCTTGATCCTCAAGCGACCCTCTTCTTCCCCAATGCAATTTTCTGAATCTTTTTAGGGCTTCGTAGTGTCATCCCAGTCGGCGTGCCTCCCCCTTAGGGTTTGGGTGGAGCTTTCCTTATATAGATATTACGCCGGATCGCTGCGAAATCTGAAAAAAACCCTAGTCACGTCAAATTGCTGGGCTGCCACATGGCTATGTAAAAACACATGACCTAGCCGTGTGTTCGGCTATGGTAGCCGTTTTCGTCTCTTGAACACGACCGTGTGTAGGCACATGCCCTGGCCATGTTCCCCTCTGCGTCCAGCTGCCAAATGTCTTCTTTTTGCTCTGAAAGTGCGTCGTTTTCCCCATGAAACGCTATCCTGCACACATAAGTATACATAGTTGATCTCCGAACTAGAAAACAAGAAATGCATGGAAAATAAAGTGAAATATGCATGAAACAGACATAAAATGAGATGAGATGTGAGCGAAAACTACTCCTAAAACTCTATATGTTTTGCTCACATCAATTCCCCCAGACTTAAATCTTTACTTGTCCTCAAGAAAACCTCAGTGCCATGATATTTTAAAAAGGTATTGTTCCATACTTAGCATGTTAACTAGATTTATCAAGTGGTATTTGCAATCAAAGCAAAATAGATATGTTCTAGAAGTTCACTAAGTTAGCTCCTCGTGCTCGTGCTAAGCGAATCATCTTAGAGGATACTCGTTCCATGGTAAGTTAATTTGTCATCCTATAGCTTTTCTAAGGTCTCCGGCTCTTAGGCACTTACATGCCCAAAGCGAGGGTCGTTCCCTAGATCTAGCACAAAGTCTCAAAGGCGTGCTCGGTATTGAGAGAAATTGATAGGTGTTTTCCCAATAACCTAACTCAGTCTAAAAGGGGCACTTAACCATTTCCACCCATGACAACTATTTTTTATCCCTCATAATCTCTTTTTCCTCTTTCTTTTCTTTTCATCCCTTTCTTTTTCTCTCTTTTTCTTTTTCTTTTCTCTCTTTTATTATTTTGGCTCACTAGGATTTTGATTTTTCCAAATGGGCTTACACAATCCAAGCATCTCCAGTAACTAAAATGCTAGCCTTAGGGTCATCTGTGGATTCCAAAGTACTAGACTACTGAGATGAATAATAACTAGGTATGTACTAAACTCTCCCTTTCAGAAAGTTCGCCATGTGTATGTGTAGAATAGAAGCTAACCAATGTAAGTATAGAACATTCATCAGAGCAAATAAAATAAAATACCATGAGATAAATAAAGCTAAGCTACTTATGGGAACAACTCATGAAAGTAACTTTAAAAATACTACTGAAGCAACTTATAGGTTGAAAAAATTAAGTTCTGAAAGAAACTAGACAACTAATGCATGAATAAATGAATGCTAACTAAGATACAAACATTAAGAAACAAACTACTACTAGAAACAAAACAAAACTTGGGGTCACCCCCAGACATAAGTGAAGCATACCTCTAGTATGGTGGACGAGGTGGAAAGTCTGGTAGCCTCAGCATCTCGGGGTCCTGGGAGAACCTATTGCTGAGCCGCTGATGCCACATATACATGTGGTCGATCTGAGAGCTGGTGGATGCAGCGGCTGCTCGGTGCTTCTCCTCCCTAGCCCACTATGCTTGCTGTGTTAGTAATATATGAGAGATGTCCTAAGGCAATCGCCTTATGTTTGAACCATTTATATGATAAATGAAGATTCACTATTTGAGTATACATATTTTCATGTATTTGATTAGATCTTAAACTCATTTACTGAATGTCCACGATACGATTCACAACATGAGAGAATTTGTGATTGAATCACAACTAGTGAGTATATCTACATGTATAATTGTGATGTATCAAAATTATCCCTAATCGATGAATTGATGGATTTAGACACCATCAATTTTGTCGAGACTAGCACGAGGTATACTCCTTGGTGTATCCAAGCAGCTGATTCTCACTGGCTGGAGACACTGTGATGTCCGGAGTTAATCGTGGATGCTAATTATGGTAACTAGTGTTGGTGCAAGGGCACTAGATAATCGAACCTTGGTTTTGATAATGGCAAAGATTCAAAGTTAAGCTATTTTGTTATCTCATGTGATATGCTAAGTGTGCAGGAAGTGTTTAAGCTAAGCCAAAGGTCGAGCGACATCCGGAGAATCTCAAGTTGAGAAACCGTGGTGGTCGGGCGACACCAGGAGAACCTCGGGGAGTCGAGGAACCTCGGTGGTGACCGAAAGCTAAGCGACAGGTCAAGAGGACCAAAGGTAAGCTCCGTGTGTGGAGCGGTGGTAAGGACGCGTCCTCGGTTAGAGGACAATCCTAGGCGTCGATCCGACTAAGGCTTCCGGAGGAATGCTGAAGTCGAGATCGGATAGTCAAAGGACTATCACACTGTATGACATTATGCATCTATTGTGCTAATCTTGTATTGCAGGAATTCTCAAGTGCAGCAGTCAACTGGAGATGTCAGTAGTCGACTGAAGGCAGTCGACTGCTAAGAGGATCAGTCGACTGATGTCGACGAATCAGCCCAGTGCACAAGGTCAAAGAGATAGAGATTGATGCCACCACCTCAGGATAAGATAAGCCGCCACCTCAGGATAAGATAAGCCGCCACCTCAAGATAAGATCCATGAGTTTTGGATCTGGATCGGGATAAATTCCAAGGCGCAAATCTATAAAAGGAGGGGAGGACTCACACCCAAATTCAAGAATCTCCCAAGTGCTCTTGCTCTCTACAACGCTACTCCGACCGTGCGCCATCTTCTAATTAATTGTCGGTATTATTATTATCTTTTTGTACTTAATTTGTATAAGGATCGGTAAGGTTCTTACCGGCCTTATAATCATTGTAATCCTCTTGTCTCTTACCTCCAACGAGGAAGAGACTTTTAGTGATTGCCCTTCGGAAGCGATCAAGGATCGCAGGGCCTTGGATTAGCAGTCGGTGGGTTGTGAACCAAGTAAAAAAGCTTTGTGTCTTTCTTGTGTTTGTCTTTTAGTTTTCCTCTGTGTACTTGGTTTTAATCGTCGAAAAAGAAAAGTTTTTACGAACGCTATTCACCCCCCCCTCTAGCGCTCATATCGATCTAACAATTGGTATCAGAGCGGAGGCGCTCAGATTTGGTGCAATCACCAGTCGAGCATTTTATTTTCTTTATTTTTATTTTTATTTTTAAATATCTTCCGCACTACTAATCCAAGACCAAGTCTTGGGACTTTTTGGTTTGTATTTTTTTTTGCGAGTTTTAGAAAATCGTTGACCGAGCCAACCATGGAAGAGTCTCCCACAAGGCATGAAGGTAACAATGTCAATTTAAATTTTAAATTTCATATTATTTGCTTTAAGTGCAGAGAGAGAGGACACTATAAAAATAAGTGTCCTACTCGAAAGACTCGAACGACGCAACCGACAACAAAGGAGACACAATTGCTAGGAATCCGGAAGAACAAGGAGCACATTAAGTGCTTCGGGTGTGGAAGATTCGGTCACTACAAGAATCGGTGTCCGGAAAAAAAGGTTAGTAAAGTTAATGTTAGGACCCTTGGAATAGCTAGAGGGGGGGGGGTGATTAGCGTTTCTTCGATTCTACAAACAAGTTAGCGGAAGAAATACAAATATGAAAATGAATACGAATAAGAAATACGAAACCAATGCTAACACCCGATGTTACGTGGTTCGGAGATGACGCTCCTACTCCACGGCAATCCGTAAGGTGGATTAGTCCTAGCCAAACTTCACTATCTTCTCCTTTGGATGAACCAAGGTGGAGAAACCTTTCTTACAATGATCTCCTCTTCTTTACAATGATGGATGATCAAGAACAAGAGAAGAGGAGGTTTTGAATCACTAAAAACACTTAGGAAGCTTGGTGAGCATGAGGATGTAGTTAGGATTAAGAGCACTAGCCTCACCAAGCTTCCTATGGCCCCTTTTTATAGAAGAGGGGCTATTTTTCCCGTTGGGCGTCGATCAGTCGACTGATGCATGCCATCAGTCGACTGCCGCCGAAGTCAGCGGCCACGAACGCGATCTCGCGGAGATTCGTAGCCGCAATCTCAGCGGCGGTGATCGGTCGGTGATCCCTCCATCGATCGTGATGGGGTGATCGATCGAGTGATCAAGCGGCGATCGAGTGAGGCGCATTCGTGGCGATATTTCCCTTGATCGGTCGATTTCCTTGGCGATCGGTGATCACGCGATCGATCGGTGATATGCCCAGCGATGATAGTTAGGGTATCACCAGATCGATCGATCGCTGACGGTCGTGATACATCATATCAGTCGACTGATACTCATCAAGTATGAGTAATTCATACTTGATTTTATACCCTAGACCTAGACTTAACCTTCTAGCTCCTTAATAAGCCTTGCGCCTTCAGGATCCCTCCGAGTCCGCGACTTGTTCATCCTTTGCGCTTTGCTTCCAAGAGCTTCCTTCGGTTTTGTCATGTCTTGGGTTGCCAAATGCTTGACTTACGCCGCCAAGACTACAAGCTTGGACTTATCCGCCAAGACTTTACTTTGGACTTCCTTTGCCAAGGTTCACTTTGGACTTTATCTGAAGACTACAAGCTTGGTCTTATGCCGCCAAGTCCATCCCTTGGACTTCCTTTGCCAAGATCATACTTGGACTTCCTTTTACCAAGTACTTCATCCTTGGATTTCCCTGTCACTTAAACACATTAGTAATTAGATCACAAGATATGGCCTAACTTAGATGATTAGCCAAACATCAAAACATATAAATGCTTGGAGCATTGTTGCACCAACAATCTCCCCCTTTTTGATGTTTGACAATCATTTAAGTTAGGTCTTTAAAGATACACACATAATCATCTAACTTAAGCATTCCTTCTCCCCCTTTGACATACATCAAAAAGAGAAGGATGAAAGAATTAAGAATGTTGGATCTTGGACTAAGGTATTAGATTGAAATTAAGCTCCCCCTTAATCCAAGATAGGATGTAAATTACATTTTAAGCAAAGCATAATCTAAAATTCAAAAGTTAAATCCTAACTTTGCACCAACAATGGTTTTGGGGATAAAAGGATAGAATTTATTGAAACTCCCCCTAAACCACTGTATTGAGCAGTCCTAAAACTCGTTTATACGCAATATTATCATACTAGAGTGTTAGGACATCAAAACTACACCAAATATCAGAAAATGGAGCTTATTATCAGAAAACCTAGTGTATCACTGATCTGAGTACGAATCCATGATACACTAAATCGAAATTTCAGCCTTTTCAGCCCATTTTCAAAAATGCGGTAAAAATTCCAGAAATCTCAAAAAATCACGAAATTTTGCGTACACATTTCTGAAATCATACTTTATTAAGGAAAAATAATTTGAAAAATATATGTTTTCCAGATTCCAAGATTGATACAAATTTAGAAACTTACAAAAGTTCTAAAGAATTTTCAACCTTTGTATCACTTTTATGATTCACTTGAAAACTGTTTTCCAAAATATAATGAACATAGTTTAAAATATATATGATTTGGAATTTCCAACCATGTTCTTAGAGCTATGTACTCATTACTTGAATACAAGCCTTCCCAATGGTTGGTCCATAAGGTATTTATGTCTCTAGGTGTGTCATTGACTCATAGTAATGCATCATAACAAGCATGATGAGCCAACTACACCTTTCCTATCATCTCACATGGTTCTAAGTGTCTCAATACAAAAATCAAGGTTTCTTAAGGCTTTTTGTGAGATATATCAAGGCATAAAGATAACATATAAACATGGGATCATGCAAACCTAGAATTTTACTCTACAAGGCACATACCAAGCTCTCTCCTTAAAGATGAAAATTCATTTTCGGGAAGAGCTTTGGTGAAGATATCGGCAAGGTTGGACTTAGATTCTACATAATTAAGTTCAATGTCCCCTCTTGCCACATGATCTCTTATGAAGTGATGTTTCACTTCAATGTGCTTGGTCCTAGAGTGATGTACCAGATTTTTGGTCAAGTTGATGGTACTCATATTATCACAATAAACTTTAATGTTAGAGTAGTGTAGCTCATAGTCCACAAGAGTATGCCTCATCCAAAGTAATTGAGCTACACAACCACCCATAGCCACATATTCGGCTTCGGTGGTTGATAAAGCAACACAATGTTGCTTCCTACTACTCCAACTAACTAGAGAGGACCCAAGAAATTGGCATCCACCACTAGTACTTTTCCTATCCAATTTGCACCCGGCATAATCGGAATCGGTATAACCAAGCAATTCAAATGATCTAGTCCTAGGATACCAAAGTCCTATATTTAGGGTGCCTTTAATATATCTTAATATTCTTTTGACGGCTACCAAATGTGATTCTTTGGCACAAGATTGGTATCTTGCACACATACCTACCGCAAATAAAATGTCGGGTCTACTAGCGGTTAGGTATAGTAGGCTACCAATCATACTCCTATAAAGTTTAAGATCAATTGATTTACCTTCATGATCACTATCTATTCTAGTGCTAGTGGCCATAGGAGTGGTTACAATTTTGGCATTTTCCAAACCAAATTTCTTGATCATTTCATTTGCATATTTGGTTTGATAAATATGAATACCCTCATTGGTTTGTTTGACTTGTAAACCTAGGAAAAAGGTAAGCTCTCCAACCAAACTCATTTCAAATTCATTTTCCATAGTTATTATAAAGTCTTGAAGAAGATCATTATTTGTTGACCCAAAGATGATATCATCAACATATACTTGGGCTATGAATATATCTTTCAATGTTGACTTTATAAACAAAGTTTGATCTACTTGTCCTCTTCTAAAATCCTTAGAAATTAAGAATGATGACAATCTTTCATACCATGCCCTAGGAGCTTGTTTTAACCCATATAATGCTTTCCTAAGCTTATATACATGATTTGGATAATCTATGTTCTCAAACCCGGTGGTTGCTCTACATATACTTCCTCCTTAATAAAACCATTTAAGAATGTGGATTTAACATCCATTTGGTAAAGTTTAAATCCCATATAGGAAGCATATCCTAAGAGAATTCTAATAGATTCTAATCTAGCAACCGGGCATAAGTCTCATCATAGTCAAGCCCTCAACTTGATTAAATCCCCTAGCAACCAACCTAGCCTTATTCCTAGTGATATTTCCTTGATCATCTAATTTATTCCTAAAGACCCATTTTGTAGTAATTATGGTGCTATCATTGGGTCTAGGTACTAATTCCCACACTTGACTTCTCTCAAATTGAGCCAATTCATCTTGCATTGCCAAAATCCAATCGGGATCATGTAATGCATCATTGATCGATTTGGGCTCAATTTGTGAGATAAGAGCAACTTGACTAGTAGGAGGTCTATGAAATGACCTAGTTCTTACTCCTTGAGATAAATCTCCTACTACTTGGTCAAGTGGATGATCTTGATGAATTCTTAGGTTTCTAGAAGGGGTTTCAATTTGATCATTGTTATCTTCCACCCTTCTTTCATCATCGAGTCTCCTCTTCCTCCCCTTGATCATTACCCCTAATGGTCAAATTTTGAAGTTTTTGGGTAATGTCTTGATTATTGTCATTAATATCCTTATCAATGGAGGACTTTCTAGGGTAGGTACTAGTGGTTTCATCAAATTTAACATTTGAGGACTCCTCAATCCCTTGGGTTCTCTTATTATAGACTCTATACCCTCTACTTGTGGATGAGTATCCAACTAGGATTCCCTCATCTGCTTTAGATTCAAATTTCCCTAAGTTATCTTTGGTATTTAAGATATACACTTTACACCCAAAGACTTTGAAATAGTGAATTGTGGGAATAGTTCCATTCCATAGTTCAAAAGGTGTTTTTCCTAAAAACCTATGGATTTGAACCCTATTTTGGATATAGCAAGCGGTATTAACCGCTTCCGCCCACAAGTAGCTAGGAAGTGAATATGCATTAAGCATGGTCCTAGCGGCCTCTTGTAGGGCACGATTTCTCCTCTCCACCACCCCATTTTGTTGGGGTGTTCTTGGACAAGAGAACTCATGCTTGTACCCTTGCTCTAAACAAAATTGTGAAAATTTTGAGTTCTCAAATTCACCACCATGATCACTACGGATCCGGTTGATTTTGAGACTCTTTTCATTTTCAACCCTTTTACTAAATCCTATGATTATTTCTAAGGTATCATCCTTATGTTTCATAAAATAGACCCAAGTATACCTAGAGAAATCATCTACTATAACCAAGCAATATTTATTACCATTTAAAGATGGAGTACTATGGCAATCAAATAAGTCAAGATGCAATAATTCTAATGGTAAAGATGTGTTAGTTAGAGTTTTACCTTTGTGTGATGCCTTTGTTTGTTTTCCTTCTTGGCATGCATCACACAATTTGTTCTTGACATACTTGATCTTTGGTAGTCCTTTGACCAACTCCATCTTGGCTACCTTGGCTATGTTTTTCATGTTGATGTGCCCCAATCTTCTATGCCATAGCCAACATTCCTCTTCTTTTGCAACCAAACACTTAGTAGAGATGTTAGAAGCATATGAAAGATCAACATAATAGATATTTGACTTCCTATATCCAACTAACATGCAATCATTTAATTCCTTGTGTCTAATCATGCATTTAGAGGATTCAAAGGAAACATGATAGCTTGCATCACAAAGTTGACTAACACTCAATAGATTAAACTTCATATTTTCAACTAGCAAGACTTTGTGAATAACAATTTTGGGGGATACCTCAATTGTACCTCTACCTAATATCTTGAGTTTTCCACTATTCCCAAAGACACTGCTCCTTCTTCACATATTTAATTGTGGAGAACTTGCTCACATCCCCGTCATATGTGTTGAGCACTATCCACAATCCACATACCTCGCTCTCCTACCTAAATCACATGAAAACACAAGCTTTTGGTACCCAAACATTTGGACGTAACATTAAGTAAAAACTTCTTAGGTACCCAAGCTTTCTTAACCTTACCTTAATAGTTGCTTTCCTATTTATTAATGAAATGTAAGCAACTTCTTTTCTTTGGCTTATACCTAAACCGCCTTGTTATAAACCGCTCTTTGTCTACTAAGAATCATATCAAGACACTTTGAGCCATTTGAAAATTTTTCTAAACATGCTTTTAATTCACTAACCTCATCCTTAAGTTTATCATTTTCTTCTTTAAGCATGCAAGAGTCAATATGTGAGGGTTTTTCATTTCTAATGGCTTTTAGTTCTACCTTCATGCTTTTAACCTTAGATTTTGACTTATCTAGAGCTTCTTTAAGATAGGCAATTGATTTATAAAGGAGCTTAACCTTAGGAGAGTTCATTACCTCATCGTCACTAGATGACGATTCATCGCTTGAGGAATCTTCTTGGCTTGAGGTGCTCGAATCATCTCCTAGGGCCATGAGTGCCACATGGCGTGTGATGTGGCAAAGCTCATCATCGGAGGAAGAATCTTCAATGCTTGGTGTGTCCCATGTGGTTTGAGCCACCATGGCCTCCTTCTTCTTCTTTTCCTTTTTGTCCTTCTTTTTCTTTTCTTTTTCCTCCTTCTTTTTTAGCTCCGGGCAATTCGGCTTTATGTGCCCCTTCTTGTTGCAAGCATGGAAAATCACATTATTATTAAAACTTGAATTACCATTAAATTTACCTTTTGAGGAATGAGACCCCTTCCTTGCTTCTCTATTCTTGAACTCTCTTGTCTTTCTATAAAGCTTCTTGACGAAATTTGCCATTTCACTAGATGAGTCCCCATCGCTACTTGACTCATCCTCCGACTCGGATGATGATGATGCCTCCTTTCTTTCCTTCTTCTTCTTTTCTTTCTTGTCCTTCTTTTCAACGAATAGAGCTAAACCCTTTTCCTTAGAGGACATGTTAGTTTGCTCATGTAATTCAAACTCACAAAACAATTCATCAATTTTAATTTGAGATAAATCTCTAGTTACCTTAATTGCATCAACTATAGAAGTCCATAAAGAATTTCTAGGAAATGCTTGTAAAATATACCTTACCAAATCCCGATTGTCAACTCGCTCACCTATGATATGGAGTCCGTTAACAATTTCTTTGAACCTTCCATGCATTTGACTTACGGTTTCATGCATCTTCATTTGGAAGGCTTGAAGTTGTCCAATCAATAGGTCCTTCTTGGCCCTCTTTGATTCCTTGGAACCTTCATTTAGCTCAATGAGCTTTTCCCATAATTCCTTGGCAGATTCGAAAGGTCCCACCTTGTTAAGTTGCTCCATGGTAATCCCACATTGAATGGTGAGTACCGCCTTTGCATTTGACTCGAAACTCCTATTCATTTCTCTTGTCCAATCCTTGCTCGGAATAGGGTTTCCACGTTCATCCACCGGTTCCTTGAAGCCATCTACAACACTATGCCAAATTTCAATATTACTCATTAAATAGTATTTCATCCTACCTTTCCAATATGCGAAGTGACTCCCATCGAAGAGTGGTGGCTTGTCGATGCTATATCCCTCTTGAAGAGCCATGGATGCCTTGGTTGATGGTGAGATCTTCCAAGCAATCCGGGCTCTGATACCACTTGTTAGGACCCTTGGAATAGCTAGAGGGGGGGGGGTGATTAGCGTTTCTTCGATTCTACAAACAAGTTAGCGGAAGCAATACAAATACGAAAATGAATACGAATAAGAAATACGAAACCAATGCTAACACCCGATGTTACGTGGTTCGGAGATGACGCTCCTACTCCACGGTAATCCGTAAGGTGGATTAGTCCTAGCCAAGCTTCACTATCTTCTCCTTTGGATGAACCAAGGTGGAGAAACCTTTCTTACAATGATCTCCTCTTCTTTACAATGATGGATGATCAAGAACAAGAGAAGAGGAGGTTTTGAATCACTAAAAACACTTAGGAAGCTTGGTGAGCACGAGGATGTAGTTAGGATTAAGAGCACTAGCCTCACCAAGCTTCCTATGACCCCTTTTTATAGAAGAGGGGATGTTTTTCCCGTTGGGCGTCGATCAGTCGACTGATGCATGCCATCGATCGATCGCCGCCAACGGCCAAACGCGATCTCGCGGAGATTCGTAGCCACGATCTCCAACGGCGGTGTGATCGGTCGGTGATCCCTCCATCGATCGTGATGGGGTGATCGATCAGTGATCAAGCGGCGATCAGTGAGGCGCATTCGTGGCGATATTTCCCTTGATCGGTCGACCGATTTCCTTAGCGATCGGTGATCCGATATCGATCGTGATATGCCCAAAGCGATCGGCCCGATAGTTAGGTATCACCGGATCGATCGATCGCTGACGGTCGACTGATACATCGTATCAGTCGACTGATACTCATCAAGTATGAGTAATTCATACTTGATTTTATACCCTAGACCTAGACTTAACCTTCTAGCTCCTTAATAAGCCTTGCGCCTTCAGGATCCCTCCGAGTCCGCGACTTGTTCATCCTTTGCGCTTTGCTTCCAAGAGCTTCCTTCGGTTTTGTCATGTCTTGGGTTGCCAAATGCTTGGACTTTACGCCGCCAAGACTACAAGCTTGGACTTATGCTGCCAAGACTTTACTTTGGACTTCCTTTGCCAAGGTTCACTTTGGACTTTATGCTGCCAAGACTACAAGCTTGGTCTTATGCCGCCAAGTCCATCCCTTGGACTTCCTTTGCCAAGATCATACTTGGACTTCCTTTTACCAAGTACTTCATCCTTGGATTTCCCTGTCACTTAAACACATTTGTAATTAGATCACAAGATATGGCCTAACTTAGATGATTAGCCAAACATCAAAACATATAAATGCTTGGAGCATTGTTGCACCAACAGTTAATAATTTTGAAAAGTTGAGTTTTAGAATAGTTGATAATTTAGATAAATTGTGTAATTGTTGTCAATTAATTAATACAATTAATAATTCAACTAATAAAAAATTAATTAATTCATATTTAATTAGTTTAAATAATAATAATAATAATATCATGGAAGAAAATGATCAAATTAATCTAACATTTGATAAAATTAACAAAGAGATTAATCAAATATTTAGTTTAATCAACATAGATCTAGATCAAGTCAAAGATAAAACCAACCTAAGATTTAATCAGAATAATCAAACCCTTGATTAGAATAATCAAACCATAGGACAGAATCATCAAATCCTAGATCTGATTAATCTAGATAATTCCGAATTAAAAAATTCTGTTTTGAAAAATTCAACCATAAAAAAATCGAAATTAACTTTAAAAAATTCCAAAGATAATCTAAATAATTCTAATAATAATCCTACCTTTAAAAACTCTAACAATTTTATCTTAAATAATTCTAATAATAATTCTACCTTTAAAAACTCTAACAATCTTATCTTAAATAATTCTAATAATAATTCTACCTTTAAAAACTCTAACAATCTTATCTTAAATAATTCTAATAATAATTCTACTTTTAAAAATTCTAATAATCTTATCTTGAATAATTCTAATAATTCTACCTTAAAAAATTCTAATAATTTTAATAATTCTATTTTTAAAAAGTCTAATAATCTTATCTTAAAAAATTCTAATAATTCTACTTTTAAAAAGTCTAATAATCTTATCTTGAAAAAGTCTAATAATATTATTTTAAAAATTCTAATAATCCTATTTTAAATAATTCACAATATAACTTAATTAAAAATTCAAAATTAGATAATCAAACCAATAAAATTAATTATAATAGAGTACCATTTGATTATACACAAATTAATAATCTAGTAATTAAACCTCCAACTTTTAAAAATTCAACTAATAAATATGTAGACTTGGGTTACAAGTCTAAGCTAACCAAAAATCAAGACACTAAAATTTGTAAACCTAATTATAATAAAGTATCTTATAACTATAGAACAAATAAAAGTCTACCCAAGAAAACAACCATTTCTTTAAATTTATTGAATGTAGCTTGCTCATGCATACATATCCTTATCATGCTTATTTTGTCATGTCATACATACTAGTTTTAAATTCACTCTCATAGAATGGTTAGATAGGAAATAATTAATTAATCTTGACAACATAGTATCAGGATGCGGTGAGATGATAGTATGTTAAGAAAACGAAGTCAAGTGTATCCGAGTTAGATAAGGAGTATCTAGTTTGGTGCATTTAACTAAGTGGAACTAACTAAAGCTACCTCACCACATCCTAAACTAGTTAGACCAGGACGTAATCCTAAGTGAATTAAGTGTATAATTTCCTAAGTTGGCTTTGTCTAAGGGAGTGGTCGTTGTTCCGATCAAAGAAGGCCCCTGTGCCTCGCCACGACCTGGAAGCCCTATTTTGAAATGTTCACTTAACTAACTAAAGGTGAAATCCAAATCTAACCCAAGATTAATTAATTTCTAAGGCATTAAATTAAATTCATCTCACAATACCTATAAGAATAACTTGGTTGATCATGTAGAATGGGTGAGATGGTAAGGACAACAAATTAAAAATGATTTTGAAAATGATTTCAAAATTTATATACACATAAATAGATTCTTAAAACTATTTTTATTGGTTTCCATGATTATTGTGTGTAGTTATACGTAGTTTTCAAAACAACTATGCTTCTTAAAATGATGGTTAGTTGACCAATACTGAACGTCTAAATCCTTAGGTCAACTTTAGATACCTAGACCCTCTGGACAGTTAGGTGAGCCTTCCTTATGGCCAACAAGGATGTCCTAAGAGTTTGTTAGACAAAAGGGGAGACCCTCTAGATATGCCTTCCTTGTGGCTAACAAGGATGTTAGGTTAAGGGGGAGGTTCTAATTGGATAATCATCAAAGAAGTTGTTAAAAAATATTTTTTTAAAAAAATCACCAATACTTTCTAAATTTAAATCCTTCTTTTGATAATATGCCAAGGGGGAGAGAAGACTTAAGTTGGAAAAACTTAGTATCTAGCTACCTCCAGTTTGGCATAAAAACCAATAGACATGAGCCTTTAAAATATTTTTTTTAATTCTTTCTCAAAATTTTATAACAATGTTAAAGGTTAGGGGGTCACATTCTAACCTAGGATAAACATTGTTGGTGCAGGATCTAGAAACCTAAGCTCCTAAACTCTTAAGTATTAAAGGGAGTTGAACATATTAAATCAACTTGATTAGCATGTTTAAAAATTCTATTTCTTGGCAATGTACCCAATATAAAGTTATTTTTGATATATGTCAAAGGGGGAGAGAGAATAAAGTTAAGAGGTTACTTACTTTTTCTTTCCCAAAAAGTAATTATTTTTCAAAACTCACCTAGGGTTAAGGGGGAGGTACCCTTAAGGGGGAGGTTTTGAAAAATGATTGTTGATCAACTGCTTATTTTCTCTTAACTTTGAATTAGTTTGCCATAGATCAAAAAGGGGGAGATTGTTGGTGCAAGGGCACTAGATAATCGAACCTTGGTTTTGATAATGGCAAAGATTCAAAGTTAAGCTATTTTGTTATCTCATGTGATATGCTAAGTGTGCAGGAAGTGTTTAAGCTAAGCCAAAGGTTGAGCGACATCCGGAGAATCTCAAGTTGAGAAACCGTGGTGGTCGGGCGACACCAGGAGAACCTCGGGGAGTCGAGGAACCTCGGTGGTGACCGAAAGTTAAGCGACAGGTCAAGAGGACCAAAGGTAAGCCCCGTGTGTGGAGCGGTGGTAAGGACGCGTCCTCGGTTAGAGGACAATCCTAGGCGTCGATCCGACTAAGGCTTCCGGAGGAATGCTGAAGTCGAGATCGGATAGTCAAAGGACTATCACACTGCATGACATTATGTGTAAAATATCGGGGAAAAAATATATATATTCCTCGGTAATTGATAAAACATCTTGTGGAATTTTTCAGAAATTTTTAGAAATTTTTTCTGGATTTAAACGGAGGTCTTATGGATATTTTATGGGGATAAAACGAACAGGCTTTTGTAAAGCCTGTTTATATTAAGGAATTAAATGGGTTAACGGACGCGTTTATTTCCGCCGATCCCCTTTCCGTTCCTTTTTCCCGACTTCTCTTCTTCCTCTTCTCCTTCCCGATCGTGAGGGACCTTCTCTCCGGGTGATCTCCGCCTCCACGCCGCGCCGCTCGCCGTCGCTCGCCGACGCCCGAGCTTAAATTGCCACCGCCGTCCCCTCCCGCCCTCGATCGCACACCACATCGGGTGCCGACTGTGCTTCCTCTCGGTTTCTCGCCGCCCTATTAAATCGCCGCGGGATCGCGCCGCCGCCGCCTTCTTCCTCGGCTGTGCCGAATCGAGAAGCGAATGACGCGCCACATCGTCGTAGCTCACCCTCTCCCAGAGCCCCAATGTCGGTGTTTCCTTTCTCTGCATCGGGCTACCAGTGTCGATCCAGTCCGATCCCCCGATCTCTACTCGAGCTGCTGTCGCCGGTGTAGATCCAGCGATCTCCGACCTGAACTCGTTGCCGCTGTGCCACTCGCCATCGCCGCTCCACTCACTGCCACCGCGAGAGATCTCCTGCTGCCCCATCGCCGTAGCCCACATCCACTGTGCGTTTCCCTCATCTCCGTCGCCGAATAGACGGCGCCGGCCACTCCCCGTGCCTCTCCCGATCCAACAGCAGCAAGGTCGCCGCCACCCAACTGCCGATCGCGGTGTTTCTCGATTGATCCGGCGTGCCATGCTCGGCAATCAGCCGCGAACCTTCTCCCTCCCGACAGTCGTCGCTCTCGGTTGAGGCAGGCAACAGCGAGTCCAGATCGATCTTCCATCGCGTTGCAGTCATCGCAGCTCGCCGCCTGCCCGATCTATCGCCGTCTTCCTTCGATCCCGACAACAACACATCGATCAGTCGTTGATCAACAGTTCACTCCGATTTTCCAAAAGAGGAACCAGTGAAATTGTAACTTCTGAGGAGTCTAACGATGTTGAAGTCTTCACCACGATCGTGTGCAGCCTCCTGTTCAATACCTCAATCGCTGTGGTGCTCGATCAGTGTTGTCTTCCTATGGATTGGATCCAGGGGTGGGTGTGATTCCAGCTGCCGTGATTGAGTGATGGTAAGGTGATAAAGGTGAGGGAAAACAGATTCAATAGGTTACAGATTATGAACTTTGTGATGAATTGTTAGTTATTAGTTGGAATTCAGTTTATGAATTAGGTGTGGATCTGAATGAAGGGTGTGGCTCGGATGGTGCAGATTCAAGGTTCTACACCGGATCAAGAGGCCAGTGTGATTAAATCAACGTTTGAGGTAAGTTCATATGTGAATAGTTGCAAATGCTTATCGTTGATAGGTTATTAGTTAATCTAAGTGTGATGGATGCTACTTCTAGTTCGGCTATGGATTTGGAGTTGATACCTTACTATTGGGTCAGAAGGTTTCGTGATTTAGCTGGACTAGGTGAGTGATTTAAAGCTAAATAATTATCGAAGAATTTATATATTCTATAGAGAACCGGTATATGGTTTAATGGGAATGCTTGATTAGTATGATGGAATGGAATGAGGTTATGCCACTGTGAGATTTGGTTAATTAATCAAGGATTAAGATTGGTTTAGATTCTTATTCCTACAATTTGATTATGCTAGCATGTGATTATATTGGATTTTACCGTTTCAGATATTGGATTCGAGGTAGAGATCTTGGAGGCGGAGACCGTCAACATGAGCTTCTTAACAGGTGGGTAATTTCCTACCTGATCCGGGTAGTTGTATTTCATTCAGATTTAGTCATTGATATGAGCATGTTAGGTGTTCATATTACCTTGACCCTGTTCTTTTTATCGTATGCTTGATCCTTTTTCGTTGGCTATTAACTCTATTGCTGATATCATGTTTATTTTACCATGATTAGGAGTTATACATATAGGCGATGCAAGTAACTTAGAATTTGTTTAAGTCAAGTGCAAATGGTAAAGTCCGGATGACAACCTGATTGTATATTGGGCAAAAAGGTCATCCGTAGGTAGATAATGTCTTTAACCTAGGGTTAGTTCTAGTACCGTTAGGTTGTATGTTACCACCGAACATGTGTTGTGTAAATGGTCAGAGGAATGATACTTAGGGTATCGCTACGGACCGGTGGTCCTAGCTTGTTATAATCAGATGAGTACGACTCTCTACAGGGTAGAGAGTGCGTCGAGTAGATTAGTATGACTCTCTACAGGATAGAGAGTATTATGATCAGTTGAGTCGACTCTCTCGGGATAGAGAGTCAGTAGATTGGTATGAATCTCTACAGGGTAGAGAGTCTATGGTGGATGTCTGTATGTGAGACATTACATTCATGCATTTACATGCACCTTGTTGTGGTTGAGAGGTTCGCCAGATCATCCTACCTCCGCGGTTACTCATAGGAGGAGTAAGGTGTGACGAGCATTAGTGCGCACTCTACCACTATAGGCGGTGGTAGTTGGATTTGCATCGTAGTCTGCGTGTGTGGTACTCGACCACTCATGGGTAGTATTTGTCGGGTGACCAAGCGGCGAGGACCCCATCGTGTAGCTTGCTCTTTCGGCTTATATGCTGCTCGATCATCGCCCACTCGACCACTCGAGAGTAGTGGTTGGTGTTGAGTTGGGGCATTGTCATGCTCGAGCCACCGAGGCCACCGGGTCGTGGTAGCTTTAGGGTGGCCGACATGACCATGCATGCCGCATTGCCGTATCTGATGGCACTTTGCATATTACCATATATAGATACATATATGTATGTATATATATATATATGGATGGTTGAGATTAATATATATATGGATACAGTCTATATATATATGATTATTGTGATGTTGCATTTGTTTGTACTATGCTTGTTGCATTTGGGTGGACATCATATTCATGCATGTCTCTTACATTTGTTATACGATTGAGTCGGATATTGGTATGTATTGGACAGACCATAGATACCTTGACCTGTAGCATGAGTAGATTATGTGTTGGTATTACTCTTCCTGTTATATATATGTTTGATATATGTTCAGGTTGGATCAGAGTAGCGTAGTGAGACTTGCATTTATTCTTTTCAGTTAGACGGTATATGCTTGTATTTATATACTATGCTGATATACCCATTGTACATCTAGATTATGTTGTCGAAATACATGTGATATTACATATATACATGTTTTCTATTACCTGCTGAGTTTTACTCACCACCCCGCGGACCACAGGTTTCATGTCGCCCAGTAGCAGTTGAAGACCGTGTGACTTGGAGCACCGCCGGCTGACGTCATCTCATCTCACGAGGCTCCCATATTTTGTTTTGGGCCTGCTGTCCGTTGTGCATTGTATTTTGTAGTTGTTGGAGTTTTCGTGATGTATGTGTTGTATATTCAGATTTTGTCACGATTTTGTGTTGTTGTGGTGTGTTAGTCATACCGGTATGCATGTGTGGGATTGTTGTAGTTTGTTTCCGCTGTGTCTTGTGTAGTTTTTGTTTTCATACATATATATGTTGTTGTTATTGTGGGCCTACGGGCCTTGTATTAACCCGAAATATTGCCACGTACAGGGGAGGTGCCGTCCGTTTGATTTTCGGCTCAGCATGCTCTCGGGGCGTGACAACTTTAGTGGTATCAGAGCCCAAGGTTCTGCGATGCCATACAATGTTGTTTTTGTGTCGAGTCTTTGATTCTCGGGAGTCGTTTTATTCGATTTTGGTTTTTGAGATGAGATGGACAGCGGCCTGGGCTCCAAGCAGCACGAGGTATGAATTCCTGAAAAACTTATGGTTTAGTAGATATTTATCTAAACTTGATCAGTAGGTGTATACCGTAGAGTTATGACACCTGTACAGACTTGTATTAGGGGTCGTCCACCGAGGCGACTAACCGGAGTGACCTTTAGGGTTTATACTCTCGGTTATGTTGGTTATGCATTTAGATGCTTATACCAGGGAGTAACCTGTAGTGTGTTGGTTATTATTCGTAACCGTGGTATGAGTTGACCACGGGAACGACCTGTTGAGTCTGTGAGTCTTGAACCTGTGTCAAGGAGGTGATTTACCTCTGAGAGCCGACTGATACCGAGTTGGAAAACAGGGGCCAAGTCGTCACATTTATTATAAAAATCAGAGACTACAGTCTTAGAGATTTCCACTAACTGTGCTAGTCTGATCATTACCTGTGGGTAATGAACAGACTTGTAGACTATTATTGATGCAGATAGTGGAAGACTAGGTTATGGAGTTTCATAGGGATTTTATCCCTGAGTTGTTCGTACTGAGTTGTATAACTTTGAGAGTACTTTTAAGTACTTAACTCATATTATACCGAGAAAGTAGAGTTATTTGCATACCATTATCGGGGTCAAGCTGGTATTTGGTGATAAATGCAAAAAAAAAAAAATAATCTTCGGGAAATAATATATCACTTGATCATGGATTAGTGATGTTGAAAGAGAGTATTTCCCTGTGTCACTTTTAGTGACACATTGTAAGGAATTCTTGAGCTTCAAGAAAGGGTGATCGGTTAGTAATAGTGTACTGTGCAGAGTCGTGAGACTTGCGGAGGTTACGACCACCTAATAGCTCAAGAAGATAAGTGGATGATTTAAGCCACCCAGAGTTATTGACTTATAGTTGGATTAGGATACCGGAATCTTCTATCAGATCCTGTCGGAAGACGTTGGATTGAGATGGGAGTTTAGAAATGACTCCGTACAAGGGTTTAAGAGTTGGAGACCGATAAGCATATATTGCAGGCCAACTTATTAGAGATTAGAGTTAGAAGTCTCCGACTATTGGATAAAAGGAGTAAGATCGGAGTAATAGACCTTAGGGCTACTTTCCGATTATAGAAGACCAATCGCAGATCATCAGAAGGTTCTTGTAGATATCAGCAAAATCAGAACAAAGACTCCGAAGGGATTGTGTGCGTGCAGTGCAGATCACGAAGACATGTGAAGCCAGATTATCTGTTGGAGCAGTTCAGCGGTTGCTATTGTTGAGCAACCAGTACAGTGGAGGAGGTGTACCTTGAAGATTCAGTTGAAGACTATCGATGGTGTTCCGGGAGGAAGATGCATCGTCTCGACAACAGAAATCAGCACAGAAGCAGCATCAGCAGAAGACATTGTAGAAGACTCAGTAGACAACAAGCAGTTACCTCCAGATGTATTTTGCTTAGTGCAGAAGAGAGAGTATACGACGATGGTCGTATTTATTCAGTATTCTACAGTTGCAGCTCGTAGAATTAAGTGATGAGATCAGATGGTCTAGGAAAAATCCCCGCGGCATTCGTCGCAGAAATGTGACCGCTTTGTCGCGAACTGTTAGATCTGATCTGGTTCTCTTTGGAGAAAGGCCGAGACCTGCGTGGAGCCTTTTGGATCGGATCAACAGATATTTGATCGTTCAGGGTATTACTCTAGTTTTACCCTATGGATTAATATATTGAGAGATACTTGTAGTTTACAGGTATCTTTGTCTAGAACATTCTTAGTTGGATTAGAAGGGTCCTTTACATCGACTTGTGGGTCGGTGGTATCTCTACCGTCTGGTGAGATGTGGATCAACAATTAAGAAGTCAAGGGATACCCTTAGACTCTGATAGACATATCTTTACTGTAGACATATCCTTACGGATGGTCAAATTGTTAAGATTATGGTATGGTATGTCTCTTGGATGTGTATATAATCCGAGAGCCTTCGGATGTAGTTTCGGATGAACAGGCTTGCCTTTGCATAGACAAGTGGAGTAGGCGATCGAAATGATTGCGAAAATAATTCTGGTATCGAAGATCACGTATCGAGTGATATTTTGTTGGAATCAGTGTTGTTAAACACTATAGAAATAGGAAGAACGTAAGTTGCGATTATAGGAGATGTTGGAAGGGATATTTGTATATCCCAGTATTCCTTCTTGAGAAGATTCGGAACTCTTTATTGAAAGAGAAATGAACCTTTGAAATTATGCATCGATTATCGATGATGGAATGCGATAGTTGCTGAAAATAAATATCCTATGTTGAGGATAAATGACCTATTTAGATCAGCTAACGACACCTGCGTATACTCTAGGGTTGATTTACGACTGGAGTGTTGATATTGTAGTGACATGATGTCATACAATTATCATTGTCGTTGTGATGATTAATATATATCATCAGCTTAGAGTAAAGGGGATGCAGGTGTATGGAGACGACAATTTTATACTTGGTATGAATTGTATAGATTTTGATTAAGTTGCTAGACTAATCAACGATTTAGTCGTCACTGGATTTGAGAATCGTGTATCCTGAACACGATTGGACCCTTTTGTAGTTGTTGGAGCTGCGTAACTTGGCCACTGTTGATTGTGGTAGTTGGAGTTGCGCACTCGACCACCGTAGGTGGTGGTTTTCCTTGTATGTTTTGATTAGTACTGTAGATGTGGATAGAATGTCTTAGCATTACTATACCACAGACTTGTTTGACAAAGGTGATGATAGAAATCATTTAGTTGGAAGCTGGTGAAACCAGTTTACAGGACCTTGGTGGCGGTTAACTTTTACGCGAGTATTGGTTAATCCTTCCGGAGTGAAAAAAAAGGGGTTGTACGCGGATGCATCGTTTCAAGGATTGGAACGATTCCGATGCGGTTGAATGAGGCATGTCTTATGTCTACGTCAGTTAAGGAACTACGAGATAAGCGGTCATACTTATGACGTGGGCTTAGTAGTTATTATCCTGATTAGTAGATGTATGGAGCAGGAATGCTCATGGGATTTTGGATTAGCTACTGGGTAGCTACTATAGAGTTGTTGGAACTCGAACAATTGCAACAAGGGACATTGGGCACTATAGTCTCCCATGCACTTACAGAGTGTGTGGTGGAGTGGATCTTGGACGGTAGATGGACTTATCTTGTGAGAAGATAATTTTCCTTCTCTAATATGGATATGTGTTCTGGACACACATCCACTTAAGATAGAGTTGCTACCGGAGACACATCATTTGAGATTTGCTATATACCTTGGTGGTACTCAGATGTACCAAGAGTTGAAACGTTTCTACTGGTGAAATGGTATAAAGAGAGTTATAACAGATTTTACTGCTCGATGTTTAGTATACCAGTAGGTGAAAGCTGAACATCAGAAATCCGCTGGATTGCTCTAGAAAATTCCGATTCCGGAATGGAAGTAGGAGCATATCACAATTGATTGCGTTACGGGATTGCCTAGAACCCGTAAAGGACGTGATGCGATTTGGGTGATTGTGGATCGACTGACCAAATCCGCTCATTTCCTTTATATTCGTGGGTCATACTTGTTGGATCATTCGGTAGAGTTGTATTACCGAAAGATTATCAGATTGCGTGGGGTACTTTTAAGTACCAAATCGAATAGAGATTCGCGATTTACCTCGCGATTTTGATAGAGTCTGCACCAGACTATGGGCACAGAGCTTCGGCTTATTGCAACATTTCATCCACGGACTAATGGACTGTCTGAGCATGACATTCAAACGTTGGAGGATCTATTCAGATCTTGTGTCGTGGATTATGAAGGTGTAGCTTATCGGTTGGCTTTACCTCTGACACTTGGGGGTGCTCACAACATATTTTCTATTATTATACTGAGGAAATACGTGTCGCATGTTGATCATGCTCTGAAAGAGGTTCTGAATTCTACCTCAGTCTAATGTGACTTACGAGGTGATTCCAGGGTGGAGCATGGGTCGCAAGGAGCGACAGTAGTGGGACGAAAACCATCCGACTCGTAAATGTTGGATGACAGCATCATACTGATGAGGAGGCTACGTGAGAGCTGGAAGATACTATCCGAGCTCGATGGTCTCATCTGGTCACTTGAAGAATATATGTGGTCCTTTCGGAAACATGTTTGAAGTAAATTTTTGCATGTTAGTACGAAATTTGGGGACCAAATTTTTTTTAAGTGGGGGAGAATGTAAAATACCGGGGGAAAAAAATATATATATTCCTCGGTAATTGATAAAACATCTTGTGGAATTTTTCAGAAATTTTTAGAAATTTTTCTGGATTTAAACGGAGGTCTTATGAACATTTTATGGGGATAAAACGAATAGGCTTTTGTAAAGCCTGTTTATATTAAGGAATTAAATGGGTTAACAGACGCGTTTATTTCCGCCGATCCCCTTTCCGTTCCTTTTTCCCGACTTCTCTTCTTCCTCTTCTCCTTCCCGATCGCGAGGGACCTTCTCTCCGGGTGATCTCCGCCTCCACTCCGCGCCGCTCGCCGTCGCTCGCCGGCCTTGAGCCATCGCCACCCTCGATCGCACACCACATCGGTGTCGGCCAGGCTTCCTCTCGATTTCGCCGCCCCTATTCGCGCGCCGACAGATCGCGCCGCCGCCTTCTTCTCGCTATTGTCATTGTCGAATCAGGAAACAGTCGACGACGCCACATCGCCATAGCTCACCCTCTCCCAGAGCCCCAACGCCGGTGTTTCCTTTCTTTCTGCGCCAGACTACGGTGTCAATCCGATCCGATCCCCGATCTCTACTCGGCTCTTTGCTCGCGGTGTAGATCCAGCGATCTCCGGCCTGAACTCGTTGCCGCTGTGCCACTCGCCGTCGCCGCTCCACTCGCCGCCACCGCGAGAGATCTCCTGCTGCCCCATCGCCGTAGCCCACGTCCACTGTGCGTTTCCCTCATCTCCGTCGCTGAATAGATGGCGCCGGCCACTCCCCGTGCCTCTCCCGATCCAACAGCAGCAAGGTCGCCGCCACCCAACTGCCGATCACGGTGTTTCTCGATTGATCTGGCCGCTGCCATGCTCGAGCAGCTGCAACCGCGAACCTTCTCCCTCCCGACAGTCGTCGCTCTCGGTTGAGGCAGGCAACAGCGAGCCTAGATCGATCTGCCATCGCGTTGCAGTCATCACAGCTCGCCGCCTGCCCGATCTGTCACCGTCTTCCTCCGATCCCGACAACAACACGTCGATCAGTCGTTGATCAACAGTTCACTCCGATTTTCCAAAAGAGGAACCAGTGAAATTGTAACTTCTGAGGAGTCTAACGATGTTGAAGTCTTCACCACGATCGTGTGCAGCCTCCTGTTCAATACCTCAATCGCTGTGGTGCTCGATCAGTGTTGTCTTCCTATGGATTGGATCCAGGGGTGGGTGTGATTCCAGCTGCCGTGATTGAGTGATGGTAAGGTGATAAAGGTGAGGGAAAACAGATTCAATAGGTTACAGATTATGAACTTTGTGATGAATTGTTAGTTATTAGTTGGAATTCAGTTTATGAATTAGGTGTGGATCTGAATGAAGGGTGTGGCTCGGATGGTGCAGATTCAAGGTTCTACACCGGATCAAGAGGCCAGTGTGATTAAATCAACGTTTGAGGTAAGTTCATATGTGAATAGTTGCAAATGCTTATCGTTGATAGGTTATTAGTTAATCTAAGTGTGATGGATGCTACTTCCAGTTCGGCTATGGATTTGGAGTTGATACCTTACTATTGGGTCAGAAGGTTTCGTGATTTAGCTGGACTAGGTGAGTGATTTACAGCTAAATAATTATCGAAGAATTTATACATTCTATAGAGAACCGGTATATGGTTTAATGGGAATGCTTGATTAGTATGATGGAATGGAATGAGGTTATGCCACTGTGAGATTTGGTTAATTAATCAGGGATTAAGATTGGTTTAGATTCTTATTCCTACAATTTGATTATGCTAGCATGTGATTATATTGGATTTTACCGTTTCAGATATTGGATTCGAGGTAGAGATCCTGGAGGCGGAGACCGTCAACATGAGCTTCTTAACAGGTGGGTAATTTCCTACCTGGTCCGGGTAGTTGTATTTCATTCAGATTTAGTCATTGATATGAGCATGTTAGGTGTTCATATTACCTTGACCCTGTTCTTTTTATCGTATGCTTGATCCTTTTCCATTGGCTATTAACTCTATTGCTGATATCATGTTTATTTTACCATGATTAGGAGTTATACATATAGGTGATGCAAGTAACTTAGAATTTGTTTAAGTCAAGTGCAAATGGTAAAGTCCGGATGACAACCTGATTGTATATTGGGCAAAAAGGTCATCCGTAGGTAGATAATGTCTTTAACCTAGGGTTAGTTCTAGTACCCTTAGGTTGTATGTTACCACCGAACATGTGTTGTGTAAATGGTCAGAGGAATGATACATAGGGTATCGCTACGGACCGGTGGTCCTAGCTTGTTATAATCAGATGAGTACGACTCTCTACAGGGTAGAGAGTGCGTCGAGTAGATTAGCATGACTCTCTACAGGATAGAGAGTATTATGATCAGTTGAGTACGACTCTCTACAGGATAGAGAGTGCGTCGAGTAGATTGGTATGACTCTCTAGAGGATTGAGAGTCTATGGTGGATGTCTGTATGTGAGACATTGCATTCATGTATTTACATGCACGCTGGCGACGAGGTCTCCCTTGTGGTTGAGAGGGTCGCCAGTCATCCTGCCTCCATGGTTACTCATAGGAGGAGTAACCAGTGTGAGGGCAGAGCATTGAGGTACCGCACTCTACCACTATAGACGGTGGTAGTTGGATTTGCGTGCCGTAGTCCTGCGTGTGTGGTACTCGACCACTCATGGGTAGTGACTGTTGGAGTGACCAACAGCAGGGACCCCCATCGTGTAGCTTGCTCTTTACGCTTATATGCTACTCGATCATACTGCCCACTCGGCCGCTCGAGAGTAGTGGTTGGTGTTGAGTTGGGACAGTTGTCATGCTCGAGCCACCGAGGCCACACTGGGGTCGTGGTAGCTTTAGGGTGAGCCGACATGACCATGCATGCCGCATTGCCGTATCTGATGGCACTTTGCATATTACCATATATAGATACATATATGTATGTATATACATATATATGGATGGTTGAGATTAATATATATATGGATACAGTCTATATATATATGATTATTGTGATGTTGCATTTGTTTGTACTATGCTTGCTGCATTTGGGTGGACATCATATTCATGCATGTCTCTTACATTTGTTATACGATTGAGTCGGATATTGGTATGTGTTGGACAGACCATAGATACCTTGACCTGTAGCATGAGTAGATTATGTGTTGGTATTACTCTTCCTGTTATATATATGTTTGATATATGTTCAGGTTGGATCAGAGTAGCGTAGCAGACTTCAGGTACGTCTGCATTTTATGTTATTCTTTTCAGTTAGACGGTATATGCTTGTATTTATATACTATGCTGATATACCCGTTGTACATCTAGATTATGTTGTCGAAATACATGTGATATTACATATATACATGTTTTTTATTACCTGCTGAGTTTTACTCACCACCCCCCGCGGACCACAGGTTTTTACGCCGTGTAAGTAGAAGACTTCGTGACAGCTTGGAGCACCGCCGGCTGACGTCATCTCATCTCACGAGGCTCCCGTATTTTGTTGTGGGCCTGCTGTCCGTTGTGCATTGTATTTTGTAGTTGTTGGAGTTTTCGTGATGTATGTGTTGTATATTCAGATTTTGTCGCGATTTTGTGTTGTTGTGGTGTGTTAGTCATACCGGTATGCATGTGTGGGATTGTTGTATTGTTGTAGTTTGTTTCCGCTGTGTCTTGTGTAGTTTTTGTTTTCATACATATATATGTTGTTGTTATTGTGGGCCTACGGGCCTTGTATTGACCCGAAATGTTGCCACGTACAGGGGAGGTGCCGTCCGTTTGATTTTCGGCTCGGCATGCTCTCGGGGCGTGACATTATGCATCTATTGTGCTAATCTTGTATTGCAGGAATTCTCAAGTGCAGCAGTCAACTGGAGATGTCAGTAGTCGACTGAAGGCAGTCGACTGCTAAGAGGATTAGTCGACTGATGTCGACGAATCAGCCCAATGCACAAGGTCAAAGAGATAGAGATTGATGCCACCACCTCAGGATAAGATAAGCCGCCACCTCAGGATAAGATAAGCCACCACCTCAAGATAAGATCCACGAGTTTTGGATCTGGATCGTGACAAATTCCAAGGCGCAAATCTATAAAAGGAGGGGAGGACTCACACCCAAATTCAAGAATCTCCCAAGTGCTCGTGCTCTCTACAACGCTACTCCGACCGTGCGCCATCTTCTATTTAATTGTCGGTATTATTATTATCTTTTTGTACTTAATTTGTATAAGGATCGGTAAGGTTGTTACCGGCCTTATAATCATTGTAATCGTCTTGTCTCTTACCTCCAACGAGGAAGAGACTTTTAGTGATTGCCCTTCGGAAGCGATCAAGGATCGCAGGGCCTTGGATTAGCAGCCGGTGGGTTGTGAACCAAGTAAAAAAGCTTTGTGTCTTTCTTGTGTTTGTCTTTTAGTTTTCCGCTGTGTACTTGGTTTTAATCGTCGAAAAAGAAAAGTTTTTACGAACGCTATTCACCCCCTCTAGCGCTCATATCGATCCAAAAACTAGTTCATTAGAGTGACTAGCCGTAAGACTTCATATGGTTCTCTACATATATAGATATGTCAATGAAGTTCTTACTACAGCTTAAGTGCGATGTTCCTTTGACTTGCGGTATTCAAGTCATCTTGATCATGAAGACTTATGCTTTGACATCTTAAGCAAGCATCTCTGAGGAGATGTGGACCCGGGATGATTGGGTATAAGTCGAAGTGATCGAAGGTGTTTGAATAGCCTATAAAGGATTCACCACTCCTTGCGAAGAGATGTATACCCATGGCCTCTCGTCGGATTGTTACTCAAGTCTTTGGCCAAAGCATTACATGTTAAGAGTAAGGTACTCTTGGATACATGTGCAGTAACTAGAATCCGTAGGATGAGGAAATGATACATGGGCTAGGTGTGACATAGTCAACCTAGTGGGAAATGACACTATAGACCATGTCCTGAACCAAGTGGGTATAAGATGAGTGAAAGGAATGGGGCACGATTCATTGTAGCTGTTGAAGGGTTTCAGAAATAGTTCTGGATCAACCGTTGATCTTTTCGGTTAATTGGGGATCATGATGTACTACTAGGTGCCACTCATGATCGTTCTATAATTAATGGTTAATTATAGACGACCAACATACACCGAGAACCTATTTGGTCACATGCACAACGAGCTTAATCCGAAGGATTTAAAATGATCTTGAGAATGAGATTTGTTGGGAGTATGGGGAATACAATCAAAGTCCCACATTGGTAAGACATGGAAAAGATCATGTGCTTATAAGAAAAAAGATATCTCCATTGGAATGAGGCCTTTTGGGTAAAGCCCAAAAAACAAAACCATGAGGGCTTGGGCCCAAAGTGGACAATATCATACCATTGTGGAGATATGTGGAGCTTATAAGCACTAACAATTGGTATCAGAGCCATGGTCCCTTTTGGGTAAAGCCCAAAAATAAAACCATGAGGGCTTAGACCCAAAGTGGACAATATCATGCCATTGTGGAGATATGTGGAGCTTATAAGCACTAACAATTGGTATCAGAGCCATGGTCCATGTCAAGCCATGAACCTCGAACGAAGGAAGTTGAGCTCCCACGTCCGGATCAAGAGAACCAGACATCAGGAAGGAAGTCTAGTTGGGTCGGGGGGACCGAACAACTGGCAGGAAGTCCTGGTGGGTTGAAGATCGGACATCAAGCAGAGAAAATCCTTCGAGGAGGGATAGGCTTGAGGGGGGGCCCAATGTGGTCCTTCGTTTGAGGGGGGGATTGTTGGGAGTATGAGGAATACAATCAAAGTCCCACATTGGTAAGACATGGAAAAGATCATGTGCTTATAAGAAAAAAGATATCTCCATTGGTATGAGGCCTTTTGGGTAAAGCCCAAAAATAAAACCATGAGGGCTTAGACCCAAAGTGGACAATATCATGCCATTGTGGAGATATGTGGAGCTTATAAGCACTAACAAGATTCTCAGACCGAGAGAAACTAAGTTTGGTTGGACCAAACAAGGAGCGAGCATGAAATCATTTCAGTCGCAATAGAAGCGTGGATGGGCCGTGTCTTATGAAGACATGATGGATGAACCAAATTGGTTTGGTTCTAATCCAATGGTTGAGAATAAATCAAAGGGGTTTGATTTGTTTTAAACGAATGAACCAAAGTTGGTTCGGCTCATTTTAACTTAAAATAGACCAAATCGGTTTGGTTTATTTTAACTTAAATTAATGAAGTGGGTTAACGGGTTTTGGTTATGAACCAATAACCATTAGGAGAATTTGTTCTCTATAAAATAGAGCTCAAGGGCTTAATGAAGCCCTAATCCAAAGTTGCCGCCCCCTCCCTCTTCTCCTCTAGTGGTCGGCGCCCAAACCCTAGCCGGCGCCCACCTCTTGTGCCACCGTTCAAGTTGTTGCCGACATCCAAGCTTCAGTCGAAGATCCTCCGGCGACCCTCCGGTGATCTTCCTTGGCTCCGGCGACAAGGTGAGCATCTAGCTTCCTTATTTGGCTGGCGCTAATCCTTTACCAAAGCTGTCTAGTTTTATGGACAGCTTATTTACTTCGTGTCAGAGCGTCATTTGGATGATGTTTGGAGCTCTGACAGTGGCTTCCTTGTCGGGGATTCGATCTCCGGTAATCCTCATAGGTGGAGGACGAAGGATTCATCAAACGGTGGGCGAATACCTCTCCGGAGAAGCGAGTTTTTGAGGACTCGTTTTGAATTCGAATTTTGATTCGGATTGTGATCTTCTCTTGATCACATGCATCGTCTTCGACACGAGGCTAGTGACTCGTACAAAGATGAGACTCGTGACTTTGTGAAGTCATCCCGAAGATACTCGGTGTGGATACGGATAGAGGCGATTCTAGCGAGGGTCACTCCGGTTTATGCCTTTCCCGCTACACGTGATACGTCAGGTATACGTAGAATAAATTTTCTTTTATTGCAAAATTTGAAACTACGATTATGTCTACACATGTTGTACTATGCATGCGTATGGTGTGTGTGTTATAACAAATTAGATTTATTATTTTTATTTCTTCCGCTGTGCACATGTTTACGAAACATGTTCGAACACACACTCGCCGCGGTGCCGGAAATGCAACAGTGGTATCAGAGCCCAGGTTGTGTTTCGACATAATCGTAAAATTGTTTTGTGATAGTCGTAATGGTATTTATGAAAATTTTCTACTTTTGGAAAGTTAGAAGTATTTATAGAAATTTTTAATTTTGGAAAGTCTAGAAGTATTTATGAAAATCTTCTACTTTTGGAAAGTTAGAAGTATTTATGGAAATTAATATTTTCCATAAATAAAATATTTGATTAGATTTGGAAATTTTTTTCCTAATTTAATCATGATTTGATTTGGGAAATCAAATCTTAAAATATTTTATTTCCATAAGTAGTTTTGATGATTTAGGAAATTTGTTTCCTAAATTGACTTTCCTTAATCAACACTTCCCACAAATAAAATATGTTATTAGATTTGAAAATTTGTTTCCTAATTTAATCATGATTTGATTTGGAGAATCAAATCTCAAACATATTTTATTTCCATAAATAGTTATGACATATAAGGAAATTTTGTACATGTCATAATTGTATGTCATGTAATTGCATTAGATGCATATTATTATGCCATGCGTGTCGTGACATGTAGATGTATGCCATGTATGTCATGCCATGTAGATAATAGTTATTTGCATGCAAAGAGGATGAGACATAAAAACCCTTACTCAATATTGAAGCCTATACCTTCTATTAATATGGTTAGAACCAGAGTTCTATTTCTTATTTAGCTTGTTAGACTCTCTCCAAGCCCGGCTCGAACCCGAACATATTCAAACCATGGAATAGTTTAATACTAATATGGTAAGAGTTAGAGGTCAATCGTTAGCTTTGGTTGTTGGACTCTCTCCAAGCCGGGCTAATTGGTTGAATGCGCTCTAACCATATTAAAACTATGTCTTGATTAATGGGTTGTCTTTAACCTGGAGCATCGGCTTATTGGACTCTCTCCAAGGTCGATGTGAAGGGAGGTGAAGTTGGGTGCTATGAATATGATGCATACTTGTTAATGAGTTAATAACCCGATGTATGTGTGAACATTCAATTAGTTGATAGCACATTGTGATAGTTGCATATATGTGATATGCAATCGGTATATGTGATACCTACCATCGTAGCTATGAATGGCTTGTTGGACTCTCTCCAAGGTTGTTCATATCTATGATGGATATCAGCCCATTCAGAGATGGACCTACGATCTCCCGAAGTGATTTTGAGGTTTTGAAATTCGAAAAAATGAATGAGATTTATGAATGTATATTGATGGAGAATTGTTCTCAAGGTTTAAAAGCTTGCGAATGTCCTCGAAGCACCTCTTCCCGCCCGTCCTAGTGACAATGCAACTCTGGACAAATTGTTGGCCTATCAGAAACATGTGATTGATTCTGAAATGACGAGTTGCATCATGCTAGCTGCGATAGTACCTGAGCTGCGGGAGCAGCATGAGCATATGGATGCTCATACCATAGTCTTTCATCTTTATGAGTTGGTTGATGAGTAAGTGAGATTCGAAAAGTTCGAAGTCTCCCAGCTCCTCTTCACCTCTGAGATGCAAGAAGGTTCATCTGTGGTACTGCTCAACATGTTGAAGACTGTGGAGCCTTCTGTGAAGCATGAGTAGGGGACGGTGCTGTAAGTTGATTCCTCGAAGAAAGGTTCTAAGAGGAAGTCAAAGGAATAGCAGAATGGGAAGAAAAAGGCTAAAAAGGCAGAACCAGCTCAAAAGGGCACTTGCCATCATTATGGCAAGGAGGGCCATTGGCGAATAAATTGCAAGATTTATCTTGAGTTCGTGAAGAAGAATAAGGCATCGGATGCCCCATCTTCATCAGATATCTTCGTTATTGATTGTCATTATATTTCTTCAAACACTTGGGTATTGGATACTGGGTGTGGCTCACATATATGTAATGACATACATGAGCTAAGGAATATAAGAAGACTCATCAAGGGAGAGTTAAATTTACATGTTGGGAATGGAGCAAAAGTTGCTGCACTCGCCATCGGAATATATTTGTTGAAACTCCCTATAGGACTTGTCTTAGAACTGGATAATTGCTTTTATGTTCCTTCGTTGATAAAGAACATCATTTTTTTTTCTTGTTTAAATAGAAATGGGTACCATTTGACTTTTAGTAACAATTGTTGTTACATAACTTTGAATGGAGTTCTTTATGGGACTGAAACTTTAAGCAATGGTATTTATACGTTGGACATATCCAGTGACATTTTCAATATCGAAGCGAGCAACAAGCATGCTCGAAAGGATAATCAATTAGACTCCTACATGTAGCATTGTTGTCTTGTCCATGCAAGCAAGAAACTCATGTCCGAATTACACCGATGTGGAATTCTGGAATCGTTTGAATTGGATTCATACGTTACATGTGAATCATGCTTAAAAGGCAAGATGACCAAGTTACCTTTTACTGGTAAAGGTGAACCGGTGGGTGAGTTGCTTGGTCTAATACATACTGATGTATTTGGACCTATGTCAACTCAAGCCTTAGGAGGTTATAGCTACTTCATTACCTTCACTGATGATCACTCACGGTTTGGGTATGTGTTCTTGATGAAACACAAGTCTGAAGCCTTTGAAAGGTTCAAAGAATTCAGAAATGAAGTAGAGAAACAACTTGGCAAAAGTATTAAAATACTTCGATCGGATCGAGGTGGTGAATACTTGAGTCAAGAGTTTCTAGATTATCTGAGGGACAATGATATATTGTCTCAATGGACTCCACCATATACACCACAGCATAATGGTGTATCTGAGAGGCATAACCGGACCTTGTTGGACATGGTCAGGTCAATGATAAATCATGTGAATCTTCCCAAGTCCTTTTGGGGCTATGCACTTCAGGCAGTTGTTTACTTGTTAAACAGAATGTCAACCAAGGTAGTCTCTACTACTCCATATGAGATATGGAATAGTAAGAAACCTCATGTATCTTACTTGAAGATATGGGGTTGTCTTGCTTATGTGAAGCGGACTGTATCAGCCAAATTGGATGCTAAGTCTGATAAATGTCTATTTATTGGATACCCTAAGGAAACAAGGGGTTACCAATTCTATCATCCTATGGAACAAAAGGTGTTTGTTTCAAGGCATGCTGTATTTCTAGAGAAAGAGTTTCTCTTGCAAGAAAATAGTGGGAGTGTCGTCGAGCTTGAGGAGGCTCGAGAGACTCAAATAGACATTGATGAGATACCTGGTGAAGCACAACAACCAATAACTCATAGTGATGAGTCATCGAATGGACCTATTGAGACACCATAACTTCATATATCTGGTAGAACACGCAATATTGCTAAGAGATATGGATTTCTTGTAAGTGAATCGAATGACGTGTTACTCATTGATGATGAGGAGCCTACCAGTTATGAAGAAGTTCTGACAAGTTTAGAAAGGGATAAGTGTCTTGAAGCCATGAAGTCGAAAATGAATTCCATGTATGAAAACCAAGTTTGGAACTTGGTTGACCTACCTGAAGGCATAAAGCCTATAGGGTGCAAGTGGGTTTTCAAGAAGAAAACCGACATGGATGGTAGTGTGATTACCTATAAGGCAAGATTGGTGGAGAAAGGATATCGTCAAAAGCAAGGTGTTGATTATGATGAAACCTATTCGCCTGTAGCTATGCTTAAATCCATTCGGATGCTCGTGGCCATAGCGGCTCATTATGATTATGAGATATGACAAATGAATGTGAAAACAGCTTTCCTTAATGGAAACTTACTCGAGGATGTGTATATGATACAACCTGAGGGTTTCACATCGGTTGATAAAACCAAGGTATGCAAATTACGACAGTCCATATATGGATTGAAGCAAGCATCCAGGAGCTGGAATATCCGTTTTGATGAGACAATCAAAAAGTTTGATTTCTCACAAAATCTAGACGAACCTTGTGTGTACAAGAAGGTTAGTGGGAGTGCATTCATGTTCCTAGTATTGTATGTCGATGACATATTACTTATAAGAAACGATGTTTCAGTCTTACAGTCGATTAAGATTTAGTTGTCCAAGACATTCTCCATGAAAGACTTAGGAGAAGCAACCTACATCCTCGGGATTAAGATATATAGAGATAGATCGAAATGGTTGCTTGGTCTTTCGCAGTCTACATATATAGACCGAGTGCTAAAGAGGTTTAGCATGTCGGAATCCAAGAAAGGCTTTCTACCCATTAGGCATGGGATACACCTTTCGAAGTCTATGTGTCCGCGCACAGAAGACGAGAGGATTTGCATGAGTAAGATTTCCTATGCATCCGCAATAGGATCTATCATGTATGCTATGTAATGTACGAGGCCTGATATATCGTATGCTCTGAGTGTCATGAGCAGATACTAGTCTAATCTAGGAATGGATCATTGGGTGGCTGTTAAGATGATCCTTAAGTGCTTGAGAAGAACTAAGGATGCGTTTCTAATATATGGAGAAGGGGACATGGTGATACGTGGGTATATGGATGCCAACTTCCAGATAGACAAGGATGATTCCAAGTCTCAGTCTGGGTATGTATTCACCTGGAAAGGAGGTGCAATAAGTTAGAAAGGTTCCAAGCTTGACACTATAGCAGATTCTGCCACTAAGGCAGAATACATTGCAGCTTTGGAAGCAGCAAAGGAAGCGATTTGGATCAAGAAGTTCATCTTTGAATTTTATGTGGTCTCATCAATGATCCAAACATGTGCTTCGCCGCTATCATCTGATCAAAGAGATTGTTAGTAGGAAGGAAATACAAATCGAGAAGATCCCACTGAAAGGAACTTAGCAGATCCTTTAACTAAGGCATTACCTCAAAGTAAGTTTGAGGGTCATGTTAGAGCTTATGATATTGGATACTGTAGCGATTGGCATTAGGCCAAGTGGGAGTTTGTTAATAATATATGAGAGATGTCCTAAGGCAATCGCCTTATGTTTGAACCATTTATATGATAAATGAAGATTCACTATTTGAGTATACATGTTTTCATGTATTTGATTAGATCTTAAACTCATTTACTGAATGTCCACGATACGATTAACAACATGAGAGAATTTGTGATTGGATCACAACTAGTGAGTATCTCTACATGTGTAATTGTGATGTATCGGAATTATCCCTAATCGATGAATTTGGACACCATCAATTCTGTCGAGACTAGCACGAGGTATACTCCTTGGTGTATCTAAGCAGCTGATTCTCACTGGCTGGAGACATTGTGATGTCCGGAGTTAATCGTGGATGCTAGTTATGGTAACTAGTTCATTGGAGTGACCAACCGTAAGACTTTATATGGTTCTCTACATATATAGATATGTCAATAAAGTTCTTACTATAGCTTAAGTGCGATGTTTCTTTGACTTGCGGTATTCAAGTCATCTTGATCATGAAGACTTATGCTTTGACATCTTAAGCAAGCATCTCTGAGGAGATGTGGACCCGGGATGATTGGGTATAAGTCGAAGTGATCGAAGGTGTTTGAATAGCCTATAAAGGATTCACCACTCCTTGCGAGGAGATGTATACCCATGGCCTCTCGTCGGATTGTTACTAAAGTCTTTGGCCAAAGCATTACATGTTAAGAGTAAGGTACTCTTGGATACATGTGCAGTAACTAGAATCCGTAGGACGAGAAAATGATACTTGGGCTAGGTGTGACATAGTCAACCTAGTGGGGACTGACACTATAGATCATGTCCTGAACCAAGTGGGTATAAAATGAGTGAAAGGAATGGGGCACGATTCATTGTAGTTGTTGAAGGGTTTCAGAAATAGTTCTGGATCAACCATTGATCTTTTCGGTTAATTGGGGATCATGATGTACTACTAGGTGCCACTCATGATTGTTCTATAATTAATGGTTAATTATAGACGACCAACATAAATCGAGAACCTATTTAGTCACACGCACAACGAGCGTAATCCGAAGGATTTAAAACGAGCTTGAGAATGAGATTCTCAGACCGAGAGAAACTAAGTTTGGTTGGACCAAACAAGGAGCGAGCATGAAATTATTTCAGTCGCAATGGAAGCGTGGATGGACCGTGTCTTATGAAAACATGATGGATGAACCAAATTGGTTTGGTTCTAATCCAATAGTTGAGAATAAACCAAAGGGGTTTGGTTTGTTTTAAACGAATGAACCAAAGTTGGTTCGGTTCGTTTTAACTTAAAATAGACCAAATTGGTTTGGTTTATTTTAACTTAAATTAATGGAGCGGGTTAACGGGTTTTGGTTATGAACCAATAACCATTAGGAGAATTTGTTCTCTATAAAATAGGGCTCAAGGAAGCCCTAATCCAAAGTTGCCGCCCCCTCCCTCTTCTCCTCTAGTGGTCGGCGCCCAAACCCTAGCCGGCGCCCACCTCTTGTGCCACCGTCCAAGTTGTTGCCGGCGTCTAAGCTTCAGCTAACGATCCTCTGGCGACCCTCCGGTGATCTTCCTTCGCTTCGGAGACAAGGTGACCATCTAGCTTCCTTATTTGGTTGGCGCTAATCCTCCACCAAAGCTGTCCAGTTTTCTGGACAGCTTGTTTACTTCGTGTCGGAGTGTTGTTTGGACGATGTTTGGAGCTCCGACAGCGGCTTCCTTGCTGGGGATTCGATCTCCGGTAATTCTCATAGGTGGAGAACGAAGGATTCATCAAACGGTGGGCAAATACCTCTCCGGAGAAGAGAGTTTTTGAGGACTCGTTTTGAATCCGAATTTTGATTCGGATTGTGATCTTCTCTCGATCATATCATCTTCGACACGAGGCTAGTGACTCGTACAAAGATGAGGCTCGTGACTTTGTGAAGTCATCCTGAAGATACTCGGCGTGGATACGGATAGAGGCGATTCTAGTGAGGGTTGCTCCGGTTGATGTCTTTCCCACTACACGTGATACGTCAGGTATACGTAGAATAAATTTCCTTTTATTGCAAAATTTGAAACTATGGTTATGTCTACACATGTTGTACTATGCATGTGTGTGGTGTGTGTGTTGTAATAAATTAGATTTATTATTTTTATTTCTTCCACTGTGCACATGTTTACGAAACATGTTCGAACATACACTCGTCGCAGTGCCGTAAACGCAACATGCTGGGCTCGCATATTGATAAACGATTTTAATTGTCACAATACCGTTCCAAATTATTTACTGAACCCCCTAACTACACTAATGCAGTATAGGACTGACTCGGATCGTCTCCAAACGAACCTAATGGCTGGACATTTGTTTTTAAACAGAAGTTAACACTGGGGTTTTTTACAATTATCAAAATAATTATTCAAAGCTAACCTAATGTAAGAACGATTCAACCTTGCACCGCACTGTCACTATACGATGCAATGGCCAAACAATTCTGGTAAACAGACATGGAAATAAAATATGCAGGAAGTAAATCTAACTACCAAATAACAATTAACAAGTAACTATCCTAATGCGTAAAAGTAGTTAATCACGCACCGCACTGTCACTATACGGTACAATGATCACGAAACAAAGGTGAACAATTCAACCAAGTACCGCACTGTCACTATATGACACAGTGATCAAACAATCACTAAAAAGCTAAACTAAATGCAAGGAAAGAAAGCAATTCAACCAGGCACCGCACTGTCACTATACGACACACTTGTCGAATATAAATGAAATCTAAACTAATAACGAAAGCAATTCAACAAGGCACCGCACTGTCACTATACGACACACTGGTCGAATGTAAATGAAAACTAACCTAACAAATTCAAGCACTCCAACCAAACACCATACTGTCACTATACGATGCATGGATTGGACAATTTTAATTGATGGGGTTAGTACATTAGCAACAAGAAATTAAACTAACCTACAAATGCACGACGAACAAAATTTAACAACTAAGAAACAACCAAACCTATAGAAATAACATTGCGCATAAACGAACAAACAATTAACAGAACAAACCTAATCAACTACTAACAAATGCATAATCTAACAGGAATAATAAACAGAATGTAACTAACACAAAATCCCAACTAATTAGGTGTTTAACACATGAACAAACATTGATCCAAATAAAACAATGACTGGTAACCACACGACGGTCACAACAAACTGAATAGCCACTCCGGTGGTGAATGCGAAGCTGCCCAATCAGCGCAGCAGGAAGGATGGACAGACGGAGGAATGCGATCACTATTTCGGAAGCTCTGGATTCACCGGACAATAAAAGAAATCTTCACCGAATAGAGATGGAGCTGTCCTAATCCGACACAGCTTGTGGGTGGCTCCGGCGAGATGGAACGGCCTGTCCCAGTCGCCGGAATGGAGTGGACCGCCGGTGAAGGGTGTACTCGCCGGAATCCCGCGCTCATCCCACTTTTGATCAGCTGTCCGAATCACGACATCTGATCTTCCGTCGAGGATCGGATGGGATCATCGCCGACTGTCGGAGGGAAGGTCGCCAGATTTACTGCCGGACTGTCACCGCCGCATGTGTAGTCACTGATCACCACGTTCACGAGAGGAAGAAGACAGCCGCTCGAAAGGATTCTACACGATTGATTCTGCCAATCGTGATTGAGGTAAGGTTTTAGTGATTTTCCCCCAGTCGTCCGATTTGAGCCTCATCTGATCCCAGTCGTCCAAACAAGCTAGGGTTTGATGATTTAATAACTCAATTAAGGTTGTGCATCCTACGACTGGAATCAATTTGATTTCAAATGGACGAATCTGATCCATCTGAAGGGCTAATCATGATCGGCCGAATCTGGATGAAGGGCTCAGATGTCTAGAACAAAATGTATGCACCGGATCTCTCCAGATCTGGGTAGTTGGCTTAGAATCAAGCCGCTTTCATGGACGGTCCAGATTGATCAGATTTGGTCCCTTGCTTAAATTGCTTCTGATCTCGATAAAGAACTCAGATTAAGCCAGCTTGAAATGCCCTTTATGACCCTAGATGAAGCCATATTTGATCCACTGTGAGTCTAGTCCAGTGGCTCATCTCGATCTCCTACAAACAAAGATAAAATTTGCATATAAGTCTAAAAATTAGTAGAATTTACAATAAGGTCCAAAAATATATCCAACTCATGAAACATGATAATAATCAATAATAAATCACTTGAGAGGATAAAAACAGTGATATTAAGGACCAAAATAATATAAAAAAATGACAGTTATCAATTCCCTCACACTTATTTTTGCGCATCCCGAGCAATAATGAAAATAAAGAAACACTGACTCACTCACTCATTCCCCAAACAATACCCAGATCAATAATTCAGAGATAAGAAAAATAAGTTACTTAGGATCACCAAATAGGTTTGAATCTTAGGTAGTCAAAAGATTCGACTCCTACAACAGTCAACATGTATGATGATTTACAGTCCAATCAAATAGACTAAGCCTGATACAAAACCTCCCAAAATGGATACATGCACTGATGCTCACATAATAAACGTAGGAGTGGGGCGCCCTCAAAACAACATGTAATCTTGTACTACCATATGCTTGCTTATTGTCTACTTCTCTACTGCTATCAATACATTCCATACATGAATCAAAAGGATTTATCAGGAATCAGAATGAGATCAAAAGTAGACCACAGATAAAGTATGCAAAGAGTAGTACAAGACAAAGGTACAAATGAATAGGAAATAAGAGAAGAATTGGAGAAATAAACCTGATGAGTTGCTCTGTGAAATGCTCAGTAACCAACAATATGGGAAGAGGCTAAGACAATTGGAAACTTTAGAATTGGATTCAGGATCAATTGGCTCTATCCAACACATTGCAATTCCATTTGCCTGCATTACAATTGCACTTTTTTTTTTACAAAAGAAACATCAATGGCGCCAATTTTTTTTTTTTGTGTGCAGAAAATCAAGTACTAATCACAGGCAAATATATATTAGGACCAATGACCTCTGAAAACTATGCCTTCCATATCATGTTTCCAACAAAAATAATATAACTCCTCCCCCACACTTAAAAATTTTATCCATCTCGGACAATACAACCCATCAAACTATTTCTCCAACATGAAAAATAATAGATATACAAAAGATAATCCACAAAGATACAAAGACAATGGATAGCAAATGAAGAGATAAGACAAGTAAGACATGGAAGATGGAAGTATCAAGTGGATTAGACAATCAAACCAAGTCAGGAAAAGAATCCAAGAATGAAATCCTTCATCATATTCATGCAAGTAAATGTTACTCCAGTTTTGAAAAGACTCAAAGCAAGTTCTAGAGTAACAAGAATCACATGTGTTATCACACAAAAGTGGGTAGATGATAAGAATGGCTTGCAACCTCACTAGGTGAATCAAAATCAAGCTTAGTCTATCAATACAAAGTTCACCATCATAACAAGTGACTGCATGCAGGTGAAGTCTCCTATCATACACAAAAATCCACAATTTGATGATCAAACTTAACTAATTTTTACCACCTCTGAAATGATAATAAGGCATGCATAGGGAATATTATTTGACTCAACAACAACACTAAACCTAGGTAAACAGGCAAACAAACAATCAACCACACAAATTATTCCGAACATGAAAGGAATAAAATAAATGCAGTGAATAAAAGAACACACTCCCCTTTCAAGTCAGAGAAAAAACATCATGTCTAGCCCCACCGTATTCTCTAGAATATACTTGATCTCTTTGCTCGACACTTCATGAGTCTGTTGCAAAAGTGAGACCCTTGATCGCTAATGATCGCCCTAGGAACTCCAAATCTGCAAAATATGTGAGACCTAAGAAAATCCACAACAACTAGAGAATCATCAATCCTGGTGGGGATGGCCTCCACCCATTTAGAAACATAATCATATGCCAAAAGAATATATGAAAATCCAAAAGATACAGGACACATACCCATAAAATCAATACCCCAAATATTGAAAATCTCACAGAATAACAAAAGTTGTTGAGGCATTTCATTTCTACGTCCTATGTTCCCTGTTCGTTGACATCACTCACAAGACTTGTAGAATTCAAAGGCATCATGAAATAAGGTGGGCCAATACAAACTAGACTATACAACTTTTCTAGCAATCCTTTGGGGTCCAAAATACCCCCCACAAGCCAGAGAATAACAAAAAGTAAGTACGTATGGAATGAAACTCATAATCAAGTCCACATCATCTAATAATCTGATCACTACAAAATTTTCAATGATAAAGATCATCCCATACATAATACTTAGCATCACTTTTCAATTTCTGGACTTGTGCATGAGTAAAATGTGAAGGTACAACACGATAACTAAATAAATAGCAAGATCTGCATACCATGGTGTCTTACCCTACAGGTGAAAAATTGCTCATCTGGAAAAGAATATGCTATGGGGGTGGACTCGATCTCCATCACAATCCTGGTCAAACTGAAATACCACCTCCTTCTACAACAAGTTGGTCAAGGGTAGGGCAAACTAAAGTCTCTGATAAAACGTCTATAGAAACCTGCATAACCCAGAAAAGCATGAACTTCCCTCACAGAAGCGGGGTAAGATAAAGAAGATATAACATGAATTTTAACAGGATCTACTTCAATACCATACACAGAGATAATACAACCTAAGACTATCCCATGCTCGACCATGAAATGACATTTCTTACCACCATCTGATGGAAGTGATCTTTGGGGCATCACCTAAAGTGTGCAAGTCCCTACACATTTCATATCCCTGTCTACAATAAAGAGGGCCCACAGATAGGTCCTAACAACAAATCATTATCAACATCAGAATCAACAAAATCAATAAAATCACAACAAAATATAGAAGGTGCAGAGATATCCAAATGAAAAAATAGACTAAGAAATAAAATTTATGCAGTCCAACTCATCAGCTATAACCATGCTAAGAATATAATGATTCTCCATCAGGTACCTCATAGTGTCCAAAATACTGAACCGAACTACAATATCTCCTACCTCCATAGGAAGAGTACAACTTCTCATGAACACACAGATCTTTAAAAAAAACTTGGCATACTTGGGAATCTGTTAGCTCTTGGAATTCCCTAGCTTTTTCTTCAACAACCCCCTTCCTAGGCTGGGCCTCTGAGGGAAGAGAAAAATTGCTGCATAAAACTCAAGTAGATTATCACCTGAAGACCTAGTCATCCACACAAACAAATACAATGAGAAACAAATATAGATAATAAGAAAGACAATAATAACAAAAGAAAAAGAAAACAAATAAACAAACTACAGTTTAAAGACAAACGAACCCATTAAAGTTCCCCAACAACGGTGCCAAAATTTGACAAACGATTTTAATTGTCGCAATACTATTCCAAATTATTTACCGAACCCCCTAACTACACTAATGCAGTATAGGACTGACTCGGATCGTCTCCCAACGAACCTAATGGTTGGACGTTTGTTTTTAAACAGAAGTAAACACTGGGAATTTTTACAATTATCAAAATAATTATTCAAGGCTAACCTAATACAAGAACGATTCAATCTTGCACTGCACTGTCACTATACGATGCAATGGCCAAACAATTCTAGTAAACAGACATGGAAATAAAATATGCAGGAAGTAAATCTAACTACCAAATAACAATTAACAAGTAACTATCCTAATGCGTAAAAGTAAGGATCACATTATACTGCATAATGATCACGAAACAAAGGTGAACAATTCAACCAAGTACTGCACTGTCACTATACGACACAGTGATCAAACAGTCACTAAAAAGCTAAACTAAATGCAAGGAAAGAAAGCAATTCAACCAGGCACCGCACTATCACTATACGACACACTGGTCGAATGTAAATAAAATCTAAACTAATAACGAAAGCAATTCAACCAGGCACTGCACTGTCACTATACGACACACTGGTCGAATGTGAAAACTAACCTAACAAATTCAAGCACTCCAACCAAACACCATACTGTCACTATACGATGCATGGATTGGACAATTTTAATTGATGGGGTTAGTACATCAGCAACAAGAAATTAAACTAACCTACAAATGCACGACGAACAAAATTAAACAACTAAGCAACAACCAAACCTATAGAAATAACATTGCACATAAACGAACAAACAATTAACAGAACAAACCTAATTAACTACTAACAAATGCATAATCTAACAGGAATAATAAACAGAATGTAACTAACACAAAATCTCAACTAATTAGGTGTTTAACACATGAACAAACATTGATCCAAATAAAACAACGACCGGTAACCACACGACGGTCACAACAAACCGAACAGCCACTCCGGCGGTGAATGCGAAGCTGCCCAATCAGTGCAGCAGGAAGGACGGATAGACGGAGGAATGCAATCACTGTTCCAGCAGCTCTGGATTCACCGAACAGTAAAAGGAATCTTCACTGAATGGAGATGGAGCTGTCCTGATCCGGAACAGCTTGTGGGTGGCTCCGGCGAGATGGAACGGCCTATCCCAGTCGTCGGAATGGAGTGAATCGCCGGTGAAGGGTGTACTCGTCGAAATCCCACGCTCGCCCCGCTTCTGATCAGCTGTCCGAATCACAACATCTGATCTTCCGTCGAGGATCGGATGGGATCATCGTCGGCTGTCGGAGGGAAGGTCATCCGATTTACTGTCGGACTATAGCCGTCGCGCGTGTAGTCGCCGATCGTCGCGCTCGCGAGAGGAAGAAGACGGCCCTCGAAAGGATTCTGGATGATTGATTCTTCCGATCGTGATTAAGGTAAGGTTTTAGTGATTTTCCCCTAGCCGTACGATTTGAGCCTCATCTGATCCCAGCCGTCCAAACAAGCTAGGGTTTGATGCTTTAATAACTCAATTAAGGTTGTGCATCAAATGATTGAAATCAATCTGATTTCAAATGGACGGATCTGATCCATCTGAAGGGCTAATCACGATCGATCGAATCTAGATGAAGGGCTCAGATGTCTAGATCAAAATGTACGCATCAGATCTCTCCAGATCTGGGTAGATGGCTCAGAATCAAGCTGCTTTCATGGATGGTCCAGATTGATCAGATCTGGTCCCTTGCTTAAATTGCTTCCGATCTCGATAAAGAACTTAGATTAAGCCAGCTTGAAATGCCCTTTATAACCCTAGATGAAGCCATATTTGATCCACTGTGAGTCTAGTCCGGTGGCTCATCTCGATCTCCTACAAACAAAGATAAAATTTGCATATAAGTCCAAAAATTAGGAGAATTTACAATAAGGTCCAAAAATATATCCAACTCATAAAACATGATAATAATCAATAATAAATCACTCGAGAGGATAAAAACAGTGATATTAAGGACCAAAATAATACAACAAAATGACAGTTATCACATATGCTGCAGTATCTCCTGGCAGTAGGCAGCCTCTGCCTGGCGATGGGTAGCCTCCTCCTGGAAGTAGATGCATGGCTCGTCGTAGAACTCCTCGGCGCGGTGGAAGTGCTCCCGGAATCCCTGAAACTCTGTCTGCGTGTAGGTGCTCTGCTCCTCCCATCGCTGCCTCTGTGTCTGTTGCTCGGCATATATGTCGTCGAGGCACGATCGGAACTCTGAAAAATCTTAGGCAGATATACCTGCATCCAGCTCAAAAGAAGAAAAAGGTGGTGGTGTGTTGGCTTTCCGGCACTGCGGCGAGTGTGTGTTCGAACATGTTTCATAAACATGTGCACAGTGGAAGAAATAAAAATAATAAATCTAATTTATTACAACACACACACCACATGCATGCATAGTACAACATGTGTAGACATAACCGTAGTTTCAAATTTTGCAATAAAAGGAAATTTATTCTACATATACCTTACGTATCACGTGTAGCGGGAAAGACATCAACCAGAGCGATCCTCGCTAGAATCGACTCTATCTGTATCCACACCGAGTATCTTCAAGATGACTTCACAAAGTCACAAGCCTCGTCTTCGTACGAGTCACTAGCCTCGTGTTGAAGATGATGTGATTGAGAGAAGATCACAATCCGAATCAAAATTCGGATTCAAAATGAGTCCTCAAAAACTCGTTTCTCCGGAGAGGTATTCGTCAACCGTTTGACGAATCCTTCGTCCTCTACCTATGAGGATTACTGGAGATCAAATCCCCTGCAAAGTAGCCATTCTCGAAGCTCCAAACGTCGTCCAAATGATGCTCCGACACGAAGGAAACAAGCTGTCCAGAAAACTGGACAGCTTGGTGGAGGAGTTAGCGCCGACCAAAGGGAAGAGGGCCAGCTAGTCCTTGGTCACCGGAGCCAAGGAGGATCACCGGAGGGTCACCGACTGAAGCTTGGAAGCCGACAACAACTTGGACGGCGGCACAAGGGTGGGTGGCGGCTAGGGTTTGGGCACCAACCACAAGAGAAGAAGGAGAGGGGGCGGCAACATGGATTAGGGCTCTCATTAAACCCTTGAGCCCTATTTTATAGAGAAAAAATTCTCCTAATGGTTATTGGTTCATAATCAAAACCCGTTAACCCACTCCATTAATTTAAGTTAAAATAAACCAAACTGATTTGGTCTATTTTAAGTTAAAATGAACCGAACCAACTTTGGTTCATTTGTTTAAAGTAAATCAAACCGCTTTAGTTTATTCTTCACCATTGGATTAGAACCAAACCAATTTGGTTCATCCATCATGTCTTCATAAGACACGACCCATCCAAACTTCCATTGTGACTGAAACGATTTCATGCTCGCTCCTTGTTTGGTCCAACCAAACCCAGTTTCTCTCGGTCTGAGAATCTCATTCTCAAGCTCGTTTTAAATCCTTCGGATTACGCTCGTTGTGTGTGTGACCAAATAGGTTCTCGGTTTATGTTGGTCGTCTATAATTAACCATTAATTATAGAACGATCATGAGGGGCACCTAGTAGTACATCATGATCCCCAATTAATCGAAAAGATCAACAGTTGATCCAGAACTATTTCTGAAACCCTTCAGCAGCTACAATGAATCGTGCCCCATTCCCTTCACTCATCTTATACCCACTTGGTTCAGGACATGGTCTATAGTGTCAGTCCCCACTAGGTTGACTACGTCACACCTAGCCCAAGTATCATTTCCTCATCCTACGAATTCTAGTTACTGCACATGTATCCAAGAGCACCTTACTCTTAACATGTAATGCTTTGGCCAAAAACATTAGTAACAATCCGACGAGAGGCCATGGGTATACATCTCCTCGCAAGGAGTGGTGAATCCTTTATAGGCTATTCAAACACCTTCGATCACTTCGACTTATACCCAATCATCCCGGGTCCACATCTCCTTAGAGATGCTTGCTTAAGATGTCAAAGCATAAGTCTTCGTGATCAAGATTACTTGAATACCGCAAGTCAAAGGAACATCACACTTAAGCTGCAGTAAGAACTTCATTGACATATCTATATATTCAGAGAACCATATGAAGTCTTACGGCTGGTCACTCCAATGAACTAGTTACCATTACTAGCATCCACGATTAACTCCGGACATCACAGTGTCTCCAGCCAGTGAGAATCAGCTGCTTGGATACACCAAGGAGTATACCTCGTGCTAGTCTCGACAGAATCAATGGTGTCCAAATCCATCAATTCATCGACTAGGGATAATTTCGATACATCACAATTACACATGTAGAGATACTCACTAGTTGTGATCCAATCATAAATTCTCTCATGCTGTGAATCGTATCGTGGACATTCAGTAAATGAGTTTAAGATCTAATCAAATACATGAAAACATGTATACTCAAATAGTGAATCTTCATTTATCATATAAATGGTTCAAACATAAGGCGATTGCCTTAGGACATCTCTCATATATTACTAACAAACATCCACTTGGCCTAATGCCAATCGCTACAGTATCCAATACTATAAGCTCTAACATGACCCTCAAACTTACTTTGAGGTAATACCTTAGTCAAAAGATTCGCTAAGTTCCTTTCAGTGGGGATTTTCTCGATTTGTATTTCCTTCCTACTAATGATCTCTCTGATCAAATGATAGCGGCGAAGCACATGTTTGGATCATTGATGAGACCACATCAAGTTCATAAATGAACTTCTTGATCCAAATCGCTTCCTTTGCTGCTTCTGAAGCTGCAATGTATTCTGCCTTAGTTGTAGAATCCGCTACAGTGTCTTGTTTGGAACTTTTCCAACTCACTGTGCCCCCATTCAAGGTGAACACGTACCCAAACTGAGACTTGGAATCATCCTTGTCCTTCTGGAAGCTGGCATCCGTATACCCACGTATCACCATGTACCCTTCTCTATATATTAGGAACACATCCTTAGTTCTTCTCAAGTACTTAAGGATCGTCTTAACAACCACCCAATGATCCATTCCTGGATCAGACTGGTATCTACTCGTGACACTCAGAGCATACGATACATTGGGCCCCATACATAACATAGCATACATGATAGATCCTATTGCGGATGCATAGGGAATCTTACTCATGCAAATCCTCTCGTCTTTTGTGCGCAGACACATAGACTTCGAAAGGTGTATCTCATGCCTGATGGGTAGAAAACCTTTCTTGGATTTCGACATGCTAAACCTCTTTAGCACTTGGTCTATATATGTAGACTGCGAAAGACCAAGCAACCATTTCGATCTATCTCTATAGATCTTAATCCCGAGGATGTAGGTTGCTTCTCCGAGGTCTTTCATGGAGAATGTATTGGAAACCAAATCTTAACTGACTGTAAGACTGAAACATCGTTTCCTATAAGTAATATGTCATCGACATACTATACTAGGAACACGACTGCACTCCCACTAACCTTCTTGTACACACAAGGTTCGTTTGGATTTTGCGAGAAATCAAACCTTTTGATTATCTCATCAAAATGGATATTCTAGCTCCTGGATGCTTGCTTCAATCCATATATGGACCGTCGCAATTTGCATACCTTGGTTTTATCAATCGATGTAAAACCCTCAGGCTGTATCATATACACGTCATCGAGCAGGTTTCCATTAAGGAAAGTTGTTTTCACATCCATCTACCATATCTCATAATCATAATGAGCCGCTATGGCCAGGAGCATCCGAATGGATTTAAACATAGCCACAGGCGAATAGGTTTCGTCATAATCAACACCTTGCTTTTGACGATATCCTTTCACCACCAATCTAGCCTTATAGGTAATCACATTACCATCCATGTCGGTTTTCTTCTTGAAAACCCACTTGCACCTTATAGGCTTTATGCCTTCAGGTGGGTCAACCAAGTTCCAAACTTGGTTTTCAAACATGGAATCTATTTCCCACTTCATGGCTTTAAGCCACTTATTCCTTTCTGAACTTGTCAGAACTTCTTCATAACTGGTAGGCTCCTCATCATCAATGAGTAACACGTCGTTCGATTCACTTACGAGAAATCCATATCTCTCAGGAATATTGCATGTTCTACTAGATCTACGAAGATGTGGTGTCACAATAGGTCTAGCCGATGGCTCATCACTATGAGTTATTGGCTGTTGTACTTCACCAGGTATCTCATCAATGTCTATTTGAGTCTCTCGAGCCTCCTCAAGCTCGATGACACTCTCACTATTTTCTTGCAAGAGAAACTCTTTCTCTAGAAACACAACATGCCTTGAAACAAACACCTTTTGTTCCACAGGATGATAGAATTGGTAACCCATTGTTTCCTTAGGGTATCCAATAAATAGACATTTATCAGACTTAACATCCAATTTGTCTGATACAGTCCACTTCACATAAGCAGGACAACCCCATATCTTCAAGTAAGATACATGAGGTTTCTTACTATTCCATATCTCATATGGAGTAGTAGAGACTACCTTGGTTGACATTCTGTTTAACAAGTAAACAGCTGTTTGAAGTGCATGACCCCAAAAGGATTTGGGAAGATTCGCATGATTCATCATTGACCTGACCATGTCCAACAAGGTCCGGTTATGCCTCTCAGATACACCATTATGCTGTGGTGTATATGGCGGAGTCCATTGAGACAATATACCATTGTCTCTTAGATAATCAAGAAACTTTTGACTTAAGTATTCACCACCTCGATCCGATCGAAGTATTTTAATACTCTTGTCACGTTGTTTCTCTACTTCATTTCTGAATTCTTTGAACCTTTCAAAGGCTTCAGACTTGTGTTTTATCAAGAACACATACCCAAACCGTGAGTGATCATCGGTGAAGGTAATGAAGTAGCTATAGCCTCCTAAAGCTTGAGTTGACATAGGTCCACATACATCAGTATGTATTAGACCTAGCAACTCTCCCACTCATTCACCTTTTCCTGTAAAAGGTAACTTAGTCATCTTGCCTTTTAAGCATGATTCGTATGTATCGTATGAATCCAATTCAAACAATTCCAGAATTCCACATTAGTGTAATTCGGACATATGTTTCTTGCTTGCATGGCCAAGACGACAATGCCACATGTAGGAGTCTAATTGATTATCCTTTTGAGCACGCCTGTTGCTCGCTTTGATATTGAAAAAGTCACTGGATACGTCCAACGTATAAATATCATTGCTTAAAGTTCCAGTCCCATAAAGAACTCCATTCAAATTTATGTAACAACAGTTGTTACTAAAAGTTAAATGGTATCCATTTCTATTTAAACAAGAAATAGAAATGATGTTCTTAATCAAAGAAGGAACATAAAAGCAATTGTCCAGTTCTAAGACAAGTCCTGTAGAAAGTTTCAACAAATACGTTCTGATAGCGAGTGCAGCAACCTTTGCTCCATTCCTAACACGTAAATTTGACTCTCCCTTGACGAGTCTTCTTCTATTCCTTAGCCCATGTATGTCATTACATATATGTGAGCCACACCCAGTATCCAATATCCAAGTGTCTAAGAAAATAGAATGACAATCAATAACGAAGATATCTGAAGAAGATGGGGCATCCGATGCCTTATTCTTCTTCACGAACTCAAGATAAATCTTGCAATTTCTTCGCCAATGGCCCTCCTTGCCATAATGATGGCAAGTGCCCTTTTGAGCTGGTTCTGCCTTTTTAGCCTTTTTCTTCCCCTTCTGCTATTCCTTTGACTTCCTCTTAGAACCTTTCTTCGAGGAATCAACTTACAACACCGTCCCCTGCTCATGCTTCACAGTATACTCCACAGTCTTCATCATGTTGAGCAGTATCATAGATGAACCTTCTTGCATCTCAGAGGTGAAGAGGAGCTTGGAGACTTCGAACCTTTCGAATCTCACTTGCTCATCAACCAACTCATAAAGATGAAAGACTATGGTATAAGCATCCATATGCTCATGCTGCTTCCGCAGCTCAGGTACCATCATGGCTAGCATGATGCAACTTGACATTTCAGAATCAGTCACATGTTTCTGATAGGCCAACAATTGGTCCAGAGTTGCATTGTCACTAGGACGGGCGGGAAGAGGCGCTTCGAGGATATTTGTAAGTTTTTCAACCTTGAAAACAATTCTCAAGTTTCTAAGCCAGTCCAAGAAGTTTGGCCCAGTCAATTTATTCGAATCCAAAATGGAACGCAAATTCAAAGACATCATGATCAATAGATTAACTTAGAAATACAAAATGAGCATATATGATAAAGATGATTTAAAATGCATCAATATACATTCATAAATCCCATTCATTTTTTCGAATTTCAAAAACCCGAAAATCACTTCGGGAGGTCGTAGGTCAATCTTCGAATGGGCTGATATCCATTATAGATATGAACAACCTTGGAGAAAGTCCAACAAGCCATTCATAGCTACAATGGTAGGTATCAAATATACCGATTGCATATCACATATATGCAACTATCACAATGTGCTATCAACTAATTGAATGTTCACACATACATCGGGTTGTTAACTCATTAACAAGTATGCATCATATGCATAGCACCCAACTTCACCTCCCTTCACATTGACCTTGGAGAGAGTCCAACAAGCCGATGCTCTGGGTTAAAGCTAACCCATTAATCAAGACATAGTTTTAATATGGTTAGAGCACATTCAACCAATTAGCCCGGCTTGGAGAGAGTCCAACAACCAAAGCTAACGATTGACCTCTGACTCTTACCATATTAGTATTAAATTATTCCATGGTTTGAACATGTTCGGGTTCGAGCCGGGCTTGGAGAGAGTCCAACAACCCAAACAAGAAATGGAACTCTAGTTATAACCATATTAATGGAAGGTGTAGGCTTTAATATTGTGTAAGGGTTTTTTATGTCTCATCCTCTTTGCATGCAAATAACTATTATCTACATGACATGGCATACATGACATACATCTACATGTCACGACACGCATGACATAATGATATGCATCTAATGCAATTACATGACATACAATTATGACATGTACAAAATTTCCTTATATGTCATAACTATTTATGGAAATAAAATATGTTTGAGATTTGATTCTCCAAATTAAATCATGATTAAATTAGGAAATAAATTTCCAAATCTAATCACATATTTTATTTGTGGAAAGTGTTGATTAAGGAAAGTCAATTTAGGAAAAAAAATTCATAAATCATCAAAACTACTTATGGAAATAAAATATTTTAAGATTTGATTTCCCAAATCAAATTATGATTAAATCAGGAAACAAATTTCCAAATCTAATCAAATATTTTATCTATGGAAAATATTAATTTCCATAAATACTTCTAACTTTCCAAAAGTAGAAGATTTCCATAAATACTTCTAGACTTTCCAAAATTAAAAATTTCCATAAATACTTCTAACTTTCCAAAAGTAGAAAATTTCCATAAATACTATTACGGCACCGCGGCGAGTGTGTGTTCGAACATGTTTCGTAAACATGTGCACAGCGGAAGAAATAAAAATAATAAATCTAATTTATTACAACACACACACCACACGCATGCATAGTACAACATGTGTAGACATAACTATAGTTTCAAATTTTGCAATAAAAGGAAATTTATTCTACATATACCTTACGTATCACGTATAGCGGGAAAGGCATCAACCGGAGCGATCCTCGCTAGAATTGCCTCTATCCATATCCATGCCGAGTATCTTCAGGATGACTTCACAAAGTCATGAGCCTCGTCTTCGTATGAGTCACTAGCCTCGTGTCGAAGACGATGTGATCGAGAGAAGATCACAATCCGAATCAAAATTCGGATTCAAAATGAGTCCTCAAAAACTCGCTTCTCCGGAGAGGTATTCGTCAACCGTTTGACGAATCCTTCGTCCTCCACCTATGAGGATTACCAGAGATCGAATCCCCGACAAAGTAGCTGTTGTCGGAGCTCCAAACGTCATCCAAACGACATTCCGACATGAAGGAAACAACTGGACAGCTTGGTGGAGGAGTTAGCGCCGGCCAAAGGGAAGAGGGCCAGCTAGTCCTTGGTCACCGGAGCCAAGGAGGATCACCGGAGGGTCGCTGGCTGAAGCTTGGACGCCGGCAACAACTTGGATGGTGGCACAAGGGTGGGCGGCGGCTAGGGTTTGGGTGCCGACCACAAGAGGAGAAGGAGAGGGGGCGGCAACTTGGATTAGGGCTCTCATTAAACCCTTGAACCCTATTTTATAGAGAACAAATTCTCCTAATGGTTATTGGTTCATAACCAAAACCCGTTAACCCGCTCCATTAATTTAAGTTAAAATAAACCAAACCGATTTGGTCTATTTTAAGTTAAAACGAACCGAACCAACTTTGGTTCATTCGTTTAAAACAAACCAAACCCCTTTGGTTTATTCTCCACCATTGGATTAGCACCAAACCAATTTGGTTCATCCATCATGTCTTCATAAGACACGGCCCATCCACGCTTCCATTGCGACTGAAACGATTTCATGCTCGCTCCTTGTTTGGTCCAACCAAACCTAATTTCTCTCAGTCTGAGAATCTCATTCTCAAGCTCATTTTAAATCCTTCGGATTACGCTCGTTGTGCTTGTGACCAAATAGGTTCTCGATTTATGTTGGCCATCTATAATTAACCATTAATTATAGAATGATCATGAGTGGCACCTAGTAGTACATCATGATCCCCAATTAATCGAAAAGATCAACGGTTGATCCAGAACTATTTCTGAAACCCTTCAGCAGCTACAATGAATCGTGCCCCATTCCCTTCACTCATCTTATACCCACTTGGTTCAGGACATAGTCTACAGTGTCAGTCCACACTAGGTTGACTACGTCACACCTAGCCCAAGTATCATTTCCTCATCCTATGGATTCTAGTTACTGCACATGTACCCAAGAGTACCTTACTCTTAACATGTAATGCTTTGGCCAAAGACTTTAGTAAAAATCCAACGAGAGGCCATGGGTATACATCTCCTCGCAAGGAGTGGTGAATCCTTTATAGGCTATTCAAACACCTTCGATCACTTCGACTTATACCCAATCATCCCGGGTCTACATCTCCTCAGAGATGCTTGCTTAAGATGTCAAAGCATAAGTCTTCATGATCAAGATGACTTGAATACCGTAAGTCTAAGGAACATCGCACTTAAGCTACAGTAAGAACTTCATTGACATATCTATATATGCAGAGAACCATATGAAGTTTTACGGCTGGTCACTCCAATGAACTAGTTACCATAACTAGCATCCACGATTAACTCCGGACATCACAGTGTCTCCAGCCAGTGAGAATCAGCTGCTTGGATACACCAAGAAGTATACCTCGTGCTAGTCTCGACAGAATCGATGGTGTCCAAATCCATCAATTCATCGACTAGGGATAATTCCAATACATCACAATTACACATGTAGAGATACTCACTAGTTGTGATCCAATCACAAATTCTCATGTTGTGAATCGTATTGTGGACATTCAGTAAATAAGTTTATGATATAATCAAATACATGAAAACATGTATACTCAAATAGTGAATCTTCATTTATCATATAAATGGTTCAAACATAAGGCGATTGCATTAGGATATCTCTCATATATTACTAACATGGTGCAGGTGCAGGATCATGTCGACGTGGACTAGGTGGGCTCCTATATAAGTAAGGAATGGAGGGAGAGTGATGCAAAGGGGAGAGACGAGTGCCGATGTGGATGGTCCCTCATATGTCGGGGACTCCACTATCAGGTCGCTAGTTGGCGCATGTAGTGATGGTGGTACAATCGGGGTCGGGGAGCCTAAGGGTCGTCAGGTTTTTCCTCACACAACATAAAGAGTGTCCATCTCTTACAATCATATTCATGGCCATACACACTCCCAGGCCAATCCTAGGGCTCCCCTCTATGCTATCTAGCGCAGTGTAGTCGTACCCCATCCTATGGCAAATGTGGGTAAGCAGGCCCCCCATATTAATCTCTCCTCTCACTGCTTTGCCCATTTTCACTAAGTTTCTAATGAAATGGGACTCTACATCGATGCTACTCCTTTCTTGTAGCATGCCCCATAGGCAAAATAGTTCGCTAGCTCTCACTACACCGTCACTCTCCCCACGACAAAAAATAGTGCTTGCCATGATTCGGTGGAGGTATCGGAAAATGGGGTTTTGGAGGCGTGATGCTTTAGCCCTAGAAAAGTCGTAAGCGTGCTCTCTTGTCAATTCAATCCAAAAGACTCGAGAGTTAAACCCAATAGGGTTCTTCTCTCTCCTCCACTCGGCAAGCCAAAGCATGAGTTCCATTGGTGTAGTGTCCATTCATGCTCAATGTTAAATATCCTAAAGGTAATCCTACCCTCTTCGCTCTCTCTACCCGTTAAGATTTCCGCTTCTAAGGAACTCAAAAATTCTAAAACTATCCTAGGGTATGTTGGGTGTCTTATTCTTATTATCTCTTCCCACCCCATTTTTGCAAATAGGGCTTGGATGTCACCCAACAACCCTAAGGATTCTAGTAAATCTTCATCAAGATATCTGTTAGTGCATATAAGATCCACATATCTCCACAATGGTATGATATTGTCCACTTTGGGCCCAAGCCCTCATGGTTTTGTTTTTGGGCTTTACCCAAAAGGCCTCATACCAATGGAGATATCTTTTCATCTTATAAGCACATGATCTTTTCCATGTCTTACCAATGTGGGACTTTGATTGTATTCCCAATACTCCAACAATCCCCCCCTCAAACGAAGGACCACATTGGGCCCCCCCTCAAGCCTATCCCTCCTCGGAGGATTTTCTCTGCTTGATGTCCGATCTTCAACCCACCAGGACTTCCTGTCAGTTGTTCGGTCCTCCCGACCCAACTAGACTTCCTGCCTGATTTCTAGTTCTCTTGATCCGGACGTGGGAGTTCAACTTCCTTCGTTCGAGGTTCATGGCTTGACATGGACCATGGCTCTGATACCAATTGTTAGTGCATATAAGATCCACATATCTCCACAATGGTATGATATTGTCCACTTTGGGCCCAAGCCCTCATGGTTTTGTTTTTGGGCTTTACCCAAAAGGCCTCATACCAATGGAGATATCTTTTCATCTTATAAGCACATGATCTTTTCCATGTCTTACCAATGTGGGACTTTGATTGTATTCCCAATACTCCAACAATATCTAGTTGCAGTGAGTTTAAGAGTAGAAAGCCTGTTATATCTATCACTATGCTCATTGTTGCGAAAAAGAAGGGTTGGTAAGGTGTTACCTTCCTCCGGAGCTTGAGGGGCTCGGTTCTCCTTGCTCGTCGCTCCGAAGCACTAGATCGAGACACCACTTGCTTGGTCCTCCTCATCCTTGCTTCTTTTGTCTCCCTTAAAGGTTGGAAAAGCTTCTAGGTGGTGGGGAAGAAGGATCCACATGGCTAGGGCAAGAAAAATCAAAACACATGGCGCATTTGGGGAAAAAATGCAATGTGTGTTCTTTTTAACCTCACGTGACACGGCCGTGTGAAAACACACATCCAGGTCGTGTGCGCCTTGGGTTGGTCGGGCACGACCATGGGAAAATACACGGCCAGACTGTATGTCCCCTATTTCTCTCCTTTTGTGCATAACGGTCCGAATTTTTTCACACGCTTTGCCGTGTAAGCTAAAATTGATTTTTATTTTTACCTAGCAAGTTCTTTTTGGTTCTAATGCTAAACAAAATGGAAATCAAAGTTCAAATTAACCAAATGAATGCAATACAATCAAAAGAAAACCTAAAAACTAAACTTGGGTTGCCTCCCATGAAGCGCTTTGTTTAGGAACGTTTAGCTCGACCACACTTCATTATCAACTTGGCTCTGGAGATTTTGTGAACCTCCATTCATCCGTCTCAGCGTCTACATTCGGTGGGCTCGTCTTTATCCTGCTGAAAGCAAAGACATCTAGGTAGGGAGCTCTACACTTTGATAGGTTGAAAATGATTATCTCCCCGTCTACCTCTAAGGAATATGATGTGCCTTTACATCTATGCATGCCCCCGCAGTTGCCAGAAAGGGCCTTCCCAAGATGATGGGATTCTGGGGATCTGGTCCTGTGTTGAGTATGATAAAATCTGTATATATCATGAAATTCTCAATAACCACATGCACATGTGCTAGCATGGCGATGGATTCCTTGATTGAGTCGTCCCCCATACGAATACCAAGGTTCGCTGGTTGGAGCCCATTCAGTCCTATCTTCAAATAGTATGTGTAGGGCATCACACTTACTGATGACCCCAAGTCGCACAACGCTTCATTGAAGCTTTCCCTATAAATCGAGCAGGGGATTACAAATTCACTAGGGTCCTCAAGATGGGGTGGAATCTTGTCCTCAATTTCAGCTTGGTCAGGTAGTGTGGAAATCATGGTTGCACACCTCTTGGCGAATCTGTTTCTTTGCGCTCCTTTCTCGCTGCACCCTCCTTCTTCCTTAAATTTACTCTTCTCGGGTAATGCTGGAGAATTATCCATAGGTTGTGACACGGTTTGGGCTATTTGGGTCACTTGTGTCTCCAACATCCTTGTGTGACTTGCAAGACCGTCCATAGTGGCCTTCAAGTCTCTGAGTGACTCCTCTGTTTTCTGATGCTACTGATGAAACTCTTCATTAGCCTTCGTTTGGGTAGAAATAAAGTCTTCCATCATCAATTCTAACCTAGACTTCTGTGGTTGATGTTTCCCATTGCCTTGCTGCTGCCCATACCCTCTTGATGATTGGAAGTTCCCCGAGTTATTCTGATAGGAAAATTTCGGGTGGTTCTTCCATCCGAGGTTGTAAGTACTAGAGAATGGGTTGTTGGGCCTTTGATTATAGTTCCCAACCGCATCGTAATGCTCAATCTACTCTTCTAAGCCACCCTGCCCTCCATAGTAGTCCTCTCGATACACTGCTGCTCCTTATCCAGAGTCAATAGCCACACATGCAGATGTAGGATTTATAGAGTCGAATCATCTGCTAAGCACGTCCACTCTCGCTACTAGGTGGTCCACAGAGTTGAGAGCATATCGTCCCGCTGCAGGAGCTAGGTGACCACGTTCGAAAGCCCATTGATGGTGGCTCTGGGCCACCTCTTATATTAGTTCCTCCGCTTCCTCTATAGTCTTATTCATAAGTGCTCCTCCTGCAGCAAAATCGAGGGACATCTTTGTGGTGTACGTGATCCCATTGTAGAAGATGTTGATCACCAGCCACCTTTCCAGTCCATGGTGGGGGCATTAGTAAAGTAGTCCCTTGTAGCGATCCCAAGCTTCAAATAGGGACTCCCCCTCCTTTTGACAGAAGCTTGTGATCAGATGGTGCATGTGAGCAGTTTTTCTTGGTGAGAAGTATTTGTTCAAGAACTGCTGCTCACATTGCTCCCATGTAGTAATGCTTCCCGAAGGCAGGGAGTGAAGCCATGCCTTAGCCTTATCCCGCAATGAGAACGGGAATAGGCTCAGGCGGATCGCGTTTGTAGGGACTCTATTTATCTTCATCGTCGAGTAGATTTCTAAGAATGACTCCAGGTGCCGGTTCGGGTCTTCAGTCGCAGCTCCCCTGAATTGACTCTGTTAGACCATATGTATGAGTGATGGCTTTAGTTCAAAGTTGTTTTCTGAAATGGATGGTCCAGCTATATTTTTCCTAAATACTCTAGCGCTAGGGGATGCATAATCCCACAAGGGTCGACTACCTATATTCACTTCGGATGCAGTTTGGTCCTCCATCCTATTTTGTTCGGCTTTCCGATGATGATAGGTTCGTTCAATTTCTAGATCGATTGGAATCAGGCCTTCCGATCCTAGGCATCTAACCATATGAAGAACCAAGCCACAAAATTAGGAGTATTTACCTAAGGTTTAGAGGCAAGAAATAAACTAATCTAGCTAACTAAATCAAAGAGCAAACAAGAAAATGTAGAACTACTGCTAAAATAAAAAAAATTAAATCTAGATATGTAAAATATAAAACTGAAGTAACTAAAATAAAAGTAAAAAAAAAAGAAAGTAAAGCAAGTAAATAAATCTAATCCTAAGTCTGATCCAACTATCCACTTTCTTGATTCGATATCGAATCAATCAGTCCCCAACAATGATGCCAAAAACTTGATGCATGCGAATGCCACCCCAAATCTCACGACGGAGACCGTCGAGGACTCGAAGCGCGCGCTCGCACTCAACGCCTGCAAGTGCACAGATGTCATCAAGTAATAAAGAATATCGATCCCACAGGGACTGAGATTTCGAGTATCAATTTGTCCAGTGGATGTGTTGTTCGGATTGGAAATCTGAGGGTTCACGAATGAGAGGTCATCGGTGGTCCGAACTCAGTATGGTGTCACACGGAAGAAGAGAAAAGTTGCTACGAGGATTTGGATTGGATTCTAGGACTTCGGTTTCATTTGTGTGACACAGAGCATGCTATCAATTGAATGTATCTAGATTTTCTAGCTAGGGTTTTGTAGAAAGGACATCATACACCATGGTACGAGGATGCCGAATCGATCCCTACAACGAGTCAGAAACGAGACACGTTACTGACTCTATCGCATCCTTCTATCCACAGTTGCAGGCGATGAGGCCAACCTCTAGGTTCCTTCTAATATCCCCTAAATCTTAGATACGAGGACTATCACTCCTCGTATCGTCTATGCACAGAAGATAGAAAACTAAAACATAAATCTATAGATCTAAACAATCATTCAACTGCAAATACGATTCCAAAAACAGAAATATATTTGAAATAACAATGTTCTACTCAACACAAACTACTCCCTAATCCTAGAATTGGAGAATCTACTCCATGGATACGAAAAGAGAAACACAAGGCATTGTAGAATTCGTAAATACAAGATAAAGCATGGAAGGATTAGAGATTACAATGCGACGGTGCTCTTCTCCTTGGCATTGAGGTGCAGATCTTGATCCTCGAGTGTGTTGGTGCAAGGGCACCTAAGTCGAACATATATTTTGATTATGGCAAAAGACGCAAAGTCAAGGATATATCGTTATCTCATGAGCTGAATCGAGTGTGCAGAAAAGTGCTAAAGCTGGAGCTGAAGGCTAGCGACACCCGGAGGAAGCCGCGGTGGTCGGGCGACATTCGAGTGACTTTGAAGGGAGCCGAAGGAATTGAGTGGAAGGCCAGAAGCAAAAGCGGGAGGTAAGCTCGTGTGTGCGAGCGTAAGTGAGGTCGTATCCTTCTTACAGGGATGATCTTAAGCGTAGATCCGACCAAAGACATCCTATAGATGGTCTAGGTCGAGATCGGATGGTCGACGACCGTCGAAATTATATTTTTGTTGAGCTAACTTTGACTTGCAGCAAGCATCAATCGACTGACAGCTTGGAGGACTCGACTGCCATCAATCACCGATCCGCCGAGGGATCAAGACTCGACCGATCTTGCCATCGATCGGATGATGGCCATCACCGATCGATGGTCAATGATCAGATTCGAGGAGTCAAGGCTTATCACCCCATTTCAAGGAGATTGGTGCTCAATTGTGATTGGCTAGGGTTCCTCTCGAAAAGGGGCTCAAAGGCTATAAAAGGAGGTCCTAACCTAGGGTTTTCTCATCAATTCTAAGTGCTCAAAAGCCTCGCGACTCTCAAGCGACTCTACAACAACGAAGTGCTGCCAACAACCCTAGTTTAAGTCCTATCTTCGAGTTGTTGGTATAATCTTAGTTTGTCATTTCTCTTAATCTTGCAATTCATTTGTTAATCGAGGCTTTCTACCGTTGCATTTTATTTTAATAGAAGAGAGGGGTTGTCTCTCTATCTTTTGCTTCGAAGGTTTTTGTAATCGTAAAACTCCTACCTCCAACGAGGAGGAGTATTTTAGTGAATTGCCCTCCGTACACGGTCTAGGATCATTAGGGCCTTGGAGTAGTGGCCGAAGGCTACGAACCAAGTAAAAAAACTATTTGTCTCATTTAGTTTTACATTTCCGCTGCATTTAATTGTCTACCGAATGATTTAAAAGTAAAAGTGTTTATCGTTATTCACCCCCCCCTCTAGCGATCCACTCGATCCAACAATTGGTATCAGAGTCGGGGGCGCTCAGATTCGGTGCAACCACCAGTCGAGCATTTTTTATTTTCGTATTTATCGTTTTAAGATTTCTCCCACACTACTAATCCAAGACCAAGTCTTGGTACATTATTTTTGGTTGTGTTTTTGCAAGTATTGATCGCCTTCGGAGTACCTCACGATCAAACGAGCATAACTTTTGCTACAAGTGGACTCACGAAACGATCTACCCACCAAATCGAAGCTTTCGCAGAGATCTACACTTCTTATGAGGGGTTTACCCTCGTAACAAGCTGATTTCATCCTCAAAAATCGACATTTAGTAGCCTTTCGGGGACATCGAAGGTTGTGAGTACTTACTTTTCATTTAGTTTCTTATTTCTTTGCTTAACTTTCTATTTTTCGTTTGTTTCTTTTTATTTCCCACACTACTAATCCAAGACCAAGTCTTGGCAAGTTTTGTTGTTTTTTTTTGTGTGCAAGTTTTTCTTTATGGCCCAGATTGAGGGGTACAGCACCATCCGACCTCCGTTCTTTAACGGAGATGATTTCCGTTATTGGAAAGGTCGGATGGAGTGTTTTCTAAAAACACAAGTCGAGACTTGGATAATCATCCAAACCGGCTTTGCTCTACCCACTAATGATCAAGGCGAGCCTTTGGACTTCGACAAGTGGAATAATGCAACCAAGAGGCAAATCGAAGCCGATGCAAGGGCAACCCAAATATTGCAATGCAGATTGTCTAAGGAAGAGCTCAACCGCATCGGACCCTTCATCAGCGCAAAATATCTATGGACAAAACTCATAGAACTACACGAAGGGACTAACGACGCGAAGGTAAGTAAGTGTGACTTACTACTTAATAAATTGTATAACCTAAAAATGCAAGAATGTGAGACGGCAACGCAACTACACGCTCGTGTCCAGGACATTGTCAACGGATTGCACACCATCGGACACAAGGTCGAAAACCGTGACCTCCTAAGGTACGTTCTTAATTCATTTCCTAGGACTACCTTGTGGGCATCCATGGTTGATGCCTACAAGGTTTCTAAGGACCTTTCAAAGCTTAGGTTAGACGAGTTATTTTCCGAGTTTGAACTTCACGAGCAAACTAACATGGTCTGGGCTGAGAGAGGTATTGCTCTACTTGCAGGACAAAGAAGCAAGGCACCCACCAAGCAAGAAGATGGACTCGAACCCGAAGACGAATCAGAGTCCGAATCCGAAAAGGTGGAAGCAATAGTGAACGTAGTGCGGAAGATCGTTCGGAGGGAAAGGAGGCTACTAAAAAACAAAAAGAGGGCACAATTCAAATCAAATCAAAAGAAGGCATTTCATGCAACATGGGACAACGAAGAAGGCGTCGACATAGCATGCATGGCAAGACCCAAAGTGTCCGAGTCCGAATCTGAATCAAACTACAACACCGACTCTGAACTCGAGGACTACTTCGAGAAGCAACTCAAAGCCGGACCGAAAGATAAAATTAAGGTTAGCCGCTCACTAATTCATACGCTTTACAATACGATTAAATTGCTAACTAGAAAATTAGCTAAATCCGAGTCTAGGGTCGAGTCCTTGGTTGAGGAGGTTGAAACCCTCAAACAAGAGACACCCCTAAACTCTTCGACTAGTCGAGTTCAAGAGGAGGACTCAACTCGAGTTGAAAAACTCGAAGAAGAGAACTCTCTCTTGAAAGGGCAAGTCCAAGAGCTCGAAGCTCGGTTGAACAAGTTCTCGACGGGGTCCAAGAATCTTAACCGACTTCTTGGAACTCGAGAGAGTGTACTGTGAGCGGACTCGGATATAGCTCAAAGACTACGAATATATCTTACATGTCTATCGTAAATCTTAGTCATCATCGAGTCCAAGCATAGGTCCCGAGAACTTTATTAAACTCACATATAAGGACCAATAGGTTTTGGATTCCCAAGGATCAAGTTCATTACTTGACCAGACCATATCGGTTCAATGATCCAGGGGGAGCTAATACCAAAATAGTATATCCGGTAACCTAAAACTCTTATTTATTTTATAATGGTTAGATAGGACTATAACTCATCAATGCTTGATAACATAGTACCAGGACGCGGCGAGATGATAGTACGCTAGGAAAGCAGAGTCTTGTGTATTCGGGCTAGATAAGGCGTATCTAGTTCGGTGCACTTGACCGAGTGGAACTAGCTGAAGCTACCTCGCCGTATCCTAGACTAGTTAGACCAGGAAGTGGTCTTAGGTGAGTCAAGTTACTATTTTCTCGAAATTGGCTTTGTCTAAGGAAGTGGTCGTTTTTCCGATCAAAGAAGGCCCCTGTGCCTCGCCACGACCTGGAAGCCAAGATCTTGAAAAGGTGACTTGATGAGCTTAGGATCAAATCCGAATCTAACGCAAGATTGACTAGTTTCAAATCATTAAAACTTAATCAAGATAAAATTGGAATCATCTCACACAACATATAAGGTGACCAATTCTAAGACACTTAGAATGGGTGAGATGACTAAGGAACAATTTCAATTTGCATAATCTTTTCAAAAATGCTATCTATTTTTCAAACTATTGAGCTTAAACGTGTACTTATACTCGGACAAAATTCTAAATATACAACCTTCTAGGTCAATGTTTAGCGCCCCCTAACTCTTCTATACCTTATATATTTGATTAAGGGGGAGAGCAAACTAACCCTAAGGGTTATATATATTTTCAAAACTTAATAACGTATAAGTATTGTGGAACTCAAAGCTAATTTTATAAGTATTTTGAAAATCAAACTTAGTTTCCAAAAATCTACATTGTTGGTGCAGAGGGCTATACCTCGAACCAAATTAAATCAAGACACATGCTTGGACTCATGTTAGATAATCTTTATGCATGCTACCTTTTCTATTAAAAAACCCCTACTTTTTATATAAAACCCCATACCTTTTTTGATTCATGGCAAAAGGGGGAGAAGAGCATAAGTTAAGGGGGAGAACAAAATTTAAATTTTTGAAAATTAAACTTTTGTTTTAAAACTCACCGAAGGAGTTCACTACAATTACTCATTTTTTTATATTTTCCCTTAACTTTGCGTAAATTTGCCATAGGATCAAAAAGGGAGAGATTGTTGGTGCAGGGGCACCTAAGTCGAACCTATATTTTGATTATGGCAAAAGACGCAAAGTCAAGGATATATCGTTATCTCACGAGCTGAATCGAGTGTGCAGAAAAGTGCTAAAGCTGGAGCTGAAGGCTAGCGACACCCGGAGGAAGCCGCGGTGGTCGGGCGACACTCGAGTGACTTCGGAGGGAGCCGAAGGAATCAAGTGGAAGGCCGGAAGCAAAAGCGGGAGGTAAGCTCGTGTGTGCGAGCGTAAGTGAGGTCGTATCCTCCTTACGGGGATGATCTTAAGCGTAGATCCGACCAAAGACGTATCCTCCTTATAGATGGTCTAGGTCGAGATCGGACGGTCGACGACCGTCTAAATTATGTTTTTGTTGAGCTAACTTTGATGTGCAGCAAGCATCAGTCGACTGCCAGCTTGGAGGACTCGATGCTGCCATCAGTCGACTGATGATGGCCATCAGTCGACTGATGGTCAATGATCAGATTCAAGGAGTCAAGGCTTATCACCCCATTTCAAGGAGATTGGTGCTCAATTGTGATTGGCTAGGGTTCCTCTCGAAAAGGGGCTCAAAGGCTATAAAAGGAGGTCCTAACCTAGGGTTTTCTCATCAATTCTAAGTGCTCAAAAGCCTCCGCAACACTGCGACTCTCCGACGACTCTACAACAACGAAGTGCTGCCAACAACCCTAGTTTAAGTCCTATCTTCGAGTTGTTGGTATAATCTTAGTTTTTCATTTCTCTTAATCTTGCAATTCGTTTGTTAATCGAGGCTTTCTACCGTTGCATTTTATTTTAATAGAAGAGAGGGGTTATCTCTCTATCTTTTGCTTCGAAGGTTTTTGTAATCGTAAAACTCCTACCTCCAACGAGGAAGAATGTTTTAGTGAATTGCCCTCCATACACGGTCTAGGATCATTAGGGCCTTGGAGTAGTGGCCGAAGGCTACGAACCAAGTAAAAAAACTATTTGTCTCATTTAGTTTTACATTTCCGCCGCATTTAATTGTCTACCGAACAATTTAAAAGTAAAAGTGTTTATCGCTATTCACCCCCCCCCTCTAGCGATCCACTCGATCCAACAGAGTGGCCCTCTTCTTCCCCGATGTGAGTTCCTGAAGCATTTTAGGACTTCAGAGTGTCGTCCTGGCTGGCGTGCCTCCCCCTTAGGATTTGGGTAGAGCTTTCTTTATATAGACATCACGCCGGATCACTGCGAAATTTGGAAAAAACCCTAGCCGCGTCAAATTGCTGGGCCGCCACACGACCGTGTGAAAACACATGGCATGGCCATGTGTCAGGTTGTGGCGGTCGTTTTTGCCTCTTGAACATGGTCATGTGTAGGCACATGCTCTGGTCGTGTTCCCCTCTGTGTCCAGCTGCCAAATGTCTTCTTTTTGCTCCAAAAGTGCGTCGTTTCCCCCACGAAATGCTATCCTGCATACAAAAGTATACAGAGTAGATCTCCAAACTAGAAAACAGAAAATGCATGGAAAATAAAGTGAAATATGCATGAAAAAGACATAAAATGAGATGATATGTGAGCGAAAACTAATATCCTTTATATTTTGCTCACATCACTATTGTCATGCTAAGTCGGTCTATACCGCCAAGACACATTTGGACTTGCGCTGCCAAGACTCCCGCTTGGACTTTACGTCACCAATATCAAACCCCTTGGACTTTCCTTGCGTAATGTTGGACTTTCCAATTGCTAAGACTCAAGCTTGGACTTTTCCCTTGCCAAGACCCATGCTTGGACTTTCCTTACCAACCCATGTTGGACTTTCCATTTGCCAAGACTCAAGCTTGGACTTTCCCTTGCCAAAACCCATGCTTGGACTTTCCCATGACAATCACATTGTCATACGTTTTGTCGAACATCAAAACATCGCTCGAGTCAAACTCGAGTGTGATCAATCGTGACCTAGGCTGATTGCACCAACACCCACTTACACTCCCATACGCTCGTGGCCCTGCTCTCTCACATGTGTTCTCTCCCTTTTAGGTTGTTATCCCTCGTTTGTGAGAACATTATAGGGGGAGATGAATAATGGATCATTCTAAGTGTAAAAAATGATATGTTCATCCTAAATATTTTTTATCATTGGCTCCACAGTTAGATGAAGAGAGATAAATCATGGTCAACCTTTGGCCATATCGATGCCTGATACAGTGGAAGGTAGACACCCTCGCAAACTAATAATGGTTCCTTCTTGATTGAATTGTTCTTAATTAAAAAGTTATATACGGTAGAATAAATATAAAAAATAAAGAATAAGAATACAAGAATTTACGCAGTTTAACAATCCTTTAGGATTCCTACTTCACTAGTTATATCTCAGTTATGAGCCACTAATTTTTTTTCTTTGTAGATACCGTTTGAAAAGGAAGAAACCTCTTACAAATTTCACAAACACACAGACAATTAACTTATACAAAATAGTGATAGAATAAAGTATACAGAAACTTTTGTATCTATTCTAGAAGTCTAGAATGCAACTACACTCATCCTAAAACTTCTTGGATCCTACGAATATATTTCATGAAAGCTTTCTCAATGTAGGATTGTAATTGATTACTTTTTGAATGATTTAAAATGCTACTATCAATCTCTCTTTTATAGACCTATCACTACAAAAATATATCAAAATAGCGACGAAAATAATTTGTTGTAAATTAGCAACAAAATTTGTAATGAATTGTTAAATCGTTATAAATTAGTAATGAAATTTCCAATAAAAAATTTTTTATTTCAAAGATAAGAACATTTTTAACAAATTAAATTTTATCGTAAATTTCATCGCTGTTTTGCAACGAAATTGATTTTTCATTGTAAATTTGCGACGAAAAATCAATTTCATTGCAAAATTTTGCAACGAATATAAATTTATCACAGAATTTGCAATGAAATTGGGATTCGATGCAAACTCTATGATGAATTCTATTTTCATTGCAAATTTTACAACTAATCTAGAATTTGTTGTAAATATTCTGACAAATTAATTTTGTGATGAAATATTTTCATCGGATATTTTCAAATATTTGGCAAAAAAAATCGATGGGAATTAGAAAATTTGCGACGAATTTAATATTCGTCACTAATTTGGCAACGAATTTATTTTTCATCAAAATTAAATTCGTCGCAGAATTTGTAATGATTTAATAATTTTTTACAAATTTTGCAATAAATTTAGCAACAAAAAAATTTCATAGAATTTTTTTAATTTATTTGGATAAAAATGAGATAAAATTTGAAATGAATTTATCTTTCGTCACAGAATTTGCAACTAATTTAAATTATTGTTGCCAAATATTGCAACGAATATTGTAACATAATATAAATCGTCACTGATTTCTCCTAATTAACTTCATCTCCCTTTCCCCTTCTCACGTGCTCCTCCGATCCCTCTTCGGTACACCCTCTTCCTGTCCTCTTCCACTGTCGGAGCACATCCGGTGTCACCACATGCGGCAGCTGCTGGCTACCACGATCTTGAGGCAGCGAGCAGATGCCACGAGATCGCGAGTTCGCAGCAGCGAGCAGCTGCCACGAGCAAGCATCGTGCTCGCGGGAGCTACCGCCGCGAGCATCGCTCGCGGTAGTTGCCACTGCGAGCATCTCTCATGGTTGTTGTCCCCACGAGCAGCACTCACGGCTGCTGCCGCCCTGAGCATCACGTGCTCATGGTTGCTACCGCCTCGAGCACTGCGTGCTCACAGTTGCTGTCGCCTCGAGTAATGCGTACTCACAGCTGCTGCCACCCCAAGCACCGCATGCTCGTGGCTATTATCGCCCCGAGCACCGCGTGCTCATAGCTGTTGCCATCGCGAGCACGTGACAGGGGCACGATGCGACAAGGGCATCACCCCTACCGTGTGCGTGCATCGCAATCATTGCTTGCGGCAGCTCCATCTACACAATTTAATTAGGCCTCTGTGCTGACACATCTCATGAGCTTTAATTCGCATGTATGAACGTCACGGTCATGGCTTGCAAGATTACGACCCTCTACAGTGTGTGTTGACATTGGACAGCCGAGCTAATGAGTCGGATGGCTAATTAACATGATTTGTCAGATTAATATGTTATATAAATAAAATCCTTTAAAATTTGTAATGGGTAATAAAACACAAATTTAATAATTTATTTTTTTAGGTTTGTCATACAGATATTCATACTTCAAGTGATTCGTGTGTTCGTAAAGTTTTCTGTTGTTAGCTCATCCATTGCTTCTACCACATAAGGTATATTTTATATTTCAAAATGTTTACAATTATCATTCTATAATATATATAATGTGTGATTTTATGTATTTCTTTTACCATAAAAATTTAATATTAGTTTGATATGTTTTAGTTTGTAATTCAATATCATACACAAAATAAATAAGTATTAGAACGAAGAATTTTTTTTAAGTACAACTTGATTGCTCAATTAATATCGATGAAAAATGATGAGAATATAATTATTTCTTTATATAAATTTGGAAACAGGACAAATGGAGAGAGAAAGAAGTTGAATATATAAAAAGAATTTACCAGAACATCGAAGTTTAACCGATGGATTTATTATTCGATTGGAACAATTTTTGAATTTTGCTGGTAGTAATGTTGAGTTTATGGATGAGAATAAATTAAGGTGTCCGTGCAAAAAGTATCATGATGGTAAATTTTTTTAGTATGATAAAGTTCGAGAATATCTTTGTAGATTTGGTTTTACCCCAAATTATTATAATTGGATATGTCATGGTGAACAGTTCATATCCGATGAAGAGGTTGGGTGAAACATAAAAAGGACAGTTAGTGGAGATCAAAGATATTATGATTAATTCAATCCATATTAGACGATGATAGTTGATGCAGTTGGTCATAGTTTGAATACCAAATCGAACGATGCAAGTTCTAGTTATCCTCAAACATTTGAACACATGTATACCGGTTATTCATTGTCATTGGAGGAGGTAGAAGTAATAGGTGTTTCTAAAAATGTAAACAATGAACCATATCTCAAATTTCAAGATGTGTTGAGAGCTGCAAATGAACCCGTATGGTCTGGTTGTAATAATCACACTAAATTATCTCTAACTGCAAGATTGTTGAATGTTAAAGCTAAGCATAATGTGTCCGAAGATTGTTTTAATGATTTCGTTCAAGTTATTGGAGAAGTATTGTTGCGTGATCACATAATGCCCAATGATTTTTACAGTATGAAAAAATTTATGAAAGATTTAGGTCTTCCGGTGGAAAGAATTGATGTTTGCAGAGATGGTTGTATGATATATTGGGAAGATAATGCAGATGCAGAGATTTGTAAATTCTGTAAGCAATGTAGGTACAAGAGTACCACGAGATTGAATCATAATAAGCGGCGTAAATCATATAGACAAATATTCTATTTGCCTTTAACTCCTAGATTGCAAAGGATGTATGCATTAAAGGTCACTGCTGAACACATGACTTGACATACAAATCATGAAACAGAGGTAGGGCTAATGTGTCATCCATCAGATGCAAAGGTGTGGAAAAATTTTGATAGAACATATCCTGAGTTTACGAATGAGACTCGAAACATTAGGTTGGGTCTATGTGTTGATAGATTTGCTCCATTTGATAAATTAGGAAGAACTTATTATTGCTGGCCAATTATCTTAACTCCGTATAATTTTTCACCCTGTATGTGTATGAAAACATCGTATATGTTTTTAACATTGATTGTTTCTGACCCTCATAATCCCAAGAAGTTAATAGATGTTTATGTCACGCCCCGAGGGTATACTTGTTCGTCGACCGGACGGTACCGTCTAGTGACAATGTAAGATAAACGCCGATACAAGGCCCACATAGTTGTCGAGATCCATAAACCATATATCATAATAAAGTAACACTACCAAGAATACAACCACAAAGACACAAAGATGTGCACCAGTGCGACTCTAACATAATAACCAAATATAGATAAATCCAACGCCCAAAACAAAACCAGAACCAACATGCAGAAGCAATATAGAATAAAATCCAAAACACACCATCCAAAAATAATACAACACGAATCCGAAATAAAATCCAAATGCTCGGTGTGAGATGGGATCAGTTGGCAGAGCTTCGAGCATCCTATGAATCTTCTACCTGTTACCTGGGTGACAAGAATACCCAAGGTCTGTGGTGGTGAGTATAAAACTCAACGGTAATATGAAAGATAGTGCATGAATAATATATATCAGATGGAGATCAACAAGTATAAAAATGATGGTCAATAGGTATACGTAGGGAGATCAATGTACATACAGTCTAAAGGTACAACAAATAACCACTGGTATAATATAACCAATGAGTATACTAAAAAGGATCAATTGAACAACACAAGGTACTGTCATACCTGTGTTAGTAATATATGAGAGGTGTTCTAAGGCAATCGCCTTATAGTTGTACCATTTATATGTTAAATGAAGATTCACTATTTGAGTATACATGTTTACATGTATTTGAATGGATCTTAAACTCATTTACTGAATGTCCACAATACGATTCACAGCATGAAAGAATTTATGATTGGATCACAACTAGTGAGTATCTCTACATGTGTAATTGTGATGTATTGGAATTATCCCTAGTCGATGAATTGATGGATTTGGACACCATCAATTCTATCGAGACTAGCACGAGGTATACTCTTTGGTGTATCCAAGCAGCTAATTCTCATTGGATGGAGACATTGTGATATCCGGAGTTAATCGTGGATGCTAGTTATGGTAACTAGTTCATTGGAGTGACCAACTATAAGACTTCATATGGTTGTCTAAATATATGAATATGTCAATGAAGTTCTTACTGCAGCTTAAGTGCGATGTTCCTTTGACTTGCGGTATTTAAGTCATCTTGGTCATGGAGACTTATGCTTTAACATCATAAGCAAGCATCTCCAAGGAGATGTGGACCCAAGATGATTGGGTATAAGTCGAAATGTCCGAAGGTATTTGAATAGCCTATAAAGGATTCACCACTCCGTGCGAGGAGATGTATACCCTTGGCCTCTCGTCAGATTGTTACTAAAGTCTTTGGCCAAAGCATTACATGTTTAGAGTAAGGTACTCTAGGATACATGTGCAGTAACTAGAATCCGTAGGATGAAAAAATGATACTTGGGTTAGGTATGACATAGTCAGCCTAGTGGAGACTGACACTAAAGTCCATGTCCTGAACTAAGTGGGTATAAGATGAGTGAATGGAATGAGGCACGATTCATTGTAGCCGCTGAAGGGTTTCAGAAATGGTTCTGGGATCAACCGTTGATTTTTCGATTAATTGGGGATCATGATGTACTACTAGGTTCCACTCATGATCATTCTATAATTAATGGTTAATTATAGATGACCAACATAAATCGGGAACTTATTTGGTCACACGCACAACAAGCGTAATCCGAAGGATTTAAAATGAGCTTGAGAATGAGATTCTCATATCGAGAGAAACTAGGTTTGGTTGGACCAAACAAGGAGTGAGCATGAAATCGTTTCAGTCACAATGGAAGCATGGATGGGTTGAGTTTTATGAATACATGATGGATGAACCAAATTGGTTTGGTTCTAATCCAATGGTGGAAAATAAACCAAAGTAGTTTGGTTTGTTTTAAACGAATGAACCAAAGTTGGTTCGGTTCGTTTTAACTTAAAATAGACCAAATCGATTCGGTTTAGTTTAACTTAAGTTATTGGAGCGGGTTAATGGGTTTTGGTTATGAACCAATAATGTCACGCCCCGAGAGCATGCCGAATCGAAAATCAAACGGACGGCACCTCCCCTGTACGTGGCAACATTTCGGGTTAATACAAGGCCCGTAGGCCCACAATAACAACAATATATATGTATAAAAACAAAAACTACACAAGACACAGCGGAAACAACACGACAACAATACAATCCCACAGAGTGCATACCGATATGACTAACACCAGAACATAAAGAAGCCTCGTCAAAACCCGCACCAACATGTGCGTACATCACATAACACAAATCCATAACGGAATACAAATGATAACACCAAAAATCCGGACTCTCGGAGTTGAGATGAGATGATGCCAGCCAGCGGTGCTCCAAGTCCATCACGAAGTCGGCTACCTGTTACCTGGGCGACAGAAAACCCAGGGTCCGCGGGGGTGGTGAGTAAAACTCAGCAGGTAATAGAAAACATGTATATATGTAATATCACATGTATTTCAACGACATATCTAGATGTACAACAGGTATATCAGCATAGTATATAAATACAAGCATATACCGCCTAATCAATGAATAAACATAAAATGCGTATATACTCAAGTTCAAGTACGCTACTCTGATCCAACCTGAACATATATCCAACATATATATATATAACAGGAATAGTAGATCAACTCAAAATATACTCTAGCTACAGGTCAAGGTATCTATGGTCTATCCAACATATATCAATATCTGACACAACTGTATAACATATGCAAGAAACATGCATGAATATGATGTCCACCCAAATGCAGCAAGCATAGTACAAACAAATGCAACATCACAATAATCATATATATATAGACTGTATCTATATATATATTAATCTCAACCATCCATATATATATATACATGCATATATGTATATATATATGGTAATATGCAAAGCGCCATCAGATACGGCTATGCAGCATGCATGGTCATGTCGGCTCACCCTAAAGCTACCACGACCCCAGTGTGGCCTCGGTGGCTCGAGCATGACAACTGTCCCAACTCAATACCAACCACTACTCTCGAGTGGCCGAGTGGGCAGTATGATCGAGTAGCATATAAGCGTAAAGAGCAAGCTACAAGATGGGGATCCCTGCTGTTGGTCACTCCGACAATCACTACCCATGAGTGGTCGAGTACCACACACGCAGGACTACGGCACGCAAATCCAACTACCACCGTCTATAGTGGTAGAGTGCGGCACCTCAATGCTCTGCCCTCACACCGGTTACTCCTCCTATGAGTAACCGTGGAGGCAGGATGACTGGCGACCCTCTCAACCACAAGGGAGACCTCGTCGCCAGCGTGCATGTAAATGCATGAATGCAATGTCTCACATACAGACGTCTACCATAGACTCTCTATCCTGTAGAGAGTCGTACTCAACTGATCATAATACTCTCTATCCTGTAGAGAGTCATACTAATCTACTCGACGCACTCTCTATCCTGTAGAGAGGCGTACTCATCTGATTATAACAAGCTAGGACCACCGGTCCGTAGCGATACCCTAAGTATCATTCCTCTGACCATTTACACAATATATGTTCGGTGGTAACATATATCCTAAGGGTACTAGAACTAACCCTAGGTTAAAGTCATTATCTACCTACGGATGACCTTTTTGCCCAATATACAATCAGGTTGTCATCCGGACTTTACTCTTTGCACTTAACTTAAACAAATTCTAAGTTACTTACATCACCTATATATATACTCCTAATCATAATAAAATAAACATGATATCAACAATGGAGTTAATAGCCGATGGTAGAAGATCAAGCATACGATAAAAAGAACATGATCAAGGTAATATGAACACCTAACATGCTCATATCAATGACTAAATCTGAATGAAAAACAACTACCGACTGTAGGAAATTACCCACCTGTTTGTAGACACCAATCGTCTTCATGTCCGCAAATACGCCTCGCATCAAAGTCCTGCAAGACAACATGAACTACTATCAGGTTCTATTATACAACGAGTGATCCAATCAAATGCTACATGACTTTGTATCCCGATCAACTAGATTGATCTAGTTATCCACTTATAATCAAGCCTTCACATCTATCCTCATTCAATTAATCGCAAATCAATTCACTCCCAATTATCAAGCACAATATCCTATAACCAAATCACTACAAACTATGTCGAGCTTAGTAACATAATAGAATCGTAGATCAAAACAACTGTACCTCCAACTTGAACCACCTGTCCAAATCCACACTGCTATCAACAACCCTTGACTCATTCTCAGCCGAGCAACCTCTGATCACATCATCCAGCTAGCTCCACAAACCACAACTAACCAACGTTGTTGTATCGGTGAGGTCAGTGCGAGTCACTAAGCGGAAGCTGACAACGACAATCACAATAGGGCAACAATCCACAATAGACAGAAAGGATAAGAACACCGTGAGATTTACCAGCGATTTCAACTCCACCGGCACCTCTCCTCCCCCAATTGCTCGTCACGCAATACCTCCACCTCAGTTGGAACGCCCAACCACGTGACGTGTGGGACGATCTGTCTCAGACGGAGAAACAACTAGTCAGGAGGTAGAGATCGATCAAATCAACCAAGAATCGCGTGTCTTACCTTGCATTCCCGTACGACAACCGTGAAAGCCCAACGAATCCACCGCCGAAACCACCTTCCCCGCCTAGCAACTCGCCGACGCTGAATCTCCTCCTATCCCCTGCCTTCCTGAGCAATCCAATGCCCATACCACTTGCTCCGAGAACGATCGGGAAGAACAACTCCCTCTCGATCGTAAGTTGTCCGCTTTCCCGATCTTCCCGACCACGCACCGCCTCACGCCGGCAGACGCCCCCATGGGCAATCCGTATGGGTGGCCGGGCCGCTGCTGCAGAGGGGAGCCAACCGTGGTCGACTTTCGCTTGCGGAGGGAAAGGAGGCGGCTGTGGCCGGCCTTCACTATCCGAGAAGAGGAGGAAGCGGCGAGAGGCAGAGAGATCGTGAGAAGAGAAGTCGGAAGGGGAAAAAGAAACGGCGCGATTGGGAAATAAGGGAAACGGAAGGAATAAAAAGGGTTTTAATTAAACCCATTAATTCCTAGTAGATAGTCTAAACAGGCTTTACAAAAGCCTGTTCGCTTTATCCCCATGAAACATCCATAAACCTTCCGTTTAAATCCAGAAAAATTTCTAAAAATTCCTGAAAAATTCCATAGGGTATTCTATCAATTACCGAGGATTTTTTTTTCCCGGTATTTTACATTCTCCCCCACTTATAAAAATTTGGTCCCCAAATTTCGTACTAACATGCAAAAATTTACTTCAAGCAAGTTTCCGAAAGGACCACATACCTTCCTTAAGTGACCAGATGAGGGTATCGAGCTCGGATAGTATCTTCCAGCTTTCACGTAGCCTCCTCATCGGTAAGATGCTGTCCTCCAACTTTTACGAGTCGGATGATTTTGTTCTACAGCTGATGCTCCTTGCAACCAAAAATCCGTACTGGAATCTCCTCATAGGTCGCATTAGACTGAGGTATAATCGGAACCTCTTTCAGAACATGGTCAAATCGTGGCACGTATTTCCTTAGCATAGAAACATGAAATAAGTTACGAACACCCGCAAGTGTCGGAGGTAAAGCCAATCGATAAGCTACACCTCCATAATCCACGACACAAGATCTGAATAGATCCTCCAACGTTTGAATGTCATGCTCGCATACCCATCACACGGATGAAATGTTGCACTAAGCTGAAGCTCTGTGCCCATAGTCTGGTGCAGACTCTATCAAAAATCGCGAGGTAAATCGCGAATCTCTATCCGATTTGGTACTTAAAAGTAGCCCACACAATCTGATAATCTTTCGGTAATATAACTCTACCGAATGATCCAACAAGTACGACCCACGAATAGAAAGGAAATGAGCTGATTTGGTCAGTCGATCCACACTCACCCAAATCGCATCATGTCCTTTACGGGTCCTGGACAATCCCGTAACGCAATCAATAGTGATATGCTCCCACTTCCATTTCGAAAGTGGAATTTTTCTGGAGCAATCTAACGGGTTTCTAATGTTCAACCTTCACCTGCTGGTATAGTATATATCCAGCAACAAAGTATGCGGTATCTCTCTTCATACCATTCCACCAGTAAGCATTTCAACTCTCGATACATCTAAGTACCTCAAAGGTATGTAGCCCATCTCGAATGATGTGCTTTCTGTAGCAACTCTTTCTTAAACACTGCAACTCCGGAACCCACTATCCTTATCAGAGACGGGGAGTTATTTTCTCAAAAGAGAAATCCATCAATCATCCAAGATACACTCCACACACGCTGTAAGTGCATGGAAGACTATAGCAATCAATCTCCTTTGTTGCAATTGTTGCAACTGTCCGCGCTCCAGCAACTCTATTGTAGCTACCCAGTAGCTTGTTAAATTCAATGAGCACTTCTGCTCCATACAACTACAAATCCAGATAATAACTACTAAAGTCACGTCATGTATATGACAGACTATCTCGTAGTTTCTTAACTGTCGTAAGCATAAGATACGTCTCATGCAACTGTATCGGATTCGCTCCGATCCCTGAAACGACGCATCTGCGTACATCATCCTTTTATCTATTCCAGAAGGATTAACTAATACTTGCGTAAAAGTTAACCGTCATCTAGGTCATGTAAACTGGTTTCACCAGCTTCTGACTAAATGATTTCCATCATCACCTTTGTCAAACAAGTCTGTGGTATAGTAATGCCAAACATTCTATCCACATCTACAGTACTAACCAAAACATACAAGGAAAATCACCATCTACGGTGGTCGAGTGCGCAACTCCAACTACTACAATCAACAGTGGCGAGTTACAACTCCAACAAATACCAACTGATCCAATCGTGTCCAAGATACACGATTCTTAAATCCAGTGGTGACTAAATCGTTAATTAGTCTAACAACTTTATCAAAACTCATAAAAATTCATACCAAGTATGAAATTGGCGTATCTACACACCTGCATCCCCTTTACTCTAAGCTGATGATATATATTAATCATTACATCAACAATGATAATCGTATGACATCATGTCACTACAATATCAGTACTCCAGTCGTAAACCAACCTTAGAGTATACACAGGTGTCTTTGGCTAATCTAAATAGATCATCTATCCACAACAAGGATATTTATCATGACAACTACTGTATTCCATCATCGATAATCGATGCATACCTTCAAAGGTCCATCTCTCTTTCAACAAAGAGTTCCGGATCTTCTCAAGGAGGAATACTGGGATAGATAAATATCCCCTCCAACATCTCCTATAATCACAACTTACGTTCTTCCAATTTCCATAGTGTTTAACAACACTGATACCAGTTAAAAATATCACTCGATATGTGATCTTCGTTACCAGAACTATTTTCCGCAATCATTTCGATCGCCTACTCCACTTGCCTATGTAATGACAAGGCTAGGAGTTCATCCGAAACTATATCCGAATGCTCTCGGATTATACACACATCAGGGAGACATAATCATGTCATACTTCCCATAATTTAACCATTCGTACGGATATGTCTACAGTAAAAGTATGTCTATCAAAGTCTAAGGACATCCCTCGACTTCTTAATTATTGATCCACATCTCACTAGACGGTAGAGATACCACCGACCCATTAGTTCGATGTATAGGACCTTTCTAATCCAACTAAGAATGTTCTAGACAAAGATACCCGTAAATTACAAGTATCTCTCAATATATTGACATTGAGGGTAAACTAGAGTCATACCCTGAACGATGAAATATTTGTCGATCCGATCCCAAAGGTTCCACGCAGGTCTCGGCCTTTCTCCGAGGAGAATAAGATCAGATCCAACTGTCCACGACAAAACAGTCGCATTTCTACGTCGAATGATCCAAGGATTTTTCCTAGATCATCTGATCCTATCACTTAAATCTACGAGCTGCAATTGTAGAATACCGAATAGATACGACCTTCGTCGTATACTCTCCTCTGCACAAGTCAATCCACATCCGGTTAGCTGTTGTTGTTATGCATGAGTCTTCTACGATGTCTTCTCGATCTCGCTTCGATATCTGCTGTAGGGAAGTATCAAGAAACTTCAACCACGCCTGAGGTAGTAGGTTGCTGCTGTTGAGATAACTCAATCTTACGTCGACCTCTGTTTGTCGGTGATACATCATCCTCCGGAACACCATTGGTAGTCTTGGTGAGTCTTCAAAGTACACCTCCTCCACTTGTCTTGGTTGCTCACAATATGATTGGTGATCCAACGGATAATCGACCATGTCTTTGTGCTCATAGCCATGCGCACACAATCCCTTGAGTCTTTGTTCGATTTTCTTGATATGCACAAGAACCTTCGATGACACGTGATTGGTCTTCTATAATCGAAAAGTAGCTCAAGGCACATGACCACGATATTGCTCCTTTATCCAACAATCGGAGACTTCTCTCTATTAAGTTGACTGCAATATATTCTTATCGGTCTCTAACTCCTAAACCCTTATGCGAGTCATTTCTAAACTCTGTCTCAATCCAATGTCTTCCGGGATCTGGTAGAAGATCCGACATCCTTATCAACTATAAGCCAATAACTCGGGTGGCTTAAATCCTCCATTCCTCTTCTTGAGCTATTAGGCGGTCGTAACCTCCATAAGTCTCACACTCTGCCGCGATTACACTATTACTAGGATCACCCTTTCTTGAAGCTCAGAATTCCTTACAATGTCACTAAAAGTGACACGGAAAATCACTCTTTCAACATCACTAATCCATGATCAAGTGATATTTTATTTCCCGAAGATTATTTTCTACATTTATCACCAAATACCGGCTTGACCCCGATAATGGTATGCAAATAACTCTACTTTCTCGGTATAACATGAGTTAAGTACTTAAAAGTACTCTCAAAGTTATACAACTCGGTACGAACAACTCAGGGATAAAATCCCTATGAAACTCCATAACCTAGCCTTCCGCTATCTGCATCACAAATAGTCTACAAGTCCGTTCATTGCCCATAGGTAATGATCTCGACTAACCTGATTAAGTGGAAATCTCTAAGACTGTAGTCTCTGATTTCCATAATAAATGTGATGACTTGGCCCGTGTTTTCCGACTCGGTATCAGTCGGCTCTCACAGGTAAATTACCTTCTCGACACAGGTTCAAGACTCACAGACTCAATAGGTCGTTCCCGTGGTCAACTCATACCACGGTTACGTATAATAACTAACACACTACAGGTTATTCCCTGTATAAGCATCTAAATGCATAGCCAACATAATCGGGAGTATAAACCCGAAAGGTCACTCCGGTTGGTCGCCTCGGTGGATGACCCCTACTACAAATCTGCACAGGTGTCATAGCTATACTGTATACACCTACTGATCAAGTATAGATAAATATCTACTAAACCATAAGTTATCAGGAATTCTTACCTCGTCTTGCTGAGCTCATCTCATCTCGGAAAAATCAAAACCGAATAAATCGACTCGAGAATCCAAGACTCGACTCAAAAACAACATAATATGGCATCGCATGAACCTTGGCTCGATACCACTAAAGTTGTCACGCCCCGAGAGCATGCCGAACCGAAAATCAAACGGACGGCACCTCCCCTGTACGTGGCAACATTTCGGGTTAATACAAGGCCCGTAGGCCCACAATAACAACAATATATATGTATAAAAACAAAAACTACACAAGACACAGCGGAAACAACACGACAACAATACAATCCCACAGAGTGCATACCGGTATGACTAACACCAGAACATAAAGAAGCCTCGTCAAAACCCGCACAACATAACACAAATCCATAACGGAATACAAATGATAACACCAAAAATCCGGACTCTCGGAGTTGAGATGAGATGATGCCAGCCAGCGGTGCTCCAAGTCCATCACGAAGTCGGCTACTGCTACAGGCGGAGAAACCCAGTGGTCCATGGGGTGGTGAGTAAAACTCTGAGGTAATAGAAAACATGTATATATGTAATATCACATGTATTTCGACAACATAATCTAGATGTACAATGTATATCAAATAGTATATAAATACAAGCATATACCAGTCTAAGCTGAATGAACAACATAAAATGCGGACATACGAGTGCGCTCGCTACTCGATCCAACTGAACATATATCCAACATATATATATATATAACAGGAATAGTAGATCAACTCAAAATATACTCTAGCTACAGGTCAAGGTATCTATGGTCTATCCAACATATATCAATATCTGACACAACTGTATAACATATGCAAGAAACATGCATGAATATGATGTCCACCCAAATGCAGCAAGCATAGTACAAACAAATGCAACATCACAATAATCATATATATATAGACTGTATCTATATATATATTAATCTCAACCATCCATATATATATATATACATGCATATATGTATATATATATGGTAATATGCAAAGCGCCATCAGATACGACTATGCAGCATGCATGGTCATGTCGGCTCACCCTAAAGCTACCACGACCCCAGTGTGGCCTCGGTGGCTCGAGCATGACAACTGTCCCAACTCAATACCAACCACTACTCTCAAGTGGCCGAGTGGGCAGTATGATCGAGTAGCATATAAGCGTAAAGAGCAAGCTACACGATGGGGGTCCCTGCTGTTGGTCACTCCGACAGTCACTACCCATGAGTGGTCTAGTACCACACACGCAGGACTACGGCATGCAAATCCAACTACCACCGTCTATAGTGGTAGAGTGCGGCACCTCAATGCTCTGCCCTCACACCGGTTACTCCTCCTATGAGTAACCGTGGAGGCAGGATGACTGGCGACCCTCTCAACCACAAGGGAGACCTCGTCGCCAGCATGCATGTAAATGCATGAATGCAATGTCTCACATACAGACGTCTACCATAGACTCTCTATCCTGTAGAGAGTCATACCAATCTACTCGACGCACTCTCTATCCTGTAGAGAGTCGTACTCAACTGATCATAATACTCTCTATCCTGTAGAGAGTCATACTAATCTACTCGACGCACTCTCTATCATGTAGAGAGGCGTACTCATCTGATTATAACAAGCTAGGACCACCGGTCCGTAGCGATACCCTAAGTATCATTCCTCTGACCATTTACACAACACATGTTCGGTGGTAACATATATCCTAAGGGTACTAGAACTAACCCTAGGTTAAAGTCATTATCTACCTACGGATGACCTTTTTGCCCAATATACAATCAGGTTGTCATCCGGACTTTACTCTTTGCACTTAACTTAAACAAATTCTAAGTTACTTACATCACCTATATATATACTCCTAATCATGATAAAATAAACATGATATCAACAATGGAGTTAATAGCCGATGGTAGAAGATCAAGCATACGATAAAAAGAACATGATCAAGGTAATATGAACACCTAACATGCTCATATCAATGACTAAATCTGAATGAAAAACAACTACCCGGACCAGGTAGGAAATTACCCACCTGTTTGTAGACACCAATCGTCTTCATGTCCGCAAATACGCCTCGCATCAAAGTCCTGCAAGACAACATGAACTACTATCAGGTTCTATTATACAATGAGTGATCCAATCAAATGCTACATGACTTTGTATCCCGATCAACTAGATTGATCTAGTTATCCACTTAACATAATCAAGCCTTCACATCTATCCTCATTCAATTAACTGCAAATCAATTCACTCCCAATTATCAAGCACAATATCCTATAACCAAATCACTACAAGCAAACTATGTCGCAGCTTAGTAACATAATAGAATCGTAGATCAAAACAACTTTACCTCCAACTTGAACCACCTGTCCAAATCCACACTGCTATCAACAACCCTTGACTCATTCTCAGCCGAGCAACCTCTGATCACATCATCCAGCTAGCTCCACAAACCACAACTAACCAACGTCGTTGTATCAGTGATCCAAGGATCTGAGTTGTGGCGGTCGACCCTGCTGCTCGTGGTGCAGAGTCAGCCGGAAGCTTCGGCACAATGACAATCACAATAGGGCCACAATCTACAATAGACAGAAAGGATAAGGACACCGTGAGATTTACCAGCGATTTCAACTCCACCGGCACCTCTCCTCCCCCAATTGCTCTGTCTGCCGCAACAGCTCCACCTCGGGTTGGAACGCCCAACCACAGTGACGCTGTGGACGATCTGTACGCGGGAGAAACAACTAGTTGTGAGGTAGAGATCGACTGAAATCAACCAAGAATCGTGCCCTTACCTTGCTCCGGCGACAACCGTGAAAGCCTCCAATCGAACCACTGCCGAAACCACCTCCCTGCCCTAGCAACTCTGCCGACGCGAATCTCCTCCTATCCCCTGTTCCTCGGAGCAAATCCACGCTCCATACCACTTGCTCCGGCAACGATCGGGAAGAACAACCGCCCCTTTGATCGAAGCGTCGCCTACCCGATCTTCCCGACCACGCGCCCGCCCGTCGCCGGCACGTCCATGGGCACTGTAAGGGTGGCCGGTCGTCACTTGTAGAGGGGAGCCAACCGTGGTCGACTTTCGCTTGCGGAGGGAAAGGAGGCGGCTGTGGCCGGCCTTCACTATCCGAGAAGAGGAGGAAGCGGCGAGAGGCAGAGAGATCGTGAGAAGAGAAGTCGGAAGGGGAAAAAGAAAATGCGCGATTGGGAAATAAGGGAAACGAAAGGAATAAAAAGGGTTTTAATTAAACCCATTAATTCCTAGTAGATAGTCTAAACAGGCTTTACAAAAGCCTGTTCGCTTTATCCCCATGAAACATCCATAAACCTTCCGTTTAAATCCAGAAAAATTTCTAAAAATTCCTGAAAAATTCTATAGGGTATTCTATCAATTACCGAGGATTTTTTTTCCCGGTATTTTACAAATAACTCTAAGGAGAAGATTTCTTGATAGTTAAGAAACACGCGCTCTATAAAAGTGCGGCTAGAGGTTTGGAGAGCCCTAAGTTTTATTTTTGGAAACTTCTCTTCCTCTCCTCTCCCTCTCTTCTCCTTGCCGCCGCCCAAGGAAGCCACGCCCAAGCTTGTGTCGCAATCCAACCTTGTGTCGTTGGCGTCCAGCTGCTGTCGGCCACCCTCCGGCGATCCTTCGGCAACCCTCCTTGGCTCTGGTGACCAAGGACCAGCCAACCCTCTTCCTTTGGTCGGCGCCAAGTCCTCCACCAAGCTGTCTAGTTTTTGGACAGCTCATTTCCTTCTTGTCAGAGCGTCGTTTGGAGCTCCGACAGTGACTTCCTTGCCGGGGATTGGATCTCCGATAATCCTCATAGGTGGAGGACCAAGGATTCGTCAATCGGTTGACGAATACCTCTTCGGAGAAGTGAGTTTTGGGGACTCATTTTTGCATCCGAATTTTAATTCGGATTGTGATCTTCTCTCGATCACATCGTCTTTGACACGAGGCTAGTGACTCCTACGAAGACAAGGCTTGTAGCTTAGCGAAGCTATCCTGACGGTACTCAGCGTGGATACGGATAGAGGCAATTCTAGCGTGAGTTGCTCTGGTTGATGTCATTCCCACTGCATGTGATATGTTAGGTATAACTAGCATAATTTCCTTTTATTGCAAAATTTGAAACTGCGATTATGTCTACACATGTTGTATCTTGCATGTGTGTGGTGTGTGTCGTAATAAATTAAATTTATTTCTTTTAATTCTTTCACTGTGCACATGTTTACGAAACATGTTCGAACACACACTCGCCACAATGCCGAGGAAACCCAACAACTTGGAGCTATGCCGCTCTACAACTCATACAACCTGAACACATAAGTCACAATATAACCCATACAACATGAAGGAACATCACTAAGCATGTAATCAGCACACTGTCCTATGAACCTGTAAGCAACATCATCAATGAACCTAATCAACCCTATATAACATCATGATACTGATCATAGGCGTACAACAGTCCGATCCAACTCATGCACTGGTATCTCACACACAATAGTATAGATCATGCAAATAACATGCAAGATGATGTACAACCAAATGCAGCAAACATAACACCCACAAATGTAACAACACAACAAGCATATATAGACTGTATCTATATATACTGATCACACTCACACATATATGCAAATGCCTTCACACATGGCAATGCAAATGCATGGTCATGCCTGCACACCCCACTCGCTACCAAGACCCCAGTGTGTCCTAGGTGGCACGACATGACAACTGTCCCAACTCAACAACAACCACTGCTCTCGAGTGGGTAAGTGGGCAGTATGAATAAGTAGTGATAAGCTAAAAAGCTATAAGCTACACAATGGGGGTCCCTGCTATTAGTCACTCCGACTGACACTACCCATGAGTGGTCGAGTGCCACACACATAGGACAACTGCATGCAACTCCAACTACCACTATCAATAGTGGCCAAGTGCAACACAATAAATGAACTATCCTCGCACCAGTTACTACTACAACGAGTAACCGTGGAGGCAGGATGATTGACGACCCTCTCAACCACAAGGGAGACAAAGTCGCCAGCATATATGTAAATGGAATGAATGCTCAATCACACATATGTACATCCACAACACACTCTCTATCCCACAGAGAGTTGTATACAACTAACAATCAACCATGCTAGGACTTCCAGTCCATAGTGACACACTGACAACAACCCACCCTACCATGTACAAACATATGATCCGTAAGTTATACAATGAAAGGTAAGATGATACAACCACTAACTCCACATTAAGGACATCACCCAACCTTGGATGATTGTTCCTGATCACCCGAGTCAAATCAACAACCATACTCAGCTACCTACACATGATTAGACATCTAAAGATCAACATACCATAACATCGGTAATTTATAGCAACGATGAACGAAATATGACAACAACAATAGTAAATTGTTGGTGCAATCGACCCAGGCACTACAAGAAAATTGCCATATACCCACGATAAAAAACCATAGGTAAAAGCATGAAAACCGTGGGTATAGACCTCAAAAACCTATACCCATGGACGTCTATCTCCGTCATTTTTACTATGCCTTTACCTTTGGTTTTTTTGCCGTGGGTGTAACATATAGTGACAGTACCCATTACCGTCATAAAATGTCTCGACTTATACCTACAGATTTCATTGCGTCACTATAGGTTTTAGTGACAGAACTAAAAATCGTCACAAATCAAATTCCTAGGTAATTATCCACAGTCTTTTTTCCATGGGTATAGCTTATAGTCACATTATTTTTTTCCTGTGGGTATAGATTATAACCACACTTTTATTATAAAAAATTAAAATTTAGAATTCAATTTATATATTTAAATTTATATACGAATAACAATCATCTTAAAAAATACTCCAATTATATTAAAAGTAAATCATGTCATAAAGTAATAGGTAGAAATATTACAAACAAACGGAATCATGAAATCTAAAAAAGTGCATATTATGCTCCCATAAAGTACATATATATGGTGCATACAAAATAAAATTCCAAAACATGATAGACATGAATCACCAACAATCAACAAAATGAGCACCTTCACTTATAGTTATCACCTACAAAGTAAATTATAATGAAACATTAATATAAGTGAATGTATTTAACAAAATTAACATCAATCTTAATGAAAGTTAATCAAATTAAGTACCTACTATATTCATAATCTTCATGAACTTTGAGATCTTGAATTGCTTTGATCATTTGGCTTACTTGAAGCATCCGAAACCTATAAAAAAGTATACAAATTTTGAACTAAGATAACAATTTAAGGAATTCTTCTTGATGAATGCTAAAACTAATTAAATTAGCGGACAAAACTAATACAATGTTATATTGAAGCATAACTTCTAGTTATAACCAACTGACAAGGACAATTTGAATGTCTCTTAGTGTAACAGTAAATGAATACTACTTGAAATTAGAAATATAATTGGAATTTATATTGAAGTTGATATTTTTATATTGCATGGAGAACAAACTTTTCAAACAAAATATAAATGGAATTTTATCTGATGTTAGCATACCTATTCAGCTGCAAGTTGTAAGATGTTTTGCACATCTTCTCCTGGCAAACGACTTTGCATTAATTTTATCACATTAGTCAACAACCTCTTAATATGCATAACTTCTTCATGCAAATCTTCGTTTGTAGATGATGAAGCTTTTGACTTTTTTGCAGATGGAATCTTGCCCAAACAACGCACACGTCCTCTCTTTTCATTTTCAGGTCCTTGTACTTTTGCAAGCAAGTCATCCTTCCAAAATGTAGAACCTTGTTTGCTTTGAGATGCTTGTGATGTCTCACCCTTGGATACGTGATTTTTAATTTCATCCTGCAACACCATTTATATAAAAAGAAGTCATAATTGTAAGAGTGTGACATATATACAACAAAGTAAAAAATCAACAAAATAATGACAGACATTCAGGCAAAATATATATAATGAAATCTTACAATAACACTAGCAGCTTTGTCATTGACAATTGTTCCATTCTTACGAGTTCGAGTGTCAATATATACCACATGACGTTCAAGCAACACTCCTTTGTTTTTCTTTTTCTAAAACCAAATAAATTGTGAGTTTCACATAAAAATATATAATTCAATAACAATGAATGCAAACAAACCTTCTCATCAATCACTATTGGAAGACTTTTTATACCCATACAATGGGTATCTTCAAGCTTAGCACGATTTTGCTTATTAATTTCACTTATTTTCTATACAAAACAAGAATTCATAAAGAGGAAATAACACATATGCGTATAATGTTATATAAAATATATATATATAAAACAACTTACTTGCCCTTCTTCTGAAAATCAATGATGAACTAAAGCACGGTATTGACCTGGATCAACTCGATTATCAAGTAATGTAGAAGCAATTTCTTCTTCTGTCTTACTGGGCTCAAAAGCTCTCTTTAAATCATGCTTCCATTGTATCCATTTGTCATTCATCTCGGATTTCAACATCTCCCTTGTAGCATCATTTATAGGAGGGACGAACTCAAATTTACCCTAAATAATAAAACATGTTAAACCAAAAATATGAATATAAATTTAATCATAACATAAATTATGAATGCATAGGTAAAAGAAAAATAGCAATCATGGAACCTCTATTAGTTTAAGCATATTCTCTTTGTTATTCTTTGGCATTAATTTCCAACTTGTATAGTTGATTGGAGCATATTGGGGCCTTCGTACTACACTTCCTATGAATCAAGTAAGAGTCTTTGCTTCTTCACCAATAGGTCATCCAAGTTCATCTAACTTAACTCTTATAAAATCCTCAGGATCCATGTCCCACACATCTAACATTTTAGTAGGGCCTCTAGTTGTTTTAGATGGTGCCACAACTATTTAAAAAAAGAGACATAAATATGAGACAATATATATATATATATATATATATATATATATATAGAACTGAATAAAAATGATAGCAAAATATATACCTTCTTCAAGAGCTTCTGTGTCAGATGTAACAGAGTGAGACTGAACAGATTCATGTATGCAATGTTCTATAAAAATTGAACCACAATGTGTTCCTTCATTAGGGCTTGATTGGACTTGATTTGAGGTAGAATTCAGAGTAGTATGTAATTCTTCATTGTCTTGTGAAACATTCTTTGGATTCAAATCTTTACTATGATTAACAATGTTTAATTTTCTTCGTCTTCCCATCGACCTATGGAGCTAATTAGTCTTTCCAAAACTAAAATCAAAATATTATATAATCAACCATAGGCATAGAGTATAGTGAGCATAAACCAACAAACAAGAGTTATTGTCATCCTCTACATATAGCACCAAGACAAATCAAATTGTAAAGTACGAAAGAGAAATAGAATAGATAGCACAAATACATTGAAGAGATTGTCATTCTATATAGATATATTGTCAAACAATCAAATAGACATCAAAATAACTTAGATCAACTAATGGTTTAGTTAATCATCAAGGGTGTTTTTCTTAAAAGAGAACAAAACCAAGAAGAAATAGCTCTTCCACTTTCTGGTTGTAAACTTTAGAAGGAATACAAGTACTGCACAAAACAGGTATGCTTGGTTACACGGATAAATAAAATAGGTATGCTTGATTTAACTAAGTTGTTAGACAATTCTGAGTTACATTACTTTTCATGTAATGTTGATTGCTTCCTCAACTTATGGCTGCCATTTATACTTTGTTGTGATTGAATGGCTTAAGCATTTATTGATTTCCACGGTAACCTTGTGGTTGTTTGTAGGTGCTATAAAGGGCTGATGACCCAGTGTAATCTTTTGGGTATAACTAAAAACCGTTCATGCCTAGATCTAAAGGCTAATGACAAAATAAAGAAGCTGAAAACCGTTCTATAGTTCAAAGAAGGAACTTGCCTCAACTAGGCCTTTAGGACCAAACACCAGTAGAGCTACCACTCCAATAACCAATGCTTCAGGAGCTCCCACTTCAAATAAAGAAGCACGAACAACTTTACCATGAAATTTCGCCTTTCTCTCTGCCAAACAAGTAAAAGAACATGCAAATCTATGAAAACAATAAAGTAAACCCAACAGCAGGAATGAATTAGCTAAAAGTAGGTATGCAACTTATACATAAAAGTAAAAGATGTTTAATTTAACTATTTAAGTAGAAGAAGCATAGGGAATGAAGCTTAGTATTAGTGACGATCAGCTGGAATTTGTTCAAGAACCTCTGAATTCGATCACTAGATATCACTAGATTTGGCAGCTACCAAAACTTGATTTGTCTTTACAATTTGATTTCAGGAAGACCAAGATCTTAGTGTTCTAAAAAATTCCAAGAAGCTTAAGATTGAAGTGAATCAGCACTGTGTAGATTCCTTAGCAGGAAATAAAATAATAAAGACTACCCATTCGATAGCAGTTTCTAAGGAAGCAGTTTTCCCTATTGATAGTTATCTAAACAGAAGCTTCAAAGATTTTAAGGTGCAGGATGGTATGGATTCACCTGATTATGATGGTAATAATTGGGTAATTAATCTTGATAATGATACAAGTCAACATATGAGACTGCAATGAACAAAGATTAAACCTACAAAGTCAAGATACGAAACTGCAATGAACAAAGATTGTGTGCTAAGTTGCAAAATTATCTCTATACAAAAAGATATAAAGAATTGGAAGAAAATTACAGCTAACTCCTTGCAGAATAGCATGCAAGACATTTTTGGTTGTTTCTAATTCATCCTTTGACATTTTCTCAATGCCTGACCAACAACAGTACTAATATCTTAATTCAAGTGCCTGACCAATGCCACTATATCTAAGCTCTCCAACTTACATATTGTTTCTGAGCTAAAAGGGATGTTCCCCACTAGATCATTTTGACTGACATATATTTCTGTGAGGCCATGTATGGTCCTGGGAACAGGCCCTGTGAGGTGGTTCACATATAGATATAATTGCTCTAACTCACTGCAATTACCGATTGAAGCAGGCAAAGTGCCAGAAAGATTAACATCACAATTCCATATAACAATCCTCTTGATTAACATCATCATCAGAATTGCTATCGTCATGAATAGCAATAGCATTAGCCTCAACTTCCGACACTTCATCATCATCATTAACTTCTCTCCTAAGCCAATCATTCTCATTCTGAGTTGTTTCATCTATATCATGTGTTGTTTGCTCACTCATAGGCTCAATATCATTGTGGTCCTCATCACCCATATCATATGTATCACGCACTTTTACATTCTCAACCACAGGCCAATCCTTGTTTCTCTCATCCCAGACATATAACACCTTCCTAGCTTGTGATGCAAAAACATATGGGTCATCACAAATATCTTTTCCAGTATGCTTTAAAAACTTGAAATTTACAAGAGTCCTCCCAAACTTGTCTTTCTTGCAACCTCTATTGATATCTACCCAATCACACTTGAAAAGAACGACATTATATCTTCCAGAATAATCCAATTGAATTATATCAGTTAATTGACCATAGTAGTTAATTTCATTGGATGAGATCTTAATCTTCACGACTACTCCCCTATTTTGTATTTTCAAGAATCTCTCTCTCTTCTTTGTGTGAAATCTAAACCCATTGATGACATAGCCGGAAAATCTCCTTGCCATATTTGATGGACCACGAGCTAACCACCTAAGCTCATCAGTAACTTGTGCACTCCTTTGTTCATCCAATCGTTGAATCTAAAATATGTTAGGAACATAACTTAGTCATAAGTAATTCATAACTAATAAAAGAATTAAAAAAAGGAACTAATTTCTTTCTACTTACCCTCTCTTTAAACCAATCATTGAACTTTTTAACATGAAGCTTCTCAAGTTCAACTGAAGACAATCGTCGTCGAGACTGTCTATTTAATAATGCAATGTGTTCCCTAAAAATCAATGAAAATAGAGTTATTTGGTTAACAAAAATCTCAAACTATAGAAATGAAATTAAACTTATGTCTTACTCTATAAATGAAGCTATCGCATCATGGTTGAACAACACATATCTATGAGCCCGTGATAACTCCAACTTGTAAAGCTTACTTATGCTCATTCTCTTCTGTTTCCCTACTTTGAACTTTTGTTGTCTTTTCAATCCTAGTGGCTTCCCTATTGGATGTAAAAAGGTTCCATCATCTATTAAACTTGAATCTATTTCATCATCAGTTCTTCTAGGTCTAGTAAGCCTTGTCTCTACCCCAGATAGATATTGTGAACAAAATGTCAAACACTCATTAGCCAAGTAACCTTCTGCAATAGATCCTTCAGGATGTGCTCTATTATGCACAAATGACTTCAATGTTAGAAGAAACCTGAAGGCAACACATAAGATAACACATTACTAGGTTTTGAATCTATATATTCTTATTGGTTAAAAGGAATAGTCTATACCTTTCAATAGGATACATCCATCTATATTGCACCGATCTTGCAACCTTAGCTTTATGCAGCAAATGGATTATCAAATGTACCATTATGGTAAAAAAAGATGGAGGGAAAATTGTTTCTAACTGGCAAAGTGTCTCAACAACTTGATACTCCAATAGCATAAGAGAATCCACATTCAACACCTTTGAACATATTTGTCTAAAGAAACTGCAAAGATTAATTAAAACTGATGTGACTTTATCTGGTAACGAACCCCTTAATGCAATTGGAAGAAGTTCTTGCATCAACACATGACAGTCATAACTTTTTAACCCAAATATCTTGTGCTGTTTTACTTGAACACGTGGAATGTTTGATGAGCATTCATCTGGAGCTTTTACATTCTTTAGAACACTCAAGAAAGCTTCCTTTTCCTTTGTAGTCATTTGATAACAAGCCCTAGGTAAAATCACCCTAGTACTGTTAGGATGTAGCTGAGGATGAAGTACACTATGAATACCAAAATCTACCAGATCTTTCCGTGCCTTATAATTATCCTTTGATTTTCCTGCTTGATTTAACAATGTACCAAGTATGTTATCACATACATTTTTCTTAATATGCATCACATCAAGGTTATGACGCAATATATTATGTTCCCAATAAGGCAAAGTAAAAAAAATGCTCATCTTTTTCAAAGGTTGGGGCTCACCCATATCTTCCTCACCATCTTCTAAATCATCCAAATATCTCAAAACTGAATTTCCATCAAGAATTGCAGGTTTATCTCTGAATTCCTGTGTTCCATCGAAGTCTTTTTTTGTTAAGCCTCCACTTGTGATCTAAGGCCAACCACCGACGATGACACATGTAGCAATATTTTCTACCATGTTGTAACCACTTTGATGTTGTTTGAAAACCACAACATGGGCAAGCATATTGGCCTTTAGTACTCCACCCAGATAGGTTAGCATATGCTGGGAAGTCATTAATAGTCCACATTACTACAACATGGAGTTGGAAGACCTCTTTCTTGGAGACATCAAAGATTTCAATTCCAGTATCCCACAACTCTTTCAACTCTTTCACCAATGGTTGTAGGTACACATCAATATTATTTCCAGGAGATTTAGGACCTGGAATGATTAATGACAACATGAAAAAAGATTGTTTCATGCACATCCAAGGTGGAAGATTTTAAGGAATTAGGATGACAGGCCAAGTGCTATGAGTAATACTCATAATTTTGAAAGGAATGAACCCATCAGAAGCTAAGCCTAATCGAACATACGAGTATCAGATAAAAATGTTGGATACCGAGCATCAAATTCAATCCAAGAAAGAGATTCGGCCGGATGCCTAAGAGAACCATCCTTTGTTCTACCCTCTGAATGCCATCTCATCAACTCAGCAGTTTTAGAGGATTTGAATAGCCTTTGCAGTCTTGGCTTCAATGGAAACCATCAAAGGATCTTGGTCGGTACTTTCTTCAGTTTATTATTCGCTTGCGTTTCCTCATTTTTTGATTTCCACCTTGACTCACCACACTTTGGACATACTTCATCTTTGTTATAGTTGTCCCAAAACAATACACAATCATTAGAACAAGCATGAATTTTCTCATATCCTAAACCCAATCCTGAAATTATCTTCTTTGTCTCATAATATGACTCGGGCAAGACATTTCCTTCGGGTAAAGCATCTCTTAATAATTCCAATAACATAGAGAATGATTTGTTACTCCAACTATGAAGACACTTTAAGTGGTATAAATGCACAATAAAAGATAACTTGGTAAACTTCTTACAATTTGGATAAAGCATTTGCTCATTCTCTTTAAGCAATTGACAAAATTTGTCAACATTTTTCTCTCCTTGTTGTGGGTTCCTTTCTTCATTATTGTTGTGGGTTTCTTCTTCCATAGGATGCATTGCAAAAGCATCTTCAAGTAGTCCTTCCATGTCATGCTCCATTTCTCTAGGCTCTTCAAATGGTCTATTTAAAGGTATAGTAGGCCTTTCACCATGAAAAATACACTGTCTATACCCTCGAAGGAACCCTCGGTGTGGATCAGTTAGATGCAGATAGACGCTAGTTCTACTATGAAGGTGAGTGTTGGCACACTTTTTGCAAGGACAAAAGATTTTTCCATCAGCTTCTACATTTCGAAATACAAATTCAAGAAACTCATTAACCCCCCTAATGTATTCTTTAGTTTTTTTGGTTGGATCACTCATCCAATCTCTAGAATCCATCGGACTGCTACCATTCAAGAAATGTAAAGTAGAAAATGAATAAATAGTAATGAGAACTAGAAGTGTAAATGCTCAAGTTGTTTTATGTATTGTACTAATGATAATTTATAAAGAACTATAAGGATATTTTAAAGTGACTCTTAAGCATGATTTATTAAGGTCTCTATCACATCAACAAGAAAATAATAAAATCTTTATCATGCAAATAGCAAAATACTATTAATTTTGTCACTTGTGTCTATTATCTAAGCATGATAAACACTTTTTGAACAAAAAATACAAGTACCAAATTATCATGACCTACTAGATAAAATGTAATACAATAAACTACACTTCTTCAATCTATGATAATAATTATCGTTTTATCCAAGATCACAAATGACTAACAAATAAACTAGTAAAGGCGAAAATAAGATTTGAAGGTAAATCTGATGCTTGCTTCCCTACCCTACTAACATCATATGCAAGTAAAATTTGATCACCACCAAAGTAAAGTGAGAATCGTCAAGTATATAACAATTCTCTAGACAAGTTCCATGAACATTTACATAAAGGAATGAAGGTAAAACTGATGTTTAGTACTTGTAAATAATTAAACATGGTATACCAATTATACTGGTTGCACGCGCCGACCGCTGGCCGTGCGCACGGCGACCGCCACATATATATAAAGGACTCAAGCATACCCATAGACAAAATGTGATATATGGGACTAAACCCATACCATATTAACTGTGCTAACTCTAAGAATGATCAATATGGATTGCACATTTCTTTAAAAAAATAATGACAAATTAACTATAAATAGGAAGGAATTGCAAATTAATTCCATGTATTTGTATCTAGGATGACTCACTACAAGTCTGTGATAAGGGGAACAGAATAGTTCAAACAACTTTAATTTTACAGGATTTAAGGTGATTTTCTAGCTGAAATATTTGATGGCTGACATTCTACTGATCTTAATCGAACGACTTCAATAAAAAGTATTGATGCCTGCACCATGATTGGTGTCTCTTGTTACAAATTAGAGGTGGACTAATGGAGAGATAGTGGCAGGTGGAGAAAAGATAGTCTACTAGTGCTCTATATACCAAGGAGAATAAGGATGTTGCGATGGTGAATATGGATGATGAACGAGTTAGCATGCTATTTTCTTGTTTTTAATCAATTGTTTGGGAACAATTTTTTCTTTAGTGATACTGCGCTACTTCTATACCAAAACTATTTGTGTAAGATTCCATAACGTTCTCTTAGACATAGTTGTGCTTGCCTAGTTGAATAAAGTCAATAGTCTGTTAACTTATTCTGAACAAGGTTTAATTATATCGGCCGCTGGCGGCGCGCGCCAACTGCTGGCCATGCGCATGGCGACCACTGGCCATGTGCATAGTAGCCGCTGGTGGCTCACGACAGCCGCTGGTGGCGCGCACCGACCATTGGCCATTCGCACAGCGGCCGTTGGTGGCGGGCGACAACTATTGGCCTCGCGCACAACGACCGCGAGGTGGCTCCGCAACTTCCTCTTCTTCCTCAACACTCGATTCTCAACAAAGCTCTTACCTTCGTCGGTTGCCGGTGCTCCCAAGGTGGTGGCGCCTTGCAGTGGAGGATGCTCCGGCAGTGAGCTTGAGGCGATGGCGACTTGAGACGGCAGGAAGAGTGACGACGTAGAGAAGAGAAAAGTAGGGCATGGGTCGTGTGAGGAAAAGTGAATTTTTGGAGTAAGAAAATAAAAATTATAGATTACTTAATTAGGTTGGATTAATGGGGTTAGATTAGTGGATTCGATTTTCATAAATAATTTAATAAGATATTTTAATATTTAAAATAATTTATTTTAATAAATGTCATTAAAAAATATTTATAATGACGGTGAAACTTATAGTGACGGTAAATTATAAGTATAGCTATATGCTACTTATACCCATAGTAAAAAAAATTATAGTGACAGTAAAATATAAGTATAAGTATAGATATCCAATAGCCACAGTATTAATATCTGTCCCTATAATCTATAGTGACGATGTCATATATCTGTGGCTATATGTTACCTATACCTACAGTTTATATATGCGAAGCTAAAACCTATCGTGGGTATATGAAAATTTTCTTGTAGTGCAGGTCACGATTGACCAGACTCGAGTTTGACTCGAGTGGTATTTTGATGTTCGACAAAATGTATGACAATGTGATTATCATGGGAAAGTCCAAGTCATGGGTATTTGGCATGGAAAGTCCAAGCATGGGTCTTGGCAATGGGAAAGTCTAAGTCTTGAGTACTTGACAATGGAAAGTCCAAGTCATGGGTACTTGGCATGGAAAATCCAAGTGGGACACTTGACAATGGGAAAGTCCAACATGGGTTGGCATGGAAAGTCCAAGCATGGGTCTTGGCAAGGGAAAGTTCAAGCTTGAGTCTTGACAATTGAAAAGTCCAACATGGGTTGGCAAGGGAAGTCCAAGGGTTGATATTGACAGCGTAAAGTCCAAGCGAGAGTCTTGGCAGCATAAGTCCAATGGTTGATGGCGTAAAGTCCAAGCGGTAGTCATGGCAGTGTAAGCCCAATGTGCCTTGGTAGTGTAGACCAGCTTAGCATGACAATAGTCGATGGAAGTACCTGAAGGCTAGCGTATGGGTGAACAAGTCATGGATGACTTGGAGAGATCCAATAGGCGTGAGGCTGATGGAGGTGGCTAGAAGGTTAAGGTCTAGGCTAAGGGTGGTCTAGCAAGTATGAAGGCATCATACTTGGGGTTAAACCTCATGGTTGTGGTTATCAATCGACTGGGCCTTTGGACCAGTCAATTGGTTAAGTGTTTTGACACTTGACAACTGAGTTGACTCTTGGCAGTCGACTGGGATTATGACTAGTCGAACTGCTCAGAGTCGACTGGTGTTCGATTCTAGGAAATGACCTAGCAATGATCGACTCGGCGTGGCGATCGATTGATGAGCAATGATCATATGGATGGCAATCGACGCGGTCGAGTCAGGTTACGGGAGCAAAACACTCGATAGCCAACTGGTCAGTCAGCTATGGCCTCAACAGTCAACTGCCAGTGTATCCGTTGGCTTGAATGCTGACGTGGATTAAGTCCATTGTGAGACAACGGTACTATTGGCAGTTGATTGTCAGGCGCAAATCTAAACCAAATAGAGGTTATAAAAGCAGCTCATGGAGGAGGATTTGAATATGATTTCTTAGGCAATTTTGAGGCTATTTTCTAATGCAAATTAGGGTCTTCAAGCCCGGTTCAAGCAATCATCAAGCAAACATCCAAAGCAATAGTTGTAAAGTTTTGTTTACGTTGTTTTGTGTTTTTGTTTATATTTGCTAGTATTTTGTTTCTTATTGTAGTAAGAACCTTTGTACGAGGTTTCTCTACCCTCGACTTATTGTCGAGGAGTATTTGATTTGTCACGCCCCGGGGGAGTCCCCGCTAAACGAAAATCCAGCAGCATCTCCCCTATACGGGTGACAATACAAATTCTGTATACAATGCACACACGGCCCACTATACATCGGCCAACATGACCAGAACATAAAACACACATACATAAAATATATGGGTCATAGGCCAACAACCAAAGTAAATAAAAAGTCTACAACATCTAGACTTACCTCTTCTGTCATCTGAGCAGGAATAAACAACCAAAACGAATCGAATAAAAGTCCATAAGGACATATCAAATACCACCAAAACATCTACGAGTATACCCAAAACACAAGTCTTACACATGTCTTCTAGTCAATATAACCAAAACCATAAGACCAAAAACAAAACCCTTACGACGAGGGGGATTGACAGCTGGACTCTTTTGATAGTTTCAACCTGAAATAGATATAAAGCAACGGGGTAAGTTCAACGAACTCAGTGGGTATCAAGTCGACATTCATAATAAGATATATCTAACAATAATAATCATGCCAGTACAGTCTTTTGATCAATAATAGGAAATGCAAGGAAGAAATGCGGAAAGACTATACTTACCTGAATCTCCTATCCTGACACAGAAGTGTGAGTCATACTAGCAGAAGTAAGGTCGTCAGACCAAATACATGATGCATCTTGTATGCATGTCAATCATATGCAACAACAAAGGCAACAACCAAAATGCAGCAAACACAAACAAATGCCATCCATGCAATATGCATGCAATGAAAATGACATGGTCACCCCTGACGCCAGTCAGCCACCTCACACACGATGGTGAGGCCGAGTGGGTAGGGCTATGACAACTGTGCACTCTGCCATCACTGCTCCTAAGTGACCGAGTGGACAGGATGCTGTCGGAGTACACCTATCCTCCTACCCCAAACAGAGTGGGGGAGCAAAGCTCTCATCTCCTGGTGTCATAGACCAGAGGAGGGATCCCTGCCTGCTACCACACTGCATCACTGCTACCCATGAGTGGACCAACGGAGCCTGATAGAGCTAATGCACACACCCTCCTGATGTATCACTAACCCATGAGTGGTAGTGTGTGCATATCATGTAACTGGTGACGGGCTCAACTACAAAGGAGTCGTTGCCCGCCAGCATGCAATCATGCAAGATGGTGCATGACACTAAAGCATGTAACACCAACCAATATACCTCTCCAAATAATATGTACGAAGAAAATAAGTACATATCGATAACCCAGGTATACAGGGAAAGTATATCTAAAAGCTAATCAAGTGTATGTCACAACTACTAAAATAAGTACACATGGCAAGTATCACGATAATATAGATTAAGATGCGTATCAGGTAACATAGAAAGACAGAAAGGCCTGCAACAGGTATGGAACAGTGACATACAAGGGTAGATAAGACATAAAAATTACTGCGACCTATAGCCAACTACACATATCAACATGACAATATCTAAAAGATAAGTCAAAGTACCCACCTGCTATGAAGAATACCGACTGTCTTTACGCCCGTGACCTGTCTCGGGACCGAAACGTACATATAACAAACATTATAATTAAGTGCAAGCATACAACGAATCATCGAATCCTACATGAACACACTCTTCCACAGCCGAGCAACATCCCAATTACAGCCGACTTAACTACTTAATCCATCGCTCACAACTCCGTCACAAGCACGACCAGCGCATCACACCCCCTCGACATTCATCCATGTTGAACAATAGCCATGCAACCACAACATAGCTTAAACCAACCTGGACAACTCCCGGGTAACACACAAATCGAGCCCTATTCAGACTCCTCAACTTAATCCCAGCTCCAATCACTCCATCACAGCCAACAAAACCCCAAGATCAGCCCATCCCGATCAAAACCCCTTGAGCCACCACAAGGATCTACCCCTCAAGACCCACAACAAAGACCAACACCGAAATTGAAGAAGAAAAACTGACAAATGAGGTATACCTGCACTTGGAATCCCCTCAGCTGTATTTCCTCCCCTAACTTCGTTTGTCGAAACTAACTCTAGTAGTGATCGGGCAGAACAGCAAAGGCAGGTTTCCTCGGTGCGGGTCGATCGCGGCGGCGGAGGCTGGCCGGAGGACAGCCGATGCTGGCAGAGGAGGGCACACGATGTATGTGTGTGGGAGATTGACCGAGCTGCGGCGAGTAGGGTGAGGCAGATGCTTGCTGCGGCGTGGGCAGTGGCCTGGTCATCGACGCGTGCAGCTCGGGCTAGCAACGACAAAATGGGGCAACTCGTGTCGGCCTGGGCACAGGGAAGGGCGGTGAAGACGATCTTAGCGTGGCCAGCGCTGTGGACGACGACGCGAGAAGTGGAAGTCCGACACGACTGTGAAAATGCTTGGGAGAAATAGGAATAACAAACCTAGGTTTATCACTTAGGTTAATTACACCTATTAACTCCCTTAAATAGGTTGTACCAAAGCCTATTTATTTTATCCCCGTAAATATCTCGTATAAGCTCCATTTAATTCCAGAAAAATTTCTAAAAATTCTCCAAAAATCTCGAACATAATTCTTAGGATTATTTTCCTAAATTTTGGCCATTTACCTTACTATTTTAATTTTTTTTCCCATATTTAATATTCTCCTCCGCTAATAAAAATTTGGTCCCCAAATTTCCCACTCAAAAGTATAATGAGTAAGAGATAGTACACTCAAGTAGCACAAGTATTGAAAGTATATTTCACGTACCTTAAGTAAACAGGTGGGGGTATTGAGCTCTGATCTTTTCCTCAAGCTCCCAAGTAGCCTTCTCATCGGTGTGGTGACTCCACCCGACTTTAACAAGTCACACAGTCTTGTTCCGCAACTGTCATTCTTTGTGATCCAGAATCCATACCGGAACCTCTTCGTAAGTAGCATCTGGTTGAATAGAACCTGACACATCTGACAGAACATGTGTTGGGTCTGGCACATACTTCCTCAGCATGGACACATGAAACACAACATGGATACCAGCCAAGGACGGTGGTAGCACTAGGCGGTAAGTGATTGCTCCTATCCTCTCCAAAATCTTGAAAAACCCAATGTACCTTAGAGCTAACTTACCACGGAGGCCAAATCTCTTCACCCCTTTCGTGGGTGAGACTCGCAAGAATACATGGTCACTAATAGAGAACTCCAGAGGTCTCCGTCTCCGATCGACATAACTCTTCTGACGATCCTGTGCCTCTACCATCCTTTGTATAATAGTACGGACCAACTCTGGCTCATGCTGAGCTCTCTGGGGTCCTAGCAACTGGGCCTCCCCAACCTCCTCCCAAAGGGTGGGTGTCCGACACTGTTTACCATACAATGCTTCAAACGAGGCCATTTGGATAGTCAAATGATAGCTGTTATTGTAGGCGAATTCCACTAATGCCAAGTGGTCCTCCCAGTTGCCCCCGAAATCCATAACGCAGGACCTCAGCAAGTCCTCTAGAGTCTAAATGGTCCACTCAGATTGTCCATCTATTTGAGGATGGAATGCTGTACTAAAATGAAGTTGTGTGCTTAAGGCCTGCTGTAGACTCTGCCAGAACCAGGACGTGAATCGGAGATCTCTATATGATATAATGCTCAAAGGAACACCATGCAATCTGATGATCTCCTGACAATATAACTCTTCCATATGATCCAGAGAGTCGGTCTTCCGAATCGCTAAGAAGTGTGCGGATTTGGTTAATCGATCAACGACTACCCAAATCGCATCATGGCCTCGTCGGTCCTAGGCAGACCCACCACAAAATCCATGGTAATGTGGTCCCACTTCCACTAGAGAATAGGAATACTCTAAAGTAGTCCGGTTAGTCTCTGGTGCTCAGCCTTCACCTGTTGACAAACTAGACATCTAGCTACAAAATCTGTGATGTCTTTCTTCATGCCGTTCCACCAATACAAACGCCTTAAATCTCGATACATGCGGGTTCCGCCTAGGTGGATCACAAATCGAGAGCGATGAGCCTCCTGAAGTAACTTCTCCATGACCGGGTAAGACTGAGGTACACATAATCTACCTCGGAAATAAATAATACCTTCGTCATCTCAGGTGAACTCAGTCTACTATCCAGAGGTTATCTGGCTGCCAATGAACTATAAGTGTTGATCACCGGCCTGAGCCTCTCGGACTCTTGTCCTGATAGATGACTGTGCAACCATGGTAACAAGAATGACCTGCTCTGTCGATCCCTGCTCCTCAAGGCCCAACTCGGAGAAACCCTGAATCAAATCCATGACTAAAACTCGGTAGCAAGTTAAAGTCCCTCAGGACTTCCGGTTAAGTGCATCGGCAACCACATTGGCTTTCCCTGGGTGGTAGCTAATGATACAGTCATAATACTTCAGAAACTCCATCCATCTCCTCTGTCGAAGATTGAGTTCCTTTTGCGTAAATAGATATTTGAGACTCTTATGATTAGTGAGAATCTCAAATGTAATACCATACAGATGATGCCTCCAAATCTTCAAGGCAAAGATAATAGCAGCTAACTCTAGATCATGTACTGGGTAGTTTTTCTCATGCTCCTTCAACTGGAAAGAAGCATAAGAGACCACCCTGCCGTGTTGCATCAGTACTACGCTAAACCATGGAGAGATGCATCGGTATAAAGGATGAAACTGTCGTCCCCTTATGGCAATACCAGAATCAGTGCTGACACCAGTCTCTTCTTCAACTCCTGAAAGCTGGTCTCGCAGGCCTTTGACCATATGAACTTTACGCCCTTTCTGGTAAGGCATTTCAACGACATAGCAATGCTTGAGAAACCCTCAACGAACCATCTGTAATAACCGGCCAAGCCCAAGAAACTACGAACCTCCTGAACTGATTTTGGCTGCTCCCAACTAGTGACAGCCTTGATCTTCTGGGGGTCAATCGAAATGCCTCTACTACAAACCACGTGTCCCAGAAAATCGACTGAGGATAATCAGAACGCGCACTTACTGAACTTCGTATATAGTCACTTCTGTCGGAGCATATCCAAAACAAGGCGAAGATGTTGCGTGTGTTTCTCTTCGAAACGAGAATATACCAGAATGTCGTCAATAAAGACAATGACGAACCGATCTAGGAAATCCATAAATTCACGGTTCATCAAATCCATGAATACTGTCGGAGCATTGGTAAGCCCAAATGACATTACTAAAAACTCATAGTGTCCATATCTGGTACGGAACGCTGTCTTCTGAACGTCTGAGTCTCTAACCCTTAGTTGCTGATATCCGGACCATAGATCAATCTTAGAATACACTGATGTACCTCTGAGTTGATCAAACAAGTCCTCAATACGTGGTAGAGGATATTTATTCTTGATAGTGATGGTGTTCAACTGGCTGTAGTCGATGCATAATCTCATCGAACCGTCTTTCTTCTTTACGAAGAGAATCGGAGAACCCCAGGCAGATACGCTAGGGCGGATAAAACCTCTGTCCAAAAGCTCCTAGAGCTGGACCTTTAACTTGTCCAACTCTCTCGGGGTCATACGATAAGGAGCTTTCAATGTTGGCGACATCCCCGAAATTAACTCAATTGTGAACTCCACTTGCCTTCTGGAAGGCAGACCAGGTAACTCCTCTGGAAAGACATTCGGATATTCTCGGACAATAGGAATGTCTAAGATCTGAGAGTCACCACTGTCCTCTGCATTGATCAATGATAATAGAAAACCCTGGCAACCGTGTAATAGAAGCTTCTGAGCCTGAATCACAGAAATGGTCGATATGTCATCGTCTCGGATGTCAGTGAAATCCCACGAGGGTTGGTTCAGAGGTCGGAATGTGACCACCCTCGTTTGGCAATCAACTGTGGCATGATATGCTGACAGCCAATTCATGCCAAGGATAATGTCGAACTCGACCATTTCCAGTACCAATAAATCTACAGTAAGTTTAATATTACCGAAATCTAATGGACAACCTCGGACCTCTTGGGTAATGTCCAACGTATCACCGGATGGTAGGGAGACAGTTAGTCACTGCGATCTAATAGTAGGTAGTCTACCAATCTCTCTCATAAATGCACGAGAAATAAATGAATGCAAACTGCCGGTATCAATTAGCATATAAGCTAAAAATGCATAAAGTAAAACCGTACCACAGAAAACGAATCCGTTGGCTCGCTGCGCATCCTCTCTAGTAACCATATGAATCCACCCAGTCTCTGGCGGGGGTAGAGATGATAGCACTTCTAGAGGTGACTGTGATTGGGCCTGAGGCTGATACGAAGGCTACTACTGGTATTGTACTGGTAGTTGTGGCTGGTCCTGAACTAGTGGTGGGGGCTACAGCTGATACTGAATCAGTGGCTGAGGCTGCGATTGGTACTGTACCAGTGGCTGGGGTTGCATATGATACTGAGGTCCTGAAACAAAAACCTGTGACATCGTAAGGGCACTGGAGTACTCTTGTCTGTGCATGCCATATGCGACTACTGTAGGGGGAGCTGTCCTCTGCTGGCGTTGTGAAGATTTGGTTGTTTTCCCCCCTCTCTGAGTCCCAGACTGACTAAACTGTCCTCCCTGGATAGAAACCCCGGAAGCCACATGATGAGCCTTCAGTGAACAATCTTGGCTCAGGTGTCCAGGCAGTTTGCAATAATAGCAAACTGACTGTCTCAGGGTGCAGGCTGATATGGTATAATCTTTGGACCCACAACGGGTATAGTAAGTGTCACTGGTGGGCGACTTTCGATTTTGCTGAGAAGACCGGGAGTGTCCAGCTGAAGATCGTTTTGATTTTTGAGGCCGACTAGATGCCCTAGAGTTACCCTGACCCGACTGACTGCGACCACTTTGCTGCTGTCCGATAGCCTGTGGCTGCTGGGTCTGCCTTGAGGTTCGTTCTGTCTGTTTCCTCTTCTTATCAGAATTAGCTCACTGTTGAGCCAACTTAATCAACAGGGCTCTATCTAATGCCTCTCGGTAGGAAGAATTGCCAAAGCCTGCAATCTTAACCTGAAGATGCCCATCTAGTCCCTGGATAAATTGAAGCATGCGCGACCTGTCCTCAGCGACTAACTCTGGACAAAATCTGGCTAACCGATTAAATTCTACATTGTACTCCATCACTGTGTGATTATTCTGCCGAAGACTCAAAAAATCCTGACGGCGTGTAATCTGATATGACCGTGGGAAGTACTGACTCTCAAAGGCCTCCCTGAATCTCACCCAGGTAAACTGCTGCTCGTCGATGATTGAGTGCTACATGTCCCACCAGATCTCGGCCTCATCCCGTAAATGGAAGGCCGTCAACTCTACCTTCTCCCACTCGGAGCAAACCATATAGAGGAAAGTACACTCCATAGTCTCGATCCAAGACTGAGCCACGCTCGGATCAGTCTCTCTGTAAAATAGTGTGAATCATCTTTTCATCGACTTGGCTAAAATGGGGATCCAAGCTCGTGCCATAGTCACATCAGTAGGATGATTAGGGGCCATCGCAGGAGCTGACGAAACTACTGTAGGTGGTGCCGCTGCATAAGTAGGGGCAGGTACTGAGTAAGGGCCGACCGGCACCACTGGTGGGCCTGTCAGGTATGCAGTAGCAGGCACTACTAGCGAGGGTGCCTGGTGTGTAGCAGCAGGGACCGCCGGTGGTACCTCCCGGTATACAGTAGCGGGTGCTACCGGGGGTACTATAGAATATGATGGAGTGGGTACCACCGGTGGTAGATCGGATATCGCAGAAGTGGGTATCTCTGGAGGAGGAACCGTCGGGGACTGAGGACCCATGACACCCGCAGCACCATGTGAAATTTGACCCTGATCGACATGCTTATTCTCAGTAGATCTTAGTGGCAACTCCGTTGCCAGAGATCTCAATGTCCTCTTGCGTGGCCACCCCGCACCACGTCTTGGCGCATGAGCATGCCCACCTCGTTTCATATCTGTTAAATTCATTACCTAGATGTTACTATGAGTAAAAATATATAAAATTAATCATCTTACCTATTTGTCTCCAGGAGAGGTCCCGTCGCCGCCAAGTCCCCAAATTGACCTCGTCAATAATACCTCGAATTTTCGAAACATAAAAATCGTCAGAAATCCGTACAAATCTAAAAATCCTCAGATTGACTCGCAAAAACCTGTCAAACGTGGCAAACTCTGAAAATCCAAAAACCCTTAGGAACTCGAAAACCTAGACGCTCTGAAACCAAATAAATTGTCGAGCCCCGGGGGAGTCTCCGCCAGACGAAAATCCGGCAGCATCTCCCCTATATGGGTGACAATACAAATCTTGTATACAATGTACACACAACCCACTATACATCGACCAACATGACCAAAACATAAAACACACATACATATAATATATGGGCCTCAGGCCAATAACCAAAGTAAATAAAAAGTCTACAACATCTAGACTTACCTCTTCTGCCATCTGAGCAGGAATACACAACTAGAACGAATCGAATAAAAGTCCATAAGGGCATATCAAATACCACCAAAACATCCACGAGTATACCCAAAACACAAGTCTTACACATGTCTTCTAGTCAATATAACCAAAACCATAGAACCAAAAACAAAACCCTTATGATGAGGGGGATTGGCAGCTGGACTCTCCTGACAGTTTCAACCTGAAATAGATATAAAGTAACAGGGTAAGTTTAACGAACTCAGCGGGTATCAAGTCGACATGCATAGTAAGATATATCTAACAATAATAATCATGTCAGTACAGTCTCCTGATCAATAATAGGAAATGCAAGGAAGAAATGTGGAAAGACTATACTTACTTGAATCTCCTATCCTGACATAGGAGTGTGAGTCATACTAGCATAAGTAAGGTCGTCAGACCAAATACATGATGTATCCTGTATGCATGTCAATCATATGCAACAACCAAGGCAGCAACTAAAATGTAGCAAACACAAACAAATGTCATCCATGCAATATGCATGCGATGCAAATGACATGGTCACCCCTGACGCCAGTCAACCACCTCACACACGATGGTGAGGCCGAGTGGGTAGGGCTATGACAACTGTACACTCTGCCATCACTGCTCCTGAGTGACCGAGTGGATAGGATGCTGTCAGAGTACACCTATCCTCCTACCCCAAACAAAGTAGGGGAGCAAAGCTCTCATCTCCCAGTGTCATAGACCAGAGGAGAGATCCCTACCTACTACCACGTTGCATCACTGCTACCCATGAGCGGACCAACGGAGCCTGACAGAGCTAATGCACACACCCTCCTGATGTACCACTAACCCATGAGTGGCAGTGTGTGCAGATCATGTAACTGGCGGCGGGTTCAACTCTGAAGATGGTGCATGACACTAAAGCATGTAACACCAACCAATATACCTCTCCAAATAATATGTACAAAAAAAATAAGCACATATCGATAACCCATGTATACAAGGAAAGTATATCTAAAAGCTAGTCAAGTGTATGTCACAACTACTAAAATAAGTACACATGGCAAGTATAACGATAATATAGACTAAGATGTGTATCAGGTAACATAGAAAGACAGAAAGGCCTGCAACAGGTATGGAACAGTGACATACAAGGGTAGATAAGACATAAAAATTACTGCGACCTATAGCCAACTACACTTATCAACATGACAATATCTAAAAGATAAGTCAAAGTACCCGCCTACTATGAAGAATATCGACTGTCTTTATGCCCGTGATCTGTCTCGGGATCGAAACCTGCATATAACAAACATTATAATTAAGTGCAAGCATACAATGAATGATCGAATTCTACATGAACACACTAATCTACAGCCAAGCAACATCCCAATTACAGTCGACTTAACTACTTAATCCATCGCTCACAACTCCATCACAAGCACAACCAGCGCATCACACCCCCTCGACATTCATCCATGTTGAACAATAGCCATGCAACCACAACATTGCTCAAACAAACCTGGACAACTCCCGGGTAACACACAAATCGAACCCTATTCGGACTCCTCAGCTTAATTCCATCTCCAATCACTCCATCACAACCGTCAAAACACCAAGATCAGCCCATCCCGATCAAAACCCCTTGACCCACCGCAAGGATCTACCCCGCAAGACCCACAGCAAAGACCAACACTGAAATTAAAGAAGAAAAACTAACAAACGAGGTATACCTGCACTTGGAATCCCCTCAGCTATATTTCCTCCCCTAACTCCGTTTGTCGGAACTAACTCCAGCGGTGATCGGGCAGAACAACGATGGAAGGTTTCCTCGGTGCGGGCTGATCACGGCGGCGGAGGCTGGCTGGAGGACGGCTGGCGCTGGCAGAGGAGGGCACGCGATGTGTGTGCGTGGGAGGCTGACCGAGCTACGGCGAGTAGGGTGCGGCGGATGCTTGCTGCGGCGCGGGTGAGCAGCGGCGGAGAGGGGGCAACTCGCGGCGCCCTAGGCACAAGGAAGGGCGGTGACGGAGATCTTGGCATGGGCGGCGCGTGGGGAGAAGGCGACATCACTATGGACGGTGACGCGAGAAGAGGAAGTGCGGCGCGACTGCAAAAACTCTTGGGAGAAATAGGAATAGCAAACCTAGGTTTATAACTTAGGTTAATTACACCTATTAACTCCCTTAAATAGGTTCTACCAAAGCCTATTTATTTTATCCCTATAAATATCTCGTACAAGCTCCGTTTAATTCCAGAAAAATTCTAAAAAAAATTTCTAAAAATCTCTAAAAATCCCGAACATAATTCCTAGGATTATTTTCCTAAATTTTGGCCATTTACCTTAGTATTTTAACTTTTTTTGTATTTAACATGATTATTAGTGATGTTTGGCATTGCTAGGGCTCATTCGAGCCCAATCTGCGGAGTAGGAACCCTAAGGTTTCGAACCACGTTATATTGCGTGTGTTTGTACTTGTGTTGTGTATTTGTTTTTATCTTTATTATTTCCGTTGCGTGCACTAACGTCTATAGCAAGCACGCGAATGATTTCTATCTTCGTCAATGACACACTATTCACCACTCCTCTAGCGATAATCAATTCCCTACAATTAGTATCAGAGCGAGGTCTCTCTTCAAGGTTTAACAACTAAAGGAGCACACTAGAGGGAAGAAGAAGGATGGAATTTAAAGAAAAATTGGGATAGGATATCAACACCCCAATTCCATACACCTTCTATGGACGAGAAGTTTTTGAGCAATGGAGGCAACGGATGGAGAACTTCTTCATGATGAATTTTAAAGATTGGATGATCCTAGTGAAGAGATTTGAATTTCCAAGAGGTCGAAAAGGTCGATACCTCAAGAAGAAGAGATGGACCGAAGAGCAAGTCCAAGCTTTCGAAAGAAATGATAAGGTAATGCAATTGATATTAAATTCATTACCTAACGATGTCATGTCTAGGTTAGGTGAATCTCAAGATGTCAAGGAGCTATGGGATAAATTGGCCAAGCTCCATGAAGAACCATCCATGGCTCAAGTAGAAAGAGAGCTCGAAGAAGAAGCAAGCTCATCCTCACAAGAAAGTGAGGATTCAGAGGTCGAGAGGTATTCGACATCCAAATCGGAATAAGAGGTAGAAGTAGAAGAAGTTTCCACCTCTAGGATTGAAGGGGAGGATATTAGATCACCTGAGTCGGATCAAGATCAAGAAATAGCTTCAACCTTCGGTTGAAAAGAAGAGGAAGTTCAATGTTAGTGCATATAAGATCCACATATCTCCACAATGGTATGATATTGTCCACTTTAGACCCAAGCCCTCATGGTTTTGTTTTTGGGCTTTACCCAAAAGGCCTCATTCCAATGGAGATATCTTTTTTCTTATAAGCACATGATCTTTTCCATGTCTTACCAATGTGGGACTTTGATTGTATTCCCCATACTCCCAACAATCCCCCCCTCAAACGAAGGACCACATTGGGCCCCCCCCAAGCCTATCCCTCCTCGAAGGATTTTCTCTGCTTGATGTCCGATCTTCAACCCACCAGGACTTCCTGCCAGTTGTTCGGTCCCCCCGACCCAACTAGACTTCCTTCCTGATGTCTGGTTCTCTTGATCCGGACGTGGGAGCTCAACTTCCTTCGTTCGAGGTTCATGGTTTGACATGGACCATGGCTCTGATACCAATTGTTAGTGCATATAAGATCCACATATCTCCACAATGGTATGATATTGTCCACTTTGGGCCCAAGCCCTCATGGTTTTTTTTTTGGGCTTTACCCAAAAGGCCTCATTCCAATGGAGATATCTTTTTTCTTATAAGCACATGATCTTTTCCATGTCTTACCAATGTGGGACTTTGATTGTATTCCCCATACTCCCAACATTCAAGACTCCCCTACCACGGAAGGTAACTCAAGCACATTAATTCAAAATAAAAAACATATTATGTATTTTGAGTGTAGGGAAGTAGGACATTACGAGAGTAAATGTCCTAAAAGAATCAAGAAAAGTCAACCGGCATCAAAAGTTCAAGAAAAGACCAATGAAGTCGGAGCCCCAATTAGGAAGGACAAGGAGCACGTGGTGTGCTTCAAATTCAACCAAAAAGGGCACTATAGAAGTCAATGCCCTAGGAGGAAGCCTACCAAGGGTCAAGAAGGAGTCAACAATGTAGGGGGAGCTTCTAAAGCAAACTCTAAGGTATACTTTAATGCACCTTCTAGTTCTAGGTTTAAAGCATGCTAGGAATTATTTTAATACTCTTGTAATTGTTAATAATCATGAGAAGCATGCTAGTAAAAACAAATACTATTGCTTAGGTGCTAAGCATGTAGATTTAACTAAGAACAAACCTAGGAACAATAACTCTAGACCCATTCTACCTAGGGAGTCCATTAGAAAGGTAGAAAACCACCTAGGCATTAACCCCAAGAAATATAGACATATGCCTAGGAAGTGTCATTCCCAAAAGATTAATAAAAAATCAAAATTGGGAAAATTAGAATTGGAAAACCAAGACTTGAGGTCAAGGCTTGAAAAACTTGGAAAGACCCTTGCAAGGATGCAAAATTCAATTAAAGGGTCAAATTGTCAAAGTCTAGGGTGTAAGAGGCAAGAACCATCTAGGAGGCAAGGTTTGGGTCACAAGCCTATGTCCAATAAGGTAATGTCTACTTATCATAATGTTCCATTTGACTATGGAACTAAACCTAGGTCTAGGAAAATCAAGGTCACTAGGGAAGTCATCCCTAAGGTTGACCATGGCAAATGCCTAGTGGCTAAGGTTTCGAAAAAACCTAAGGATGCCACTAAGAAGGTTACAAGGGGAGTCACCCCTAGAGCTAACCTAGGCAAGACCATAATGACCAAGGCTACCAAGCCTAGGAGGGTTATTAGGAGGGTATCTAGGGAGGTCATCCCTAAGAAATACCTAGTAAACCCAAGGAGCTCTAATATGTATTAGATTCCTAAGAGCGTGATCGACTCACGCTGATGGGTTAGGATGTGCCAACCTTGAATGGATAGGTAGTTAATCTAACCTTGGTAAAGGTGACACTTTAGGTCATTTTCAAGGTTATGGATACCTTGGAAATAAGTTTTGATCATAATCCTAAAGGATTTTAGGATGTACTAATATTATTAAGAAGTTTGATAAATTGATCAAATTGGCACAAATTAGGTTTAGAGGTCTTAGTGTGTCATTTTGGATTTTTGGCACACTTTTGGGGAATTTAATTATATGGCAAAATAAACTTAATAATAACAAATGACAATCAATATTAAAATTTAGGTATTGTTATACCTATACCATTTTATTTGTCATACTTTATTTATCATATGTCATGTCATGACATCATTTTTATTTAAATCATATAAAATGTCATGATTAATTTCTAGGGTTTAGTTTTGTGTCATGTATGTTTAGTTTTTATCTATATGCCATGACATCATGATTTTTGGCATATGCTTATTTATGCTATCATTATATGCCATAATCATCATTCATGCATTTAGGTTTAATGAAAATTGATTTAAGGACTATGACATGACTTGAAGTCCCATGTATAAGGGAATCAAGTTGTGTTGCCTTAAAAAATGTATGAGGCCTTAGATTAGGATGAAAAAAACTCACATCTCATATCACATTGACTTGTGTGTGTTTTCATACACCCTAGACACATGTGAGATGCTAGGAAATGAGTTAAGTTCAAGGTGCATAGTTTTTGCATCTAAATAAACTCAAACTCATCATATACCATGGGTGGATCATGGGGAAAGTTAATGTGAAAGTCATATGCATTGAGCCCATTGATCATGATCCAATATAGGTTTTCATAAACATTTTAAAATCATTTTAAAAAACCTTGGTGAAGTCTATCTTTTGATAGCAATCACCATTGAGAGAGTTGATACAAAGTAGGGCCAAAACATTGAACCTTTCAATGGTTTTGAACTTTGTTCCAATCTCATTATTTAATGGGTATTTTATTTTTTAAATATTTTTCACCCATTATGATTGTTATAAGTATTATACGTATGAAGTTTCACTATTTTTCAAACTACATATAATTACTTGTATTTTGAAAATCCAATTTCTGAACACTAAATTCCTGCATTTTTAGAAATCAGTCAACTGCCGCTTATGGCAGTCGACTGGCGTCAAGGGAAGTTGATTGGTGATTGTAAGAGTCGACTTCTAGAGTTGATTTCGAGTAAACAATGTTTGTTTAGCCTGATTTCAACTATGTTAGGCTACCCTAATTGCTCCTAACCCTAGGATATGCTTTGGAAAGCATTGGAAAGGGTGAAAATTCATTGGATATGGATTAGGAGAGTTGTTTTGGGTGTGTATCAAATTTTAAGGTGTGTTAAAGTTCAAAGTTGAACTTTTAACCTTAATTTTGACGGTTTAGTGTTCCTATAGACTTAGGGACTCTCCAAGGACATTGTTGGTGCAATGGTCAAGGGAGAGTAAGCCTTTAGGGGGAGGTTATCCATCATGGGATGATGGATGTTTTCTTCCTCATGAGGGGGAGAATTTTAGAGAAATGGGAATTTGAGATGCTCAATTGGGAAAATTGGGAGAGTATGAGGATTGCCTCTCTTTAGTGATATGGGACTTATCACTAGGAAGAGTGAAGGCATCCTAGATGTTTTTGGACCAAGGGAGAGATTGCAAGATCTCATTGGGATATGAGACATTAACACCCTTAGGAAGAACCTTTTTGATGTATGTCAAAAAGGGGGATAATTGATGGGAAAATCAATGAGAGAATTTGAGATTGCCAATTTGGGAGAATTGGTAAGGAGATTTGAGTTAGGTGGCCTAACTCAAAGGTGTTTGTGGTTTTTATCAAACATCAAAAAGGGGGAGCTTGTTGGTGCAATCGACCTAGGTCACGATTGACCAGACTCGAGTTTGACTTGAGCGGTATTTTGATATTCGAAAAAATGTATGACAATGTAGTTGTCATGGGAAAGTCCAAGTCATGGCTACTTGCATGGAAAGTCCAAGCATGAGTCTTGGCAATGGGAAAGTCTAAGTCTTGAGTACTTAGCAATGGAAAGTCCAAGTCATGGGTACTTAGCATGGAAAGTCCAAATGGGACACTTAGCAATGGGAAAGTCCAACATGGGTTAACATGGAAAGTCCAAGCATGGGTCTTGGCAAGGGAAAGTCCAAGCTTGAGTCTTGGCAATTGGAAAGTCCAACATGGGTTAGTAAGGGAAGTCCAAGGGTTGATATTGGCGGTGTAAAGTCCAAGCGAGAGTCTTGGTAGCATAAGTCCAATGGTTGGCAGCGTAAAGTCCAAGCGGTAGTCTTGGCAGTGTAAGCCCAATGTGTCTTGGCGGTGTAGACCAACTTATCATGACGATAGCTGATGGAAGCACCTGAAGGCTAGCGTATGGAGGAACAAGTCATCGATGACTTAGAGGGATCCGAAAGCCGTGAGGCTGATCGAGATGGCTAGAAGGCTTAGGTGTAGGCTTAGGGTGGTCTAGTAAGTATAAGGGCATTATACTTGGGGTTAAACCTCATGGTTGATATTATCAGTCGATTGGGGCTTTGGACCAGTCGATTGGTCAAGTATTTTGACACTTGGCAACCGAGTTGACTCTTGGCAGTTGACTAGGATTAAGGCTAGTCGAACTGCTCAGAGTCGACTGGTGCTTGACTGCAGAAAATGGTGTGGCATGAAGGTAGAAAACATCGCTTCCCACTTCAACTCGGTCACTTGTTCATGGCGATCCCTACTACGTCCCCGGATAAAAAAATTTATCCTTGACCAGAGGGATTACCCAAGCTACCATTTCATCGTCGTGCTATTCGATTAGAGTGGTCACTTGAACAAACTTATTGTTCAAGCAACCTACCTCTATTCTTTGAATAGCCGCGGAATAGACGATGTACGGATCGCTGGTTTTTGCATTTGTATTTGGGGTCCAAGTATATTTAACCATAAAAATAGAATACACAACATGTATATGATTGAAAAACAATTATAGACATGTTACAAAAGAAAATAGACAAACATTATACCTCTCGATCTTCTATTATATGTCCTTCCTCCTTTTGGACGTCGTGTGGGCGACGATCTTCCAAAAGTCGAAGTTCCTATATCACTAATCTTCCTTACTTGCTCGCTCCGAATAAGAGGAAGTATAGAAACAAAACACTTCTTCTTCTTTCAACCAACCACCAAGCTCCAAGCTTGGTGCTTGCCGCTGGCCAAGAAGAAGAACAAGAAGAATTGGACCCTGACCAAGAGCTTCAAGGGAAGACCCTAAGCTTTGTTTCCACCGGCCAAGGAGAAGAGAAGGAGGAGCTTTGGACGCCAGCCAAGGGAGGGAAGAAGATGATGGGCGCCGGCCACCTTAAGGAAGAAGAGAAGAAAGGAAAATATTTCCTTAATTGTGGTCGCCCAAGCTCCAAACCCTAGCCTCCAAGCTCCTTGCTGCCCAACCCTAATCCTATCTTGCTTCTAATAATCTTGCCGCCCTCCCTAATCTCTCCCTTTATAGAGTTAGGGATAAGCCTTGTTTTAATCTCCACCATTGGTTCTAGGGATTTAATCTCAACCGTCGGATCTAGGGATTTAATCTCAATCGTCGGATCTAGAGATTTAATCTCAACCGTCGGATCTAGAGATTTAATCTCTACCGTTGGATCTAGAGTTTTGTTTTCATCCATTGGATCTAGGCTTCTTGAGGTTTTAATAGGCTACAATAGGGACCATGAGGAGGAGTTGAATCTTGGCCACCCAATGGATCAAGCCCACATAAAGTCCGATCCATTAATGATAATCCAATCCACTAGAGGATTATCATTGATCTACCTCACCAACCCTCATAAGATAATATGGGCTCCATATATTATTTGTACATTTATCTCCCCGTGTTTAAGATCTCGAATGTTCGTCGATTAATTAATTTACTGACAATTAATTAATCAACATCTAACTCCATGAGTAGTACCACTCAACCTTATCATCATGTCAGACCAAGTCCACCTGCAGGGTTTACATGATGAACCTTATGAGCTCCTCAAGGGGACATCATCATCCTAATATATAGGACACGGTTTCCTCCTATAATCAACGGCACACCATATAAATAATATCATTTCCCAACTTACCGAGCCTATCGATTTAATCTATAAATCTCGCCCATTGGTAAATCAAAGAAATGAATACTAAGTATATGTGTCCGTTATTATATCGAGATTAAGAGCATGTACAATATAATATCTGAGGTCCGATTCGATTATGTAGTCAGCAATAAATCGAATCACCTCTAAGTCGGTCCTGCTCAATACACAAAAGTGTACTAATGTGATTCTATGGTCAAGATAAACCAATACCAAATCACACTACAACCATACCAATGGTTTGTCCAAAGCCATCTACGTTGTGAGCCTTTACTTATACTCTACAAGGAGCTGATAACATGATCTACTGTGTGACACTACACACCATGTTATCTATAATGTAATGTATTAGATAATATGCATAATCACAAATATGCAAACAATGATCATGTGATTCTTATTTCAAAATAAAGATGTTCATACAAAAGATAGACTTTTCAGTATACATCCCAACAATCTCCCACTTATACTAAAAGACTATGTTGTCCTCAAACTGTCATACATCTGATCCCCATTCCCTCCACATGCCTATCAAAAGCTCTCACCGGAAGGGCCTTAGTGAAAGGATCTGTCAGGTTATCCTTTGATGCAATCTTGGCCACAGCAACTTCTCCTCTCTTTACGATTTCTCGTATCATGTGGTACTTGCGCTCTATGTGTTACTTACCTTATGGGCTCGTGGTTCCTTCGAGTTTGCAATTGTACCACTATTATCACAATAAATTGTGATAGTTTTGGACAAACTAGGAATCACATCCAAGTTCATCAAGAAGTTTCTGAGCCACACAGCTTATTTGGCCGCCTCAGAGGCCGCCACATACTCAGCTTCCATGGTGGAGTCCGCCACACATTTCTGCTTGACACTCCTCCATACAATGGCTCCACCTTCCAAAGTAAACACAAAACCTGAAGTAGACTTACTGTTACCCCTATCTGATTGGAAGTCGGAATCTGTGTAACCCACAGGGAGTAATTGGTGTGCCTGGTAAACTAGCATATAATCCCTAGTCCTTCTCAGGTACTTCAATATATGCTTTACCGCAGTCTAATGTCCCTGTCCTGGATTACTCTGATATCTGCTAACCATGTCGACGACAAAGCAGATATCCGATCTCGTACATAGCATAGCATACATGAGGCTTCCTACTGCCGAAGCATAAGGAACCACCTTCATGTCCTCTATCTCCTCAGATGTTCTAGGACACATCTCCTTAGATAAAGGAACTCCATGCCTGAAAGGTAGAAAACCTTTCTTGGAGTTCTGCATGCTAAAACGATCCATAATGGTGTCTATGTATGAAGCTTGAGATATGCACAACATCTTTTTCTTGTGATCCCTTATAACCTTGATCCCAAGGATGTGTCTCACTTCTCCCAAGTCCTTCATATCAAACTGTTTGGACAACCATACCCTTACGTCCGATAACACCTTGATATTGTTTCCAATTAACAAAATGTCATCTATGTATAGTACCAGAAATACCACTACGTTTCCGTCACATCTCTTGTATACACAAGACTCATCCGGACTTTGAATAAATCCATAAGACTAGATTACCTCATCAAAGCGGATGTTCCAAGACCTCGAAGCTTGCTTTAATCCATAAATGAACCGATTAAGCTTACACACAAGATGCTCTTTACCCTTTGCAATGAATCCTTCTGGTTGCTTCATATAGATGTTTTCCTCAAGACTTCCATTAAGGAAAGTTGTCTTGACATCCATCTATCATACCTCATAATCCATATGAGCAGCAATGCATAAGAGAATCTGGATAGACTCAAGCATGGCTACCGGTGAAAAAGTCTCCTCATAATCGATACCCTCTTTCTGAGTATACCCTTTCGCAACAAGCCTTGCTTTGAAGGTCTCAACCTTTTCGTCTATTCCTCTCTTTCTTTTGTAGATCCACTTGCATCGAATGGTTCTTACACCATTGGGTGGTTCTACTAGCTCCCAGACCTGATTTGAATCCATAGATTCAATCTCAGTATTCATTACACTTTGCCAAGATACCGCATCTTTATCTTGGATTGCCTCGTCATATGTCCAAGGATCAGGTTCATGTTTGCTAGGGACCAAATCAGAAGATTCTCCCAAGAACATGAATCTATCAGGCTATCTCACAACCCTCCCACTACGATTAGGTATCACATGTGTATCCTCTGTGACACGCGGTGCAGTGACTTATGGTATATCCTCTTGTACCGGTGGTATTGAAGAAGTGACTTCCCCTTTTAATTCCTCCAGAAGAATCTTACTCATGGGCTTGGGTTCATCACATAGTCTTCCTCTAGAAATCTGGCATTCGTGCTAACGATCACCCTCTGATCTCTAGGACTATAAAACAAACCTCCTTTCGTTCCTCTAGGATAGCCAACGAACATGCGTACTTCTGTACGAGGTTCCAACTTACCAGCATCTGCCTTCAGCACATGTGCTGGACTCCCCCAAATCCGAATATGTTTTAGACTAGGCTTTCGCCCAGTCCACAATTCTGTGTAAGTAGAAGGCACTGATTTAGATGGTACCAAGTTCAGAATATACACTGTCGTATCTAGAGCATATCCCCAGAACAAGTCTGGCAACTCAGAATAACTCATCATCGATCTAACCATCTCCATAAGAGTCCTATTCCTTCACTCTGCTACACCATTCTGCTGGGGTGTGCTAGGTGCAGACAATTGGGATTGAATCCCAGCCTCTGATAAGTAATTCCTAAACTCTCTCAAGAGGTACTCACCACCACGATCAGATCGCAGTGTCTTGATACTTTTACATTGATGTTTCTCCACATCAGCCTTGAATTCTTTGAACTTGTCAAAGCATTCAGACTTGCGGTGCATCAAGTAAATGTATCCATATCTTGAATAATCATCTATGAAGGAGACGAAATATTCAAAACCACCTCTAGCCTGGATAGACATAGGACCACACAAATCAGAATGAACCAATTCCAACACATCTTTGGCTCTATACCCCTTGGCCTTAAAAGGCCTCTTGGTCATTTTTCCCTCCAAGCAAGATTCACAAGTTGGAAAATCTTCCACCACTAATGAACCCAGAGGTCCATCAGCTTATCAACCTTTGAATTCTGCTTAGGTTAATATGACCAAGTCTTAGATGCCAAAGATATGTTTGGTTCATCTTCGAAGGTTCTTTTCTCTTATTGGAATTAGAAGATGAGTTATTAACTTCTATTTGCATTGTGGGATCTTTTGGTTCAAGTGTATATAAATTTCCTATCAATGCACCCGAACAGATAGTCTCCCTATTCCTTTTTATAACAACTCTGTCATTAAAAGAAATAGAATATCCATCCATAAACAATTTAGAAATCGAAATTAAATTCTTTCTAAATAAAGGTACATAAAGGCAATTCTTAAGAACCAAAACTTTATTTTTCTCAAAAGATAAATAAACATCTCCCACTGCAACAGTCGCCACCTTCGTGGCATCGCCCAAGTATATGGTAATCTCCCCCTTAGCCAGTCATCTGGTTTCTTGGAACCCTTGCAAAGTATTGCAGACATGATCAGTGGCTCCTATATCTACACACCAAGTGCTGGTAGATAACACCGCTAAACATGTTTCAACGACTAGACCAAAAGATATACCTTTGTTTTGCTTACGGTTAGGGCAGTCCTTCCTCCAGTGTCCAGTCTGCTTACAAGTGAAGCACTTGCCATTCGGCTTCTTCACTCCTCCCTGAGTTCCTCCCACCGCTTTTGCCCCAGCTTGTTTCTTCTTCTCCTTGCCTTTCGGCTTAGAAGTAGAAACCTTTTGGGCAACCATGGCTTGCGCCTGAGCACTCTGACGAAATAGTCCCTCTGCCGCCTAGAGTTCTGTCAGAAGCTCCGCCAACGAATACAACCTCTTGTTCATGTTGTAGTTCAGGCGAAACTGCTCAAAACTCCTAGGTAGAGACTGGAGAATGATATCGACCTGGGTTTCCCCATCGATCTCAGCTCCTAGGACTTCCAACTCATTTAAATGAGCCATCATCTTGAGAACATGATCCCTCACGGGTGTTCCCTCGATCATGGTGGTCGTCATCAAGTTCCTCATGGGTTCCTGCCTAGCAGTCCGATTTTGGTGTCTGAAAAGCTCTTTGAGATTGAGCATCATGTCATAAGCAGTGGGCATGGCTTGATGCTGATGTTGCAATACATTTGACATAGATGTCAAAATGTAACACCACGCTATCTCATCGGCCTTGATCCACTTCTTATAACTCTCCTTCTCCTTTTCCCCAGAATCATCCGCAGGCTTAGGAGGGCACTCTTCGAGGAGTACATATTTGTATTCCTCAGCAGTCAAGACAATGTCAAGATTCCTCTTCCAATCAACATAGTTGGGTCAAGTAAGTTTATTTTCTTTCAATATCACAACAAGCGGGTTGAAAGTCATTTTGAAAGAAAACATAAGAATCACATAGATCAAAAACATTAGATTTCAAAAAATTATTAATTCCTCAAACAATAAAATTTCAAAATCAACCAACACCTCAAAACACCGAGAATATCATATGCCACGATAGTGTGGACGTATACGAATTCTACATTTGTAAGAGGAGGTTTTACCCATTAATTTTACTATCTTGTCAACCTAACTTTTTGACAAATAAAATTAATAGTTAGTTCATCTTCGGCCCTACAAATAAAAGCAGTGACTCCGATGGATAGGATACTTATATTTGTATCTAAGTGTTCATCATTACTCGGTACCAAGGTAATTATCTCGGGTTATGTACCTTCCGATGGGGAAGTACACACGCTCCTTAATAATTTCCTATAACCATATTCGACCTTGTGATCCGCAAACAAACTCATCTGATGGGGAGGAAGGCACTCAGAGCTGACGCGCAAGTTTGTTTGCATCATATGTCAAATCGTAATGGAGGCCATGGGAATTAATAAAAATATCCCTCTCCCACTTAGTAATTTAAAATTGAGGAATTTTCTAGCCTACGACATGCATATCAAACAATAAGCAATAAATATGAAAAATAAATATTTTCTAACTATTATGGCTTTTGTCTTCAATATGTCTCCCGTCGTATCGCCATCTCATCCACTCCTTCCTACGCCATGTACAAGTCGTCCGGAGATCCGAGCCGAGAAAAAAAACTATTTTAATTTACATCCATCGATCCTATACTCCACGAGGGAGTGTACATGAAATCTAGATCTAAAGTAAACTAAAATAAAAAGAGTGGCTAAACAATGTCGTATCTAATTACAAAATTAAATACTAGCCTCATCAACCCCAAGGATTCAACAAAATATACAATTACACACATACAATCACATATACACATATGGTCATAATAGTTGGATCCTATGTCTGCAACCAAAAAGTTAACCTATGCACATCCTACTATTATCCGGCACATATAATATATGAAAAGTACATAAAAGTAACTGAATCCTAAACACACAAAACCGAAAACCGTGGCTCTGATACCACTTGAAGGTAGGAAACTTCGCTTCCCACTTTAACTCGGTCTCTTGTTCATGGTGATCCCTACTACGTCCCCAGATAAAAAAATTTATCATTGACCAGAGGGATTACCCAAGCTATCATTTCATCGTCGTGCTATTCGATTAGAGTGGTCACTTGAACAAACTTGTTGTTCAAGCAACCTACCTCTATTCTTTGAATAGCCGCGGAATAGACGATGTACGGATCACCAGTTTTTGCGTTTGTATTCAAGGTCCAAGTATATTTAACCATAAAAATAGAATACACAACATGTATATGATTGGAAAACAATTATAAACATGTTACAAAAGAAAATAGACAAGTGTTATACCTCTTGATCTTCTATTGTATGTCCTTCCTCCTTTTGGACGTCGTGTGGGCGAAGATCTTCCAAAAGTCGAAGCTCCTTGATCACTAATCTTCCTTCCTTGCTCGCTCCGAACAAGAGGAAGTATAGAAACAAAACACTTCTTCTTCTTTCAACCAACCACCAAGCTCCAAGCTTGGTGCTTGCCGCCGACCAAGAAGAAGAACAAGAAGAATTGGACGCCGACCAAGAGCTTCAAGGGAAGACCCTAAGCTTTGTTTCCACTAGCCAAGGAGAAGAGAAGAAGGAGCTTTGGACACCGGCCAAGGGAGGGAAGAAGATGATGGGCGCCGGCCACCTTAAGGAAGAAGAGAAGAAAAAAAATATTTCCTTAATTGTGGCCGCCCAAGCTCCAAACCCTAGACTCCAAGCTCCTTGCCGCCCAACCCTAATCCTATCTTGCTTCTAATAATCTTGCCGCCCACCCTAATCTCTCCTTTTATAGAGTTAGGGATAAGCCTTGTTTTAATCTCCACCATTGGTTCTAGGGATTTAATCTCAGCCGTCGGATCTAGAGATTTAATCTCAACCGTCGGATCTAGAGATTTAATCTCTACCGTTGGATCTAGAGTTTTATTTTCATCCATTGGATCTAGGCTTCTTGAGGTTTTAATAGGCTACAATATGGACCATGAGGAGGAGTTGGATCTTGGCCACCCCAAAGATCAAGCCCACTTAAAGTCCGATTCATTAATGATAATCCAATCCACTAGAGGATTATCATTGATCTACCTCACAAACCCCCATAAGTTAATATGGGCTCCATATATTATTTGTACATTTATCTCCCCGTGTTTAAGATCTCGAATGTCCGTCAATTAATTAATTTACTGACAATTAATTAATCAACATCTAACTCCATGAGTAGTACCACTCAACCTTATCATCATGTCGGACCAAGTCCACCTGCAGGGTTTACATGATGAACCTTATGAGCTCCTCAAGGGGACATCATCATCCTAATATATAGGACATGGTTTCCTCCTATAATCAACGACACACCATATAAATAATATCATTTCCCAACTTACCGAGTCTATCGATTTAATCTATAAATCTCGCCCATTGGTAAATCAAAGAAATGAATACTAAGTATATGTGCTCGTTATTATATCGGGATTAAGAGCATGTATAATATAATATCTGAGGTCCGATTCGATTATGTAGTCATCAATAAATCGAATCACCTCTAAATCGGTCATGCTCAATACACACAAAGTGTACTAATGTGATTCTATGGTCAAGACAAACCAATACCAAATCACACTATAACCATACCAATGGTTTGTCCAAAGCCATCTAGGTTGTGAGCCTTTACTTATACTCTATAAGGAGCTGATAACATGATCTACTGTGTGACACTACACACCATGTTATCTACAATGTAATGTCTTAGACAATATGCATAATCACAAATATGCAAACAATGATCATGTGATTCTTATTTCAAAATAAAGATGTTCATACAAAAGATAGACTTTTCAGTATACATCCCAACATGGAAGTCGACTGCTAGCATTGGGAAGTCGACTGATGACTTAAGTAGTCGACTACTATGGATGGCAGTCGACTACTAGTTGAGGTTACGAGAGCATAATGCTCGATAGCCAACTGGTCAGTCGGCTATGGCCTCGACAGTCGATTGTTGGGTAATGCCAGTCGACTGCCAGTGTATCTATTGTCTTGAATGCTGACGTAGATTAAGTCCATTGTGAGACAACGGTACTATTAGCAGTAGAATGGGGCCTTATAGCGGTCGACTGTCAGGCACAAATCCATCCCAAATATAGATTATAAAAGTAGCTCGTGGAGGAGGATTTAGCAGTGATTTCTTGGGTGATTTTGAGTCGATTTGTTGGTGCAAATCAGGGTCTTCAAGCTCGGTTCAAGAAAGCATCCAAAGCAATAGTTGTAAAGTTTTTTTTACATTGTTTTATATTTTTTGTTTATATTTACTTGTATTTTGTTTCTTTTTGTTGTAAGAACTGTAGGATCGATGTGTAGTGTGGTGGCCGTCTAGAGGGGGTGAATAGCCCTCGATCGGTGGATACCGATATTTGCTCGTCTACACAATTGTTAGCGCAAGCGGAATACTAATAAAGACAAGAAAATAAACAATGAAGAATACAAACAATGCTAACACCGAAATATAACGTGGTTCACAGTTACGCCGCTAATCCACGGTCCGATTCGTCCAAGGTGAATCACTCCTCCAAAGTCAATCCACTATTGGTCTCTCCTTTGCACCAAGCTAGGTGGAGGTAACCTTTACAATCCAAGATCACTCTTCTTACAATAAGAATGAAGTAAAAACAAGTAAGAAGAGTGGGAAACCGTTTATAGCACTTTGGGAGAAGATTAGAGTTGAAGCATTAACCCCCCAAAGCCCCATACCCTTCCTTTTTATAGAGGAAGAGGGTGTCTTCCTGTTGACACAGGAGCAGTCGAGTGATGTCCCTATCAGTCGACTGGTCCTGTAGTCGTTGCCCAATAATGACCGCTTTCCACGTTGGATTTTATCCAACGGCACAGGCATCAGTCGACTGATCCTACCATCAGTCGACTGATGAACCATCAGTCGAGTGCTCACAAGCTCGACTCCATTTTGTGCCCGTGCACAGTGCCATCACGATCGGCTACGCCCATGAGCGGATCGGTGATCAACAATCGAGCCCATGTCTTGATCGGCCGATCAACAAACTAGTCGATCGAACCATCGACTCAGAGCAGTCGACTGCCATGACATGGCAGTCGACTGGTGTCGGGAAAACTCATCCGACACTTAGCCAAATGGCCAAGTTTCACCTACGAGCTACTATCCCTTCCCGGGTTACATTCGCTCACTCTCATCCCTCGGAGTCTCTCGCCTTCGAAGTTGTCTTCGTCCGGCCATGTCCCTCGGATGCGCCAAGCGCACGGCTCTACAGCGCCATCCTTCGCGTCTCGCCCTGAAGTCTACTTCCTCTGGCTTCACTCCAAGCTCCTCGTCCGGCGGTCCCTCGGATGCTCCAAGCGCACGACTTCTGTAAAGCTATCCTTCACCGACTCAAGGACCGAGTCATGAGAGGTGAAACTCGCCAAGACTCCATGTGCGAATTACTAAGCCCTACAAGACTCCAACGCACATATCAAACCATAATCACAACCTAACTTAAACCCTTTGCTACACACATCAAAACCTTATCATGGCAAGAGATAAGGTTGCGCTCATCTCTCAACCCATAGCTCATCAACACAATAGAACACACCTCAGCAACACCATCCCACACAACACCGGATCTATAGAAAACACAATATACAGAATAGAAAAGGGAAAAATTAGAGATTATACCTAAAATTTCACTTCACCGACGAATCCTATCTACCTATTGAATTCTGTTCACCAGATATGCTGCTGCCCCCTTCTCCACACAGCAATCTGAGCTACCTTTGGAGACAATCGGCCAAAGATAGCCACAGTAAGAACAAATCACAGGGAGAACAAATAACAGATTCAATCGAAGCTAGATCTTATGAAGAAACCCACAAGCGCCCAAAATACACATACATTGCGAACCTCTGACGGCAACTCACTGCTACGGCAACATCGACGCCGATCTACTTGCGCGAAGGATCGCTGGAACCTCGGAAGCCAAGAATCAACTGGGGCCGACAATGTCACCAAACTGCTCTCCCTAGGTTACTGGCGAGCTGGGCATCAAAGGTGGTAGCGGCTACACGACTGAGATCTCTGACGACGAAGTGGTGGAAGAAGAGAACGACGCCGAGCTGAGTAAACCTCATGCAAGAGCTCGACACCGGAAAGAAGAAGAGGTGTCGCCGCCGAGATCAAGAGGGAGCCGTCGGCGATGGTGAGGAAGAAGAATCAGGGAAAAAGTCGACAATGAGGAAGAAATCACGAATAAGGGATGCGGCGCAAGAAAAACCGAGACCGAAATTTAAAGGGGTCGACCAACTAACTTGATCTAGACCAAGTTTAACCTCAGGCTAACCTTGGTTTAACTCAAATACCCATTTAGGCTTTAATCTTCATCATTTTTTAATCCAGAAAAATTTCTATGAATTACTCAATTTAACAAGAGGTATTTTGTTTTATTTTCCTAATATCCTACATTCTCCCCCACTTATAAAAATTTGGTCCCCAAATTTCCAACTCATGTACGAGTATGAGATGTCACAACAACTATCTCAAGTATCCGGAGCAAAGTCACACCTCAAGTGACTAAGTGGGGTACTGAGCTCGAATATTATATTCCAGCTCTTATATACACTCTCAATAGACCTTTTAAAGTCTGAATAACACCTTCCTATTGATCATCTATCAAAAGATGGATAATCGTACCAGAGTGGAGCTCTATACCCATGACCTGTGGAAGACTTTGCTAGAATCGTAAGGTGAATCATGAATCACTATCAGAAATGATACTCAAGGATACTCCATGGATATAATTCCATCCAGCGATCCAACGAAATCCATCTTACGGCTCGGAAGAAAATGAGCGGACCTAGCTAATCGATCATCGATTACTCAAATCCTATCAAGTCCTTTTCGAATTCTAGATAATCTCCCAACGTTGTCCATCTTACTAGGCTACCACTTCCATCATGGTACTTAACTCTACTAGTCACTAATATTCCACCTTTATGTGTTGGCACTCCCAACATCAAACTACAAAATCAAATATTGTCTAGGCCCTGAAACCTAGCTTCACAAACTTCCGACCAGGTGATTTCCGTCACCTTCTTGGTCCAATAAATCATCTAAGAAGGTAACCACCAACGGGTCCAGTCGCTTCATGAACGACTAAATCGTTAATAAGTCTAACAACATTATCAACAACTCATAAAATCCATACCAAGTATCATCTTCTGTACACCCGCATCCTTTTACTCTAAGCTGATGATATAAAAATCATCACACTGATATTGATAACTGTATGACACCAAGTCACTACAATATCAACACTCCAATCATAAATCAACCCTAGAGTAACCTTAGGTGTCCAAAATGAAGGATATTCATTCACAGCAACTACTGCATTCCATCATCGATAATCGATGCATAACCATAAAGGTCTGTCTCTCTTTTAACAAAGAGTTCCGGATCCTCTCAAGAGAAATACCAGAACGGATAATCCCGCCAATACCTCCTATAATCGCAACTTACGTTCTTCCAATTTCCACAGTGTTTAGCAACACTGATACCAATAAAATCATCTCCCAGTATGAGGTCTTCAATATCGGAACTATTTCCGAAATCACCCCCAATCACATATTCCACTTGCCCATGCAATGGCAAATCCGAGAGTTCATCCAAAACTACATCCGAATACTCTCGGATTATATGCACATCTGAGATACAAGTATACCCTTGTTTCAACAATTTAACTACCCGTAAGGATATGTTTATAGTGAAGGTATGTCTATCAAAATCTAAGGGTATCCCTAGACTTCTTGGTTGTTGATCAACATCTCACCTGATGGTAGAGAACAATCACCAACCCACAAGTCGATAGGAACCCTTCAAATCCTGTCCAAGAATATTCTAGACCTAGCTACCTGTAACTACCAGTATCTCTCGATATATCCGCAAATAGGGTAACCTAAAGTAATACCCTGCATGACCAATTCTTCGGTCTTCTATACCTCTTCCCGAGTAACCATGTAAACTCGTCCAACTTCTGCTCTTGGTGACTAAGCTCATGTAGATGCAAAAGGCTACCATGGAGGAACTAAAGTCAACTGATGAGACTGAGATACCAACCAAAACAACTGTAGCGGAGATAGTAAATACTGTTGTACTGGCAAAGGGTACACATCCGGCTGTAAAATACTGAAGAACTTCCAACATCGTAGCACGCTCCAACTCTGCGAAAGGTATAGCTACAACTGAAGAATGTAGAATAGATACGACCGTCGTCGTATAAGATCTTTTCTGTACAAAGCATAACCATGCCTGGGAAGGTACTAGTTGTCGTCTGGAGAGGTAACAGTTGTTGTCTGAATGTCTGAGTCTTCTGAGATGTCCTCTGCTGATAGTGCTGAGTAACTTGCTTCTCTCGACTGGAAGTATCAAAGAGCTCCAACTATATCTGAGGTGGTAAATCACTGCTGATGTGATAACCCAATCTTTTGTAATGATCTCGACTTTCGAGGTTATGGATCGTCCTCTTGAAAGTATCATCCATAGTCTTCAACTGAGTCTTCAAAGTACATACTCTCCTCGTGGGTACTGGCTGCTTATAGTATCAACGGACAAAATGATCCATCGGATAATCTGACTCTGCGTCTCGTCATGACCCATACTACACGCACACATTCCCTTCGGAGTCTTTCTTCTTATTTCACTGATAAACATGAGAAGGTGCTGTCGATCTGCAGTCGGTCTTCTATGGTCAGAAAACTCTCCAATAGTTGCTCGTGACTCATGACTCCAATCTTGCTCCTTTTGTCAAACATTCGGAGACTTCTGATTCAAATAATTTGACTTGCAATATATGCTTATCAAATCTCCAACTCTTAAAACATTAGCTACGGAGTCATTCCTATACACATGACTCGGTCTAAGGACTTCCGATAGGATCTGATAGAAAATCCAAACATCCTAATCAAGATGTCAACCGATAAACCCGTGGGTGGCCAAAACCAATCCAATCACATTCTTGAGCTATTAGGTGGTCATAATCTTCGCAAGTCTAACGACTCTGCATGATACCTTCATTACCAAACGATCACCCAACCTAAAGCTCAAGAATTCCCTAACGATGACTCAAAGAAGATGACATAGGGAAATACTCTCTCACAACATCACTAAACTGTGACCAAGTGATACATTATTTCCCGTAGGTTATTTCCTATATCTTCCACCAAGTACTGGCTAGATCCGGATAATGGTATTCAACTAACACTACTTTCTTCGTATAACACAAGTTAAATACTTAAAAGTACTCTCAAAGTTATACAACCTAGAACGACCATCTCAAGGGTCAAAATCCCTATGAAACACCATATACTAATCCTCCGTTATCTGTATCAACAATAGTATACAAGTATGTTGATTACCTCACAGGTAATGATCTGACAAGCACAGTTAGTGAAGATCCCTAAGACCGTAATCTTTGATCTCCACAAGAAATGTGACTACCTGGACCCTTCTATCCGACTCGGTATCAGTTGGCTCAAAAAGATAATTCACCTTTTCGAAAGCAGGTACATGACTCAATAACCTCAACATGTTGTTCCCATGGTCAACTCAAACCATGATTACGAATACTAACCAACACCCTACAAGTCATTCATGTTATAAGCAACTAAATACATAGCCAACAGAAGGATATGTGATAACAGTTATCATACCTTAAACCTTGTAGATCAGAGATGTCCCGCAACAACCAGATCCCAGAACTCACAAAACCAAAATCGAGTAAAGCAAAACTCGATGTCCGAACGAAATAAAATTTGAAAGTGGACTTCACAACCTAGGACTCTGATACCAATAAAATTGTCACGCCCCGAGAGTATGCTGTGCCGAAAAGAAAACGGACGGCATCTCCCCTGTACGTGGCAATATATCTGGTTAATACAAGGCCCGTAGGCTCACAACAACAACAAAATAGGCAAACATGAATATACTAAACATAGCAGAAACATACTGACAGATGAACAAGATACAAAGACCCAACTGTGCACTCCGGAGTGACTTGAGACGACAAGAAACATAATAGAAACCACATCAAAGACCAAATACATACATAACATCCGTATATCGTAAATATGGAAACAACACAGGGTAAAATCCCAAAACAATAATCCACAAGAATACAACAATATGGAATACATATCCATCCATTCAGTGTGAGATGGGATCAGCTGGCAGAGCTCCTAATGTCCAAGGAAATCTTCTACCTGTTACCTGGGCGACAGAAAACCTAGGGTCCGGGGTGGTGAGTATAAACTCAGGGGTAATATATAGAAAGTGCATGAACAACATATAGGATATAGAGATCAACAAGTATACATGTGAAGATCTACAAGTATATAGAATATGTCAAATAGACATACAGTCCTATCAAAATCTAATAACAAGTAACCACAGTATAGTCATACTCAATGCATATACTAAATTGATCAACTGAACATGCAGTAATGTACCAATGTACCTGACGGTCTGCAACACCATAAGCTATATCATCCTGAACAGATATACAATAACATGACTTATATAACGTACAAAGTCAATCCCATACCTGGCCAACACTCAGACATATGAACAATATATAATCACATATAATAACATCCCAATCCATACCATACTATGAATACTATGACATGACGCTAATCAAATGAATATAACAGTCTGGACCAACACATATATCATGCTCAACACATAGTAGTATATAATATGCAAATGGCATGTATCATGATGTACAAGCATATGCAACAATCATAGCTCAATCAAATGCAACATCTCACAGGCATATGTGAAACATATATCAAATACATGCATACATATATATCAGCAATGCATATGCATGGTCACTGTCTGCGGACCCGTCCAACCATGACCCTAGAGTGACTAGGGTGGCACGACATGACAACTATCCTGACTCCAGCCACCACCACTCTCGAGTGATCGAGTTGGGTAGTATGAAATAGTAGCTAGCCGCCATAGAGTTATATGCTACCCTAGGGGTCCCTGCTGCAAGCGAATCTAGCTACCACTACCCATGAGTGGCTGAGTGTTGCACAATAGGACAAGCTGCAAGCCACTCCAGCTACCACCGTCTATAGTGGTCAAGCGCGGCAAATCCAATTTTCTGCCCTCAACCCTGCTACCACTACCCCGAGTGGCCGGGGAGGCAGGATGACTGACGACCCATCTCAACCACAAGGGAGACCCAGTCAACAGCATGCATGCAATGTAATGATGCATAGCTCCATACATGTATCCTCGCCACACTCCCTATCCCACGAGGAGTCCTGGTCAACCAAAAGTCAACTAAGCAAGGACTACAATCCACAAGACTCTCTCTATCACACAAAGAGTCATACACATCTGATAATCAACCATGCTAAGACCTCTAGTCAGTAGCGAGACACTATCGCCCGTCCATATAACCATACACGGGCACACAATCCATAATGGATATGCCATCACGCTAGGACCTCTAGTCCATGGCCACATACTGACAACCACACACTTATCTATGCACAGATAACTAGATCCACCATAGATGCACAACTAATAAGTATACGATACAACAATCGACTCCATAATTTAATCCATCACCTAACCCTAGTGATGTAATACAGTAACCCAATCTGAGGTCATAAAGATAATCCTAACCACCTGTACTTACTGAACATCCATCAACTAACACATAATAGGGTTTATAGTTCATATCCGTGTTAGATAATCAATGAAGTAACAGCAATATATCTCAAAGGTCAAGGCAGTACAAGCATATGATTAAATAAGAGTGGATCTAAAATCAAATTAATAACATAAGTCCAAATTCATGCACCAGATTCAGATCAAACTACCTGACCAGGGTAGATATTACCCACCTGATACGAAGCTCAAATAATCCTCACGGTCGTGGACCTGCTTCGTATCCCAAACCTGCACAATAATAACAAATTATGGTTAAGTACAAGTCTCCGATAATTATACGAACTAAACACTAATTCGTTCTATATTTGCATCCTTTCCTCATCTATGAGTTAGAAACTCGAGCATCCCAATCTGATACATCCTAACCCAACTCATAATAGATCACGACATCCACAGAATAAATTAAGGAAAATAGATCTAAATAACACTCATAATCGATCACGAACTACCCTTGAAGACAATCGGTCAAAGACCATCACGGCAAGAACAGATCATCGGAAGAATCCAATCTGCCTCCTCCTTCCACCCACGGCCGACACAATACATAGATAAATTAACATCACAATCAACAAAACCCACAAACTCCAACAGTGAAAGATTTCACCTTCCAACGCAATCCATAGCCTAACCATTATAAACTCCCCAACCAACAGCTAAGGAAATCAACTAGATCAACAATGAACTAATTAAATAACACGCTGTTTCAAAACCATATCAACAGCTTCCTTACCTCTTAACTTCATTCCAACTCACCTTGCACTGTTTGCCAAATTCAGATTCTCTGCTCCACCTCATCAACTGCAGATTCAATAGCGCTCGGCTCTCAACCCATAGCTCATCAACACAATAGAACACACCTCAGCAACACCATCCCACACAACACCGGATCTTTAGAAAACACAGTATACAGAATAGAAAAGGGAAAAATGAGAGATTATACCTGAATTTTCACTTCACCGACGAATCCTATCTACCTATTGAATTCTGTTCACCAGATCTGCTGCTGCCCCTTCTCCACTCAGCAATCTGAGCTACCTTTGGAGACAATCAGCCAAAGACAGCCAAAGCAAGAACAAATCATAGGGAGAACAAATAACAGCTTCAATCAAAGCCAGTTCTTATGAAGAAACCCACAAGCGCCCAAAATGTACATACATTGCTAACCTCTGACGGCAACTCACTGCCACGGCAACATCGTCGCCGATCTACTTGCGCGAAGGATCGCTGAGACCTCGGAAGCCAAGAATCAACTAGGGCCGACAACGTCGCCAAACTGCTCTCCCTAGGATACCGCCGAGCTAAGCATCAAAGGCGCTAGCGGCTGCGCGACTAAGATCTCTGACGATGAAGTGGTGGAAGAAGAGAGTGACGCCGAGCTGAGCAAACCTCACGCAGGAGCTCGACACTGGAAAGAAGAAGAGGTGCCGCCGTTGAGATCGAGAGGGAGTCGTCGGCGATGGTGAGGAAGAAGAATGGGGGAATAAGTCGACAATGAGGAAGAAATCGGCGTGCGGTGAAGGGAGGAAGAAATCGCGAATAAGGGATGCGGCGCAAGAAAAACCGAGACCGGAACTTAAAGGGGTCGACCAACTAACTTGAGCTAGCCCAAGTTCAACCTCAGGCTAACCTAGGTTTAACTAAAATACCCATTTAGGCTTTATTCTTCATCATTTTTTAATCCAAAAAAATTTCTATGAATTACTCAATTTAACAAGGGGTATTTTATTTTATTTTATTTTTTTGATATCCTACATTAAACATCATGTTTGAGGTTTATCAATCGACTGGGGTTATGAACCAAACAACTGGTTAAGTGTTTTGACACTTGGCAGCCGAGTCGACTTTTAGTAGTTGGCTGGGATTATGACCAATCGATTGTCGAGAGTCGACTGACATTCGACTACGGTAAATAGCCTTGGCAGTCGACTGCTGGTATTGATCGCGAGCTCAGAACGCTCAGTAGCCGATTGATCAATCGACTACAAGGTTGGCAGTTGACTGATGGGTAATGACAGTCGACTGCCAGTGTATCCGTTGGCTTAAATGCCGACATGGATTAAGTCCGTTATGAGACAACTACACTATTGGTAGTCAACTAGGGCCTTATGACAGTCGATTGCCAGGCGCGGAATCAGTTTTAAAAGGAGCTCGAGAAGGAGATTCATGGCATGGTTGTTTGAGGCGATTTGCTGCTGCAATCCAGATCTTCAAGGCTCTTCTCAAGCAACCAAACAAGTATGCATCCAAAGCAATAGTTATAAAGTTTTCTTTACGTTGTTTTATGTATTTCATTTATAATTGTTTGTGTCACGCCCCGAAGGAGACCCCGCCAGACGAAAATCCGGCAGCATCTCCCCTGTACGGGTGACAATGCCAATTTACATACAAGGCCTACACGGCCACTATACATTGGTCAACATGACCGGAATCCAAACTCACACGCAGATAATAAAGATAGGCCTCTGGCCATCAACCAAAATAAATGAGTAACATCTATTACAACTAGACTTACCCCTTCTACCATCTGAGCAGGAATACTCAACCAAAACCAATCCAAACAAAAACCGAATAAGGTCCATAAGGACACCAAAAATCCATGAATACAAATATCAACCTCCAATCCTAAACATGTCCTCTAATCAAAATCCAAATACCATAAAACCAATAACCAAATCAAATATTCACGACGAGTGGGGTCCGACAGCTGCACTCTCCTGACGGCTTCATCCTGAAATAGATATAAATCAATGGGGTAAGTTCAAAGAACTTAGAGGATATAGTCGATATGCAAGTAAGATATAGCTAACAATAAAAATCATGCCAGTACAGTCTCAAATATAGGGTAAGCAAGAAATAAATGCAATAGGATTGTACTCACCTGAATCTTCTACCCTAATATAAGAGCATGTGCCCTACTATAAGAGTCATCACCATATACAAATATGTATCCTGTATGCATGGCAATCATATGGAACATCCAAGGCATCAATAAAATAATGCATCAATCACAATACAAATGCGATCCATACAAAGTGCATGCCGTGCAAATGACATGTTCACCCCTGACGCCAGTCAGCCGCCTCACACGCGATGGTAAAGCCGAGTGGGCAGGGCTATGACAATCGCACTCGCCATCATCGCTTCCCGAGTGGACCGAGAGTGGATGTGATTCCTCCTACCCCAAACAGAGTGGGGGAGCTAAGCTCTCATCTCCCGGTGTCATAGACCAGAGGAGAGATCCCTGCCCGCTACCACGCTGCCTCATCACTACCCATGAGCGGACCAGCGGAGCCTGACAGAGCAACTGCACACACCCTCCTGATGTACCACTAACCCATGAGTGGCAGTGTGTGCAGGCCATGTAACTGGCTGCAGGATCAACAATAATGGAACCCCGTCCAGCCAGCATGCAATCATGCAAAAATGGTGCATGATACTAAAGCATGTAAATCATACTAAAAATACCTATCCGAATAATATGAACAATCAATATGTACATATCCATAATCCAAGTAACTATGATCCAAATAAAACAGGGAAGATATAATCATAACCTATCACATGCATGTATCAAGTAGGCACCAACAATATACTAGGCATATATACATGAAAATTATTGCATGCTATCCTAACTAGCATATCAACAATGACTGTATCTAAAAGATAAGTCAAAATACCCGCCTGAATAAATATCCACAAAAAGAATGAAAATGTCACGACCGGAGACCTACCTCGTGACCGAAACCTGCATATAGCATAACTATAGTTAAGCACAAAAATGAAATTTACCGACAAATCGAATACTTAATCGATTTCCTTCATAAACCAACTAACCCAAATCAATTTCCAATTTTTCACTTATTTCCCAACCATCATATTAACCTTTTCCTACCACAAATATATCTTCGCACGGATCCGTAGCTTGGGTCGACGGCATCTATAGCGTGGGTTGATAAGAGGTTGCAATCTCTACCGGCGAAGTCTCAAGAACTGGTAAATCTCAACCCATTCCCTTCTTTTTTCGACAGATGGTTCGATGTTAGTGATTATGGAGGTGATCTGATCTGGGGGGAAGTACCTTCGATGGAGTAGGTTGGACAGAGGTTGTCGGTTTGTGTTGTGTTGTGTTGTGTGCATTTTTGTGTATGGGCAGGTATTGGAGAGTTGCGCCGGCTGTGCACAACTAGGTGTTTGGAGGTTTGTTAGGAAATGGATGTTTGTGATGGGATTGGTGCTTGGGGGTCAGATGTGTTGATGACGATTGTGAGTGGGAGTGTTGGTCGGCTGTGAAGGCAGTGGTGGTTGTGAGTGCATCGTGTGAGGTGTTGTGGGTTGTTCTGGTGAACAAATCAAACTGTTAGGGTATGTGATTGGGTGAACATGGTTGTAAATGATTGTGGGTTAAGTTGGGTTCCAACTAGGATGGTTAGATCCCTAAATTGGTGTAACGGTAAGTTATTAAGGGGCCATGAACGGTTGTGAATGGCTGTGGATGAGTGTGTTCATGTAGGATCTGATTTAATCGTTATCGTGTACTTGGATTTGATGGTAATTATGTTATATACAGGTTTCAGTCACGAGACAGGTCCACGGGCATAAAGACAGTTGATATTCTTCATAGTAGGCGGGTATCTGTGACTTATCTTCTTTTAGATATTGTCATCTTGTGGTGCATTGTTTACTATAGCTAGTAGTAGTTTTCTATGCTTGTTAACTGTCCTGGTATGTCACTACCTAGTACATGTTGTAGTCTTTTCATATGCTTGTTATATTATGCTTTATCACTTTGATACTTGTTATTTGTTTATTTAGCACTAGAGTAGTGACATACCTTACCTACTGGGCATTGAATGAAGAATGAATATATCTTTCATGTGTACATAGACTTATGTACTTAGGTTATTTGATATGGGCTCCTATTGGTACATACCATAGGTAGCCATGGATTGATAGGTGTACCGTGCATTAATGACATGCACCATCTTGCATTATTGCATGACTAACGATCATCGTGTTGGGTTTCCGGCACCGCGGCGTGTGTGTGTTCGATCATGTTTCGTAAACATGAGCACAGCGGAAGCAATAAAAATAATAAATACTCCTATTTATTACAACACACACAACACACGCATGCTATTACAACAAGTGTAGACATAACCGTAAATTAAAATTGCAATAAAAGAAATTAAACTACGTTATACCTTCCGTATGACGTGTAGCGGGAACGGCATCAACCGGAACGATCCTCGTAAGAATCGTCTCTATCCGTATCCACGCCGAGCTCCTCGGGATGACTTCGCTAAGTCACGAGCTTCGTCTTCGTACGGGTTACTAGCCTCGTGTTGAAGACGACGTGATCGAGAGATGATCACGATCCGAATCCAAATTCGGATCCAAAACGAGTTCTCAAAACTCGCTTCTCCGGAGAGGTATTCGTCAACCGTTTGACGAATCCTTCGTCCTCCACCTCAGAGGATTACCGGAGATCAAATCCCCGGTATGTTAGCCGCTGTCGGAGCACTAACCGTCGTCCAAACGACGCTCCGACGAGAGGAGAAGAAGCTGTCCAGAAAACTGGACAGCTTGGTGGAGGAGATAGGCGCCGGCCAACAAAGGACGCCAAGTGCTTACCTTGATGCCAAACCTAAGGAGGATCGCCGGAACTCTTCCGGCAGCAGCTCGATGCCGGCGAGGAGGAAGGAAGCCGCCTTCTGGACGCCGGTTGGAGGAGCTGTGGGCTGGGCGGCAACACAAGCTGGGCGGCAACTTTGTGTTGGGCGGCTACTTTGTGTTGGGCGGCTAGGGTTTGGATGATTGGATTAGTTAGGGTTTAACAATCCCTTAAGCCCACTTTTATAGAGAACTAATTCTCTTAATGGTTAATGGATCATATCCATAAAGCCCGTTAACCCGCTCCATTAAGATAAGTTAAAATAAACCAAACCATGATGGTTTATTTTAAGTTAAAACGAACCGAACCAACCTTTGGTTCATTCGTTTAATATAAACCAAACCCTTTGGTTTATTCTCATCCATTGGATTAGAACCAAACCATTTTGGTCCATCCATTATGTCTTCATAAGACATGGCCCATCCACGCTTCCATTGCGACTGAAACAATTTCATGCTCGCTTTATGTTTGGTCCAACCAAACATAGTTTCTCTCGGTCTGAGAATCCCATTCTCAAGCTCGTTTTAAATCCTTTGGATTACACTCGTTGTGCGTGTGACCAAATAGGTTCTCGGTTTATGTTGGCCGCCTATAATTAACCATTAATTATAGAACGATCATGAGTGGCACCTAGTAGTACATCATGATCCCCAATTAACCAAAAGATCAACTTGATCCAACTATTTCAAACCCTTCAAGAGCTTGAATGAATCGTGCCCCATTCCTTCACTCATCTTATACCCACTTGGTTCAGACATGGTCTATTGTGTCACCCCCACTAGGTCGACTACGTCACACCTAGCCCAAGTATCATTTCCTCGTCCCTACGGATTCTAGTTACTCCACATGTATCGAAGAGTACCTTACTCTAAACATGTATTGCTTTGGCCAAAGACTTTAGTAACAATCCGACGAGAGGCCATGGGTATACATCTCCTCGCAAGGAGTGGTGAATCCTTTATAGGCTATTCAAACACCTTCGATCACTTCGACTTATACCCAATCATCCCGGGTCCACATCTCCTTAGAGATGCTTGCTTAAGATGTCAAAGCATAAGTCTCCATGATCAAGATGACTTGAATACCGCAAGTCAAAGGAACATCGCACTTAAGCCACAGTAAGAACTTCATTGACATATCTATATATGCAGAGAACCATATGAAGTCTTACGGCTGATCACTCCAATGAACTAGTTACCATAACTAGCATCCACGATCAACTCCGGACATCACTATGTCTCCAGCCAGTGAGAATCAGCTGCTTGGATACACCAAGGAGTATACCTCGTGCTAGTCTCGACAGAATTGATGGTGTCCAAATCCATCAATTCATCGACTAGGGATAATTAGATACATCACAATTACACATGTAGAGATACTCACTAGTTGTGATCCAATCACAAATTCTCTCATGCTGTGAATCGTATCGTGGACATTCAGTAAATGAGTTTAAGATCCAATCAAATACATTAAACATGTATACTCAAATAGTGAATCTTCATTTATCATATAAATGGTTCATACATAAGACGATTGCCTTAGGACATCTCTCATATATTACTAACACATCGGCTCCTTGGTAGGAGGTGATGCTACTTAGTAGTTGAGCCCATCGTCAGTTACATTATCTACACACACAACCACTCATGGGTTAGTGGTATTTCAGGTGTGTATGTGTAGTTGCTCTGTCAGGGCTCCACGGTGGTCGCTCAGGTGATTTGTATTGCGACGTGGTAGCATACAGGGATCCCTCCTTTGTCGTGAGATGAGGAGATGAGACGAGGTGTTGTCCACCATATACATATATGGGGTAGGAGGGTGATACTCTGCCAGCATCCTGTCCACTCGGTCACATAGGTGTAGTGACGACAGAGTGCACAGTTGTCACAGTCCTACCTGTTGGCAATCGGCTTGGGAGGCTCATCGGCTCCCACGTCCCCGAATTAAAATTTTCACTAATGAAAACTAATCCGAATGGGATGAGTTTCCTAAGCACAACCAATTCATCGTCGTGCTAACGACTTGAGCGATCTCTTAAACAAACTAGTTGTTTAAGCAACCAAACTCTTCTAGTCGATTAGCCGTGGAAGAGACGACGGACGGATCGCTGGTTTTTGTGTTTATCTTCGGGGTCCATGATTATACAAATACATATGGATGTAGACATGTATAATCAACACATACAAACATATTAATAAGAACATGCAAAGATCAATAATAAAAGTTGTAAAACTTTTATACCTCTCGATCTTCTATCGTATGTCCTAACCTCCTTGTAGACTTCGTGTGGGCGAAGATCCTCCACAAGTTGAAGCTTCCTAGATCTTCTTCAATCGAAAGAAAGAAGAACTCTCCTTCCCTTCTTGCTTGAGCCAACCACCAATACACAAAGGATTGATGCCGCCAGCCCCAAGAATGGAGAGAACAAGATGGCCAACCAAGGAACCGAACTAGGGAACAATCCCTAGCTCCTTTGTGCCACCGGCCAAGAGGAAAAGAAGAGGAGAAGAGGAAATCGGTTGAGCCCCGACCAAGGTAGAAGGAAGAAGAGGTAGGAGCCGGCCACACCTTAGGAAGAAGAAGAACACCTCTCCTATAGTTGCTGCCCACCTTAGCTTCCAAACCCTAGCCGCCCAACCTCCTTACCTTCTAGGGTTTCTTGCCGCCCACCTTAAGATAGGCAAAACCCTAACTCCCTTAGGGTTTCTTGCTGCCCACCTTAGGATCGGCAAAACCCTAATCTCCAAAACCATCCAACTTACTTGCCGCCACCCACCACTCCTTTTATAGAGTTAGGGATAAGCCTTGGTTTAATCTCCACCGTTGGTTCTAGGGATTTAATCTCAACCGTCGGATCTAGGGTTTCATCCCAACCATCGGATCTAGGGATTTAATCTCCACCGTCGGTTCTAGGAATTTAATCTCAACCGTCGGTTCTAGGGTTTCATCCCAACCGTCGGATCTAGGGTTTCATCCCAACCGTCGGATCTAGAGATTTAATCTCCACCGTCGGTTCTAGGAATTTAATCTCCACCGTTGGATCTAGAGTTTTGTTTTCCATCATTGGATCTAGACTTCATGAGGATTATATTAGGCTACGATAGAAACCATAAGGAGGAGTTGGATCTTGGCCACCCGATGGATCAAAACCACACAAACTTGATCCATCAATGATGTTCCATTCCACTAGAGGATCATCATTGAATTACCTCACCAACCCCCATAAACTAATATGGGCTCCATATATTATTTGTACATCCATCTCTCTGTGTTTAAGATATCGAATGTCCGTCAATTAATTGATTTACTGACCATCAATTAATTAACATCTAACTCCTCGAGTAGTACCACTCAAGCTTATCATCATGTTGACTAAGTCAACCTGCGGGGTTTACATGATGAACCTTATGAGCTCCTCAAGGGGACATCATCAACCTAATATATAGGACACGGTTTCCTCATATAATCAACGGCACACCATGTAAATAATATCATTTCCCAACTTACCGGGCATATTGATTTAATCCATAGAAATCTCACCCTTTGGTAAATCAAAGAAATAAATACTAAGTACATGTGTCCGTTATTATATCGGGATTAAGAGCATGTACAACATAATATCTGAGGTCCGATTCAATTATGTAGTCAGCAATAAATTGAATCACCTCTATGTCGGTCCTGCTCAATACACCTAAGTGTACTAGTGTAACTCTATGTTCAAGACAAAATAATACCAAGATACACTACAACCATGCCAATGGTTTGTCCAAAACCATCTTGGTTGTGAGCCTCTACTTATATTCTACAAGGGACTGATAACATGATCTTATGTGCCACACCAAGCACCATGTTATCTACAATGTAAAATATTAGACAATATGCACACATATAATAAATATAAAGTGCAAACAATGATCATGTGATTCTTATTTCAAAATAAAAATGTTTATACAAAAAGAGCTAGGCTTTCAGTATACATCCCAACAATCTCCCACTTATACTAAAAGACTATGCTGTCATCACACTGCCATACATCTGATTCCCCTTTCCCTCCACATGCCTATCAAAGCTCTCGCTAGAAGGGTCTTAGTGAAAGGGTCTACCAGGTCATCCTCTGATGCAATCTAGGCGACAGCAACTTCTACCTCCTTTACGATTTCTCGTATCAGGTGGTACTTGTGCTCTATGCATTTACTTACCTTATTGGCTCGTGGTTCCTTTGAGTTTGCAACTGCACCATTATTATCACAATAAATTGTGATATTTCTGGGCAAACCAGGAATCACATCTAAGTCCATCAAGAAGTTCCTGAGCCATACAGCTTCCTTGGCTGCCTCAGAGGCTGCCACATACTCAGCTTCCATGGTGGAGTCCGCCACGCATTTCTGCTGGACACTCCTCCATACAATGGCTCCACCTCCCAAAGTAAATACAAAACCTGAGGTAGACTTACTGTTATCCCTATCAGATTGGAAATCGGAATCCGTGTAACCCACAGGGAGTAATTGGTCTGCCCGGTAAACTAGCATATAATCTCTAGTCCTTCTCAGGCACTACAATATATGCTTTACCGCAGTCCAATGTCCCTGTCCTAGATTACTCTGATATCTGCTGACCATGCCCACGACATAGCAGATATCGAGTCTCGTACATTACATCATATACATGAGGCTTCCTACTGCTAAAGCATAAGGAACCGCCTTCATCTCCTCTATCTCCTCAGATGATCTAGGACACATCTCCTTAGATAAAGGAACTCCATGCCTGAAAGGTAGAAAACCTTTCTTGGAGTTTTGCATGCTAAAATGATCCATTATCGTGTCTATGTATGAACCTTGGGATTAGCACACTAACCTTGATCCCAAGGATGTGTCCCACTTCTCCCAAGTCCTTCATATCAAACTGTTTGGACAACCATACCCTTACATTTGATAACACTCTGATATTGTTGCCAACTACCAAAATATTATCTACGTATAGTACAAGAAATATCACTACGTTTCCGTCACATCTCTTGTATACACAAGACTCATCCGGATTTTGAATAAATCTATATGACTAGATTATCTCATCAAAACGGATGTTCCAAGATCTCGAAGCTTGCTTCAATCCATAAATGGACCGATTAAGCTTACACACTAGATGTTCTTTGCCTTTAGCAATGAATCCCTCTGGTTGCTACATATAGATGTTCTCCTCAAGACTTCCATTAAGGAAAGTTGTCTTGACATCCTTCTGCCACACCTCATAATCCATATGAGCTGCTATGCATAAGAGCTCCCAGACTTGATTTGAATCCATAGATTCAATCTCAGTATTTATTGCACTTTGACAAGATGTTGCATCTATATCTTGGATTGCCTCGTCATATGTCAAGGGATCAGGTTCATGTTCACCAAGGACCAAATCGAAAGATTCTCCCAAGAACATGAATCTATCAGGCTGTCTCACAACCCTCCCACTACGATGAGGTATCACCTGTGTATCCTCTGTGACACGCAGTGCAGTGACATATGGTATATCCTCTTGTACCGGTGGTACTAAAGTCGGGACTTCCCCTATCAACTCCTCAAGAACAATCCTACTCGTGGGCTTGTGGTTCATCACATAGTCCTCCTCTAGAAATCTGGCATTCGTACTAACGACCACCCTCTGATCTCTAGGACTATAAAACAAACCACCCTTCATTCCCCTAGGATAGCCAACAAACATGCGCACTTCTGTACGAGGTTCCAACTTACTAGTATCTGCCTTCAGCACATGTGTTGGACTCCCCCATATCCGAATATGTCTTAGACTAGACTTTCGCCCAGTCCACAACTCTGTGGGAGTAGAAAGCACTGATTTAGATGGAACCAAGTTCAGAATGTACACCGTCGTATCTAGAGCATATCCCCATAACGAATCTGGCAAGTCAGAATAACTCATCATCGATCTAACCATCTCTATAAGAGTCCTATTCCTTCGCTCTGCTACACCGTTCTGCTGGGGTGTGCCAGGTGCAGACAATTGGGATTGAATCCCAACCTCTGATAAGTAGTTCCTAAACTCTCCCAAGAGGTACTTACCACCATGATCAAATCATGGTGTCATCCATATCTTGAATAATCATCTATGAAAGAGACGAAATATTCGAGACTACCTCTTGCCTGGATAGTCATAGGACCACACAAATCAGAATGAACCATTCCTAACACATCTTTGGCTCTATACCCCTTGGCCTAAAAAGGCCTCTCAGTCATTTTACCTTCCAAGCAAGATTCGCAAGTTGGGAGATCCTCCACCACTAATGAACCCAAAGGTCCATCAGCTATCAACCTTTGAATTCTACTCAGGTTAATATGACCAAGCCTTAGATGCCAAAGATATGTTTGGTTCATCTTCGAAGGTTCTTTTCTCTTATTAGAATTAGAAGATGAGTTATAAACTTTAATTTGCATCGTGGGAGGTTTTTGGTTCAAGTGTTTACAAATTTCCTATCAATGTACCTGAACAAATATTTTCCCTATTCCTTTTTATAACAATTCTGTCATTAAAAGAAATAGAATATCCATCCATAAACAATTTAGAAATTGAAATTAAATTCTTTCTAAATAGAGGTACATAAAGGGAATTTTCCAGAACCAAAATTTTATTTTTCTTAAGAGATAAATAAAACTTCTCCCACTGCAATAGCCGCCACCTTCATGGCATTGCCCAAGTAAATGATAATCTCCCCTTTAGCTAGTCGTCGGGTTTCCTGGAACCCCTCCAAAGTATTGCAGACATGATTAGTGGCTCTTGTATCTACACACCAGGTGTCGGTAAATAATACCGCTAACCATGTTTCAATGACTAGACCAAAGGATATACCTTTGTTCTTGCTTCGGATTGGGACAATCCTTCTTCTAATGTCCATCCTTCTTACAAGTGAAGTACTTGCCTTTCGGCTTCTTCACTACTCCCTGAGATCCTCCCACCACCTTCGCTCCACCTTGTCTCTCCTTCTTCTTGCCTTTCAGCTTAGAAGTAGAAACCTTTTGAGCAACTATGGCTTGAGGACACTCTTTGAAGAGTGCAAACTTGTACTCCTTAGTAGTTAAGACAATATCTAGATTCTTTTCCAATCAATATTATTTGGGTACAGTAAGTTTATTTCCTTTAGTATCATAGTAAGTGGACTAAAAGTCATTTTTGAAAATCCTAAGAATCACATAGATCATTACTGTAGATTTCAAATATTATTGATTCCTCAAAATAATAAAGTTCCGAAATCAACCAACACCTCAAAACACCGAAAATATCGCATGCCACGTTAGTGTAGACGTATACGAATTCTACATTTGTAAGAGGAGGTTTTACCCATTAATTTTACTATCTTGTCAACCTTACTTTTTGACAAATAAAATTAATAGTTGGTTCCTCTTTGGCCCTACAAATAAAAGCAGTGACTCCGATGGGGAGGATACTTTTTATTTGCATCTAAGTGTACACCATTACACGATACTAAGGGAATTATTTCGGATTATGTGTCTTACCGCTGTGGAAGTACACACGCTCCTAGATAATTTCCTATAACCATTATTTGACCTAGTGATCTGCAAACAAACCCATCCACAGGGAGGAAGGCACTCAGAGCCGACACGCAAGTTTGTTGCATCACACGTCAAATTGTAATGGAGACCGCGGGAATTAATTAAAATGTCCCTCTCCCACTTACTAAATTAAAAATGAGGAATTTTCAAGCACACACAACATGCATATAAAATAAATCAGCAATAAATATGGAAAAAAACAGAATTTTCCCAACTATTATGGCATTGTTCTAAATCAACCAACACCTCAAAACACCGAGAATATCGCATGCCACGATAGTGTGGACGTATACGAATTCTACATTTGTAAGAGGAGGTTTTACCCATTAATTTTACTATCTTGTCAATCTAACTTTTTGATAAGTAAAATTAATAATTGGTTCCTCTTTGGCCTTACAAATAAAAACAGTGACTCCGATGGGGAGGATACTTATATTTGTATCTAAGTGTTCACCATTACTCGGTACTAAGGTAATTATCTCGGGTTATGTGCCTTACCGCTGTGGAAGTACACACGCTCCTAGATAATTTCCTATAACCATTATTTGACCTAGTGATCCACAAACAAACCCATCCGCAGGGAGGAAGGCACTCAGAGCCGACACGCAAGTTTGTTGCATCACACATCAAATTGTAATGGAAGCCGTGGGAATTAATTAAAATATCCCTCTCCCACTTAGTAAATTAAAAATGAGGAATTTTCAAGCACACACAACATGCATATAAAACAAATCAGCAATAAATATGGAAAAAAACAGAATTTTTTTCCAACTATTATGGGTTTGTTCTCCAATGTGCGTCCCGTCGTGTCGCCACCTCATCCGCTCCACCTTTTCCCATGCGCAAGTCACCAAAGAGATCCGAGCCAAGATATATCATTTTAATTTACATCCATCGATCCTATACTCCACAAAGGAGTGTACAAACTATCTAGATCGAAAGTAAACTAAAATGATCGGCTAAACAATGCCGTATTTAATTACAAAAATTAAATACTAATCTAGCCTCGTCAACCCCGAGGATTCAAATGATATACATACAATCACACACAAACAATCACATACACACATATATCGCCATAATAGTTGGATCTTATGCCTGCAACCAAAAAGTTAGCCTACGCACATCCTACTATCATCCGGCATATACAATATATGATAAGTGCGTGAAAGTAACCCAATTCAAAACACACAAAACCGGAAACCTTGGCTCTGATACCAATTATTGGCAATCGGCTTGGGAGGCTCATCGGCTCCCATGTCCCCGGATTAAAATTTTCACTAATGAAAACTAATCCGGATGGGATGAGTTTCCTAAGCACAACCAATTCATCATCGTGCTAACGACTTGAGCGATCACTTGAACAAACTAGTTGTTCAAGCAACCAAACTCTTCTAGTCGGTTAGCCACGGAAGAGACGATGGACGGATCGCCGATTTTTGTGTTTATCTTCGGGGTCCATGATTATACAAATACATATGGATGTAGACATGTATAATCAACACATACAAACATATTAATAAGAACATGCAAAGATCAATAATAAAAGTTGTAAAACTTTTATACCTCTCGATCTTCTATCGTATGTCCTAACCTCCTTGTAGACTTCGTGTGGGCGAAGATCCTCCACAAGTTGAAGCTTCCTAGATCTTCTTCAATCAAAAGAAAGAAGAACTCTCCTTCCTTTCTTGCTTGAGCCAACCACCAATCCACAAAGGATTGATGCCGCCGGCCCCAAGAATGGAGAGAACAAGATGGCCAACCAAGGAACCGAACTAGGGAACAATCCCTAGCGCCTTTGTGCCGCCGGCCAAGAGGAAAAGAAGAGGAGAAGAGGAAATCGGTTGAGCCCTGACAAAGGTAGAAGGAAGAAGAGGTAGGAGCCGGCAACACCTTAGGAAGAAGAAGAACACCTCTCCTATAGTTGCCGCCCACCTTAGCTTCCAAACCCTAGCCGCCCAACCTCCTTGCCTTCTAGGGTTTCTTGCCGCCCACCTTAAGATAGGCAAAACCCTAACTCCCTTAGGGTTTCTTGCCGCCCACCTTAGGATTGGCAAAACCCTAATCTCCAAAACCATCCAACTTACTCTTGCCGCCCACCCTAAGCCACCCTTTTATAGAGTTAGGGATAAGCCTTGGTTTAATCTCCACCGTTGGTTCTAGGAATTTAATCTCAACCGTCGGATCTAGGGTTTCATCCCAACCGTCGAATCTAGGGTTTCATCCCATCCGTCGGATCTAGGGATTTAATCTCCACCGTCGGTTCTAGGAATTTAATCTCAACCGTCGGTTCTAGGGTTTCATCCCAACCGTCGGATCTAGGGTTTCATCCCAACCGTCTGATCTAGAGATTTAATCTCCACCGTCGGTTCTAGGAATTTAATCTCCACCGTTGGATCTAGAGTTTTGTTTTCCATCCTTGGATCTAGACTTCATGAGAATTATATTAGGCTATGATAGAAACCATAAGGAGGAGTTGGATCTTGGCCACCCGATGGATCAAAACCACACAAACTTGATCCATCAATGATGTTCCATTCCACAAGAGGATCATCATTGAATTACCTCACCAACCCCCATAAACTAATATGGGCTCCATATATTATTTGTACATCCATCTCCCCGTGTTTAAGATATCGAATGTCCATCAATTAATTGATTTACTGACCATCAATTAATTAACATCTAACTCCTCAAGTAGTACCACTCAACCTTATCATCATATTGACTAAGTCAACCTGTAGGGTTTACATGATGAACCTTATGAGCTCCTCAAGGGGACATCATCAACCTAATATATAGGACACGGTTTCCTCCTATAATCAACGACACACCATGTAAATAATATCATTTTCCAACTTACCGGGCATATTGATTTAATCCATAGAAATCTCACCCTTTGGTAAATCAAAGAAATAAATACTAAGTACATGTGCCCGTTATTATATCGGGATTAAGGGCATGTACAACATAATATCCGAGGTCCGATTCAATTATGTAGTCAGCAATAAATTGAATCACTTCTATGTCAGTCCTGCTCAATACACCTAAGTGTACTAGTGTAACTCTATGTTCAAGATAAAATAATACCAAGCTACACTACAACCATGCCAATGGTTTGTCCAAAACCATCTTGGTTGTGAGCCTCTACTTATATTCTACAAGGGACTGATAACATGATCTTCTGTGCCACACCAAGCACCATGTTATCTACAATGTAAAATATTAGACAATATGCACACATATAATAAATATAAAGTGCAAACAATGATCATGTGATTCTTATTTCAAAATAAAAATGTTCATACAAAAAGAGCTAGGCTTTCAGTATACATCCCAACACTACCCACTCGGCTAACACACATGACATGTCAGTGGCTTGACTGGCGTCAAGGGTGACACAGGTGATTGCATCATGTGCATACCTTTTTACTATATGCATTGATTATTGCACTTTTGGTTTTTGCATATGATTGCCATGCACATACAGGAGGTAGTATGTTGTTTGTTTTTGTGATTCTATATATACCTGTGTGGATGCATTTTATGTCAGCTTAGGTGATTCTTGTATATACAGTTTCAAGTATGTATTTCTGTTGAGAAACTGTATCAGCATGATTATTATTGCTACTTATAGTTTACTATGCATGACTGTTAGATATCCGCTGAGTTTTACTCACTCCATTGATATCTCTTTTATTTCATGATGAAGCCTTCTAGAGGGTCCAGTTGTCAATCCCCTGATCTGACGACTCCGTCATTTGGTTTTTTAGGCTTCCACATGTTTTTGTTGTCTTGAGTATTCTATGTTTCAAACTTGTAATACTTTATACTCGTGGTTGTTTTGGTGGTACTTGGTTATGTTTTTGTATGGTCTCTTTGTTCGATTGATTTTGGTTATGTGTGTATGGTTGTGTATTTCTGCTCAGATGGAAGAAGGGGTAAGTCTAGAAGTTTTAGACTTAGTATGTACTTTGGTAGTGGGCCTGAGGCCCTTATGTTATATGTATTGTGGTGTTTGATATTTCGGCCATGTTGGCCAATGTATAGTGGGACGTGTGGGCCTTGTATACAGGTTGCAATTGTCCGTAGTACATGGGAGGTGCTGTTCGATTTTCGTCGGACAAGTACCCTTCTCGGGGCATGACAATTTTTGTTGCCAAAGTTGGCGAGGAGTTATTTTTGTTGTCATTTTTATCACTAAGTAGCAACTAATTTTGCAACGAAAACTTTATTCGTTGTAATTTTTACGACGAATTTTTATTTTTTGTTGCAAAATTTTTCGATGAATTATTTACAACGAAAAATATTTCGTTGTAAACTTTTTTGTAAAAAATTTTTACATCGAATTTTTATTCAAAATTCATTGCAAAATTCGTCGCTAAAACTTATCTTTTTGTAGTGTATTTTGGGTGTCCGAAATCCTTTTCAAGTTCCCCTAACTCAGTCTAGATCTGATTTGACTCCTCGAATTCATATCCACTTTCGGTCCCTCAAACTCTGCCTGGATGCTGATATAGTAGAACCCTATTGACATTTGATTGATTTGATTTGGCTGATCCTTATCCTACTATGGTTTCCCCATCTTCTTCTAGTTGTCTAGATAGTGATGTAGCAAATCACCATGGATAATCACTCTCCAATCATCACATTATCATATGTTTGGATCTGACATATACCTGACCTATACTTGGATTCCTGTTGCCTAGATATCATCTAATCGCTTGGAACTCCGAATAGAGTATTACATCAAATATAGACTCTCACTAAATGTGTACTTTATCAAAAAGAAGAATTCTCAATATTCAACACATACTGATGAAACACTTGAGAGTCAAGCCCTTGGTGATTGATTCGCCAATATGAACTCTATCATTATATGCTCTATCAACATCTAACTAATTTGAACTTTTTCTTTATCCATTAAAAATTTTATATCGATGTGTTTAGATTTCGACGAACTATAATTATTTGATGTGACTAGGAATATTTGTTCGCTTCCTATTGATACGATGGAACTCGAGAGGAGCTTTGGGGTTTCTCTCTTAGCCACAACAGTAAAGATGATAAAGTGAAGAAGAGAAACGCAAACCAACATAGGCAACGAAACCAATACGCAGGATGTAATGTGGTTCGGAATAAGGATTCCTACTCCACGGAGGTGAGCTCTCTCACCGGATGCAGTGCCAAAGCACCTTCACTATGAACGTCCTCCTTCACAGAAAGGAAACTTCCGGAGGTGGAGGAGAAAAATCTCTTATAATCAAATCACAGTTTAAGAAAGAGTACAAGTAACGCAAAAGCACAGATCACCACTCTCCTTCTCCGGCGTGGTAGTAGTAGCTCCCCTTCTCCTGATGCATCTTCGTTTCTTGCTAGTTGGAAGAAATGCGGATCCCCCTTCTTTCTGTCCTCTTCCTCCCTTTTATCCTCCTCCTCTGATCCGTCGTTACCTCGCGGGTTGTCCCCATCGTACACGTGGCCACCACCTCCACATGGAGAATAATTCTGTTACAAATACGAGGAATGAAGGCTCCTCGGAATATTATGTGGGGACCCCTCCTTCTGTTACATAACACCTCTTCATCTGCATTTCAGAAAACTAGGTTAGCCTGTCCCCCTCAACCATCCACTTCTGGTGAAACTAACTTAGGTTCATAGCCCACGGGTGGTATAGCCTTTGGGCTTCCCTCTAGCCCGAACCAACTCTCCTTCTTCCCCCACCGAACGACCTCTGGACTGACTAAGCCGAGTCAATTCCTATCCGTCCCGTTTACTTCTAAGCCTATATAGCCGAATCGATTCTAGCTTATGTTCCCAGCGAAGCGCCTCCCCTTGCCTCCGCTTTCCCGTGCCAATTAGTTCAGGCGCTTGCGCCCGAACCGTTTCTCTCCCCTCTCTACGCCGAACTAATCATTCGGTTTGGGTAATGCCTTATATATGAGCCCTCCTATATGGTTCACAGAAAAGAGGTAACAGCAGTATCATTAGTCAACCCCAAAAAATAGTCAAGCGAAGTTATAAGCTTGACTTTCTAACTATATAAGGTTCTGGCTTCATTCTTAGCTCATTAACTTCAATTTTACACCTCTCTTACAACTCCCCCCCTTATACTCTTGAAGTGGCCTAATGGGCCCATGGGCCCCGCTTTTCCTTTTCTCTTATATAGTCGAACTGTCGCAAAAGCCCTATATAAATCTCTACTTTTGTCCTTCTAGGTATTGCTTAGCATGCTTAGCAATCCTGTCTCTTCCACTTCTTCGCTCCTGCGATTTTCACCGGCGGCGTTTCAGCGACCCAGCCCTTCCTTTCTTACACGCTCCTCCTCTAACCCCCAAGTAAGTATTCTGTCCTGTGTTATACTTATGGCCCCTAAGACCATCCCTTCACCCGCGTGGTATGAACACACCGTAACCCAACTGGACTATAACCATTACTTCTTTAACCTTAAAGATAGGTTTATAGACCCTTCCCTGAAATGCTGCTTTACGACCAAGATGCATCGACCACATTGTCCTCCTCCTGGTCTAACTTGCTTCTTCTCCGAACAGTTCCTCAATGGCCTGTCTCTACCAGCACATTCCGTCTATCTAGAAATTTTAGACTTTTATGGACTACCCTTAAACCAATTTACCCCCAATTCCTTTCGCATTCTATCAGGGGCCTCTATAGTGTTCCAACATCTAAACCTTTCTTTAACTCCTCAAATATTCCACTGTTTCTTTCAATTGAAATCTTCCAAAGCAGGCCTTTTTTATCTGTTCAATCATCCAGACTGCCAATTCCTAGTGAACATGCCTACTTCCCATAAAGGATGGGAAGAATTGTACTTCTTTGTGCAGCTTCCGGTACCTTTACCTTACTCGGATAATTGGAAATTGGAACTTCCCGAACTGCCTTCCTTCCAGGAAATGAGGACCCAATGCTCTTTCTCGGAAGTTTATAGAATACTGGGAGAGTCTCATTATTGTTTGGATCACTGAATGAAAACTCCCCTCCTGAGCCACTTCGGACTATCCCCCTTCCCTTCAACGACCTCAGCTACCATAGGTAGGATGGCACTTACCCTTCAATATAACTTTCTCTCTGCATTATTCATCTTTCTCATCAATGCATTTTGCAGATAATCTAATGCAGGATGCTTTGGTGAAAGGAGAAGAGGTTGAGGCTGCCAAGAAGAAGAAGGCCTCAACAAAGAGGGGTAGGTCGGTGGCAGCTCCTTCTTCTCCTCGGAAGAAATTGCGGCTCATTAAGAAAGGAGCCCTGAGTTCATCTGCTCTTCCCCCTTCCTCTTTCGGTCAACATGGTTCGCAATCCTTAACCATCTACGAACCGAGGAGGAAGGACATCACCTTATCCGTCCCATCTTCGTCTCCTCAAGGAGGAGATTCCCCTTCCCATTCTCCTAATTCATCCCCCTTTTCACATGATTCTCCCTTGACTTCCCGAACCGAGTCCATCTCTGCCCCTATCCCCTCCGACACACTTACTTCTCCCGCCCCTCTTCAACGCGTCGGACCCAATCTTCCTTCCGAAGAAGAAGACCTTCCCCTCCCGACCCCCCCTCCAAGGGCTACATTGGGGTCTCTACTGCAGATCCGTCACCCTTCGGAGGTGAAATTCTTTAATCAATCAGGCGTGCAAGGCCCTTGCGAACAAGTAGGCAAATTGTTGGCTGAGGTGCCTACTGTCCCCTTCTCATCTTTACTGCACGTATCACTATATGTCAACATATACTGATGGCGCTTTCTTTCCTTTAGGCCTCAGCCCAGCACAGCAAAATGGTAAATCACCTAGCCCAATTTTAGTCCAACGTAGAGGCACGCCACTTTGCCTCTCTAGCGTAGCAGAAACAACTCGCTCGGCAGTTAAGCGAGAGAGAACATAAGGAATCCGACCTGAGGGGCCAATGTGAAGATACCATGACACAGTTGGCCCTGGTTCAAAGTGAAAAGGAGGAGCTTTAATGAAGAAATGAAGACCTCGAACAGCAAATCTTTCTCCAGTCTAGTGAACTGCAGCAGGTGGATCTTCTTGCCCGTGAACTAAAAGAGTATAAGGGGTAGCTTAGAGACGCCATCATTAAAGCTGCCGATTCTTCTACCGCTATCCAACAGCTTCAGCAAGAACATCAACGGCTTCAACTGGAATGCCAAGCGTGGGAAGCCACTAAAAAATCTTGCATAGAGAAGTGTCAAGAGCTCTCCTCCATGGTGGTTGCTCTTGCTTGGCAACGATCGACCTTCATCAAGAATACTCGAGGCTCTTTGGCTCTGGGTCAAATACAAGAGCAAAGAATCGAGAAGGATGCCTTGGCACAATCTAATCGAAAGCCAAACCGGTGATTGTCGCTCGACTAACCAGTTGTCAATCCCAGCTGAAGGAGCAGGAAGCTGATCTAAAGGGGCGATACGTCAAGAAGGGGGTAGACCTGTTTATACTGGGCTTTGATGGGTCTTCATCTCTAAATGTTGAACGGGGGTATCCATCCCCCAGCACGGACACTAGTTATTTAAATCCTGTAGATGCATTCTCTAAGTGTCCTCCCAAACTGTTTGAACTATAACTTCCAATATCCTACTCCCTGTAATGACCCCTTTCTTAGTGTTAAAAAAGGCTGATATTAGCATGGCTTCTCAGTGTTCTTTTCGTACGTCTTATTGCGAGTCAGGAATTTTGTGCTTTTCTCCTTTTTACAATTACGTTTCTTTTCCCGTATCGGATGGCGCAATCCCCTCCTTTGTTCGGTAACTCACTCAGAAGATCCTAGATGATCTTATTCATATCCGACCCAATTTTGGCTCGGTTAAAAATTAAATTACTTCCGCCTGTTAACCTTCTCTGTCTACCTTACTGCTTCGGAAACGATATCTTGATAAGTACCTAGGTTGCTGCCATCATGATATCAGTCTCTTCACCTTCTTCTCCTTCCCAAGAACTACTGTAGTTCCTTTCCCCTCAACTATAAATTATCACCCTCCATGTCTTCGTCCTTCCATCTGACTCTCATGGCTTCGGGGGAACACCCCATCGAGATTTCTTCGGATTTTGACTCTTTCGAGTTGTGGGACTGGCCTACCGGAGATACTGAAGATTCTGAGACCCGCTCGACAACTACCTCGGTGTTTTGTCCCCTTCCTTTTCCTCCTCATACCACAGCTCCCACCCTTCACACAAAAAGGTCTTTTCGAGCACCTTTCCCTTCTTTCCGTAATCGGGTGTGGAACCCTCCTTTAACATGGGAGTACACAGTGGGAGATCCCCGGGCCTCTGTTGAACTTCCACCACTTCCACCGGCCTTGGCCTTCATTCCAGTCTCCCCTGCGAGGATCCGTCTGCCTCCCTTTGATGAAGGTCCACCAGTGATACCTTCTGCTCAAGGCGAGCTCTACAGGGTCATCTTGGCACCTCCCCCCCCCCCCCCCCCCGAGGAGCCCTCTAACACTTCTCCTATTAAGAGCAATCATAGAAAACCTTCATAGATTAAACGATGTAATCATTTTAAGTATGTTAATAAAAATGAAGGAGGGAATTGGTATCCGCTATGATCGTTTTCCTATGGATGTAAGTTTCGATCCTCGGAAAAACTGCAATCTCGCCTGAACATGCTTTTTCTTGCCATTTCCCTGGGATTCTGACCCTTTCCTTCATAATTATGGTACCAGCGACAATTCACCTACTATCTTTACGTTTCCCCTTCTTCACTAGCATTCATTATCTCTATTCCCACTGCGAATAAATGCGCCCTTCTCCTTCATCATTATAAGGACCTCCAACCCTTGCCGTATAACGCCCATCTTTTTATTTCCCTTCTCCTCGCCATGGACAAAATGTCTAATCAAGGCAGCAATTCCCCTCCGGTTGAAGAAAAGGTGGACGAGCAACGTTATATTGCTAATCTGGAAGAACAAGTGAGGTACTTGCAACAGCGGTTGAGGGAGGTTTCCGCTAGTAACTACTCTTTGCGCCAACAGCTAGCAGGGTCCCAAAAGGAACTATCTAAGCAGAACTTCCTACAGCAATCCTACTTTCGGCAACCAATGTGCCAACCCCCGCCGCGCAAAGAAACTCCGTCAGCTCCTCCTAACAAAGAACTGTAATGCCCTATATATATAAGGGTCTCTTTTGTTATTTTCTCCTTGCAAAGGAATTAGAATGTGTAATTTTTCTAAAGCAATGAATTTTTCCCGCTTGTCTTCTTCTTCTAGCATTTCTTAAGTTATGCCCAATTTTACCTTCCTCATACCAAAATAGAATGACACATAGCTGGGGCATACTTCGGATCTTCTGCCCCTTTATCCTACTAGGAATATAATAATATAGAGTCGTGAAATGACTCGACTCTGCTGCTCTACCGTCACACGGGGATAGTTGAAGAATAAATTCAACTCTTCTACTTCGCTGAGATAAAAATGATAGATAACTGAGGAGACCCCAGTTCTTCCGTTCCACCACCACACGGGGATAAAATAATATATATAGTTGAAGAATGAATTCAACTCTTCCGCTTTGCGGGGATAAAAATGATAGATAACTGAGGAGACCCCAGTTCTTCCGTTCCACCACCACACGGGGATAAAATAATATATATAGTTGAAGAATGAATTCAACTCTTCCGCTTCACGGGGATAAAAATGATAGATAACTGAGGATACCCCAGTTCTTCCGTTCCACCACCACACGGGGATAAAATAATATATATAGTTGAAGAATGTGTTGGATCGAAGCGGATCGCTAGAGGGGGGGTGAATAGCGATAAAAACTTTTCTTTTAAATCGTTCGATAGACAATTAAACGCAGCGGAAATGTAAATAAAAACTAAATGAGACAAATAGTTTTTTTACTTGGTTCGTAGCCTTCGGCTACTACTCCAAGGCCCTAACGGTCCTAGACCGTGTACGGAGGGCAATTCACTAAAACACTCCTCCTCGTTGGAGGTAGGAGTTTTACGATTACAAAAGCCTTCGAAGCAAAAAGATAGAGAGACAAACCCTCTCTTCTATTAAAGTAAAATGCAACGAAAAACCTCGATTAAAAAGAATTGCAATATTGAAAGCAATAACAAATTAAGATTATACCAACAACTAAACAAAAGAAACTTTAAGCTAGGGTTGTTGGCAGCACTTCGTTGTTGTAGAGTCGTCGGAGAGTTGCAGCGTAACGGAGGCTTTTGAGCACTTAGAATTGAGGATGAAACCCTAGGTTTGGCCCTCCTTTTATAGCCTTTAAGCCCCTCAACGAATGGGTCTTCAACCAATCACAAATGGGCACAAAACTCCTTGAAAAATGGTGATAAAGCTTGACTCCTCGAGGCTGATTTTTGACCACCGGTTGAACTGGCCGGTTGAATTGGCCGGTTGAACTGATGGCCAGGATTTTTGACTACAATAAAGAGTTAGCTCAAAATATAAGCGGATTCGACGGCCACTTGCCGTCCGATCTCAACATAAACCTTCCATGGGAAGTCTTGGGTCGGATCGTCGCCTAAGATCATCCCCATAAAGAGGATACGACCTCACTTACGCTCGCACACACGAGCTTACCTCGATACTTACGTGTCGCTTTTGCTTCCGGCCTTCCACTCGATTCCTTCGGCTCCCTCCGAAGTAACTCGAGTGTCACCCGACCACCGCAGCTTCCTCCGGGTGTCGCTAGCCTTCAGCTCCAGCATTGAGACTTTTCTGCACACTTGATTTAGCTCGTGAGATAACCATATAAGCTTAACTTTATATCGTTTGCTATAATCAAAACTTAGGTTCGACTTAGGTGCCCACTGCACCAACAATCTCCCGCTTTTTGATTTATGGCAAACCCACATACAAAGTTAAGACAAAAATAAGTATGAGATTATGCATGAATGAGTAGGAGTATGTAAAAATTCTTTTTCAAGTGTTCCCCCTTGAGGAATCCTCCCCCTTGACCGAGGGTGAGTACTTGAGAAAGGGTTTTAACTCTCCCCCTTGATATGTGCTACTAAGAAAAAGAATTAAGTAACCGAAATTACTTAATATTGGCCATAGTGTTTAAAATAAGTTTTAAGTTAAGAAACCAAATGATTTCTTAACCTTGGCCTTTTGTTAAAAGTTAAATAAGTTTTCAAAACTTAAAGTTAACTTTTGGTTTAATTATGAAGTAAGAGTTAAGTTATCAAAAAAAAATTTTGACCCCTTAACTTTTGTCCTTTTTCTCCTTTTTCTCCCCCTTTTGCCGTATATCGAAAAGAGTAAGGGGTGTGTGGAAAACAAAATAAATGTTAAATTTAAAGTCCAAGCATGTTCCACATTTTTATTTTTAAAAATAATATACTAAAAATAAGTTCATCTATAAAATGTTCGACTCATATTTGGCTTGATTGATATGAAGGATCAACCAGTCCTGGTCAGAGTCAGTATGATTATACTCCGTGGTTCATAGCGATGCACTAGCTCTACATCTGGAACCAGAAGTAAGGTCCTAACATCTCACGCCCATCTACGTGGCTAAGTACACAAACACATTAGTCCTATGTGTTGTGAGATGTATTGGCTCCTTAAATCTATAGGTGCATGATATCTAAGGTATGTCCTATGCTAGTTCCATGAAAAAAAAGTAAGAAATAGTAGTAAGAAAATATAATTTGTAAGTTCCTATTCTATTACGCACATGCCTAATCTTCGTCTCAAGAGACTAAATTCGGCTTCGGGTAGTGGTTTAGTAAATATGTCTGCTAGGTTAGACTTCGAGTCAACATATTCGAGTTGTATGGAGCCGTTGGCTACATGTTCTCGAATGAAATGGTGTTTTACCTCTATATGCTTTGTCCTTGAATGGCATATAGGGTTCTTAGTTAGATTTATCGAACTTATGTTGTCTACAAAAATTTTAGTTTTGGTGAAGTCCAACCTAAAGTCTCGGAGAGTGTGCTTCATCCAAAGAAGCTGAGTTACACACTCACCCATTGCAACGTGTTAAACCCGGTGGTAGATAAGGCAACACAATGTTGCTTCCCTCGCACCAACTCACTAGACTTGAGCCGAGTAGTTGACAACAACCACTCGTGCTCTTTCTATCGAGTTTACTACGATAATCCGAATCGAGTAGCCGATTAGTTCGAACTCAGATCTAGGGTACCAAATACCAGCGTTAAGTGTACCCTTAAGATATCTAAGGATACGCTTAACTAGGGTTAGGTGAGACTCCTTAGCACGGTTTGAAACTGGCGCACATACTATGCGAATAGGATGTCGGGTCGATCATGATTAAGTATAGGAGACTTCCTATCGCGCTCTATAGTACTTTAAGTCAATGGACTTACTTTCTAGGTCTTCTCCTATGTTAACATTAATCGCCATTGGGGTGTTTATTATCTTAGCATCTTGCATTCCAAATCTTTTAATTAACTCCTTAGTGTATTTTTGTTGATATAGGTATATACCATCCTTAGTTTGTTTAATTTGTAGACCTAAAAAGAAACTTAACTCGCCTACCAAGTTCATTTCGAACTCACTTTCCATGAGTGAAACGAACTCGTTTAGTAAGGCTGAGTTAGAGGTTCCAAAAATTATATCTTCTACGTAAATTTGAGCTATGAATATTTCTTTACCTAAGGTTTTTACGAAGAGAGTTGGGTCAACTAAGCCTTGGTTAAACCCTTTTGACTTAAGATGGATTGAAAGTCTCTCGTACCAAGCTCGAGGAGCTTGTTTAAGTCCATAGAGAGCTTTCTTAAGTTTTAGAACATGGTCGGGTTTATCTAGATTTTCGAACCCGGGGGGTTGGCTAACATAAACTTCTTCTTTAATGTATCCATTTAAGAATGCCGACTTAACATCCATTTGAAACAGCTTAAATCCTCGATGTGCGGCATAAGCTAGCAACATTCGAATGGATTCGAGTCTAGCTACTGGGGCATAGGTTTCGTCGTAATCTAAGCCTTCGACTTGACTAAACCCTTTGGCGACTAACCTAGCCTTGTCTCTAACTACTTCACCTTTATCATCAAGCTTATTTCGAAACACCAACCTTGTTCCAATTATCGTTTTGTCTTTAGGTGGTGGTACTAATTCCCACACTTCATTCCTAGTAAATTGAGCTAGCTCTTCTTGCATTGCAATAATCCAATCGGGATCAAGAAGAGCTTGTTCAATTGATTTGGGTTCTATCTTTGAAATTAAGGAAATTTGACTAAGGTTCCTATAGGATGCTCTAGTTCGAACTCCTAGATTAGGATCTCCTATCACTTGATCGATAGGGTGGTTAGTCTGAATCCTAGATTGGGTTGGGTTTGTGTCACCTAATGCTTGATCAATTGTTAGTAATATATGAGAGATGTCCTAAGGCAATCGCCTTATGTATGAACCATTTATATGATAAATGATGATTCACTATTTGAGTATACATGTTTTATGTATTTGATTGGATCTTAAACTCATTTACTGAATGTCCACGATACGATTCACAGCATGAGAGAATTTGTGATTGGATCACAACTAGTGAGTATCTCTACATGTGTAATTGTGATGTATCGGAATTATCCCTAGTCGATGAATTGATGGATTTGGACACCATCAATTCTGTCGAGACTAGCACGAGGTATACTCCTTGGTGTATCCAAGCAGCTGATTCTCACTGGCTGGAGACATTGTGATGTCCGGAGTTGATCGTGGATGCTAGTTATGGTAACTAGTTCATTGGAGTGACCAGCTGTAAGACTTCATATGGTTCTCTGCATATATAGATATGTCAATGAAGTTCTTACTGTGGCTTAAGTGCGATGTTCCTTTGACTTGCGGTATTCAAGTCATCTTGATCATAGAGACTTATGCTTTGACATCTTAAGCAAGCATCTCTGAGGAGATGTGGACCCGGGATGATTGGGTATAAGTCGAAGTGATCGAAGGTGTTTGAATAGCCTATAAAGGATTCACCACTCCTTGAGAGGAGATGTATACCCATGGCCTCTCGTCGGATTGTTACTAAAGTCTTTGGCCAAAGCATTACATGTTTAGAGTAAGGTACTCTTCGATACATGTGGAGTAACTAGAATCCGAGGACGAGGAAATGATACTTGGGCTAGGTGTGACGTAGTCAGCCTAGTGGGGACTGACACTATAGACCATGTCCTGAACCAAGTGGGTATAAGATGAGTGAAGGGAATGGGGCACGATTCATTCGAAGCTCTTGAAGGGTTTCGAAATAGTTACGGATCAACTGTTGATCTTTTGGTTAATTGGGGATCATGATGTACTACTAGGTGCCACTCATGATCGCTTCTATAATTAATGGTTAATTATAGACGGCCAACATAAACCGAGAACCTATTTGGTCACACGCACAACGAGTGTAATCCAAAGGATTTAAAACGAGCTTGAGAATGAGATTCTCAGACCGAGAGAAACTATGTTTGGTTGGACCAAACATAAAGCGAGCATAAAATTGTTTCAGTCGCAATGGAAGCGTGGATGGGCTGCGTCTTATGAAGACATAATGGATGGACCAAAATGGTTTGGTTCTAATCCAATGGATAAGAATAAACCAAAGGGTTTGGTTTATTTTAAACGAATGAACCAAAAGTTGGTTCGGTTCGTTTTAACTTAAAATAAACCATCATAGTTTGGTTTATTTTAACTTATCTTAATGGAGCGGGTTAACGGGCTTTATGGATATGATCCATTAACCATTAAGAGAATTAGTTCTCTATAAAAGTGGGCTTAAGGGATTGTTAAACCCTAATTAATCCAAACCCTAGCCCCCCCCTTTGTGTTGCCGCCCACTCCTTGGAGGAGTTTTCGGCGCCAACTCAAGAGCAGCCGCCGCCCAGCCTTGTGCCGCCGTCCAAGACCCTTGCCGGCGTCCAAGCTCCAGCCGGTGAACCTCCGGCGACCCTCCGGTGATCTCCTATAGGTTCGGCATCAAGGTGAGCCTTTTCTCTCCTTGTTTTGGCCGGCGCCTACTCCTCCACCAAGCTGTCCAGTTTTCTGGACAGCTTCTTCTCCTCTTGTCGGAGCGTCGTTTGGACGACGGTTAGTGCTCCGACAGCGGCTAACATACCGGGGATTTGATCTCCGGTAATCCTCTGAGGTGGAGGACGAAGGATTCGTCAAACGGTTGACGAATACCTCTCCGGAGAAGCGAGTTTTGAGAACTCGTTCTGGATCCGAATTTGGATTCGGATCGTGATCATCTCTCGATCACGTCGTCTTCAACACAAGGCTAGTAACCCGTACGAAGACGAAGCTCGTGGCTTGGCGAAGTCATCCCGAGGAGCTCGGCGTGGATACGGATAGAGACGATTCTTACGAGGATCGTTCCGGTTGATGCCGTTCCCGCTACACGTCATACGAAAGGTATAACGTAGTTTAATTTCCTTTTATTGCAATTTTAATTTACGGTTATGTCTACACTTGTTGTAATAGCATGCGTGTGTTGTGTGTGTTGTAATAAATAGGAGTATTTATTATTTTTATTGCTTCCGCTGTGCTCATGTTTACGAAACATGATCGAACACACACACGCCGCGGTGCCGGAAACCCAACATCAATGGGGTGACTTGGTTGAACATTAGTTTGGTTGGAGTCATCTATCACTTGATCAATAGAGTGACTTGGTTGACTTAGGTTAGGATTAACACTAGACCTGATTTCCGGATCAGAGTTAGATCTAGTATGAATCGGCTCACTAATTGGGGTTGCCGGGGGTTTTGTAGGTTCATGTCCTTCATCAAATACTACATTGATAGTCTCCTCGACTCTAAGGGTGTCGTGGTTATATACTCTATAAGCTCGACTTGTAGTCGAGTATCCTAGAAAGATTCCGATCGTGGTCTTGGATGTAAATTTCCCTAGGTAATCCTTAGTGTTTAGGATATGTACCTTACACCCAAATACCCTAAAGTACTTGATGTTAGGTATTTTATCGTGATAAATCTCGTATGAGGTCTTAAGGTGCCTCTTTACCATAAGGATTCTATTTTGGACATAGCATGCCGTACTCACGGCTTCTGCCCAAAACCTATCGGGTAGGTCATATTCATTCAACATGGTCCTAGCGGCTTCTTGTAGAGTTCGGTTTTTCCGCTCCACTAGGCCATTTTGTTGAGGGGTCCTAGGGCAAGAGAATTCATGGTGGTATCCGTTTAGGTTACAGAAGTCGGTGAACCTTTGATTTTCGAATTCACCACCATGATCGCTTCTAATTCTTTTAACCTTAAGGTTTTTTTGATTCTCGATTAATTTGAATAAATTGATTAATTGATCTAGGGTATCATTTTTATGTTTGATGAACCTAACCCAGGTAAACCTGGAGTAGTCGTCAATTATGACTAAGCAATATTGACTTTTATTGAGTGACTTGGCTCCATGTGAATCGAATAGATCCATATGCAGGAGCTCAAGTACACTTGAGGTTCGTTCTTGGTTAGTTAACTTGTGTTGTGTCCTAGGTTGTTTTCCTTGTTGACAAGCATTACAGATTTTATTAACCAAATTGTTAAGGTTGGGTAAGCCTCTGACTAGGCCACTCTGACTCATCTTGTGGACGAGTCTTGGGTGTGAGTGACCGAGTCATCGGTGCCACAACCATGATTCCTCTTCCTGTGTCATAAGACATTTGGCTGAGGATTTGATTAATTTAATTGTATAAATGTTATTTGTCCTAGTTCCTTTGAGTATTGTTTTAGCTGTTTCATTTGTTTTAATTACACATTCATTTTCTAAAAATACGACCTTATAATTATTGTCACATAATTGGCTTACGCTAAGCAGGTTATATTCAAAATTCTCTACAAGTAATACATTTTTAATAACAAAATTCGAGTTAAGCTCGATATCACCTGATCCGATGATTTTGAGCTTGCCGTTATTCCCAAAGGCTACCGATCCTTGTCGTTTGAATCGAAGCTTCGCGAATTTGAGTTGATCCCTGGTCATGTGTCGAGAGCAACCGCTGTCTAACATCCATTGATCCTACACACAAGGTGGTTGGATTGGATGTTAGATTATTATATTTTTTAAAAAAAAATTGGTTGTAAGTTGTTAAACCTAGGTCATCTCACCGGAGTCTATATGATCAAGCATGTTATACTTATGTGTTCTTTGTGAGATGACTTCCAATTAAGTTGATTAAGTGCATTTATGTTTAAGTAATGTTAGATTTGGATTTGACCCTAGGCTTGTCAAGTTTACCTTTTCAAGATCATGGCTTCCAGGTCGTGGCGAGGCACAGGGGCCTTCTTTTATCGGATCATCGACCACTTCCTTAGACAAAGCCATTTTCAAGAAAATGATGACTTGACTCACCTAAAATTATTTCCTCGTCTAACTAGTTATTTTTGAAAAGAGGCTCCCCGAGGCTCAATCTTTTCGAAGGATTTTAGTTGATTATTTGAAAAGAGACTCCCCGAGGCTCAATCTTTTCGAAGGATTTTAGTTGATTATTTGAAAAGAGGCTCCCCGAGGCTCAATCTTTTCGAAGGATTTTAGTTGGTTATTTACGTGTTCTAAGTGAGTTCACGAAAGAAAAAAAAAATCTAAGCATGCAATTTCTAAGTTAAAACACAAACATGTTTTGTACTGGCTCCCCCTAGACCGTTGAATCGGTTCGGTCTATCCACATAGTGGATTTGGTCCTTGGGAACCCAGTACGAGTTGGATCCTAGAGTTGAAATCAAAGTGGTCTTAGGGACCCATGCTTGGACACATTTTTTATGTCTACTTACGATTGACATATACGACTTATTGGTCGTGTTTGAGCTAAACCCTAGTCCGGCCTTGTTGTACACGGCCCTTTGCGATCCAAGTAGGAGGTCAAGTCCTTTGGATCCCAAAGTAAACCTTTCCAACGTATTCCTAAGATCTTCGACTTGACTTTTCAAGAGTGAGTTCTCAACTTCGAGTTTTTCAACCCGAGTTGAGTCCTTCTCTTGAACTCGACTAGTCGAAGAGGTTAGGGAGACCTCGTGTTTGAGGAGTTTAACTTCCTCAACCAGGGTCTCGACCTTGGACTCGGACTTAGCTAACTTCCTACACAAAAACCTAACCGTATTATGTAAAGTATTAAATAAGGTTCGACTCACCTTAAGGGTATATTTTGAACCGGATGTGTATCCGTGGCTTGACTTGAAGGTAGCTTCGTAGTCCGAGTCATCCTCAGGTTCTGACTCAAGTTCAGGTTCGGTCTCCGTGTCGGACTCAATCGATTTCGCCATGAAGACGTGGTCTTCGTCTTCTTCGGATGACGCTTCTTCCCATGTCGCATTGAGGGCCTTCTTGTGCTTAGGTGCTTGGTGGTTGAGCTTGGGGCACTCGGACTTTATATGTCCAAACCTGTTACACTCATAACACCTAATATTAGAACTTTTAGGCTTACCTTGGTTGGGTCAAGTTGTGGTTTGCTTTCATCCCTTGGCTATCCTTCGAGCTAGGTTCATTAGTTCGGCAGTCAATTCCGGGTCAACTTCTTCTTCGGACTCATCTTTCTCCTCGGTTGGTGGTGGCTTGCTTGCGATTTTCTTCTTCTTTAAACCTGCAAACAAGGCTATACCCCTCTCGGGTTCCGAGTTGGACTGCTCATGTAATTCAAAATCCGAAAAGAGTTCATCTAATCTAAGTTTAGAAAGGTCCTTGGAGACCTTGTAGGCATCGACCATGGATGCCCACAAGGTAGCCCTCGGAAAAGAGTTTAGAACATACCTTATAAGGTCGCGGTTTTCGACCTTTTGCCCGATTGCGTGTAGGTTGTTGACTATGTCTTGGACACGGTCGTGGAGTTGCGTCGCGGACTCGTGTTCCTGCATTTTTAGTGTGTACAATTTATTGAACAACAAATCACGTTTGCAAACCTTAGCTTGATCCAATCCTTCGTGTAACTCGATCAGCTTTGTCCAAAGGTCCTTTGCGCTAATGAAGGGGCCGATGCGATTTAACTCCTCCTTGGACAAGCCGCATTGGAGGATTTGTGTTGCCTTGGCGTCGGCTTCGACTTGTCATTTTGTCGCAATGGTCCATTAATCATAATCCAAGGAGTCACCCACTTCATTAGTCGGAAGTGTGAAACCCGTTTGGATTATGATCCACATCTCGATTTGGGTTTTGAGAAAGCATTCCATCCGACCCTTCCAATAACAGAAGTCATCTCCGTTGTAAAACAGAGGTCGGACGGTGCTAAAACCCTCGAGATGGGCCATTAGAACAAAAGACAAAAAGGGACGAAGACGAAGAAACTAGCAACGACAAAAACACAAAACAAAGTACCAAGTCTCGCGTCTTGGATTAGTAGTGCGGGAGTAAATTTAACAAAGCGAAATAAATCAGAAATAAACAGAAATAAAAGAAAAATAAATCTGTGAAAAATGGATAGATTGGTGGTTTCACCAAATCTTAGCAACCCCCGGCTATGATACCAATTGTTGGATCGAAGCGGATCGCTAGAGGGGGGGTGAATAGCGATAAAAACTTTTCTTTTAAATCGTTCGATAGACAATTAAATGCAGCGAAAATGTAAATAAAAACTAAATGAGACAAATAGTTTTTTTACTTGGTTCGTAGCCTTCGGCTACTACTCCAAGGCCCTAACGGTCCTAGACCGTGTACGGAGGGCAATTCACTAAAACACTCCTCCTCGTTGGAGGTAGGAGTTTTACGATTACAAAACCTTCGAAGCAAAAAGATAGAGAGACAAACCCTCTCTTCTATTAAAGTAAAATGCAACGAAAAGCCTCGATTAAAAAGAATTGCAATATTGAAAGCAATAACAAATTAAGATTATACCAACAACTAAACAAAAGAAACTTTAAGCTAGGGTTGTTGGCGCCGTTGTTGTAGAGTCGTCGAGAGTTGCAGAATCTGAGGCTTTTGAGCACTTAGAATTGAGGATGAAACCCTAGGTTTGGCCCTCCTTTTATAGCCTTTAAGCCCCTCAACGAATGGGTCTTCAACCAATCACAAATGGGCACAAAACTCCTTGAAAAATGGTGATAAAGCTTGACTCCTCGAGGATGATTTTTGACCACCGGTTGAACTGGCCGGTTGAACTGATGGCCAGGATTTTTGACTACAATAAAGAGTTAGCTCAAAATATAAGCGGATTCGACGGCCACTTGCCGTCCGATCTCAACATAGACCTTCCATGGGAAGTCTTGGGTCGGATCGTCGCCTAAGATCATCCCCGTAAAGAGGATACGACCTCACTTACGCTCGCACACACGAGCTTACCTCGATACTTACGTGTCGCTTTTGCTTCCGGCCTTCCACTCGATTCCTTCGACTCCCTCCGAAGTAACTTGAGTGTCGCCCGACCACCGCAGCTTCCTCCGGGTGTCGCTAGCCTTCAGCTCCAGCATTGAGACTTTTCTGCACACTTGATTTAGCTCGTGAGATAACAATATAAGCTTAACTTTGTATCGTTTGCTATAATCAAAACTTAGGTTCGACTTAGGTGCCCACTGCACCAACAGAATGAATTCAACTCTTCCGCTTTACGGGGATAAAAATGATAGAAATATATAACCGAACGAAAATTCGATTCTTCCGCTCCGCCACCGCACGGGGATAAAATAATATATATAGTTGAAGAATGAATTCAACTCTTCCACTTTACGGGGATAAAAATGACAGATAACTGAGGAGACCCCAGTTCTTCCGTTCCACCACTACATGGGGATAAAATAATATATATAGCTGAAGAATGAATTCAACTCTTCCGCTTCGCGGGGATAAAAATGATAGAAATGTATAGCCCAACGAAAATTAGGTTCTTCCGCTCCACCACTGCATGGGGATAAAATAATATATATAGTTGAAGAATGAATTCAAATCTTCCGCTTCGCGGGGATAAAAATGACAGATAACTGAGGAGACCCCAGTTCTTCCGTTCCACCACCATACGGGGATAAAATAATATATATAGTTGAAGAATGAATTCAACTCTTCTGCTTCGCGGGGATAAAAATGATAGATAACTGAGGATACCCCAGTTCTTCCGTTCCACCACCACACGGGGATAAAATAATATATATAGTTGAAGAATGAATTCAACTCTTCCACTTCGCGGGGTTAAAAATGATAGATAACTGAGGATACCCCAGTTCTTCCATTCCACCACCACACGGGGATAAAATAATATATATAGTTGAAGAATGAATTCAACTCTTCCGCTTCGCGGGGATAAAAATGATAGATAACTGAGGAGACCTGAGTTCTTCCGCTCCGCCACCGCACGGGGATAAAATAATATATAGTTGAGGAATGAACTCAACTCTTCCGTTTCACGGGGATAAAAATGATAGATAACTGAGGAGACCTCAGTTCTTCCGCTCCTCCACCATACGGGGATAAAATAATATATAACTGAGGGGACCTCAGTTCTTCCGTTCCACCACCACATGAGGATAAAATAATATATATAGTTGAAGAATGAATTGAACTCTTCCGCTTCGCGGAGATAAAAATGATAGATAACTGAGGAGACCCCAGTTCTTCCGTTCCACTACCACACAGGGATAAAATAATATATATAGTTGAAGAATGAATTCATCTCTTCCACTTCGCAGGGATAAAAATGATAGATATCTGAGGATACCCCAGTTTTTCCGTTCCACCACCACACGGGGATAAAATAATATATATAGTTGAAGAATGAATTCAACTCTTCCGCTTTACGGGGATAAAAATGATAGAAATATATAACCGAACAAAAATTCGGTTCTTCCGCTCCGCCACCGCATGGGGATAAAATAATATATATAGTTGAAGAATGAATTCAACTATTTTGCTTCGCGGGGATAAAAATGACAGATAACTGAGGAGACTCCAGTTCTTCCATTCCACCACCACACGGGGATAAAATAATATATATAGTTGAAGAATGAATTCAACTCTTCCACTTCGCGGGGATAAAAATGATAAATAACTGAGGATACCCCAGTTCTTCCGTTCCACCACCACACGGGGATAAAATAATATATATCTAAGGGGACCTCAGTTCTTCCATTCCACCACCACACGGGGCTAAAATAATATATATAGTTGAGGAATGAACTCAACTCTTCCGTTTCATGGGGATAAAAATGATAGATAACTGAGGAGACCTCAGTTCTTCCGCTCCGCCACCGCATGGGGATAAAATAATATATAGTTGAGGAATGAACTCAACTCTTCCGTTTCACGGGGATAAAAATGATAGATAACTGAAGAGACCTCAGTTCATCCGCTCCACCACCGTACGGGGATAAAAATAATATATAACTGAGGGGACCTCAGTTCTTCCGTTCCACCACCACACGGGGATAAAATAATATATATAGTTGAGGAATGAACTCAACTCTTCCGTTTCACGGGGAAAAAAATGATAGATAACTGAGGAGACCTCAGTTCTTCTGCTCCGCCACCGTACGGGGATAAAAATAATATATAACTGAGGGGACCTCAGTTCTTTCGTTCCACCACGACATGGGGATAAAATAATATATCTTTGCCCAAAGGCCTTCGGCATAAAAAGTGCGCTGTTTTCCCACCGCTATTCTTCCTTCTCTCACCCCGAAGGAAACACCTCCATCCATCCTCTCTATTGAAAGCAAGGGTTTTATTATATAACGGGTCATCATAGAAATAACTCCTCGTTACCCTTCCGCTTAGGGCCTCCCTTTCTATCAACTAGGAGCCCAACAGCCGTTACCAGCCCATTTTTCCCCCCTTTTATAGGGGATGCTTCATCTTCCTTTCCTTTGTTACCTTCATTTCTTCCGCCTTTTCGTCTCCTTCTTCTTCGTCTGTTCTTCTTTCCGCCGCCATCCTCCATTGCCCCTAATCCCCTTCCTTAACATTTTTCTTCTTTCTCTGATGAGCAGGATGCATTCTTCTTTCTTCCAAGAAATAGCAAGCCGCTACCCCCACATCAAAAGGGGTAATGGCCAGGCGCCAGCTTCATCTTCCCCTTCCGCCGCCACACCTGCCCCATCTCGCCTTTCTTCTTCACCTCCGTCTGAAGCCCTTGCTACATCTGTACCAGAAGAAATCGGAATCACCAACCCCTCCTCATCTCCTCTATTACTCTTAAACCCTAACTCTCCCATTTTCTCCCCCCCCCCCCCCACCGTAACTATTCGGAAGTCGCCTCCTCTTTCATCACAACCCGAAGATGAATCCCGGAAAGTAGTGTGTTCACATACGTCGACTACGGATGCTTTTGTATCTACGCTTTCTCTGTCCCCGAAATGTGGCACCTCCCCTGAACCTATGGCAATTGATATTCCTCCACTGTCCATCCCCCCTTCTATTCAACGTCTGGAGAGCCCGTCATTTTCTATGGGCACTAGCCCAGGCCCCTCCACTTCTCTCCTTCCCAACGAAGAGCTTTCCATTCCGATGCTCTCTATACCCTCCTCTCCATATTCTTCACCGAAACAATCCCCTTCCGCCACTTCTGATGTGCCCTTCTCACAACCAACCATCATACACCTTCCCCCTCTAGCCACCGATTATTTACCCCCAACTTCCACCCATTTGAACCTCCTGACCAGTGCTCCTCCTTCTTCTTCTCTCTTAGAACCCCTGTCGCAGCTGATGGCCGCCACCCCTATTCTTCCTTTTCTAAGTGAACCTCGACCGTGAGTATCATCTATCCCCTCTTCTTCTTCCTCTCCCCGGGGCCTTCGAATCTTAAATTTAGAGGAGTTGATTCCCAGAATGGAAGGCCTGCGCCACGCTTTAGAATTGGTATATTTCTCTAATCAGCTTCGCTAACTTCCCTTACTGAATAACTTCCTTCCAACCAATGGCTTACAGGCCCTGACAAACTACCAAGAATTGGATCGCTCCCTCCAGCAATATCGAGCCCAATCTCTAAAGTTAGAACAGCAGCAACTGGAGGATCTGGCGGCTACTCTACATCGGGAGCACCTCCTATCTCAACAACTGCAGCAATGTCAAGAGCGACTGACAGAAGCTCACCACCAACTTCAAAAAGATGCCGCAACTATAGCGGCGTTACAAGAACAGCAGCATGCTAGAATGGAATCGCCCTCTCCCCGGCAGAGTGTTCAGCCGACACAGCTTGACAGGGAAGCTTCCTCTTCTCAAGAATTAATAAGTCTGCGAGAGCAGGTAGCAGAGCTCCTTCAAGGGAAGCAACGAGACTCGGACGTCATCACCCGCCTACGAGTTCAACACCAGAAAGCAGAGGATAAAATAGGGGACTCCGCACTCGCCTGTGCAAGGAGGTACAAGAAAACTCCTCCCTCATAACTTCTAGGGCGCATGCTCATGCCCGTATACGCAGGCAGGAAACCTCCCTCCAGAGGCTGGGCACTGAGCTTATTCGCACCAGATCTTACTCTTAGGCGGTAGAGGGAATTTCAGCCTCGATGCACCAGAATATGATGGACATGACGAACCTTATCCAGCAAGATCAATCCTCCCGAGCCGATGATATTTCCGTCCTAGCCGATGCTATTATGGAGGTATCCCGATGCTATGTTGACATACGCCGAACCCTTCAAGAGCAACAAGAGAAATGTCACAGGCTTCATCGGGATTGGAGCCCTGACCGTCCGAACCGGCAGGAGCGGCTAGCCATCCTACTGCGCACCACTTATCAAGATGGGTTTAACGAGGCGGTTCGACAGTATGCTGACCAAGGGCTTCCCCCGGTGAACCATCCGACTTTTTCCTTAAATTGGGAGGCCGACTTCCGACGTTATCCTCCCGAACGGTTTAGGTTATAACCTGATGTATTGCTTCGGGACGTGGTCCCTTTGTTATATTCTTTTCTTCTTCAGAGTTCGCTATAAGAACTACAGCATCATTGTGAATCAATCAAACTCAGATGCACTACATATTGAATGAACACAACAAATTATCGAGTACATCCCCTCGAGGGCCCTCCAACTCCTCTTCTCTTATCCATCATTTCTTATACAGTGTAGAAAGGTTTCAAGTGAATAGCATTCCATGGTCGGGAAAATTCCTTGCCCTGGTCATCCTTTAGATAATACGCCGACCCAGCTATGCGACGCGTCACTTATAGGGCCCTTCCCAATTTAGAGCTAACTTTTCAGGATCTCCCGCAGGATTAACTTTACGTAGAACCCAATCTCCCTCCTGAAATCTTCGGGGTATTACCTTCTTATTAAAGGCTTGTTGTACTCTCCGTTTGTAAAACTCCGCTCGCCTTCGTGCCATCTCTCTCTTTTCTTCCACCAAGTCCAACTCCGTGCTTCGAATAATTTGGTTCTGCTCCGGCTCGTACATTTCTATCTGAGCGCTACTTATGAGGGCTTCAACTGGAATAACGGCCTCCGTCCCATATACCAGACTGAACGGAGTTTCTCCCATTGTAGTTTTTGGTGTGGTTCGGTAGGCCCATAGGATTCCAGGCAGCTCTTCTACCCAACTCCCTCTCTAAGCCCCCAATTTAGTCTTCAACCCTTGAATAAGAATTCTATTAGTGACTTCGACTTGCCCATTGGCTTGAGGGTGGGCTACCGAAGTAAAATCTTGCAGGATATTGAGACTTTGGCACCATTCTTTAATTTTCTTGCCTTGGAATTGTCGTCCATTATCACTAACTATCCTTCGAGGAATACCATATCGGCAAATGATATTCTGCCATAGGAACTGTATTACCTCTTTCTTCGTAATTTTGGCAAGAGGCTCTGCTTCCACCCACTTGGAAAAATAATCTACGGCCACCAATAAAAATTTCTTCTGCAAAGGGGCCACAGGCATCGGGCCCACTATATCCATTCCCCACTGGTCAAAAGGGCATGAAGCGACCACAGCTTTCATTAATTCAGCCGGTCGCTCGGACCGGTTGCTATGCTTTTGACAAGCTGGGCAAGTTTGCACTGTACGAGCGGCATCTTGCTGGAGGGTAGGCCAAAAATATCCTGCTAATAGGACCTTCCTTGATAAAGCCCTCCCCCTAGATGATTGCTGTAGCAACCTTCATGAATCTCCCAAAGCACCCATTCAGCATCTTCGCTTCCCAAACACTTCAATAAGGGCCGTCCGAAAGATGTCTTGTATAAGTCTCCGTTTAAGAGGGTGAACCGTCTAGCTTTGCACATTAAAGCATATGCCGCTCCTTTTTCTTCAGGAACCTTTTCATGTTGTAAATAAGCTATTATGTCGATCCTCCAATCAAGGATTGGGTCTGGTTTAGGCGCCGCTTCCTCCACATTGCATATCGCTAGGGAAGCAGGGATTTCCACATGGACCGTTTCCAATGATTTCACTCCTTCCATAGTGCTAGCCACCCGACCCAATTCATCTGCCTTCCCGTTATCCTCCCTTAGAATTTGCTTCAAGAGGACTTGCTGAAACTGAGCTTTTTCTTTCTCGAAAGCTTTCAAATACTTGTGCAACCTTTCTTCCCGAACCACGAAAGAACCTTATTATCACCAGCTGGGAATCCGAATGGATTATAATTGAAGAAGCCCCTACCGCCTTGGCAGCCTGTAATCCCGCTAGAATGGCTTCATACTCCGCCTCATTATTGGATGCCCGATACCCCAGGCGTATGGCTATTCGGGTCTCCCCTTTATCAGAGGAAATTAACAAAACACCAACACCGCTACCCGCAGATCCTGAAGAACCGTCTACAAATATGTTCCATGCCTCTGATCCTTCCTCTTTTGTTGACGTGCCATCTTCCGAGCCAAAAGGTACTTCCGCTAAAAAGTCAGCGAGCGCCTGGGCCTTGATAACGATTCGGGGTTGGTAGTGAATGTCATATTCACTTAATTCTACCACCCATTTAGCTAATCTTCCGGAGAAGTTGGGCTTAGTGACGATCTTACCCAGTTCACTGTGAGTTAGAACAGTGATGGGATGAGCCAGAAAGTACGGTCTCAATTTGTGGGCGGTCAGAACTAGAATATACGCTAGCTTCTCTAGCTCTGTATAACGGGATTTAGCTCCCTTCAGGATATGGCTGGTATAATAAATAGGCTATTGATGAGAGTCTTCTTGTTTCAGCAAAACTAAACTAATAGCTCCCTCCGAGACAGCCAAATACATCCATAATGGTTCTCCAGCTACTGGTTTGGCTAACAGTGGAAGCCCAGCCAAATATTTCTTCAACTCTTGGAAAGCGTGCTCGCATTGATCGTCCCATTGAAATTTGGTAGCTTTACGCAGAATCTTGAAGAAAGGTAACCCTTTGTCCGTCGATCGGGCTATGAATCGGGATAAGGAAACAATCCTGTCCACCAACTTTTGAGTCTCTCGTAAGTTAGTGGGTGACTTTATATTGCACAGTGCTTGCACCTTCTTGGGGTTAGCTTGCAACCCTTTCTCAGTTACTAAATACCCCAAGAATTTGCCACTTTTTACTCCGAACAGGCATTTTTTAGGGTTCAGCTTCATATTATACCGTCTGAGTGTGGCGAAGGTTTCATTTAAATCCTTGACCAAATTCTGAGTGGTTTTTGATTTGACTAGGATGTCATCTACATAGACTTCCACATTTTTCCCTTTCTGCTCCGCGAAAATCTTGTTCATAAGTCGCTGATAGGTGGCCCCTGCATTCTTTAAGCCGAAGGGCATTACCACATAAGTGTACAACCCTCCTGCCGTCACAAAACTAACTCTCTTCTGATCCTCTTTAGCCAAGGGTATTTGATGGTATCCTTGATATGCATCCATCAAGGACACCACTTCATACCCTACAGTAGAATCTACCAGCTGATCAATATGAGGTAAGGGGTAGCAGTCTTTAGAGCATGCTTTATTCAAATCACGAAAGTCAATACACATTCTCCACTGCCCAGAAGGCTTGGGGAGCAGAACTACATTGGAGACCCACTCGGGGAATCGGATTTCCTTCACATGACCCGCTTTTAACAATTTGTCCACTTCCTTGGCTATGACCTTGTCCTTCTCATGTCCAAAGTGTCGTCGCTTCTGTTGGATGGGTCAGACTCCTCTGGTTATGTTGAGATGGTGTTCAGCCACACGAGGGTTAATCCCCGTGAGATCATACACATCTCCTACAAAGATGTCTTCGTTCTTCTTCAAGCAGGCCACCAGCTCCTCCTTGGCCTCCAGCTGCTGCGCCACCCGTGTGGTCTTTCCCGAAGCTATTTCCACCATCTCCCCTTCCTCTATTCTGTCTGCTTTGGGGGGGATTCTTCCAGGACGCAGACATCAAAAATGATGATAGCCTTCCCTTTGAGATCGTCGATTCGGGCCTTCTTCTGGTCATCCCGAACCATCTACACATAACAGCTCCTGGCGGCCTTCTGTTCCCCTCAGACTTCCCCCACCAACTGTCGAACTGGGAATTTCAACTTCTGATGGTACGGGGAAGCCACCGCCTGAAAAATGGTAAGAAAAGGACGACCAAGAATGGCATTATAAGTGGACGGAGCGTCCACGATGAGGAAAGGGATTATACTGGTTTTTTGGCTGGGCTTTACGCTCAGAGTCAGGGGCAATGAAATCTTCCCTATAGGGTGGACCACATGTTCTGCGAACCCAAAGAGAGGTGTGGCCACATCTTCTAGCTGGGCATTTCCCAGCTGCATCTGTCCAAAAGCCTCCTGGAAGAGGATATTGACAGAGCTTCCCGAGTCGACTAGCACCTTGGCCACTTCGTAATTGGCCAGGGATATACGGATAACTAAGGCATCCGTGTGAGGCAGCAGGACACCTTGGAGATCTTCCGGCCCAAACGAAACAGGCGATGCTGTTTGAACAATTTGATCGGTGATGATGGCCAAACTCTCCATGAGTCGGGCGTATGACTTTCGTGCCCGGTTAGAGTCCCCATAAGTGTGTCCCCCTGTAATGACATGGATAATCCCCCGTGTATGAGTGTTATTTAGATTGGATGAGGGGCCCTCACCTGATGGGTCTTCTTGAGAAACAACCTCCTGGGACGGCGTTTGGGGGAAAGTAACTTGCGGTTGTTGGTTATATGGTCCTGGGCGGGCCATATGGGGTCGTTGCCCTCGCCGTCTTCCCTCGTCATAAGCGCAATTGCGGGTATGCGCTCGAGGCGCTCGAGCTCCTCTGTAACAAAACATCGCCCACCGCATGGTCATACTCTATATGATATTGGCGAGAAAAATGGGGCGTTACGTGGTACCCCCCCTATATCCTGAGGGTCGCTGCAGTAGACCCTGCTGATCATAGAATTCCATCTCTCGCTCTTTCTAAGTCCTCGCGAGAGGAGGTGCATCAGCGGTCATAATCTGTAATGGCAGCATAGGGCGAGCGCCCTGTAACAATAACCGAGGTCTAGGAGCCTCCAGTCGAAGGGGTCGCGCATATCCCCGACGATGGGGTGTTTGAGGGGCGATGGGGCGAGTTCTTTCGGCTGGGGCTGCTGTGGCAGCGCATTCGGCTCTCCGCACTTTCAGTACTTCCTCCTCGCAGATAAATTTTTCCGCACGACTTAGCAGCTCCTCATAACTGTTAGCAGGCTCTCTCAAAAGGGAACTAAGGAAGGGGCCCTCATTCAGCCCGTGCGGAATAGCGACTCTGAAAGATTCTGATCTTGCAGAAGGAATACCCCTAGCGGCAGAGGTGAACCGGTGAAGATACCCTCTGAGTGATTCTGAGGGCCCCTGCGTGATGTGCATCAAGATAGAGGCGTCATGCTTATACGCCTTACAGCTGGCGAACTCCCGGCTGAACATCCCCTAAAAATCAGCAAAATAGGTGATGGACCCCGGGGGCAGAGTGTTAAACCATTTTTGTGTCGAACCGGCTAAGGTGGTCCGGAAGACTCGGCACTTGAGGGCATCGGTATAACAGTGGAGCGAGGCTGCTCCATCGAATTGCGATAGATATTCTTCGGGATCCGTTGAGCCATCATATTTATCTACTTGGGGATTCTGGAAGTAGGATGGGAGGATTTCAGAGAGGATGTCCATGGTAAAAGGACTGGGCTCATAAACCTCTGGAGCCCAGGTCGACCGACATTCACCCTGTTCTTCCCGTCGAGTCTGAGTTAAGGGTATAGTATTCTGGGGTGCTCGCCCTCCAGGTCCCTCTCCAGACACTACTTCAATATTAATGGCTGCACGAGGTGGGGGAGGCATTTCTGGGGGTGGCCCTCGAGAAGAAGGCTCACCAGAGTGAGGATGAAGGTATCCTGCCCTTCTTCTTTCTCTAGTGAGGACCTCAGCTACAGCGTCATCAACTAGAGCCCTCAGTTGTGATGGCAGTATGGAAATGGGGTTTTCCTCCGCTGCGGAGGCACTTGGGTGTTGTATCTCTTCAGGCTACATCTCGACGTCTAGCTCAAATGTTCCCACAGACGGCGCCAACTGATGCGGCTAGGAATATTTATTCGCTTCCTCCTGATGCGATGGAACTCGAGAGGAGCTTTGGGGGTTCTCTCTTAGCCACAACAATAAAAATGATAAAGTGAAGCAGAGAAATGCAAACCAACACAGGCAACGAAACCAATACGCAGGATGTAACGTGGTTCGGAATAAGGATTCCTACTCCACAGAGCTGAGATCTCTCACCAGATGCAGTGCCAAAGCACCTTCACTATGAACGTCCTCCTTCACAGAAAGGAAACTGCCGGAGGTGGAGGAGAAAAACCTCTTACAATCAAATCACAGTATAAGAAAGAGTACAAGTAACGCAAAAGCATAGATCGCCACTCTCCTTCTCCGGCGTGGTGGTAGTAGCTCCCCTTCTCCTGATGCATCTTCGTTTCTTGCTGGTTGGAAGAAATGCGGATCCCCCTTCTTTCTGTGCTCTTCCTCCCTTTTATCCTCCTCCTCTGATCTATCGTTACCTCGCGGGTTGTCCCCATCGTACACGTGGTCACCACCTCTACCTGGAGAATAATTCTATTACAAATACGAGGAATGAAGGCTCCTCGAAATATTATGTGGGGACCCCTCCTTCTGTTACATAACACCTCTTCATCTGCATTTCAGGAAACTAGGTTAGCCTGTCCCCCTCAACCATCCACTTCTGGTGAAACTAACTTAGGTTCATAGCCCACGGGTGGTATAGCCTTTGGGCTTCCCTCTAGCCCGAACCAACTCTCCTTCTTCCCCCACCGAACGACCTCTGGACTGACTAAGCCGAGTCGATTCTTATCCGTCCCGTTTACTTCTAAGCCTATATAGCCGAATCGATTCTAGCTTATGTTCCCAGCGAAGCGCCTCCCCTTGCCTCCGCTTTCCCGTGCCAATTAGTTCAGGCGCTTGCGCCCGAACCGTTTCTCTCCCTTCTCTACGCCGAACCAATCATTCGGTTTGGGTAACGCCTTATATATGAGCCCTCCTATATGGTTCACAAAAAAGAGATAACAGCAGTATCATTATTCTTGAAATATAGTTCTACAACTTTATTATCACATTTGATCGTCAATGACCTGTCAATGTCTCTAATGATCTGTAATATTGTGATGAGGTTCTACAATTATATCTTATGGTTAGATGCTTTATAGCATACTATAAACCCTGTGTCTAATGTGGAAGTGACTATAAGTATATGTTTAATATTTTTCTATCATATGTCCCCTCTTACCAACATGAAGATAAAATATGAGCTAGATCTCCTTTTATTCAAGCATCTAGCACCAAAGTCTCAATATTCAATGATCTCTAGATAATTTGATCTATGATAAGTGAGCATGTAGTTCTTAGTTCTTTGCAAATAATGCATAAATCTTTTTATAACTTTCTAATGATTTAGTCAAGGGTAAATCAATATTTGTTTGAGATCTCCCTTATGTATGTAAGATTAGGACGCATACATACTTGAGCATACATCAAACTCTCAACAACTAATGCATAATGGAATTGTAGTATTTCTTTTATTTAAAGTTTAAGGTGTGGATATTATTACAAATTAAATTTATCACCCTTTGACACAGGTGTATCATCAAGAGCACAATTCTGCATACCATATCAAATGAGTATTTTTTCAATATAGATCTTTTGTAAAAGTCCAAGATATAGAATGAGCATATAATACATTGATAGGAAACTTAATGACGCATTTGCAGGATCTAGATATTATCAAAATCATGACTAGATGTATGCCGATATCGAAATAATGACAAACTAAATTCTAATATGAATTTTTAGTCATTGTCATTATTTCAAAGTGTCGCTGAATGGGATTCCAAATCATCTTCTACAAGAGCTTATGCAACAACCATATCTCTCGTCGGATGGCGAAAAGAGAAGAGATAGTTCTCTACTTATATGCCAAGTCTTGTAGAGAATTCTCTACTTATATTCCATTTAACAGTCCATCAATATTAATGAATCGGATCAATATAGTTTACATATATATAAACTACGTTCAATAGATTAATCTATAATTAACAATGTATTAGATCGTTTTATAAGATTTAACCCATCTAACGGGAGATTTAATCCGATAAAAAAATATTGACTTAATTCTATTTTCTTTATCTGTGCCTATAATTTTAAAGGATATCTAAACCAAGTCCCATCAGCACCCATGATACACTGAACACTCCCTATCAGGTTGTGGACGTGGGAGTGTCTGGACTGCCTACGCTGCTACGCATGCTAGTGCAAACAAGGCTCCCTTCATTATTTCTGTATGAGTCTGACTCTCTCAGTGGTCCATTAGTTCAACAGAAAAGATCCTCCAAGATATGGTCTTTACTTTTGCCGGCTCTTCTTTGTTTCTCAACTTGGCCTTTTCCTTAGATTCTTAAATGCTCACACAGATGAGTCAGTATCAACACAGCCACATAGGAATCATTCATAACAATTGTCAACTATTGACCACAGCAGTCACTATTATGCATGTACCATGAATGAAGTAATACATGGAAGATTATGGCCTGTGAAGCCCTTGCCTTCTCGAACCCACTTAGCTTGCATTGTATGACTTTTGCCTCAATGTGCTCATCTAAAGGTTCCAGTTATCCGTATGGGCAAGCCTTGTGAGAAAGTGACCAAACTTGAGGAAAGGAAGTTGCCTCTTGGCCTTGCAGGAACAAATGTGCCCAATGTCCCATCAGTTGGCAATCAGCTGTGCTATCCTCAATAGCTATGGGCTGACGGTGAGTGGTATGGCCGATAGATGGCGCCTCTGGTGGAATGCTTCTGCTTACTGTCTGAAAATGGCAAAGTGACACAAGGTCATCATCAAACCAAGTTAAAGATGATGGTGCGATCCTTATCCTACCTCTGTTTGGATCGCATAATCGTCATAATGTGGACCAAAGCATAACATGGGGTTGACAGACGCGAGTTTCATTGAGAGGAACTGGACATAGGACATCACGTTGGATCAATGCCGAATGAAAACGAGCTAACCTATAAACTCCATTGATGCCAGATTAAATACCTCTACTTGGTTTTGCAAGGACTGCACGTAGTTGATTATCTCATCCAGCATAAGTGCCTTTCCAGTGACCTATGCAGAGGAATTATCAGCAGAACATGTAACCGTGATCGAGTTCATGTAGCAGGAACCAAGAAGAACGGTGAACTACGTACCTTCTCACAGCCAGGGACCAGACTCTGCAACACCTTCATCCTTTCACTAATTTTCTCCCTCCTTACCTGACGAGAAGCCAAAATTCCAAGTTAAGTCATCACATTCACATGAAAACAATGATAACAAAGGAATGATTCTATTCGCTATGCATACTCTTTCAGCAATACTGTGGTTATCTGTTGCTTCACCTCTCCTAGCTCTTACATGAATACACCCTGCGGGAAGCTCCTCACCAGGCTTCGAATTTTTCACGTCATGAGCCTTTTCCTTTACTCCGCTGCTTGACTTCTTATGCCTGCTAAGCTTGCCCTCCTTTGTATGATAATAGAGAAAAGAAACAGCACCACTCAAAATATTTTGCACGACCTGAATTGGTCAGCTTAATTGCCATGGATGATTTATTTATTTATTTATTTATTTATTTCCTACCTTGGATTGGACAGTGATCAAGCTTGTGTTATCGTCGTTGTTTTTTCTCTTCTTATCCCCGGAGCCTTGTTGCTTGGCCGCATTGTCAGCATCGTCTTCAGCCACCATCACTCGGAGACCACCTCGGTCAACAGCTGGAGGAGGATTTACGCAGTCAAGGTGAAGAGATTTGGCGTCAGCCACTGGTAGTTGCTGGGAGTGGTCATCTGAGTAGTAGCAGTGGAGGAAGCAGGAGGGAACAGTAGCGTTCAATTTTCCATCTTGCTGTGGGAGGAGTGGAGACATCAATATCTCATTGGGCATGCCTGAAAGAGAGGCAAAGTTCATTGGGAAAGGGTGGAAGAAAAAGAAGAAGAGGAGGAGGAAGGCAGAGATCAGACCATGCACTGATATGTACACGAGTCCTTATAAAGGCAATGGGTGAGGAAATTTCAGTGACAGCCAATTTACTTTTGAAAATTTGATAGTTGGATCTAAATTATCATTAATGCCAGCGATTAGTTCTTGATATGGAGGAGTGTTCACTGTTCATCATCTTAGAAAACTGAAATTCCATTCATTTATGATAGTAAATTTAGAAACTTCACACAACGAACAAAACCAAGATGATAATGTGCAAAAGAGTCGCTCCAAACACCTACAATCCCTGTACATGAAAATAATATGGGCACCAAGAAAGTGTGGTGTCAGATGGACAATGAAAAGAAGACCTACCTAGAAACGACCTAAGATAAGAAGAAGACCCACTTAAAGAGCGAATCATAAGGGACGTGCATGGTCGTGTGTTCCACAATGTTAAGTTTCCGGTGGATCAAAAGGCTGCTCTTTTTCTATAACTGGTTATCCCAAATTGAAAATTTGACCCGAAGAAGCTGCTATTTTGACGAATGCCGCAAGAATTGGTGCATGTGGATATTCCGCATGCACTGGTCGTCAGCGAAGATCACAGATGACTTCTTCAAACTGGAAGGTCTGTTCAGTGAATTTGGAATCACTTATTTTTATGAAAAAAATATTAATTCTTTCGATTTGTTCGATTTGATTTCGATTTTGAAATTCAAAAATCAATTAATGTCTTTGAATCTATCGTTGACGGCTAAGTCATGAGAAGTCATTGATATATTCGAACCGGTATCTCTAAAATCGTTGTTTGCAATTGTGCTTCGCAAATTGCTAGCTGTCTCCTGAGTCCCAACTCTCCCCATGATCTTCCTCAAACGCCTCAACTTTGTCATCTCCTCCTCTCGTCGCCATCGGTCAACTTGCCATCATCCATCGCTTAACCCTCTCTAATCTCTACTCTTGTTAGTTGTCTCGGACTTCCACCATTGCCATCAACCCCTCCGATCCTTGTCCCCACTATAACACAGTCAGTTATCCAAGAAGCGAAGTATGAAATTATTTTACAAAGTTTAGTAGCGATGCTAAGGAAATTAAAATCAAATACAAATATTGTAATAAAAAAAATTTTATGATTCATATAAGAACGAAATAAAAAGTTTAAGATTTCATATAACCTCATATAAAAAAACACTTTTATGCTCTTGAAACAACTCAAGTACAACTATATTTACAACTAGGTATAAGAGAGGGTGAGATGTCTCTCATTTCTTAGAAATTCGATCAATATGCATCTTAAAAAATATTAGCTAGAATGATTATGATATATTCAAAATTTAAATTCTTTCAAGATTAATAATTGTACATGATTATGTTGAATTATATACAACTAAAAGAAAAAAATTAAAAAAATTATTGCATGATTCAAAAAAATGAGTTTTTTCGACCATTGATACATAGATATTGATTTAAAAAATCAATTATGTATGTTTAACAATCATTTTATTGATAAAAATTAGAAGTTACATATACAAATTTTGAATTTTTATACAATTACACGTCTTTAGACGAAGCAATTATTTTAACCATTAAAAACTTCTTGATGGGTTGGAGAATTAACAAATTTTTCATTATTACAATTGATAATAGAAATTCAAATGATATTTTCATCAATAGTTTAAAAAAGACTAATTAGGATTCTCCTATTTTAAAGAAGAATTCATTCGTGTAAGATGTATAGCTCCTATAATCCATTTGATTATTTTTGATGGATTAAAAGATATAAATCAATCTTTGATGAGAATCAAGAATACGATTACATATGTTAAGTAATCCTCCACTAGATAAACAAGTTAAAAGAATATGTAGAAACTTAAAAATTGAAACCAAATGACTCATTATGTTTGAATGTACAACCAGATGGAATTCAACTTACTTGATATTGAATGTAGTTCAAAATTTTGAAAGAGATTTTAATAGTCATGATGAACAAAATTCTTATTTTAAATTAGATTTTTAATATATAGATTAACATGTTGTTGTGAATAATATGTTGGTGCAACAATGCCCCAAGCATTTATATGTTTTGATGTTTGGATAATCATCTAAGTTAGGCAACAATTTGTGATCTAATTGTGAACGTGTTCAAGTGACAGGGAAATCCAAGTATGAAGACTTGGTAAAGGCAAAGTCCAAGTATGATCTTGGCAAGAGAAGTCCAAGGAAAAAGTTTGGCGGCATAAGACCAAGCATGTTGTCTTGGCGGCATTAAGTCCAAACGGACCTTGGCAAAAGAAGTCCAAAGGCAAGTCTTGGCAGCGTAAAGTCCAAGCATGCTTTGGCAAAGGGAAACCCAAGATATGACAAAACCGAAGGAAGCTCTTGGAAGCAAAACGCAAAGGATGAACAAGTCGCGGACTCGGAGGGATCCTGGAGGCACAAGGCTTAAGGAAGAGCTAGAAGGTTGAGTCTAGGTCTAGGGGGTAAAATCAAGTATGAATTATTCATACTTGATGAGTATCAGTCGACTAATACGATGTATCGATCATTGGGCCGACTCGGCGAGTCGAGGATGAAACCACGGCGATCGGTCGTAGCGTCGTGGATCGGCCGATATTGCGATCATCGGCGCAAACGATGCGATCAGATCAAGTTAAACACGGGCACAGAATGGAGTCTCGCTCGACTGTGGCCCACGATCACTCGACTGATCACTCCATCAGTCGACTGATGGATGGATAAATCGACTGATGAAAGTACCATTGGAGGTAACGACTCTGAATCCATGGTCGGCTATTATTGAGTCGTTAACCGCGTCGTGATCGTGATGTTGTACATCAGTCGACTGATGGTGCTCCAACGGGAAAATCAGCTCTCTCTCTATAAAAAGAGGGCTTATGGTGATTTTGAGGGTTAATGCTTATTCTATGATCATACTCTCAAGCCTCCACGAGTTTTCCAAGCTTTCTAGTGTTTTTAAATTCCCTCCTCCTCTCTAAGCTCAATCTTCATTTTTTGTAAGAAGAGGAGGGTTGTTGTAAAGGAAAGCTTCATAGTGATATTGATTAGGGTTAATCCACCTCAAGGATCATCATGGAGTAGGAGCGCTATCTCCGAACCACGTAAAGGAATTGTGTTAGCATTGTTTTTCATTTGTGTTATTATTATTTTTGTTGTGCTTCTGCTAATCATTCTTGTAGAAATGAAAACACGCTATTCACCCCCCTCTAGCTTCCAATCATTCCCCTACAAGTGGTATCAGAGCCCGGATCGCATCGGAAGATCTAACAATCAACCGGAGCAAGATGGCTTTCCAAGAGGGGTATAGCACGGCGAGGCCTCCGTTCTTCGACCACAATGACTTCGGCTACTGGAAAGGTAGGATTGAGTATTATCTAATGAATGATATTGAAAATTGGTTTAACATTGTAGATGTTTTCGAGAAGCCGGTCGATGAACACGGAGCGCCCATACCGACCAAGGATTGGATGAGAGACATGGCCAAGAAGGCTCAAGCCAACGCCAAGGCAACAACCACACTTCAATGTGGGTTGTCAAAAGAGAAACTAAGCAAGGTGGGGCCATTTGAATCAACAAAGGAGCTTTGGGAGAAGTTGATAGAGCTCAACGAGGGATCCAAGGAAACAAGAAGAGCCAAGAGAGATCTCCTAATTGGCCAACTTCAAAGTTTCTCCATGAAGACCAATGAGACCGTGAGCCAAATGCATGGTCACTTCAAAGAAGTAGTCAACGGACTACATGTAATAGGTGAGAAGGTCGACAACCGAGACCTTGTAAGGTATGTGCTCCAAGCCTTCCCTAGAACAACCTTATGGGCTTCAATGGTAGATGTCTATAAGGTCTCTAGGGATCTCTCTTTGGTTAAGTTAGATGAGTTATTTTGTGAATTTGAATTGCATGAACAAGCTAACACTTCATCCAAAGAGAAGGGTATAACTCTTTTTGTAGGAAAGAAGGACAAAAAGAAGGAGAAGAAAGAAGTGTCTTCCTCATCCGAATCCGAGGAAGATTCATCTAGTAGTGAAGATGAGCTATCGGCAAGCGAGGTAGCTCATTATGTCAAGAAGTTTGGTGGGAAGTCAAGATGTGAGGAGGATGTTCCAATCCTCAAGAGGTAAGTCTTCAAATAGTTCAAATTCTACACCTAACGTAACTTGCTATGGTTGCAACAAGAAAGGGCATATCAAGCCAAATTGCCCGGAACTAAAGAAGAAGGAGGAGAAGGAAAAGAAAAAGAAGGAAAAGAAGGATAAGAAGAAGAAGGAGGCAATGGTGGCACAAACATGGGACACCCTAAGCATGGAGGACTCTTCCGATGATGAAGAAGTGTGTCATGTCACCCGTAATCTAGCCCTCATGGCCTTGGAGGAAGAAGCTGGGAGCTCAAGTGAGGAGTCTTCATCCTCTTCTTCAAGCGACGAATCATCATCAAATGATGATGATGAGGTAAACAACTCCCCTAGGGTAGATTTACTTTACAAGACAATTGCATGCCTTCAAAATGCATTAAATAGATCGAAAACTAGGATTAAGGACTTAAAAGTAGAGATTAAATCACTCAAGAATGTAAAACCATCTTGTGATAAATTATCTTGTGATGATGCATGTACCCTTAGAGATGAATTGAGAAAAGAAATAGGTAACTTAAGAGCATGTTTAGAAAAATTTACTAATGGCTCTAAATTCCTAGACATGATAATTAAGGATCAAAGGGCTATTTACAACAAGGTCGGACTATGATATATGCCTAAGGAAAAGGAGGTAGCATTTACATCTCTTGTTAGTAGAAAATCCATAATTAGAAGTAAGGGTAGAAAGGCTTGGGTCCCTAAGAAATTTCTAATTGATGCTAGTGGTCCTAAAATTTGGGTACCTAAGGATTGTATTTTTCATGTGATATAGGTAGAAGAACCAAGCTTGTGGATTGTTGATAGTGGGTGTTCAAAACACATGACCGGTGATGAGAGAAAATTCTCCACTATCAACCACACTAGCAAGGGAAAGGTATCATTTGGTAATAGTGGCAAACTTAAGATTCTAAGAAAGGGCACAATTGAGGTATCCTCCAACCTTGTCATTCATAAAGTGTTATTAGTTAAGGATATGAAATTTAATTTACTTAGTGTAAGCCAACTATGTGATGCAAATTTCGATGTTAAATTTGACTCTTCAAAATGTTTTATTAAACACAAAACTTTAAATGATTGCATGCTAGTAGGTTTTAGGAAATCAAACATATACTATGTTGATCTATCCTATGCTACTAATGCCTCTACTAAGTGTCTTATTGCAAAAGAAGAGGAGAGTTGGCTTTAGCATAGGAGGCTAGGACACATAAACATGAAGAACATAGCCAAAATAGCAAAAATGAAGTTAGTCAAAGGGTTGCCTAAAGTCAAATTTCTCAAGGACAAAATTGTTGGTGCAGGGGCACTAGATAATCGAACCTGTGTTTTGATTATGGCAAAGACACAAAGTTAAGTTTATATTGTTATCTCACGAGCTAAATCAAGTATGCAGAAAAGTACTAAAGCTGGAGCTGAAGGCTAGCGACACCCGGAGGAAGCCGTGGTGGTCGGGCGACACTTGAGTGAATTCGGAGGGAGCCGAAGGAATCGAGTGGAAGGCCGGAAGCGAGAGCTACTATCGAGGTAAGCTCGTGTGAGTGAGAGATTGTAAGGTCGTGTCCTCTTTACGGGGACGACCGTAGGCGACGATTCGACTAAGACTTCCTGTGGAAGGTCTAGGTCGAGATCGGACGGTTAGAAACCGTCGTATTTATCATTTTCCGAGCTAATCTCTTACTGCAGGGAAGTGGCCGGTGCCGGGCAACGGACATTAGGCGACATCGGCGCCGATCGCATCGCTTATCGATGAGATGCATCGATCGATCAACATCATCGCTGATCGATGAGGCATCACGATCGATGGCGCGATTTATTCGGCCTTTAAGCGCTAGGTCAAAACGGATAACGTTTGACGCGGCCACTTCGCGATAAAAATTTGGAAAAATTCATGATCCGTTCCAAAGAAATAGGAGACAAATTCAGAGGCTAAAGTCTATAAAAGGAGGGGAGGATTCATCTCCAAAACACATCAATTATTCATCAAGTGCTCCTACAACGCCAACGCTTCAACACCGTCATAACACCGACGCGACGCCAAGTTTTGATCTTCTTCGTCGGCAGCAGATTCAAGTAATATTTTTGATATTATATTCTGTATTTTTATCTTCATAACGAGGTGAGGTAGGCTTGTTGCCTCATCCTCGTATATTCGGTTTTTGTAATCGTTGTCTCCTACCTCCAACGAGGAGGAGACGTTTTAGTGCTTTGCCCTCCGTACGCGGTCTAGGACCGATAGGGCCTTGGAGTAGCAACCACTGGGTTGTGAACCAAGTAAAATAAACGTGTTCATTTATTTTCCGCTGTGCTTACTTTGCGTATCGAACGAACGAAAAAGAAAAGATTTACGATCGCTATTCACCCCCCCTCTAGCGACGCTTCTCGATTCAACAAAAATGTGTGATGCATGCCAAGAAGGGAAACAATGAAAAATATCACACAAAGGTAAAACTTTACTTAGTACCACTTTACCTTTAGAACTTTTACATATGGACTTATTTGATTGTCATAGCATCTCTTCTATGATTGGTAGTAGATAGTAATAGTAGATGATTTCTCTAGGTTTACTTGGGTATTTTTCATGAAAAATAAAGGTGAAACCCTAGGAATAATCATAGGATTTAGCAAGAGAATAGAGAATGAAAGAAAACTCAAAATCAACCGGATCCGTAGTGATCATGGTGGAGAATTTGCGAATTCTAATTTCTCAACCTTTTGCTTAGAACAAGGGTACAAGCATGAGTTTTCTTGTCCTAGAACACCCCAATAAAATGGGGTTGTGGAAAGGAAAAAATCATGCCCTACAAGAAGCGGCTAGGACTATGCTAAATGCATATTCCTTACCTAGCTACTTGTGGGCAGAAGCGGTTAATACCGCTTGCTATATCCAAAATAGGGTGTTAATTCATAGGTTTTTAGAAAAAACCTCATTTGAATTGTGGAATGGTACAATTCCAACAATTCATTATTTTAAGGTTTTTGGATGCAAAGTTTACATTTTAAATACCAAAGACAACCTAAGTAAATTTGAGTCCAAAGCGGATGAGGGAATCCTAGTTGGATACTCATCCACTAGTGTAGGATATAGAGTTTATAATAAAAGGACTCAAAAAATTTGAGGAATCTTTAAATGTCCAATTTGATGAAACTTCCAATACATACCCTAGGAAATCCCCTATTGATGATGATATTAATAATGAAAATCAAGAAATTACCCAACAATTTCAAGATTTAACCTTAGGGGGTAATGATCAAGGGGGAGGTTTGAATCAAGGGGGAGTAAGAGGTGATTCCGATGATGAGCAAAGGATTGAGATTAATTATGATCAAATTCAAATTAATATACCTTCTAGAACCATAAGAGTTCATCAAAATCACCCCTTAGATCAAATTGTGGGTGAATTATCTCAAGTTGTTAGGACTAGGTAATTTCATAGGGATCCCACTAGTTATATAGCTTTAATTTCTCAAATTGAGCCCAAAACAATCAAAGATGCATTACTTGATCTGGATTGGATCTTAGCAATGCAAGATGAATTGACTCAATTTGAAAGAAGTCAAGTATGGGAGTTAGTTCCTAGACCAAATGAAAATACCATTATTACTACAAGATGGGTCTTTAGGAACAAACTAGATGACCAAGGGAATATTACTAGGAATAAAGCAAGATTAGTTGCAAGGGGTTTTAATCAATTTGAAGGACTTGACTATGATGAAACATATGCCTCGGTTGCTAGATTAGAGTCTATTAGGATACTATTAGGGTATGCCTCCTATATGGGTTTCAAACTCCATCAAATGGATGTTAAATCGGCATTCCTAAATTGGTTTATTAAGGAAGAGGTATATGTAGAATAACCTCCCAGGTTTGAGAATATGGACTATCCAAACCATGTATACAAGCTTAGGAAAGCTTTGTATGGTTTGAAACAAACTCCCCGGGCTTGGTATGAAAGATTATCATCTTTCTTAATTTCTAAGGACTTTAAAAGGGGTAGGGTAGATCAAACTCTATTTATAAAGTCAACATCAGAGGACATCTTTGTAGCCCAAGTATATGTTGATGACATTATCGTTGGGTCAAAAAATGATGAACTTCTTCAAAACTTTATTAAGAATATGGAAAAAGAGTTTGAAATGAGTTTAGTTGGGGAATTAAATTTCTTCCTAGGATTACAAGTCAAACAAACAAGTGAAGGAATTTATATTTACCAAACCAAATATGCTAAGGAAATGATTAAGAAATTTGGTTTGGGAAATGCTAAGATAGTTTCAACTCCAATGGCAACCAATACAAAAATAGATAGTGATAATGAAGGAAAACAAATTGATCTTACACTTTATAGGAGCATGATTGGTAGCCTTTTGTACCTAACAGCTAGTAGACCCGACATATTATTTACGGTTGGTATGTGTGCTAGGTATCAATCATGTGCAAAAGAATCTCATTTAGTTGTCGTTAAGAGAATCTTAAGATATATTAAAGGCACACTAAATGTAGGACTATGGTACCCTAGGACTAGGTCTTTTGATTTGGTTGGGTACACCGATTCCGATTATGCTGGTTGCAAATTGGATCGGAAGAGTACTAGTGGTGGATGCCAATTTCTTGGGTCCTCCCTAGTTAGTTGGAGTAGTAGGAAGCAACCTTGTGTTGCCCTATCCACCACCGAGGTCGAGTATGTGGCTATGGGTGGTTGTGTAGCTCAACTACTATGGATGAAACATACCTTAGAGGATTATGAGCTATCTTACTCCAACATGAAAGTATTTTATGATAATGTGAGCATCATAAATTTGACCAAAATTCCGGTGCATCACTCTAGGACCAAGTACATTGAAGTGAAACATCACTTCATTAGAGATCATGTTGCTAAGGGGGACATTGAGTTTAATTACATTGAATCCAAGTCCAACCTAGCCGACATATTTACCAAGGCTCTCCCCGAGGTAGAATTTTCATCACTTAGGAGAGAACTTGGGATGTGCTTGGTTGAATAAAGGTGTAGGTTTGCATGATCTTATAGAAATCCTAGGGTTTATACCTTTAAGCATCTCACAAAATACCTAAGAAACCATGATTTTTGTATTGAGCCACTTAGACAACATATGAGATGTTAGGAAGATGCACTCGGTTCATCATGCTTGTTATGATGCATTACTATGGACCAAAGTGTCATCTAGAGACATTAATCCTTCATTGGACCAATCATTGGGAAGGCTTAAACACAATTGATGTGCATATAGCTCCAAGAACATGATTGGAAATGTCAAATAAAACATATTTTAAACTATGTTTATCACATTTTGAAAAACAGTTTTCAAGTGGACCACAAAAGTGATACAAAGTTTGTAAAAACATTAGAACTTTTGTTAGTTTCCAAGTTTGTATCAATCTTAAAATCTGGAAAACATATATTTTTCAAATTATTTTTCCTTGATAAAAGATTATTTCAGAAATGTGTACACAAAATTTCTTAATTTTTCGAGGTTTCTAGAATTTCTAACGCATTTCTTAAGTTGGGTTGAAAAGGCTGAAATTTGGATTTCAGACGTATCAGTCGACTGTGTCAGAAACCAATCGACTGATACACTGTATTTTCTGATAAATAGATCCATTTTCTGATATTTAGTGTATCTTTGATGTCCTAAAACTATGGCATGATAATATTGAGTATAAACAAATTTTTAGGACTGTTTAATACGATGTTTTAGGGAGAGTTTCATAAAATATATCTTTTTCATCCCCAAACTTACATTGTTGGTGCAAAGTTAGGATTTAACCTTCAATTGTTTGTTAGGTTTTTGCTCCACATGTCTTTTACTCATCATGAACTATATCTTGGATTAAGGGGGAGCTAAATTTCAATTTTATACCTTAGTTCAAGATTACAAGACATTTAATTCTTTTATGAAATATATGACTTCTTCTCTTTTTGATGTATGTCAAAGGGGGAGAAGAAATGTTTAAGTTAGAATTAGAAATATGATTATGTGATTTATGATTATGTGCTTTTTTTTTAAGACCTAACTTAAATGATTGTCAAACATCAAAAAGGGAGAGATTGGATAATCATCTAAGTTAGGTAACAATTTATGATCTAATTGTGAATGTGTTCAAGTGACAAGGAAATCCAAGTATGAAGACTTGGTAAAGGCAAAGTCCAAGTATGATCTTGGCAAGAGAAGTCCAAGGAAAAGGTTTGGCGGCATAAGACCAAGCATGTTGTCTTGGTGGCATTAAGTCCAAACGGACCTTGGCAAAGGAAGTCCAAAGGCAAGTCTTGGCAGCGTAAGTCCAAGCATGTAGACTTGGCGGCGTAAAGTCCAAGCACGCTTTGGCAAAGGGAAACCCAAGACATAACAAAACCGAAGGAAGCTCTTGGAAGCAAAGAGCAAAGGATGAACAAGTCGCGGACTCGGAGGGATCCTGGAGGCGCAAGGCTTAAGGAAGAGCTAGAAGGTTGAGTCTAGGTCTAGGGGGTAAAATCAAGTATGAATTATTCATACTTGATGAGTATCAGTCGACTGGTCAGGTGCTCGATTGAGCCAGGGTGAAACCCTGATGATCAGTCGACTGATATTGCGATTAGTCGACTGCCAAATAGTGGCAGTCAACTGATCAAGTTAAATACGGGCACAAAATGGAGTCTCGCTTGACTGCGGCCCGCGATCACTCGACTGATCACTCCATCAGTCGACTGATGGATGGAACAGTCGATTGATGAAAGTACTGTTGGAGGCAACGACTCTGAATCCCGCAAATCCGGTTATTCAGAAGTTGTTAACCGCGCTAGCAGTCGACTGATTGTTGGTGCAATCGGCCCAAGTCACGATTGACCAGACTCGAGTTTGACTCAAGTGATGTTTTGATGTTTAACATAGTATGTTTGACATTGATGTTGGTTAATGTTTTGGGGAGATTGTTTATACAATCAACCCAGGTTATAATTGACCAGACTCGAGTTTGACTCGAGGGAGACTTTGATGGTTGACTAGGGTTGATCATGTGACTATGGGAAAGTCCAAGCATGGGTCTTGGCAAGGTAAAGTCCAAGTCATGGGTACTTGGCATGGAAAGTCCAAGTGGGACACTTGGCATTTGGGAAAGTCCAAGTCTTGAGTACTTGGCACAAGGGAAGTCCAAGCATGGGTCTTGGAATGGAAAGTCCAACATGGGTTGGCAAGGGAAAGTCCAAGCTTGAGTCTTGGCATTTGAGAAGTCCAAGGGGTTTGATATTGGCGGCGTAAAGTCCAAGGGTGGAGTCTTGGTAGCATAAGTCCAATAATTGGCGACATAAAGTCCAAGCGGAGTCCTGACGGTGTAAGTCCAATGTGCCTTGGCGGTGTAGACACCGTTAGCATGACATAACCGATGGAAGTACCTGAAGGCTAGCGCGATGGATGAACAAGTCATGGATGACTTGGAGGGATCCGAGAGGTGTGAGGCTGATGGAGGTGGCTAGAAGGCTTAGGTCTAGGCTAAGGGTGTGGCCCAGCGCATGGGGGCACCATACTTGCTTAAAACTCATCTTGAGGTGTGGCAATGATCGGGCATTATGTGGCCGGCTTCGATCGCCGTGAGTCGACTAGGAGCTCGATCGCCATTTAGGGCGTAGCTGGCAATGATCGCCATGGATGGCAAATGACTTCAGCTAAGTCGGGAGCACAGACGTCAGAGTCGATCAAGGCCGACCACGGGTCCGGAAGTCGACCGCCAATGTTGGCAATGATCGGGTGAGAGTCCCGTTGAACTTTTTCCACAGGTATCGAGCCGTTGTCTCACGTAGTTGTCGACAATGACCGGGGCCTTGCGGCAATGATCCTGTCAAAGGAAATCCAAATGACGCGCAGAATATAAAGGCAGCTCGGATGGAGAGTTTTTGCAGCGATTTTCTTAGGCGAAATTGAAGGGGAGAGTTGGTGTTTTCCAGTCCTTCAAAGCTAGTTCAAGACAATCAAAGATTAAGCAATCAAAAGCTCTTGTAAAGTGTTTTTCCTTTACTTGCATTTGTATTTCATTATCGTATTTGCTTGTATCTATTTGTTTATTGTTGTAAACAATTGTAAGAGGTTTCTCCACCTTCGACTTGTGTCGAGAAGGAGTTAGTTTTGATTAGTGAGTGTGTGTGCATCACTAGAGCTCTTTAGAGCTTGATCCGTGGAGTAGGAACCGTTCGGTTCCGAACCACGTTAAATATTTATGTATTGGTGTGTTTGATTGTGTCTATTTCCTTATTTCTTTTATTATTATTATTCCGCTGTGCTAACGAAATTTGTAAACGCGATCACGAACGAATTCCATCGACGCATAGCACGACGCTATTCACCCCCCCCCCCCTCTAGCGTCCAATCAATCCCCTATAAGTGGTATCAGAGCCAGGTTGTTCTTCAAGTTTAACAACAAAGGGAGCACGCTAGAGGGTGAAGATGGAGTTCCAAGACAAGCTTGGATGGGATATCAACACTCCACCACCATATGATCGAGAAGACTTTTTGGCGTGGAGAGCAAGAATGGAAATATTCTTGATGATGAACATAGAGGATTGGTTCATCCTCATAGAAGGCTTTGAACCTCCTAGGGATAAGAAGGGACAAGTCCTCAAGTTGAAGAAATGGACCCAAGAGTAATGGCAAAAATTCAAAACCGAAGCCAAGGTAACAAAACTTTTAGAAGATTTGATACCTAATGATGTTTTGTCTAGGCTAGGTGAATATCTTGATGCCAAGGAGCTATGGGACAAATTGGCCAAGTTCCATGAGAAGCCTAACTTGGCACAAGTAGAAGAAGAAGAATCTTCATTGGTCCAAAAAGAAGAAGAAGAAGAAGAGTGTTCACCCTCTCAAGCTCAAAAGGAAGCAAGTACATCGTCATCCAAAGAGCTTGAGGATTCAGAGTTTGATAGGGAATCAACATCCAGATCGGAAGAGGTGGAAGAAGTGGAAGAAGCATCCACCTCTAGGATTGAGGGGGAGGAGAGAACTTCCACACCAGAGCAACTTCAAGAGGAGCCATCCATCTCCAGGAGAGATGAAGAAGCTCAAAATTCCACTCCGACCACCACAACCACCCTAGGTAACTCAAACATATGTGTTAATAATAAAATACATATAATATGTTTTGAGTGTAGGGAAACCGGGCACTACAAAAGCAAGTGTCCGAAACGGATTAGGAAAACTCCTCCGGCACCGAAAGTCAACACAAAGGTCAAAGATGCCAGTGCTCAAAGTCAAAAGAGCAAGGAGCATGTCATATGCTTCAAGTGCAATTCAAAAGGGCACTACCGGAGTCAATGATCAAGGGGGAAGAAGAAGGGACAAGATAGAGCATCACAAGTAGGGGCGGCCTCTAGGGTAAACCCTAAGGTATATTTAAACAATGTTTTTTCCTTAAATTATAGTAAAAAGCATGCTAGAAATAATTTTAGCAATCATGCTATTTATCAAAAAGAGCATGCTAGAAATAGAGAATATTGCTTAGGAGCTAAGAAAGTCAACCTTAGGAAGAAGGAGAAATTTGGAACTAATGTCCTTAGAAATATTTTACCTAAGGACGACCCTAGGTCAAACAATTCTAGACAAATTTTACCTAGGGAGACCATTAGAAAGGTACAAGAGCATTTAGGTCTCAACCCTAAATGGACTAGGCATATACCTAGGAAGTCCCATGCCCAAAAATCAAATCAAAATTCTAAAATTGGGCAATTACAATTGAAAAACCAAGCCTTGAGGTCAAGGCTTGAGAAATTAGAAAAGACCCTCAATAAGATGCAAAATCAATTTCAAGGGTCTAATGGTCAAAGTCAAGGGTCAAAACCTTAAAGTCAACATCTAGGACCCAAGAAACAAAAGTCAACCAAGGGCAAGAATGGTTTGGGTCACAAACCTAAGCCTAAGATGACTTATCATAATGTTCCATTAGATTATGGAACACAATCTAGGTCTAGGAAGACCAAGATTACTAGAGAAGTTATCCCTAAGAGTAACCAAGATTTGTGCCTAGTGGCTAAGGTTTCTAGGAAACCTAGGGTGGCCACTAAGAAGGTTGCAAAGGGAGTTACCCCTAGAGTCAACCTAGGTAAGACCCAAATGACCAAGGCTAACAAGCCTAGGAGGGTCATTAGGAGGGTATCTAGGGAGGTTATCCCTAAGGAATACCTAATTAACCCTAGGAGCTCAAATAGGTTTTGGGTTCCTAAGAGCGTGATTGATTCATGCTAGATGGGTTTAGGGTGTGCCAACCTTGATTGGATGGGTAGTTAACTCAACCATGGCAAAGGTGGCACTTTAGGATTATTTTCAAGGTTATGGATACCTTGGAAATATATTTGATTTTTGATCCTAAAAGATTTTAGGATGTGTCAATACATTCTTGGAATTATGAAAAATCAATCAAATTGACACAATTTAGGTTTAGAGGTTTGTGTGTCATTTTGGGTTTTTGGCGCGCTTGGGGGATAATTTAGGAATATGGCAAAATGAATTTAATCCCAACAAATGGCAACTAATATTAAAATTTAGGTATTCTTATACATATGTATTTTATTTGTCATGCCTTGTTTGCAATATAACATGTCATGACATCATACTTATCTTTAATCTTTTATATGTCATGATCATGCTTAGGGTTAGGATAAATGTCATGTATGCTTAAATTATATCATATGTCATGTCATCATGATCATTGGTCATGCTTAATTATTGCTATCATTATGCCATGATCATTTCATGCATTTAATTTGACTAAAATTGAATTAAGGACAATGGCATGACTTGAAGTCTCATTTATAAGGGAATCAAGTAGGGTTGCCTAAAAAATGCATGAAATCCTAGATTAAGGAGAACAAAACCCACATCTCACATCATATTGACATGTATGTGTATTTATACACCCTAGATACATGTGAAATGCTAGGATATGAGTTGAGTTCAAGGTGCATAGTTTTTGCATCTAGATGAACTAAAACTCATCTAATTTCAATAATGGATCATTGGGAAAGCTTGTGTACAAGTCATGTACATAGAGCCCAAGGAATATGATCTAAAATAAGGTTTTAAAAAAATATTTCAAAATCATTTTGAAAAATCTTGGTGAAGTCTATCTTTTAATAGCAATCACCATTGATAGAGTTGATACAAAATAGGGCCAAAACATTGAAAATTTCAATAGTTTTGAGTTTTGTATCAAACTCACTCTTTTATGGGTAAAATAATTTTCAAATATTTTTCACCCATTGTATTGCTTATAAGTAATGTATGTATGAATTTTCACGAATTTTCAAAATACGTAGAATTACTTATGACTTTTCAAAATTTGATTCTGATAGTTGAAATTTATCTCACCGATGATGATCGATGATGGAAGCGATTAATTACTGTAAGTAGTCGACTGCCAAGCTGATTTCGGGAAAAACAAGGTTGTTTAGCCCGTGTTCAGCTATGGTAAAGGTTCCTAATCACTCCTAACCCTAGGATATGCTTTGGGAAGCATTATAAAGGGTGAAAATCCATTGGATATAGATTAGGAGAGGTGTTAGGTCGATGTATCAAATTTAAGGTGTGGAAAGTTCAAGTTTGAACTTTGAACCTTATTTTTGATGGTTTAGAATTCCTATTGGCTTAGGGACTTCCCGAGGACATTGTTGGTGCAATGGTCAAGGGGGAGCAAGCCTTTAAGAGGAGGTATCCATCATGGGATGATGGATGTGTTTTTCTTCTTGAAGGGGAGAAGTTATGGGGAGAATGTCATCAATTGGGAAAATTGATAGAATTTTGAGAGACCCAATTTGGAAATTGGGAGAGTGTATAGGATTGCCTTTCTTGAGTTATATGGGACTTATCACTAGGAAGATGGTAGGCATCCTAGGTATTTTTGGTCCAAGGAGGAGATTGTAAGATCTCATTAGAACATGAGACATTGACCTCCTTGGAAAGAACCTTTTTGATGTATGTCAAAAAGGGGGAGAGTAAAATTACCAATTTGGGAAATTAGTAAGGGAGTTTGAGTTAGGGGCCTAACTCAAGGTTTGTTTTGTCAAACATCAAAAATGGGGAGATTGTTGGTGCAATCAGCCCAGGTCACGATTGACCAGACTCGAGTTTGACTCGAGTGATGTTTGACATTGATGTCGGTTAATATTTTGGGGAGATTGTTTATACAATCAACCCAGGTTATAATTGACCAGACTCGAGTTTGACTCAAGGGAGACTTTGATGGTTGACTAGGGTTGACCATGTGATTATGGGAAAGTCCAAGCATGGTTCTTGGCAAGGTAAAGTCCAAGTCATGGGTACTTGGCATGGAAAGTCCAAGTGGGACACTTGGCATTTGGGAAAGTCCAAGTCTTGAGTACTTGGCACAAGGGAAGTCCAAGCATGGGTCTTGGCATGGAAAGTTCAACATGGGGTGGCAAGGGAAAGTCCAATCTTGAGTCTTGGCATTTGAGAAGTCCAAGGGGTTTGATATTGGCGGCGTAAAGTCCAAGGGTGGAGTCTTGGCAGCATAAGTCCAATGGTTGGCGGCGTAAAGTCCAAGCGGAGTCTTGGCGGCGTAAGTCTAATGTGCCTTGGCGGTGTAGACACCGTTAGCATGACATAGCCGATGGAAGCACCTGAAGGCTATCGCGATGGATGAACAAGTCATGGATGACTTGGAGGGATCTGAGAGGCGTGAGGCTGATGGAGGTGGCTAGAAGGCTTAGGTATAGGTTAAGGGTGGTCTAGCAAGTATGGGAAACCTCATGTTTGAGGTTGGCAGTCGACTGACATTATGGCCGATTTGACTGTCGTGAGTCGACTAGAGCTTGACTGCCATTTAGGGATGAAATTGCCTTAGCGATCGCCATTGGAGCGATGACGCGATTGAGTCGCGACACTGAGAATGCTCCGTAGTCGATCGGCGATCGACTACGGTGAAGTCGGCCGCCAATGTTGGCGATCGTGAGAATTCCGTTGGAACTTTTCCAGCATGGATTGAGCCGTTGTCTCACACCTACAGTGTTAGCAGTCAATTGAGGCCTTATGGCAGTCGACTGCCAGGCGGAAATCTAGCCCGACGCAGGATATAAAGGCAGCTCGGATGGAGGGTTTTTGCAGCGATTTTCTTGGGTGAAATTGAAGGGGAGAGTTGGTGCTTTCCAGTCTTTCAAAGCTAGTTCAAGGCAATCAAAGATCAAGCAATCAAAAGCTCTTGTAAAGTGTTTTTCCTTTACTTGCATTTGTATTTCATTATCGTATTTGCTTGTATCTATTTGTTTATTATTGTAAACAATTGTAAGAGGTTTCTCCACCTCCGACTTGTGTCGAGAAGGAGTTAGTTTTGATTAGTGAGTGTGTGTGCATCACTAGAGCTCTTTAGAGCTTGATCCGTGGAGTAGGAACTGTTCGGTTCCGAACTACATTAAATATTTGTGTATTGGTGTGTTTGATTGTGTCTATTTCGTTATTGCTTTTATTATTATTATTCCACTGCGCTAATGAAATTTGTAGACGCGATCATGAACGAATTCCATCGATGCATAGCACGACGCTATTCACCCCTTTCTAGCGTCCAATCGATCCCCTACACTAATGTTGTACATCAGTCGACTGATGGTGCTCCAACGGAAAAATCATCCCTCTCTCTATAAAAAGAGGGCTTGTGGTGGTTTTGAGGGTTAATGCTTATTCTCTGATCATACTCTCAAGCCTCCACGAGTTTTCCAAGATTTTTAGTGTTTTTAAATTCCCTCCTCCTCTCTAAGCTCCATCTTCATTCTTTGTAAGAAGAGGAGGGTTGTTGTAAAGGAAAGCTTCATAGTGATATTGATTAGGGTTGATACACCTCAAGGATCACCGTGGAGTAGGAGCGTTATCTCCGAACCACGTAAAGGAATTGTGTTAGCATTGTTTTTCATTTGTGTTATTATTATTTTTTTGTGCTTCCGCTAATCATTCTTGTAGAAACGAAAACGCGTTATTTACCCCCCCCCCCCTCTAGCTTCCAATCGATCCCCTACATAATAATGGAAATATGATACTTGAATTAGATGATGAACCTAAAAGATATTGAAGACTTTTGATAGAAAGCCAACAATTATAGATTGAAATAATATTAAAAATTTTCCATCTCTAAAGTAAGTCTTTTATCAGCTAATATTAAATGTTTTAGGATCTTGATATGTCACTTCTAATATTTTGACACATGAAATTAGTTCTATCAGTATCATATTGAAGGAGTGGTAAGAAAGCAATGATCTTGATGTGTATTTGATGGGGATTAAAATGAAAAATAAATTCAATAAGTATTGGGGAGATCATGAGAAGATGAATAATTGCCCCCAATGTTATGGTGCAACGGTAGGGTGTCCGACTCGGCTCTCGGGTAGTCACAGTTCGATTCTCAGACATGATGCATTTATATGATTTTCCTATAAATGGAGTGACAAACTAAGGATGTTGCAGTTGCTGAGGCTGTCCATGCAAGTACATCCTAATTTACTTTGGTGATTGGTAGAACATATCTCACTTAGGGTACTTAGCATCCCGTTAGAGATCCGTGGGACAGAGTTGGTCATCTCTAGAATTAGTCGGGATGAAATCTTGTGTAGGGGATCGTTGGAATGCTAGAGGGGGGTGAATAGCGTCGTGTTATGCGTCGATGGAACTCGTTCTCGTGTTCGTCTACAAATTTCATTAGCACAGTGGAATACAGATAATAATAGCAATAACGAAACACAAACACGCAAACACACAAGTATTTAACATGGTTCGGAACCGAATGGTTCCAACTCCACGGATCGAGCTCTAAAGAGCTCTAGCGATGCCAATCACACACCACTATGCAAACACTCATTCTCGACACAAGTCGGAGGTGGAGAAACCTCTTACAAACTATTCTTACAATAATAAGAAATGGATACAAGCAATTACAATAAGGAAATACAATGCAAGTAAATAAAACTACTTTACAATTGCTCTTTGAATGCTTGATCGCTAGGTTGCTTGAAATCAACTTGGAGACCCTGATTTACAGCAGCAAATCACCCCAAAAGCCCTCAAGAAACCATCCCTTTTTCCTCCTCCATGAGCTCCTTTTAAAGCTTCTACCTATGCTGGAAAAAGTCGATCAATCGACTGATGCCACTGTTGTCGTGAGACAACGGCTAGATCCATGCTGGAAAACCCCAACGGATCCATTATCAGTCGACTGATCAAGCCATCACTCGACTGCTGACCGCAGCGGTTGAGTGAGACTCCATTCTGTGCTCCAAAACCCGAGCACCAGTCAACTGATCACAAGATCAGTCGACTGCCCTCCTCTGGCAGTCGACTGCTAGGCCAAATCTCATAGTCAACCCTAGTTGACTCAGGCCAGTCGACTGTCACATGGCACCAGTCGACTGGCACACCTCAAACATGAGGTTTTAGCCCAAGTATGGTTCCCCCATACTTGCTAGACCACCCTTAGTCTAGACCTAAGCTTTCTAGCCACCTCCATCAGCCTCACGCCTCTCGGATCCCTCCAAGTCATCCATGACTTGTTCATCCATCGCGCTAGCTTTCAGGTGCTTCCATTGGCTATGTCATGCTAACGGTGTCTACACCGCTAAGGCACATTGGACTTACGCCGCCAAGACTCCGCTTGGACTTTACGCCGCCAACCATTTGACTTATGCTGCCAAGACTCCCGCTTGGACTTTACGCCGCCAATATCAAACCCCTTGGACTTCTCAAATGTCAAGACTCAAGCTTGGACTTTCTATGTCAAGTACTCATGACTTGGACTTTACCTTGCCAAGACCCATGCTTGGACTTTCCCATAATCACATGGTCAACCCTAGTCAACCATCAAAGTCTCCCTCGAGTCTGGTTAATCATAATCCGGGTCGATTGTACAAACAATCTCCCTAAAACATTAATAGACATTAATGTCAAACATCAATGTCAACTTACTTTGTGAAACCACTTTGTCAAATATCAAAATATCACTCGAGTCAAACTCGAGTCTGGTCAATCGTGACCTGGGCCGATTGCACCAACAATCTCCCCCTTTTTGATGTTTGACAAAACAAACCTTGAGTTAGGCCACTAACTCAAATCTCCTTACCAATTTCATAAATTGGTAATCTTATGTTCTTCCCCTTTTTGACATACATCAAAAAGGTTCACTCTCCAAGGAGGTCAATGTCTCATGTCCCAATGAGATCTTATAATCTCCCCCTTGGTCCAAAGATACATAGGATGTCTACCATCTTCCTAGTGATAAGTCTCATATCACTCAGAAGAGGCAATCCTATATGCTCTCCCAATTTCCAAATTGGGTCTTTCAAAATCCCATTTTCCTCCTCATGAGGAAAAATATCATCCATCATCCCATGATGGATACCTCCCCCTAAAGGCTTGCTCCCCCTTGACCATTGCACCAATAATATCCTTGGGAAGTCCCTAAGCCAATAGGAACTCTAAACCATCAAAAATAAGGTTCAAAGTTCAAATATGAACTCTTATACCCTTAAATTTGATACTTTGACCTAACACCTCTCCAAATCAATATCCAATGGATTTTCACCCTTTAAAATGCTTCCCAAAGCATATCCTAGGGTTAGAAATGGTTAGGGACCTTAACCGCAGCTGAACACGGGCTAAATAAATCTTGTTTTCTCGAAATCAGCATTGGCAATGACTCAGCTATCGATCGACACTCACTTCAATCAATCGCCACTCAGTAGGCTGATCGATAATAAATTTCTAAATTTCAGTTATCAGAAATGAATTTTAGAAATTCATAAATAATTATACGTAATTCAAAAAATCATGAAATTTGATTCGTATAATACCTATGACCAATGCAATGGGCAAAAAATATTTGAAAATTATTTTACCCATAAAATACTGAAATTGATAAAAAATTCAAAAGTGAAGAAAACTTCTAAGTTTTGGCTCACTTTGTATCAATCTCATCAATAGTGATTGCTATCAAAAGATAGACTTCACCATGGTTTTCTAAAATGATTTTAAAATATTTTCAAAACCTTATTTTGGATCATATTCCTTGGGCTCAATGTACATGACTTATACACAAGTTTTCCCAATGATCCACCACTCATATAAGATGAGTTTGAGTTCATCTAGATGCAAAAACTATACACCTTGAACTCAACTCATATCCTAGCATCTCACATGTATCTAGGGTGTATAAATACACATACATGTCAATATAATGTGAGATGTGGGTTTTGTTCTCCCAAATCTAGGGTTTCATGTATTTTTCTAAGGCAACTCTACTTGATTCCCTTATAAATGGGACTTCAAGTCATGTCATTGTCCTTAAGTCAATTTTAATCAATTTAAATGCACGAAATGATCATGACATAATGATAGAATAAGTAAAGCATGACCAAAGATCATGATGTCATGGCATAAGATATAATCTAAAAATACATGACATTTATCCTAAATCCTAAACATGATCATGACATATAAATGATAAAAATAAACATGATGTCATGTCATGGCATATGACAAATCAAGGCATGACAAATAATATATAAAGGTATATAATACCTAAATTTTAATATTAATTGTCATTTGATATAATTAAGTATATTTTGCCATAATATTACTTTTCTCCCTAGTGTGCCAAAAACCCAAAATGGCTCACTATGACCTCTAAATCTAAATTGTGCCAATTTAATTGATTTTTCATAATTCCAAGAATGTATTGGCACATCCTAAAATCTTTTAGGATCATAATATCAACTCTATTTCTAAGGTACCCATAACCTTGAAAATTACCTAAAGTGCCACCTTTATCGTGGTTGAGTTCACTACCCATCCAATCAAGGTTGGCACACCCTAAACCCATCTAGCGTGAATCAATCACGCTCTTAGGAACCCAAAACCTATTTGAGCTCCTAGGGTTAATTAGGTATTCCTTAGGGATAACCTCCCTAGATACCTTCCTAATGACCCTCCTAGGCTTGGTAGCCTTGGTCATTTGGGTCTTACCTAGGTTGACTCTAGGGGTAACTCCCCTTGCAACCTTCTTAGTGGTCATTCTAGGTTTCCTTGAAACCCTAGCCACTAGGCATACACCATGGTCAACTCTAGGGATGACTTCCCTTGTGATCTTGGTCTTCCTAGACCTAGTTTGTGTTCCATAATCTAATGGAACACTATGATAAGCCACCTTAGGCTTAGGTTTGTAACCCAAACCTTTCTTGCCCTTGGTTGACTTTTGTCTCTTAGGTCCTAGGTGTTGACTTTGACTTTTGGACCTAGACTTTTGATCATTTGACCCTTTAAATTGATTTTGTATATTCCTAAGGGTCTTTTCTAATTTCTCAAGCCTTGACCTCAAGGCTTGATTTTCTAATTCTAATTGCCCAATTTTAGAATTTTGATTTGGTCTTTGGGCATGAGACTTCCTAGGCATATGCCTAGTCCATTTGGGATTAAGATCTAGGTGGTATCCTATTTTCCTAATGGATTCCCTAGGAAGGATGTTTCTAGGGACATTAGTCCCAAATTTCTCCTTCTTTGAAATAGGTCTAGTATTGTTTGACCTAGGGTTATCCTTAGATGAGACATTTTTAGGGACATTAGTCTCAAATTTCTCCTTCTTTGAAATGTAGACATTTTTGGCTCCTAAACAAAAATATTTGTTATTTCTAGCATGCTTTTCATGGTAAATTGCAAGGGAATTGAAATTCCTAGCATGATTTTGTCTATTAACTAAAGAAAGAGCATTACAATATACTTTAGGGTTTGCCTTAGAGGCTCCCCCTACTTGTGAAGCTCCCCTTTGAGTCTTCTTCTCCCCCTTTGGGCATTGACTCCGGTAATGCCCTTTTGAATTGCACTTGAAGCATATGATGTGCTCTTTACTTCTTTTAGTGGGGACACCGACATCTTTTGATTTTTCTCGAGGTTTTTGTGCCGGAGGAGTCTTCTTGACTTTCTTTAGGCACTTACTCTTATAGTGCCCAAATTCCCTACACTCAAAACACATAATATTATTTTTATTTTGAATTGAGGTGTTTGAGTTACCTAGGGTGGTGGTGAGGTTCTCTTGAGCTTGCTCTTCCTCTCTACCGGATGTAGATGGTTCTTCTTGTTGCTCCAGTGTTGAGTGTTAGGGCAATCTCTTGCCATGATAAGGTTTTGATGTGTGTGGCAAAGGGTTTAAGTTAGGTTGGTATTGTTATTTGATATGTGTGTTGGAGTCTTGCAGGACTTAGTAATTCGCACATGGAGCCTTGGCGGGTTCACCCTCACAACCTCGTGCCTGAGTCGGAGAAGGAGCATTGCAGAGTCGTGCGCTTGATGCTGTCGAGGGACCGCCGGACGAGATGACTTGAAGTGAAGCCAAGGAAGCAGACTTCGGAGGTAAGAGACGCGAAGGAGCATTGCAGAGCCGTGCACCTGATGCTGCCGAGGGACGTGGCCGCGAACGAAGAGAGCTTCGACGAGGGACTTTGAGTGAGATGAGAGAATGAGTGAAATGTAAGTAGCTCATTAGGTGAACTTGGCCGAATGGCTGAGTGTCGGAGACTTGACCGCAAGGGTTAAGGTTTACCCGACCGCCGGAAGCTTAAACTTATGTTAAGTTTGAGTTTCACACGGCACCAGTCGACTACCATGTAATGGCAGTCGACTGCTCCGAGTCGAATGTAGTTCGACTAGTATTCGACCGGGTATTTGAGGTCATCGATCACGCCGCCATATGTGGCGATCATTATCATCGATCGGCGAAGCTGATCGATCGGTCGAAGGTTTTGGCCGCGGAACGCTCGTAGCCGTCGAGCGGTCGATGACTAAGCGTGATCGGCCCGATGAGGTCCATCACCGACCGCTAAGTGTTCCATTGACTACAACTGGCCGGTCGATCAGCGTGTTCGGAGACCGTTGTAGTGCGGCGATGACCGCCAAGGGCGTGATCGATTGGGGGCGACCAACGGGAAGAAAAGCCTCCTCTCTATAAAAAAGAGAGGGTGTGGAGCTTTAGGGGGCTAATGATCTTACTCAAAACGACCATCCAAGTGCCCCACAAGCTCAAAACTCTTCTTACTTGCTTTTACTCCATTCTTATTGTAAGAAGAGTGATCTTGTTTGTAAAGGTTACCTCCACCTAGCTTGGTGCAAAAGAGAGACCAATAGTGATTGGCTTTGAAGGAGTGATTCACCTTGGACGAATCGGACCGTGGATTTGCGGCGTAGCCGTGAACCACGTTATACCATCGTGTTAGCGTTTGTTTTATTGTTTATCTTTTGCTTTGTCTATTTGTATTTGTATATTCCGCTTGCGCTAATCTCTTGTATACGAGCAATTTACGACATTCATCGTAAGAGGGCTATTCACCCCCCTCTAGCCGGCCGTTTCGATCCCCTACAAGTGGTATCAGAGCCAAGGAAAGCTTGTCGAGGACTAACCGCCACAACAAGCAACTTTCAAAATGGTCGGCTCCAATATCCATCCACCGAAGTTTGAAGGAGAATTCGCTTGGTGGAAGAAGCGAATGGAGGTATTTTTCGAAACGGATTTTGATATCATGATTACAATGGAATCCGGTTTCGTTTTGCCTAGGGATGAAGAAGGGAAGCCAATAGAGAAATCTAGGTGGACCAAAAAGCAAAGGGAAGAGCACCTTGCAAACTCAAAAGCCAAGCACCATCTCTTCAATGTGCTCCCCCAACAAGAGATCAACCGAATTGGAGAATGCCTAAGTGCCAAGGGGATGTGGGAGAAGCTAATTGAGCTTCATGAAGGCACATCCGAGGCGAAGCTAGCAAGGAGAGACCTCCTCCACTCCCAACTCAACAACATTAAACTAGAAAAGGGAGAAAAGGTAATTTCCTTACATTCTCATTTCAAGGAAATTATAACCGGTTTGTCAAGTGTAGGTGAGAAGCTATCAAACCGGGATATGGTTATGAAGGCTATAGATTCCTTTCCGTGATCCTCAAAATGGAGCTCCATGGTGGACTCATTTTATATCTCCAAGAATTTAGAAGTAAGCACCTTGGAGGAATTCTTCTCAACCATGGAGCTTCATGAAACAAGACTTGAAGGAATACAAGAAGAGCCAAAAATCCAACCTTCAAGAGGAGTAGCTTTGATGGCAAACAAGGGGAAGAAGAAGATGGAAATCCCCTCCTCCTCCGATGATGAAGCATCCTCCTCCTCCTCCATGGATAGCACGGAAGAAGCGTATATGGTGAGGAGGGTAAGGCGTGCTTTAAAAGGTTTTCGATTTAATAAATCCAATGATAGGAGTAGAAGACCAAGGGGAAAAATCATTTACTACAATTGCCAAGGAGAGGGACACATAAGTGACAATTGTCCTCTCCTAAACAAGAGCAAAGAAGAGAGGAAGAAGAAAGAAGAAAAGAAGAAGAAAAAGGGGAGCAAGAAGAAAGAGGAGAAGAAGACAAAGGAAAAGGGAAAGGCCAAAGCTTTCAAGGCAAGGACCTGGGATGATCCATCCTCATCCTCTTCATCATCATCGGAAGAGGAGAATGCCTTTGTCACCAATTTGGCCTTAATGGCCTTTGATGACTTGGATTGCTCCTCCACCAAAAATGAAGGATCAAGCTCAAGTGGAGAGAGCTCAAATGAAGGGGGAGTCTCCTCCACGTCATCATCCTCCTCATCCGAAGAAGAAGAAGAGGACATGGAAACTATGGTAACGAATCTAACTCCTAAGAAAATAGTTTCCATGGTTTCTAGCTTAACTAGGGATTTATTTAGAGCTAAGAAGAAGAACAAAAGCATGCTAGATCAAATTAAGGACTTAGAAAATAAGTTAGAAAAAGCATGCTTAAATGAAAATGAAAATATTTCTTCTTGCCATGATAATGATGCATGCTCACATGAATATATGCCATTTAATGTTAGTGATGCATGCATGGATGAAAATAGGGCTTTAAGAAAGAAAGTAGATTATTTAACCAAAGCCCTAGAAAAGTTTACAATTGGCTCAAACACCTTGAACATGATTATAGGGAGCCAAAGAGCTAGCTTCAATAAAAAGGGATTAGGATATAAAGAAAAGAAAAATGAAAAGGCCTATAAATGCCTAATTGGTAGGGGACAAGATAAGAAGAAAGTAATAGCTAGGAAATGGATTCCTAAGGAGTATCTAGTGAACCCCATAGGCAAGAACTTATTTTGGGTTCCAAAATCCATCCTTAAGGGTTAGGATAACCCTAGGGTAGTCAACCATATGGACTTAACCTATATCATATTTTGGTTGACTTAGGATGGCGGGACAACATTTTGAAATAGTGTTAGGTGATGATAACGTGCCTATAAATAGTTAATAATGCTTAAATCATGATGATTAATGTAATTCCTATGTATGTTTGCAATCATGATTTATGATTTTGAGTTTTGGCACATCATCATGAGAAATAGGGTTTAAATCATGCCTTAGGTGATATTTTGTTTATTATCATGATATAATACCTAATGCATGATTACAATTTGATGAATACATGTATTTCATGATCATAATATGAATTTAGTTCATATATGTCATTATGATCATGTTGAGTGTTAGGATGATACTTAACCTTGATAGAATTGTATGAATATAATGGTTAAGTATATACAAACACCCTCTAGGACGCATCTCACACTCACCATAGGCTACTTTGATTGAAAACTTAGCATGAGTGAGATGTTAGGATGATACAAATGTCCACTAATGCCTATGACACTTAGATGGTCATTTAAGGTATCAAAATAGTAATAATAGACCAATCATGGGGAAGGCTTATGTTTAATTCATAGACATATTGCCCAAAGATCATGGTTGGATATTTCATATGTTTTCAAAACAATTTCTTACCTTAAAATATGTGTATTCATATTTTAAAACAATTCAAACTGAAACTAGGTGTTAAAATGGATACTATCATAATCAAAAACCTAGTAGTTTTTAAAGCTTTTGAATTTTTGGCAAATACATGAAAATATAATGATTTTTCATGAAGACCTATTTTTCACTGATAAAGAATCTTACAATAAATATGTTTCCCAAATTTCATGATTTTTTGAATTTTCTAGAATTTTTAATGCATTTATGAAATTCTCCCAGAAAATCAAAATTTCGGAAACCATTGTGCCGATCACATTGCCATCGATAGCAGTTACACCAAAAACAGTCTAATATTTTCTGATTTCATATTTTAAACATGTTTTTGGTATTTTCCTTCTATTAGACTTGATGCCATGGGTTTATAACTTAGTATTAATCTTTTTGATGGTGTCAAAGGGGGAGAAATAATTGTGTTTAAGTAAATTATGATAGGGGGAGAATTTGTAGAGAGAGTTTCATGGATTAAGGGAGAGTTGCATGTTGCTATATCATGTTTATGTTTACATGCTTTCTTACCTTAGAAATTTCTATCAAATGTTTTTTTTACTTAACTTAAACGGATTGCTACACATCAAAAAGGGGGAGATTGTTAGGGCAATCTCTTGCCATGATAAGGTTTTGATGTGTGTGGCAAAGGGTTTAAGTTAGGTTGGTATTGTTATTTGATATGTGTGTTGGAGTCTTGCAGGACTTAGTAATTCGCACATGGAGCCTTGGCGGGTTCACCCTCACAACCTCGTGCCTGAGTCGGAGAAGGAGCATTGCAGAGTCGTGCGCTTGATGCTGTCAAGGGACCGTCGGACGAGATGACTTGAAGTGAAGCCAAGGAAGCAGACTTCGGAGGCAAGAGACGCGAAGGAGCATTGCAGAGTCGTGCGCCTGATGCTGCCGAGGGACGTGGCCGTGAACGAAGAGAGCTTCGGCGAGGGACTTCGAGTGAGATGAGAGAATGAGTGAAATGTAAGTAGCTCATTAGGTGAACTTGGCCGAATGGCTGAGTGTCGGAGACTTGACCGCAAGGATTAAGGTTTACCCGACCGCTGGAAGCTCAAACTTATGTTAAGTTTGAGTTTCACACGGCACCAATCGACTGCCATGTAATGGCAGTCGACTGCTCCAAGTCGAATGTAGTTCGACTATTTCCATATGATCCATCTGATCGGCGCAGCCGATCGGTCGAAAGGTTTTGGCCATAGAACCGCTCGTAGCCGACTGAGCAGTCGACTACGGAGGCAGCAGTCGACTGATGAGATCCATCAGTCGACTGCCAAGTGTTCCGTTGGACTACAACGGTCGGGATCCGACGTGTTCGGAGACCGTTGTAGTGGTGGCAGTTGACTGCCAAGGGCAGCAGTCGACTGGTGGCAGCCAACGGAAAGAAAAAGCCTCCTCTCTATAAAAAGAGAGGATGTGGAGCTTTGGGGGGCTAATGCTCTTACTCAAAACGACCATCCAAGTGCCCCACAAGCTCAAAACTCTTCTTACTTGCTTTTACTCTATTCTTATTGTAAGAAGAGTGATCTTGTTTGTAAAGGTTACCTCCACCTAGCTTGGTGCAAAGGAGAGACCAATAGTGATTGGCTTTGAAGGAGTGATTCACCTTGGACGAATCGGACCGTGGATTAGCGGCGTAGCCGTGAACCACGTTATACCATCGTGTTAGCGTTTATTTTATTGTTTATCTTTTTCTTTGTCTATTTGTATTTATATATTCCACTTGCGTTAATCTCTTGTAGACGAGCAATTTACGACATCCATCGTAAGAGGGCTATTCACCCCCCTCTAGCCGGTCGTTTCGATCCCCTACATTGAGGATGCTCTAATTTCCTCCCCCTCAATCCTAGAGGTGGAGATCTCCTCCAATTCTACTTCCTCTTCCTCCTTGGATGTTGATGGTTCCTCAACCTCCAAGTCCTCACTTCCTTGTGAGGATGATGCGTTTGCCTCTTCGGTCCCTTCCTCTTGGACCGGTGATGAACTTTCATGGAGCTTTGCCACTTGGCTCCATAGCTCCTTAGCATCTACATAATTTCCTAACATGCACAAGATATTGTTAGGTATTAAATCGATTAAAAACTTCAATACCTTATCATTTTTCTCGAAGGCTCGGACTTGCTCTTCGGTCCATTTTTTCTTCTTAAGGAACCCTCCCTTTGGTCCTATTGGATAGCTAAAACCCTCCATCAAGGTGGACCATTCTTCGAAGTCCCTCATCATCAAAAAATTTTCAATTCTCGCCTTCCAAGAATTGAAGCCTTCTCGTCCATATAAGGCATAAGGAATTGGGGTGTTGATATCCCATCCCAATTGTTCTTGGACTTCCATCTTCACCCTCTAGTGTGCTCCCTTTATTATTAAACTTGAAGAGCGGCCTTGCTCTGATACCACTTGTAGGGGATCGTTGGAATGCTAGAGGGGGGTGAATAGCATTGTGCTATGCATCGATGGAACTCGTTCTCGTGTTCGTCTACAAATTTCGTTAGCGCAGTGGAATACAGATAATAATAGCAATAACGAAACACAAACACACAAGTATTTAACGTGGTTCAGAACCGAATGATTCCTACTCCACGAATCGAGATCTAAAGAGCTCTAGCGATGTCAATCACACACCACTATGCAAACACTCCTTCTCGACACAAGTCGGAGGTGGAGAAACCTCTTACAAACTATTCTTACAACAATAAGAAATGGATACAAGCAATTACAATAAGGAAATACAATGCAAGTAAAGAAAACTACTTTACAATTGCTCTTTGAATGCTTGATCGCTAGGTTGCTTGAAATCAACTTGGAGAACCTGATTTACAGCAGCAAATTGCCCCAAAAACCCTCAAGAAACCATCCCTTTTTCCTCCTCCACGAGCTCCTTTTAAAGCTTCTACCTGTGTTGAAAAAAGTTGATCAGTCGACTGCTCGGGACCATCAGTCGACTGATGCCACTGTTGTCGTGAGACAACGGCTAGATCAACGCTGGAATAACCCAATGGATCCATCATCAGTCGACTAATTATGACCATTAGTCGACTGATCAAGCCATCACTCGACTACTGACCGCAGCGGTCGAGTGAGACTCCATTCTGTGCTCCAAAATCCGAGCACCAGTCGACTGATCACAAGATCAGTTGACTGCTCGACCAATCAGTCAACTGCCCTCCTCTGGCAGTCGACTGCTAGGCCAAATCCCACAGTCAAACCCTAGTTGACTCAGGCCAGTCGACTGCCACATGGCACCAGTCGACTGGCATACGTCAAACATGAGGTTTTAGCCCAAGTATGGTTCCCCCATACTTGCTAGACCACTCTTAGTCTAGACCTAAGCCTTCCAGCCACCTCCATCAGCCTCACGCCTCTCGGATCCCTCCAAGTTATCCATGACTTGTTCATCCATCGCGCTAGCCTTAAGGTGCTTCCATCGGCTATGTCATGCTAACGGTGTCTACACCGCCAAGGCACATTGGACTTACGCCGCCAAGACTCCGCTTGGACTTTACGCCACCAACCATTGGACTTATGCTGCCAAGACTCCCACTTGGACTTTACGCCGCCAATATCAAACCCCTTGGACTTCTCAAATGCCAAGACTCAAGCTTGGACTTTCCCTTGTCAACCCATGTTGGACTTTCCATGCCAATACCCATGCTTGGACTTTTCCTTGCCAAGTGTCCCACTTGGACTTTCCATGCCAAGTACCCATGACTTGGACTTTACCTTGCCAAGACCCATGCTTGGACTTTCCCATAATCACATGGTCAACCCTAGTCAACCATCAAAGTCTCCCTCGAGTCAAACTCGAGTCCGGTTAATCATAACCCGGGTCGATTGTACAAACAATCTCCCCAAAACATTAATAGACATTAATGTCAAACATCAATGTCAACTTACTTTGTCAAACCACTTTGTCAAACATCAAAACATCACTCGAGTCAAACTCGAGTCTGATTAATCGTGACCTGGGCCGATTGCACCAACAGCTTGGATATTTGGTGCTAGTTAAAAAAAAAGATGAATGATTTGTTTTATATTGTGGTGGTGCTTGAGTAAAGACATAAATTGGATTTGGTAGAATTTATATTGATTGAATTATATGGAGATGAAAAGAATGCAAGAGTAGGGAAGATAATAAAGGACATATTATTTGCTTTGTATAAGAATTATAAAGAAAAAATGGAGCCTTAATGTAATACTTCAAAAGTTTCATCCGTTTCAAAATCAGATGATAGTGACATTGTGCCAAAAAATATGAGTCAATTAGAGACCCAATATCTTCTAGACTTTCAGCCACTTAGTACAAGTCAAGCTCCACCTTTCAGAATATCAACCTTTCCTAGTAGTTGGTTGACCTCAACCTACCAAGACTTCTTGTACCTAAAGACTCCTTGCCTTCAAAATTCCATTAATTGCCTAGAATTCTGCAAAAGGTTGGAGTCACCAATCTAGCGGCCCGTACCGGCCTATCCCATGGCCATTGTGAAAGAGGTAAATCATGGAGGACCCTATGAGCCTTGACGTGGTGGCCAAAATATGTGGGGGTTATCTGAATCCAGAAAAGGGCTTTAGACCTCCTCCAAAATCGACCCATGTCATTTCTACAAGCACCGCCGTACCTTAGCCACCACGCCATCCCTGTGGGGACAATTGCTTAGTATTCAATCAATCTTGACTTATCATAACTTCCATTATTGAACATCCAATCATCTTGATTGGTTTACACTTCAACTACCGAACATCGAATTATCATTGATTTACTAGAACTTCCGCTACCATGTATCCAATTCTTATCAACCTATCTAGACTTACACTACTAAACATTCAATCCTGTTGACCTGCCTACTATTTAGTATCCAGCCATCATTGACACGATAGGATTTCCTAAGCTCTTTGTAATATTTATTTTCAATTTCCTTGAGCTTAATTATAAATCCAATAAATTATTAAAGATTTCTCCACCTCTGAAAGTATTGCACAAAGGAGAAAAATTTAGTGGCTAATCAAAAAGATAAGCCATGGACGTAATAGCTCGTTGGGGACTGTGAAACATGTTAGATGCCAATGTACTGCTATCTATGTTTTAACTAATTGAGCTAACATTCAAATATGTATTTGTGAAATTCTTTAGAAAAGGGAAGTTCACTATTCACACACACACCCCTCTCTAACTAGGTCATATGATCCCAAACACCAAGTATCTAATTCTTAATCTTCTTGGATTTACATGCCAAGCTATCTTACATATGCACACTTGACACACATGTGAGAGATCACAATATCTCCTTAACTTAAATTTTGTCTAAACATTAAACTACATGCTTAGGGTCATAATTGCCATATAAAAAAGGTTTAATGTCATTCAGACTTAATGGCTTGTCAACTAATAAAGACCCACTATTTTTTCACCTTATCAAACTTACAGCAAGTTACGATGAGTTCATCGATTTCAGGAGCTTCATCAAAAATGAACTGTAGGGAAGACGATCTTTCAATCGCAAGCTCATTGTCTGAAAGATGATCATGGAACTGGACCACCCTTACTCTTCTGCAAAATCAAGATCTGATGCTTAGGATGTTCTCCAACCTTGACTCAAAGTCTCGGCGATCTCTCGACAACCTTACAATTCTTTATCGACAACCTTATGACTCTTTATCTCTCACTCTTCTCTTCTTGGACGCTTACCAATTATATAGGGTGAAACAGTGAAGATTGCACTACACGACGTGTAGTGCATGTAAGCAATTTTCTTAACTACTGCAACATGCACAAGTTGCTAGATGCACTGCACTTCATGCAGTGCTGCAGCAGTTTAAACACCCCTTTAAAAAGGGGTGTGCGTCCAAGTTGTAAAGGTTGTTGTGATGAGTGTGCTATGCTTGTGCGGAAGCTCTGTCGGAGTGTGAAGAGGGTTGCATTGTCGTCAGAATGTCGGAGAGAATAGAGAGTTTCGAGAAAACCAAAGTGCGGCTGAATCCTAGTCCATGGATCAGAGGAGACTATTCGTACGTAATAGTCTTCCAGATAGTGAGCAAACGATTGAGAGATAGTCATCCCTACAGATCCTAGAAGCACGAAGATTATGATGACCCACTAAAAGGTTTTAATTTACAGTATAATTTTATTTTCAACATTACAAAATCATGCAGCATATGCAATAATACCAACATTGGTAAAAACATTGGTATGCATCTGTTTACAATAATGTAGAATGAAAAGTTCACAATTCATCGCAAAAATGATGAACAGTGATCTTGTCGAGCAGTTCCTGAGTGGAAAACTGCTTGTCAAGCAGTTCCCGAGCAGAAAACTGCAATTCCCGAGCAGTTCCCAAAAGGGAAATTGTTTTATCAAACACTGCTCAGGATTCCCATATAGTGCTCGGGATTCCCATATGGTGCATGGTATTTCCATAGTCGAGTAGTTCTCGAGTGGGAAATCTAATTGCCGACTCACCATGGGTGGCTCGGGATTTCCATAGGTCACTTGGGATTTCCATAGGTCGCTCGGGATTTTCATAGGACGCTTGGGCTGGACAAATGGAACTGCCGACTCAGCCTATGTGGCTCGGGATTTCCATAGGATATATGCTCGGGCTGGATAAGTGGAATTATCGACTCAGCCTATGTGGCTTGGGGTTTCCATAGAATGCTCGGGCTGGACAAGTGAAACTGCCAACTTAGTCTATATGGCTTGGGATTTCCATAGGACACTCGGGCTGGACAAGTGGAGCTGCCGACTCAGCCTATATGGCTCAAGATTTCCATACGTTGCTCGGGCTGGACAAGTGGAAATCTGCTGATAGTGGTCGGCTAGCACTGATAGTAGTTGGCTAGCACTAATGATTGGTTGGCTTGCATATTAGGTGCTCGGCTAGACCTAATGGTGGTTAACATTAGTTGACCTAGTTGACTATGGTCAACTTAACTCATAATTTGATTGTCGAGTAGTTGTTTGGAATAATTAGGACTCGATATAAACAACTTAATAATAGGCTTAGTCAACTAGATTTTGGGCTAGGGACGATGAGAAGAAAGAATACCATACATGTTACTCAGGTGCCTGGAGTGCTCAAAGCAAATTAGATGGTGTTCGGGTTCTCACGTATTCACTGTCAAGTTGAGTCTTCATGGTTCTAGTCAACTGAACTCAGATGATAGTCGACTGGTAAAAGTACCAGTCAACTGGTCTAAGTGGATCAGTTGATTATTTTCCAGCAAATCAAGGAAATTTATTCTTGATTTATAGTGTTGATTCTATGCCTGTATAAATTGAATTAAGCTGATATATGTGCTGATTTATCGATTTTGTACTGACTCAATTAATTTCAATTTTTCCAGATGGCACAGACGATTACCACTATGACTCGTCACGATGTGTTGTGTAATTAGCTGAGGGAAGTTATCCAGGAGATAGAATATGACTCAACTCATGGAGTCGAGTGGCACATTGGGAGTCTTGATAGGCTACTCTGGAAACTCAAGCTGCAGGAGTTTCCAATTCTGGACAACTATAGGATTTGGGCTTTGATTCGTTCATTTCCTGAAAACCTGAGGGATGTCGCACATCAGATATGGGGGTGCTACGAGGGGCGCATTTCTTATACCCAGTTGTGCGCAAAGTTGTTTCACTGCAAAGGTTGTGAAGTTGATCCATATGTAGACTCTGAAGAAGACCTTGAAGAGTATTTTTTTTGTGGGCTCTTTGAAGGAGACAATGTCTTTTGCATCATTCTAACAGTGTCCTAGCAAAATATGTCCTAGTTAGCCTAGATAGATAAAACATTTTTGGATTGCTGCTGTGCTAGGGTTTGTCCTAGTGGGAGTAGTAATTGTTTATCTAGTTTATTAGAAATTGTTAATGTTATGAGTAGAAAGAATGTTATGTGTAACATTCTAAGTAGAGTCTTGTTATTTATTAACAATGTACAACATGTTTAGTTAATGATATGTTCATTTTAAATGATTAGTTCATTTAATATTGTTGACTCTACATGAATGCATGATATTTGTTTATGTTCTTTGATTTGTTCATTATTGTTGGTGCAATTGGCCCAGGTCACGATTGACCAGACTCGAGTTGGACTCAAGTAGTATTTTGATATTTGACAATATATTGGGGAGATTATTGGTGCAATCGACCCGGGTCATGATTGATCGGACTCGAGTTTAACTCGAGTGGTATTTTGATGTTTAACGATGGTTTGACCATTGTTTGACTGTATGGTTGACATGGGGTTGACTATACAATGGAAAGTCCAAGTCATAGGTACTTGGCATGGAAAGTCCAAGTCATGGGTACTTGGCATGGGTACTTGGCATGGAAAGTCCAAGTCATGGGTACTTGGCATGGAAAGTCCAAGTCATAGGTACTTGGCATGGAAACTCCAAGCATGGGTTTTGGCAATGGTAAAGTCCAAGTCTTGAGTGTTTGAATGGAAAGTCTAAGCATGGATCTTGGCAATTAGAAAGTCCAACATGGGTTGGCAAGGGAAGTCCAAGGGGTGATATTGGTGGCATAAAGTCCAAGCGGGAGTCTTCGCAGCATAAGTCTAATGGTTGGTGGCGTAAAGTCCAAGCAGTAGTCTTGGCAGCGTAAGCCCAATGTACCTTGGCGGTGTAGACAACGTTAGCATGACAATAGCTGATGGAAACACCTAAAGGCTAGTGTATGGATGAACAAGTCATGGATGACTTGGAGGGATCTGATAGGCGTGAGGCTGACGGAGGTGGTTAGAAGGCTTAGGTCTAGGCTAAGGGTGGTCTAGCAAGTATGAGGGCATCATACTTAGGCTGCGTTTGGTAGGACGTAATGTAATCCAAGTTGTAATGGAATGCAATGTAATTTTGATTACATTACTATGTTTGGATAAAAATTATATGTAATCTTGGATAACAAAAGTCATTACATTCTTTTGTTTGGTGTCAATTACAAAGACGATAGGAATGGATCGACGACGATGACGAAGACGACGACGACGGTCGACCGGGGATCAACTGGTCGACCGACGATAGGTTGACGACTAGCAGACCGACGACTGACGATGATCGACCGATCGATGGTCGGCGGTGATTGACTGACGATGATCGATCGACGATCGATCGGTCGCCATCGATCGTCGGCCAATCGTCGGTCGTCAACCGATCGTCGATGATCGCCGTCGGTCACCGGTGGTCGCGCGGTCGGTCACCGTCGACGGTCATCGTTGGTCGCCGGTCGATGGGGTGATGCCCAGCGGTGGGCAGCCGATGGTGGACGACCAGCGGCCGACCGATCTATGGCGACAACAGACAACAACGATCGACTTCGATTGTTGAGCATCCAATACTTTTCAGATTATAGCTTGTAATGTAATCTGGATTACATAGGTTTTTGCTTTGTAATCCAGATTACAAAACTTTAGTGCATTTTGTAATCCAGATTACATTACATTACAATTTTAAGATAGTAACAAACAAAGAAAACTACCTTGTAATGTAATCTGGATTACATTACAAGGCAAATTACGACATACCAAACACAACCTTAGTGTTAAACCTCATGGTTGAGGTTATCAGCCGAATGGGGCTTTAGACTAGTTGATTGGTCAAGTGTTTTAACACTTGACAACCGAGTCGATGTGCAGCAGTCGACTGGGATTATGGTCAGTCGAACTGCTCGAACTCGACTAGTATTCGACTGCAGGAAATAGTCTATTAAATACGGAAAATTTAAAATATAAATTTTATGGCCAAATTTTAGGAAAAATAATCCTGAGAATTATTTCAGGATTTTTAGGGAATTTTAGGAATTTTATTAGAATTTTTTGGATTTAAACGGGGCATGTACGAGATAATTATGGGCATAAAATAAATAGGCTTTGGTGGAATCTATTTAAGGGAGTTAATAGGCAATATTAACCTAAAGTTTCAAATATCTAAACCTAGGTTTAGTTTTCCCGATCGCGCCGCACCGTCGGTTTCCTCTCGCGACACATCTTTTCTCCACGCGATGCCGTTCGATTTCTTCTTCTCCCGCGAGCCTTCTCTTCCTCGCGTCCGTGGCCACATGACCGCCGCTTCTTTCTTTTCCCCACGCCGGATTTCTTCCTCGCGACACCATCTCCCCGTGTCTGCTCCATCCTCGCGACTCCTCCTCCTCACAGCAAGCGGCGGTAGATTCCTCTCGTCGTCTTCTCCCTCTCGGCATCTTCTTCCTCTCGTCCCTACATCTTCTCTGCGAGCGGCAGCGAGAGGATCGACCTTGTCGGTCTCCACATACAGGAGGGCAGCGGGTGTATGGGCGGCTAGGAGGTTTCGTCGGCAACGGTTGCACGCTATTCGGATCTAGGGCTGCGATTTCCGTCAGAGTAGGTGAGTCATTTATCCTCTACCTTGATTTTGGATGGGATCCATGTTCATTGCAATCCCTAACACCGTGAGTTGGGGTTTTGGGTGGCTAGCAGTGGCAAAAAGGGGGAGTTGTTGCGTTGAGCAGAGTGGAATAGGGAAGGAACGCCGGCGTAGGCTCAAGTGCTGGTAAATAAATCTTAATTTACCTTTTTCTTTTCTGTCAATTTTGACTCTATGGAGTTTTCTGCTGTGGGATTGGGTGAGGCTGTGAAGGTTCTGTAATGAAGACTTGGTAGAGTGTGTGTTGTTGTGCAGCTGTGATTGGAGTTTATTGCCGGTTGAGATGGTGGTGAGGTTCTATTTGGGTGTTGTGATTGGTTGCGAATGAGGTTGTCCTTGGCCGCGAAGGGGCTGTGAAAGGGTTAGATAAATTAGTGAAATTGGGAGTTGATTTGGGTTAACTGGTTTATGTACGAAATTGGCTTAGGATTCAATTTGACGGTGGATTGTATTTTAGTGCTTAACAATAGTTATGTTGTATGCAGGTTTCGGTCACGAGGCAGGTACACGAGTGTGAAGATTTCATTTTTTGAGCATTATATCAGGCGGGTATTTTGACTTATCTTTTAGATAATGTCATATTGATATGCTTAGTTGGTTATAGCTTGTAATAATTTTTATGTTTAACTGCCTTGTATGTTATTGTGTCTACTTGATACATGCATTTGATCAGCTTTTAGTTATACCTTCCTTGTTTTACTTAGGTCATTGATATGTACCTATTTGTTGTGCATATTATTCGGAGACATTTTAGTTGGTGTTACATGCTTTAGTGTCATGCACCATCTTGCATGATTGCATGCTGGCTGGATGGGGTTCCTTTGTAGTTGAGCCCGCGGCCAGTTACATGTTTTGCACACACAGCCACTCATGGGTTAGTGGTACATCAGGAGGGTGTGTGCAGTAGCTCTGTCAGGCTCCGCTGGTCCGCTCATGGGTAGCGGTGAGGCAGCATGGTAGCGGGCAGGGATCCCTCCTCTGGTCTACGACACAAGGAAGCATTTCTCCCCCACTCTGTTTGGGGCAGGAGGATAGGTGTACTCTGACAGCATCCTGTCCACTCGGTCACTCATGAGCAATGATGGCAGAGTGCACAATTATCATAGCCCTACCCACTCGGCTTCACCATCACATGTGAGGCAGCTGACTGGCGTCAGGGGTGACCATGTCATTTGCATCGCATGCATTTTGCATGGATGGCATTTGTATTGTGTTTGCTGCATTTTGGTTGCTGCCTTGGATGTTGCATATGATTGACATGCATACAGGATACATTTTTGTATTTGGTCTGATGACTTTATTTCTGCTAGTATGACACATGCTTCTATGTCAGGATAGGAGATGCAGGTAAGTACAGTCTTTCCGCATTTCTCTTTTATGCATTTCCTATATATGATTGGGAGACTGTACTGACATGATTAGTATTGTTAGTTATATCTTACTATGCATATCGACTATTATCCGCTGAGTTCATTGAACTTACCCCGTTGCTTTATATTTTTTTCCAGGATGAAATTGCCAGGAGAGTCCAGCTGCCAATCCCCCTCGTCGAAATGGATTTGCTTTTTTGTTGGTCTTATGGTTTCGGTTTTTTACTAGAAGACTTGTTTAGGATTTGTGTCTTGATTATGTACTTGTGGATGTTTTGGTGATATTGGTTATGTCCTTATGGACTTCCATTCAGATTTTTTATATTCGATTGGTTTGGTTGTGTATTCCTGCTCAGATGGCAGAAGGGGTAAGTCTAGATATTGTAGACTATTTGACATTTACTTTGATTGTTGGCCTGAGGCCTAATTATGACCTGCATGTGTGGTATTTGTTCCGGTCGTGTTGATCGATGTATAGTAGGTTGTGTGGGCCTTGTATGCAAGTTTCATATTGTCACCCGTACAGGGGAGATGCTATCGAATTTTTGTCTAGTAGGGACTCCCTCAGGGTGTGACATAGCTCCTGTCGATCAGCTAGCATTAGACAATGATCGATGGTTGAGCAAATGACCGCCATGGATGGCGTCGATTGTCGTTAGGGTTCTGAGCGAGAATCGTTCGCTAGCCGATTGGTCGCCGTTACGGCCTAGCGATTGATCGATGGATCGCGATGTCGCCAGTGTAACTATTGGCTTGGATGTCGACGTGGATTAAGTCGTTGTCTCAAAACAATATTGTTGGCAGCCGACTGGGGTCTTACGGCAGTCGACTGTCAGGCGCGAATCTAGCCCGATGCAGGCATAAAAGGAGCAACTCATGGAGGATTTGAGCAGCGATTTTCTTGGGCAATTTGGAGGGGATTTGTTGTTGCAATCCAGACCTTCAAGGCTTGTCCAAGGCGATCAACAAGCAAGCATTCAAAGCAAAGTGTTGTAAAATTTTCTTTACTTATCTTTCGTATTTACTTTGTATTTGTTTGTTGTATTTTGTATTACTGTTGTAATCATTTGTATAAGGTTTCTCGGCCTCCGGATTGTTCCGAGAAGGAGTATTTATTAGTAGTGAGTGCATCACTAGAGCTCGTTGAGCTCGACCCATGGAGTAGGAACCTTGAGGTTCCGAACCACATTATATCACGTGTATTTGTTTTTGTATTTGTTTCTACATTTGTATTTCTATATTCCTCCACGCTAATCAAATTGTAGAGACAAACGAATGAATTCCATCACGCAACATCAAACATGCTATTCACCCCCTCTAGTGACGGTCAATTCCCAACAATTATGAGTATAATTTTAAATGATTAGTTCATTTAATATTTAATATGTAAAATACAATTTAAAAAAAAATAAATTATATAATGTTAAGTTAGGAATGTAGATTGGGGTTTAAGGGGAATTGGGTTAACTTGGGTTGGACTTACCTAACTTTGGGTCAGCCCAAAGCTGATGGACGGCGAGCAAGGACCCAAGCCCCCGATCACGAGTCCAATCACGATTCCTCACGCAATTCCCTTTCCCTTCCACTTCCTCACTGCAGAACCTTTATCTTCTGTGCATTTTCTCATCCGTCTTCCCTTAATACCGAGCTGACCAGCCTTTATCACTTCCGTTCCTTTTGTTTTTTTTTCTTCTCAAGTGGTTCCGAGTATTACTCACCGAGCTGCAGTTTTCTTTCTTCCATCCACGACATTTCTTCTTCCTCACCGCGTAATGGGCCGATCGCTTTCTCTCCTTCTCCAAGGCGACTAACAGCCGAAGCTCTCCCTCTCTCGGTGGAAGATCCGTCTGGAGGGCAGCTCGATCCCTCTTTTCCAGGCTCCCATCTCGTCGACCTCTTCGCGTGAGCCGATCGACAGCATGATCATTGCGACAGAGAACTACTACCACGGGTCTCATGGTGGTCATCAGAGCTAGGTAAGAACTTGCTTTTGTCTTACCTTGGACGAGATTTTAGGGTTGCAGTGCATTTCCATTCCATTGAGCTCGATCTGTTTTGGGCAGTGGTTTTTCCGGCGAATAGGGTAGGATTGGGGATTTCTGCCGGTGGAGTCCAAGGTTGGTAATGTAAAATACCGGGAAAAAAAATCTTGTTAATTAGGAAAATACCCTATGGGATTTTCCAAGAATTTTTAGAAATTTTCCTGGACTTAGATGGAAATTTCTAGGGCAGTTGCGGGGAAAGATTTAATAGGCTTTGGGAAAGTCTGTTTGGGTTATCTGCTTATGAGGGGTTAATAGGGTTTAATTAAACCAAGGGTTAACTGCTTATAGGGTTGACCCATTATCCCCAAAAACCTGACCCATTTTCCCTTCTACCGTTTTTCTCTTCGCTGCAGTTTCTTTTCCGCGAGTATCCTTCTCCCCATTTATTACCGCGTGACTCCTCATTTCATTTCCTCGATTCTTCTTCGCCACCACAAACCTTTCTTCTTCCTCTCGGTTTCTCGCTGCCCTCCTCACTTCGTACGCCACCCTCCTCACTTCGCGCGTCGCCCTCCTCGCCTCGTCGCCGCCATGCGACCATCCAGGACTGCTCGCGACCCCCGGGCTAAGTAACACACATTCCAGCCGCCCTGTTCATCGCGTGCACAGGATCATCGATCTCCGCCCCTGCGCACACGGCCGGTGACCACCACCCTTGGTCATCACTGTTGATCTTCACTGCGAGCATGAACTGCCGGCTGAGGGTTGCCAATTTCTTCAGTCACGATCTCTAGGGCTGGATCTCCACGCAAGCCACACCGATGCCTCAGCCTCAGCCGGCGATGTCGACACCTAGTTCTATTCGGGAGTTGCGTGTTCTATCGGAGTTAGGTGAGTGGTTGCTGCTCCGGATGAGATCTCTTTTCCCTTTGAAATACATACCGACTGAACAGAAGTTTGATGTATTAGGAATTTGATTGCTGCGGGAAATAGAGGAAATAGGGAGGATTAGGAAAGGAATATCACGGTGGCTCCCAAGTGTAGGTATAGTCCGGTTGTTCATTCTCTTCATTTATTGTTGGATGATTTTGGTTGTCTGCCGATGATTTGGGGTTGTGGGGGGTAAGCTATAAATGGTTGTGGAGATTTTTGTGTGACTGTGAGTGAGAGTAGAAGTCTTGAGTGGGTTGTGCGCTTCGTCTAGGGGTTTCAGTGGGATTCATATTTCTCGGTGCATATTTTTGATAGCAAATTGAAGTTGTGAATGTGTTAAATGTGAGGTTATATGTTGAATTGATTGGTGGGTGAAGAATAATTATATGGCTTGTTCATGGTAAGCTGATACTTAAGTGGTCGGTTAGTTGAATTACAAACATGATAGTCTTAATGAAATTGACGTGAGTGTCTTTGCTTCGGTTATGTGATTTGGATGTGATACCTCCACTTGAGATCAAGAAGTTGTGCAAGTGTGAATAAGGTTGGTAAATTCAGATATGGGTATTTGTAAAAGCATAATAGGTTGCTAATTGGTCTAATGGTTGATAGGGATTAATATGGAGGATTAATTAGCTTAATTGAATAACTAGATCAATCTAGTTGATCAGGATACGAAGTCGATATAGGATTCGATTCGATGATTCGTTGTATGCTTGCACTTAACCATAATATTTGATATTTGCAGGACGTGGATACGAGACAAGTCGGCGGACGTGAGGACTCTATTATTACGAGCACTATAGCAGGTGGGTAATTTCCTACCCTGGTCAAGTAGATGCAATTGCATTCAGATTTAGTCATAAATATGAGCACGTTAGTGTTCATATTATCTTGACCCTGCTCTTATTTATCTTATGTTTAATACTTGTCGTTGGCTATAATTGCTCAAAGGTTGATATCACATTTTCCTTTTTCATGATTTAGGAGTTACAGATGTGATGTAAGTAGATCTATAAATGTTTAGTAGGGTGTAGATGTTGGAGTACAGATGATAACCTGATTTGTATATTAGGTAAAAGTTCATCTGTGGGTAGGTAATGCCCTAAATATAGGATGTATTCCGATACTCGTATGTTGCATACTTATTACCAACCATGTGTTGTGTAATGGTTAAGTGAAGAGTGATTAGTGTATTGCTACAGACTGGTGGACCCAGCTTGTTATGATCAATTGAGTATGACTCTCTACAGGATAGAGAGTGCGTCGATCAGTTGAGTACGACTCTCTATAGGATAGAGAGTGTATTGATCAGATGGGTACGACTCTCTGTGGAACAGAGTCTATGGTAGATGTTTGTACGTGTGATAGTACATTCATGTCATTTGCATGCATTCTGATGGCATAGTCTCCCTTAGGGTTGAGAGAGTCGTCAGTCATCCTGCCTCCCAGGTTACTCCCCGAGGAGTAGCTGGTGTGAGGGTAGAGTATTTGTTGTGCCACACTCTACCACTATAGATGGTGGTAGTTAGAGTTGCGTGTAGTTGTCCTGGGTGCGTGGCACTCGACCACTCATAGGTAGTGTTAGTCGGAGTGGCTAGTAGTAGGGACCCCCGTTGTATAGCAATCTCTTTACGCTCATTTTCTACTTGATCATACTGCCCACTCGACCACTCTAGAGCAGTGGTTGGTGTTGAGATGGGACAATTGTCATGTCGTGCCACCTAGGCCACACTGGGGTTGTGGTAGCGAGTAGGGGTGCGCAGGCATGACCATGCATGCTGCATTGTCGTATCTTATGGCGCTTTACATATTACCATATATATACATATATGCATGTATATATATATATGGATGGTTGTGATTTATATATATATATATATATATATATGTTTATTATGATGTTGCATTTGATTGTACTATGCTTGTTGTATTTGGTTGTACATCATATTCATGCATGCTTCTTGCATCTGTTATACGATTGTGTCAGATACTTATATATTTGTTGGACAGACCATTAGATACCTTGACCTGTATCATGAGTATATTGTGAGTTAGTATTACTCTTCTTGTTATATATGTTGGATATATGCTCAGGTTGGATCAGAGTAGCGTAGCAGACTTTCAGATATGTCTACGTTATACATTATTTATTTGGTTAGACGGTATATGCATGTATTTATATACTGTGCTGGTATACCTGTTGTACCTTTAGGTTATGATGTTGAATGACATGTGATATTGATACATATATTTACATGTTCTATCTTATTACCTGCTGAGTTTTACTCACCACCACAGACCCTGGGTTTTTCTATTGCCCAAGTAACAGGCAGAAGTCTTCGTGATGGCTTGGAGCACCGCTGGCTGACATCTCATCTCACCTCCGATACTCTTGTGGTCGATTTGGGTTTTCCGTATGGGTGTAATGTATTTGGAGTTTCGTGATGTACTGTGTTGTGGACTTGTGGATTCGGATTTTGTCGATGTTCCATTTTGCTGTGATGTGTTAGTCATACCGGTATGCACTGTATGTAGTTGTGATGTGGTTGTTTTATGTTTCCGCTGTGTAGTTTGTTATGATGATTGTGGTTTGTTTATATATATATATATATATATATATATATATATATATATATATATATATATATATATGTTGTTGGTTGTTGTGGCCTACGGGCCTTGTATTAATACGAGATGTTGCCACGTACAAGAGAGATGTCGTCCGTTTGCTTTTTGGCACGACATACTCTCGGGGCGTGATAGGTAAGCTTGTTCTATCCCCTCTCTTTTAGTTGTAAATTGCTAAATTTAGGTTGTGTGATATGTGGAGTGGTTTTCCTTGTCGAGAAGGGGTTGTTTCATTGAGATAAGGTTAGAGGTGGTTGTGGATGGTGTATGGAGTTGAATGAGAGGTTGTCGTGTGATTGTGGGTGGCTGTTGTGTGTCCTATAGGGATGTGAGTTGAAATTTGGGTCGGTTATGGGCTGTTGGTGGTTGTGTGAGGAGTTGTATGGCTGGAATTGAGTTGTAAATGGGTTGTTGTGTTGTTGTAATGGCTGTGAGTGAGAGGAGAAGATGCATGTGGCCTGTTCCGATGAATAGAACAAGTTGTGAAGGCTGTTCACGGGTTTGTGTAGGGTGTACAGTGTTGTGCATGATCCGTGGAGTTGGTTGTGAGGCTTTGTTTGGGTGTTTGGCCGGCTGTGAAGTAGTAGTTTTGTTTGGGCTACGAATAGAGATGTGTATTAACGTGAATACGGATTAGATTTATACCTAATTTTGTTGGTGATACTATTACATTAGATTAAGTGTAAAAGGGTGAAATCTTCATGAGATGGGGTTTATTAAGATGGATATGGAATTGAATGTGTAGGTTAGCACTTTTGCTAATTGAAAACGGTGGGTTTAAATTAAGTGGTTAAGTTGGCTATTTGGGTTTCGTTCGATGAAGGTTGGTTATAGTGAATCGACTATGAATGATTGGGGATTTTTCTAAATCATATTCGATAAAAAGGATGCGACTATAGGAACGATATAGTGCTAAATAATATGTTGTCGTGTGTTTGAACTTAATGCGTATTATGATTTATGTTGGACGTGGATATGAGACAGGATCGCGATCGTGAAGACATTTATTTCAAGCGTTATATCAGGTGGGTAATTTCCTACCCTGGTTAGGTAGTTGCTAAACCCTGAAGTATATAACTTCATAGTATTATCACTTTGACCTTAAATCCACTCTAGTTTTTCTAATGCTTGATACTTAGTCTTTGACCTTTTTAAATACTCTATTGTTGTTATCATATTTTCCTTCATTATTATTATAAGTTATAGATGTGATGCATGTAAGCCTATAGTTGTCCAATTAGGTGTATTTAGTAGAGTATGGATGAAGACTTGAATTATAAATGGGATAAAAGGTCATCTTCGAGAGTGAGTAATGTCCTGAACATAGAATTAAATCTTATGTTAAATCCTTGTGTTGTGTACCATTTCGGATCATGTGATTATGTATGGTCATGTAGATTGTCGATAGTGCATCGCTACAGACTGAAGGTCCTAGCTTGGATGTGATCAATTGAGTACGACTCTCTGCATGATAGAGAGTGTGTTGATCAGATTGGTATAACTCTCTACAAGACAGAGAGTGTTATGATCAGTTAAGTATGACTCTCTGTAGGATAGAGAGTGTGTTGATCAGATTGGTATGACTCTCTGTAGAATAGAGAGTCTGTGGTGGATGTATGTATGTGTGGCTATGCATTCATGTCATTTACATGCATGTTGGCGATTAGGTCTCCCTTGTAGTTGAGAGGGTCGTCATTCATCTTGCCTCCACGGTTACTCATAGGAGGAGTAACTGGTGTAAGGGCAGAGCATTTGATGGGCCGCACTCTACCACTATAGACGGTGATAGTTGGATTTGCGTGCAGTTGTCCTGCGTGTGTGGCACTCGACCACTCATGGGTAGTGACTATTGGAGTGGCCAACAGCAGGGACCCCCGTCGGGTAGCTTGCTCTTTACTCTTATATGCTACTCAATCATACTACCCACTCGGCCACTCGAGAGTAGTAGTTGGTGTTGAGTTAGGACAGTTATCATGTCGAGCCACCGAGGCCACACTGGGGTCATGGTAGCTTTAGGGTGAGCCAGCATGACCATGCATTTTGCATTGTCGTGTCTTATGATGTTTTGCATATTGTCATATATATATATATATATATATATATATATATGGATGATTGTGATTAGTATATATATAGGTGCAATCTATATGTATGTTTACTATGATGTTGCATTTGTTTGTACTATGCTTGCTGCATTTGTTTGTACATATTCATACATGCTATTGCATTTGCTATATGGTGTGTGTCGGATATCTGTATACTTGTTGGTCGGTCTATTTGATACCTTTGACCTGTATCATGATATAGTGTGAGTTAGAATTACTCTTCATGTTGTATATTGTAGATATATGCTCAGGTTGGATGAGTGTAGAGTAGCTGACTGATAGGTATGTCAGCATCTTTTGTTATTCAGATTGTTAAAGGGTATATGCATGTATATATATTTATTATGCTGATGTATACCTGACGTACCTGTAGATTATACTGTTGAATTACATGTGATATTTGATATATATACATGTTCTCTCATAATATCACTGAGTTATACTCACCACCATGGACCCTGGGTTTTTCTGTCGCCCAGGTAACAGGTAGAAGTCTTCGTGACGGCTTGGAGCATCGCCAGCGACCCATCCCATCTCATTTTCTGAGCCTCCCATGGATTTGGTTTCTTTTTGTGTACTTCAATTTTTGTTTGGAGTTTTATGTACGGTTTGGTATTGTGGACTTATTCTGGGGGTGTACACCCGTGTTTGTTTCGAATTTTTATGTCGGTATGTGTTGTTGAACATCTGTCATTATGTTTTGATGTCTTCCGCTGTGGTTTTGATTTAGATATGTTTATTATGTTGTGTTTGTGGGCCCAAGGGCTTTGTATTAACAGGATATGTTGCCACGTACAGGGGAGATGTCATCCGTTTGCTTTTCGGCTCGGCATACTCTCGGAGCGTGACAACTTTATTGTTATCATAGACGAAGGTTTTGCGATGTCAAACAATGATTTTTATTTTTGAGTCTTGGATTCTCAAGAGTCGATTTAGTTTTCGATTTTCGTTTTCTGAGATGAGATGGACAGCGACACAAGCTTCGGGCAGCACGAAGTAAGAATTCCTGATAACTTATATTTTAGTAGATACTTATCTGGACTTATTCAACAGGTGTATACAGTCAGAGTTATGGCACCTGTGTAGACTCGTAGTATAGGTCGTCCATCAAGGCAATCAGCCAAAGTTGAGGGACAATAAGCTGCTACGACTGAGCCCGTTATTCGGGAACAACCTCAACATTCCCCTATTGGTGGTTCGAAGCCACAGAATCTGAATATACCACCAACTATGTCGGTACCTACAGAGACCAGTTGGCTCAATGATAAAGCACGGATACTCATATTAGCACGTTCGGCCAAGGATAAACTTACCTTGTTCCGAGGGGAGTCCGACCCATGGATTGCCCGTGCTTGGCTGGAAAATTTGGAGGACACATTCGAGTACATGGACTGTACGGACAAGGAAAAGGTGGGCCTTGTTGCGTACCACCTTAGAGACTAGGCTGTTACTTGGTGGAAAATGCAGAAGACCCTACTCGAGGAGCATGGGATTACTTGGGCAGTCTTTCAAGATGCTTTCTGGAGACAATACTTTCCCTCAGCATTTTCTACAGTACGTCATCAGGAATTCCTAAGCCTGAAGCAAGGGGACCGATCCGTTATGGAATATAATGCGGAGTTTACCAGACTTGCAAAGTTTTTCCTTGTCTAGTAACTCAGGATGAAGATCGGATGTTCCAGTTCACTCAGGGCCTAGCTGCTTATATTCGAGCCAGGATGTCAGGATCATCTATTGCCTCTTATAGGGAGGCATTGGACCTGGCCATCTGCATTGAAATGACTTCCCAACAGATTTCCAAGGAAAAGGATATCGAGAAGCAGATGTCCCAGAGTAAGCAGCAGAAGCAAAATTCAGGGAATCAGACTCAGAAGAAGCAAGATCATAAGGGAAATACTCGAGGTACTATAGAGGGATCGTCTAGGGCGCAAAAAGGGAAGCACCCAGCTTCTGAATAGTCTGGAGGTTCTTAGAAGAATCTTAAGAGTCAAAATAGAACTGGATGTTATAAATGTGGATCTGGAAGCCATAGAACCCCAGAGTGTCCCTTGGAGTAGCCTGTTTGCTATTATTGTAAGCAACCTGGGCATACCAGTCGGGAGTGTACTCTGAGAGCACAGTTAGAGTATTTAGATAATTCCAATAGGGGAAAGAACCCTAGCAAGCATCGACAGTAGAGGACAGCACCGTGAACGCAGTCTTATGGTCAGAGGCAGCCAGTACCTCCACAGGCATAGTTGTATCAGATACAGGGGGTGCCTCTTCAGTGATGCCGACGGCTATCCAATATCCTACATCTCTAGTAATCTACTATCCAGGGGTATCTGCACTGCAGATGTTACCAGCCAACTCTCAGAGTTATCTTATGCCTGCACCAGCGACTCAGTCTCCAGTACCACAGAGTCAAACTCAGCTTGAGTGGAGGCACACTACTACTTCATCCGGGATGCAACCGACAAATATAGAGACTAGATGTGTTTATGCCATCACCAGAGATGAGGCGCAGCGGGCTGAGAGATCAGTCATACGGGATATGGTTTCAGTTTATTCTATATATGCTGATACTTTGATTGATACCGGTAGTTCACATTCATTCGTATCTAGAATAATTTTGGGTAGAGTTGGAAGGATTCCGATGGTTCGTCCTTGTGGGTTAGCAGTATCCTTGCCATCATGAGAGGTTCTGACTAGCCACCAAGAAATCAAAGGTTTCTCATTATATTTTGACAGACATATCCTTACAGTGGACCTCCAGGTGTTAGAGATGGTGGAATTTGACATCATCCTCGGTATGGACTGGTTGGCCACTTATTACGCTACAGTGGATTGTAGAGCGAGAATGATGACTTTTCGACCACCGGATCAACCTGCATGGAAATTTGTTGGCACTAGAGATGATGGGTTATCCATTATATCAGCTTTATAGGCTCAAAAGTTATTGGCCCAGGGTTATCAGGGTTATTTACTATCTCTAGTCAAAGTTGAGAACGAAGGACTACCACCCCTCTCTGATGTGCGGGTAGTCCAAGAGTATCTGGATGTGTTTCCCGATGAACTTCCAGGCTTGCCACCTCCTAGACAAGTAGAATTTGCAATATAGGTGATTCCTGGAACTGCACCAATATCGAAACCTCCTTATCAGATGGCGCCAAAAGAACTGAATGAACTTAAAGTACAACTATAGGAGCTATTGGATAATGGATTTATTCGACCTAGTGTTTCTCCATGGGGAGCTCCGGTACTTTTTGTCAAGAAGAAGGATGGATCATTACGGTTATGCATTGACTACCGACAACTAAATGTGGTAACTGTAAAGAACAAATATCCATTGCCAAGGATAGAGGATTTTTTTGACCAACTTAAAGATACATGTGTGTACTCTAAGATTGATTTGTGCTCAGGATATCATCAGCTTCGAATAAGAGATGAGGATGTTCAGAAAACAGTGTTCCGCACCCGTTATGGGCATTACGAGTTTCTGGTGATGCCTTTTGGTCTCATGAATTCTCCAGCTGCATTTATGGACTTGATGAACCGGGTATTCTTGAGATATATAGATCAGTTTGTGATAGTATTCATCGATGATATATTGATTTATTCCCGGTTTGAGGAGGAGCATGAACAACATCTTCGGATAGTGTTAGAGATGTTGCAACAGGAGCAGCTGTATGCCAAGTTTAGTAAGTGTGTCTTCTGGCTATCCTCTATGGGTTTTCTTGGACACGTGGTGTCTAGCATAGGTATTTCAGTAGATCCTCAGAAGATTGAGGCGATTACTAGTTGGGAGCAGCCAAAATCAGTTCAAGAGGTCCGTAGTTTCCTTGGTCTGGCTAGGTATTATCGGAGATTCGTGGAGGGATTCTCAAGTAATGTCATGCCACTCACTCGCCTGACTCGGAAAGGGGTCAAGTTTACTTGGTCAGAGGCTTGTGAAACTAGCTTCCAGGACCTTAAGCGATGGCTAGTTTCTGTACCAGTCTTAGTGATTCCTTCTGGTGTTGATGGAATGATCTTATATACTGATGCTTCTATCCAAGGGTTGGGTGCAGTTCTGATGCAGTCCAACCATGTGGTATCTTATGCCTCCCGTCAACTAAAGGATCACGAAAGGAATTATCCAGTGCACGATCTGGAGTTGGCAGCCATCATTTTCGCATTGAAGATATGGAGACACTACTTATATGGAATTACATTTGAGATCTACATAGACTATAAAAGTCTGAAGTATCTGTTCACATAGAAAGAACTGAACCTGAGACAGAGATGGTGGATGGAATATCTAAAGGATTACGATTGCACAATCCATTACCATCCGGGAAAAGCTAATGTGGTAATAGATGCGCTGAGCAGGAAGTCTCATGGGATTCCAACCAGTCACCTGACAGCAGTTACCGATATAGTTCGATAGTTCTCAAAGTTGGAATTGTCTGAATATAGTCAAACATCTCGGGGGATATTAGTTTCTATGGTTGCCCAGTCTACTATTGCTGAGAAGATCAAGGAAGCACAAGTTAGTGATCAACATCTGTAGTTCTTGCGCAGCACAATAGACTCAGAATGACAGACGGATTTCTCGAGTGACGAGAATGGAGTACTTCATTTTCGGGGATGATTATGTATTCCGGGCACGCATCTAGTTAAGGAAGAGTTGCTACAGGAAGCACATCATTCGAGATTTTCTATACATCCTGGTGGTACTCGGATGTACCGAGATTTGAAATGCTTATACTGGTGAAACGGTATGAAAAGAGATATTACAGACTTTGTTGCACGATATTTAGTATACCAGTAGGTGAAGGCTGAACATCAGAAAATCGTTGGATTGCTTTAGGAAATTCCGATTCCGAAATGGAAGTGGGAGCATATCACTATGGATTTCATTACGGGATTACCCAGAACTCGTAAAGGACATGATGTGATTTAGGTGATCGTGGATCGACTAACCAAATCAGCCCATTTCCTTCCTATTCGTGAGACGGATTCATTGGATCATCTAGCAGAATTATACTGCCGAGAGATTATCAGATTGCATGTTGTACCTTTGAGTATCATATCTAATATAGATTCGAGATTTACCTCACAATTTTGGCAGAGTCTGCAGCAGGCCATGGGCACAGAACTTTGACTCAGTACAACATTTCATCCGCAGACAGATGGAGAGTCTGAACATACTATTCAGACATTGGAGGATTTGCTGAGATCTTGTGTTATAGATTTCGAAGGCAGTTGGGAGGACCACGTTCATTTAGTGGAATTTGCCTATAACAACAGCTACCACTCTTCTATTCAGATGGTTCCTTTCGAGGCCTTATACGGCAGACCCTACAGATCTCCTGTGTTGTGGGAGGAAGTTGGGGAACGACAGTTGTTGGGGCCACAGAGTATTCAACATGATGCAGAGTTGGTGCAAGTCATCAGACGACGGTTATCTGAGGCACAAGATCGACAAAAGAGTTATGCGGACCGGAGGCGAAGACCTCTGGAATTCTCAATCGGGGACTATGTATTCCTACGAGTTTCACCCACCAAAGGAGTCAAGAGATTTTGGTTGAAAGGAAAATTAGCTTCATGCTATATTGGTCCATTTGAGATATTGGAGCGGATTTGGGGTGTAGCTTACCGATTGGCTTTACCTCCGACACTTGCAGGTGTTCATAACGTATTTCATGTTTCTATGCTGAGGAAATTCGTGCCACATTCAGATCATGTTTTGAAGGAGGTTCCGATTCCACTTCAGCCCAATGCGACTTACGAGGAGATACCGGTGTGAATTATTGGTCATAAGGAGCGACAGTTGCGAAACAAAACCATCCAACTTGTAAAGGTTGGATGGCAGCATCATACCGATGAGGAGGCTACGTAGGAGCTGGAAGATACTATTCGAGCTCAATACCTTCATCTGTTCACTTGAGATATGTGATGATTCTGAAAATTTCTTGTATTGGTTCTTGCATTTAAGTACGAAATTTGGGGATCAAATTTTATTAAGTGGGGGAGAATGTAAAATATCATTTAAAAAAAATAAATTATATAATGTTAAGTTAGGAATGCAGATTGGGGTTTAAGGGGAATTGGGTTAACTTGGGTTGGACTTACCTAACTTTGGCTCAGCCCAAAGCTGATGGACGGTGAGCAAGGACCCAAGCCCCTGATCACGAGCCCAATCAAGATTCCTCACGCGATTCCCTTTCCCTTCCTCTTCCTCACCACAGAACCTTTATCTTCAGTGCGTTTTCTCAACCGTCTTCCCTTGATACCGAGCCGGCTAGCCTTTATCACTGTCGTTCCTTTTGTTTTTTTCCTTCTCGAGCGGTTCTGAGTATTACTCACCAAGCTGTAGTTTTCTTTCTTCCATCCACAACATTTATTCTTCCTCACCACGTAACGGGTCGATCGCTTTCTCTCCTTCTCTGAAGCAACTAGCGACCGAAGCTCTCCCTCTCTCAGTGGAAGATCCGGCTGGAGGGCAGCTCGATCCCTCTTCTCCGGACTCCCATCTCATCGACCTCTTCGCATGAGCTGATCAGTGGCGTGATCGTCACGATAGAGAATTGCTGCCATGGGTCTCATGGTGGTCATCAGAGCTAGTTAAGAACTTGCTTTTGTCTTAGCTTGGACGGGATTTTAGGGCTGCAGTGCATTTCCCTTTCATTGAGCTCGATCTATTTTGGGAAGTGGTTTTTTCGACGAACAAGGTAGGATTGGGGATTTCTGTCGGTGGAGTCCAGGGCTGGTAAGCTTGTTCAATCCCCTCTCTTTTAGTTGTAAATTGCTAAATTTAGGTTGTGTGATCTGTGGAGTAGTTTTTCCTGTCAGGAAGGGGTTGTTTCGTTGAGATAAGTTTAGAGGTGAATGTGGATGGCGTATGGAGTTGAATGGGAGGTTGTCGTGTGATTGTGGGTGGTTGTCGTGTGTCCTGTAGGGCTGTGAATTGAAATTCTGGTCGGTTATGGGCTGTTGGTGGTTGTGTGAGGAGTTGTATGGCTGGAATTGAGTTGTAAATGGGTTGTTGTGTTGTTGTAATGGTTGTGAGTGAGAGGAGAAGATGCATGTGGCCTGTTCCGATGAATAGAACAGGTTGTGAAGGTTGTTCATGGGTTGTGCAGTGTTGTCCGTGACCTGTGGAGTTGGTTGTGAGGCTTTGTTTGGGTGTTTGGTCGGCTGTGAAGTAGTAGTTTTGTTTGGGCTATGAATAGAGATGTGTATTAGTATGAATACGGATTAGATTTATACATAATTTTGTTGGTGATACTATTACATCAGATTAAGTGTAAAAGGGTGAAATCTTCACGAGATGGGCTTTGTTAAGATGGATATGGAATTGAATGTGTAGGTTAGCACTTTTGCTAATTGGAAATAGTGGGTTTCAATTAATTGGTTATGTTGGCTATTTGGGTTTCATTCGGTGAAGGTTGGTTATAGTGAATCGACTATGAATGATTGGGGATTTTCCTAAATCGTATTCGATAAAAAGGATGCGACTATAGGAACAATATAGTAGTAAATAATATGTTGTTGTGTGTTTGAACTTAATGCATATTATGATTTATGTTGGACGTGGATATGAGACAGGACCGCGATCGTGAAGACATTTATTTCGAGCGTTATATCAGGTGAGTAATTTCCTACCCTGGTCAAGTAGTAGCTAAACCCTGAAGTATATAACTTCATAGTATTATCACTTTGACCTTAAATCCACTCTAGTTTTTCTAATGTTTGATACTTAGTCTTTGACCTTTGTAAATACTCTATTGCTGTTATAATATTTTCCTTCATTATTATTATGAGTTATAGATGTGATGCATGTAAGCCTTTAGTTGTCCAATTAGGTGTATTTAGTAGAGTATGGATGAAGACTTGAATTATAAATGGGATAAATGGTCATCTTGGGGAGTGAGTAATGTCCAGAACATAGAATTGAATCTTATGTTAAATCCTTGTGTTGTGTACCATTTCGGATCATGTGATAATGTATGATCATGTGGATTGTCGATAGTGCATCGCTACGGATCGGAGGTCCTAGCTTGGTTGTGATCAATTGAGTACGACTCTCTGCAGGATAGAGAGTGTGTTGATCAGATTGGTATGACTCTCTATAGGATAGAGAGTGTTATGATCAGTTGAGTACGACTCTCTGCATGATAGAGAGTGCGTTGATCAGATTGGTATGACTCTCTGTAGAATAGAGAGTCTGTGGTGGATGTCTGTATATGTGACTATGCATTCATGCCATTTATATGCATGTTGGTGATTAGGTCTCCCTTATGGTTGAGAGGGTCGTCAGTCATCCTGCCTCCATGGTTTCTCATAGGAGGAGTAACTGGTGTGAGGGCAGAGCATTTGATGGGCCACACTCTACCACTATAGACGGTGGTAGTTGGATTTGCGTCCAGTTGTCCTGCGTGTGTGGCACTTGACCACTCATGGATAGTGACTGTCGGAGTGGCCAACAGCAGGGACCCCCATCGAATAGCTTGCTCTTTATGATTATATGCTTCTCGATCATACTGCCAACTCAGCCACTCGAGAGTAGTGGTTGGTGTTGAGTTGGGACAGTTGTCATGTCGAGCCACCGAGGCCACATTGGGGTCATGGTAGCTTTAGGGTGAGCCGGCATGACCATGCATTCTGCATTGTCGTGTCTTATGACGTTTTACATATTACCATATATATACATATATATGCATGTGTGTATATATATATATATATATATATATATATATATATATATATATATATATATATATATATATATATGGATGATTGTGATTAGTATATATATAGATGCAGTCTATATGTATGCTTACTATGATGTTGCATTTGTTTGTACTATGCTTGTTGCATTTGTTTGTACATATTCATACATGCTATTGCATTTGCTATATGGTGTGTGTCGGATATCTGTATACTTGTTGGTCGGTCTATTTGATACCTTTGACCTGTATCATGATATAGTGTGAGTTAGAATTACTCTTCATGTTGTATATTGTGGATATATGTTCAGGTTGGATGAGTATAGAGTAGTTGACTGACAGGTATGTCAGCATCTTTAGTTGTTCAGATTGTTAGAGGGTATATGCATGTATATATATTTATTATGCTGATGTATACCTGATGTACCTGTAGTATATACTATTGAATTACATGTGATATTTGATATATATAAATGTTCTCTCATATTACCGCTGAGTTATACTCACCACCACGGACCCTGGGTTTTCCTGTCACCCAAGTAACAGGTAGAAGTCTTCGTGACGCCTTGGAGCATTGCCAACGACCCATCCCATCTCATTTTCCGATCCTCCCATGGATTTAGTTTCTTTTTGTGTACTTTAGTTTGTGTTTGGAGTTTTATGTACGGTTTGGTATTGTGGACTTGTCCTGGGGGTGTACACCCGTGTTTGTTTCAGATTTTTATGTCGATATGGGTTGTTGAACATCTGTCATTATGTTGTGATGTCTTTCGTTGTTGTTTTGATTTAGATATGTTTATTATGTTCTGTTTGTGGGCCCAAGGGCCTTGTATTAACAGGATATGTTGTCACGTACATGGAAGATGTCGTCTGTTTGCTTTTCAGCTCGGCATACTCTCGGGGCGTGACATAATATCATGTTTTGATAATGATTAAATTCATTAGATGGGATGTATGTAATAGAATAGATCAATGTCAGTCAGATTGACACATATAGATGATGAGTGGCAACGTAGTTGTCACTTTATTTTGTAAACCATATCAGATTTACATTAAGTCAATTTATAGATTACATACATAAAAATATACACTGAATCACTAAATTATTTATTTATTTATGGTATATTATGGCAACGAAGAACATTATAGCTGAATTGAATAAGAGTGAAAATTTTAATGGGGAAAACTACAAAATCTGACACCTCAAGATTCAGTATATTCTTGAAGAACAAGAAGTTATAGAGGTTGTACATCAGGTTATGTAAAAATCTGTTGCGGGTCCCACAACACAACACAGACGAGACCTTGATGCCTATAAGGCATGGTAAAAGAAGGATTCCACTGCTAAGGGTATATTGATAAGTTCAATGGTTGATGACCTTATTTTTTTGTATGAGCTGTATCCTTCAGCTCATGCAGTCTGGGTAGCCCTTAGAGATATATACAGTGGAATGAGTATGAGCAAGTTTCAACAGCTGGCGATCAGGTTTGATAGCTACAAAAAGTGTTCGAATGTTTTGATGGTTCAACATCTCAGGGAGATGTCTGACATGATTCGGGAGCTTAAAACTATTGGTCATGAGCAGACAGATGAACAACAGGTTTAGGCAGTTACTCATTCCCTTCCGGATCCTTGAGAAACCATGAAGTAGACCTTAACTCATAGTGAGAGTATTAAGACTTTCACTGACATCTCACGCCATGTTGAACTAGAGGCGGAGAGAGTATAATCTGTAAGGATTTATGGCCAAGCCTATTTGACTGCCAGTTCTGCTAGATCATTTAAATCCAAGACAAAGAAATGATTCAAGAAGGTCAAAGGAAAGAAGAAGGAAGCTGCTACTGTCTTGAAGGCCCAATCAAGAAGAAGGGTAAGAAGATAGGGAAGAAATCTAAAAGCAAGGTGTCTTGCTTTAACTGTGGCAAAAATGGTCAATATGCTCGGGAATGTACTGAGCTGAAAAAGGCAATTTCAAGTTTGTCTTCTGATCATTTTGTTGCTAGTTCTGTGTTATTGGTTGATTCTTATCATTTGTGGATTATAGATTCGGGAGCAACCAACAACGTAGCTCGGGAGCGGGTTATATATGTGGAGTACCACAGGATACTAGCTAGCAACAAATGGATCTATGTAGGAAATAATGCAAAAGTTGAAGTCAAAGGAGTCGACACTTGCAAACTTAACCTTCGGGGTGGTAGTACTTTGTTTCTACATGATGTCCTGTATTCTCTTGAAATTCGACGGAATCTTATTTTCATCACGTGTCTTCTTGATTTAGGGTACTGTATTAATTTTTATAGCCGATGTGTAGAACTTAAGATTGACTCTGTGTCAATTGGATATGGATTTTTAACGAATGATTTTATGGTTCTTAATGTGGAATCAAATGTCAATTGTGCGACTGATAATTGTTTTTCAAACATTGCTCTTACTAGTGATGCAGATATAACTGATAATGTTTAACATGATAGATTATGACATATAGGACAAGATTGCATGAATCGATTAGCTAAAAAGGGCTTCTTGGGCTCTCATGCTAAACCATTCGATAAGGCTATAAGGGCTGAGTCGCCATTGCAATTAATTCATTCGGATAGTTGTGGTCCAATGAATGTGAAGGCTAGACATAGAGCTTATTATTTCATTATATTTATTGATGATTTCTCTCATTTCAATCATGTGTATTTGATTTCTCATAAATCTGAAGCATTTGATTGCTTCATTCATTATATGAACGAAGTTGAGAATCAAATGGAACGTAAGGTTAAGACTTTACGCACTGACCGTGGAGGAGAATATTTGTTTGATTTGTTCAAGACAATATGTAATGATAAGGGGATTATTAGACAGCTGACAATCCCTGAAACTCCACAGCAAAATTGGGTTGCTGAAATAAAGAAATAGGACTCTTCTAGAAATGGTTAGGTCTATGATGATGCATGCTAATTTGTCGGTCTCCTATTGGGGAGATGCATTATTAACTATGACCTATATACTTAACAAAGTGTCTTTAAAGTCAGTTCTATCTACCCCATATGAATGTTGGATAGGCAGAAAACTAGATTTGAGCAATCTGAGACCCTGGGGGTCAGCTGCCTATGTTCATGATAGTTCTCATAAGTATGGAAAACTATGACCTAGAGGTAAGAAATGTATCTTCATAAGATATTCTGAGACCTCCAAATGTTATGTTTTCATAGGTGAGCAACAAGATGGAATCATCTTTGAATTTGATTCGAGAGATGCTACTTTTCTCGAAACTGGGTTCCTAGTTAAAGGTGAGATTGATAAGATAATTCCTCTATTTGAGGAGGATAAGTCATTATCAACAAGATAGGTGTCAAGTGAGATACCTGAACCTAAACAATGCAGTAGGAAAAATTTACCTAGTCACGAGGTGACTTCTCAAGAGCCTAACTTACGAAGAAATGTTCGTAAGATCAAACCTAAGAAGAGGTTTGATATTGAGAATGAGATAATGATGACACTCCCAATTGACGATGATGAACCTCAATTAGTTGAGGAAGCCTTGGGATGTAGAGTTAGAGAAAAGTGGAAGAATGCAATGGTTAAAGAGATTGAGTCAATGATTCAGAATCATGTTTAGGAGTTAGTCAATCTTCCTCCTGGCCGAAAGGCTATTGGGAATAAATGGATTCTCAAAATAAAGAGGAAATCAGATGGATCGATTAACTGATACAAAGCTCACTTAGTTTCAAAATGATTTACCTAATTGGAGAGTATAAACTTTAAAGAGACATTTTCTCTCATAGTGAAGTTTGTATCAATCCAAATTATTTTGGCTTTTGTGGTGCATTATGACTTGGAATTACATCAGATGGATGTAAAAATCGCTTTCCTTAATGGTGAGCTTGATGAGGAAATCTATATGGTTCAACCAGAAGGTTTCATTAATGAAGGCCAAGAAGAAAAAGTATGTAGATTGAAGAAATCTATATATGGGCTAAAGCAAGTATCAAGACAGTGGAACATAAGATTTAACTAAGTCGTTTTATCTTATGGTTTATAAATGATCAATAAAGATCATTGTATTTTCTTGAAAAAGGAAAAAGAAAAGTATGTCATTTTATCATTATATGTTGATGATATACTGATAGCAAAAAATTGTTAGGATATTTGATGCCGCTAGAGGGGGGGTGAATAGCGCGTGTTCGTTCGTTGATGGAATTCGATAGTGATCGTCTCTACAATTTCGTTAGTACGCAGCGGAAATAGAAATAATACAATAACAAAATAAACAATCACACATGAACACAATTGTTTAACGTGGTTCGGAACCACACGGTTCCTACTCCACGGATCGGGTTCGTACGAACCCTAGCGATGCCAATCACACACCACTATAAAACACTCCTTCTCGGAACAATTCGGAGGCGGAGAAACCTCGTACAAGATGATTACAACAATAATCAAAATCTACAAGCAAATACAATGAAATAAAAAGCAAGACTAGTAAAGAAAAACACTTTACAAATGCTCTTGAATGCTTAATCACTAGGTTGCTCGAGTAGCACTTGGAGACCTTGAATTGCAACAGCAACTCGCCCCAAATCGCCTCAAAGAACCATGCCAAATTCCTCCATCACGAGCTCCTTATAAAGCTTCAACCTGTGATGGAAAAAGTTGATCGATCATTGTGGGACCATCATCGATGCCACCGCCTTGTCGTGAGACAACGGCTGATCCATGGATAAGTCCAACGGATCTACTATCACGATCGATGGTGTCCTCACCTCATTCTTGGTCCCGGCCGAGTGAGACTACACTCGTGGATGAATTCGAGCACCGATCGGTGATCGATCATGCAATCGATCGATCGCTGAGGCATCACCGATCATTGCCACCTATGGCGATCATTCGCTAGGCCACTTCCCGCAGTTAAACCCTAGTTGACTCGGTCCAGTCGACTGCCACATGGCACCAGTCGACTGGCACACCTTAAACATGAGGTTTTAGCCCAAATATGGTGCCTCCATACTTGCTAGACCACCCTTAGCCTAGACCTAAGCCTTCTAGCCACCTCCATCAGCCTCACGCCTCTCGGATCCCTCCAAGTCATCCATGACTTGTTCATCCATCGCGTTAGCCTTCAGGTGCTTCCATCGGCTATGTCATGCTAACGGTGTCTACACCGCCAAGGCACATTGGACTTACGCCGCCAAGACTCCGCTTGGACTTTACGCCGCCAACCATTGGACTTATGCTGCCAAGACTCCCGCTTGGACTTTACGCAGCCAATATCAAACCCCTTGGACTTCTCATGCCAAGACTCAAGCTTGGACTTTCCCTTGCCAACCCATGTTGGACTTCTCAAATGCCAAGACCATGCTTGGACTTTTCATGCCAAGACTCAAGCTTGGACTTTCCCTTGCCAACCCATGTTGGACTTCTCAAATGCCAAGACCATGCTTGGACTTTTCATGCCAAGTACTCAAGACTTGGACTTTACCAAATGCCAAGTGTTCCACTTGGACTTTTCATGTCAAGTACCCATGACTTGGACTTTACTTTGACAATTACATTGTCATATATTTTTGTCGAACATCAAAACATCATTCGAGTCAAACTCGAGTCCTGGTCAATCGTAACCTGGGCCGATTGCACCAACAATCTCCCCCTTTTTGATGTTTGACAAAAACCAAACAAAACATTGAGTTAGAACACTAACTCAAATCTCTTACCAATTATTCCAAATTGGTAATCCCAAATAATTTCCCAAACATATTCTCCCCCTTTTTGACATACATCAAAAGGTTATCTCTCCAAAGAGGTCAATGTCTCATGGCCCAATGAGATCTTACAATCTCCCCCTTTGTCCAAAAATACCTAGGATACCTACCATCTTTCTAGTGATAAGTCCCATATCACTCAAGAGAGGCAATCCTATATGCTCTCTCAATTTCCAAATTGAGTCTCTCAAAATCTCACTTTCCTCCTAATGAGAAAAAAAATAGCATTCATCATCCCATGATGAATTTCTCCCCCTAAAGGCTTGCTTCCCCTTGACCATTGCACCAACAATGTCTTTGGGAAGTCCCTAAGCCAATGGGAATTCTAAACTATCAAAGATACGATTAGAAGTTCAACATTGAACTTTCCAACACCCTAAATTTGATACAAACCCTAAACACCTCTCCAAATCCATATCCAATGGATTTTCACCCTTTATAATGCTTCCCAAAGCATATCCTAGGGTTAGGAGTGGTTAGGGACCTTAACTGCAGCTGAAATCGGGTTAAACAACCTTGGTTACCCCGAAATCAGCTATCAATGAAAGTGATTCGAAATCACGATCGGCACCTCCATCACCGATCGCCACCAATGGCGGATCGATAATCAAAATCTGATTTTCAGTTATCAGAAATGAGTTTTAGAAAATCATAAGTAATTCTACGTATTTTGAAAAATCACGAAATTTGATACGTATATTACTTATAGTCAATAAAATGGGTAAAAAATATTTGAAAATTATTTTACCCATAAAATAGTGAGTTTGATACAAAACTCAAAACCATTGAAATTTTCAATGTTTTAACCCTATCTTATATCAACTCCATCAATGGTGATTGCTATCAAAAGATAGACTTCACCAAGGTTTTCTAAAATGATTTTAAAATGTTTTTCAAAACCTTATTTTGGATCATATTCCTTGGGCTCTATGTACATGACTTGTACACAAGCTTTCCTAATGATCCACATGTTGAGTTAAGATGAGTTTGGGTTCAACTAGATGCAAAAACTATGCACCTTGAACTTAACTCATATCCTAGCATCTCACATGTATCTAGGGTGTATAAATACACATACATGTCAATTGGATGTGAGATGTGGGTTTTGGTTCATTTAATCTAGGGTTTCATGCATTTCCTAGGCAACCCTACTTGATTCCCTTATAAATGGGACTTCAAGTCATGTCATTGTCCTTAGTTTAATTTTAATCAATTAAATGCATGAAATGATCATGGCATAAAGATAACAATAATTAAGCATGGCCAATGATCATGATGTCATGGCATATGAGAAAATCTAAAAACACATGACACTTAAATCCTTAACCTAAGCATACTCATGACATATAAAATGATTAAGAATAAGCATGATGTCATGGCATGTCATATGGCAAACAAAGCATGACATATAAAATATATAGGTATAATAATACCTAAAATTTAATATTAATTGTCATTTGATATAATTCATCATATTTTGCCATATTTCTACTTTTCTCCCAAGTGTGCCAAAAATCCAAAATGACACACCAACCTCTAAACCTAAATTGTGTCAATTTGATCATTTTATCAAACTTCTTAAATAATATTGGCACATCCTAAAATCTTTTAGGATTAAAACTCAAATGTATTTCCAAGGTGACCCTAACCTTGAAAATAACCTAAGGTGTCACCTTTATCATGGTTGAGTTAACTACTCATCCAATCAATGTTGGCACACCCTAACCCCATCTAGCATGAATCAATCACACTCTTAGGAACCCAAAATCTATTTGAGCTCCTAGGGTTAATTAGGTATTCCTTAGGGATAACCTCCCTAGATACCTTCCTAATGACCCTCCTAGGCTTATTAGCCTTGGTCATTTTGGTTTTGCCTAGGTTAACCTTAGGGATTGCCTCCCTAATAACCTTCTTAGTGGTCACCCTAGGTTTCTTCGAAACCCTAGCCACTAGGCACAACCTTTGGTCAACCCTAGGGATGACTTCCTCATTGACCTTGGTCTTCCTAGACCTAGTTAGTGTTCCATAATCAAATGGAACACTATGGTAAGCCACCTTAGGCTTAGGTTTGTGACTCAAACCTTGCTTGCCCTTGGTTGACTTTTGACTCTTAGGTCCTAGGTGTTGACTTTGACTTTTGGACCCTTGAAATTGATTTTGGATGTTCCTAAGGGTCTTCTCAAGTTTTTCAAGCCTTGACCTCAAGGCTTGATTTTCCAACTCTAATTTTTCAATTTTTGAGTTTTGATTTAAACCATGGGCATTGTCCTTTCTAGGCATATGCCTAGTCCATTTAGGGTTAAAACCTAAGTGTTCTTGTATTTTCCTAATAGATTCCTTAGGTAAGTTTTTTTTAGGGACATTAGTCTCAAATTTCTCCTTATTTCCTAAGTGGACCTTTTTAGCACCTAAACAAATATGTCTATTACTTCTAGCATGCTTTTCATGTAAAATAGCAAGAGAATTAAATCTTCTAGCATGCTTTTGCCTATTAACTAAGGAAGGTGCATTATTGAAATATACCTTAGGGTTTGCCTTGGATGCTCCCCCTACATGTGTAGCTCCCTCTTTGGTCTTTTCTAGGACATTGATTCCTATAATGTCCTTTTGAATTGCACTTGAAGCATATGATGTGCTCCTTGCCTTTAGATGTTGGGGAACCGACATCCTTGACTTTTGGTGCCGATGGAGCTTTCCTAACCTTCTTTGGGCATTTGCTCTTGTAATGCCCAAATTCCCTACACTCAAAACACATGATATGATTTTTATTAGAAATTGATGTGTTTGAGTTACCTAGGGCCATGGCGGAAACTCGAGCTTGCTCTTCCTCTTGACCGGAAGTAGAGGCTTCTTCTTGACTTGACTCTTGCTCCGAAGTGGATGGTCTAACTTCCTCCCCCTCAATCCTAGAGGTAGAGGTCTCCTCCAATTCTTTCACCTCCTCTTCCACTGATTCAGAAGTTGATTCCCTATCAACCTCCAAATCCCCACTTTCTTGTGAGGATGAGCTTTCTCCTTCTTGAGCCATGGATGGTTCTTCATGGAGCTTGGCTAAATTTTCCTATAGCTCCTTAGCGCCTTGAAATTCACCTAAACTTGACAAAATGTCATTAGGTATTAAATCTTCTAAGATCTTTATTACCTTGATTTCGGTCTTGAACTTGAGACGTTGCTCTCGTGTCCACTTCTTCAATTTCAAGACGTTTCCGTTTTTGTCCCGAGGAGGTTCAAAGCCTTCTACGAGGATGAACCAATCCTCTATATCCATCATCAAGAACGTCTCCATTCTTGATCTCCACGCCCAAAAGTCTTCTCGATCATATGGCGGTGGAGTGTTGATGTCCCATCCAAGCTTGTCTTGGAATTCCATCTTCTTCCTCTAGCGTGTTCCCTTGGTTGTTAAACTCAGAAGAGCGGCCTCGCTCTGATACCACTTGTTAGGATATTTGATGCCACTAGAGGGGGGGTGAATAGCACGTGTTCGTTCGTTGATGGAATTTGATCGTGATCGTCTCTACAATTTCGTTAGTACGCAGCAGAAATAGAAATAATACAATAACGAAATAAACAATCACACATGAACACAATTGTTTAACATGGTTCGGAACCGCACGGTTCCTACTCCACGGATCGGGTTCGTACGAACCCTAGCGATGTCAATCACACACCACTATAAAACACTCCTTCTCGGAACAATTCGGAGGCGGAGAAACCTCGTACAAGATGATTACAACAATAATCAAAAGCTGCAAGCAAATACAATGAAATACAAAGCAAGACTAGTAAAGAAAAATACTTTACAAATGCTCTTGAATGCTTGATCGCTAGGTAGCTCGAGTAGCACTTGGAGACCCTGAATTGCAGCAGCAACTCGCCCCAAATCGCCTCAAAGAACCATGCCAAATTCCTCCATCACGAGCTCCTTATAAAGCTTCAACATGTGCTGGAAAAAGTCGATCAGTCGACTGCTCGGGACTACCATCAGTCCACGCTAGATAAGTCCAACAGATCTACCATCAGTCGACTGATCAAACCCATCAGTCGACTGATGGTGTCCTCACTCAACTGCTGGTCCCAGCGGTCGAGTGAGACTACACTCTGTGGTTGAATTCCCGAGCACCAGTCGACTGATCATGCAATCGATCATTGCTCGAGGCATCGATCATTGCCCACCTATGGATCATTTGCTAGGCCACTTTCATGATAAAACTCTAGTTGACTCGGTTAACATGAGGTTTTAGCCCAAATATGGTGCCCCCATACTTGCTAGACCACCCTTAGCCTAGACCTAAGCCTTCTAGCCACCTCCATCAGCCTTACGCCTCTTGGATCCCTCCAAGTCATCCATGACTTGTTCATCCATCGCGTTAGCCTTCAGGTGCTTCCATCGGCTATGTCATGCTAACGGTGTCTACACCGCCAAGGCACATTGGACTTACGCCGCCAAGACTCTGCTTGGACTTTACACCGCCAACCATTGGACTTATGCTGCCAAGACTCCCGCTTGGACTTTACGCAGCCAATATCAAACCCCTTGGACTTCTCATGCCAAGACTCAAGCTTGGACTTTCCCTTGCCAACCCATGTTGGACTTCTCAAATGCCAAGACCATGCTTGGACTTTTCATGCCAAGACTCAAGCTTGGACTTTCCCTTGCCAACCCATGTTGGACTTCTCAAATGCCAAGACCATGCTTGGACTTTTCATGCCAAGTACTCAAGACTTGGACTTTACCAAATGCCAAGTGTTCCACTTGGACTTTCCATGCCAAGTACCCATGACTTGGACTTTACCTTGACAATTACATTGTCATATATTTTTGTCGAACATCAAAACATCATTCGAGTCAAACTCGAGTCCTGGTCAATGGTGACCTGGGCCGATTGCACCAACAAAAATGACATAGATTTTGTGATAGAAGTCAAAAAGTGGCTTTCATCACAATTTGACACAACAGATATGGGAGAAGTTGAAACATCTTAGGAGTTAAGATCATCAGGGATCGATCTAAGAGATTTTTGGGTTTGTCTCAAGATTCTTATATAAATAAGATGTTACAATATTTTAGCATATCAGATTGCAATAGTGAACAGACACTTATTGTGAGAGGTATTATTTTGAGCAAAAGTATGAGCCCCAAGACTCCTGAAGAAATAACCGAGATGAATAAAAAATCATATGACAGTGCTATAGGCAGTTTGATGTACACTATATTGTGTACTCTCCCTGATATCAGCAATGTTGTTGGCTTAGTTAGCCGGTTCCAGTCGAACCCAGGACCAAGACACTGGAAGGCAGTGAAAAGGATATTCAGATATCTGAAAGTGACAACAGGTTATAGTCTCTATTATGAAGGATCAGATATGAGCCTAAAGGGATATTCAAATGTAGATTGGCTTGGGGACCTAGATGATAGAAAATTCACATCAGGCTATGCGCTCTTGTTAAATGGTAGCGCCATCTCATGGAACAGCAAGAAACAGACCTGTGTGGCCTTGTCAACTATGAAAGATGAATATATGTCATGTTCAGCAGCTGTGCAAGAAGCAGTCTGATTAAGGAGGTTCCCGAAGCATCTGAAGATTGTTAAGGACAGCGGGAGTCTAGTGATCGTCTACTGTGACAGTCAAGCTGCTATAACTTTTTCCAAGGATCCCAAATATCGCAGCAAGGGCAAGCATATATCAATAAACTATAACTTTATAAGGGATATTGTTGCTAAGAAAAAGGTGATTCTTGAGTATATGCCTATATGAGTTATGCTTGTAGATCCTTTTACTAAACCAATAACTAGAGAGTCATTTAATGAACATGTAAAGTCGATGGGACTTCGTAGAATGTAACAATTTTGTAATGACAATCGGATATTGTAATTTGATTATTTGAAATGCTCCAACCATAATTTATTCAGTGTATATAATGTTATATTCTGGTGATAAGTTCTCAATGAGCATGTTGGCAAGTAGTTATTGGTCCTTTCACATGGACAATCATCTCTATTTGTTAAGTACAAATATGGGTAAGACTATTACTTATAGGATAGCTTTGGAAGCTATATGTATAGGAATACATACCTATAAGTTGTGGTTGTCTTGATATTTGTATCAAGATAAGATCATTTGAGAATAGTGATTGAAGTAAATGCTCCCACCATTTACTATGCCTGTTTGGAGCCAGATTAGAATTCATGTGTTGAATTCAGGATTAGACATTTAAAATGTCTAGATCGAAATTTGTACGATGTTAATTTGAGAAAAACATGCATTCTTTATTAGTAAAGAGAATAACATCGTAGCATGCGATTCATAGCACATGTGCTAAGGCAACAATAAAGGTAGTAGGAGAATGGATTCCTGCTTCTCTACTATGTGAGCCCTTTGAGATTATATGTTAATTTCAGCATTTTCCCTTTGTGACTATTTAGCTGTCTACTTAAAGTTTTAATCAGGGGTTGCTACTTTAGCATGTAAACATATTGACTATGGATGATTCGGTCTATGGAACATGACTAGGAAAGCGACTGATTAAAATGAATAGATTCAAGATAAAAAATAAGATTAAATAAATTTATATCTTTTGTTAATTATTCACTGGTCAATCCATTTATGTTGTGTATAGAAATGATTGTGAATATTGAGAATATGGAACATGCTCTTGACATGATGGTCATTATGAGGGATTAGAGATGTTCATATTGATGTAAATGAATATTTAATCTGGGTAAATATCAAAACATTGATGTTTCTAGGAAAACGGTTATGTACCACTAGAAATATGATTTTGTACCACCTGTAGAACGGTTGTGTGTCACCTGGAGGATGGTTGTGTGCCATCAGAAGAATGACTACGTGTCATTCAGAGAATAATTATGCACCATTTGAGGAGCGGCTAAGTTAGGTGTAACAACTTTTCTTAGCATTGATCGCGCTATGAGCAGTTATATAAGATGTAACAACTTTCTTAGCAATGAATGCTCAGTGTACTTGCTGTTGCACGAACCATTTTTCGATATATGAATTGGATGTTCTAATAGTCTATGTGACTATTAATATTTGTTTTATTAGTCTATGTGACTATGGACTCCGACTCTATTTTAGTCTATGTGACTAAATGCTTCTTATTAGTCTATGTGACTAAATGCTTATTATTAGTCTATGTGACTATGAACTCTGGTTCTATTTTAGTCTAAGTGACTAAATACCTCTTATTAGTCTATGTGACCGTTTGCCTATATAGCATAACTCGGATGAGTGGGATATGTAAGTAGTTTTCTTAATTGCTGCAACATGCATTGGCAACGTGTGCACGCACTGCACTTTGTGCAATGCTGCAGCAGTTTAAACACCTCTTTAAAAAGGGGTGTGCATCAAAGTTGTAAAGGTTGATGCAATGAGCGTGATATGCTTGTACGGAAGCTCTACCGGAGTGTGAAGAGGGTTGTGTTGTCATCAGGCTGTTGGAGAGAACAGTGAGTTTCAAGAAAACCAAAACACAGCTGGATCTTGGTCCGTGGATCAGAGGAGATTGTTCGTACATAATAGTCTTCCAAACAGTGAGCAAACGATCGAGAGATCATCGTCCCTACATATCCTGGAAGCACGAAGATTCTGACAACTCGCTATAAGGTCTTAATTTACAATATAATTTTATTTTCCATATTATACAATCATATAACAGATACAATAATACCAACAGTGAGTACACACGTTGCCATGTGCATGTTGCAAGTAGTTAAAAAACTACCAAAGAAACATTGTACAAAAGCCTTTTGCAATGAAAATATACAAAAACAAAAAAAAAATTGTATCAGAAAAATCAGGGTTTGAAAGTAAAGACCTTAAGCTAAAGAATAAAAGACTATCAAAGAAATAATAAAGGCTATTTGAGCAATGGAATGAATATAGAACAATAGCTTTTCCTTGTTTGGTGAGATTCCTTTGCTCATCTATTTATAGCCTTCAAAATGAGCATAAATAAGCTTCAAGTAGGTGTTCTATTTAGTTCTAATCCATTCAAATTCTAATTAATCTACTTAAAATGTTGATCACATAAAGCTTAGTTTGTCAATTGACCTCCATTCCATTGACTCACTCCTCATCCAATCAACTTAAATCCATTCCATTCAACTCAACAAATTTTAGTCGATTGAACTTAGTTAGATCAACTCAACTTAATTGCAATTAAAGTTGACTCGAATATTTCGGGTCAACTTAAATTTAGTTTGTTGATTCAAGAGAATAAAATCCATTCGAATAATTTAATTTTTTAAATTCAAATAGTAGATAACTATCGAATTGACTCAATTCACTCTAAGTATTTGTTGGTGCAGGGGCACTAGATAATCGAACCTGTGTTTTGATTATGGCAAAGACACAAAGTTAAGTTTACATCGTTATCTCACGAGCTAAATCGAGTGTGCAGAAAAGTACTAAAGCTGGAGCTGAAGGCTAGCGACACCCGGGGGAAGCCGCGGTGGTCGGGCGACACTCGAGTGACTTCGGAGGGAGCCGAAGGAATCGAGTGGAAGGCCGGAAGCGAGAGATACAAGGTAAGTATCGAGGAAAGCTCATGTGAGTGAGAGATTGTAAGGCCGTGTCCTCTTTACGGGGATGATCGTAGGCGGCGATCCGACTAAGACTTCCTGTGGAAGGTCTAGGTCGAGATCGAACGGTTAGAAACTGTCGCATTTATCATTTTCCGAGATAACCTCTTACTGCAGGGAAGTGGTCAGCCGGCAATGATCATTGCTGGACATTATGGATCCGACTAATGCTCATCACGATCGATGGGAGGCATCACGATCGATGGCATTTAATCAGCCTTTGCGCTAGGTCAAAATGGATAAGGTTTGACGCGGCCACTTCGCGATAAAATTTGTACAACTTCGTGATCTGTTCCAAAAATTGAGGAGACAAATTCAGAGGCCAAAATCTATAAAAGTAGGGGAGGATTCCAACTCCAAGCATCATCAAGTTTATTCTCAAGTGCTCCTACAACGCCAACGCTCCAACACCGTCATAACGTCGACGCGACGACAAGTTCCGATCTTCTTCGTCGGCAACAGAATCAAGTAATATATTTTGATATTGTATTCTTTGTTTTTATTCGTAACGAGGTGAGGTAGGCTTGTTGCCTCATCCTCGTAATTTCGGTTTTGTGATCGTTGTCTCCTACCTCCAACGAGGAGGAGACGTTATAGTGTTTTGCCCTCCGTACGCGGTCTAGGACCGATAGGGCCTTGGAGTAGCAACCGTTGGGTTGTGAACTAAGTAAAATAAATGTGTATCTTTATTTTCCGCTGCACTTACTCGTGTATTGAATGATCGAACGAAAAGATTTACGCTCGCTATTCACCCCCCCTCTAGCGATGCTTCTCGATCCAACAATTGGTATCAGAGCGGGGGCGCTAAGATTTGGTGAAACCACCAATCTAGCACTTTTTGGTTTCCTTTTTGTATTTTTCGATTCGTGTTTGTTTTTAGGTTTTTTTCCTCCCGCACTACTAATCCAAGACGAAGTCTTGGTACGCTTCTTTTGGTTGTGTGTTTGCAAGTATTCTCCTTTGGAGTAGTCGACGGTAAAACGGCCATAACTTTTCGCACAAGTGGACTCACAAAACGATCTACCTACCAAATCGAAGCTCTCTGAGAGATCTATATTTCTTATGAAGGTTTACCCTCATAACAAGCTATTTCCAGCCCCAAAATCCAACGTTTAGTACCCTTTCGGGGACATCGAAGGTCGTAAGTTTCTAGCTTTTGTTAGTTTCTTATTCTTCTTATTTATTTCTGTTTATTTCCTATTATTTCCCGCACTACTAATCCAAGACCAAGTCTTGGAATTCTCTTTGGTTTTTATTCGTGTTTTGCAAGACATTTAATGTCTTACATTGAGGGGTATAGCACCACCCGACCTCCATTCTTTAACGGAAATAATTTCCGTTATTGGAAAGGTCGGATGGAGTGTTTTCTAAAAACACAAGTCGAGACTTGGATAATAATCCAAACCGGCTTTGCTCTACCCACCAATAATCAAGGAGAGCCCTTGGATTTCAACAAGTGGACAAACACAACCAAGAGGCAAATCGAAGTCGATGCAAGAGCAACCCAAATATTGCAATGCGGCTTGTCCAAAGAGGAACTCAACCGCATCGGACCATTCATTAGCGCCAAAGACCTCTGGAACAAATTGATTGATCTACACGAAGGGACGCCCGATGCTAAGGTATGTAAAAGAGATTTACTTTTAAATAAACTGTACAATCTAAAGATGTAGGATCGCGAGACTGTCACCCAATTACATGCGCGGATCCAAGACATCGTCAACGGTCTTCACTCGATCGGGCAAGCCATAGAGAACCGGGACCTCATAAGGTATGCTTTAAATGCTTTCCCTAGGACTACCTTGTGGGCATCCATGGTCGATGTCTACAAGGTCTCTAAGGACCTTTCGAAGCTTAGGTTAGACGAATTATTTTCCGAGTTTGAACTTCACGAGCAAACTAACGTGGTCCGGGCCGAGAGAGGTATTGCTCTACTTGCATGACAAAGAAGCAAGCCACCTACTAGGCAAGTAGATGAACTCGAACCCGAAGATGAATCAGAGTCTAAATCCGAAGAGGTGGAAGCAATAGCGAACATAGTGCGGAAGATCGTTCGGAGGGAAAGGAGGCTACTAAAGAACCAAAAGAGGGCACAATTCAAATCAAATCAAAAGAAGGCTTTCCATGCAACTTGGGACAACGAAGAAGGCAGCGACATAGCATGCATGGCAAGACCCGAAGAGTCCGAGTCAGAGTTCGAATCCGAATCCAATTACAACACCGACTCCGAACTCAAGGACTACTTCAAGAAGCAACTCAAAGCCGGACCAAAAGAGAAAATTAAGGTTAACCGCTCACTAATTCATACGCTTTACAATACAATTAAAATGCTTAATAGGAAATTAACTAAGTTCGAGTCTAGGGTTGAGTCGTTACTTGAGGAGGTTGAAACCCTCAAGCAAGAGGCTACTCTAACCTCTTCAACTAGTCAAGTTCAAGAGGGAAACTCAACCCAAATTAAAAAACTTGAGGAGGAGAATTCTCTCTTGAAAGACCGAGTTTAAGAGGTTGAGGCTAGGTTGGAAAGGTTCACGTTGGGATCTAAGAACCTTAATCAACTACTTGGAACCCAAAGAGTCGTGTACAACAAAGTCGGACTTGGATTTAAGTCAAAGACTACGAATAGGTTTTATATGTCTTTCGTAAATCATAGTCATCAAAGAGTCCAAGCATGAGTTCCAAAGGTTTTATTGAACTCACATATAAGGACTAATAAGTTTTGGGTTCCCCAGGATCAAATTCATTATTTGAATAGACCACATTGGTTCAATGGTCCAAGGGGAGCTAACATTAAAATAGTATACCCGCTTACTTAGCAAAATCATTAAATATTTTAATTTAATTTTTAGAATGGCTAGATAGAGAAAATAGTTAGTCAACTCTTGACAATATAGTATCAGGACGCGGCAAGATGATAGTATGTTAGGGAAACAAAGTCTCGTGTATTCGGGCTAGATAAGGCGTATCTAGCTTGGTGCACTTGACCGAGTGGAACTAGCTGAAGCTACCTCATTGTATCCTAAACTAGTTAGACCAGGAAGTAACCCTAAGTAACTTAAGTGATATTTTCTTGAATTTGGCTTTGTCTAAAGAAGTGGTCGTTGTTCCGATCAAAGAAGGCCCCTGTGCCTAACCACGACCTAGAAGCCAGTTTCTCGAAAAGTTACTTAACGATCTAAAGGTTAAATCCGAATCTAACCCAAGGTTGACTATCTTTAATTAATCTAAAATCAACTCACAAAACATATAAGGTGAACAAATTATGAGACACATAGAATGGGTGAGATGTTAAGGATAATTGAAATATAACCTCTTCAAAATACTATTTATTTTCTTATCTATTGTACTTAATAACTCTTAGGCCAAAGTTTAGCCCCCCCCCCCCCCCCTACATCTCTTATACTTCATATATTTGACTAAGGGAGAAAGAAAACTAACCCTAAGGGTTATATTACAAACCTTTAGATTACTGGTGCAGAGGGACACACCTCGAACCAATCTATCTAATTACTGCTAGACGCATGCTTGGACTCATATTTGATTTATCTAGATGCATGCATATACGATATTGTTTTTAAACCCCTATTTTATACAAAAACCCCAACATTTTTTTTTATTTATGGCAAAAGGGGGAGAAGAGCAAAAGTTAAAGGGGAGTAACATAAAATTTAATTTTGAAAATTAAATTATCTCTTTCAAAACTCACCTAGGGTTAAGGGGGAGTTTTGGTTGAGGGGGAGTTTTGGGAAATGACATTCATCTTCTACTATACCTATTTTATGCTTTAATTTCTCTTAACTTTGTATTGGTTTGTCATAGATCAAAAAGGGGAAGATTGTTGGTGCAGGGGCACTAGATAATCGAACCTGTGTTTTGATTATGGCAAAGACACAAAGTTAAGTTTACATCGTTATCTCACGAGCTAAATCGAGTGTGCAAAAAAATACTAAAGCTGGAGTTGAAGGCTAGCGACACCTGGGGGAAGCCGCGGTGGTCGGGCGACACTCGAGTGACTTCGGAGGGAGCCGAAGGAATCGAGTGGAAGGCCGGAAGTGAGAGCTACAAGGTAAGTATCGAGGAAAGCTCGTGTGAGTGAGAAATTGTAAGGTCGTGTCCTCTTTATGGGGATGACTGTAGGCGGCGATTCAACTAAGACTTCCTGTGGAAGGTCTAGGTCGAGATCGAACGGTTAGAAACCGTCGCATTTATCATTTTCCGAGCTAATCTCTTACTGCAGGGAAGTGGTCAGGCTGGCAGTCGACTGCTGGACACATTGGGCAATCGACTGATGGGAGGCATCAGTCGACTGATGGCGACGAATCAGCCTTTGCGCTAGGTCAAAACGGATAAGGTTTGACGCGACCACTTTGCGATAAAATTTGTACAACTTCGTGATCTGTTCCGAAAATTGAGGAGACAAATTCAGAGGACAAAATCTATAAAAGGAGGGGAGGATTCCAACTCCAAGCATCATCAAGTTTATTCTCAAGTGCTCCTACAACGCCAACGCTCCAACACCATCATAACGCCGACGCGACGACAAGTTTCGATCTTCTTCGTCGGCAGCAGAATCAAGTAATATATTTTGATATTGTATTCTTTATTTTTATTCGTAACGAGGTGAGGTAGGCTTGTTGCCTCATCCTCGTAATTTCGATTTTGTGATCGTTGTCTCCTACCTCCAACGAGGAGGAGACGTTATAGTATCTTGCCCTCCGTACGCGGTCTAGGACCGATAGGACCTTGGAGTAGCAACCGCTGGGTTGTGAACCAATTAAAATAAACGTATCTCTTTATTTTCCACTGCACTTACTCGTGTATCGAACGATCGAACGAAAAGATTTATGCTCGCTATTCACCCTCCCCTCTAGCGACGCTTCTCGATCTAACAGTATTAAATTCACTTTAAGCCAACTTAGCTAAAAAGCAAAATATTTTTTTATCAGTGAATAAAATGACTTAAGTTGACCGTCAAGTTGACTCAATTATAAATTGATCCCATTTTAAATTTAATTTTTAGCTTAATCATCAACTATAAACTAGAAAATACTTATTTTTAGTAGTCAATTTAACACAAGTAAAACAAAAAATCTACCCAAAATTTAAAATTACAAGTTCATTCAATTACAAAGGATCGTAGTTTTACCAAAATATAGTTCTATATTTTTAGTAAGAAAAATATTGAAATTAGATTAATAAATATTTAAAATTCGACAATTTATAAAACAGCACACGTGAAGTTTAGAATTGTCCAAATAACGCCCCACACTTTCATATTTATCAAATAGCATACTTAATTTCTTTTTTACCTCTTCCGTCAAAAAGATCTGCAATTTAATGCTGAGAAAGAATTTGCATGCATCCGAGCCACAATTGGAAATCTTGAACCATCCAAACGTGATGCTGGGAATTCAAATCCCAATACCACAGTCTTCCTGGGAATATAATTTCCAGCACTATCTTTTTTTTATCTGATTTCTAATTTATATCAGTCTGATTTCTGAAATATTACTGTGAATACCTAATAAAATCTTGAATATCAGAAATTTTGCCCACGGATACACAGAGGGGCACTACCCTAAATTCAATGGACTTGGATTGGATCGAAGAAGAGGTGAATATGACCATCAATGGATTTTGACCGAATCCCATTGATGGACTTAGAGGAGTCCAAATTTCGAAATCTTGACATAGATTGAAAGATCTTACAACATGAATTTTTGATATGTCGAGGAAATTTTTGATGTGTCGAGGAAACTTAGTTTTAATCCTCCTACCTCCCAATTTTGACCTGTGTTGAAAAAAAAGATGATGTTGAAAAAGATCAATTGCAATCCCAAAGATATCAATACGGTACAAATTTACAATTTCAAAGACCAACAGCTGAATTCCAATTCTAGATTACAAGTAGTGGTACTGAGATTTGCAATTCCACTGTGGTGTTGGGATTTAATTTTCAACACCATCTTTTTTTTCGACACAAGTCAAAATTGAGAGGTAAGAGGATTAAAACTAAGTTTCCTCGACATATCAAAAATTCATGTTGTAAGATCTTCCAGTATATGTCAAGATTTCAGAATTTGGACTCCTCTAAGTCCATCAATGAGTTTCGGTCAAAACTCATTGATAGTCATATTCACCTCTTCTTCGATCCAATCCAAGTCAATTGAGTTTGGGTAGTGACTCTCTGTATATCCGTGGCCAAAATTTCTAATATTCAAGGTTTTATTAGGTATTTACAGTAATATTTCATAAATCAGACCGATATAAATTAGAAATTAGATAAAAAAAGGTGATGCTGAGAATTATATTCTCATGAACACTGTGGTGTTGGGATTTGAATTTCCAGCACCATGTTTGGATAGTTCAGAATTTTCAGTTGTGGCTTGGATGCATGCAAATTCTCTCTCAGTATTAAATTACAGATTTATTTGACGGAAGGGGTAAAAAGGAAATTAAGTGCGTTATTTAATAAATATGAAAGTATGGAGCATTATTTGGACAATTCTAAACTTCACATGCGATGTTTAATAAATTGCCGTTTAAATTTGGTAAAAATAGAAGACGAGAAATCTTTCCAATACATATATCTTTTTAATTAAATTATGATTTTGCACCCTACTATATTTTTATAGTATAAGATTTTATTATATGCATTTTACATATTAGTTTCATTTTCTTAGTGTACTACGAGAAACTTTAAAATAAAAATCGATTACAAATTGATATTGATTTTATAAAATAGATTTTTAATTAGAAATTAATTTTAAAATCGATCTTTACTTAAAAATTAATTTTAAAATCGATTTCTAATTTAAAAATAGATTAGAATTAATTTCTAATTTGGAAAATCATGAACAATCAATCTCTAATTAAAAAAATTCCAAAATCGGTGAAAAATCGTTTTTTTTTTCAAAATCGATCTTTCGGATTCTGCACTCTGTTTTTTTTTTCCTCACGCTCCTCTCCGATCTCCCTCTCACATAGGTAAATCTCCGTCTGCGCTTTCTACCCCTGTACTTCATCTCCCCTTTCTCTGCTCGCACGCGACCATGGCCGCGAGGCCGGCCTCTTCCCTCTCCCTGCTCGCTCGAGACCACGCCCGCGAGGCCGCCTTCCCTCTCCCCTCTCCCCTCTCCCCTCTCCCTGCTCGCGCGAGGCCGCCGACGCGACGGCGGTCGCAGGAGGCCAGCCCCGCGAGGCCGCGGCCGGTCGCGCGAGGCTGAGCTCGCGGCCGCGCGATGCCGTGCCCTCGATCCCGGGGCGGCGCGAGGCCGCGGTCGCACGAGGAAATTGAGCTGTAGATGGTCAAAATGGACATCGAGGTGGTTGACTGCTAATCCTTGGAAGTTATGATAAATTCCTCTCAGCCTATAACTAGGAAAAATTAAAGGAACTTGTCATCAGAGCCATAATTCATTTTCTGATATCAATGAGCGTAACTCATTTAGTTCTTGGTATTTGTATACTTTTATATCATTCATTTCCATACCTGTATTTCTTTACTCATTAACTACCTTTACTAGCTTTCGTTAGTTAGCATGCCACTACAAACTGTGTCACTTGATAAAACTATCACATGATGCAGTGGGTGTTTACCTGTCACAAAATGCTGGTTTGTCTGGTAGTTACCTTGGCTTTAGCTATACTGTCTATTTGTCTGGTAGTTAGTATGTTTGATCTTGAAACAGTGACATTGATTCATTTCACTTCTTTGGAATGCATTCATTCTGACTTGTTGTCTTTGGAAAATAGAAGGATGCGACCTCCTTTTGAAGTATTTACTATGATAAAACTCTTAACAGTCTTTTATTTTTGTTCGATTGTTATGACAGTACTGAAGGACCACGATGAAATGAATTCTCTGGAATGTGACGAGTTGGTCCGCCTTCGGGTGATCGATTGCCTCCAAACCTTAGCCATCACCTTCAGGCAATGTCTTTTACTGTGCTTTCTCATTTCATTGAGTTTTTCTACATTCTTTCGAGGAAGAAGAAACGAGTTATATCAATAGGTTTGCTCATTAGAATGTGCATTCTTTACTCTCATTTTGGTTTAGATGATCAGCTATTTTCTTGTTGGATATTTCATTTGTTTACTATGATTAGCTAAATCCTGAAACAGGTTTACCAACAATCAATAGCAGCAGGCTGCATCCAGGATTGGGCAAGGGAGAGAATGCTAGTTCAAGTATTAGAGATGACTCTGATGACGTGAAGTGCAACAAATTATAAATGCTGAATTGCAAAAATGGCAGCAGAAAAGAGTACATATAATATACATACATCGCTTTATTCATTCATGCTACAAAGTTGGGAACCTAAAATCTGTCATGAGCTGTGATTATGTGAAAGATTATGAATTTGTCGCAATATTTAATACAGATTTTCAGCCAGCACCTGATTTCTTAAGGAAGACAATCCCACATTTTAAGGTATCTCTTTTCTTTTCATCTAAGGAAGTAGAAAGCGACATTTATGCTAAGTTGGACAGTATCAAGATTGAGAAGTGAAAGACATTATTTAACCTGATTGATACTCTGAAATGAGAACATTATTTTATTTTTATCATTCTTTTCTTGGCCATGGAGAAGCACTTGGAATAATTTTCAGATCCACGAAAGTTTTTTTCTTGGTATCTTGAAGACTAAGTTTTTGAAGAGCATTTTAAATGGTGCATATAGCCTTAGTGGCACGTGTTTGTATTCTATCTCGATTTTTTATTTCTTCTTGAATATTTTCTATAGGAGCATGATGTTGTAGCATTATCACAAGCTAGATGGTCCTTTGTAAATAAGGATGAAAACCTTCTCACATTCTCACATGCTGAGAACATAAACTTGACTTTCAATTTTGAAGTTGAACAGGAAGTTAATGTCATGTTTATCAATTTCTTTGGCTTCTATGGAACAGCTGGAGTATGGAGAATAAAAGCTCTTGAAGAGTCTGGTGGATGGTTGGAAAAAACTATTGTTGAGGCCATGGATGTTGCCGTTCGAGCTCACCTTTGTGGTTGGAAATTCATATTTCTCAAGGTTCAATGAAAGTTTATTTTTTTACTATTTGTTTTAATTTATTCTTATACAAATTCTTCTTGATAATGGATTCCATTGTAATTGTATGTACAGTGTTTTTGTGAACTGCCAGAATCTTATGAGGCCTATAAGAAACAACAACACAGATGACATTCAGGTCCAATGCAACTGTTTCGCTTAGTTTTTTTTGACATCTTTCATGCGAAGGTTAGTTCTTCTCCAGTATCCAAGCAAAGAATTTGAATTGACCAATTACTTGAAATTTTGGATCGATGCGCTTACTATATGACTGGTAAGTTTCTTTAAGAAGACTAATCATTTGATATTTTTTTCCTTCCTATTGAGGAAGTTGATATTGTCATTCTACTCGTACTCTATTCTCCGTAAAAGGTTGAAACCGCCAACTTAGCGGCCTCTATCGGCTTGTCCCATGACCATTGTGAGAGAGGTAAATAACGGAGGGCTCTATGAACTTTGACGTTATGACCAAGACATGTGGAGATCATCTGAATCCAGAAAAGGACTTTAGAACTCCTTCGGAATCGATCCATGCCTTATTCACAAGTATCGTCGTGCCTTAGCCACTACGCCATCACAGTGGAGACAAGAAATAATGTTCCAGCGACTCAGCTCATTCGTCAGAAGTAATTTTTTATTAATATAGAATACTAAATCTCATAGTTTCTTTCGTGACAAATATATGTTAGTTTCATGGCCAATAGTTTTTTTATTAATATAGTCCACATTGTCATATTTGTCAGTATTTTTGTGATTAATATTCACATTGTCATGTTTGTTAATATTTTGTGATTAATATTTCCATGTGGTGCTTAATATGATAATTATTTTGATAGGGTGGTGACTTTTCAAGACCTGATGGAGATGCGCCAGTGTCCATGATTTGACCGTAGAGCTCACAGCGACTATGGACCTCACTGGTTGTGTCCCGAATTGAGCTTCGGAGAGCACTATAAGAAAAATTCATTTTAGAGACCGAAAATCGATCTCTAAATGCATTAGTAACTATTTTAGAGATTGAATATTTCGGTCTCTAAATTTTAGGTCTCTAAATTTAGAGACCGAATATACTAAATTAGAAATCAACTTAACATTTAATCTCTAAATTTAGAAAAATATTTATAAAAAATCTGTACAATATTTCAATAATTAATATCAATATCAATATTTACTAATAACATCCAACACATATTTTCAATATAAATACTAATAAAATTTAATTTTATTAATATTTAAATATAGATAATTACAATACAAATATTAATTAAGTTTAATTTTATTAATATGCAGATGCACACAATTACAACATAAGCATCCAGTGAAGTTCATCCTTTGAAGACATTTTATAATCACCCTTCGACATTCCATCTCACACCATGACTTGATTATGATATCTTATGGAGCTTAATTCAGGGTGCATCGAGTGGGATCCATAGTTATGGTGAGCTCTACGACCATACCATGGACATTGCTACATTCTTATCACGTTTTGAAATGTCACTATTCTGTCAAAATAACTATTATGTCAAACAACACATAAAAATAAAATTTAATGAAAAACATAAATGAAGCATGAGATATTAGAATATGACAATATGAATAATATTAATCACAAATTAATGACAAATGTGACAATATGAATACTATTCACAAAAATAATGACAAATATATAATAATGTATATTATATTAATAAAAAATACTGACAACGAAACTAGTATATGTTGGAACTATAAAGTCTTATCAAAACAGTATTATATATCCAAAGAAAACATCGTGCACATTAGAATACTATTCCTAATCTTAACATGTCTGTTCAAGTTTGATTGCGTAGTTTCTTCTGATTTTAGCAATAGATTCCAAAGCTTCCGAGCTCTTTTGGCTGAATGCTATTTCCATTGGAATACTCTGACAATTCTTTTGTAGCCACGAGCTGGATAAAGAATGATAAAGATAAAATAAATGAATAAATACATTAACCAACCATTAAATCAACTATGTTGCTGGGCAAGGATGTGCACCAAGAATGTCATTTAAAGCATAAGTTGGAAATAGATTTCCATTTACGCGAATGGATATTCTGGTGAGCTCTGAAGGCTGTTCGCAACCATCAAGTACATCATCTAATACCTTCGTAAAAATAAAATAGAGGTAATGGAAATTAAGATGAGAGACTGAAGGAACACTCAACTAAGCAATTGCCGATCATAATACTACAAATGAGAATTTGCAAATCAATAAACAAACTTTGACTTCTAATCTTCTATAAAAGTCAAATTTATAGATGTTGCCTGCTCAAAGTTTTTTGCAGTTGCGACACAAAGATAGCCTGTACTTTTTCTCACAGCATATGCATTGATTAACTCATTAACTTGAGAATGAAAAATAACTTTTGCGACAAAGCTTTTCACATTAGCAAGATTGACCAAATATGTAAATCTCAACTGCCCAAAACAATTAAAAGTAAAAGGACCAGATCTACAAGAATTTTAACAATCCGTTAACGATAACCTAAAAATGTACTATCAAAGAGGGAGATTACCTTCTTGAGGGCGGCTTAGCACGATTGATTGGGCGGGGTCGGATTGACATGATACTATCAAAGATCTATACTATCTAATGGGATCTATGATCGTGGTGAGCTTCATTGCTAGACCATAGATACTGCTGCAACTCGACATCTTCATTCTTATACAAGTGACAAATATCATCTCAACAGATAAATCTGAATTGTGTTCATGTAATTTCCAATTCGGACTATTTTCTATATTTTCAACTTGACTGTGGAATAAAAAATTTCAACACTTAAAAAGTACAAATAAATCTAGGTGCGTGGATATATCAAAATCACTCTCTAGAGATTGTATCATTAAACATCTAATAAGCTCAAAACACGTGAAAGAAAAAAAAAATCAAGTTGACACAATCACAAACAATACATCAAAATCACTCTTTCAGAGATTGTATTAGTAAACATTTAATACTCCTCAGAACACAAGAATGTAAGAAATATAAATCACAGTCAATTTAACACTATTACAAAAAAACTTATATCAGGTAATTAAATGATTTGCGAACTAAATCATGATCTATAACCACACAATCCATCATGATTCTAATAATGATCTAGATAATCTAATGTTGAGTAAATGACCCTCAAGATTATCAAGTCATTTCTCTCTTTTTTTTTTATTTTTTTTTATTTACAAATGGTATCCAAGCTTCGTCTGACTAGTCCATTTGACGAACCGTGCCCTGTCCCACGGCCTCTGAAGAGTCTCCACCGGCCCACAAGGGTAAATCAGGATGACGCGCCGCCAAGTCGCCGTGAGTGATGTGTACATCAATTAGAGTCCGCACCCCACACCAACCTAAATTTGGAAACGCAAACCGCAGAACCCAGGATCGAACTATGATCCACACAGGACTACACGCTCTTACTGACGCGTTACATTCGGCTATCAAGTCATTTCTCTCATCCCCAATAGAGAGTATTTCTGTCTCTCCCCAATAAATCAAGTCACTTCTCTAATGTTGTGCAGGCCACCATCGTATTTCTGTCTCTTCCAAAAACAATTAAAAGAAGATAAATGTGGTAATATAGCTCATTCTAAAGTTCAAATTGACGATTAGGATTATTAAACGGTTTTCCGAGAGAAGGGTTTCATGGGTGCAAATTTTTCAAAGGAAGAACATTACAGTCCACGAAATTCTGCCATAAAGTGTCAAAATGTTAATGGATGGGGAAATGATTGAAAACAATGGAAATCATAATACCTGCAGCTTCATGTATTCCTTTTCCTTCTTCATTTCATGTATTTGTTGTGTGCGCACTTGCTTATAAATGGAAAGGAGCCATGGTTGTGAAGAAAAAGAGAATTGAAACACAAATGTTCTACAACCTCAACGAACACATTTCACAAAAATATATGATCAGAAATACAGAAAGCATCCTAGAAGGGGAATTCCACCTGATTTCTAAAATTCCTTCTTGAATATTCCTATTAACCAATCATTCATAACATTAAAAAAAAACTGATAACAAAGGAACTAATTTGTTACAAAGAATGAACTGTAGCAACCTAAACGCAACCACGCAAATCGATTACAAATGGCTATGTAACATAGCCCACAAATTCCTCAACGAATGCATGACACAGAGCACTCCAGATACCAAAACCCAATCAAGAGGAAGCAGAAGGAAGAGAAATCACATACCTATCGATGACTTCAGAATTGAATTGTGTATTTTGCGTGATGAGTTCATAACCAAGGTCACAGGGGCGGCTGGGGCATTGCGCGACCGAGGTTGTGGACGCGGCTACGACCTCGCATGACCAAAGTTGTTGGCGTGGTTGCGGCCTCACGTAACCGAGGTCCTGGGTGCGGATGTGGCCTTGTGCAAACGAGGTCTTGTATAAAAAAATAATATAAAATAGTTAGTTTATTGGTTGACGGCGGATTACAGTCAATTGATTTGTACATCAGTCGACGGATGCATAAATTAGAAATCGATTTTGAAATTGATTTCTAAATTAGATATCGATTTGTAAGTCGATCTCTAATTAGAGACTGATTTTCAAGTCGGTCTCTAAATTAAAAACAATCTATAATTAGAGATTGATTTTTAAATCGGCCTCTAATTAGAGATCGATTGAAAAGCAGTTTCTAATTGAAGATCGATTGAAAATCAATTTCTAATTAGAGATTGATTTTCTAAAATCGATCTCTAATTAAAGATCAATTTCAATCGGTCTCAAATTCAGGTTTTTTTTTATAGTGGATCATTGCAGTCAGACTATGGTGCGGGGCGAAACACTGTAGGATGACTATAAAGATCTTCCAAAGTACGAACTTCCCGGGATGTTTATATTATAATTGTGTATATGCGGATATTAATAAAATTAAATTTGATTAGGATTTATTTTGTAATTGTGTAAATTTGAATATTAGTAAAATTAAATTTGATTAGTATTTTATATTGTAATTGTGTGTATTTGAATGTTATTAGTAAATATTAAAATTAATATTGATTATTAAAATATTGTATATATTTTTTATAAATAGATTTCTAATTTTAAAGATTAAATTTGTATTCGGTTTTTAATTTAGAGATCGAATTAGAAATCGAATGTAAATTTTGTCCCTAACTTTAGAGATGGAATTAGTATTCAACTTCTAATTTAGTTATCAAATTTGGAGACCATACTCAAATTTGACCTCTAAATTAGAGATTGAATTCTAATTTGATCGCTTATTTAGAAATTCAAAATTTAAAGACTAAATATTATGGTCTCTAAAATTGATGCATTTAATTAAAGATCAATTTTCACGCTCTAATTTGATCTTTAAAATGAATTTTTCATGGTATATTTAGGATTTGTTTTTTTTCATAAGAGACTTTATGAAGTAGAATTCCAATCGGAGACATGAATATGCAGGTAACTTTCTTAAAAGACACATCTAATTTTCTATTTTCTCTAAATCATATCCGCTAGTTTGAAAATTCAAAGCCCTTATCTTCTCTTACATTCTCTTTATTCATGGTTAAAAAACATTAATTCTTTCACTCCAGATCACAAATTATGTTCATATATGAACTCTTCACACTACGAAGAATATATATCTTAGTTTGTGATTTGCAGTTATTTTGATTTATAAAGTCGTTTTAAGTCAGAATTATTTGATGAACGAAAACATTTCTAAAGACAGTAAAACTTTGATTTGTTCCATCGAATAAAAGGAATAGAATATGCATGTTTTACTGGAAAATTTTGCAGTTATCGTCCATGGAAGTTTTAAATAATAATCATCTCAATAAATCAAGCAAGCTCAAGGTTGTCGGAGGATAATATGGTGCTGAAGATGAAATATAGAGCTACATTAGCCTAGCAAAGCTGCTTTCAGTTTCAGAGGTACTTGATCCATTTTCCTTCCCTTTACTATTTTCTTCCTCTGTTAGAAAGCGGCATCTATAGCTACTTGAATCGTTGAAATCCTCAAGGGAAAAATCCTTTGGAGTCGAGATTAATAGCACTGAAGATGAAACATTACTAGACATGGACCGGTTAGCGCGATCAGTATATTTGTGTCTCCTTGGTATCTACACGAGCACCGCTGACATCACTCATCCCATGAGCACACTTTCGAAAAAACTCTTTTTTTTTTCCATCCATGTTGTAGTGCAAGTTACTATATATAAGGAGAGATTAGAAATTCTAATCTTTTTGGATTGACGTAATCTCACACAATCTTATCAAATAAGATCGTATTTATTATTTAATCACCAAGTCATATCTAATATGATATTTTCTCTTATTTTATTAAAATATGGATATAATCCATAGTCTCATTTGAAAAACTCAAACATATATTGAATTAATCTATTAATCCAATAAATTCGGATTTAATTAAATTAATCTAATAATCCAATATGTTTAAATCTGATTATATTAATCCATTAATCTAATAAGTTTAAATCTAATTATATTAATCCATTAATCTAATGAGCTTATGATCCAATAAGATTAACTAATTAATCTTAATTTAGACCGTAGTGAAACTTCGATTGTTATCCCAACAGAATCAACTCAAATGAAAGTACCTCAGGTTTGTTCTGGAGCATACTTCTAGTGTGGCTTTGGTGGACTATGTTAGATTTAATTGGATATTTAGTGTAATGGTATTGATCCAACCGTTGGGTCTAGTTAGCAAGTCCGATGACAATGGATGACTTAAACCAATGGAGCTTAGTATGAGACATGGACATTTTCCCATTTATATTTTTGACATACCTTTTTTGATTATCGTGGTATCTCTTCAAATAACTGATGTACCATTCTTGGTATCACAATACTGATTTAATTTCATCGGTGTCTTATCGAAGCATCTCTTCAAATAATTGATGTATCATTCTTAGTATCACATTACCTATTAATTTCATCGGTGTCGAGTTATCCCTCTGGATATCGACGTACTTTTTTGGGTGCATATTCATTTGGGTATATTCCCTTTCAGGTAAATTAATCTCTACATATAAGAGTATTAAAATCAAGATGAAAGCAAATCTTCTTTTCATAAGATGATATTGCCTTGCTTAGGCGCTTATAGTTTATCAATAAACAACTACCAATATACAACGACTTGCGACTCAAAATAAGAGCACTCTAAATTTCCAACTCTAGCAAACTTTCAAAACTTTGAAATTATTAAGACAAAGAGAAAAAAGAGTTCAAAGAAGAATTCACGACTTATGTTTTTAATTTTGAGTGAGTAGAATAAAAGTGAGATTTCTTTTATAAGAGGAAGAATTTCTCTTAACAAGTGAAGAAATTCTCCTTAAAAAATTCTTTTCATCCATTAATCAAGATTATAATTAATTAATTAAATTAATTATTATACAATTAATTGATTAATTATTTAATTAATACTATATGGATATTAATTAATGAAATGATAAATTAATATTAGGCCATGATTTGATTAATCTTTTCATTAATTAATTAATCTTAAACTATTAATTAGTCCTTTCAAAAATTAATTATGATTTTACACCATTCAATGATTCCATGCGAATTAACATTCACACCTACTTGAGTTAATGTCCATGTAATCTCATCCATGAACTCAACTTGTGTGTGAGCTAAACTTTCATCGGATCATATTAGATCAACTCTTCATTACTCAAATAATCATAGATATTAATTTCTCATTTACTCAAGAAATTAATTTATGACGATCCACTCGTAAAATAATCGCGCATATCCCTATATTCAATTTATTGGTTACTGAAATAATTTTCCAACAATCTCTCATATGAATGAAAATTATGGATAAATTTTAAGTCTCAAACAAGAATTTCAGTAGAAGACTATTGCATTGAGAAAGGTAGCTTGTGACTTAAAATCCTCTATAGTGGAATATGATCAGATTTACTTGGTTATCCAATGAATGTAGGAGATCCTTGGATGATTAGAGGGGGGGGTGAATAGCCTCTTGATTTCTACGCACAAGTTAGCGAAAGCAAAAATAACAAATAAAAGGAAATTGAGAGACAATGCAAACACGATATTTAACGTGGTTCGGAGATGATGCTCCTACTCTACGGCAATCCGTAAGGTGGATTAACTCTAATAATTCTCCACTAGAATCTCCTTTTGATGATTACACCAAGATGGAGAAGTCTTCTTACAATTCACTTTTCTTCTTACAAATGATAAAAAATAAGAATAGAGAAGAAGAGGTTTAGAACACTAAAATGTAGAGGATTCGTTGACCGCTAGAGGGGGGTGAATAGCGTTTCGATGCTCGATGGATTACGATCGTATTCGTCTCTACAAGTCGTGTTAGTGCAGTGGAATATATAGCAATAACAAAACAAGACAAATACAATTCACAACAAGAAATATAACGTGGTTCGGAACCGAATGGTTCATACTTCACAGATCAGGCTCTAAAAGCGCTAGCAATGCAAACACGCACTACTAATCACAATAACTCCTTCTCGACACAAGTTGAAGGTGGAGAAACCTCGTACAAATGATCTTACAACAGTAAGAAATAAATACAAGCAATTACAATAAGAAAATGCACTACAAGTAAAGGGAAAACACTTTACAATTGCCTTTGGATTGCTTTGTTAAATACTGAAAATTTAAAATATTAAATTAAATGGCCAAAGAATTAAGAAAATAATCCTAGAAATTTTTCGGGATTTTTAGGGAATTTTAGGAATTTTTTTGGATTTTTTTTTGGATTTAAACGGAGTTCGTACGAGATTATTACAGGGATAAAATAAAAAGGTTTTAGGTGGGGTCTATTTAAGGGGATTAATAGGTGATATTAACCTAAGGTTTCAAATACCTAAACCTAGGTTTGTTTTTCACCATCGCGATAATTTTTCTTTCCTCGCCGCACCCTACGTTTTTCCCCTCGTAGCGGTTTCCGTGAGAACTTCTTTTCTCCTCGCACGATCTCTTCTCCACCGATTCCCTTTTTCTTTCCCCGCGCCCGAAACCACCGCAACCAGCGCCTCTCCTCTTCTTCTTCTTTGCATCCGCGCCGCCCAAGTCCTTGCATCGGTCGTTCCTCCGCAAGCGCCAACGGACGTCGTCGCCTTCCCGGTGCTCAGGCCGCCGCGGGTTTGCAGCAACCGACGTGGGTGCCCTTTTCGCCACCATCTTTGCCTCTGAGCTGCCGCCCTCGCTTCAGATCAGCCACCGCTGCTAGCCTTCTTCCTCGCGTCGCCACCCACAGCATCGGCCGCTCCTCTGCACGCGCTGGTCTCCGCGACCACAGGACTGCCGCCGACCTCCTCGAGGCACCCCTCTTTCTTCGCAGCAGCCGACGCCTTCTCTGATGTCTTTCTAGCCGAGCATTGCAGGAGCAGGTTAGAGCAGTCCCTTTTTCCTATTTCGGACGACTGGGAGTAAGAGATTTTGGTTCGGTCGATTGTGTTTCGATGTGAGCGGGCTGTGAGGGTCGATTAGGGGGCTGTAAATTGGGGGTTTGGGTGTTAAAGTTGATTTCAATATTCCGATAGGGAGTTATTGGCCGGTTGTGAAGGAGGGGGTGGTTATAGAAGGTGTTTTGGGTTGTTCATAGGTTGTAAAAGGCTGTGGACCAGATTTATGGTCGATTTGGGCTGATTATGGTGTTTGAGGCGGTTGTGATTGGAGTTTGTTGTGGGTTGAGAGGGCTATACGAGTCCATTTGGGTGATGTCGGCTGTGCAGGGTTAGGTGTAGGAGTTTTGTGCAAGATTTAGGCTCGATTTGGGGATGGATATACTTTGGGTGTCGTACAAGTGTGATTGGACGAAAAGACCGACTGTGAAAGAGTTAGATAAATTAGTGGAATTGGAAATTGATTTGGGGTAATTGGGTTATGAACGAAATTGATTAAGTATTCGATTTGTTGGTGAATTTCATTTTTGTGTTTAACAATAGTTATGCTATATGCAGATTTCGGTCACGAGGCAGGTCCCCGATCATGACGATCTGGTTCTTTTTGCGGATATTTTATTAGGCGGGTATTTTGACTTATCTTTTAGATATAGTCAAGTTGATATGCTAGTTAGGATAGCTTACAATAATTTTCATGTTTATATGCCTAGTATATTTTTGGTGTCTACTTGAAACATGCAAGTGATAGGTTATGATTATATCTTCCCTGTTATATTTGGATCATATTTACTTGGATTATAGATATGTACATATTGATTGTGCATATTATTCGGATAGGTATTTTTAGTTGGATCTACATGCTTTAGTATCATGCACCATCTTGCATGATTGCATGCTGGCTGGACGAGGTTCCTTTATAGTTAAGCCCGCAGCCAGTTACATGACCTGCACACACTGCCACTCATGGGTTAGTGGTACATCAGGAGGGTGTGTGCAGTTGCTCTGTCAGGCTCCGCTGGTCCGCTCATGGGTAGCGATGAGGCAGCGTGGTAGCGGGCAGAGATCCATCCTCTGGTCTATGACACTGGAAGATGAGAGCTCAGCTCCCCCACTCTGTTTGGGGCAGGAGGATAGGTGTACTCCGACAACATCCTGTCCACTCGGTCACTCAGGAGCAGTGATGGCAGAGTGCATAGTTGTCATAGCCCTACCCACTCGGCTTCACCATCGCGTGTGAAGCGGCTGACTGGCGTCAGGGGTGACCATGTCATTTGCACGGCATGCACTTTGCACGGATCACATTTGTATTGTGTTTGCTACATTTTTATTGATGCCTTGGATGTTGCATATGATTGTCATGCATACAGGATACATATTTATATATGGTGATGACTTTATCTCTTATAGTAGGGCACATGCTCCTATATCAGGGTAGGAGATTCAGGTGAGTATAGTCCTTTTGCATTTCTTTCTTGCTTACCCTATATGTGAGACTGTACTAGCATGATTTTTATTGTTAGCTATATCTTACTTGCATATCGACTATATCCGCTGAGTTCTTTGAACTTATCTCGTTGATTTATATCTATTTCAGGATGAAGCTGTCAGGAGAGTGCAACTGTCAAACCCCACTCATCGTGAAAGTTCTATTTGTTATTTGTGTTTCGGTTTTGGATATTTTGATTAGAATATATGTTTAGGACTGAAGTTGGATATTTGTACCTGTGGATGTTTTGGTATGTCCTTAGGGACCTTTGATTGGATTTATTTCGATTGGTTTTGGTTGGGTATTCCTGCCCAGATGGCAGAAGGGGTAAGTCTAGTTATGTAGACTGTTTACCTTTTTCTTTGATAGTTGGCCAGAGGTCTAATTTATTATCTGCGTGGGTTGTTTGGATTCTGATCGTGTTGACCGATGTATAGTGGTCATGTAGGCCTTGTATAAAAATTGGTATTGTCACACGTACAGGGGAGATGCTATCGGATTTTTGACTGGTGGGGACTCCTTCGGAGCGTGACAATTTATTTGGTATCAGAGCCCTAGGTTTTTGAGTTCCTAGGGGTTTTTGGATTTTTCGGAGTTCACCATGTTTTGGCAGGTTTTTGCGAGGCAATCTGGAAATTTTGGATTTATATGGATTTCCGACGATTTTTATGTTTCGGAAATTCGAGGATTTTTGACGAGGCCAATTTGGGGTTTTGGCGGTGACGGGACCTCTCCTGGCGGCGAAATAGGTATGCTGGAAAATTTTATATGTTTTTTTTACTTCTAGTAATATCTGCATTCATTTAACATATATGAGACGAGGTGGACGTGCTTCTGCGCCAGGACGTGGTGTGGGACGGCCACGCCAGAGGACCCTGAGATCTTTGGCAATAGAGTTGCCAGGAAGATCTACTAAGGACGAGCTTATTGATCAGGGTCAGATTCCACAGGGTGCTGCGGGAGTTGTGGATCCTCAGTCCTCGGCGGATCCTCCTCCCGAGATACCCACTGTCGGGGTATCCGATGTACCAGCGGGAGACCCTACTGCTACACATCAGACACCCCCATCAGAAGGGTCTGCTACTACAGACCCGACAGGCCCATAAGTGGAGCCAGTCAGCCCTCACTCAGTATCGGCCCCTACTTATCCTATTGATGTAGCTGCGACACGAGCTCGGATTCTAGGATTAGCAAAGTCAATGAAAAGCCGGTTCACTTTATTCAGTGGAGAGACTGATCCGGTCATGGCTCAGTCTTGGATCGAGACGATGGAGCGTACCTTCTACTATATGGTCTGCTCCGAGTGGGAGAAGGCAGAGTTGGCGGCCTTCCATTTACGAGGCGAGGCCGAGATCTGGTGGGATATGCAGTGCTCGATTATCGGCGAGCAGCAGATTACCTGGGCGAGATTTAGAGAGGCTTTTGAGAGCCAGTACTTCCCACGGGCATATCAGATGATGTGACGTCAGGATTTTATGAGTCTACGACAGAATAATCGCTCAGTGATGGATTATAATATAGAATTTAATATGTTAGCCAGGTTTTGTCCAGAATTAGTTACTGAGGATAGGTCACGCATGATGCAGTTTGTTCAGGGACTAGATGAGCATCTCCAAGTCAAGATGGCAGGATTTGAAAGTTCTTCCTACCGAGAGGCATTGGATAAAGCTTTGTTGATCGAGTCGGCTCAACAGAGGGTCAATACTGACAGGAAGAGGAAATAGACCGAACGAACCACAAGTCAGACCCAGCAGTCACAGACTACTAGACAACAGCAAAGTGGCCACAGCTAGTCGAGTCAGAGTCATTCTGGGGCATCTAGCCGGCCTCAGAAATCAGGACGATCTTCAGCTAGGCCCTCCCAGTCTTCTCAGCAGAGCCGGAGGCTACCCACTAGTGACTCCCACTGTACTCGTTGTGGATCGAGAGAGCATATCGTCTCAGCCTGCACCTTGGGATAGTCAGTTTACTATTATTGCAAATTGCCTGGACACCTGAGCCGAGATTGTTCGTTGAAGGCTCAGCATGTGGCTTCCGGGGTTTCTATCCAGGGAGGACCATTGTGTCAGTCTGGGACTCAGAGAGGGGGCCAGACAGCCAAACCTTCGCAACACCTACAAAGGACAGCTCCCCCTTCAGGAGTCACCTATGACATTCATGGACGCAGCATCACATCGACATAAAGATCAGCCCGCCATCGTTCGTAACTACCGCAGCCTTCATACCACCTACGCATCAACCTTCCTATCAGCCTACGTATCCCCCTTCATATCAGTCACAGGTCCAGACACAGCCACCTCTGGCAGTGATACCACCTCCACCTCCACCGGAGACTGGGCAGATTCATGCGATTACCAGAGAGGATGCGCAGCGAGCCAACAAATCTATTTTTCGTGGTACGGTTTCAATTTATGCATTTTCAGCTATTATGCTAATACCGGTAGTTCGCATTCGTTTATTTCTCGTACTTTTATGAGAGAGATTGGTAGATTACCTACTAGCAGATCAGAGAGATTAGTCGTCTCCCTACCGTCTGGCGATACATTGGACGTTACCCAGGAGGTCCGAGGTTGTCCCTTAGATTTCGGTAACATCATCCTTATTGTAGATTTATTGGTACTCGACATGGCCGAGTTTGATATTATCCTTGGCATGGATTGACTGTCAGCATATCATGCCACTGTGGATTGCCAGACGTGGGTGGTCACATTCCTACCTCCGAACCAACCCTCGTGGGATTTCACTGGCATCCGGGATGATGGCATATCAACCATTTCTGCGATTCAGGCTCAGAAGCTTTTATTGCACGGTTGTCAGGGTTTTCTATTATCTATGATCAATGTAGAAGACAGTGGTGACTCTCAGATCACGGACATTCCTATTGTCCGAGAATATCCAGATGTCTTTCCAGAGGAGTTACCTGGCCTGCCTCCCAGAAGGCAAGTGGAGTTCACGATTGAGTTAATTCCTGGGACGTCGCTAACATCGAAAACTCCTTATCGTATGGCCCCAAGAGAGTTGGACGAGTTAAAGATTCAGCTCCAGGAACTTTTGGACAGGGGTTTTATTCGCCCTAGTGTATCTCCCTGGGGTTCTCCGGTTCTCTTCGTGAAGAAGAAAGATGATTCGATGAGATTATGCATCGACTACAGGCAGTTGAATGTCGTTACTATCAAGAACAAATATCCCCTGCCACGTATTGAGGACTTGTTTGATCAGCTCAAAGGTACATCAATCTATTCTAAGATTGATCTGCAGTCCGGATATCATCAATTAAGGGTTAGAGACTCAGACATTCAGAAGACAGTGTTCCGTACCACATATGGACACTATGAGTTTTTGGTAATGTCATTTGGGCTTACCAATGCTCCAACGGTATTCATGGATTTGATGAACCGTGAATTTATGGATTTCCTAGATCGGTTCGTCATTGTTTTTATCGATGACATTCTGGTCTATTCTCGTTCCGAGGAGGAACACACGCAACATCTTCGTCTTGTTCTCGATAGGCTCCGACAGAAGTGACTATATGCGAATTCAATAAATGCGTGTTTTGGTTACACTCAGTCGGTTTTCTGGGACATGTGGTTTCGAGTAGAGGTATTTCCTGACTCATAAGATCGAGGTCATTACTAGCTGGGAGCAACCAAAAATCGCTCAGAGGTTCAGCTTCCTAGGCTTACTTATTACAGACGGTTCTTGAGGGTTTCTAGCATTGCTATGCTATTGACACGCCTTACTGTGAAGGGCGGAAGTTCACGTGGATGAGGCGCAGACTAGTTTTCGTGAGTCAAGAGGAGATTGGTGTCAGCACCGATTCTGGTATTGCCATCAGGGGACGACGGTTTCGTTCTTTATACCGATGCATCTCTGCAGGGTTTAGGCACAGTACTGATGCAACACGGCAGAGTGGTCTCTTATGCTTCTCGCCAATTGAAGGATCATGAGAAAAACTACCCAGTACATGATCTAGAGTTAGCCGCTATTATCTTTGCCTTGAAGATTTGGAGGCATCATTTATATGGTATTAATTTTGAGATTCTTACTGATTATAAGAGTCACAAATATCTGTTTACGCAGAAGGAACTCAATCTCCGACAGAGGAGATGGATGGAGTTCCTGAAGGATTATGATTGTACCATTAGCTACCACCCAGGGAAAGCCAATGTGGTTACAGATGCACTTAGCCGGAAGTCCCGAGGGACTTTAGCTTACTTCCGAGTTTTAGTCACAGATTTGATTCAGGGTTTCTCTGAGTTGAGCCTTGAGGAGCAGGGATCGACAAAGCAGGGCGTTCTGGTTACCATGGTTTCTCAGTCGTCTATCTAGATGAGAGTTCGGGAGGCTCAGGCTAGTGATCAACATTTACAGTTCATTGGTAGTCAGATAACTTCTGGACAACAGACTAAGTTCACCCGCGATGATGAAGGTATAATTTATTTCCAAGGCAGATTATGCATACCTCAGCCTCACCCAGTTATGGAGGAGTTACTACAGGAGGCTCATCGCTCTTGATTTGCGATCCACCCAGGCGGAACCCGCATGTATCGAGATTTAAAGCGTTTGTATTGGTGGAACGGCATGAAGAAAGACATCGCGGATTTTGTAGCTAGATGTCTGATTTGTCAGCAGGTAAAGACTGAGCACCAGAGACCAGCTGGATTACTTCAGAGGATTCCTATTCCCGAGTGGAAGTGGGATCACATTACCATGAATTTTGTGGTGGGTTTGCCTAGGACACGTCAAGGCCATGACGCAATTTGGGTAGTCGTTAACCGACTAACTAAATCCGTGCACTTCTTATCGATTCGGAAGACCGACACTCTGGATCGTTTGACAGAGCTATATTGTCGGGAGATCATCAGATTGCATGGTGTTCCTTTCAGCATTATATCAGATAGAGATCCCCGGTTCACGTCCCAGTTCTGGCAGAGTCTGCAGCAGGCCTTAGGCACGCAACTTCATTTTAGTACTGCTTTCCATCCGCAGACAGATGGATAGTCTGAGTGGACCATTCATACACTAGAGGATTTGCTGAGGTCCTGTGTTATAGATTTCGGAGGCAACTAGGAGGATCATTTGTCGTTAGTGGAATTCGCCTACAATAACAGCTATCATTCGGCTATCCAAATGGCCCCGTATGAGGCATTGTACGGTAGACAGTGTCGTACACCCACCCTCTGGGAGGAGGTTGGGGAGGCCCAGTTGCTAGGACCCCAGAGAGCTCAGCATGAGGTAGAGTTGGTCCGTACTATCAGACGTAGGATGGCAGAGGCGCAGGATCGCCAGAAGAGTTATGCAGATCGTAGACGGAGACCTTTGGAGTTCTCTATTGGTGAACATGTATTCCTGCGAGTTTCACCCACGAAAGGGGTGAAGAGATTTGTGTTAGGATCTTTGTAACGGCTAGAAGGGGGTGAATAGCGGTTAACCGTTTGTAGATGGAATTCGATCTCGTTTGTGTCTACAATTTCGTTAGCGTAGCGGAATATAGATAATGATAACAATAACGAAATAGACAATTACACACGAACACAAGGATATAACGTGGTTCGGAACCGCACGGTTCCTACTCCACGGATCGAGCTCTACGAGCTCTAGTGATGCGCATGCAACCACTAATAAACACTCCTTCTCGGAACAATCCGGAGGCGGAGAAACCTCGTACAATAATGATTACAACAATAATCAAATGAATACAAGCAAATACAATAAAATATAAATGCAAGTAAAGAAAAACACTTTATAAGAGCTTTGGATTGCTTGATCTTTGATTGCCTTGGACTAGCTTTGAAGGACTGGAAAGCACTAACTTCCCCCTTCAATTTCGCTCAAGAGAATCGCTATCTTTTCTTTCATCACGAGCTCCTTTTATAGCTTCAACCTGTGCTGGAAAAGGTCGATCAGTCGACTGCTCGGGACCATCAGTCGACTGATAACACTGTTGCTGTGAGACAACGGTGTAATCCACGCTGGAAAAATCCAACGACTATGACATCAGTCGACTGATCATGACCATCAGTCAACTAATGAGCCATCACTGATCGCCGCCCCGATCAAGTGAGACTCCATTCTGCGTGGCCGAAAATCCGAGCATCGGGCCGACCGATCACATGATCGGCCGATCGCCATCTATCACCGCCGACCGCCTATGGTGGCGATCGCTAGGCTACTTCCCGCATAAACCCTAGTTGACTCGGCCGATCATATATGGCACTGGGCCGACCGGCGCACACCTCAAACATGAGGTTTTAACCCAAGTATGGTGTCCCCATACTTGCTAGACCATCCTTAGCCTAGACCTAAGCCTTCTAGCTACCTCCATCAGCCTCACGCCTCTCGGATCCCTCCAAGTCATCCATGACTTGTTCATCCATCGCGCTAGCATTCAGGTGCTTCCATCAGCTATGTCATGCTAATGGTGTCTACACCGCCAAGGCACATTGGACTTACGCCGCCAAGACTCCGCTTGGACTTTACGCCACCAACCATTGGACTTATGCTGCCAAGACTCCCGCTTGGACTTTACGCAGCCAATATCAAACCCCTTGGACTTCTCATGCCAAGACTCAAGCTTGGACTTTCCCTTGCCAACCCATGTTGGACTTCTCAAATGCCAAGATCATGCTTGGACTTTCCCTTGCCAACCCATGTTGGACTTTTACATTGTCAAGGCCCATGCTTGGACTTTTCATGTGCCAAGTGTCCCACTTGGACTTTTCATGTCAAGTACTCAAGACTTGGACTTTACCAAATGCCAAGTGTTCCACTTGGACTTTCCATGCCAAGTACCCAAGACTTGGACTTTCCCATGACAATTACATTGTCATATGTTTTTGTCGAACATCAAAACATCACTCGAGTCAAACTCGAGTCCTGGGCCGATTGCACCAACAATCTCCCCCATTTTGATGTTTGACAAAAACCAAACACATCATTGAGTTAGAACACTAACTCAAATCCCTTACCAATTATCCCAAATTGGTGATCCCAAATATCAAACAAATTCTCCCCCTTTTTGACATACATCAAAAGGTTATCTCTCCAAGGAGGTCAATGTCTCATGGTCCCAATGAGATCTTACAATCTCCCCCTTGATCTAAAAATACCTAGGATGTCTACCATCTTCCTAGTGATAAGTCCCATATCACTCAAGAGAGGCAATCCTATACACTCTCCCAATTTCCAAATTGGGTTTCTAAAAATCCATCAATTTTCTCAATTGATAACATTCTCCCCTTCAAGAAGAAAGAAAAAAAACACATCCATCACTCCAAGATGGATACCTCCCCCTAAAGGCTTGCTCCCCCTTTGACCATTGTACCACCAATGTCCTTGGGAAGTCCCTAAGCCAATAGGAACTCTAAATTAAGGTTAGAAATTCAACATTGAACTTCCCAACACCTTAAAATTGATACAAACCCTAAACACCTCTCCTAATCCATATCCAATGAATTTTCACCCTTCATCATGCTTCCCAAAGCATATCCTAGGGTTAGGAGTGGTTAGGGACCTTAACCGTAGCTGAACACTGCTAGCAACCAAACCTAGTTTTCCGAATCAGCCTTGAAGTCGACTCTCACTACCGATCGTCACATTACATCGATCGCCACTAAGTCATTGATCGATAATCAAAATCTCGATTTTCAGTTATCAGAAACGAAATTCAAAAAGTCATAAGTAATTCTACGTATATCGAAAAATCATGAAATTTGATACGTATATTACTTATAGTCATTACAATGGGTGAAAAATATTTGAAAATTATTTTACCCATAAAATACCGAAATTGATACAAAATCCAAAAGTGACTAAAAACTTTAAAGTTTAAGCTCACTTTGTATCAATCTCATCAATGGTGATTGCTATCAAAAGATAGACTTCACCAAGGTTTTTCAAAATGATTTTAAAAAGTTTTCAAAACCTTATTTTGGATCATATTCCTTGGGCTCTAAGTACATGACTTGTACACAAGCTTTCCCAATGATCCACAAATGAGTTAAGATGAGTTTGGGTTCAACTAGATGCAAAAACTATACACCTTGAACTTAACTCATATCCTAGCATCTCACATGTATCTAAGGTATATAAATACACATACATGTCAATTGGATGTGAGATGTGGGTTTTGTTCTTCCTAATACTAGGGTTTCATGCATTTTTCTAGGCAACTCTACTTGATTCCCTTATAAATGGGACTCCAAGTCATGTCATTGTCCTTAGTTCAATTTTAATCAATTAAATGCATGAAATGATCATGGCATAAAGATAGAAATAATTAAGCATGGCCAATGATCATGATGTCATGGCATATGATAAAATCTAAAAACACATGACATTGGTCCTTAATCCCTAAGCATAATCATGACATATAAAATGATTAAGAATAAACATGATGTCATGACATGGCATATGACAAGCAAATCATGGCAAGTAAGAAGTATAGGTATGAGTATACCTAAATTTTAATATTAATTGCCATTTGATATAATTAAATATATTTTGCCATATTATCACTAATCTCCCTAGTGTGCCAAAAACCCAAAATGGCACACTAACCTCTAAACCTAAATTGTGCCAATTTGATGATTTTATCAAACTTTTCAAATAATATTGGCACATCCTAAAATCTTTTAGGATTAAAGCTCAAATGTATTTCCAAGGTAACCATAACCTTAAAAATAACCTAAAATGTCACCTTTGCCATGGTTGAGTTAACTACCCATCCAATCAAGGTTGGCACACCCTAACCCCATCTTAGCGTGAATCAATCACGCTCCTAGGAACCCAAAACCTATTTGAGCTCCTTGGGTTAACTAGGTATTCCTTAGGGATAACCTCCCTAGATACCTTCCTAATGACCCTTCTAGGCATATTAGTCTTGGTCATTTGGGTCTTACCTAGGTTGACTCTAGGGGTAACTCCCCTTGCAACCTTCTTAGTGGCCACCCTAGATTTCCTAGAAACCTTAGCCACTAGGCACAAACTATGGTTACTCTTAGGGATAGCTTCCCTAGTAACCTTGGTCTTCTTATACCTAGTTTGTGTTCCATAATCAAATGGAACACTATGGTAAGCCACCTTAGGCTTAGGTTTGTGACCCAAACCTTGCTTGCCCTTGGTTGACTTTTGACTTTGAGGTCCTAGGTGTTGACTTTGAGATCTAGACCTAGACTTTTGATCATTAGACCCTTTAAATTGAGTTTGTATATTCCTAAGGATCTTTTCTAGTTTCTCAAGCCTTGATCTCAAGACTTGATTTTCCTTTTCTAGTTGCCCAATTGTAGAATTTTGATTTAATCCTTGGGCACTGGACTTCCTAGGCATATGCCTAGTCCATTTAGGATTGAAACCTAGGTGTTCTCCTATTTTCTTGATAGATTCCCTAGGCAAAATATTTTTAGGGACATTAGTCCCAAATTTCTTCTTATTTCCTAAGTGGACACTCTTAGCACCTAAACAAATATGTCTATTATTTCTAGCATGCTTTTCATGTACAATAGCAAGACTATTAAAATTATTCATACCATGCTTCTTATCCCTAGAAATTGAAGGTGCATTAATAAATTTTACCTTAGGGTTTGCCTTGGAGGCTCCCCCTACATGTGTAGCTCCCTCTTTGGTCTTTTTGCTCCCCCCTAGGACATTGATTCCTATAATGTCCTTTTGAATTGCACTTGAAGCATATGATGTGCTCCTTGCCTTTAGATGTTGGGGAACCGACATCCTTGACTTTTGGTGCCGGTGGAGCTTTCCTAACCTTCTTTGGGCATTTGCTCTTGTAATGCCCAAATTCCCTACACTCAAAACACATGATATGATTTTTATTAGAAATTGATGTGTTTGAGTTACCTAGTTCGGTGGTGAGGATCTCTTGAGCTTGTTCTTCCTCTTGACCGGATGTAGATGTTACTTCTTGTTGCTCCGGTGTTGAGGATGCTCTAATCCCCTCAATCCTAGAAGTGGATACTTCTTCCACTTCTTCCACCTCTTCTTTCTCCGATCCGGAGGTTGATTCCTCACTTTCTTGTGAGGATGATGATGATTCTTCTTCGGTCTCCTCCTCTTTCAAGTCTTCTTAGACTGATTCGGGATTGTCGTGGAACTTGATCAACTTGTTCCACAACTCCTTGGCATCCCTATAGCTTCCTAATCTAGACAAAATGTCGTTAGGTATCAAATTAGTCAACATTTTTGTTACCTTAACGGTTGTCTTGAATTTTTCCCATTGCTCCTCGGTCCATCGCTTCATTTTGAGGATTTCACCGTTCTCTCCTCTCGGAGCATCAAAACCTATAGTCACGGCAAACCAATTTTCAATATTTGTCATTAGAAAATATTCCATCCTACCTTTTCAATATGCGAAATGTTCGTGGTTGAAGGAAGGTGGAATGTTGACGTCGTCACCCAATTTTTCTTGGAAATCCATATTCTTCCCTCTAGCTTCTTGACTCCGGGTTGTTAATCCGTAGAAGAGCCCCGGGCTCTGATACCAATTGTTAGGATCTTTGTAACGGCTAGAAGGGGGTGAATAGTGGTTAATCGTTTGTAGATGGAATTCGATCTCATTCGTGTCTACAATTTCGTTAGCGCAGTGGAATATAGATAATGATAACAATAACAAAATAGACAATTACACACGAACACAAGGATATAACATGGTTCGAAACCGCACGGTTCCTACTCCACGGATCGAGCTCTACGAGCTCTAGTGATGCGCATGCAACCACTAATAAACACTCCTTCTCGGAACAATCCGGAGGCGGAGAAACCTCGTACAATAATGATTACAACAATAATCAAATGAATACAAGAAAATACAATAAAATACAAATGCAAGTAAAGAAAAACACTTTACAAGAGCTTTGGATTGCTTGATCTTTGATTGCCTTGGACTAGCTTTGAAGGACTGGAAAGCACCAACTTCCCCCTTCAATTTCGCTCAAGAGAATCGCTATCTTTTCTTCCATCACGAGCTCCTTTTATAGCTTCAACTCAGGCCGGAAAGGTCGATCACCGACCGCCGAGACCATCGATCGATCCGATAACACTGCATTCTTTGTGAGACAACGGTGTAATCCACGCTGGAAAAATCCAACGGCTATGACATCAGTCGACTGATCATGACCATCAGTCGACTGATGAGCCATCACTCGACTGCTTGTCTCAGCAGTCGAGTGAGACTCCATTCTATGGCCGAAAATCCGAGCATCAGTCGACTGATCACATGATCACCGATCGCTGCTCTGTCACCGATCGATCAGTGGCGATCGCTAGGCCACTTCCCGCAGTCAAACCCTAGTTGACTCAGGCCAGTCGACTGCCATATGACACCAGTCGACTGGCACACCTCAAACATGAGGTTTTAACCCAAGTATGGTGTCCCCATACTTGCTAGACCATCCTTAGCCTAGACCTAAGCCTTCTAGCTACCTCCATCAGCCTCACGCCTCTCGGATCCCTCCAAGTCATCCATGACTTGTTCATCCATCGCGCTAGCCTTCAGGTGCTTCCATCGACTATGTCATGCTAACGGTGTCTACACCGCCAAGGCACATTGAACTTACGCCGCCAAGACTCCGCTTGGACTTTACGCCGCCAACCATTGGACTTATGCTGCCAAGACTCCCGCTTGGACTTTACGCAGCCAATATCAAACCCCTTGGACTTCTCATGCCAAGACTCAAGCTTGGACTTTCCCTTGCCAACCCATGTTGGACTTCTCAAATGCCAAGACCATGCTTGGACTTTCCCTTGCCAACCCATGTTGGACTTTTACATTGCCAAGGCTCATGCTTGGACTTTTCATGTGCCAAGTGTCCCACTTGGACTTTTCATGCCAAGTACTCAAGACTTGGACTTTACCAAATGCCAAGTGTTCCACTTGGATTTTTCATGCCAAGTACCCAAGACTTGCACTTTCCCATGACAATTACATTGTCATATGTTTTTGTCGAACATCAAAACATCACTCGAGTCAAACTCGAGTCCTGGGCCGATTGCACCAACAATTTGACCTCCGAGGTAAGCTAGCTCCTAGATACATCGGTCCGTTTGAGATTTTGGAGAGGATCGGAGCAGTCGCTTATCGCTTAGCGCTACCATAATCTTTGACAAATATTCATGATGTGTTCCATGTGTCCATGCTGAGGAAGTATGTGCCAGACTCTACACATATTCTGTCAGATGTGTCAGGTTCCATTCAACCTGATGCTACTTACGCAGAGGTTCCGGTACAGATTTTGGACCACAAGGAACGACAGTTGCGGAACAAGGTTGTGCAACTTGTCAAGGTCGGGTGGAGTCACCATACGGATGAGGAGGTTACATGGGAGCCTGAAGAAAAGATCAGAGCTCAATACCCCCACCTGTTTACTTATGGTATGTGAAATATATTTTTCAGTACTTATAGTATTTCTTACTCGTTATGCATCTGAGTAGGAAATTTGGGGACCAAATTTTTATTAGTGGGGGAGAATGTTAAATACTGAAAATTTAAAATATTAAATTAAATGGCCAAAACATTAAGAAAATAATCCTAGAAATTTTTTGATATTTTTAGGGAATTTTAGAAATTTTTCTGGAATTTTTTCTAGATTTAAACGGAGTCCGTACGAGATTATTACGGGGATAAAATAAACAGGTTTTAGGTGGGGTCTATTTAAGGGGATTAATAGGTGATATTAACCTAAGGTTTCAAATACCTAAACCTAGGTTTGTTTTTCACCATCGCGATAATTTTTCTTTCCCCACCGCACCTTATGTTTTTCCCCTTGCGGCGGTTTCCGCGAGAACTTCTTTTCTCCTCGCACGATCTCTTCTCCACCGATTCCCTTTTTCTTTCCCCGCGCCCGAAACCACCGCAACCAGCACCTCTCCTCTTCTTCTTCTTCACGTCCGCGCCGCCCGAGTCCTTGCGTCGGCCGTTCCTCCGCAAGCGCCGATGGACGTTGTCGCCTTCTCGGTGCTCAGGCCGCCGCGGGTTTGCAACAATCGACGTGGGTGCCCACTTCGCCACCGTCTTTGCCTCTGAGCCGCCTCCCTCGCTTCAGGTCAGCCATCGCTGCTAGCCTTCTTCCTCGCGTCGCCACCCACAGCGTCGGCCTCTCCTCTGCACGCGCTGGTCTCCGCGACCACAGGACCGCTGCCGGCCTCCTTGAGGCACCCCTCTTTCTCCGCAGCAGCCCACGCCTTCTCTACTGTCTTTCTGGCCGAGCGTCGCAGGAGCAGGTTAGAGCAATCCCTTTTTCCTATTTCGAACGACTGGGAGTAATGGATTTTGGTTTGGCCGATTGTGTTTCGATGTGAGCGGGCTGTGAGGGTCGATTAGGGAGCTGTAAATTGGGGGTTTGGGGTGTTAAAGTTGATTTCGATATTCCGATAGGGAGTTATTGGCCGGTTGTGAAGGAGGGGGTGGTTATAGAAGGTGTTTTGGGTTGTTCATAGGTTGTGGACCGGATTATTGGTCGATTTGGGCTGATTATGGTGTTTGAGGCAGCTGTGATTGGAGTTTGTTGTGGGTTGAGAGGGTTATACGAGTCCATTTGGGTGATGTCGGCTGTGCAGGGTTAGGTGTAGGAGTTTTGTGCAAGATTTAGGCTCGATTTGGGGATGGACATACTTTGGGTGTCATACAAGTGTGATTGGACGAAAAGACCGACTGTGAAAGGGTTAGATAAATTAGTGGAATTAGAAATTGATTTGGGATAATTGGGTTATGAACGAAATCGATTAAGTATTCGATTTGTTGGTGAATTTCATTTTTGTGCTTAACAATAGTTATGTTATATGCCGGTTTCGGTCACGAGGTAGGTCCCCGGTCGTGACGATCTGGTTCTTTTTGTGGATATTTTATCAGGTGGGTATTTTGACTTATTTTTTAGATATAGTCAAGTTGATATGCTAGTTAGGATAGCTTGCAATAATTTTCATGTTTATATGCCTAGTATGTTTTTGGTGCCTACTTGATACATGCATGTGATAGGTTATGATTATATCTTCCCTGTTTTATTTGGATTATAGTTACTTGGATTATGGATATGTACATATTGATTGTGCATATTATTCGGATAGGTATTTTTAGTTGGATTTACATGCTTTAGTATCATGCACCATCTTGCATGATTGCATGCTAGCTGGACGGGGTTTCTTTATAGTTGAGCCCGTAGCCAGTTACATGGTTTGCACACACTGCCACTCATGGGTTAGTGGTACATCAGGAGGGTGTGTGCAGTTGCTCTGTCAGGCTCCGCTGGTCCGCTCATGGGTAGCGATGAGGCAGCATGGTAGCGGGCAAGGATCCCTCCTCTGGTCTATGACACCGGGAGATGAGAGCTTAGCTCCCCCACTCTATTTGGGGAAGGAGGATAGGTGTACTGAGACAACATCCTGTCCACTCGGTCACTCAGGAGCAGTGATGGCTGAGTGCACAGTTGTCATAGCCCTACCCACTCGGCTTCACCATCGCGTGTGAAGCGACTGACTGGCGTCAGGGGTGACCATGTCATTTGCAAGACATGCACTTTTCACGGATCACATTTGTATTGTGTTTGTTGCATTTTTATTGATGCCTTGGATGTTGCATATGATTGTCATGCATACAGGATACATATTTGTATATGGTGATGACTTTATCTCTTATAGTAGGGCACATGCTCTTATATCAGGGTAGGAGATTCAGGTTAGTACAGTTCTTTTGCATTTCTTTCTTGCTTACCCTATATGTGAGATTGTACTGGCATGATTTTTATTGTTAGATATATCTTACTTGCATATCGACTATATCCGCTGAGTTCTTTGAACTTACCCCATTGATTTATATCTATTTCAGGATGAAGCTGTCAGGAGAGTGCAACTGCCAAACCCCACCCGTCGTGAAAGTTCTATTTGTTATTTGTGTTTATAGTTTTGGATATTTTGATTAGAATATATGTTTAGGACTGGAGTTGGATATTTGTACCTATGGATGTTTTGGTATGTCCTTAGGGACCTTTGATCGGATTTATTTCGATTGGTTTTGGTTGGGTATTCCTGCCCAGATGGCAGAAGGAGTAAGTCTAGTTATGTAGATTGTTTACCTTTTTCTTTGATAGTTGGCCAGAGGCCTAATTTATTATCTGCGTGGGTTGTTTGGATTCCGGTCGTGTTGACCGATGTATAGTGGTCGTGTAGGCCTTGTATAAAAATTGGTATTGTCACACGCATGGAGAGGAGATCTGGATTTGATCAAGCGGGGACTCCTTCGGGGCGTGACATGCTTACTTTTGGTTGCTTGAAGAATAGCCTTGGAGACCTTGATTTGCAGTAACAAATTGCCCCAAAGTAGCTCAAGAACCGGTTGTCATTTTCTCCTCCACGAGCTCTATTTAAATCTGCTGCCTGGGCTGGAAATCGCCGATCAGTCGACCAATGACACTGTTGCTGTGAGACAACGGTGTGATCCACGCTGGAATAATCCAATGGATAGGACATCAGTCGACTGATCATGTCCATCAGTCAACTGATCATGCCTTCACTCGATTGCTAGCCCCAGCAGTCGAGTCCGACTCCATTCTGTGCACGAATTCTCGAGCACTAGTCGACTGATCACCTGATCAATCGACTGATCGAGCAATGATGATCGTCAGGTTAGCGGTCATTGTTGGGCTAATTCCACACCAACCCCTAGTTGACTCACACCAGTCGACTGATACACCTCAAACATGAGATTTTAACGCAAATATGGTTCCCCCATACTTGCTAGACCACCCTTAGCCTTGACCTAAGCCTTCTAGCCACCTCCGTCAGCCTCACGCCTATCGGATCCCTCCAAGTCATCTATGACTTGTTCATCCATGCGCTAGCCTTCAGGTGCTTCCATCGACTATGTCATACTAACGATGTCTACACCGCCAAGTCACATTGGACTTACACTACCAAAACTCCGCTTGAACTTTACGCCGCCAACCATTGGACTTATGCTGTCAAAACTTCACCCTTGGACTTTAGGCCGCCAATATCAATCCCCTTGGACTTCCAAATGCCAAGACTCAAGCTTGGACTTTCCCTTGCCAACTCATGTTGGACTTTTCATGCCAAGACCCATGCTTGGACTTTTCTTGCAAAGACCCATGCTTGGACTTTACATGTCCAGTACTCAAGACTTGGACTTTCCATGACATGCTCAACACTAGTCAACCATCAAAATCCCCCTCGAGTCCGGTCAATCATGACCCGGGTCGATTGCATCAACAATCTCCCAAAAATATTATCAGACATCAATGTCAAACATCAATGTCAATCCTTTATGTCAAACATCAAAACATCTCTCGAGTCAAACTCGAGTCCGGTCAATCGTGACCTGGGCCGATTGCACCAACATAAAAGACTTGGAGAAAAACTTGGTGAGCTTGAGAAAAGAGTTTGGAATAAGAGCACTAGCCTTGCCAAGCTCCCAAAGGCCTCTTTTTATAGAGAAGAGGTTGATTTTCCCATTGAGCCTGCAGCAATCGACTGATGCACACCATCAGTCAACTACTGTTGTAGCTGACCGAATCCAATGGCTTCTGATGAGCTTGATCTGTGGTCGTCACAACCCAACGAAACTCTGATCAGTCGACTGATCACATCGTTAGTCGACTGATCAAGCCATCGATCCGATCGCTATATGCAATCGATCGACTATAAAATTTTGTGCCTCGTCCACTTATAACGATCTGCAGGTATGACTTGGTGATGGTGGACCTGTCGATTGCCAAACCCTAGTAGTCGATTGATTTGGCCACAGAACTCAGCCGACTTTAGTTGACTGGCTGACCAGTCGACTGGGTCGTAACCCCAGTCGACTGATCAAGCCTTTTGGACCCTGGAGTGCTAAGAACTCGAGACCAGTCGACTGAGACATGTCCCCAGTCGACTGACATGCTTCAAGTATGATCAAATCATACTTGAGACTAACACCCTAGACCTAGACTCAACCTTCTAGCTCTTTCTTCAGCCTTGTGCTTCCAGGATCCCTTCAAGTCCGCGACTCCTTCCTTGTGCTTGCTTCCAAGAGCTTCTCTCGGTCTCGTCATATCTTGGATTTCTTCTTTGCTAAAGTCTGTTTGGACTTTACACCGCCAAAACTACATGTTTGGTCTTACATTGCCAAGACTTTTCTTTTGGACTTCCTTTGTCAAGGTCTGCTTGGACTTTACGCCGCCAAGACTACATACTTGGACTTATGCTGCCAAGACCTTTCCTTGGACTTTCCTTGCCAAGTTTCATACTTCGACTTTTCTTCACCAAGTCTTCACACTTGGATTTCCCTATCAATTGACAAATTCACAGTTAGATCACAAAGATTGTCTAACTATAAATGATTATTCAAACATCAAAATACATAAATATTTGGAACATTATTGCACCAACAATGAACAATGTCTTAAATTGTTCAGCCATTAATATAAATCAAGATAATCATACCCACACAATAAGCCCTAAACTTCTACCATTTATCTCATGTCCGGTTTGTCCATGGACAATAACGTGGAAATTTATAAATATTTCATTAAAAGCGATCCATCTTCATATTTATATAGACGATCTTCTATTAATTAAAAGTATTCTATAATATCTTATTATATCTCTACGATATAATATGAAAATCATTAAGAGCTTTTTCTCATCATTTACCCATTTTGCAAGTCACACCTTTTTGTCCCCATAAATAAGTTGGAGTAATTATTCTTAGGTGTCTCTAATCTTGTAGCTTAGTTGCATCTTTTAAATCATGATCTTAGAATTTTTAAAATTTTTAGTTAGTATGATTGGATTACCATTACTTGATTCAAATATTATATTTTAAACTTATTCCCTTAGATATACAGTATATTTAATCTCTCGTTAAGCCCTTTTAACTAGTGGATTTGTATAATTCTTCATATTCAATAGGAATCTCATTATTAGATACCTACTATTTTAATGTGTCAGATCTTTGACAATTATTTCACGATTTACCATTTCATATAGTACCCCTTTTGCAGTTTCTTGGTTATTATATCTGTAACACTCTCCTAGTCTTTCCACTCTCTACCAGGAGAGATGTCACTACTTTACTGTCTCTATCTTTAATTCATGTAATATACTAACGCAATATGCTAATGACTATAATAATCATAAGGACCTTGACATCACTTAAACAATAATCATTTCAAGATCTTCACCTAACATGCAAGTATTAAGACTAACCTAATATGACTCTAGCATTCTTTGGTCTCAACCATAAGTAATCCAGTTGAACTTCAACAATATCAAAAGAAAACAATTAGAAACTAAAAATCTGGTTTAGACATCTGCACTTAGGATCTTTTACTTCAACTGTTCCATCGCCACACACACCCATCACTTCATCCGTCATGCCACCTTACTGAAGCTTTTCTTTACTTTTATCTGCAGTATAAGGAAATGCAAACTGTAAGCAATAACGCTTAGTAAGTACTTTCTATGCTCACAAAAATATGCAACGTATGAAATCATGCAACTAGTCCTCTTACCCTTGATACATTGATACACATGCAAGCATAACTAGAAATCATAATTCTGAATATATGTATCTTGTATAAACCATGCTCTTAAGTATTTTAAAACTTATAAACAGTGTATCTGAACTGGAATTATTAACTTTGAAAACTTTTACTTATACTTATACTGATACTTCAAAATAATAATCATCCTGAATATGGGCCCGACATAGTACCAATGCGCGCTTTCCTAATAGGCCGGGGTGGCCAACCACCGAACCTACTAGGGTAACTGAGACTGAGGGCCTTGGCCCGTGGGCGAACCGATGCCCGGTACATGCCCTTTCAAAAGTAAAATACATCCTTTAAACTTATATTCTTATACATACTGATAGAATGCTCTTAATCCCCTAAATCATGAATGGGAAACACCATAAAGATCATTATGCTCTTGACCCCCAAAACTGAAATGGGGAGCATACTGAAGATCGTTGTGCTCTTAATCCCCAATTCGAATGGGGAGCATCTTTAAATTTTCTTTATAAAGGAAATATTTTTACATCTTACTCTACATCATGCATATAATTGTAAGCTACAACTCATCTATAACATGCATGATCATAAATCACATTCTTATCATGGATCTAAACATGATGCTGAATTGCCCATAACATAAGGGTAAAATCACATAACTGAAAATACCATGCATAACTGGAAATAACATGCATATAAAAATATATCAATGATATACGATAACTACTTATACTGCAGGTGAGCAATACTTACCTCCTATGCTTTTTTACCAATTTATATCGTTAGATTTCGTAAAGAGAAGATCTCCTATGTATTCCTTTGCTTTAGCATGATACTCTATCAAGTCCTTGCGGAGATCCTTCTTGAAAATCTCCTCTTGAATTATCCTATGATGGAGAAATTATAGAGGCTCTTTTTTTTACCTCTTTTATTTTCCTCAGTGGCCGGAGAAAATGGAAGGAAGCTTCTTCTCTTTTTTTTTTTATTGGCCGGCTTTTTTTTTTTTTTTTGATTGGGCGGCTGGAGAGAAGAGGAAGAGAGAGAGGGGGCGGGAGTGGTCGGCATTGGGAGAGAAGAGGGAGAGAGGAGTTTAGGGTTTAGGAGAAAAGAAATATAATTAGGATTTTCTTAACTTAATTACTCCTTTAAATAATTAGTCAGATTAACTAATCTCTTCTTTTTTTCGCCTATAGATATATTTTGTTATATCCTACTCATTGGTAATCTTATGACTTAGTGGTGGAAAGTCTATTCCCCCAAATCAATGGTCCATGACTTGTTCATCCATCGCGCTAGCCTTCAGGTGCTTCCATCGGCTATGTCATGCTAACGGTGTCTACACCGCCAAGGCACATTGGACTTACGCCGCCAAGACTCCGCTTGGACTTTACGTCGCCAACCATTGGACTTATGCCGCCAAGACTCCCGCTTGGACTTTACGCAGCCAATATCAAACCCCTTGGACTTCTCATGCCAAGACTCAAGCTTGGACTTTCCCTTGCCAACCCATGTTGGACTTCTCAAATGCCAAGACCATGCTTGGACTTTCCCTTGCCAACCCATGTTGGACTTTTACATTGCCAAGGCCCATGGTTGGACTTTTCATGTGCCAAGTGTCCCACTTAGACTTTTCATGCCAAGTACTCAAGACTTGGACTTTACAAAATGCCAAGTGTTCCACTTGGATTTTTCATGCCAAGTACCCAAGACTTGGACTTTCCCATGACAATTACATTGTCATATGTTTTTGTCGAACATCAAAACATCACTCGAGTCAAACTCGAGTCTTGGGCCGATTGCACCAATAATTTGGCCTCTGAGGTAAGCTAGCTCCTAGATACATCGGCCCGTTTGAGATTTTGGAAAGGATCGGAGCAGTCGCTTATCGCTTAGCGCTACCACAATCTTTGACAAATATTCATGATGTGTTCCATGTGTCCATGCTGAGGAAGTATGTGCCAGACTCTACACATATTCTGTCAGATGTGTCAGGTTCCATTCAACCTGATGCTACTTACGCAGAGATTCCGGTACAGATTTTGGACCACAAGGAACGACAGTTGCGGAACAAGGTTGTGCAACTTGTCAAGGTCGGGTGGAGTCACCATACGGATGAGGAGGTTACATGGGAGCCTGAAGAAAAGATCAGAGCTCAATACCCCCACCTGTTTACTTATGGTATGTGAAATATATTTTTCAGTACTTGTGGTATTTCTTACTCGTTATGCATCTGAGTAGGAAATTTGGGGACCAAATTTTTATTAGTGGGGGAGAATGTTAAATACTGAAAATTTAAAATATTAAATTAAATGGACAAAACATTAAGAAAATAATTCTGGAAATTTTTTGGGATTTTTAGGGAATTTTAGAAATTTTTCTGGATTTAAACGGAGTCCGTACGAGATTATTACGGGGATAAAATAAACATGTTTTAGGTGGGGTCTATTTAAGGGGATTAATAGGTGATATTAACCTAAGGTTTCAAATACCTAAACCTAGGTTTGTTTTTCACCATCGCGATAATTTTTCTTTCCCCGCCGCACCTTATGTTTTTCCCCTCGCGGCGGTTTCCGCGAGAACTTCTTTTCTCCTCGCGCGATCTCTTCTCCAACGATTCCCTTTTTCTTTCCCCGCACCCGAAACCACCGCAACCAGCACCTCTCCTCTTCTTCTTTTTCACGTCCGTGCCGCCCGAGTCCTTGCGTCGGCCGTTCCTCCGCAAGCGTCGGCGGACGTTGTCGCCTTCCCAGTGCTCAGGCCGCCGTGGGTTTGCAGCAATCGACGTGGGTACCCACTTCACCACCGTTTTTTGCCTCTGAGCCGTCGCCCTCGCTTCAAATCATCCATCGTTGCTAGCCTTCTTCCTCGCATCGCCACCCACTGCGTCGGCCTCTCCTTTGCACGCGCTGGTCTCCGCGACCACAGGACCGCTGCCGGCCTCCTTGAGGCACCCCTCTTTCTCCGCAGCAGCCCACGCCTTCTCTACTGTCTTTCTGGCCGAGCATCGCAGGAGCAGGTTAGAGCAATCCCTTTTTCCTATTTCGAACGACTGTGAGTAATGGATTTTGGTTCGGCCGATTGTGTTTCGATGTGAGCGGGCTGTGAGGGTCGATTAGGGAGCTGTAAATTGGGGGTTTGGGGTGTTAAAGTTGATTTCGATATTCCGATAGGGAGTTATTGGTCGGTTGTGAAGGAGGGGGTGGTTATAGAAGGTGTTTTGGGTTGTTCATAGGTTGTAAAAGGCTGTGGACCGGATCATTGGTCGATTTGGGTTGATTATGGTGTTTGAGGCGGCTGTGATTGGAGTTTGTATTGGATTGAGAGGGTTATACAAGTCCATTTGGGTGATGTCGGCTGTGCAGGGTTAGGTGTAGGAGTTTTGTGCAAGATTTAGGCTCGATTTGGGGATGGACATACTTTGGGTGTCATACAAGTGTGATTGGACGAAAAGACCGACTGTGAAAGGGTTAGATAAATTAGTGGAATTAGAAATTGATTTGAGATAATTGGGTTATGAATGAAATCGATTAAGTATTCGATTTGTTGGTGAATTTCATTTTTGTGCTTAACAATAGTTATGTTATATGCCGGTTTCGGTCACGAGGTAGGTCCCCGGTCGTGACGATCTGGTTCTTTTTGCGGATATTTTATCAGGTGAGTATTTTGACTTATTTTTTAGATATAGTCAAGTTGATATGCTAGTTAGGATAGCTTGCAATAATTTTCATGTTTATATGCCTAGTATATTTTTGGTGCCTACTTGATACATGCATGTGATAGGTTATGATTATATCTTCCCTGTTTTATTTGGATCATAGTTACTTGGATTATGGATATGTACATATTGATTGTGCATATTATTCGGATAGGTATTTTTAGTTGGATTTACATGCTTTAGTATCATGCACCATCTTGCATGATTGCATGCTAGCTGGACGGGGTTCCTTTATAGTTGAGCCCGCAGCCAGTTACATGGTTTGCACACACTGCCACTCATGGGTTAGTGGTACATCAGGAGGGTGTGTGCAGTTGCTCTGTCAGGCTCCGCTGGTCCGCTCATGGGTAGCGATGAGACAGCGTGGTAGCGGGCAAGGATCCCTCCTCTGGTCTATGACACCGGGAGATGAGAGCTTAGCTCCCCCACTCTGTTTGGGGAAGGAGGATAGGTGTACTGAGACAGCATCCTGTCCACTCGGTCACTCAGGAGCAGTGATGGCAGAGTGCACAGTTGTCATAGCCCTACCCACTCGGCTTCACCATCGCGTGTGAAGCGACTGACTGGCGTCAGGGGTGACCATGTCATTTGCATGACATGCACTTTTCACGGATCACATTTGTATTGTGTTTGTTGCATTTTTATTGATGCCTTGGATGTTGCATATGATTGTCATGCATACAGGATACATATTTGTATATGGTGATGACTTTATCTCTTATAGTAGGGCACATGCTCTTATATCAGGGTAGGAGATTCAGGTTAGTATAGTTCTTTTGCATTTCTTTCTTGCTTACCCTATATGTGAGATTGTACTGGCATGATTTTTATTGTTAGATATATCTTACTTGCATATCGACTATATCCGCTGAGTTCTTTAAACTTACCCCATTGATTTATATCTATTTCAGGATGAAGCTGTCAGGAGAGTGCAGCTGTCAAACCCCACTCGTCGTGAAAGTTCTATTTGTTATTTGTGTTTATAGTTTTGGATATTTTGATTAGAATATATGTTTAGGACTGGAGTTGGATATTTGTACCTATGGATGTTTTGGTATGTCCTTAGGGACCTTTGATTGAATTTATTTCGATTGGTTTTGGTTGGGTATTCCTGCCCAGATGGCAGAAAGAGTAAGTCTAGTTATGTAGATTGTTTACCTTTTTCTTTGATAGTTGGCCAAAGGCCTAATTTATTATCTGCGTGGGTTGTTTGGATTCCGATCGTATTGACCGATGTATAGTGGTCGTGTAGGCCTTGTATAAAAATTGGTATTGTCACACGTACAGGGGAGATGCTGCCGGATTTTTGACTGGCGGGGACTCCTTCGGGGCGTGACATGCTTACTTTTGGTTGCTTGAAGAATAGCCTTGGAGACGTTGATTTGCAGCAATAAATCACCCCAAAGTAGCTCAAGAACCGGTTGTCATTTTCTCCTCCACGAGCTCTATTTAAAGCTGCTGCCTGGGCTGAAAATCGCCGATCAGTCGACCAATGACACTGTTGCTGTGAGACAACGGTGTGATCCACGCTGGAATAATCCAACGGATAGGACATCAGTCGACTGATCATGTCCATCAGTCAACTGATCATGCCTTCACTCGACTGCTAGCCCCAGCAGTTGAGTCCGACTCCATTCTGTGCCCGAATTCTCGAGCACTAGTCGACTGATCACCTGATCAATCGACTGATCGAGCAAGCAGTCGACTGTCAAAGGTTAGCAGTCGACTGTTGGGCCAATTTCCACAGTCAACCCCTAGTTGACTCACACCAGTCGACTGATACACCTCAAACATGAGATTTTAACGCAAATATGGTTCCCCCATACTTGCTAGACCACCCTTAGCCTAGACCTAAGCCTTCTAGCCACCTCCGTCAGCCTCACGCCTATCGGATCCCTCCAAGTCATCTATGACTTGTTCATCCATGCGCTAGCCTTCAGGTGCTTCCATCGACTATGTCATGCTAACGGTGTCTACACCGCCAAGTCACATTGGACTTACACTACCAAAACTCCGCTTGAACTTTACGCCGCCAACCATTGGACTTATGCTGTCAAAACTTCACCCTTGGACTTTAGGCCGCCAATATCAATCCCCTTGGACTTCCAAATGCCAAGACTCAAGCTTGGACTTTCCCTTGCCAACTCATGTTGGACTTTTCATGCCAAGACCCATGCTTGGACTTTTCTTGCAAAGACCCATGCTTGAACTTTACATGTCCAGTACTCAAGACTTGGACTTTCCATGACATGCTCAACACTAGTCAACCATCAAAATCCCCCTCAAGTCCGGTCAATCATGACCCGGGTCGATTGCATCAACAATCTCCCAAAAATATTATCAGACATCAATGTCAAACATCAATGTCAATCCTTTATGTCAAACATCAAAACATCTCTCGAGTCAAACTCGAGTCCGGTCAATCGTGACCTGGGCCGATTGTACCAACATAAAAGACTTGGAGAAAAACTTGGTGAGCTTGAGAAAAGAGTTTGGAATAAGAGCACTAGCCTTGCCAAGCTCCCCAAGGCCTCTTTTTATAGAGAAGAGGTTGATTTTCCCATTGAGCTGCGACCGATCGATGCACCATCACCAACCATCATGAGAGCCGACAATCCAATGGCTTCTGATGAGCTTGATCTGCGGTCGTCACAACCCAACGAAACTCTGATCAGTCGACTGATCACATCGTTAGTCGACTGATCAAGCCATCAGTCGACTGCTATATGCAATCAGTCGACTATAAAAATTTTTGTGCCTCTGTCCACTTATAACAGTCGACTGCCAGGGTATGACAGTTGACTGATGGTGGACCTGTCGATTGCCAAACCCTAGTAGTCGATTGATTTGGCCACAGAACTCAGCCGACTTTAGTTGACTGGCTGACCAGTCGACTGGGTCGTAACCCCAGTCGACTGATCAAGCCTTTTGGACCCTGGAGTGCTAAGAACTCGAGACCAGTCGACTGAGACATGTCCCCAGTCGACTGACATGCTTCAAGTATGATCAAATCATACTTGAGACTAACACCCTAGACCTAGACTCAACCTTCTAGCTCTTTCTTCAGCCTTATGCTTCCAGGATCCCTTCAAGTCCGCGACTCCTTCCTTGTGCTTGCTTCCAAGAGCTTCTCTCGGTCTCGTCATATCTTGGATTTCTTCTTTGCTAAAGTCTGTTTGGACTTTACACCGCCAAAACTACATGTTTGGTCTTACATTGCCAAGACTTTTCTTTTGGACTTCCTTTGTCAAGGTCTGCTTGGACTTTACGCCGCCAAGACTACATACTTGGACTTATGCTGCCAAGACCTTTCCTTGGACTTTCCTTGCCAAGTTTCATACTTCGACTTTTCTTCACCAAGTCTTCACACTTGAATTTTCCTATCAATTGACAAATTCACAGTTAGATCACAAAGATTGTCTAACTATAAATGATTATTCAAACATCAAAATACATAAATATTTGAAACATTATTGCACCAACAATGAACAATGTCTTAAATTGTTCAGTCATTAATATAAATCAAGATAATCATACCCACACAATAAGCCCTAAACTTCTACCATTTATCTCATGTCCGGTTTGTCCATGGACAATAACGTGGAAATTTATAAATATTTCATTAAAATTGATCCATCTTCATATTTATATAGACGATCTTCTATTAATTAAAAGTATTCTATAATATCTTATTATATCTCTACGATATAATATGAAAATCATTAAGAGCTTTTTCTCAACATTTACCCATTTTGCAAGTCACACCTTTTTGTCCCCATAAATAAGTTGGAGTAATTATTCTTAGGTGTCTCTAATCTTGTAGCTTAGTTGCATCTTTTAAATTATGATCTTAGAATTTTTAGTTAGTATGATTGGATTACCATTACTTGATTCAAATATTATATTTTAAACTTATTCCCTTAGATATACAGTATATTTAATCTCTCGTTAAGCCCTTTTAACTAGTGGATTTGTATAATTCTCCATATTCAATAGGAATCTCACCATTAGATACCTACTATTTTAATGTGTCAGATCTTTGACAATTATTTCACGATTTACCATTTCATATAGTACCCCTTTTGCAGTTTCTTGGTTATTATATCTGTAACACTCTCCTAGTCTTTCCACTCTCTACCAGGAGAGATGTCACTACTTTACTGTCTCTATCTTTAATTCATGTAATATACTAATGCAATATGCTAATGACTATAATAATCATAAGGACCTTGACATCACTTAAACAATAACCATTTCAAGATCTTCACCTAACATGCAAGTATTAAGACTAACCCAATATGACTCTAGTATTCTTTGGTCTCAACCATAAGTAATCCAGTTGAACTTCAACAATATCAAAAGAAAACAATTAGAAACTAAAAATCTGGTTTAGACATCTGCACTTAGGATCTTTTACTTCCACTGTTCCATCGCCACACACACCCATCACTTCATCCGTTATGCCACCTTACTGAAGCTTTTCTTTACTTTTATCTGCAATATAAGGAAATGCAAACTGTAAGCAATAACGCTTAGTAAGTACTTTCTATGCTCACAAAAATATGCAACGTATGAAATCATGCAACTAGTCCTCTTACCCTTGATACATTGATACACATGCAAGCATAACTAGAAATCATAATTCTGAATATATGTATCTTGTATAAACCATGCTCTTAAGTATTTTAAAACTTATAAACAGTGTATCTGAACTGGAATTATTAACTTTGAAAACTTTTACTTATACTTATACTGATACTTCAAAATAATAATCATCCTGAATATGGGCCCGACATAGTACCAATGTGCGCTTTCCTAATAGGCCGGGGTGCCCAACCACCGAACCTACTAGGGTAACTGAGACTGAGGGCCTTGGCCCATGGGCGAACCGATGCCCGGTACATGCCCTTTCAAAAGTAAAATACATCCTTTAAACTTATATTCTTATACATACTGATAGAATGCTCTTAATCCCCTAAATCATGAATGGGAAACACCATAAAGATCATTATGCTCTTGACCCCCAAAACTGAAATGGGGAGCATACTGAAGATCGTTGTGCTCTTAATCCCCAATTCGAACGGGGAGCATCTTTAAATTTTCTTTATAAAGGAAATATTTTTACATCTTACTCTACATCATGCATATAATTGTAAGCTACAACTCATCTATAACATGCATGATCATAAATCACATTCTTATCATGGATCTAAACATGATGCTGAATTGCCCATAACATAAGGGTAAAATCACATAACTGAAAATACCATGCATAACTGGAAATAACATGCATATAAAAATATATCAATGATATACGATAACTACTTATACTGCAGGTGAGCAATACTTACCTCCTACGCTTTTTTACCAATTTATATCGTTAGATTTCGTAAAGAGAAGATCTCCTATGTATTCCTTTTCTTTAGCATGATACTCTATCAAGTCCTTGCGGAGATCCTTCTTGAAAATCTCCTGTTGAATTATCCCATGATGGAGAAATTATAGAGGCTCTTTTTTTTCCCTCTTTTATTTTCCTCAGTGGCCGGAGAAAATGGAAGGAAGCTTCTTCTCTTTTTTTTTTATTGGCCGGCTTTTTTTTTTTTTTTGATTGGGCGGCTGGAGAGAAGAGGAAGAGAGAGAGGGGGCGGGAGTGGTCGGCATTGGGAGAGAAGAGGGAGAGAGGAGTTTAGGGTTTAGGAGAAAAGAAATATAATTAGGATTTTCTTAACTTAATTACTCCTTTAAATAATTAGTCAGATTAACTAATCTCTTCTTTTTTTCGCCTATAGATATATTTTGTTATATCCTACTCATTGGTAATCTTATGACTTAGTGGTGGAAAGTCTATTCCCTCAAATCAACGGTTCATGGTTCGAGTCTCGGCTAACGAACTATTTATTTGATTTTTTTTTTAAATTATTATTCTTAATTATTTCTATTCTTTTATTATTATTATTATTCTATTCCTTTTTTTATTATTTCTATTCTTATTCTTATTTCTATTTTCCTCTAATAAAAATATAAGAATTAAAATTTGGGGTGTTACAATCCCTTATACCTTATAAAAGTTTCGTCCTCGAAACTTAGAATAACTTAGGGTACTTTTGTTTCATGTCATCCTCACGTTCCCAGGTTGCTTCTTCAACTCTTTGACTTTGCCATAACACTTTTACTAATGGTATTTCTTTATTTCTTAGTTTCCTGACTGCTCGATCTATTATCTGAATAGGTCGACTTTCATAACTTAGATTTGTCTGAATCTGTACCGTCTGTGGCTCAATCACTTGGTTGGTGTCTGGGACGTGCTTCTTAAGCATTGAAACATGAAATACATTGTGGATAGCTGACATTTCCTATGGTAGCTCTAGCTCATAAGCTACCTTACCAACTCTCTTGGTGATCTGCTAGGGGCATACATATCTGGGACTTAACTTGCCTTTCTTCTCAAATCTCATTACCCCTTTCATAGGAGCTACCTTAATGAACATTGAATCTCTGACTTGGAACTCTAGGGGTTTACGTCGGACATCAGCGTAACTCTTCTGTCGACTTTGGGCAGTCTCTATCCTTTAGCGTATGTTCTTTATAGCTTTGGTGGCGTCATCTATAAAATTAGTCTTGAGTCCCATTTCTTTCTTCTCGCCACCCTCATACCAACAGATAGGCGATCTGCATCTCCTTCCATACAAGACTTCATAAGGTGTCATTCCAATTGTGGTTTGATAACTATTATTATAGGCAAACTCTGCCAAACACAAATATTTGCACCAGCTTCTTTTAAAATCTAAGGCACAAGCTCTGAGCATGTCCTCCAAAATCTGATTCACTCTTTCTATTTGCTCATTTGTCTAGGATGAAATGCAGTGCTGAATCATAGCTTAGTGTCGAGGACTGTCTGAACACACTCCTAGAAGTGTGAAGTGAAGCGATTGTCTCTATTAGAGATAATGGTCTTAGGTACTCCATGCAGTCTAATCACTTCCTTGACATATAACTGGGCTAACTGTTCCATGGAATATGATATTTTGATAGGCATGAAGTGAGCAGACTTTGTCAATCTATCGACAACTATCCAAATAGAATCGTAGTCATTGGTTGTTTTGGGCAGTCCTACTATGAAATCCATGGCTAGTTCCTCCCACTTCCACTCTGGAATCTGGATAGGCTGTAGAACTCCTCCTGGTCTCTGGTGTTCTGCTTTCACTCTCTGACATGTCAGACAAGCGCTAACATATTTAGCCACGTCCCTCTTCATACCAAGCCACCAGAATTTCTCTTTCATATCTTGATACATCTTGGTGGATCCAGGATGCATCGAGTATTGGGTCCTATGAGCTTCTTCTAGGATCTTCTTTCTTAAGTATGGGTCATTGGGGACACATAAGTGTTCACCCAGATATAATACCCCACTGTCAGAGACACAAAATCCTTCATCCTTTCCTTCTTGGATCTCTTGCTTGATCCTTTGGATGCTATGATCTTTGTCCTGTCTCGCTAATATATCCTCGAACAGTGTAGGTACTATGGTCAAGGCGGAGAGCTATCCAGAAATGATCTCAACCCCAAAATTCATTATCTCTTTCTCCAGTGGTTGGGATAGTGTTGCTAAGGGCATCAAAGTGGCGCATGATTTTCTACTCAGCGCGTCTGCTACTTTGTTTGCCTTTCCAGGATGGTAGTGGATTTCACAGTCATAGTCCTTTACTAGATCAAGCCATCTGCGCTGTCACATATTCAAATCCTCCTGAGTGAAGAAATACTTCAGACTCTGGTGATCTATGTAAATCTTGCATTGGACTCCATATAATTAATGTCTCCAAACTTTCAGAGCAAAGACCACTGCTGCCAACTCAAGGTCATGAGTAGGGTAATTCTTTTCGTAGTCCTTGAGTTGTCTAGATGCAAAAGCAATGACTTTACCCTTCTGCATAAGTACTGCTCCGAGTCTCATCTTGGATGCATCACTATACAGGTCAAATCCCTCATTACTTTCTGGAAGGGTAAGTACTGGAGCACTTGTGAGTCTCCTCTTTAATTCAAGGAAGCTCTTCTCACAATCTTCGGTCAATTGGAACTTCTTATTCTTTCTGGTAAGAACCGTCAATGGTGAAGCTATCCTTGAGAAGTTTTCCACAAACTTTTGATAGTACCCTGCTAATCCGAGGAAACTTCTGACTTCACTGGCATTCTTTGGTTGACCTCAATTACTGACTGCTTCTATCTTTGTCGGGTCTACCATAACTCCATCTTTTGAAATAACATGACCCAGAAACAATATTCGATCAAGCCAAAACTCACACTTGGAGAACTTTGCATATAATTATCTTTACTAAAGGGTCTGTAAGACTGTCTTCAAGTGTTCGACATGTTCTTCCTGGGTTCTCGAGTAGATAAGGATGTCGTCAATGAAAACGACCACAAACTTGTCAAGGTACTCCTTAAATATCCGATTCATCAAGTCCATAAACATAGCGGGTGCATTTGTCACTCCGAAGGGCATGACCACGAACTCATAGTGTCCATACCTCGTTCGGAAGGCTATTTTCGGTATATCATCCTCTTTAACTCTTACTTGATGATAACCTGACCGCAAGTCAATCTTGGAGAAGACTGTGGCTCCCCTCAATTGATCAAATAAATCCTCTATCCTTGGCAGAGGATATCTGTTCTTGATCGTCACTTGATTCAAGGCTCGGTAGTCTATACACATCCTCATAGATCCATCTTTCTTTTTCACGAACAACACTGGAGCTCCCCATGGGGAATGACTAGGGCGGATGAATCCCTTGTCTAATAACTCTCGTAATTGTTCCTAAAGCTCTTTCAATTCAGCTGGAGCCATACGATTGGGTGCTTTTGAGATTGGGTTGGTACCAGGAATAAGCTCAATCTCAAACTCAACTTCCCTTCTAGATGCTAGTCCTGGTAGCTCGTCAGGAAATACTTCTGGGTAGTCACATACAATTGTGACTTCTTTCAACTTTTGGCTTCTTTCTTGCTTAGTATCAACTATATGTGCTAAATACCCAGTGCATCCACTAGCTAACATCTTCTGAGCTTCCATGGCAGACAAGAACTTCTTAGTCTTCTTCCTTGGTTTTCCAATAAACTCAAATTTGGCCTCGGTCTCGGGTTGAAATACTACTCGTCGCTTACGACACTCAATGGAAGCACCGTACTTGCTAAGAAAGTCCATTCCAAAGATAACATCATAGTCATGCATGTCCAACAAGATCAGATCACTATAAAGCTCTCTGTCTGAAATTCTAATCGGCACGACACGCAACTAGTGTGTAGATATCATTATTTCACCCAAAGGTAGGGTCATTAAAAACTTAAATATCTAAGATATCCGGAGTTATATCTAGCTTCTTAGCAAATGTCATAGACATGAAAGAATGGGTTGCCCCAGTATCAAACAGTATGGTAGCATGCTGACTAAGGATAGGTATCTAATCTGTGACTACCGTAGAAGCATTTGCTACCTCTTCCCTGGTAAGGGAGAAGATCCGAGCATTAGGTGTAACTGATGGGGCCTCTAATCTTCTTGGGCTGATGTGAGGATGTCACGCCCCGAGAGTATGCCGTGCCGAAAAGCAAACGGACGACATCTCCTGTAACGACCGGGCCCCTATTGGCGGAATTCGGGGACCCCTATTGGTCGACGATCGTCGCCCCTATTGGCCCGTCATTACTCACCTGGACTTCCCACCCCTGGAAGTGGGTTTTTGCCTTCCCCAGGATTCGAACTCTAGACCTCCAGGCTAAGTACTAAAGTTTATGAATCCTGGTAACCAAGTGATCAAGGATCACTTGGTTGCGATTCATAAACACTGAAGTCAAGTCGAATCTGAAAACAGTGAAGTCAGTGTGGCGACGCCAACAGGCGATGCGATCGTCGACAAAGTTCGCCAATAAAACCGCTCAGCGTCGATAAAAAAAGCGCCTTTTATTGCGGCCAGGGCCTCTATTGGCACTTGGCCTCTATTGGCAGAATTCGGCGACCCCTATTGGTCAACGACCGTCGCCCCTGTTGGCCCATCGTTACTCACCTAGTCTTCCCACCCCTAGAAGTGGGTTTTTACCTTCCCCAGGATTTGAACTCTAGACCTCGAGGCTAAGTACTAAAGTTTATGAATCCTGGTAACCAAGTGATCCAACGACCCGGCCCCTATTGGCGGAATTCGATGACCCCTATTGGTCGACGACCGTCGCCCCTGTTGGCCCGTCGTTACTCACCTGGTCTTCCCACCCCTGGAAGTGGGTTTTTGCTTTCCCCAGGATTCGAACTCTAGACCTCCAGGCTAAGTACTAAAGTTTATGAATCCTGGTAACCAAGTGATCCAGGATCACTTGGTTACCAGGATTCATAAACTTTAGTACTGCTGGAGGTCTAGAGTCGAATCTGAAGGCAAACCCACTTCAGTGAAGACCAGTGAGTAACGACGAACAACGGCGGCGTCGACGATCAGGTCGCCAATACGCGATAGTCGTCGATAAAAAGGCGCCTTTTATTGTAGCGGTAGGGCCCCTGTTGGCGGAATTCGGCGACCCCTATTGGTCGACGACCCGCCTGTTGCGGAATTCGGCGACCTATTGGTCGGCGGCCGTCGCCCTGTTGGCGATCGTTACTCACTGGACTTCACCTGGAAGTGGGTTTTTGCCTTCTCGAGATTGAACTCTAGACCTCGGGCTAAGTACTAAAGTTTATGAATCACGGTAACCAAGTGATCCATGGATCACTTGGTTGCGAGATTCATAAACTTTAGCAACTGAGGCTGGTCGAATCTGAAGGCAAAACCCACTTCAGTGAAGTCAGTGGTAATGACGAGCCAACGGCGACGATCGTCGACCAATAGTCGCCGAATCGCGATAAAGCCGATCGATCTGATAAAAGGCGCCTTTTATTGCAACGGCCAGGGCCTCTATTGGCACTTGGCCTCTATTGGCGAATCGACCCCTGTTGGTCAACCAGTCGCCTGTTCTGGCCCATCGTTACTCACCTAGTCTTCCCACCCCTAGAAGTGGTTTTTACCTTCCCCAGGATTTGAACTCTAGACCTCGAGGCTAAGTACTAAAGTTTATGAATCACGGTAACCAAGTGATCCAACGACCGCTATTGGCGGGTCGATGACCCTATTGGTCGACGGCGTAGTCGCCTGTTGGCCGTCGTTACTCACGTCTTCCCACCCACTGGAAGTGGGTTTTGCTTTCCCGAGATTGAACTCTAGACCTCCAGGCTAAGTACTAAAGTTTATGAATCCTGGTAACCAAGTGATCCCGGATCACTTGGTTACCAGGATTCATAAACTTTAGTACTTAGCCTGGAGGTCTAGAGTTCGAATCCTGGAGAAGGCAAAAACCCACTTCGAGTGAAATAGTGAGTAACGGCAGCCAACGAAGCGGCCGACCAATCAAAATCGTCCCGACCAACGGCGACGGTCGTCGACCAATAGGGGTCGCCGAATTCCACCAATAGGGGTCAGGTCGTTACATCTCCCCTGTACGTGGCAACATATCGGGTTAATACAAGGCCCGTAGGCCCACAACAACAACACAATATATAAAGATATCAACATATCAAACACAACGGAAACATACAACAGATAAAACAATATACAATGACCCAACTGTGCACTCCGGAGTGACTTGACACAACAAGAAAAATAATATAAGCCACATCGAAAGCCAAATATATATAACACGTCCGTATATCACAGATACGGAAACAATACGACTAAAACCACAAAACGACAATCCACACAAATACCACAATGCGGATTAAATATCCATCCGTCCGGTGTGAGATGGGATCAGCTGGAGGAGCTCCGAACGTCCAAGGAATCTTCTACATTATCATCGGAGAAGCCTGTGGTCCCGAGGTGGTGGTGAGTATAAACTCAGGGGTAATATATAGAAAGTGCATGAACAACATATAAGGATATAAAGGTCTACAAGTATACATGTGAAGATCTACAGGTATACAACATGAGTCCAATAGACATACAGTCCTATCCAACTCTAATAACAAGTAACTACAGTAAAGTCATACTCAATGTATATACTAAACTGATCAACTGAACATGAAGTAATATACCAATGTACCTGACGGTCTGCAACACCATAAGCTATATCATCCTGAACAGATATACAATAACATAACCCATATAATATACAAAGTCAATCTCATACCTGACTAACACCCCAACATATGAACAGTATATGGTCACCTGTAATAACAACCCGGTCCATACCATACTATGACATTACACTAATCAAATGCATATATCAGTCAGGACAAACACATATATCATGCTCAACACATAACAGTATATAAAATGCAAATGACATGTATCATGATGTACAAGCATGTGCAACAATCATAGCTCAATCAAATGCAACATCTCACAGACATATGTAAAACATATATCAAATACATGCATACATATATATCAGCAATGCATATGCATGGTCATGCCTGCGTACCCAACTCGCTACCACGACCCCAGTGTGGCCTAGGTGGCACGACATGACAACTATCCCGACTCCAGCCGCCACCACTCTCGAGTGACCGAGTTGGGTAGTATGAAACAGTAGCTAACCCGCCATAGAGCTATATGCTACCCACACGGGGGTCCCTGCTGCTAGCCGCTCCGTCCCTACCCATGAGTAGACGGGCACCGCACCCAGGACAACTGCACATCACACGACCACCGTCTATAGTGGGTGAGTACGCTAACTACCACTCCGCACAGTGGCCAAGTGCGCATCTCCAGCTACCACCATCCATAGTGGCCGAGAATGGCACGCACAACAATGCTCTGCCCTCAACCCTACAACCACTACCCCGAGTGGCCGGGGAGGCAGGATGACTGACGACACGTCTCAACCACAAGGGAGACCCAGTCAACAGCATGCATGCAAATGTAATGATGCATAGATCCATACATGTATCCTCGCCACACTCCCTATCCCACGGGGAGGCCTGGTCAACAAAAAGTCAACTATGCGAGGACTACAATCCACAAGACTCTCTCTATCGCACAAAGAGTCATACTCATCTGACAGTCAACCTATTAAGACCTCTAGTCAGTAGCGATATACAATCGACCGTCCATATAACCATACACAGGCACACAATCCATAATGGATATACCATCACGCTAGGACCTCTAGTCCATGGTCACATACCGATCACGACAGCCATACATATCTATACCGGACAACTAGATCCACCATAAATGCACCACTAATACGGATATGATATAACAATCGACTCCATAATCCAAACCATCACCTAACCTAGTGATGTAACGATAACCGATCTGAAGTCACAAAGATAACCCTAACCACATGTACTTACTGAATATCTATCAGCTAATACATAATAGGGTTTATAGTTCCTATCCGTGCTAGATAATCAATGAGTAACAGAGTATATATCTCAAAGGTCAAGGCAGTACAAGCATGTGATTAAATAGGAGTGGATTTAAGGTAAACAGGTATAAACATAAATCCAAGATCATGCACTAGAATTTGATCAAAACTACCATACCAGATAGATATTACCCACCTGATACGAAGCTCGAATAATCCTCACGGCCGCGGACCCGCTTCGTATCCCAAACCTGTACAATAATAGCAATAATGATTAAGTACAAGTATCCAACAAACATAGGAACTAAACACTACATCATTCCTATACTCACATCCTTTCCTCGTCTACGAGGTAGAAACTCCGATTAACCCAATTTGATACCCAAAACATCATGAACATACCCACCAAATTTAATTAGCAAGTACATACATCTACTACGTTCACCACTAATAATCAACAATCGATTACAACATCAACTATAAATACTATAAGCATCCATATCAAATCCAAATTCACCTACCTCACTAAATCCAAATTCAGATCCAGCTTCTAATAACTCACCGACATCCCCAAAATTAATTACGGTGACAGATCTAACCACACTTACTTAACCTAATCATCATCTCCCTCACAGAGCACAACCCATATGATCCAAACACTGAAATCTCCAACTCACCACATATCCTAATGAACTAACCTCCAACCATCCTTCGGCAGCTTACCATCACATTAAACCATAACAGTTACCAACTGCAGTTTCTCTTCCACCCACACACACACAGACGACACAATCGATTTGCCATCACAAACACCCATATCAAACAATTACCGTGATCACAGCAGAACACAAATCAACCATAAGAACACTGAATTTTTCCACACGACACAATTACGAAGGAAAAAGGGATTGAAACTTACCAACCCCGTAGATTCTCCGACAGTCCACCCCTGCTCGACCTTTGCTCACCGAAGGAACTCCAGCCCTAACACGATTCAAGCTGCCAACAGTAAGACGCACCACCAAAACAGATCTAATCCCAAATCAACGAATACCACAGATGACATTATTAGGTTAGATTCATCTTACCGAGTCCAACCTTCACCGGCAGCGATATTTCCCCCAGTCCCAGTTGCTCGCCGAATCAAATCAACTCCCGATCACTGCCAACCCATAGATCTCAGCAAACACAACCCGAAAACAAGATCTCTACTCAAAAAGGAAGACGACACTCGATCCTTACCTCCGATGGCGACTTAGCTGCGTGGCAAGAACCTGCCGTCTTAGAGCAAATGAAACGCCGACACTCCCCTAAGGCACACCACTTGCTGATCTCCGACTGAGGATCAACTACTTGGCGGCGCTGTCGAGCAGCTCTCACCGGACGCTGACGGTCTGGAATCCGGCGATGCGATTTTGCGGAGCGACGAAATGAGGCGGAGAAGAAGGAAACAGGGAATGGCGGAATCGCGATTTGGAGAAATCAGTTCATTCAGCAGCTTATAAAAGTCGTTCGAACTGATTTGGTTAGCTCAACCCAATCCAAACCTGAGTCTAATCCAAATAGATTTAGCCCATTTCCAGCCCAAGCCCAAATTCAAATCAAGCCCAATTTCAATCAAGCCCAATTCCAAATCAAGCCCAATTTCAGCCCAAATAGCTTCAGCCCAATGGATTTAGCCCAATAGCTCAATCCTCAAACCCAATCACTAATTAGACTCAATTAACCTACTAATTAAACCCAATTAATTAAAGGATTTAATCAATATATAATTTTTTATTTTTTTTTTTCGTATTTTACATTCTCCCCCACTTATAAAAATTTGGTCCCCAAATTTCCGACTTATATACTTGTACGGTGTGTCAAAATAATCATCTCAAGTATCCGGAGAAAAGTCACCCCTCAAGTGACTAAGTGGGGTACTGAGCTCGAATATTACATTCCAGCTCTTATATACGCTCTCAATCAACCTATTAATAGGTCAATAACTGGACCAGAGTGAAGCTCTAGACTCGTAACTGATGGGAGACTTTGCCAAAATCGTAAGGTGAATCATGAATCACCATCAGAAATGATACTCAAAGTTACTCCATGGATATAATTCCATCAAGCGATCCAACGAAATCCATCTTATAGCTCGGAAGAAAATGAGCGGACCTAGCTAATCGATCATCGACTACCCAAATCCTATCAAGTCCTTTCCGAATTCTAGATAATCCCCCAACACAGTCCATCGTACTAGGCTACCACTTCCATCACGGTACGTAACCCTACCGGTCACTAATATTCCACCTTTCCTTATGGGCATACCCAACATCAAACTACGAAATCATCCATGTTCCATATATCGTTCCACCAACACGAACGTCTCAATACTCACTATTTTCGGATACACTCCGAATAAATCATCACTCCCGAATGAAGAGTCTCCTGAAACAACTCTTCCTAAATCAAATGCAACTCTGGGAACCACTATCCTTCCTAGAGACGTAGATTTATTCTCACAAGAGAAATTAATCTAATGTCTAAAATTCATTCTGTCACACAAAACTGAAAATAACTGGAAGCCTATAATGACCAATCTCGCTAGTTTCTCCACTAGCGTACACATAATATATGTTTCATTCAACTGCATCGGAATCGCTCCTAATCCCTGAAATGATGCATCTGCGTACACTACCCTTCCATCCTTATCGGACGAATTACTAATACCGACATAAAAGTCAGCCACTGTCTAGGCCGTAAAACCTAGCTTCACTAACTTCCGACCAGGTGATTTCCATCACTTTCTTGGTCCAACAAGTCGACGATATAGTATCGCTAAAACATCCTATCCGCATCTCTGGTAAATACCAAATCAATCTAGGGAAACATAACTTCCCTTAAGATTGGGAATATATCCATAAATATATCCTCCATAGATATGATGACAATCGATCTCAAATACTCCATGAGTACTTGATTCCTCAAATCCATAAACGACTAAATCGTCGATAAGTCTAACAACATTATCAATCAGCTCTGTACACCTACATCCTTTACTCTATGCTAATGATAGCTCAATCATCACACCGACAATGATAATTGTATGACACTAAGTCACTACAATATCAATCCTCCAATCGTCGATCAACCCTAGAGTATACACAGGTGTTCTTTAACTGATCTAAACAGATCATCTATCCCTGATGAAGGATATTCATTTCCAACAACTACTGCATACCACAATCGATAATCGATACATAACCTAAAGGTCTGACCCTCTTTCTTTTAACAAAGAGTTACGGATCTTCTCAAGAAGAACCACTAGGCAGATAAATTTCCCATAGTGTTTGGCAACACTGATACCCATAAAATCATCTCTCGGTATGAGGTCCCCAATATCAGGACTATTCCCGAAATTACCTCAATCGCATACTCCACTTGCCCATGCAGTGACCAGCCCGAGAGTTCATCCGTAACTACATCCGAATACTCTCGGATTATACGAACATCCGAGAATCCTAGTATACCAACGCTCCAACAATCTAACTATCCGTAAGGATATGTCTATAGTAGAGGTACGTCTAGCAAAGGCTAAGGGTATCCCTTGACTTCGTGATCGTTAGTCAACATCTCACCTGACGGTAGAGATACCACCACTCCGCAAGTCGATAGGAACCCATCTAATCCTGTCTAAGAATGTTCTAGATAAAAATGTCTATAAACTACCAGTATCTCTCGATATATCCGCAAATAGGATAACCTAAAGTAATACCCCGAAGGACCGATCCTTCGGTCTTCTATACTTCTTCTCGAGTAATCATGTAAACTTGTCCAACATCTGTTCTGGACGGCTGAGCTCATGTAGATGCAAAGACTATCATGGAGGAACTGAAATCAACTGCTGGAACTGAGGTACAACTGAAACAACTACACGGAGATGATAACCACTATTGTACTGACAAAAGGTACACATCTGGCTATAAAATACTGAAGAACTGCCAATATCGTAGCACGCTCCAACTCTGTGAAAGGTATAGCTGCAACTGGAGAATACTGCATAAATACGACTATCGTCGTAAAATCTCTCTCCTCTGAACAAATCATAATCCCGCCTGGGAAGGTAGCTATTCTTATCGTGCAGGAAGGTAACAGCTTGTAAATCTCGAACGTCTGAGTCTTAGAAATGTCTTGGTGATCTTCTTTGAGTAACTTACTTCTTCCGGATGAAAGTATCAAAGAGCTCCAATTATATCTGAGGTAGTAGATCACTGCTGATGTGATAATCCATTCTTCTGTCATGATCTCAGCTTTCGAGGTTGTGGATCGTCCGCTCGGAAGCATCATCCATAGTCTTCAACTGAGTCTTCAAAGTACATACTCTCCTCGTAGATACCAACTGCTTATAGTAGAAACAGATACAATGGTCCATCGGATAATCTGGCTCTGTGTCTCGTCGTAACCCGCACTGCATACACATAATCTCCTTTCTGAGTCTTTCCTCTGAGTTCACTGATAAACATGAGAAGCTACTGACAATCTGCAATCGGTCTTCTATAATCGGAAAACTCTCCAATAGTCGCTCGTGACTCATGACTTTAATCTTGCTCCTTTTATCCAACATTTGGAGACTTCTAATTCCAATAATTTGACTTGCAATATATGTTTATCAAATCTCCAACTCTTAAAACACTTGCTACGGAGTCATTTCTATACACATGACTCGGTCTATGCACTTCCGGTAGAATCTGGTAGGAGATCCAAACATCCTGATCAAGATGTCAACCGATAAACCGTAGGTGGCTTAAGACATGTCAATCACATTCTCGAGTTATTAGGTGGTCGTAACTCTCGCAAGTCTAGCGACTCTGCATGGTACCTCCATTACCAAACGATCACTCGACCTAAAGCCCAAGAATTCCTTGACAATGAGTCAAAGAAAATGATGTGGGAAAATACTCTCTCACAACATCACTACACCGTGGCCAAGTGATGTGTGATTTCCCGTTGGTTATTTCCTATATCTTACACCAAGTACCGGCTAAATCTGGATAATGGTATGCAGCTAACTTAGCTTCCTCTGTATAACACGAGTTAAGTACTCAAAAGTACCCTCAATGTTATACAACCTAGAACGACCCATCCGGGGATCAAAATCCCCATGAATATCATATACTAATTTTCTACTATCTGAATCAGTAATAGTATACTTGCTTAGTCCATTACCCCATAGGTAATGATCTGACTAACATAATTAGTGAAAATCTTAGGACCGTAATCCTTGATCTCCACAAGAGATGTGACTACTAACCCCTGCTATCCGACTCGGTATCAGTCGGCTCTCAAAGGTAATTACCTTTTCGATAACAGGTCTATGTCTAATAATCTCAACATGTCGTTCCCGTGGTCAACTCAAACCACGGTTACGAATACTAATCAATATCCTACAAATCATCCATGTTATAAGCAATTAAATGCATAGCCAACAGAAGGATATGTAATAACAGTTAACATACCTTAATCCTTGTAGCTCGGTGATGTCCCGCAACAGCCAGATCCCATAACTCACGAAACCAAAACCGAGTAAAGCAAAACTCGATGCCCGAACGAAATAAAATCCGAAAATGGACTTCGCAACCTGGCTCTGATACCAATAAAATTGTCACGCCCCGAGAGTATGCCATGTCGAAAAGCAAACGGACGGCATCTCCCATGTACGTGACAACATATCGGGTTAATACAAGGCCCGTAGGCCCACAATAACAACACAATATATAAAGATATCAACATATCAAACACAGCGGAAACATACAACAGATAAAACAATATACAATGACCCAACTGTGCACTCCGGAGTGACTTGACACAACAAGAAACATAATATAAGCCACATCGAAAGCCAAATATATACAACACGTCCGTATATCATAGATACGGAAACAATACGGCTAAAACCACAAAATGACAATCCACACAAATACCACAATGCGGATTAAATATCCATCCGTCCGGTGTGAGATGGGATCAGCTGGCGGAGCTTTGAACATCCAAGGAATCTTCTACCTGTTATCTGGGCGACAGGAAGCCCAGGGTCCCGGGGTGGTGAGTATAAACTCAGGGGTAATATATAGAAAGTGCATGAACAACATATAAGGATATAAAGGTCTACAAGTATACATGTGAAGATCTATAGGTATACAACATGAGTCCAATAGACATACAATCCTATCCAACTCTAATAATAAGTAACTACAGTAAAGTCATACTCAATGTATATACTAAACTGATCAACTGAACATGAAGTAATATACCAACGTACCTGACGGTCTGCAACACCATAAGCTATATCATCCTGAACAGATATACAATAACATAACCCATATAATATGCAAAGTCAATCCCATACCTGACCAACACCCCAACATATGAACAGTATATGGTCACCTGTAATAACAACCCGGTCCATACCACACTATGACATGACACTAATCAAATGCATACATCAATCAGGACAAACACATATATCATGCTCAACACATAACAATATATAAAATGCAAATGACATGTATCATGATGTACAAGCATGTGCAACAATCATAACTCAATCAAATGCAGCATCTCACAGGCATATGTAAAATATATATCAAATATATGCATACATATATATCAGCAATGCATATGCATGGTCATGCCTGCGTACCCAACTCGCTACCACGACCCCAGTGTGGCCTAGGTGGCACGACATGACAACTATCCCGACTCCAGCCACCACCACTCTCGAGTGATCGAGTTGGGTAGTATGAAACAGTAGCTAGCCCGCCATAGAGCTATATGCTACCCACACGGGGGTCCCTGCTGCTAGCCGCTCCGTCCCTACCCATGAGTAGACGAGCACCGCACCCAGGACAACTGCACATCACACGACCACCGTCTATAGTGGGTGAATGCGCTAACTACCACTCCGCACAGTGGCCAAGTGTGCATCTCCAGCTACCACCATCCATAATGGCCGAGAACGGCACGCACAACAATGCTCTGCCCTCAACCCTGCAACCACTACCCCGAGTGGCCGGGGAGGCAGGATGACTAACGACACGTCTCAACCACAAGGGAGACCCAGTCAACAGCATGCATGCAAATGTAATGATGTATAGATCCATACATGTATCCTCGCCACACTCCCTATCCCACGGGGAGGCCTGGTCAACAAAAAGTCAACTATGTGAGGACTACAATCCACAAGACTCTCTCTATCGCACAAAGAGTCATACTCATCTGACAGTCAACCTATTAAGACCTCTAGTCAGTAGCGATATACAATCGACCGTCCATATAACCATACACAGGCACACAATCCATAATGGATATACTATCACGCTAGGACCTCTAGTCCATGGTCACATACTGACAACCATACACTTATCTATGCACAGACAACTAGATCCATCATAATCGCACCACTAATACGGATATGATATAACAATCGACTCCATAATCCAGACCATCACCTAACCCTAGTGATGTAATACAGTAACCCAATCTGAAGTCACAAAGATAACCCTAACCACATGTACTTACTGAACATCTATCAGCTAATACATAATAGGGTTTATAGTTCCTATCCGTGCTAGATAATCAATGAGTAACAGAGTATATATCTCAAAGGTCAAGGCAGTACAAGCATGTGATTAAATAGGAGTGGATTTAAGGTAAACAGGTATAAACATAAATCCAAGATCATGCACTAGAATTTGATCAAAACTACCGGACCAGGTAGATATTACCCACCTGATACGAAGCTCGAATAATCCTCACGGCCACGGACCTGCTTCGTATCCCAAACATGTACAATAATAGCAATAATGATTAAGTACAAGTATCCAACAAACATAGGAACTAAACACTACATCGTTCCTATACTCACATCCTTTCCTCGTCTACGAGGTAGAAACTCCGATTAACCCAATTTGATACCCAAAACATCATGAACATACACACCAAATTTAATTAGCAAGTACATACATCTACTACGTTCACCACTAATAATCAACAATCGATTACAACATCAACTATAAATACTATAAGCATCCATATCAAATCCAAATTCACCTACCTCACTAAATCCAAATTCAGATCCAGCTTCTAATAACTCACCGACATCCCCAAAATTAATTACGGTGACATATCTAACCACACTTACTTAACCTAATCATCATCTCCCTCACAGAGCACAACCCATATGATCCAAACACTGAAATCTCCAACTCACCACATATCCTAATGAACTAACCTCCAACCATCCTTCGGCAGCTTACCATCACATTAAACCATAACAGTTACCAACTGCAATTTCTCTTCCACCCACACACACACAGACGACACAATCGATTTGCCATCACAAACACCCGTATCAAACAATTACCGTGATCACAGCAGAACACAAATCAACCATAAGAACACTGAATTTTTCCACACGACACAATTACGAAGGAAAAAGGGATTGAAACTTACCAACCTCGTAGATTCTCCGACAGTCCACCCCTGCTCGACCTTTGCTCACCGAAGGAACTCCAGCCCTAACACGATTCAAGCTTCCAACAGTAAGATGCACCACCAAAACAGATCTAATCCCAAATCAACGAATACCACAGATGACATTATTAGGTTAGATTCATCTTACCGAGTCCAACCTTCACCGGCAGCGATATTTCCCCCAGTCCTAGTTGCTCGCCGAATCAAAACAACTCCCGATCACTGCCAACCCATAGATCTCAGCAAACACAACCCGAAAACAAGATCTCTACTCGAAAAGGAAGATGACACTCGATCCTTACCTCCGATGGCAGCTCGCTGCCGCGGTGACAGCACCACCGTCTTGCCGAGCAAATGAAACGCCGACACTCCCCTAAGGCACACCACTTGCTGATCTTCGACCGAGGATCAACTACTAGGCGGCGCTGTCGAGCGGCTCTCACCGGACGCTGATGGTCTGGAATCCGGCGATGCGATTTCGCGGAGCGACGAAATGAGGCGGAGAAGAAGGAAACAGGGAATGGCGGAATCGCGATTTGGAGAAATCAGTTCGTTCGGCAGCTTATAAAAGCCGTTCGAACTGATTTGGTTAGCTCAACCCAATCCAAACCTGAGTCTAATCCAAATAGATTTAGCCCGTTTCTAGCCCAAGCCCAAATTCAAATCAAGCCCAATTTCAATCAAGCCCAATTCCAAATCAAGCCTAATTTCAGCCCAAATAGCTTCAGCCCAATGGATTCAGCCCAATAGCTCAATCCTCAAACCCAATCACTAATTAGACTCAATTAACCTACTAATTAAACCCAATTAATTAAAGGATTTAATCAATATATAATTTTTTTTTTTCGTATTTTACAGAGGACCCTCCAGTGCTCCTTGCATCTGATGTAGCTGAGCTGGTCTACCTCCATACTGAGTAGACTGTGGCGGAGGTAGATTGGTTTTGGTGGGGTACTATTTGGCGAAGTGTCCCTCGACACCACATATATAACACCCACTCATGCCCTGGCGACAAACTCTTGGATGCTTCCTCCCTCACTTAGAACATGTAGGATACGTAGGTTGCTTACTGGTTGAACCTCCCTTTGCATTATTCCACTATCAGGCTATTATCACTATTTTTTTTTATCTTCACATACATATCTAGGTATGCTCTATTACTTACTGTCTATCATCTTTATATATATATATATATATATATATATATATATATATGTAAGCATGTTTAACTCAAAGAGAACATTCTATGTGAGCATGTTTAATTAAAAGAAACATTCTTTACTACTCATAAAGTAAATAAAGCAGATAAATACTTATTTACTTGGAGGTGGCAGGACTGATGGTCGATGTGTGTGTGACGGAAGGGCGGAACCCGCTCTGATACCATTTTGTAACACCCCCTAGTCTTTCCACTCTCTACCAGGGGAGATGTCACTACTTTTCTGTCTCTATCTTTAATTCATGCAATATACTAACGTAATATGTTAACGACTAAAATAATCATAAGGACCTTGACATCACTTAAACAATAACCATTTCAAAATCTTCACCTAACATGCAAGTATTCAGACTAACCCAATATGACTCTAGCATTCTTTGGTCTCAACCATAAGTAATCCAGTTGAACTTCAACAATATCAAAAGAAAACAATTAGAAACTAAAAATTTGGTTTAGACATCTGCACTTAGGATCTTTTACTTCCACTGTTCCGTTGCCACACACACCCAACACTTCATCCGTCATGCCACCTTACTGAAGCTTTTCTTTACCTTTATCTGCAGTATAAGAAAATGCAAACTGTAAGCAATAACGCTTAGTAAGTACTTTCTATGCTCACAAAAATATGCAACGTATGAAATTATACAACTAGTCCTCTTACCCTTGATACATTGATACACATACAAGCATAACTGGAAATCATAATTCTGAATACATGTATCTTGTATAAATCATGCTCTTAAGTATTTTAAAACTTGTAAACAGTGTATCTGAACTGGAATTATTAACTTTGAAAACTTTTACTTATACTTATACTGATACTTCAAAATAATAATCATCCTGGATATGGGCCCGGTATAGTATCAATGCGCGCTTTCCTAATAGGCCGGGGTGACCAACCATCGAACCTACTAGGGTAACTGAGACTGAGAGCCTTGACCCGTGGGCAAACTGATGCCCGGTACATGCCCTTTCAAAAGTAAAATACATCCTTTATACTTATATTCTTATACATACTGACAGAATGCTCTTAATCTCCTAAATTAAGAATGGGGAACACCATAAAGATCATTATGCTCTTGACCCCCAAAACTGAAATGGGGAGCATACTGAAGATCGTTGTGCTCTTAATCCCCAATTCGAACGGGGAGCATCTTTAAATTTTCTTTATAAAGGAAATATTTTTACATCTTACTCTACATATGCATATAATTGTAAGCTACACCTCATCTACAACATGCATGATCATAAATCACATTCTTATCATGGATCTAAATATTATGCTGAATTGTCCATAACATAAGGGTAAAATCACGTAACTGAAAATAACATGCATAACTGAAAATAACATGCATATAAAAATATATCAATGATATACGATAACTACTTATACTGCAGGTGAGCAATACTTACCTCCTACACTTTTTCACCAATTTATATCGTTAGATTTCGTAAAGAGAAGATCTCCTACGTATTCCTTTCACTACAAGAAAATACCATTTTAGAGACCGAATTAGAGACCGAAAATCGGTCTCTAAAATGCATTAGCAACTGTTTTAGAGACCGAATATTTGGGTCTCTAAATTTTGGGTCTCTAAATTTAGAGACCGAATTTAAAATCGATCTCTAAGTTTAAAGACCGATTTCAAAATCGGTCTCTAAATTTAGAGACCGAATATAAAATCGGTCTCTAAATTAGAGACCGATTATAAAATCGGTCTCTAATTTTAGAGACCGAATTTAAAATCGGTCTCTAAGTTTAGAGACCGAATGTAAAATCGGTCTCTAAATTAGAGACCGATTATAAAATCGGTCTCTAAATTAGAGACCGATTATAAAATCGGTCTCTAATTTTAGAGACCGAATTTAAAATCGGTCTCTAAATTAGAGACCGATTATAAAATCGGTCTCTAAATTAGAGACCGAATTTATAATCGGTCTCTAATTTAGAGACCGATTTTACATTCGGTCTCTAAACTTAGAGACCGAATTTGAATTCAGTGTTTAAATTTAAAAAAAAATATCAATAAAAATTTTGTAGAATATTTCAATAATCAATATTAATAACAATATTTACTAATAACATCCCAATACACCATTATAATATAAATACTAATAAAATTTAATTTTATTAATATTCAAATGTAGACAATTACAATACAAATACTAATTACATTTAATTTTATTAACATGCCCTGTACACAATTATAATATAAACATCCAATGAAATTCATCATTTGAAAGTATTTTATAGTCGCTCTGTTGCATTCCGTCTCATACCACAACATAGCTACGATACTATGGAGCTCAATTTGAGGCGCATCGAGTGGAATCCATAGTCGTGGTGAGCTCCACGAGCAAACCACAAATACTGCTACATTCCTATCATATCTTGAAAAATTACTATCCTGCCAAAATAACCATCATATCAAACACTACATAAAAATAAAATTCAATATAAAACATAAATGAAGCATGAGATACTGGAATATGACAATATGAATAATATTAATCATAAATTAATGACAAATGTGACAATGAGAATATTCAAAAAATAATGACAAATATGATAATATATATTATATTAATAAAAAAATGGCAACGAATTATTTAGACATCGATAGAAATAATAATAATGCACCTATGTGATAAATCCCTTAATTAAGCAATGGAAGAGAGTGATCTCTAATAGTGCAAGGACTTCTTAGTCACTTATTCATATCTTATTTTACCTGTAAACAAAAATATAGTTCTATTAGTGCATGATTGATAGTGTGTCATGCCCCGAGGGAATCCTCGCCAGACAAAAATCCGGCATCATCTCCCTTATACGGGTGACAATACCAATTTTCATACAAAGCCTACACGACCACTATACATCGGTCAACACGACCGAAATCCAAAACATCACACGCAGGTAATAAAATAGGCCTCAGGCCAACAAATCAAATAATATAGTAAACAGTCTATCACATCTAAACCTACCCCTTCTGCCATCTGGGCAGGAATACTCAACCGAAATCCAATCCAGAACAAAACTCCAAATAGAGGTCCATAAGGACACCAAAAATCCACGAATACATAATCCAACTCCAGTCCTAAATATATCTTCTAATAAAAATCCAAATCCGTAAAACAAATAACCAATAAAACTGGCTGCGGGCTCAACTATAAAGGAACCCCGCCCAGCCAGCATGCAATCATGCAAGATGGTGCATGATACTAAAGCATGTAAATCCAACTAAAAATACATATCCGAATAATATGCACAATCAATAAGTACATATCTATGATCCAAGTAACTATGATTCAAGTAAAACAGGGAAGATATAATCATAACCGATCAAATGCATGTATCAAGTAGGCACAAAAACATACTAGGCATATAAACATAAAAATTATTGCAAGCTATACTAACTAGCATATCAACATGACTATATCTAAGAGATAAGTCAAAATACCCGCCTGTTATAATCTTTGAAATCATGAACTTTTCACACCTATAGACCGGTCTCGTGACCGCAACCTACATAAAATATAATTACCATCAAATCCAAGCACACAACAAATGATCGAATCGAATCCTACGTCGACCTCATATCCGATCCACTAGATTGATTTAGTTATCCTATTTAACCTAATCAATCCTCCATATATAATTACAAAACCGATCAACATCACACCGAACTCAACAACCCAGCTAACCATAGATCACTAAAAATTAACTCACACCCAAATCATACAACCAAAGTACAGACAACCACTGTCAATAACCTGTAATTAAGTTAAAATCATCCTGTATGTAATCCAACCAATCAATCGCAGTCATCCCCATTGCGGCAATGGACTTTAACAACATCCTAAATAAATCCTTCATGTTCCTCCAGCCTAATTCACAACTCCACAACTATATACAGAACACCTCACCGATCAAAAGTATAAATCCAACCTAACCCTAGGTGACTTATACACAGCTCAACCAAACCTTACCTCAAACTCAATCCAACACTTGGATCTCATAATTTGACACCCACAATCCATTTACAACCATTAATAACTCACCTAACGATAAACTCACAGCCAACAACACTCACCACATAGAATCGAAATGGACTGCAAAAAAATAGAGTAAATTCAAGATATATATATACTTGCAACAGAATTCTCCCTCGACAAATTTTTCCCCAATTGCTCAGTCTGCCGGTAATTATCGCTGCCCTAAATCATCAAGCGATTGAACCAAGTAAAACCACTATTTGTCCAAAGTAAGGAGGGGGCGGAGCTTACCTATCTCCGGTGACCACCGACAGAAATCACAGTCCTCAACGATGTGTGTGGCGCGTAGTGTGAGAGCCGCGCACGCACCCACGTCGCTGCTGGTGAAGTAGGGGTGTCGAGCGATTGGGCGCAAGGCCGGCAGCGTCGGCAGCAGCGGCGGTGGTGCGATGGTTATAGATCACGAGGAAGAAGAGCTTGCGCGCGATCTGTGGCGAGGCAGCGTCGCGGCAGGCTAAGTGGAAAAGGCAGGAGGGCGAGGAAGGCGGCATTGCGACGCTACGAAGCGGCCGCAAGGACCCAGGCGCGAGGAAGAAGAAGCTCGCGGCGGTGGTGCGAGTGCGGCGAGCGAGCGCGATTCTATGGCGCATGCGCGAGACGAAGAGGCTCACGGTGATCCCTGTACGCGGAGGTGGCCAGCCGCAATTGCGATCGGCGAGCACGCAAGAAGAAGCGGTGCTCACGACATTATTTCGCTGCGATGAAGAAGAACGAAAGGGAGTTTGAGGTAGGAGTCGGCGGTTGAGGTCGCGAGAGAACGACACGCGGAAGAAGGCAGGCACGGCGGGGAAAGAAGGCTCGGGAAAAAGCGCTGCGAAGGGAGGTTTGCAAGAAAACCGCGAGAAAAAGAATCGCGAAGAGAAAGTCGCGAGGGAGAAAACCGACGCACGGGGAAAAACTGGGATCGGGGAAGACATGGGAGAGGGGAGGAGGAGAGGAATCGGAGAAGAAGAGGGGAGAAGAGCGCGAGCGATCGGGAGAAAAAACTTAGGGCAAGAAAAAGAAAATCATAAATTAGAGACCGATTCTTTAGAATCGATCTCTAAATTATTTTTATTTTTAAAAAAAATTGAACGGGAAATAGAGCGACACGCCCATGCCAATGAAGGACATGGGCGTGTCGGGCATGAGACATGGGTGTGTTGAGCAACATGGGCGTGTCGGTTGAGCAACATGGGCGTGTCGGCTAACACACCCGGGGTGTGTTGAGCAACATGGGCGTGTCGGTTGAGCAACATGGGCGTGTCGGCTAACACACCCGGGGTGTGTTGAGCAACATGGGCGTGTCGGCTAACACACCCAGGGTGTGTTGAGCAACATGGGCGTGTCGGCTGAGCAACATGGGCGTGTCGGCTAACACACCCGGGGTGTGTTGAGCAACATGGGCGTGTCGGCTAACACACCCAGGGTGTGTTGAGCAACATGGGTGTGTTGAGGTCTGGAAGTTTTGATTCTTCACCTGTTAAATTTTTTTATTTTAATTATTTACATCATTCTTTAAATTTTAATTTATTTAACTAAGACGGCGATTAACCGGACCGGACTCGGACCGGAATCGACGGTTCCACAACCCGGACCGTAACCGACCACGAGAAAACCGATTAAAGGTCGATATTTTGCCAACCCGGACCCGACGGTTCCCACCTGGACCGTGGCCAGGTCTAACTAAACACAACATTGATCGTCGACGTGGTTGTGGTTACACGCAATTGCGAAAAATATGAAGATGAATTTGATCTCTAATTTAGAGACCGATTTGAGAATCGGTCTCTAATTTAGAGACCGAATCTAAGTCGGTCTCTAAATTAGAGACCGTTTTGAGAATCGGTCTCTAAATTAGAGACCGATTTCAAAATCGGTCTCTAATTTAGAGACCGACTTAGATTCGGTCTCTAATTAGAGACCGATTCTCAAATCGGTCTCTAATTTAGAGACCGACATATATTCGGTCTCTAATTAGAGACCGATTCTCAAATCGGTCTCTAAATTAGAGACCGATTTCAAAATCGGTCTCTAATTTAGAGACCGACTTAGATTCGGTCTCTAATTAGAGACCGATTTGAGAATCGGTCTCTAATTTGAGACCGACTTTGAATCAGTCTCTAATTAGAGACCGATTTTTTAAAATCGGTCTCTAATTAGAGACCGAATTTGAGTCGGTCTCTAATGCAAGATTTTCTTGTAGTGTTTGCTTTAGCGTGATACTCTACCAAGTCCTTGCGGAGATCCTTCTTGAAAATCTCCTCTTGAATTATCCCACGGTGTAGAAATTATAGAGACTTTTTTTTCCTCTTTTGTTTTCCTCGATGGCCAGAGAAAATGGAAGGGAAGTTTCTTCTCTTTTTTTTTTGATTGGCCGGCTTTTTTTTTTTGTTTTGATTGGGCGGCTGGAGAGAAGAGGAAGAGAGAGAGGGGGCGAGAGTGGTCGACGTTGGGAGAGAAGAGGGAGAGAGGGGTTTAGGGTTTAGGAGAAAAGAAATATAATTAGGATTTTTTTAACTTAATTACCCCTTTAAATAATTAGTCAGATTAACTAATCTCTCCTTTTTTCGCCTATAGATATATTTTATTATATCCTACTCATTGGTAATTTTATGACTTAGTGATGGAAAGTTTATTCCCCTAAATCAACAGTTCATGGTTCGAGCCTCGACTAACGAACTATTTATTTTATTTTATTTTTTAAATTCCTATTCTTAATTATTTCTATTCTTTTATTATTATTATTATTATTCTATTCCTATTTTTATTATTTCTATTCTTATTCTTATTTCTATTTTCCTCTGATAAAAATATAAAAATTAAAATTTGGGGTGTTACAATATCGTATTATAATTGTTGGCATATATCAATATATTTTTATGCAATTAATACTTTTGGCCTTAATTTGAGTATTTTAACTTATCCAAATATCCCATATTTACTAGTTCACCTCCACATTCATCGACCTCATAGGAAGCCTTGTGACCTTTTTATTATAGAGAGATTTTTCATTTCTATCTAAATGAGATTTGTAATTTCTTATAAGAATAATTTCTCCACAATATGACCAACTAATGTCATATACTGTTAGATCACAATCTTTAAGATTGAAAGCTACCAAGCGTCAAGTTGGTTAAGAGCTATTGATCAGTTTCGATTCAGTCAAGAGATGTCAAGTACTATTCAATCAATTGCCAAGTCACCAAGAGAGATTTTGCATAGAGACGAAGTTAGAGTTGGACTCCTATCTCTTTTGACCTTCACTTAGGTCTCGTTAAATTAAACTCAAGTTTAGCTTTCAACAAAGTGGACTTGAGCTTTTATTTAAAGTTTTTTATTAGCCCATCAACTTTGTGATTTTAGCCCAATGACTTCCACAAAGTTTTAACTATCATTGTGATACTATATCCATTTGGATATATAAAATTTGGCAGTATTGATCCAATCGTTGGTTTCAATCAATCAACTTGACGATGAGTCAACGACTTGAACTGATGAAGTTCGGTATAATGACATGAATTTTATCCCGTTAATGCTCTCGATATACTTTTTTTTTATTATTGAGGCATATATTCCTTCAAGTAATAAACATACTCATTTTGATATTATCATTATTGACTTAATCTTGTCAGTCATCGAGTTATTCCATTAGATATCGACATACTCTTTCAGGTATATACCCACTTGGGTATACGTCACTTTAGGTATGTTAATCCATACGAATAAGAGTATTAAAATAGAAGTAAAGGTAATTTTTTTTTTTTAAGATGATATTGTCCCATTCAAGTATTTACAATTTATCGACAATGCCATCCCAAGATATAACGTACGATCTGTCTTAAAACAAGAACACTCTAAATTTTGAATCCCGATGAATTTTGGAAGCCTTGTAACTCTCAAGAGGGAGGAGAGAGAAGAAAATTCAATAGAATAATTCATAATTTGAATTTTTTATTTGAGCGAGCAGAGTAAAAGGAGTGAAGTTTAAAAAAAAATCTTAAAAAGCAGGTTTTCTAAAAAGTAAAAGACATTAGTACGTTGTGGCTTTCATTTAATTATTTATACATTAATTAATCGAGTTTATAATTAATTAATTAATTGATTCACGATCAATTAATATCAATGGACTATGTAGGTCGATCAAGAACCTCGAAACGCAAGCAGTGATGCTTATTCGGAAGAAGTGAAGATGAGCAACAACAATTATTGGAAATGATGTTGCTGGTGGGATGCTTTGCGATCCTTACAATAATGGCGCGCAAAGGCAAGATGACCCCATTCTAACCGCCTCTATCTCATATGAGCTTGCACTCTGAAGTTGTACAAACCTGTGTAAAGATATGGGCATATTCAATGTAATACAAAAGAGGGATTCCAAGGCAAATATATGAGATCTAGAATTAATTAAATTATGATTTTGTGCTACTTAACGCTTCTAGATGCTATTCACTTGATAGGTGCCAGACTTATTAAGTTTTTTTTTGAAAAAACAAATCATTTTTAATGAACTCTTGCTTAAATTTAGGACTGATAAATAAAAATTTAATTGCAATGATGGTATTCACTTAGTACAAAAGGTGTTAATTGATACGGTTTCCTCTCGTCGGCCTCATAACGAAGAGAGAGAATTAATCACGGATGATCAAATTGATCTTGATCTCGTTGGTTAATGCGGGAGAGGTTAAACACTCGGACATAGCTCTTTCGTCCAACAATTAAGATTTAACTTTTGTTTATTAATATAAATTTATATTGTACTAATCAACATGTCATTCTACAGAGACAGTATTCACTTATCCTCCGATAGAAGTAAGGTACGTAGTGGCAGCGGTGATAATTAAGATATTAAAAAATGCCGATCGGATCCTCCTTTGCATTGGAAGTCGACGCCAACAAACTTATCTGATGAAGGGAAAACAATATAATCAACATTTCACAGAGGAAGCCAATGGGACTAGGCCTAGAATCCTACTAATAAATAAGGTTATTTTTAAATGTGTTCAGAATGAAACATCCGACTGACCAATAATTTTGTAGAATGAAACTTGGTTATCAAAATTTTATGCAATTCTTGATTTTGTTAATCAATTAATAATTACTCGGCGGAAATGGAAGTATATCTGAATTATTAAAATAAATAAATAAATAAATAGGATCTTTGATTCCAAGGCAAAGGAATTTAATGCAATGATTGCTCAACTGGACTCTCTCTCTCTCTCTTTCTCTTTCTCTCTCCAATTGACTCCAAGTCTTCCTCTGAACAAGGACAGAGAGTGCTGTGTCACCCACTCAAGTGTCTGGTTCTAGGACTTGGCCACAAAAATACAAGTCGCTTTAGAAATTTAATTAGGCCATATAATTTTTTATAGAGTTTGAGCATGTTATATATTTATTATGTTATTATAATTCTAAACAAATATCAAATATATTTAATGAAGATTTGGTAGCCGAGATAACTGAGGTCTTAGAAAATGTCGATTGGGACCCTCCTTTGTACTGGAAGTTCATGCCAATTAATAGAGTTTTCTGATGGAGAAAAAACAATCAACATTTCCAACTTGATTGCCGACAGAGCAGTCCAATGGGATTAGACCAAGAACCCTACTCATCAATAAGGTTATTTCTAAATGTGTTCAGAATGAAACGTCTAACTGATAAATAATTTGGTCCATAAACTACACTTTGGATTATTTTATACATCTAAATTTTATGCAATTCTTGATTTCATAGCAGGATATATATTTTGTTGATCAATCAACAATTACTCGATGGAAATCAATATTCATGACGGTCTTGAATCACAGGGCAAAGAAATTTAATGCTATAGATTGCTCCGCTGGACTCTCTCTCTCCCCAATTGACTCCAAGTCTACGTCTGATCAAGAATTGGCAATGCTGTGCCACCCACTCAACTGTCATGATCGAAGGAAATTCAATGTAGGCCAATCAATTGGTTTTGTTGCGAAGCAAAAATACAAGAACCGAAAATTTTTTTTTAGAGGTTGAGAATTCTGGATATTTATTGTTACCGAAGGATCAATTGGTTAATACAGAAAATAAAATTACTATAAAAAATAAAAGTCAATGTTCAAAGGTTATAAAATTTTTTCTGAATATTTATTTTCTCGCTGGGTTAATTTTATCTCTCTTTATTTATTTATGGGATCAACGATAAAAAACATCTAGAATGAATACATTATCTTTTATCTTAAGAACATCAAAGACTTTAATAATTTTATATGATTTTTAATCATTCAATTAAATATTATTAATTTATATATTTATCATTTATTATAATTTTAAATAAATATCAAATATATTTATAGTTAACAATTAATAAGACCGTGGAAGAATAATTTATTTGTTTCTCGTTTAGCATGATATTTTTATTTTTTTAATTTATTTTATTTTACTTATACAAATATATGTCCTACATTTGTAAATGTCATGCACTTGAATTTTATTTATAATGTGATGATGGAAAATGATCTACAATAATTTAGTTGAATTTTATTTTATATGACTTTTCTAGCTTTAAAATTAAATATTTTAGTTGCACTTTATTAGTGAATAGTTATTTTTAGATGTAAAAGACTTATCGCTAGTATTGCATTTGTAAAATTAATTCAAATGATTGTTAGATGAATAAAAAAATTTTAATTTGTATTTTGAAAAATTGTATTTCTATTTAAAGTAATGGATGAATTGTTATAATGTGTAAATTTTAAATTTGTGTTATATATTTTAAATAAATATTAGTGATAACTTTTAATATGTTTGTAAATTAATATAAATGACATTTATTAGTGTCATTGGAGGGGATATTTTAAATTGACCTTATAAATTATCATTAATGATAATTTTATTATCTTTATAAAAAATATACGACAATTTACCATTTTACGTTCTCAAAATTGAGAAATATTAAAATCGCATATGTAACTTTCATAATTAGCAAATCGTGTAATACTTTTCGAATTTACCCCTCCACTCAATATTCTATTTTTTTTAATCAATGGAATAATTCCATTAGTTGGTTTCGGACGAAATCGACTGATAGATCTAAGTAGTTCGGAATCACATAATTCGAAGACCTTTGTGCTCCTCTCGTACTCTATAATACGTACGTGACTTCGGAAAGTATTGTGATATACCATATTGGGAGCAATAATTTTTGAAACTTTGACTGTTTTAATGGAATAGCTTCATCATTCAATTTCATCCGAAATCGACTGATGGACCTAGACAGCTCAGAATCACATGATTCGAAGATCTTTATGCTCCTCTCACACTCTATAATATGTACGTGCCTTCGGAAAGTATTGTTATACACCATATTAGGAGCAGTGATTTTTGAAACTTCATTTTTTTAATAGAATAGCTTCATCAGTTGGTTTTGTCCGAAATCGACTGATGGACCTAGACAGCTCAGAATCACGTGATTTGAAGACTCATGTGCTCCTCTCATATTCCATAATACGTATGTGATCTTGGAAAGCATTGTAATACACCGTGTGAGGAGCAACGATTTTTTTAAACTTTGAATTTTTTTAATAAAATAGCTTTATCAGTTGGTTTTGTCCAAAATTGGCTGATGGACCTAAACAATTAAGAATCATGTGATTTGAATACTCATGTGCTTCTTTCGTACTCCATAATATGTGCGTGATCTCAGAAAGCATTATAATAAATCATGTCGAGAGCAACGATTTTTGTCAATCATACCCAGCATGTGAAGTATAGTTGAAAGAACATTTTAAATGTTACAACGACGATACCCGCTGTCCCAAGTGATACATACATATTATGAAGTGTGAGAGAAGCACAAAGGTCTTCGAATCATGTGATTCCGAGCTATCTAGATCCATCAGTCAATTTCGAATGAAACTAACTGATGGAGCTATTCCATTAAAAAAAATTGAAGTGTTATATCTGCATGAGTGAGAGAGTCCGAGGAACTCATTGGTAACTTCATCGGGTGGGTATCGTTGTCGTAGTATTTGAAATGTTCTTTCGATCACATTTCACATATGGGGCATGTAATAAAAATCACTAATCTCAATATGGTATATCATAATGCTTTCTGAGGTCATGTATATATTATGAAGTGTGAGAGGAGCGCATGGGTCTTCGAATCACGTGATTCTGAGCTATCTAGGTCTATATGCTGGTTTCGAACGAAATCGACTGATGGAGCTACTCCATTAAAAAAAATTTAAAGTTTCAAAAATCACTGCTCCCATCATGATATGTTACAATACTTTCTGAGATCACATACTTATTATGGAGTGCGAGAGGAGTACATGGGTTTTCAAATCATGTGATTCCAAGCTATTTAAGTCCATCAACTGGTTTCGGACGAAATCGACTGATGAAGTTATTCCAGAAGTTTCAAAAATTGTTGCTCCCAACATGATATATCATAATGCTTTCCAAAGTCACGTACATATTATGGAGTGCGAGAGGAGCACAAAAGTCTTCTAATCATGTGATTCTGAGCAGTTTAGGTCCATTAGTCAGTTTTGTCAAAAACCGACTGATGGGGCTATTCCATTAATTAAAAAAATGGAATATTGAGCAGAGGGGTAACTCCAGAAAGTGATACACGATTTGATAATTATGAAAGTTACGTACGCGATTTCGATATTTTTCAATTTTGAGAACGTGAAACGGTAAATTGTCGAAAAATATAAGACACTTATAATTGTCAATATAAATAAATAACAAGACATATATAAATATCCTTGAAATAGGATTCTTTTATGATATTTCAAACTGATATGATATCCATAAATTGAGGTACCTTTGAAGTTGACAATGATATTTTATAATCTCTGATATTAATGGAAAAAATTAACGGACTAGATCCATGAGTAGAGGGGTCTATAGGGAGTAGACTAGGTATAAAGAATTTCAAGGCCCGATTGAAAAGAAATGAAGACACGAGGAGATGAGAGCTATGATATTTGAGAGTCCAGAAGTCGAGAGATGAAGAAGTCGGAGGTAGGAGAGGTCGAGAGTTAAAGAGTCGAGGGTTAAGAAGTCGGTGTTGGTGCAAGAATGCTCTAAGCATTAATTAGTTTTGATATTTAGACAATCAAGTTTAAGTTAGACAATGTTTGTAATCTAACATGAATATTGAATGACAAGTACAAGGAAAGTCCAAGTACGGAGACTTGGCAAGGAATCCAAGTATGAAGACTTGGTAAGGAAAGTCCAAGTATGAAGGCTTGGCGGCGTAATTCCAAGTATGTAGTCTTTGCAGCATAAGTCCAAATGTAACATGGTAAATGGATGTCCCGAAGACGTTGCCTCTTGGCAAAGACCCAATAGCATGACAAAATCGAAAGAAGCACTTGAAGGTAAGTGTAAAGGGTGAGGAGTCGGGACTCTGATGCATCATAAAGGCACGAAGCTGATGGAAGGAGCTTGAATATTTAAGTCTAGGCTAAGAGTATGTGTCAAGTATGAGAGAATCATATTTGATGCGTTAAACCTCAACTTTAAGGTGTTCCAGTCGAGGCGACACCTCGACTGGTGGTGCTCGGGGCAAGCAGAGTTCGAGAGTGCAGTGCTAAGGAAGCACATACCCTATCCAGTCAAGGTGACACCTCGACTGAAAGTGATCTATTTTCGAGAAAAATCGGAGTGCACACTCAGAAGAGAGGAATGCTCGACCAGGACCTCAACTGGGTGATAGTCAAGGTGGCACCTCGACTAGACCTGGGAGCAGGTGTGACAGCAAGGATTCAAAAGTGAGACACTTGACCAGAACCTCAACTATGTGCTAGTCGAGGTGCCACCTCCACTAGAACTAGGTTGCAGTGACAACAAACACTCAGAAGCGAGACACTCGATCAGGATCTTGACTAGGTGCTAGTCGAGGTGACACCTTGACTAGAACTAGGTTGCAGCAATGCAGGCATGTCAAAATGACACTTTCAACCATTGGCTTCTAGGTTTTTATAAAATGAGGCTTGGAGCTCGAAGAAGACAATGTTTTTCACATATAGAAAGATCATATAAGCTCTCCAAGCATTCTCTAAGTGATTTCTAGGGTTTCTCTACTCAATCTCTTTTTCCAAAGCTCAACCCTAAAATCTTGTAAGAAGAAGAGATCATCATTGCTGTAAGAAGGTTTTTCTTCATCTTGGGGTCATCCAAAGGAGAAGATAGTGAAAAGATTACAAGAGGAGTAATTTATCTTAAGGATTATCGTGGGGTAGAAGTGGATCTCCGAACCACATTACATCATTGAGTTAGCATTGTTCTCTTTATTTTTCATTCTAGTTTTTCAATCTATATTTGCTTTTGCTAATGAGTTGTAGAAACAAGTAGAAGAAAGGTTATTCACCCCTAGCCTTTGCAAGATCCCTAACAATTAGTATTAAATCCCAAATCGCATCGAAAGAACTAATTGTCAACCGAAGCAAATGACATTTCAAGAGGGATATAGCACCGCTTGACCACCTTTCTTCGATAGCAACGACTTCGCCTATTAGAAAGGTAGAATGGAGTATTATCTAATGAATGATATAAAAAATTGGTTTAGTATTGTTGTTGGGTTTGAGAAACTGATGGATCAAGGTTGATCACCTCTCCTGACCAAGGATTGGACAAGAGAAATGGCTAAGAAAGCGCAAGCAAATGCAAAGGCCAAAACCACATTCCAATGTGGACTCTCGAAGGAGCAACTCAATAAGGTTGGGTTGTTCAACTCCACTAAGGAGCTTTGGGAAAAACTCATTTAGTTGAATGAAGGATCAAAAGAATCAAAGAGAGCAAAAACAGATCTCTTGGTGAGTCAACTCCAAACCTTCACCATGAAAGCAAGTGAAACCGTGAGTTAAATGCACAGTATGCTCAAAGAGGTTGTCAACGGATTTCATGTAATAAGTGAGAAATTTGACAACCGAGATCTAGTGAGGTATGTGCTTCAATCCTTTCCTAGAAACACTCTATGGGCATCATTGGTTGATGCTTATAAGGTTTCTAGAGATCTTTCATTAGTTAATTTAGATGAATTATTTTGTGAATTTGAACTTTATGAACAAGCTAACATGTTGTCAAAGGAGAAAATCTTAGTTCTTCTTGTAGAAAATAAGGAAAAGAAGAATGAGAGGAAGGAAAAATACTCATCATCTGAATCCAAGCAAGAATTATCAAATAGCGACGAAGAGATGTCGGCTAGTGAAGTGGCTCATTATGTCAAAAGGATGATGGGAAGATGAAGAAGATTCAAGAGAAAGGATGTGAAGATGATGTTTCAATCTTCAAAAGGTAAGTCTAGCAATAGTTCAAATTCTAATACTAATGTCGTGTGTTATGAATGCAACAAGAAAGGGCACATCAAACCAAATTACCCAGAATTAAAGAAGAAAGAGGAGAAGGAGAAAAAGAAGGAAAGGAAGGAAAAGAAAAAGGAGGAGGTCATGGTGGCTCAAGCTACATGGGACACCCAAAGCATTGATGACTCTTTGGATGAGAAAGAACTATGTCATATCACCTGACACAAGATATTTTGGCTTTTGAGAATGACATGGAAGACTCAAGCCAAGGAGTAGAATCAAGTGATGGATTGTCATTTAGTGACGATGAGGTAAAAGAATCTCCTCAAGTAGAATTTCTTTATAAAACTATTGTCTATCTTAAGAATACTTTAGTTAAGTCAAAATCTCAGGTTAAGGACTTAAAGGATGAAATTAAGACAATTAGAAATGAAGCATCTATATCTAGTGAGTCAAGCATGCTTAAGAAATAATATGAAAATTTGAAGAATCAAGTATTTGAGCTAAGGACATGCTTAGATAAATTTACAAGTGAATCAAAATATCTTGGCATGATTCTTAGAGATCAAAGAGTTGTTTATAATAAGGCTAGAAAAGGATATAAACCTAAGGACAAAGAAGTTGCACGCATTTCACTTAGAAGTAGGAATTCAACCATTAAGGGTAAGATAAAGAAAGCATGGGTACCTAAAAAGTATTTAAATGATGGTTCCGGACCAAATATATGGGTACAAAAGAATGTTATTTTTCATGTTGTCTATGTAGAAGAATCAAGTATATAGATTGTGGATAGTGGTTGCTCAAGACATATGACCAGATATGTGAGCATGTTCTCCACAATTGACTACATAAAGAAGGGAATAATATCTTTTGGGAATAGTGGAAAGCTCAAGATTATAGTTAAAGGTATAATTGAAGTATCATCCAAAATTGTTATTCATAAAGTCTTATTAGTTAAGAATATGAAATTTAATTTGCACAGTGTAAGTCAATTATGTGATGTCGGTTATAAAGTAGAGTTTAAATCCACTAAATGTTTGATTAGACACAAGAGTCTAGAAGTTTTTGTATTAGTTGCATATAGGAAAATAAATCTCTATTATGTTGTTCTTTCCTATACTTCTAACATTTCTACTAAATGTCTCATATCAAAAGAAGAAGAAGGATGACTATGACGTAGAAGACTTAGACACATCAACATGAAAAACATAGCCAAAGTAGCAAAATTGGAGCTAGTGAAGGGACTACCAAAGATCAAGTATGTCAAGGATAAAATGTGTGATCCATGCCAAGAGGGTAAACAATCCAAGTCATCATACAAGGGTAAAACTCTAACCAATACTTCTTTACCTTTAGAATTATTACATTTGATTTTTTTTATTGTCATAGTTATCCATCATTAGAAGGTAACAAATATTGCTTAGTGATAATTGATGATTTTTCTAGATATACTTGAGTCTATTTCATGAAATAAAAAGATGATACCCTAGAAATAATCATAGGATTTAGTAAAAGGGTAGAAAATGAAAAGAATATCAAAATCAATCGGATCCGAAGTGATCACAGTGGAGAATTTGAGAATCCTCAATAAAATGGGATAGTAGAATGGAAAAATCGTGCTTTATAAGAAGCGGCTAGGACTATGCTTAATGTATACTCTTTACCTAGACCTGGCAAATCTGGATACGACATGAACATGATCTGCTTTTTTTGTATTTGGATCATTCATTTTTGGATTCGTGTCTATCTGTTAGACACGTAAAAATTGCGTGTCAGATTAGTGTTTGTCTTTTGGATCCGTTAGATCCGTTTACTTTTTTTTTTACTTAAAAAAAATCTAGACATGAAAAAGAAAGGAGATGGATGACATTTACGTAATCTCTACAAGTTTGAATGACGATGATAATCTTCGAAATTCATTTTGTATTTTTACGATAATTCTAGGGTGTAATGTACTTGTAATCCCAATTGGATAGCGTGGATTGTGGGGATTGTTAATTTTTTCTAAGCTCTTCTATTTAAGTTATTACATTATCATGTACTTATGGGTCTTTTCGCATCTATTGGTTTGGATCATGTCTAGTAATCTATTTTATACTTTGTTTAAGTTATTGTATTTTCATGTAATTATGGATCGTTTTGTGTCTATTGGTTCAGATCATGTCTTGCAATCCGTTTTACACACATTTTTTCGTGTCTAATGGATCGTGTCGTGTCTACTCGAAATTAAGTGGTTCATATTTGGATTGAACCCATTGACACAAAAATTAAACGGATTGAATATGGATTAACACTTTCGGATCGTATCAAGATACGAATCCGATCCATTATCCGATTTGCCAGGTCTATCTTTACCTAACTACTTGTGGGTGAAAGTGATTAATACCATTTGTTATATTCAAAATCATGTCCTAATACATAGGTTTTTAGAAAAAACATCTTTTGAATTATGGAATGACACAATTCCTATAATTCATTATTTCAAAGTCTTTGGTTGCAAAATTTATATCTTAAATATCAAAGATAATTTAAGAAAATTTGAGTCTAAGGTGCATGTAGGAATCCTAATTGGACACTCATCTACTAGTAGAGGATACAGAGTATACAATAAGAGGATTAAAAAGTTGATCAATCCTCAAATGTTGAATTTGATGAGTCTACTAGTACCTACCCTAGGAGATCCTCCATTGATAAGGATATAAATGCAAAAAATCAAGGCATTACCCAAGGGATTCAAAATTTACATTTAGGGGGAAATGATTAAGGAGGAGGAAGAGGAGATTCCAATAATGAAAGGAGGGAGGCTAACAATGATCAACTTGAATGTGATTCACCTCCTAAGACCTTAAGAATTCATCAAAATCATCCTCTAAACCAAGTAGTAGGAGTATTTTCACAAGGAGTAAAGACTAAGTCCTTCTATAGAGGTCTTACTAGTCAAGTTGTCCTAATTTCTCAAATTGAGCCAAAATCAATTAATGATGTCTTGCTTGATCCAGATTGGATACTAGCGATGCAAGAAGAGTTGGCCCAATTTGAGAGAAGTCAAGTATGAGAGTTAGTCTCTAGCTAAATGATGACACAATTGTAACAACAAAATAGGTCTTTTGGAGCAAATTATATGATCAAGGAAAAGTTACAAGAAACAAGGAGCAAATTATTGATAGCTCAAGGGTTCAATCAAGTTGAAAGACTTTATTATGATGAGACATATGCTCCGGTAGCTCGGTTAGAGTGTATCCTAATTTTATTAGGATATGTCGGTCACATGAGTTTTAGACTCTATCAAATGAATGTGAAATCCACATTCCTAAATAGGTTCATTAAGGAAGAAGTGTATGTGGAGCAACCACCCAGATTTGAAAATGTAGATTATCTAAATCATGTTTATAAACTTAAGAAAACCTTATATGCATGGGTTAAAATAAGCTCCCCGGACTTGGTATGAAAGACTCTCATCTTTTTTAATTTCTAAGAACTTTACAAGAGGCTAAGTTAATCAAACTTTATTTGTGGTGGCTAAGACATGGTGGTGCTTACAGAAGTGGCATGAGTCGATTTCAGAGGAGGTCTAAAATCCTTTTTGCAGAAGGAAAAAGACATTTTTTGTTGCTCAAATTTATATTGATGACATCATATTTGAGTCAACAAATGATGAACTTTTACAAGACTTCATCAAAAATATGAAAAATGAATTTGAGATGAGTTTAGTAGGAGAATTGACTTTCTTCTTAAGATTACAAGTCAAACAAACTAGTGAAGGAATCCATGTCTACGAAACAAAATATACTAAGAAATTTGATTTAGAAAATGCTAAAATAGTATCTACTCCTATGTGAACCAATACTAAAATAGATAGTGATCTAGATGGAAAATAAATAGATTCAAAGCATTAAGGAGCGTGATTGGTAGTTTATTATACTTAACCGCTAATAGACCAGATATACTATTTGTGGTAGACATGTGTGGAAGGTACCAATCTTATGTCAAAGAGTCTCATGTAATAACGACCAAGAGGATCTTGAGTGTAACACCCAAAATTTTAGTTCCTATATTTTTATTAGAGGAAAATAGAAATAAGAATAAGAATAGAAATAATAAAAATAGGAATAGAATAATAATAAAAAAAAAGAATAGAAATAATTAAGAATAGGAATTTAAAAAAAAATCGAATAAATGATTCGTTAGTCAGGCTCGAACCATGAACCGTTGGTTTGAGGGAATAGACTTCCTATCACTAAGTCATAAGATTACCAATGAGTAGGATATAACAAAATATATCTATAGGCAAAAAAAGGAAGAGATTTGTTAATTTGACTAATTATTTAAAGGGGTAATTAAATGAAGAAACCCTAGTTTATATATATATATATATATAGATTTATTTTTTTTATATAATCTCTCTCCCTCCTCTCTCCAATGCTGTAACATCCCAAATTTTAATTCCTATTTTTATTAGAGGAAAATAGAAATAAGAATAAAAATAAAAATAATAAAAAAATAGGAATAGAATAATAATAATAATAATAATAAATAGAAATAATTGGTTCGTTAGTCGAGGCTTGAACCATGAACTGTTGGTTTGGGAGAATAGACTTCCCACTACTAAGTCATAAGATTACCAATGGATAGGATATAATAAAATATATCTATAGGCGAAAAAAAGGGAAAGATTGGTTAATTTGACTAATTATTTAAAGGGGTAATTAAATGAAGAAAACTCTAATTTATATATATATATATATATATATATATATATATATAGATTATTTTTATTATAGAATCTCTCTCTCCTCTCCTTTAAATCTCACGCCGATGCCACCCTAATCTAAACCGCCGCCGAATCAAAGAAAAAAAAAGAAAGAAAGAAAGAGCCTCCGTAATTTCTTCATCATGGATTAATTCAATAGGAAATTTTCAAAAAGGGGTGAGTCATAAAAAATCCAATAAAAATTTTATATGATTAGGGAGAAGTCACAAATTTAATTGAAGAAGGAATTAATTCTGTTAAAGAGAGATTTAAGGAAATTTATAAGGGAATAGGTTAAGCCTTGACGGTTATAAATTTAACCTCCTTAATACCCTAGAGGACACCTCTCTACTCTCTCTTGGTCCCTCCACTGCCGAACCACACATCAAGGAGAATTTTCTCCTAGGGTTGTCTTCTCCGCCGAATCCAAGGAAAGGTGGGATTCAAGAGACCTTGGAGGGCAGCTGCTGGGGCGGGATAGAAGGTTGCATCTCATTAGGTTTTACAAATATAAGTTAAAGAAATCGAAGGTAAGTATTGCTCACCTGTAGTATAAGTAGTTATCGTATATTATTGATATGTTTTTATGTGCATGTTATTTTCAGTTATGCATGGTATTTTCAGTTACGTGATTTTACCGTTATATTATGGATAATTCAGCATCATGTTTAGATCCATGATAAAAATGTGATTCATGATCATACATGTTGTAGATGAGTTGTAGCTTACAATCATATGCATGATATGGAGTAAGATGTAAAAATATTTCCTTTATAAAGAAAATTTAAAGATGCTCCCCGTTCGACTTGGGGATTAAGAGCACAACGATCTTCAGTATGCTCCCCATTTCAGTTTTGGGGGTCAAGAGCATAATGTGGTGCTCCTCATTCGTGATTTAGGGGATTAAGAGCATTTCCTTCAGTATGTATAAGAATATAAATATAAAGGAAGTATTTTACTTTTGGGGCATGTCGGGCATCGATTTGCCACAGAGGCTCTCGATTTGATTACCTAGTAGGTTCGGTGGTTGGCCACCCCGGCCTATTAGGAATGCGCGCATTGGTACTATGCCGAGCCCATATCCAGGATGATTATTATTTTGAAGTATCAGTATAAGTATAAGTAAAAGTTTTCAAAGTTAATCATTTCAGTTCAGATACATTGTTTATAAGTTTTAAAATACTTAAGAGCATGGTTTATACAAGAGATATATATTCAGAATTATGATTTCCAATTGTGCTTGCATGTGTATCAATGTATCAAGGGTAAGAGAATTAGTTGCATGATTTCATACAGTGCATGTTTTTGTGAGCATAGAAAGTACTTACTAAGCGTTATTGCTTATAGTTTGCATTTCCTTATACTGCAGATAAAGGTAAAGAAAAGCTTCAGTAAGGTGGCATGGAGGATGAAGTGCTGGGTGTGTGTGGCGACGGAACACTGGAAGTAAAAGATCCTAAGTGCAGATATCTAAATCAGATTTTTAGTTTCTTGTTTTCTTTTGATATTGTTGAAGTTCAACTGGATTATTTATGGTTGAGACCAAAGAATGCTAGAGTCATATTGGATTAGTTTTAATACTTGCATGTTAGGTGAAGATCTTGAAATGGTTATTGTTTAAGTGATGTAAAGGTCCTTATGATTATTTTAGTTGTTAGCATATTGCATTAGTATATTGCATGAATTAAAGATAAAGACAGTAAAGTAGTGACATCTCCCCTGGTAGAGAGTGGAAAGACTAGGGGGGGTGTTACAAGATGGTATCAGAGCGGGTTCCGCCCTTCCGTCACACACACATCGAGCATCAGTCCTGCCGCCTCCAAGTAAGCAAGTATTTATCTGCTTTATTTATTTTATGAGTAGTAAGGAATGCTTCTTTTAAGTTAAACATGCTCACCTAGAATGTTCTCTTTGAATTAAACATGTTTGCATATATATATATATATATATATGAAGATGATAGACAGTAAGTAATAGAACATATCTTGATATGTATGTGAAGATGATAAAAGTAGTGATAATAGCCTTATAGTGGTTTCACTTGATCATCTTATGATGAGTTCACGGAGTTTCGACAAGGGAATTTATCAGTAGACAAAGTGGTAAAGAGATTCAATAGGTTGACTACTTTATGTCCGGAGCAGTCGATCTTGAGAAGGAAAGAGTTAGGTTGATGCTAAAGATGTTGAGACCGGAGATAGCTCTGAATGTAGCTGGTAGAATTAATAGACCACAGACCACTGAAGAGCTAGTCAGTAGTGCGCTAATCACGGAGCATTACATGAATAATATCAAGAACCAAAAGCTAGCCTCGGTAGAAAGCAAAAGCCAGGGAAGTTCAGGAGGTCAGAAACCTCAGAGCGGTAATTCGAACTGGAAGCGAAACAATAATGGCAAGAGGAAGCAATGGAATAATGCAAAGGGAGGTTCAGTCAGTAAGCAGCCTACGTATCCTACATGTTCTAAGTGTGGGAGGAAGCATCCAGGAGTTTGCCGCCAGGGCGTGAACGGGTGTTATATATGTGGTGTCGAGGGACACTTCGCCAAACAGTGCCCCACTAAGACCAATCTGCCTCTGCCACAGTCTATTCAGTATGGAGGTAGACCAGCCAGCTACATCAGATGCAGGGAGCACTGGAGGGTCCTTACATCAGCCAAGGAAGATTAGAGACTCCATCAGTTACACCTAATGGCCGGATCTTCTCCCTCACCAAGGAAGAGGTAGCAAATGTTTTTTGTTCTGGTCGGATACCTATCCTTAGTCAAAGATGCTACTGTCTTTTTTGAATCTGGGCAACCCATTCTTTCATGTCTATGACATTTGTTAAGAAGATAGATATAACTCCGGATATCTTAGATATTTAGTTTTTAATGACCCTACCTTCGGGTGAAACAATGACATCTACACACTGGTTGCGTGCCGTGCCGGTCAGAATTTCAAACAAAGAGCTTTATAGTGATTTGATCTTGTTGGACATGCATGACTATGATGTCATCTTTGGAATGGACTTTCTTAGCAAGTACGGTGCTTCCATTGAGTGTCGTAAGCGAAGGGTAGTATTCCAACCCGAGACCGAGGCAAAATTTGAGTTTATTGGAGAACCAAGGAAGAAGACTAAGAAGTCTTATCTGTGTGGAAGCTCGAGAAGATGTTAGCTAGTGGATGCCACAGGGTGTAGCATTAGCACATATAGTTGATACTAAGCAAGCAAGAAGCCAAAAGCTAGAAGAAGTCCCAATCGTATGTGACTACCCGGAAGTATTTCCTGACGAGCTACCAGGACTAGCACCTAGAAGGGAAGTTGAGTTTGAGATTGAACTTATTCCTGGTACCAACCCAATCTCAAAAGCACCCTATCGTATGGCTCCAGCTGAATTGAAAGAGCTTCAGGAACAATTACGGGAGTTATTAGACAAGGGATTCATCCGCCCTAGTCATTCCCCATGGGGAGCTCGGTGTTGTTCGTGAAAAGAAAGATGGATCTATGAGGATGTGCATAGACTACGAGCCTTAAATCAAGTGACGATCAAACAGATATCCTCTGCCAAGGAATAGAGGATTTATTTGATCAATTGAGGAGCCACGATTTTCTCCAAGATTGACTTGCGGTCGGGTTATCATCAAGTAAGAGTTAAAGAGGATGATATCGAAAACAACCTTCGAGCAGGTATGGACACTATGAGTTCGTGGTCATGCCCTTGGGACAAATGCACCGCTATGTTTATGGACTTGATGAATCGGATATTTAGGAGTACCTTGACAAGTTTGTAGTGCGTTTTCATTGGCGACATCCTTATCTACTCGAGAACCAGAAGAACATGTCAACACTTGAAGATACTTAGCACCTTCAAAGAAAGACAGTTATATGCAAAGTTCTCCAAGTGTGAGTTTTGGCTTGATCGAATATCGTTTCTGGGTCATGTTATTTCAAAAGATGGAGTTATGGTAGACCCGACAAAGATAGAAGCAGTCAGTAATTGGGGTCAACCAAAGAATGCCAGTGAAGTCAGAAGTTTCCTCGGATTAGCAGGGTACTATCGAAAGTTTGTGGAAAACTTCTCAAGGATAGCTTCACCGTTGACGGTTCTTACCAGAAAGAACAAGAAGTTCGAATGGACTGAAGATTGTGAAAAGAGCTTCCTTGAATTAAAGAGGAGACTCACAAGTGCTCCAAAGGCTTACCCTTCCGTAAAGTAATGAGGGATTTGACCAGATAGTGATGCATCCAAGATGGGACTGAGCAAGATTTATGCAGTAAGGTAAAGTCATTATTTATGCATCTAGACAACTCAAGGACTATGAAAAGAATTACCCCACTCATGACCTTGAGTTGGCAGCAGTGGTCTTTGCTCTGAAAGTTTGGAGACATTACTTATATGGAGTCCAATGCAAGATTTACACAGATCACCAGAGTCTGAAGTATTTCTTCACTCAGAAGGATTTGAATATGCGACAGCGCAGATGGCTTGAGCTAGTAAAGGACTATGACTGTGAAATCCACTACCATCCTGGAAAGGCAAACAAAGTAGCAGACACATCGAGTAGAAAATCATGCGCCACCTTTGATGTCCCTAGCAACACTATCCCAACCACTGGAGAAAGAGATAATGAATTTTGGAGTTGAGATCATTTCCGACAGCTTCGCCTTGACCATAGTACCTACTATTTGAGGATATATTAGCGAGACAGACAAAGATCCTAGCATCCAAAGGATCAAGCAAGAGATCCAAGAAGGAAGGATGAAGGAGTGTCTCTGAAAGGGGGTATTATTATATTTGGGTGAACGCTATGTATCCCCAACGACCCGGACTTAAGAAAGAAGATCCTAGAAGAAGCTCATGGGACCCCATATTCGATGCATCCTGGATCCACCAAGATGTATCAAGATATAAAGGGGAAATTCTGGTGGCTTGGTATGAAGATGGACGTGGCTAAGTATGTTAGCACTTGCACGACGTCGAGAGTAAAAAGACGAACACCAGAGACCAGGAGGAGTTCTACAACCTATCCAGATTCCAGAATGGAAGTGGGAGGAACTAGCCATGGATTTCATAGTAGGATTGCCCAAAACAACCAATGGCTACGATTCTATTTGGGTAGTTATCGATAGATTGAAATATCATACTCCATGATGGAATATTAGCCCGATATATCGTCAAGGAAGTAATTAGACTGCATGGAGTACCTAAAACCATTATCTCTGATAGAGACAGTCGCTTCACTTCACACTTTTGGGAGTGTGTTCAGAAAGCCCTCGGCACTAAGTTACGATTCAGCATTGCATTTCATCCTCAGACATATGGGCAAACAGAAAGAGTGAATCAGATTTTGGAGGACATGCTCAGAGCTTGTGCCTTGGATTTTAAAGGAAGCTGGTGCAAATATTTGTGTTTGGCAGAGTTTGCCTATAATAACAGTTATCAAACCACAATTGGAATGACACCTTATGAAGCCTTGTATGGAAGGAGATGCAGATCGCCTATCTGTTAGTATGAGGGTGGCGAGAAGAAAGAAATGGGACTCAAGACTGATTTTATAGATGACGCCACCAAAGCGATAAAGAACATACGTCAAAGGATAGAGACTGCCCAAAGTCGGCAGAAGAGTTATGCCGATGTCCGATGCAGACCCCTAGAGTTCCAAGTCGGAGATTCAGTGTTCATTAAGGTAGCTCCTATGAAAGGGATAATGAGATTTGGGAAGAAAGGCAAGTTAAGTCCCAGATATGTTGGCCCCTACCTGATCACCAAGAGAGTTGATAAGGTAGCTTATGAGCTAGAGCTACCACAGGAAATGTCAGCTATCCACAATGTATTTCATGTTTCAATGCTTAAGAAGCACGTCCCAGACACCAACCAAGTGATTGAGCCACAGACGGTACAGATTCAGACAGATCTAAGTTATGAAAGTCGACCTATTCAGATAATAGATCGAGCAGTCAGGAAACTAAGAAACAAAGAAATACCATTAGTAAAAGTCTTATGGCAAAGTCAAAGGGTTGAAGAAGCAACCTGGGAACGTGAGAATGACATGAAGCAAAAGTACCCTGAGCTTTTCTAAGTTTCGAGGACGAAACTTTTATAAGGTATAAGGGATTGTAACATCCCAAATTTTAATTCCTATTTTTATTAGAGGAAAATAGAAATAAGAATAAGAATAAAAATAATAAAAAATAGGAATAGAATAATAATAATAATAATAATAATAATAAATAGAAATAATTGGTTCGTTAGTCGAGGCTTGAACCATGAACTGTTGATTTGGGAGAATAGACTTCCCACTACTAAGTCATAAGATTACCAATGGATAGGATATAACAAAATATATCTATAGGCGAAAAAAAGAAAAGATTGGTTAATTTGACTAATTATTTAAAGGGGTAATTAAATGAAGAAAACTCTAATTTATATATATATATATATAGATTATTTTTATTATAAAATCTCTCTCTCCTCTCCTTTAAATCTCACGCCGACGCCACCCTAATCTAAACCGTCGCCGAATCAAAGAAAAAAAAAAGAAAGAAAGAAAGAGCCTCCGTAATTTCTTCATCGTGGATTAATTCAATAGGAAATTTTCAAAAAGGGGTGAGTCATCAAAAATCCAATAAAAATTTTATATGATTAGGGAGAAGTCACGAATTTAATTGAAGAAGGAATTAATTCTGTTAAAGAGAGAGATTTAAGGAAATTTATAAGGGAATAGGTTAAGCCTTGACGGTTATAAATTTAACCTCCCTAATACCCTAGAGGACACCTCTCTACTCTCTCTTGGTCCCTCCACTGCCGAACCACACATCAAGGAGAATTTTCTCCTAGGGTTGTCTTCTCCGCCGAATCCAAGGAAAGGTGGGATTCAAGAGACTCGGAGGGCATTCGGGGCGGGATAGAAGGTTGCATCTCATTAGGTTTTACAAATATAAGTTAAAGAAATCGAAGGTAAGTATTGCTCACCTGCAGTATAAGTAGTTATCGTATATTATTGATATATTTTTATGTGCATGTTATTTTCAATTATGCATGGTGTTTTCAGTTACGTGATTTTACCGTTATATTATGGATAATTCAGCATCATGTTTAGATCCATGATAAAAATGTGATTCATGATCATGCATGTTGTAGATGAGTTGTAGCTTACAATCATATGCATGATATGGAGTAAGATGTAAAAATATTTTCTTTATAAAGAAAATTTAAAGATGCTCCCCGTTCGACTTGGGGATTAAGAGCACAACGATCTTCAGTATGCTCCCCATTTCAGTTTTGGGGGTCAAGAGCATAATGTGGTGCTCCTCATTCGTGATTTAGGGGATTAAGAGCATTTCCTTCAGTATGTATAAGAATATAAGTATAAAGGAAGTATTTTACTTTTTGACAGGGCATGTAGGCATCGATTTTGCCCCGAGGCCCTGATTTGATTACCTAGTAGGTTCGGTGGTTGGCCACCCCTATTAGGAATGCGCGATTGTACTATGCCGGGCCCATATCCAGGAGGATTATTATTTTGAAGTATCGTATAAGTATAAGTAAAAGTTTTCAAAGTTAATCATTTGATTCAGATCATATTAATCTGTTTATAAGTTTTAAAATACTTAAGAGCATGGTTTATACAAGAGATATATATTCAGAATTATGATTTCCAATTATGCTTGCATGTGTATCAATGTATCAAGGGTAAGAGAACTAGTTGCATGATTTCATACAGTGCATGTTTTTGTGAGCATAGAAAGTACTTACTAAGCGTTATTGTTTATAGTTTGCATTTCCTTATACTGCAGATAAAGGTAAAGAAAAGCTTCAGTAAGGTGGCATGGCGGATGAAGTGCTGGGTGTGTGTGGCGACGGAACAGTGGAAGTAAAAGATCCTAAGTGCAGATGTCTAAATCAGATTTTTAGTTTCTTATTTTCTTTTGATATTGTTGAAGTTCAACTGGATTATTTATAGTTGAGACCAAAGAATGCTAGAGTCATATTGGATTAGTTTTAATACTTGCATGTTAGGTGAAGATCTTGAAATGGTTATTGTTTAAGTGATGTAAAGGTCCTTATGATTATTTTAGTTGTTAGCATATTGCATTAGTATATTGCATGAATTAAAGATAAAGACAGTAAAGTAGTGACATCTCCCCTGGTAGAGAGTGGAAAGACTAGGGGGGGTGTTACAAATGCTGACACTCACCCTCACCTCATCTCTCTCTCTCTCTCTCTCTCTCTCGTGTTTTTCCTCCAGCCGCCGAATCAAAAAAAAACAAAAGGGGCGGACTTTCTCCACCGAGGAAAACAAGAGAGGAAAAAAAAAGAGCCTCTATAATTTCTTCACCGTGGGATAATTCAAGAGGAGATTTTCAAGAGGAATCTCTTCAAGGATTTGATAGAGGATCACGCTAAAGCAAAGGAATACATAGGAGGCCTTCTCTTTATGAAATCTAACGGTATAAATTGGTGAAAAAGCATAGGAAGTAAGTATTGCTCACCTGCAGTATAAGTAGTTATCGTATGTCATTGATATATTTTTATGTGCATGTTATTTCCAGTTATGCATGGTGTTTTCAGTTACGTGATTTTACCCGTTATGTCATATTGGATTTAACATCATGTGTAGATCCATGATAAAAATGTGATTTATGATCATGCATGTTGTAGATGAGTTGTAGCTTACAATTATATGCATGATGTAGAGTAAGGTGTAAAACTATTTACTTTATAAAGAAAATTTAAAGATGCTCCCCGTTCGAATTGGGGATTAAGAGCACAATGATCTTCAGTATGCTTCCCATTTCAGTTTTGGGGGTCAAAAGCATAATGATCTTTATGGTGCTCCCCATTCGTGATTTAGGGGATTAAGAGCATTCTGTCAGTATGTATAAGAATATAAGTATAAATGAAGTATTTTACTTTTGAAATGACATGTATCGGGCATCAGTTCGCCCACGGGCCAAGGCCCTCAGTCTCAGTTACCCTAGTAGGTTCGGTGGTTGGCCACCCCGGCCTATTAGGAAAGCGCACATTGGTACTATACCGGGCCCATATCCAGGATGATTATTATTTTGAAGTATCAGTATAAGTATAAGTAAAAGTTTTCAAAGTTAATCATTTCAATTCAGATACACTGTTTACAAATTTTAAAATACTTAAGAGCATGGTTTATACAAAGAGACATGTAATCAGAGTTATGATTTCCAGTTATGCTTGCATGTGTATCAATGTATCAAGGGTAAGAGAACTAGTTGCATGATTTCATACGTTGCATGTTTTTGTGAGCATAGAAAAAATCGAGATGGTGGATCATAATCCAAACGGGTTTACACTTAAAGATCCTAAGGCGGATGTTTTTAGTTTTTAATTGTTTTTTTTTATATTGTTGAAGTTCAACTGGATTGCTTATGGTGGAGACCAAAGAATGCTAGAGTCATATTGGATTAGTCTTAATACTTGCATGTCATGTGAAGATCTTGAAATGGTTATTATTTAAGTGATGTCAAGATCCTTATGATCATGTTAGTTGTTAGCATATTGCATTAATATATTGCATGAATTTAAGAATAAGACAGTAAAGTAGTGACATCTCCCCTGGTAGAGAATGGAAATACTAGGGGGTGTTATAAGATGGTATCAGAGCGAGTTTCCGCCCTTCCGTCACACACACATCGAGCATCAGTCCTGCCGCCTCTAAGTAAGCAAGTATTTATCTGCTTTATTTACTTTATGAGTAGTAAGGAATGCTTCTTTTAAGTTAAACCTGCTCACCTAGAATGTTCTCTTTGAGTTAAACATGCTTGCATATATATATATATATATATATATATATATGAAGATGATAGACAGTAAGTAATAGAGCATATCTAGATATGTATGTGAAGATGATAAAAAGTAGTGATAATAGCCTTATAGTGGTTTCACTTTATCATTTTATGAAGAGCAAGAAATGCCTCGAGGAAGACCCCATAGAGGACAAGGAATGAATGAAGAAGTACCACCACCTGCCTGGATGCAGATAGTCACTCAGCTCCAACAGCAAGTGGAAGAGCAGCAGCAGGTCATCAATACCTTGATGACAAATCAGCGAGAAAATCCTGTTACTCAGCCAGGGACTTAGAATGCCATTCCAACTACATATTCCGCCCCACCAGTCCCACCAACAGCTCCAGTGGGAGGGGTGAGGCAAGAGGCCTATCTGATTCAATGGCAAAAGCTGAAGCCAGAGAGTTTTGCCGGTGCCAGTGAACCATGGGATGCTCAGGCATGGTTCAAGACAGTAGAGAGCATAGTGGAACTGCTAGACTGGCCTGAGAATGAGAAAGTCAAGTGTGCCTCATTCTGTCTGACTGGAGATGCCAGAATGTGGTGGGAGCGAGTAAAGGCCAAGAGGGTGGTGAACCAAATGTCATGGACGGACTTTGAGATGGAGTTCTTCGAGGAGTTCTTCCATATGCGAGTCACCAATAAGCATTATGATGAGTTTACGGAGTTCCGACAAGGGGATTTATCAGTAGATGAAGCGGTGAAGAAGTTCAATAGGTTGGCTCGCCTATGTCCGAACTGGTCAGTACTGAGAAGGAAAGAGTTAGGTTAATGCTAAAGATGTTGAGACTGGAGATAGCTCTGAATATGACTGGTGGAATTAATAGACCACAGACCCCTGAAGAGCTAATCAGCAGTGCGCTAATCACAGAGCATTACATGAATAGTATCAAGCACCAGAAGCTAGCCTCGGTAGAAAGCAAAAGCCAGGGAAGTTCAGGAGGTCAGAAACCTCAGAGTGGTAATTCAAACTGGAAGCGAAACAATAATGGCAAGAGGAAGCAATGGAATAATGCAAAGGGAGGTTCAACCAGTAAGCAACCTACGTATCCTACATGTTCTAAGTGTGGAAGGAAGCATCCAGGAGTTTGCCGCCAGGGCAAGAGCGGGTGCTATATATGTGATGTCGAGGGACACTTCACCAAACAGTGTCCCACTAAGACCAATCTGCCTCCGCCACAGTCTATTCAGTATGGAGATAGACCAGCCCGGCTACATCAGATGCAGGGAGCACTGGAGGGTCCTTACATCAGCCAAGGAAGATTGGAGGCCTCATTAGTTACACCTAATGCCCGGATCTTCTCCCTCACCAAGGAAGAGGTAGCAAATGCTTCTACGGTGGTCACAGGTCAGATATCTATCCTTAGTCAGCATGCTACCGTACTGTTTGATACTGGGACAACCCATTCTTTCATGTCTATGGCATTTGCTAAGAAGCTAGATATAACTCCGGATATCTTAGATATTCAGTTTTTAATGACCCTACCTTCGGGTGAAATAATGACATCTACACATTGGTTGCGTGCCGTGCCGGTCAGAATTTCAGACAAAGAGTTTTATAGTGATATGATCTTGCTGGACATGCATGACTATGATGTCATCTTTGGAATGAACTTTCTTAGTAAGTACGGTGCTTCCATTGAGTGCTGAAAGCGAAGAGTAGTATTCCAACCCGAGACCGAGGCCAAATTTGAGTTTATGGGAGAACCAAAGAAGAAGACTAAGAAGTTCTTGTCTGCCATGGAAGCTCAGAAGATGTTAGCTGGTGGATGCACTGGGTATTTAGCACATATAGTTGATATTAAGCAAGAAAGAAGTCAAAAGCTAAAAGACGTCCCAATTGTATGTGACTACCCGGGAGTATTTTCTGATGAGCTACCAGGACTAGCACCTAGAAGGGAAGTTGAGTTTGAGATCGAGCTTATTTCTGGTACCCAACCAATCTCAAAAGCACCCTATCGTATGGCTCCAGCTGAATTGAAAGAGCTTCAAGAATAATTACGGGAGTTGCTAGACAAGGGATTTATCTGCCCTAGTCATTCCCCATGAGGAGCTCTGGTGTTGTTCGTGAAAAAGAAAGATGGGTCTATGAGGATGTCCATAGACTACCGAGCCTTGAATTAAGTGACGATCAAGAACAGGTATCCTCTGCCAAAGATAGAGGATTTATTTGATCAATTGAGGGGAGCCACAGTCTTCTCCAAGATTGACTTGCGGTCCGGTTATCATCAAGTAAGAGTTAAAGAGGATGATATACCGAAAACAATCTTCCGAACGAGATATGAACACTATGAGTTCATGGTCATGCCCTTCGAAGTGACAAATACACCCGCTATGTTTATAGACTTGATGAATCAGGTATTTAAGGAGTTTCTTGACAAGTTTGTGGTCGTCTTCATTGACGACATCCTTATCTACTCGAGAACCCAGGAGGAACATGCTGAACACTTGAAGACAGTCTTGTAGACCCTTCAACAAAGACAGTTATATGCAAAGTTCTCCAAGTGTGAGTTTTGGCTTGATCGAATATCGTTTTTGGGTCACGTTATTTCCAAACATGGAGTTATGGTAGACCCGACAAAGATAGAAGCGGTCAGTAATTGGGGTCAACCAAAGAATGCCAGTGAAGTCAGAAGTTTCCTCGAATTAGCGGGTACTACTGGAAGTTTGTTGAAAACTTCTCATGGATAGCTTCACCGTTGACGGTTCTTACCAGAAAGAACAAGAAGTTCGAATGGACCGAAGATTGTGAAAAGAGCTTCCTTGAATTAAAGAGGAGACTCAAAAGTGCTCCAGTGCTTACCCTTCCAGAAAGTAATGAGGGATTTGACCTGTATAGTGATGCATCCAAGATGCGTATGGGGTAAAGTCATTGTTTATGCATCTAGACAACTCAAGGACTACGAAAAGAATTACCCCACTCATGACCTTGAGTTGGCAGCAATGGTCTGCTCTGAAAGTTTAGAGACATTACTTATATGGAGTCCAATGCAAGATTTACACAGATCATCAACATCTGAAGTATTTCTTCACTCAGAAGGATCTAAATATGCAACAACGCAGATAGCCTAAGCTAGTAAAGGACTATGACTGTGAAATCCACTACCATCCTAGAAAGGCAAACAAAGTAGTAGCCGCGTTGAGTAGAAAATCATGTGCCACTTTGATGTCCCTAGCAACACTATCCCAACCACTGGAGAAAGAGATAATGAATTTTGGGGTTGAGATCATTTCTGGACAGCTCTCCACCTTGACCATAGTACCTACATTGTTCGAGGATATATTAGCGAGATAGGACAAAGATCCTAGCATCCAAAGGATCAAGCAAGAGATCCAAGAAGGAAAGGATGAAGGATTCTGTGTCTCTGACAGTGAGGTATTATATCTAGGTGATCGCTTATGTGTCCCCAAGGACCCAGACTTATGAAAGAAGATCCTAGAAGAAACTCATGGGACCCCATATTCGATGCATCCTGGATCCACCAAGATGTATCAAGATATGAAAGGAAAATTTTGGTGGCTTGGTATGAAGAGGGGCGTGGCTAAGTATGTTAGCGCTTGTCTGACATGTCAGAGAGTGAAAGAAGAACACCAGAGACCAGGAGGAGTTCTACAGCCTATCTAGATTCCAAAATGGAAGTGGGAGGAACTAGCCATGGATTTCATAGTAGGATTGCCTAAAACAACCAATGACTACGATTCTATTTGGGTAGTTGTCGATAGATTGACAAAGTCTGCTCACTTCATGCCTATTAGAATATCATACTCCATGGAGCAGTTAGCCCAGTTATACGTCAAGGAAGTGATTATACTGCATGGAGTATCTAAGACTATTATCTCAGATAGAGACAGTTGCTTCACTTCACACTTCTGGGAGTGTGTTCAGAAAGCCCTCGACACTAAGCTACGATTCAACACTGCATTTCATCCTCGCATGACGGGCAAATGAAAGAGTGAATCAGATTTTGGAGGACATGCTCAGAGCTTGTGCCTTAGATTTTAAAGAAAGCTGGTGCAAATATTTGTGTTTGGCAGAGTTTGCCTATAATAATAGTTATCAAACCACAATTGGAATGATACCTTACAAAGCCTTGTATGGAAGGAGATGCAGATCACCTATCTGTTGGTATGAGGGTGGCGAGAAGAAAGAAATGGGACTCAAGACTGATTTTATAGATGATGCCACCAAAGCTATAAAGAACATACGCCAAAGGATAGAGACTGCCCAAAGTCGGCAGAAGAGTTACGCCTATGTCCGACGCAGACCTCTAGAGTTCCAAGTCGGAGATTCAGTGTTCATTAAGGTAGCTCCTATGAAAGGGGTAATGAGATTTGGGAAGAAAAGCAAGTTAAGTCCCAGATATGTAGGCCCCTACCTGATCACCAAGAGAGTTAGTAAGGTAGCTTATGAGCTAGAGCTACCACAGAAAATGTCAGCTATCCACAATGTATTTCATATTTCAATGCTTAAGAAGCACGTCCCAGACACCAACCAAGTGATTGAGCTACAGACGGTACATATTCAAACAAATCTAAGTTATGAAAATCGACATATTCAGATAATAGATCGAGCAGTCAGAAAACTAAGAAATAAAGAAATACCGTTAGTAAAATTCTTATGGCAAAGTCAAAAGTTTGAAGAAGCAACCTGAGAACGTAAGGATGACATAAAGCAAAAGTATCAAGTTGTTATAAGTTTCGAGGACGAAACTTTTATAAGGTATAAGGGATTGTAACATCCCAAATTTTAGTTCCTATATTTTTATTAGAGGAAAATAGAAATAAGAATAAGAATAGAAATAATAAAAATAGGAATAGAATAATAATAATAATAAAGAATAGAAATAATTAAGAATAGGAATTTAAAAAAAAAATCGAATAAATGGTTCCTTAGTCGGGCTCGAACCATGAACCGTTAGTTTGGGGGAATAGACTTCCTATCACTAAGTCATAAGATTACCAATGAGTAGGATATAACAAAATATATCTATAGGCGAAAAAAAAAGAGATTTATTAATTTGACTAATTATTTAAAGGGGTAATTAAATGAAGGAAACCCTAGTTTATATATATATATATATATAGATTTATTTTTTTTATATAATCTCTCTCCCTCCTCTCTCCAACGCCGACGCCCACCCTCACCTCATCTCTCTCTCTCTCTTGTGTTTTTCCTCCAGCCGCCGAATCAAAAAAAAATAAAAGGGGTGGGCTTTCTCCACCGAGGAAAACAAGAGAGGGAAAAAAGTCTCTATAATTTCTTTACCGTGGGATAATTCAAGAGGGATCTCTTCAAGGATTTGATAGAGGATCACGCTAAAGCAAAGGAATACATAGGAGGTCTTCTCTTTACGAAATCTAATGGTATAAATTGGTGAAAAAGCATAGGAAGTAAGTATTGCTCACATGCAGTATAAGTAGTTATCGTATGTCATTGATATATTTTTATGTGCATGTTATTTTCAGTTATGTATGATGTTTTCAGTTACGTGATTTTACCCGTTATGTCATATTGGATTTAACATCATGTGTAGATCCATGATAAAAATGTGATTTATGATCATGCATGTTGTAGATGAATTGTAGCTTACAATTATATGTATGATGTAGAGTAAGGTATAAAACTATTTCCTTTATAAAGAAAATTTAAAGATGCTCCCCGTTTGAATTAGGGATTAAGAGCACAACGATCTTCAGTATGCTTCCCATTTCAGTTTTGGGGGTCAAGAGCATAATGATCTTTATGGTGCTCCCCATTCGTGATTTAGGGGATTAAGAGCATTCTGTCAGTATGTATAAAAATATAAGTATAAAGGAAGTATTTTACTTTTGAAATGACATGTACCGGGCATCAGTTTGCCCACGGGCCAAGACCCTCAGTCTTAGTTATCCTAGTATGTTCGGTGGTTGGCCACCTCGGCCTATTAGGAAAGCGCGCATTGGTACTCTACCGAGCCCATATACAGGATGATTATTATTTTGAAGTATCAGTATAAGTATAAGTAAAAGTTTTCAAAGTTAATCATTTCAATTTAGATACACTATTTACAAATTTTAAAATACTTAAGAGCATGGTTTATACAAGAGACATGTAATCAGAGTTATGATTTTCAGTTATGCTTGCATGTGTATCAATATATCAAGGGTAAGAGAACTAGTTGCATGATTTCATACGTTGCATATTTTTGTGAGCATAGAAAGTACTTACTAAGCGTTATTGCTTACAGTTTGTATTTCCTTATACTGCAGATAAAGGTAAAGAAAAGCTTCAGTGAGGTGGCATAGCGGATGAAGTGCTTGGAGTGTGTGACGACGGAATAGTGGAAATAAAAGATTCTAAGTGCAGATGTCTAACCCAGATTTTTAGTTTTTAATTGTATTCTTTTTATATTGTTGAAGTTCAACTGGATTGCTTATGGTTGAGACTAAAGAATGCTAGAGTCATGTTGGGTTAGTCTTAATACTTGCATGTCATGTGAAGATCTTGAAATGATTATTATTTAAGTGATGTCAAGGTCCTTATGATCATGTTAGTTGTTAGCATATTGTGTTAGTATATTGCATGAATTTAAGAATAAGACAGTAAAGTAGTGACATCTCCCCTGGTAGAGAGTGGAAAGACTAGGGGGTGTTACATTGAGATATATTAAGAGTACTCTTAATGTAGGTCTATGGTACCCTAGATCTTGAAATTTGATTTGTTTGGGTAATTTTATCTGAAAGGCATGCATTATGTTTCTTATAACTTGTCCACTAGTGAACGAAGAAATGTTTCAAGTTATTCTGACCTTTATTTTATAATAATTTTACCATCATGTGCAGTCATTTATTGATTCAGTTTCGAGGTGTAGTCAGAATTTAAAATTACCTAAGGCTAGTCGATAATTATCGGGAGTCATTCGCAAAGCTACTACATGTAAGACAATTGCTCATTATTTGGTGAGACAGTATCCGCCTCATGAGTGATCAATTTTCTCTATCTTGTTGATCACTTTTTGTATGATTGATCCTCATTATCTCTTTATCAACAATTAAATTTATATTGAACAAAAAAATAAACAATTTAAATGGTTCATCGCTTGGTGAGACAACATCGGTTTCATGAATGACCATCGCTCGATGTTTCGTCGATCATTTCTTGAGCGATCGGTGCTCATTATCTCTTTATCGATAATAATTTTTTTTTATCAAACAACAAATGAAAATTTTAGGTTACCTTTTAATAATGAATTCTTTATTTACTACAGAGAGAAGAAAGAAGATGATATTATAAATAAATTTAGGATAAAAAATTAACTAAATTATAATTAATATTGATGTAGTCAGTTACGTTGTTAATCCTCTTATGTCAAGTCCTCCATCAATGACATTTCCATTTGGCCACACTGAGATCATGTCCAAAATAATATTAGTCAGAGGGTGTCGATACTCCAGCAATACTCTTCCTATGCTTAAGTCAGATATGAGTAGAAAATGAAATTAAAAGAAATGTAGGTTGAATTAGCAAAATTGCAATTACCCTTTTCTATTTACCTGTCTTCCTCTTGTATTGTCTCTCTAACACTCCATCATTATTGCACACATTTTCTACTACTTTAAACTCATATGCTCTACACCCTTATTATGTAATCACATCTGCATATACCCCCTCATCTCATGGGTAGCTTCGTAAACACTATTTTGGCATGTGTTTCATGTTTGCCACTATCATATGTCTTTATTGTAGTCCTCCCTCATAGATAAATATTCTTCAAAGGATATTAAGGATGAAATTATGTCAACCTCAACTTCTAACTCTTCATGGTTTCATATCTATTGTACTCCCGCTTCCTTAGATTCTCGACTCTCGAGCTTTCGACTTTTTGAGATCTGACTTTATAGTTCTCGACCTAATAGGTTCTTGATCTCTTGCACTCTCGACTTTCTGAGATGTCGTCTCCTCTATGACCCAACTCCTTAACATGGTCACTCAAACTCCTAACTTTTTGAGTTCCTAATCTCTCGGACCCCTCAACCACATCATTCGAATATATGGTTTGAAACCTTATCGATATCAAATATATTTATTATTTTATAAATATAATAATATTTATAAAATTTATCATTGTAATTTGATATTTTATTTTTAAAGTTAATTATTTTTAATTTATTATTTTAAAATTATAAAAAAATAATTAAATTTAAAAAATATTTTTTTTTTCAAAAATTAGGTGGGATTGGAGCCCACCCTAGTCCATGGGTGGCTCCATCCATGACTCAATTAGTCCGGACTGATGAGTTGTTTTGGACCGCTTCCCGATTTATCAAGTGATTAACGAGAAATTTATGTGGAATTAAATTAGTTACCTTGGGAATTAATTGAATTTAAAGTCCCGATACATTATGCTAACTAAAAAAATTACTTCAGATGAACTCTGAAACTTATATAAAACTGGCATAGAAATAAACTATGATTTTGTGCTACATAACACTTCTAGATGCCATTTACTTGATAGGACTTATTAATATTTAGGACTGATACTTAAAACCTCGATTGCAATGAAATGAAAGATAATTAAGGTCTTAAAAAATGCCGATTAGGATCCTCCTTTGTACTGGAAGTCGACAAATAATTTTGTAGAATGAAACTTGGTCCTTGAACTACACCTTGAATTATCATTTACATATGACTTTTATGCAATTCTATTTGTTGATCAATCAACAATTACTCGATGGAAATCAATATTCATGACGTACGGTCTTTGATCACAAGTCAAAGAAATTTAATGTTACGTACGATTGCTCGGCTGGATTCTCTCTCTCTCCAATTGACTCCGTGTCTTTCTAACAATAAATTTTAGCCTCCAGAACTAACCCAGTTGGTAAGTGCAAAAGGGTAATTTTTAAATGAGCAGGGGTCAATTTCCAGGGAGGTCATGACTCTGGACCATCGACGGACCCTCTCCTTTGCACTTGCCACCTGGGTCCTGATTTACCTCTTCCACCGGTAGGGACAGCCGAAGGAGGCCACTAATATGGCGGTTCCACATTTTTTCCTAACAACAAACTTGTGCTCGTGGGTTGGAGGGAGAGGAGGAACAAAGCCTGCAGGTTGCTCATTCAAGACTGCAGGGTGTGAGCAATAATACCCCCAACAGATTTTACTGGCTGTTCAATTGTCCAATTATTCAGAAGACTGGGACTGTTGTGACTGTTTGCTCCGTCGGTTATTATTGTCGTCGAGAGAATATAAGCTGATATAATATCATCGAAGTTAGTATTCAATACTATTTCTGTAAAACAATATTGCTCAGTTCAAATGCTTATGGATCTTATGGATAATAACAATTCATTTTCAAGATACAAAAACGATGTCTCGGAATAATAACACTATAAATTTCGAGACCTACGAATCTTCTCGTAGGCTTTTTGGACTCTGAATGCAGAAGATGGGATGGATGAGAACTCGAGTTGGTTTGAGTGTTTGAATTTGAGTGAATGAAATTCATCATCTACGGATCCTATTTATACTAGGCGAAGAGGTGAAGTATCCTTTGGTTAGTTTCATCTGAGTCGTTCGAACTCGCAGGTGCGAGCACCTGTTCATTTATTGGATGAGAGCATATGTGCTATTTGTGTTAACTCAATTAACACATATAAGGAAGTAATTCTTTTCTGAAATTTCCAATACGAAACTATTTTTCCCCCTACTTCCTTTTATAATATTTTGGACAGACTTTAACAATTAATTTTTCATTTACTCGTAGTTAGTTTTGAACAAATTAATAGTTTAGAATCATCTACTCGAAATATAGATATCGATTTTGAAATCAATTTAGATTTTTATCGATGGATGACGCTTCAATTTTCTTTTACAAAATCATAAATCATACCAACAGTGACCACTCAATTGGTTTTGCAAATTGATTTAGAGATACAAGACAAGTTGATTAGGCTATACAATTTGCCTTGGCCGCTCAAATGCGCTCGGAGACTTTGATAATTTGATATTATCAATAAATTTTAATAAAATATTATTAATTTCATTTATTTATTATATTATTATAATTTTAAATAAATATCAAATGTATTTGTAACTGACAATTAGATCACTATTAAGTGTTATTTCGCATTTAGTATGATGTTCAATTTTTAAATTATTTTTATTTACTTTATATTTTTGTTATTTTATTTTACTTATACAAATATATGTATTATATTTGTAAGTGATAAGGAATTGGATTTTTCTTACAATATGATAATTAAAGATGATCCATAATAAATTAGTTGAGTTTTATTTTATGAGACTTTGTTATTTCTAAAATTAAATATTTTAGAAATATTTTATTAGTGTCTATTTAGTTTTGTATGTAAAAGACTTATTACTAATATTGCATTTGTAAAATTAATTCAAATAATTAATAGATGAATAAAAATTATGTATTATCATTTTAATTTATATTTTTTTAAAAAATTATTTCTATTTAAATTACTAGATGAATTATGATAATGGGTAAAATTTGAATTTAACTTACATATTTTAAATAAATAAATGACATTTATTAATATCTATAGATTAGTTAAGGGATATTTTAAATGCATCTTAATAACAATTTTTCTTGTCCTTTATAAAAAAATATATAAGATATTTATAATTGTGAATATAAATAAAATTAGATGACATTTAAATTTGTCCTTATTACAATAAAAACAAGATATATATATATAAATTAAAACATGATTCTTTCATGATATTTTAAATGACAATTTATCAAAGGGCGCACGTGAAATTTAGAATTACCCAAACAACATTCTATGGTTTCATATTTACCAAAGAGTGCACCTCATTCTCTTTTTATCCCTCCCGCCAAACGTGAATTTAATGTTCAGGTATTGCATGCATCCGAGCCACAACTGAAAATCTCAAACCATCCAAACCTCCCATCAACTCGTTCTTTAACTACACATGAATAACATTGAGTGTCTTTCTCTCTTTAGCTTCCGAGAAATCTTCCAGACTCAGGGCACAAATCTTTTGAGATTCTTACACTCCATTTTTCGTCCAGCGTGATTTCGTTGGCTTCTGAGTTTTAGGATTTTCGACGAGACGCTTCAAGGTAATCTCGTGTCGTCCTCTCATTTAACTATCTGTGTTACCCTTTCTTACTCGATTTTAGGGTTTCCGTTGAAAGTCATACATCTCATAAGCTTTTTGTCTACCATTTATTATTGCAAAATGAGTCAAAAATCTGGTTCAACCTCTCCTTCACCAGCCAAGATATGTCTCACATTCCTTGCTTTAGTCGAATATGAAGTACGCCATCTATTTTAAATGTTACCTCTCCTTCACCGGCCAAGGTATGTCTTGCATTCCTTGCTTTAGTCGAATATGAAATAAGACATATATTTTAAATGTTTTTTCGATTAGGGTTTGGGAATTATTTCAAATATTCAAATAAAAATGGATGATTTTTTTAATCTATATTTGAATTAGATAAATAGATCCCTAAATTTTTTTTTTCAAAATTCATTGATGTACAGGATTATTGCAAAGCATTGCTGATTCTCTAATTTGTTTTATACAATTACAAAATGAAGGAATAAATCAAGTTTTTAAAATTTTTTATTTCCAACTTTATAGGAAAAAAATGAGTGTGTGAAGAAACTCCAATGGAACAACAGTTTAGGTCACTTTATTAAATTTTTTAGAGGTTCAAGTGTTAAAGAAAAGCAACGTCTGTCTGTTTGTTTACATGAAAGGCACAGAGAGATTATTAAACTAACCTCATTTGCTATTTTTTTGAATATACAAGACATTCCATAAACTGTGGCATATTGGTCAATATATTTCAAAGTTGGGATTCGACAAGTCAAAGCTTTAAGTTTTCAACTGTGTCAGTTGCTTTCACCAGAAGAGATGTGTCCCTTTTGCTCGGTATCACAGATAGAGGAGCTTCTATTCCCATGAATTCAACTAATGCATCAGGTGTTCTTTTCATTTATCAATTCTAAAAAAAACAACTAGATCAAGACTAGAATATTTGCTTAAAACTTTTTCTACTAGAGTAGAATTAGATGAAGATGTTTTAGTGTTTTATAAGCTATATGTTTTGTATATATTTGCTTGTGTGTTGTTCTGTACTACTACATATAAGGTCCCCATAAGTCTTGTAGATATTATAGATGATTTTGACAACATAGGTAGTTTCAATTGGGTTGAAGTCATCCATCAATTTATGGCTCCATAATTGCCTACTATTGGAGATCTATATTCATCTACTAATACAGTTGTGCAGAATAGCCGAATTCCTTACCTAAAGGGATTTGCCAACCTTTTAGCTGTAAGTTCCTCCTTACTAATTTATTTTGTCTTTTATATTCACATAAGTATGTAACACTTTGGATATGAGCAGACTTGGTTTCTGGAACATGTCTCAATCCAAAGACGATACAATACCGAAGGGCCACAAATAAATAAGTGGAAGGCAACTCCTTCACATATTAGCAAGGTGAGGAATTTATTGGAGCAAGTCTCACCTAAATAGGTAAATAGAAGATCGCAACTTAACATTTTTTCATTTTCGTTATCTAAATAATTATTGATTTTTTGATAGGTTATTATTGATCTAGTCTCTACCGGTAGTGAAATTATATTGCTTGATAAGGTTGACTATATATTATATCGAAAATACTCCCCATCTAATAGAGACATCATCATCACAAACTATACAAGGAAAATATCCTACTACTGAATGTCATGAGTGTTTAGTTTATCAGAGACAACTCAAAGAGTTAACAATGGAAAACATGACACTAACTGAAAGGGTAAAAGAACTAATTGAAATTATAGAAAAGGGAAGGTATGGAGGCTAAATCAAATGACCCTGAAGTTAATCCTCAATCTCAACTGGAACTAATTACCACTAGAAGAAGACATTGAGATAGAACCCGCTATGATTATAGGGATACTCCCGTTGATAGTCTACTATGGGCAAAATTGGTACCTCAAAGGAAAAGGAAAAAAGACAGAAATTTGTGATGTTGAAATCTGTGATGTTGAGGTATTAGAAGGGCAACCTGAGAAAGATGTAAATAAAGCAGAAGTTTTTGGGAAGAAGGGAAAATAAAAAATTGGTATGGATGAATTGCAAGTGAGGGATACTATCTCTATTGTAGAAGAAGAATATGAAAAAGATCTTGAGAGGGAGGAAGTAACAGTTGATAAACTTAACCAAATGAGAATGGAAGCCATTGCGGTAAGTTATAATATAAAGAAATTTAGTTTGTGTTATTTTTTTAAAATTATTAATCTAATTTTTTTTATTATAGTATGTCAAGAAAAAATGTAAGACGTTAAAGAAGCAAAAACAAGATACTGATGTAACATACTTGCTAAAAAGTTTAGAAAAATTAAAGTATGGTAGTTACATCCACCATTACATTCAAAAATTTTGTTACAATAATATAGAAAGTGAAAATATTTATTTACGATTAAATTTTTTTTATAGACTTATTACAGGTTATATTTGGGAGGAAGGTCCTTTTTCATTAACTCTGAATTCTTTATACTCTGGAGTTAATGGATCTGTTTTCACAGTTGGGGAGGTTATCGATACATTTTGTTCAATCCTTTTTAGGGTGGCCTTCTCTTCATGTAGGTCATATAATAACTTTGTATATTGCTCATCTGGGTTCATTGTAAGGAATTTAAATTATCTTGTAGTCTGACGATTTAAAATATTATACTAAATGTTTAAATATTTTCCTCTGTACACAATTACAATCAATATTAAGAATGTCATGGAAGACCGCCATATCACAAATCATAAATGCAAACATGGATGATGGAGAGGTTATATATATTTTTATACCTCTAAATACTGATCAAACTCGCTTTCACTTGTTGTGTATTGACACAAAAGCAATGACTTTCAATCATTACAACTCCCTTTCATATGAAGGAAGATCAAAAGCTGATTTTGAAGCAGTTGTGAGTAGATAATTTTTTTTAAATATAAATATTCCATCCATTGTATCTGTAAATGAATAGTTATGTTAACTTAATCATTGTGTAATAATAGGTATCCTAATTTAAAGGATATTCATCTAAGAACCTTGCAACAATTCATCCATGTTTACAAGCTTATTACTCCATCGACAACTGGATTTCTATTACAGCTGATTGTCCCTAACAAGTAGCAAGGTATTAAAAGAAAAATACTGAATGTGAAACTTTACTTTTGAATTGAAAAATAAAATTTTTCATAGTATTTTTACAGCAATGATTGTGTTTTCTTTGTAATGTAATACATGAGATGTCTTTGAATTATCAATTTTAAGGGATGAGTTCTTCATAATGTAATTTAAGAAAACTTTAGGTGAGACTATGACAAAGCATTTTTGTATTTGAGTTAATTATGAATTTTGTTAATTTGTAAATGATATTGCATTCCATAGATCAACAATGACTGTTGTAACACCCTAAATTTTAATTCCTATATTTTTATTAGAGAAAAATCGAAATAAGAATAAGAATAGAAATAATAAAAATAGGAATATAATAATAATAATAATAATAATAATAATAATAATAAATCGAATAAATAGTTCGTTAGCCGAGACTTGAACCATGAACCGTTGGTTTGGGAGAATAGGTTTCCCACCACTAAGTCATAAGATTACCAATGAGTAGATATAATAAAATATATCTATTGGCGAAAAAAAAGAGAGATTGATTAATTTGACTAATTATTTAAAGGGGTAATTAGGTTAAGAAAAATTCTAATTTATATATATTTTTTTCTTCCTTATCTCTCTATAAATTTTACGCCAACGCCCTTCCTCTCTCTCCCTCTTCTCTCCCTCACGCCGCCCCCAGTCGTGAGCACCCACGCCGCCTCCTCCCCATCCCATTTTCTTTTCTTTCCAGCCACCGGAGCAAGGGCTTCTGCAGAAAGAATTGCTTCGTCCTCTCATCCCCCTTTCTCTCTCTCGATCTCTCGTGTTCCAGCCATTGGAGCAAGGAAGAAGGTTGTCTTTCCTTTGGATAATTCAAGAGGGGATTTTCAAGAGGAATCTCCTCAAGGACTTGGTAGAGGATCACGATAAAGCAAAGGAACACGTAGGAGGTCTTCTCTTTACGAAATCTAACAGTATAAATTGGTGAAAAAGCATAGGAGGTAAGTATTGCTCACCTGCAGTATAAGTAGTTATCGTATATTATTGATATGTTTTTATGTGCATGTTATTCCAGTTATGCATGGTGTTTTCAGTTACGTGATTTTACCGTTATGTTATGGGTAATTCAGCATCATGTTTAGATCCATGATAAGAATGTGATTCATGATCATGCATGTTGTAGATGAGTTGTAGCTTACAATTATATGCATGATATAGAGTAATATGTAAAAAATATTTCCTTTATAAATAAAATATAAAGATGCTCTCCATTCGAATTGGAGATTAAGAGCACAACGATCTTCAGTATGCTCTCCATTTCAGTTTTGGGGGTCAAGAGCATAATGATCTTTATGGTGCTCCCCATTCGTGATTTAGGGGATCAAGAGCATTTTCTTCAGTATGTATAAGAATATAAGTATAAAAGAAGTATTTTACTTTTTGACAGGGCATGTACCGAACATCAGTTTCGCCCACGGGCCGAGGCCCTCAGTTTCAGTTACCCTAGTAGGTTCGGTGGTTGGCCACCCTGGCCTATTAGGAATGCGCGCATTGGTACTATGCCGGGCCCATATCCAGGATGATTATTATTTTGAAGTATCAGTATAAGTATAAGTAAAAATTTTCAAAGTTAATCATTCCAGTTCAGATACACTGTTACAAGTTTTAAAATACTTAAGAGCATGATTTATACAAGAGACAAGTAATCAGAGTTATGATTTCCAATTATGTTTGTATGTGTATCAATGTATCCAGGGCAAGATAACTAGTTGCATGATTTCATACAGTGCATGTTTTTGTGAGCATAGAAAGTACTTACTAAGCGTTATTGATTACAGTTTGTATTTCCTTATACTGCAGATAAAGGTAAAGAAAAGCTTCAGTAAGGTGGCATGGCGGATGAAGTGTTGGGTGTGTGTGGCGACGGAACAGTGGAAGTAAAAGATCCTAAGTGTAGATGTCTAAATTAGATTTTTAGTTTCTTGTTTTCTTTTGATATTGTTGAAGTTCAATTGGATTATTTATGGTTGAGACCAAAGAATGCTAGAGTCATATTGGGTTAGTTTTAATACTTGCATGTTAGGTGAAGATCTTGAAATGGTTATTGTTTAAGTGATGTAAAGGTCCTTATGATTATTTTAGCTGTTAGCATATTGCATTAGTATATTGCATGGATGAAAGATTGAAGACAGTAAAGTAGTAACATCTCCCTTGGTAGAGAGTGGAAAAACTAGGGGGGGCGTGTTACAAGATGGTATCAGAGCGGGTTCCGCCCTTCCGTCACACACACATCGAGCATCAGTCTTGCCGCCTCCAAGTAAGCAAGTATTTATCTGCTTTATTTACTTTATGAGTAGTAAGGAATGCTTCTTTTAAGTTAAACATGCTCACCTAGAATGTTTCTCTTTGAGTTAAATATGCTTGCATATATATCTATATATAAAGATGATAGATAGTAAGTAATAGAGCATACCTAGATATGTATGTGAAGATGGGAAAAAAATAGTGATAATAGCCTGATAGTGGAATAATGCAAAGGGAGGTTCAGCTAGTAAGCAGCCTACGTATCCTACATGTTCTAAGTGTGGGAGGAAGCATCCAAGAGTTTGCCGCCAGAGCGTGAGCGGGTGTTATATATGTGGTGTCGAGGGACACTTCGCCAAACAGTGCCCCACTAAGACTAATCTACCGCCACGCCTACCACTCGATGGAGGTAGACCAGCTCAGCTACATCAGATGAAGGGAGCACTGGAGGGTCCTTACATCATCCAAGGAAGATTGGAGGCCCCATCAGTTACACCTAATGCCTGGATCTTCTCCCTCACCAGGGAAGAGGTAGCAAATGCTTCTACGGTAGTCACAGGTCAAATACCTATCCTTAGTCAGCATGCTACCATACTGTTTGATACTGGGGCAACCCATTCTTTCATGTTTATGACATTTGGTAAGAGGATAGATATAACCCAGATATCTTAGATACTCAGTTTTTAATGACCCTACCTTCGGGTGAAATAATGACATCTACACACTGGTTGTGTGCCATGCCGATTAGAATTTCAGACAGAGAGCTTTATAGTGATATGATCTTGCTGGACATGCATGACTATAATGTCATCTTTGGAATGGACTTTCTTAGCAAGTACGACGCTTCCATTGAGTGCCATAAGCGAAGAGTAGTATTCCAACCTAAGACCGAGGCCAAATTTGAGTTTATTGGAGAACCAAGGAAGAAGACTAAGAAGTTATTGTCTGCCATAGAAGCTCTGAAGATGCTAGCTAGTGGATGCACTGAGTATTTAGCACACATAGTTGATACTAAGGTCGGAAGAAGTCCCAATCGTATGTGACTATCCGGAAGTATTTCCTGACGAGCTACCAGGACTAGCACCTAGAAGGGAAGTGGAGTTTGAGATTGAGCTTATTCCTGGTACCAACCCAATCTCAAAAGCACCCTATCGTATGACTCCAGCTGAATTGAAATAGCTTCAGGAATAATTACGGGAGTTATTAGACAATGGATTCATCCGCCCTAGTCATTCCTCGTGGGGAGCTCTAGTGTTGTTCGTGAAAAAGAAAGATGGATCTATGAGGATGTGCATAGACTACCGAGCCTTGAATCAAGTGATGATCAAGAATAGATATCCTCTGCCAAGGATAGAGGATTTATTTGATCAATTGAGGGGAGCCACAGTTTTCTCCAAGATTGACTTGCTATCAAGTTATCATCAAGTAAGAGTTAAAGAGGATGATATACTGAAAATAGCCTTCCGAACGAGGTATGGACACTATGAGTTCATGGTCATGCCCTTCAGAGTGACAAATGCACCCGCTATGTTTATGGACTTGATGAATCGGATATTTAAGGAGTACCTTGACAAGTTTGTGGTCGTTTTCATTGACGACATCCTTATCTACTCGAGAACCCAAGAAGAACATGTCGAACACTTGAAGACAGTCTTGTAGACCCTTCAGCAAAGACAATTATATGCAAAGTTCTCCAAGTGTGAGTTTTGGCTTGATCGAATATCATTTCTGGGTCATGTTATTTCAAAAGATGGAGTTACGGTAGACCCGACAAAGATAGAAGCAGTCAGTAATTGGGGTCAACCAAAGAATGACAATGAAGTCAGAAGTTTCCTCGGATTAGCAGGGTACTATCGAAGGTTTGTGGAAAACTTCTCAAGGATAGCTTCACCGTTGACGGTTCTTACCAGAAAGAATAAGAAGTTCGAATGGACCGAAGGTCGTGAAAAGAGTTTCCTTGAATTAAAGAGGAGACTCACAAGTGCTCCAGTGCTTACCCTTCCAGAAAGTAATGAGGGATTTGACCTGTATAGTGATGCATCCAAGATGGGACTCGGAGCAGTACTTATGCAAAAGGGTAAAGTCATTGTTTATGCATCTAGACAACTCAAGGACTACGAAAAGAATTACCCTACTCATGACCTTGAGTTGGCAGCAATGGTCTTTGCTCTAAAAGTTTGAAGACATTACTTATATGGAGTCCAATGCAAGATTTACACAGATCACCAGAGTCTGAAGTACTTCTTCACTCAGAAGGATTTGAATATGCGACAGCGCAGATGGCTTGAGCTAGTAAAGGACTATGACTGTGAAATCCACTACCATCCTGGAAAGGCAAACAAAGTAGCAGACGCGCTGAGTAGAAAATCATGCGCCACCTTGATGTCCCTAGCAACACTATCCCAACCACTGGAGAAAGAGATAATGAATTTTGGAGTTGAGATCATTTCTAGACAGCTCTCCGCTTTGACCATAGTACCTACACTGTTTAAGGATATATTAGCGAGACAGGACAAAGATCCTAGCATCCAAAGGATCAAGCAAGAGATCCAAGAAGGGAAGGATGAAGGATTCTGTTTCTCTGATAGTGAGGTATTATATTTGGGTGAATGCCTATGTATCCCCAACGACCCAGACTTAAGAAAGAAGATCCTAGAAGAAGCTCATGGGACTCCATATTCGATGCATCCTGGATCCACCAAGATGTATCAAGATATGAAAGGGAAATTTTGGTGACTTGGTATTAAGAGGGATTTGACTATGTATGTTAGCGCTTGTCTGACATGTCAGAGAGTGAAAGCAGAACACCAGAGACCAGGAGGAGTTCTACAACCTATCCAGATTCCAGAATGGAAGTGGGAGGAACTAGTCATGGATTTCATAGTAGGACTGCCCAAAACAACCAATGGCTATGATTCTATTTGGGTAGTTGTCGATAGATTGATAAAGTCTGCTCACTTCATGCCTATCAGAATATCATACTCCATGGAACAGTTAGCCCAGTTATATGTCAAGGAAGTGATTAGACTGCATGGAGTACCCAAGACCATTATCTCTGATAGAGACAGTCGCTTCACTTCACACTTCTGGGAGTGTGTTCAGACAACCCTCGGCACTAAGCTACGATTCAGCACTACATTTCATCCTCAAACAGATGGGAAAACAGAAAGAGTGAATCAGATTTTGGAGGACATGCTCAGAGCTTGTGCCTTAGATTTTAAAGGAAGCTGGTGTAAATATTTGTGTTTGGCAAAGTTTGCCTATAATAATAGTTATCAAACCACAATTGGAATGACACCTTATGAAGCCTTGTATGGAAGGAGATGCAGATCGCCTATCTGTTGGTATGAGGGTGGCGAGAAGAAAGAAATGAGACTCAAGACTAATTTTATAGATGACGCCACCAAAGCTATAAAGAACATACGCCAAAGGATAGAGACTGCCCGAAGTCGGCAGAAGAGTTACGCCGATGTCCGACGCAGACCCCTAGAGTTCCAAGTCGGAGATTCAGTGTTCATTAAGGTAGCTCCTATGAAAGGAGTAATGAGATTTGGGAAGAAAGGCAAGTTAAGTCCCAGATATGTAGGCCCCTACCTGATCACCAAGAGAGTTGGTAAGGTAGCTTATGAGCTAGAGCTACCACAGGAAATGTCATCTATCCACAATGTATTTCATGTTTCAATGCTTAAGAAGCACGTCCTAGACACCAACCAAGTGATTGAGCCACAGACGGTACAGATTCAGACAGATCTAAGTTATGAAAGTCGACCTATTCATATAATAGATCGAGCAGTGAGGAAACTAAGAAATAAAGAAATACCGTTAGTAAAGTCTTATGGAAAAGTCAAAAGTTTGAAGAAGCAACCTGGGAATGCAAGGATGACATGAAGCAAAAGTACCCCGAGCTGTTCTAAGTTTCGAGGACGAAACTTTTATAAGGTATAAGGGATTGTAACACCCTAAATTTTAATTCCTATATTTTTATTAGAGAAAAATCGAAATAAGAATAAGAATAGAAATAATAAAAATAGGAATATAACAATAATAATAATAATAATAATAATAATAATAATAATAATAAATCGAATAAATAGTTCGTTAGCCGAGACTTGAACCATGAACCGTTGGTTTGGGAGAATAGGCTTCCCACCACTAAGTCATAAGATTACCAATGAGTAGATATAACAAAATATATCTATTGGCGAAAAAAAAGAGAGATTGATTAATTTGACTAATTATTTAAAGAGGTAATTAGGTTAAGAAAAATTCTATTATATATATATATATATATATATATATATATATATATATATATATTTCTTCCTTATCTCTCTATAAATTTCATGCCAACGCCCTTCCTCTCTCTCCCTCTTCTCTCCCTCACGCCGACCCCAGCCGTGAGCACCCACGCCGCCTCCTCCCCATCTCATTTTCTTTTCTTTCCAGCCACCGGAGCAAGGGCTTCTGCAGAAAGAATTGCTTCGTTCTCTCATCCCTCTTTCTCTCTCTCGATCTCTCGTGTTCCAGCCGTCGGAGCAAGGAAGAAGGTTGTCTTTCCTTTGGATAATTCAAGAGGGGATTTTCAAGTAGAATCTCCTCAAGGACTTGGTAGAGGATCACGATAAAGCAAAGGAACACGTAGGAGGTCTTCTCTTTACGAAATTTAACGGTATAAATTGGTGAAAAAGCATAGGAGGTAAGTATTGCTCACCTGCAGTATAAGTAGTTATCCTATATTATTGATATGTTTTTATGTGCATGTTATTCCAGTTATGCATGGTGTTTTCAGTTACATGATTTTACCGTTATGTTATGGGTAATTCAGCATCATGTTTAGATCCATGATAAGAATGTGATTCATGATCATGCATGTTGTAGATGAGTTGTAGCTTACAATTATATGCATGATATAGAGTAATATGTAAAAATATTTCCTTTATAAAGAAAATTTAAAGATGCTCCCCGTTCGAATTGGGGATTAAGAGCACAACGATCTTTAGTATGCTCTCCATTTCAGTTTTGGGGGTCAAAAGCATAATGATCTTTATGGTGCTCCCCATTCGTGATTTAGGAGATTAAGAGCATTTCCTTCAGTATGTATAAGAATATAAGTATAAAGGAAGTATTTTACTTTTTGACAGGGCATGTACCAGGCATCAGTTTTGCCCACGGGCCGAGGCCCTCAGTTTCAGTTACCCTAGTAGGTTCAGTGGTTGGCCACCCCGGCCTATTAGGAATGCGCGCATTGGTACTATGCCGGGCCCATATCCAGGATGATTATTATTTTGAAGTATCAGTATAAGTATAAGTAAAAGTTTTCAAAGTTAATCATTTCAGTTCAGATACATTGTTTATAAGTTTTAAAATACTTAAGAGCATGGTTTATACAAGAGATATATATTCAGAATTATGATTTCCAATTGTGCTTGCATGTGTATCAATGTATCAAGGGTAAGAGAATTAGTTGCATGATTTCATACAGTGCATGTTTTTGTGAGCATAGAAAGTACTTACTAAGCGTTATTGCTTATAGTTTGCATTTCCTTATACTGCAGATAAAGGTAAAGAAAAGCTTCAGTAAGGTGGCATGGCGGATGAAGTGCTGGGTGTGTGTGACGATGGAACAGTGGAAGTAAAAGATCCTAAGTGCAGATGTCTAAATCAGATTTTTAGTTTCTTGTTTTCTTTTGATATTGTTGAAGTTCAACTGGATTATTTATGGTTGAGACCAAAGAATGCTAGAGTCATATTGGATTAGTTTTAATACTTGCATGTTAGGTGAAGATCTTGAAATGGTTATTGTTTAAGTGATGTAAAGGTCCTTATGATTATTTTAGTTGTTAGCATATTGCATTAGTATATTGCTTGGATGAAAGATTGAAGACAGTAAAGTAGTGACATCTCCCTTGGTAGAGAGTGGAAAGGCTAGGGGGTGTTACAACTGTAATTTTGATTATTGTTTCGAGTTGACCTTTAATAAATGTTATATAATATATTGTTGAATATATTCTTAAATCTAACAATACAATGGTTTGGTTTTGGTGCTGTGAAATTAAATGGAATGGAAGGGGACCTTTTTAATATCTGGCAGGATTATATTCCCTATTATTGACTTTTAAATTTTCAGCACCACCTTTTATCTCAATTTTGCTTGGAATTCAAAATACAAGACTATGGTGTTGCTGGGATTCAATTCTCAACACAACCCTTTATCTCTACCAAGTTAAATGTCCATGTTGGAAATTTGAATTTCATGACCACGGTGGTACTGGGATTTTAATCCCAGGACCTCGATGGTGCTGGAATTGAAATCCCAAGAATACAATGCTCCTGGGATTTAAATTTAAAGCAACACGTCCAATTTCAAACTAGTTTTGATCCAAAAAATGATGCTAAGAATTATATTCCCAGGAACACAGTGACCTTGAGATTTAAATTCCCAACACCATATGATATTAAGCTAGCCGAGAAAAAATGTGATGTTGGAAATTATATCGACAGGAACACAGTGGTCCTGAGATTTAAATTTCAAGCACCACATACAATTTTAAGTTGGTCAAGACAAAAGGTGGTGTTGAGAATTATATTCCCAACAACATAGTAGTCCTGAGATTTAAATTTCCAGCACCAGATGGCATGGGGCATGATTTTTGATATATAGCTGTGGGCACCTAATAAAATCTAGATTATCAAAAATTTTGAGCACGGATACCCAGAGGAGCACTTCCAATTTTGAGCAACACAGTGGTCCTGAGATTTAAATTTCCAACAACATGTCTAATTTCGAAATGATCGAGAAAAAGGTGGCATTGGGAATTATATTTCCAGGAACACAGTGGTCCTAGGTTTTAAATTCCCATCACCACGTACAATATCAAGTTCGCATAGAAAAAGGTGGTGCTGAGAATTATATTTCTAGGAACACAGTGGACCTGGGATTTAAATTTTCAGTACCACGTATAATATCAAGCTGGCAAAAAAAAAAAGATGGTGCTGAGAATTATATTTCCAGGAACACAATGGTCCCGGGATTTAAATTCTCAGCACCACATACAATTTCAAGTTGGCCGAGACAAAAGGTGGTGCTGGGAATTATATTCCCAACAACACAGTAGTCCTGAGATTTAAATTCCCAGTACCACATGACACGGGGCTTGATTTCTGAAATATGAATGTGAATACCTAATAAAACCTTGAATATCAGAAATTTTAGACACGGATACACAGAGGGGCACTTCTCAAACCCACTAGATTTTGATTAGATCGAAGAAGAGGTGAATAGAGCCATCAATGAATTATGATCGAAATCCATTGATGGACCTAGAGGGGTCCAAATTTCGAAATCTTGACATGGACTAAAAGATTGTACAATATGAATTGTTGATGTGTCGAGGAAACTTGGTCATGATCCTCCTACCTCTCAGTTTTGGTCATGTGCCACGTGGCACGGGGCTTGATTTATGAAATATGGTTGTGAATATCTAATAAAACCTCGAATATCAGAAATTTTAGATACGCATACACAGAGGGGCACTTCCCAAATCCACTGGACTTGGATTGGACCGAAGAAGAGGTGAATAGGGCCATCAATGAGTTTTGACTGAACCTCATTGATGGACCTAGAGGAGTCCGAATTCCGAAATCTTGACATGAACTGAAAGATCTTATAGCATGAATTGTTGATGTGTCGAGAAAACTTGTTTATGATTTTTCTACCTCCTAGTTTTGGCCGCGTGAGATGTGGCATAGGGCCTGATTTCTGAAATATGACTGTTGATACCTAATAAAACCTTAAATATCAGAAATTTTGAACAAGAATACACAGAGGGGCACTTCCCAAATCCACTGGACTTGGATTAGATTGAAGAAGAGGTGAATAGGGTCATCAGTAGGTTTTGACCGAAACCCTTTGATGGACCTAGAGGAGTCCAAATTTCAAAATCTTGACATGGACTGAAAGATCTTACACCATGAATTATTGATGTGTCAAAGAAACTTGGTTCTGATCCTCCTACCTCCCAGTTTTGGCTGCGTGTCACGTGACACAAGACCTGATTTCTAAAATATGACTGTGGATACCTAATAAAATCTTGAATATTAGAAATTTTGGACACGAATACATAAAGGGGCACTTCCCAAACCCACTAGACTTTGATTGAATTGAAGAAGAGGTGAATAGGACTATCAATGGGTTTTGACCGATTGATGAACATAGAGGAGTTCAAATTCTAAAATCTTGACATGGATTGAAAGATTTTACAGCATGAATTATTGATGTGTCGAGTAAACTTGGTTCTGATCCTCCTACCCCTTAGTTTTGGCTGCATACCTGATGTGTGTAAATCATGCTATGTTTTCACTACTCCATATACATGCATTTTATCTCATTTCATATCCTAGGCATGTATTTTATCATGATTCAGTTAAGTTTAGCATATTTTGGACGAAGAGACTGCTTTTGGGTGTTTTTGTGTTAACAGGGCGAAGAAATAGGCGTATCAAAACAACACAGGCGTGTTGGAAATCGACACGCCCGTGTCATGAGAGCCAGCGGACAACACGCCCTAGTTCAGAGATCGACATGCCCGTGTCAAGGGTTCCAGCAGCTAACACACCCCAGTTCAGCCTTCGACACACCCCAGTTCAAGCGCAACACGCTCGGTGGGAAATACGCGACACGCCAGTACCCTCATTTGGCACGGGCGTGTTGGCCTGATTCCAGAATTCCTTTTCTGCAAGCAATCAGGATCTTCGTCTCAATTAAAGGGAAATCTATTGCCTTAATTGAAGAGGAGGCCAGGGCTATAAAATAGGAGATATTCTAACCCTAAGAGGAGGAGGGCGGAAGGTCAAAGATCGACGACAGAAGAGGAGGAGGGCGGAAGGTCAAAGATTGACGACAGAAGAGGGAAAAGAGAAGGAGTCGGCAGAGGAACGCAGATGGCACTAAGTATCGTAATTTCTTTCTCTAGCAATTCTTGTCAGACTATGGAGTAGTGTCTTGTAATCTTAGGATGGGGGAGTAGCCCTTGACGATTCAATGATGGATGATATAATCTATACTACTTGAACTATTGTTTGTTTTGATCTGGTTCTTTTGGATTCTTATTGATAAACCTAAGGAGCTAAGGGGAAGTACCTAACGGTGAACCCGAGTTCCCGAAACCCAGAACCAACTAGGGAATAACTCCTGCTGAGTAGCCGTAGTGTATCTACGAGGGCTTGCGGGGGTCTCGTGACAGGTCCCCTTAGTTGATTATGGTCCCGTGTGCAAACCTATTGTGAAGAGGAAATTTGACTCTAGAGGAACTCTTATGGACTTAATGGATCTATCAAATCCAGTTTTTACCAAGTAACGGAGGTAAGACACAGGAAGGTTTACGGGGGTCTCGTGACAGGTCCCCTTAGCTGATTATGATCCCCTATGCTCGAACACCGTGACAGGTAAATTGAGTTTGATAGGTACAATTAACGTAGACCTCGAAAGGGGTCGTTGATTTACTTTAGGATAGATTCCATCAAAACAACTCTAATAGGGGTAGGAAAGAATTAAATCACCTTATAAATCGTCGACGTGGTGAAACCCATATCCTAAGATTCTCCTCAACTCTTGACTTACAGCTCGTTCTTCTCATTCGTTGTTCTTGACTGCTCAGGTTCTTTGCTTAAACCATAAATCGACTGACTAGATAACTTGGTATCACGATCATTCGGTAATTGTCCCAATCCCTGTGGGATCAATATTTTTATTACTTGACGACAACCGTGCACTTGCGGAAAATAACACATTAAGTTCTTGGCGCCGTTGCTGGGGATTGGCACTCAATATTGAATTGAGCGTGATTTAGTTAATCTAGATTTCTATTTTTTTTCTGTTGTTCCTATTCTTTGTATCTATTCTGAATTCTTGTTTTGGAGCTTCTCTTGTTGTTGCATGCACAAACTTAATAGGGAAATTCTCGATATTGATCCTGAGATAGAGAGAACTTACCTTGCTAGAAGACGATTTCAGCAGATTCTGACCTCCGACATGGCTGACCAGAACGAGAATAAACCTTTAAGGGATTATGAAGCACCTAGTACAAGGGGATTGAGATCGAGTATTAGAAGACCCCCTATTGAAGCGAACAATTTTGAATTAAAACCGACTCTACTATCTATGGTCCAACAGCATCAATTCGGAGGAGCACCCACTGAAGATCCAAATCTGCACTTGGAAGTATTTTTGGAATTTTGCGAGACTTTAAAACTGAATGGAGCCTCAGCTGATGCTATTAGATTGCGCTTGTTTCCCTTCTCATTGCGGGACAAAGCTAGAGCCTAGCTACACTCTCTTCCAGCAGATTGCATAACTACCTGGGATCAACTGGAGCAAAGATTTTTAGACAAGTATTTTCCACCCAGCAAAACTGCAAGTCTTCATCATCAAATCACTAATTTTGCGCAAAAGGATGGAGAAACATTATTTGAAGCATGAGACAGATTTAAGGGATTACTACAGCAATGCCCTCATCATGGGCTGGAGAAGTGGCTCATTGTTCATACTTTCTACAATGGAATCTCGTATGCTACTAAAGTTTCTCTTGATTCTGCTGCAGGAGGAGCTCTTATGAACAAAACATTGGATGAAGCTTTTGAGATCATCGAGAATGTGGCAATGAATTCTCACCAATGGGCTACAGAACGAGGGTATCAAACTAAAATGCCAGGTAAGTTTGAGGTAAGTACCCTTGATCTACTCAGTGCAAAAGTCGATGCATTAACTCAAAAGCTCGAACATTTTAATGTATCAGCTATAAACTCATCTAATATCACTTGCGAGATCTGTGGTGTAACAGGACATGTAGCGATGAATTGCCAAATCCTACACGCACCATCTGCAGGAGCTAGGATTGAGCAAGTAGATGCGCTAAATAATTTTAATCAGAAGCCTAATGGTGGCAACCCTTACTCGAACACGTACAATCCCGGTTGGAGGAATCATCCCAACTTTTCGTACAGAGCCAACCAAAATTCTGCTGAACATAACAGTTTTGGAGCACCTTCGGGATTTCAGCCAGGACCCAAGTCGAACTTAGAAAAGATGATGGAGAATTTTATTACATGTCAGGGGAAGATAAATGATGAATTTAGACAACATATTGTAGAATCAAATAGGCAACATCAAATTAATACCGAGGCAATCAAGCAATTGGGAGGCAAGGTTGATAATTTGATTAATCACACAAAAATGCTGGAAAATCAAATTTCCCAAATTTCCAGCTCAGCATCAAGGACACCGGGCAGATTTCCTAGAAATTCAGAAGTAAACCCAACTGAGCATTGTAATTCCATAAGTTTGAGAAGTGGAAGGATTTTAGAAGGAGATAGAGCTCAACAAGCGGCCCCTGTGCTAAAGGACACGAGCGTATCAGAGTTGGAAGAAGACAGCAGCACGCTTGGGTTGTTGAATAGAAAAGGAGAACGACACACCCTGACCCAGGGCGTGTTGTTCAACACGCCTGAGGCCCACGAGCGCGTGTCAGCCGACACACCCGTGCCGGGTCACTCCAAATAGCCCAACACGCCAAACAGGCCAAACGACACAGGCGTGTCGAATAAGGAACCAAGAACATATAAGCCTCCTATCCCGTTCCCTCAGAGGCTGATTATGGAAAAATTGGATGAACAATTTGGTAAGTTTCTTGAGGTAATTAGGAAGCTATATATCAACATACCTTTTATAGAAGCTCTTCAACAAATGCCTACATACTCCAAGTTCTTGAAGGACATCTTAACCAATAAAAGAAAAGTCGAGGAGCATGTAACAGTGGCTCTTACTGAGGAGTGCAGCGCTTTAATTAAGAACATGGTACCTCCCAAACTAAATGATCTAGGTAGCTTTTCTATCCCTTGCATAATTAATGACTCAAATTTTGATAAGACTTTTTGCGATTTGGGCGCCAGCGTAAATCTGATACCTCTTTCCATATGCAAGAAATTGGATTTGGGAGAAATGAAACTAACTACTATGGCCTTGCAGTTAGCCGATCGCTCCATTATATATCCTTTGGGAATCTTAGAAGATGTACCAGTGCAGGTGGGAAATTTTATTATTCCTGCAGATTTTGTAGTACTAGACATGGATGAAGACCCATGCATTCCACTCATTTTGGGGAGACCTTTCTTGGCTACTGCAGGGGCAATGATAGATGTCAAGAACCATAACCTCTCACTTGCATTTGGAAACAACAAAATTGAATTCGACCTTTCAAAAGCAGTTAAACAACCTTCTATTTTTGATGATTGTTGTAGGATTGACAGTTTCCAGTCAACAACACTAGAAGGAGCACCAGAACAAAATTATCTTAAAAAGCTTGAAGGGGATTTTGAGGATAAAGAGCTGGAGATTTCCGACCCTAACCTAACACCACAGAGTTGGTTGAGGAGGAAGAGGGGCAGAGCACACTCCTCGAGCCATATCCCCAAAACTAGGGGATAACTGAGGGGTCAAGCTAACGACCTTAAACAAGCACTTCTTGGGAGGCAACCCATGCTATTTTCATTTTTTTTAGTCATTTTATTTTATTTTATTTTATTCTTTATTCTATTTTTTTTTCAAGTTTACAGGATATGTGCCACTGCGTGCCAAGTTGACACGACCCGCCTGTGCCGAACGACATAGGCATGTTGAGGATACCCGAAGACAACACAGGCAGAGCGTGCTGACTAGCACGCCCGTGTCGCACACTTCTCAAGCGCACGCTGGGCGGATCAAGCAGATGCTCGGGCGTGGATCTGCACGCTTGGGGAGTGACGGAGCACGCCTATGTCGCGCTTAAACGGGTCGGGTATTTGCGTAAGAGGATGCCCGACACGTCTATGATGCGGATAGCCCTCTAAAGCCGGCCCGAGCACACCCTAATTTTCCACTCGCGATACAAGGTTGAAGCAGCCGCCGCCGGTCTCTCTCTCAAGCAGCAGAGGAGCTAACCTGCTGTCTCTCCACCCCCAACGCCATGAGCAAGCGAGTGAAGACTAGAGGAGGAGCTTCTTCCTCTGCGGCAAAGGACAAGGGGAAAAGAAAAGCTCAGGATTTGGGTAACGATCCTCCTCCGACCTCTTGCCATCCATATGGAATTGTTTTTAGAGATGATGTTATGAAGACTAAATTCAGTAAGCTTGAAAAAAGGAAGTTAGTATCTACAAGAACTATAGACTTCTACACGTTGACCACCCTAGGGTTAAGAGATGACATAACTTGGTTAACCAATAGGATAGGCTGGACAGAGTTTATCACGCACCATCATCTTACTTACCCTAGCATCACTTTTGAATTCCTTAGCTCCCTGTCTGCTGAAATATTGCAAAGAAAAGATTGTGAGGAAGGAAAAATAAAATTCAGATTAATGAACCATGAGTTTACCCTTTCTTTAAGTGATTTTAATACGATATTTGATTTTCCTAGCGGAGGGGAGAGGCAAATTCATAGACATTTTATTGATCATCAGTTTTGGAGATTAATTTCTGATGACCCTCGCCCTTATGATGCATCTAGGTCTAAATCATTTAACATCCCTAATCCTACTTTCCGTTATCTCCTTAGATTTATGGCTAATACAATCTCGGGAAGATATGATAGTGCAGGGGTGGCTAGGCAGAGTGAGTTACAATTTTTATGGGCCATGCTAAATGAAGTTAATATTGATTCTGGAGCCCATATGGTTAGACATTTAGTTAAGGTTAGTAATAGCCCATCCGGAGTCATAGTCATAGGTGGTATTATCACTAGGATTGCTGTAGCCTTAGGATGTGATTTGGATGACCTTGAATATTGTCCTGCTAGCCCTAGATTGGATTTGGATGCTTGTATAAATATGAAGATGATTGAGGCATGTGACGAGGGATATCGTTTGGTATTAAGAAATGGAATTAAAATCCCTCTTCCAAACCCTGAGCGGATGGTATGCGTAATTCATCCAATTGGCTTTTAGAGATGTCCAGAACCCTTTCCTACCCCCTAACGCCCATGCTCCATCACCCTCCTAGGAGCCATCTCACATAGCCCACGAGCCATCACATTCGACTCGAACCCCACGGTTTCCCTCCGACAATGTTTCTGCAGGTACTCTTCTTTGATTTTTCAGATTCCGATCATCATTCGAAGCTTTGTGGTCGAACATACCTGCACATAGGGTATGTGGGATCGGTATGCCCAAGCTACGAGGGGCACCATCGTATAGTTACACAACATTTGGACAGTGGTACTGATTTTTACAGAGAGGCGATGAGTTTTTCATCACGAGTCCGCCGAGGGAAGATGATGATAGATTTGACAGAGTCTCGGGAATTTTACCAGAGCAATGACGTAGGTGGGCGAGAGGAGGATGTTAGTAGCGAAGAGCGATGACCATTGACCACCTTGAACTATCTTGTAAGTTTCGATGCACATCCTTCTCGCTTATTCTGGCTCTCTACTTAGATTTTTAGTTTGGTTATCTTGCTATTTTGTTTGCATCTTTTCATATATCATATGAAGGCATTTTTATATCATCTAGCGTAATACAACTGAACATTGGTCGGATCATGATATTCCTTTTTGCCTATTTGATAAGAACCCTATTTCACTTCTAACACGGTCTATAGGTCTGAGGTATCCAAAGAAAAGATTTAAATCCCCCATATCGGACGAGTACTCGATTTTCCATTGGAGACTTGCCTGCGCAACTTGGTTACTGGAGAAACACTTTCACTAGAAGTATGGTAAAAAAAAAAAATAATAATTTACTGGAATTGTTTTCAAGCACTCCTTTGAGACCAAGTAGTTACTGGGGAAACACCTAAAAGGTGCCCCTTTGAGACTAACTAGTTACTGGGGAAATGCTCTCTATAATTCCTTTCCTTCTCTCTTCTTAGAAAGTGCTCCTTTGAGACCTTTTGATGATAGGTAAGAATGATCCATGCATTAAGGCAGGTAAGTGCCTCTATGCCGGAAATAAGAATGCTCTATGATAGAAGGAATGTTAAATCCGGATTGGTGTCCAATGGCTTTAGTCAACTTTTCACGTGCACTATATAGGGATCTTTCAAACTTGGCAACTAGGAATGATTTGAAAAGATTAAGATCAGATTGTATACCTCTGGATGGTGTCTAGCATTCCCACAAATAAGTTGTCTTTTGAGTTTTCTTTGCTTGAGGACAAGCAAAAGTTTAGGACTAGGGGATTTTGATGTGTGTAAATCATGCTATATTTTCACTACTCCATATACATGCATTTTATCTCATTTCATATCCTAGGCATGTATTTTATCATGATTCAGTTAAGTTTAGCATATTTTGGACGAAGAGACTGCTTTTGGGTGTTTTTGTGTTAACAGGGCGAAGAAGCAGGCGTATCAAAACAACACAGGCATGTTGGAAATCGACACGCCCGTGTCATGAGAGCCAGCGGACAACACGCCCTAGTTCAGAGATCGAGACGCCCGTGTCAGGGGTTCCAGCAGCCAACATGCCCCAGTTCAGCCTTCGACACGCCCCAGTTCAAGCGCAACACGCTCGGTGGGAAATACGCGACACGCCAGTGCCCTCATTTGGAACGGGCGTGTTGGCCTGATTCCAGAATTCCTTTTCTGCGAGCAATCAGGATCTTCGTCTAAATTAAAGGGAAATCTATTGCCTTAATTGAAGAGGAGGCCAGGGCTATAAAAGAGGAGATATTCTAACCCTAAGAGGAGGAGGGCGGAAGGTCAAAGATCGACGACAGAAGAGGAGGAGGGCGAAAGGTCAAAGATTGACGACAGAAGAGGGAAAAGAGAAGGAGTCGGCAGAGGAACGCAGATGGCACTAAGTATCGTAATTTCTTTCTCTAGCAATTCTTGTCAGACTATGGAGGAGTGTCCTGTAATCTTAGGATGGGGTAGTAGCCCTTGACGATTCAATGATGGATGATATAATCTATACTACTTGAACTATTGTTTGTTTTGATCTGGTTCTTTTGGATTCTTATTGATAAACCTAAGGAGCTAAGGGGAAGTACCTAACGGTGAACCCGAGTTCCCGAAACCTAGAACCAACTAGGGAATAACTCCTGCTGAGTAGCGGTAGTGTATCTACGAGGGCTTGCGGGGGTCTCGTGATAGGTCCCCTTAGCTGATTATGGTCCCGTGTGCAAACCTATCGTGAAAAGGAAATTTGACTCTAGAGGAACTCTTATGGACTTAATGGATCTATCAAATCCAGTTTTTACCAAGTAACGGAGGTAAGACACAGGAAGGTTTACGGGGGTCTCGTGACAGGTCCCCTTAGCTGATTATGATCCCTTATGCTCGAACACCGTGACAGGTAAATTGAGTTTGATAGGTACAATTAACGTAGACCTCGAAAGGGGCCGTTGATTTACTTTAGGATAGATTCCATCAAAACAACTCTAATAGGGGTAGGAAAGAATTAAATCACCTTATAAATCGTCGACGTGGTGAAACTCATATCCTAAGATTCTCCTCAACTCTTGACTTACAGCTCGTTCTTCTCATTCATTGTTCTTGACTGCTCAGGTTCTTTGCTTAAACCACAAATCGACTGACTAGATAACTTGGTATCACGATCATTCGGTAATTGTCCCAATCCCTGTGGGATCGATATTTTTATTACTTGACGACAACCGTGCACTTGCGGAAAATAACACATCAATACCACGTGGTACAAGGCCTGATTTCTGAAATATGATTGTGGATACCTAATAAAACCTTAAATATCAGAAATTTTAGACATGGATATATAGAGGGACACTTATAATAAAACTTTGAATATCAGAAATTTTTGACATGGATACACAGAGGGACACTTCCCAAACCCACTAGACTTGGATTGGATCGAAGAAGAGAGAGATGAATAGGGAAATCAATGGGTTTTGATCGAAACCCATTGATAGACATAAAGGAGTCCAAATATCGAAATCTTGACATGGACTGAAAGATCTTATAGCATGAATTGTTGATGTGTCAAGGAAACTTGAATATGATCCTTTTACCTCCCAGTTTTGGTCGCGTGCCACGTGGCATGGGGCCTGATTTCTAAAATATTACTGTGTATACCTAATAAAACCTTGAATATCAAAATTTTTGGACACGGATACACAGAGGGGCAGTTCCTAAACTTACTGGAATTAAATTAAATTAAAGAAGAGGTGAATAGGGCTATCAATCGGTTTTGACCGAAACCCATTAATGGATCTAGAGGAGTCCAAATTCTGAAATCTTGACATGGACTGAAAGATCTTACAACATGAATTATTGATGTGTCGAGGAAACTTGGTTCTGATCCTCCTACCTCCCAGGTTTGGTTGCGTGCCATGTGGCAGGGGCATGATTTCTGAAATGTGGTTGTAGATACCTAATAAAATCTTGAATATCATAAATTTTGGACACAGATACACAGAGAGACACTTTCCAAACCCATTGGACTGGATTGGATCGAAGAAGAGGTGAATAGGGCCATCAATGGGTTTTGACCGAAACCCATTGATGGACCTAGAGGAGTCCAAATTCCAAAATCTTAACATGGACTAAAAGATCTTACAACATGAATTGTTGATGTATCGAGGAAACTTAGTTCTGATCCTCCTACCTCCCAGTTTTGGTCACATGCCACATGGCACGGGGCTTGATTTCTGAAATATAGAAGTAGATACCTAATAAAACCTTGAATATCAGAAATTTTGGACACGGATACACAGACGATCACTTTCCAAACCCACTGGACTTGGAATGGATTGAAGAAGAGGTGAATAGGGCAATGGATTTTGACCAAAACCCATTGATGGAAATAGAGGAGTCTAAATTCTGAAATCTTGACATAGACTGAAAGATCTTATAGCATAAATTGTTGATGTGTCGAGGAAACTTGGTTCTGATCCTTCTACCTCCCAGTTCTAACCGCGTACCACATGGCACAGGACCTGATTTATGAAATATGACTGTGGATACCTAATAAAACCTTGAATATCAAAAATTTTAGATACGGATACACAGAGGGGTACTTCCCAAACCCACTGGACATGGATTAGATCGAAAAAGAGATGAATAGGGCTATCAATGGGTTTTTACCAAAACCCATTAATGGACTTAGAGGAGCCCAAATTTTGAAATTTTGACATGGACTGAAAGATCTTATAGCATGAATTATTGATGTGTCGAGGATACTTGGTTTTTATCCTCCTACCTCCCAGTTTTGGTCGCGTGCCACATGGCACAAGGCCTGATTTGTGAAATATAACTGTGGATAACCAATAAAACTTGAATATTAGAAATTTGGACATGGATACATAGAGGGGCACTGTCACGCCCCGGGGGAGTCCCCGCCAGACAAAAATTCGGCAGCATCTCCCCTGTACGGGTGACAATACCAATCTTACATACAAGGCCTCCACGGCCACTATACATCGGTCAACACGACCGGAACAAAAACATCTACACACGCAGGTCATAAGGCCTCAGGCCAACAATCAAGGTAAATAATAAAAGTCTATCACATCTAGACTTACCCCTTCTGCCATCTGGGCAGGAATACTCAACCAAATCCAATCGAATAAAAATCCGAATAAAGATCCATAAGGGCATACCAAATATCCACGAGTACATAAGTCAAACATCAGACCCAAACATATCTTCTATACAAAATCCAAAACCATAAATCAAATAACTAATAAACTATCACGACGAGGGGGGTTTGGCAGCTGGACTCTTCTGACAGCTTCATTCTGAAATAAATATAAAACAACGGGGTAAGTTCAAAGAACTCAGCGGATAATAGTTGATATGCATAGTCAGATATAACTAACAATAACAATCATGCCAGTACAGTCTCATATATAGGATATGCAAAAAAAAAAAATACAAAAGGACTGCACTTATCTGAATCTCCTATCCTGATATAGGAGCATGTGCCATACTAAAAGAAATAAAGTCGGCAGACCAAATACAAATATGTATCCTGTATGCATGGCAATCATATGCAACATCCAAGGCAGCAATCAAAATGCAGCAAACACAATACAAATGCCATCCATGCAAAATGCATGCGATGCAAATGACATGGTCACCCCTGACGCCAGTCAGCCGTCTCACACGCGATGGTGAAGTCGAGTGGGTAGGGCTATGACAACTGTGCACTCTGCCATCACTGCTCCCGAGTGACCGAGTGGACAGGATACTGTCAGAGTACACCTATCCTCCTGCCCCAAACAGAGTGGGGGAGCAATAATGCTCTCATCTCCTGGTGTCGTAGACCAGAGGAGGGATCCCTGCCCGCTACCACGCTGCCTCATCGCTACCCATGAGCGGACCAGCGAAGCCTGACAGAGCTACTGCATACACCCTCCTGACATATCACTAACCCATGAGTGGCAGCGTGTGCAAACCATGTAACTGGCTGTGGGCTCAACTACAAAGGAACCCCGTCTAGCCAGCATGCAATCATGCAAGATGGTGCATGATACTAAAGCATGTAATACCAACTAAAATACGTATCCGAATAATATACATAACCAATAAGTACATATCAATGATCCAAGTAAAATAGGGAAGGTATAACTATAAACTGATCAAATGCATGTATCAAATAGGCACAAAAACATGCAAGGCAGTTAAACATGAAAATTATTGCAAGCTATAACTAACTAGCATATCAACATGACTATATCAAAAAGACAAGTCAAAATACTCGCCTGATTAAATGCTCGAGAAAACAATGAAATTGTCACGCCCGTGAACCTGCCTCGTGACCAAAACCTGTATAAAACATAACTTAATCAGATTATATAGCCAACCCTAATATCAAGTCCAAAATCTAAAGGATTAAACTATCCCCTTTAGTCGACCACTCACTGTCGTCATATATCCACACAATCATAGGACCCATAACCATCCCTTCAATCACACTCGTACAACACCTCTTTACTCAAATTCACCATCCACGGGACGGAGCCAAAACCCAAATAGCTACCTCACAGATCAAAACACATTCAGAACCATTCACAGCTCACTTAACATACCATTTATAATCATACAATCGACATCAACCCAATCACAGCCTTATTCACAGTCGTTCACAACCGTCACAGTCGTTCACAACCTGTGTACAACCTACACAACCCATGAATAACCCGAAACACCTTCCATAATCACCCCCCTCCTTCACAACTAGCCAAAACCCCAAAATCAGCCCATTTACAACCGTTTACATCCCTAAACGGAACCTCACAGCCAGCCCCATCTCCATCCCTCTGTTCAACCTCACCCCCAATGCAGATCCACAGTAATCTAGCAATAATAGCAAGAGGAGAGAAATCTTACCAACCGTGGAAACCTCACCGGCAACCAACTCCCCAATACTCTGTTCAACGAAGCGACTCAAATCGGAAATTGCTGCTGCCCTTTGCTCCGACAGAACACACGACAGGGCTCAACCGGTGCCTGAGTTCCTGGCAGCGCCCAGAGTGGCTTCGACGGCGAAGACGACCCACACGTCGGCGATTTCGAGTGGACTCAGCACAGTGGAGGCGCGGCTGCCGCGGGTCGATAGCAACTGCCGCGGCTGCATCGGCGATCGTCTGCGAGGTCGACACTGTCTGGAGGTGACACCGGCAATGCGAGGTCGGCGATCATCTGTGAGGTCGGCTGGCAGCGTGACGATAGCAGCGAAATGCGGCACACCACCGAAATCTTCCACGGTGGGGGTAGGGACAGGTCACGGTGGCGACGGCTGGCCAGAAAGCGGCCGACGACGATGGCAGAGGTGAGCACGCGATGCATGCGTGTGGGAGGTCGGTGGAGCTGCGACACGGTGGAAGTCGACGCCGAAGAAGAGGGGAGGTTGATGAAAATGATACCTAAACCCTAGGTTTTGGTATTTAAGCATAGGGTTAATCAAACCCATTAATCCCCCTTAAATAGACTCCACCAAAACCTATTTATTTTATCCCCGTAATTATCTCGTACGGACTCCGTTTAATTTCAGAAAAATTCCCTAAAAATTCCTAAAAAATTTCTAGGATTATTTTTCTTAATTCTTTGGCCATTTAATTTAATATTTTAAATTTTACGTATTTAACAGGCACTTTCCAAACCCACAGATTAGATCAATGAAGAGGTGAATAGGGCCACAATGAGTTTTGACCGAAACTCATTAATGGACCTAGAGGAGCCCAAATTCTGAAATCTTGACATGGACTAAAAGATCTTACAGCATGAATTGTTGATGTATCAAGGAAATTTAGTTTTGATCCTTCTACCTCTCAGTTTTGGCCGCGTGCCACATGGCACGAGGTCTGATTTCTGAAATATATCTATGAATACCCAATAAAATCTTAAATATAAAAAAATTTTGGACACGGATAAACAGAAGGGCACTTCCCAAACCCACTAGACTTGGATTGGATCGAAGAAGTGGTGAATAGGTCGATCAATGGGTTTTGATCGAAACCCATTGATGGACCTAGAGGAGTCCAAATTCTGAAATCTTGACATGGAATGAAAGATCTTATAGCATGAATTGTTGATGTGTCGAGGAAACTTGGTTTTAATCCTCCTACCTCTCAGTTTTGGTCGCGTGCCACGTATAAATTCAAGTTGGGCGAGAAAAAAGATGGTTCTGAGAATTTTATTCCTAGGAACACAATGATCTTGGGGTTTAAATCCTAGGAACACAGTGGTCCTAGGATTTAAATTTCTAGCAACATGTTCGATTTTGAACTGGCCAAGAAAAAAGATGGTCCTGGGAATTATATTCCTAGGAATATAGTGGTGCTGAGATTTAAATTTCTAGCACCAGGTACAATATCAAGCTGGCAAAAAAAAAGGTGGTGCTGAGAATTATATTACCAGAAATATAGTCATGTTTGGATTTAAATTTCTAGCACAACGTACGATACCAAGCTGGCCAAAAAAAGATGGTGCTGGGAATTATATTACCATGAACATAGTGGTGTTGGGATTTTAATTCCCAGCACCACGTACAATATCAAGCTGACCGAAAAAAAGGTGGTATTGGATATTATATTACCAGGAAATTAGTGATGCTGTGATTTATATTCCTAGCACTACATACAATATTAAGCTGGCTGAAAAAAGGTGATGTTGTGAATTATATTCTCAGGAACACAGTGGTCTTAAGATTTTGATTCCTAGAACCACATACGATATCAAGTTTGCCTAGAAAAAAGGTAGTTCTGGGAATTATATTTTCAGGAATACAGTAATCTTGGGATTTAAATTTTCAGCACTACATACAATATCAAGCTCGCCTAGAAAAAAGGTGGTGCTGAGAGTTGTATTCTCGGGAACATAATGGTCTTGGAATTTAAATTACCAGCACCGCATATAATATCAATTGGCTGAAAAAAAGGTGGTGCTGAGAATTATATTCTCAGGAATACAATGGGTCTGGGATTTAAATTTCCATCACAACGTACAATATCAAGCTAGTAAAAAAAATGTGATGCTAGAAATTATATTCCTAGGAACACAGTGGTCTTGGGATTTTAATTCCTAGTACCACGTACAATATCAAGCTCGCCTAGAAAAAAGGTAGTGTTGAGAATTATATTTCCAGTAATACAGTGGTCCTAGGATTTAAATTCATAGGACCACGTACAATATCAAGCTCACTTAGAAAAAAGGTGGGGCTGAGAATTATATTCCCAGGAACACAATGGTCCTAGGATTTAAATTTCCAACACCACGTACAATATCAACTAGCCAAAAAAAAGATGATGTTGGGAATTATATTCCCCGGAACACAGTGGGTCTGAGATTTAAATTCCCAACACCATGTGATTTCAACAACTAAAATCATTTAGCTTACAAAATATACAAAATGGTAATCACAAGAAGATATACATTCCTAAATCCCATCACAAAATTATAAAGTTGAAGTGGTTCACATATTTAACAACGTCTAAATTTTTTATAATTGTACAAATACTACACAATTTGGGTTTACACTTTACATCTTCAGAATGACTTTTATAGGCAGGCACCTTGGTACAGTAAAAAATTTACAACTTTGTATACTATTACAACATATTCTAAATTACAACACAGTCATAATTGCAAACAAAAGTTTGAGCTACGCATTATTCTATTCCCCACCAAGAATCTAAAGCTCCTTGTATCTTGCTGTCTGAATCTTGTAGGGTACTCAAATAATAGACTCTCAATGTATCACATTATAAAAAATGCACAGTCGTAGCTATAAAAAAATACAAATAATTAGTCCATTGCTAACTTATAAAATATGGTATTTACAAAGAATATTAAATGTCTTACGAAGAGCTTTGTTTGGGACCCTACACTTGACACATGAAAAAATTTATATTACAAAATTTATCAGCCAGGCTAGGATGTCAGTTCTCATAATACGAAGAGTGGATCTTTTTAAAGAATTCAACCTACACCTAAAAAAATGCTATCAATCCCCTATACACAAATGGTTTATTTAAGTGACATATAAAAAACACTGCTTAGTGTTTCTTTAAATTGACTAGTTGATGTTAGCAAAATATATAGGGTTTTAGGAGTAATTTTCGCTCACATCTCATTACATTTTATGTTAGTTTCATGCATATGTTACTCTATTTTACACGCATTTCCTATTTTCTGGTTCGGAGGTCTACTCTTTATACTTTTGTGTGCGTGTTAGCATTTCGGGTGAAAAGGCGCACTTTCGGAGCAAAAGAAGGATATTTTGCAGCTAGACGCAGAGTGGGACACGACTAGGGCATGTGGTTACACACGGACGTGTCCAATGGGCGAGATCAACCACTTTAGGGCCGCACACGGCCTGACTGTGTGGAAACACACGGTCGTGTGGTGACCCGCCAGATTTGCATGACTAGGGCTTTTTTTGGATTTTGCAGCGGTCCGAGGTGATGTCTATATAAGGATGGCTCCGTCCAAACCCTAGGGGGGAGGCACGACGGCTAGGACGACACACTGAAGCCCTAAAAAACTTCGGGAACTCGCAACGGGGAGGAGGAACACCGTCGGAGGTCCACGCCTTGCACTTCAACGTCGGAGAGAAGACCACGAAAGCATTGTAATCCCTTGTTCCTACGTTTTAATTCTGATGTATTCGAACATGTACGTGCTTTGTGATTCCTCCTTCATATACATGGAGTAGTTTTTTTGATTCTAGGATTAGGGAGTAGCTTGTGTGCACATTATAATGTTGGTTCATGTTAAATTCTGTCTTTGAGTTTAATTTGGCAATTGGTAGTTGATTTTACTATATCTATGCGTGTTTGGTTTTCTACTTGTTGTGCTTAGGCGATACGAGGGGTGACAACCCTCGTATCTAAGATTTAGGGGATTTTATACAAGGAATCTTGGGGTAAACCTAATCTCCTGTGACCGTGGGTAGAAGGATGCGATGGAACCGGACAAGGTTCATCGTAGGGATTGATTCGGCATCCTCGTACTATTTATCCCATCCTTTTAGGCGGAGATAGCTCCCGGTAGATGCGGTGGCTCATCAGGAGAGTGTATGATGTCCCTTTCACAAAACCATAGCTAAACATCTAGACAACGCCAATTGACAGTATTGTTTTGTGACACACAAGCGAAATCGAAGTCCTAGAATCACTTTTGAAGACCTTGGCACGCTCCCTTCCTTCTCCGTGTGACACCGTATAGAGTATAGTCCATCGACAACCCTCACAAGTCAAAACCTCTTAGAGTTTACATCCGAACAATTTAAACCACTGAACATACCAATATTCGAATCCCAGTCCCTGTGGATCGATAATCTTTTATTACTTGACAACATCTGTGCACTTGAGGGCATTGAGCGCGAGCACGCGCTTCAAGTTCTCGACGACCTTCATCGTGAGATTTGAGGTTGCGATCGTGTGCATCACTAGTATAAGCTTTTCTGATAGACAATGAGCTGTAGTGGATAAACTTTGCATTTTGCAAGTTTGCCACTAGTAGGTGGAAGTGGTCATCACGGATTATTGGACAAAATATGAATTTGATTGGATCATCGCCTGGGGTTTTAAAAGTTTACTGGAATGCTTGGGTGTACATCATCTTAAACATATCCTGTGTATAAAAAGCCTGTCAAAACATCGAAGCTTTAAAGTTAATAATTCTTCACAAAAGGGACAAAAACTTACCGGGAATCCATCCCCACAGAATATTGAGCTATAGTACGACTTATCAGTCTCCTTGCACTCATCAGCTAAGACTGATAAATAAGCACTGATGCAATCCCCATGTGTCAATGAATTCCAATCAAATATTGTAAGGAAAGAGTCCATGTATAAGTTAATAGCATCCGTCATCCACACTGGTCCTGATACTATCACACTACACAAGGAAATGATTATTAGCAACTCTTAAAACATAAGATTACTATGATAAAGTGTATGATCTTACTTCATTTTTTTAGATTCAATAAACACTCCCTGACTATTGGATCCATCTTATTGGTGAATTCTTTATAAGCTTGCTATATACAAAAAAAAAGGTTAGAATACAAATATTTTCTTTGAAAAATAGGACTGGATATGATAACTTATGCTCACCTCTAATATCCTTCTCTTGACTTCATCAAGTAGTCGTTATTTGTTTGTAGAGACTTCTGTGGCAGTACATAATATTTCAAGTTCACACTCCTCGGTAGTTGATTTCTCTTTTTTATCCTGGCCTGACTCCTGCTCAAAATTTGTCTCTTCCGGAGTGATATTAAGATCTAATGAGGGATACTCAATAGCCTTACTAGGGACTATTTGAGTTTCAACTCTCATTCTTTTAGGAATGTTAGCAAACCATGCAAGAGAAATGCTTGTACTTGTAGGGGATGATACACCATGAAGAGCTCTCTTTCGCACACAAACCTTCCGCCTAGTGTATGCAGTAGTAGGTTATTGGGTCTGTGCGGCTTGTATGAGCTGTGATTGTAACCCCTCTACATCCCGGGATTGTAAATTCAGTTGAAGCTCCAATATTAAACTATCCTTTTCAGCGATTAATGCTTTTTTTTTCAAAAATTATATTATCCCTTTCACTTATCTCCTTGTCCTTCCTGCTTCTGACCTCCTCCACCTGTTGAAGAAGCTCCTGTATTTTCTTTTCTTTTTCTTCGATGGTCACATCCTTAGGTAGGGAGGTGTTGTCCAAGTTAGTCCTTGCTTTAACTAGCTTGGTACGTAGAGTTGAAACTAGTTCTACATTCTCCTGACATACTGGACATGCCTTTTCTCCTACGTCGAGCTGAGTTTCGGGTTGATGAGTTGAAGCACAAATCCTAGGTGGAGAAGTGTTCTGTATCAGATGCAGTTGACTGCGTTGACATTAGATCAATAATTATTTTATATGGTAGGAGACCATCTACCATCTTCTTAATAACCCTCACATTTGTTGAACTCCACCTCCATCTCAACATTCTTGGCAAAGCATGAGGGATGTGTGGAGGTAGGATACACAAATGCTCACACATCCATACCTGGAATGCCAAAATTAGTTGTTAATGTTGGTGCAATCGGCCCAGGTCACGATTGACTGGACTCGAGTTTGACTCGAGCGATGTTTTGATGTTCGACAAAATGTATGACAATGTGATTGTCATGGTAAAGTCCAAGTCATGGGTACTTGACATGGAAAGTCCAAGTCTTGAGTACTTGGCATAGAAAGTCCAATATGGGTTGACAAGGAAAGTCCAAGCTTGAGTCTTGACATTTGGAAAGTCCAACATGGGTTGGCAAGTAAAGTCCAAGGGTGTAGTCTTGGTCACGTAAGTCCAAAGGTGTAGTCTTGAAGGTGAAAGTCCAAGGGGTTTGATATTAGCGGCGTAAAGTACAAGGGTGGAGTCTTGGCAGCATAAGTCCAATGGTTGGCGGCGTAAAGTCCAAGCGAGAATCTTGGCAGCGTAAGTCCAATGTGCCTTGGCGGTGTAAACACCGTTAGCATGACAATAGCCGATGGAAGCACCTGAAGGCTAGCGTATGGATGAACAAGTCATGGATGACTTGGAGGGATCCGATAGGCGCGAGGCTGACGGAGGTGGCTAGAAGGCTTAGGTCTAGGCTACGGGTGGTCTAGCAAGTATGGGGACACCATACTTGAGGTTAAAACCTCATGTTTGAGGTTGGCAGTCGACTGTCAATATTGTCGGTTCGACTGCCATGAGTCGACTAGAGCTCAACTGTCGGTTAAGGGCTAAAAATGCCTTGGCAGTCAACTGCTGGATGAGTTTTTCAGTCGCAAGCATAGAACGCTTCACAACCGACTAGGCAGTCGGCTACGAGCGCTAGCAGTCGACTGATGTAGTCATCAGTCAACTGCCAAGAGATCCGTTGGAATTTTTCCAGCGTGGATCAAGTCGTTGTCTCACAGTTAGAGTGTTGGCAGTCGACTAGGGCCTTATGACAGTCTACTGCCAGGCGAAAATCTAGCCCGAGTGGAGCTTTAAAAGGAGCTCGTGAAGGATATTTATGGCATCGATTCTTGAGGAGTTTTGGGGCGATTTGTTGCTGCAAATCAAGGTCTCCAATTGCAATTCAAGCAACCACAAAGCAAGCATCCAAGTTCACAATTATAAAGTGTTTCTTTACTTGTATTTATGTAGTTTACTTGTATTATCTTGTATTTGTGTTCATTACTGTTGTAATACATTGTACGAGGGTTCTCCACCTCCGACTTGTTGTCGAGAAGGAATTTATTTGATTAGTGGTGTTGTACACATTGCTAGAGCTTGTTTGAGCTCGATCCGTGAAGTAGGAACCATTTGGTTTCGAACCACGTTATATCTTTGTCTTGTGATTGTGCTTGTTGTTATTTGTATTGTATTTCTATTATTTCCACTATGTACTAATACAATTGTAGCAAGCACGCAAAAGAATTCTTCCATCTACGTCATACACGCTATTCACCTCCCCTCTAGCGGTAACGACGATCCCTACAATTAATAGACAGATTGATCTATACTCTTTGTGGAAAATATAAAATATAATCACTTACAGCTAATAAGTGTGTGAAACCCTTAAGCATTGGTCTCGTAGATTCACCACCGACCTCTGCTTTTGGTCATAATGTCACTCCCATACCAATTGACTCCATTTGAGGAGCCATGTAGGTATAAAGTGTTTCGCACCAATTGTACCTACCTAAGTTATCAAAATCATCTACACAATATATAAGTGATCACATAGGTATTCTAGGCTTACTGTTGGTGGTAGTAAAAACACACAAGAGAAAAAGTATAAAATAAAAAACTGATAATAAAATTTTGCAGATCCCAAATTATCTGGAGATTTGGAACTCTTCATTAATTGTTCTTGATGCTTGTTAGAGGAGTTAACTTCCACGAAATATTGCAAATATAGCTGACCAGAGGGAGCTTCATTATTCATAGGAACTACGAGCCCATCATCTGGTAGACCAAGGATGAGGGAGACATCAGTCTTTGTGAAATGTAATTTCTTGCCGTGGAATATAAAATATTTATCCTCACAGTCCCAATTATCAAATATATTTTGAATGAGGGGTTTGACATGGGTAATATCTGGAATGTCCAAAACCCACACAAAAGGGGAGCTCCGAATCAGTGTTTCTTCTTCCATAGTCGGTGACACACTTGCAATAAATTTTTTAAAATGTGAAACATTACTTTTCCAATTCATTCTCTTTGTTCTTCCTCGCATCAACGCAAGGGTTCTTCTAGAACTATCGCTTGATGATTCAACAATTGAAGCCATTGTGAACTAAAAAAACTACATTAGGTTACGAACTAAATGCATTGTAATACAACAATTTGAAACTAATAGATGAAATGGATTGAAACATGTGTGCTGATAGAAACAAACATTACCTCTGCTCAAATGAATTATTAAAACCCTAAACCCTATCAGGCCCGACTTAAAATGATATCACTGACGATAATGGAAAAACCCTAGATGGGATGCACCTTCAACTGCGACACAGATTATGGTCAATGAAAGAAGTAATCTACAAAACTTACGAACGCTGAAAATCAAAGCTCAGACAATTCCACAAGAGATAGATCGAAAGGAGCGATAGAGAAATGAAATTTAGTCATTTGAACTATCAACAGGGGGTTTTATATTAACGGGTCGGGTGCGATGGCCCAGATTTTTATTATAGTTTTGCTCCACATCTCTACAACTATAGGTTATAAGATTTAAATTATTAACCGTGGTGTAATTCTAGTTGACAAACAATACAAGGTAAAGGCATGACTCCTAGAATAGGAATACTACTCTAACTTAAAAAGAAAACAAAGTTACAGGGATGGAAGATATCTCAAGGATCACATAAGCGTCAAATAAACATGTATGTTTAACGCCATAAGTTTCAGGAAACCCACGATTATGCAAAATAGATCAACATTCAATTAGTTAGGCTAACCACAACATATTTAGATATATATAACATAGACATCTAAGATGATCCAGATACATATATAAGAGAATCCAAGCTCATTCCCTTGCCTCGATCGAGCGCCCTCTCGTTCTGCCAACCATTTTTCCACCAACGCCAAAGTAGCGCATACATCCTACTCATGCTAGAGAATAACCTCTAAGCATTGGGTGGCCTCCTCCCGGTGATGGCTCACGGTCTCCACACGCCTTCTCAGCATAACACGCTGCATCTCCAATGTTGGGGCGAAGAAGGGCTGAGTCGGAGGAGGGGCTGAGGAGCCCTCCTCAATGTTCGAGGAGGAAGAAGACTTCTCCCCAGGGTTGTGTTCACCTCAGAAAGCCATGAAGAAGGAGGTGACTAAGAAAGAAAATAAGAAGATGATCTATTGTAAGGAAGGGGTTAAGAAGCTCCTCGATGATTTTTCACCTTATGTAGCCTAAGGAAAATGAGTTAATGAGGACGTCAGAGGGTTGATCGGTGATATTCCCAAAACACCATTCCTGCATACTTTTATGTCGATGTTTGGGAAATCAGCAAACATTATTTGTCATCATTGGTGCCAGAAATTTTTTTTAATACAACTACCACAATCCACACAAATTCCCAGCATTGGTTATAGGTTTAGGTGATTTCCAAAGGAATTCCATAGTAAGTGATATATCATTTTTACATTGTCAAGATTTTATACATTTTCAAAGGTATATATATGCCTAGAACAGCAATTCTGTATATATGATCGTTTCCATTATAAACATTGTTTCTATTACAACTATTTGGTAAATAAATATAATATAAACATTGTTTCCTTTACAAATATTTACACAACCACTATTTACAATTAGGAATTAGTAGGCGGTGGCATTTTACAGGACCTACTACTATGGTCAAGTTGTTTGCATCTGATGTATTTATTTTTCACCTTCCCAGTATGTTTAGACTCAATGTATGCCTTTTTTCTTCGACCCAGCTTCGCAAGGCTATGAGGAGGTAGAACTCTAAAATTTTTGTCACCATTAGGCCAAAAATTTTTACTTTGACATGGGTAAATACGACTCATGTAAGTGGCCTCCCAAGTTTCCCCTAGAAAATAATGCTCATAATAACGGTATGGATCTATGTTCCGATATATGATGATTGTAATAGCATGCGAGCAAAGAATTCTTGAATTTTGAAACTCACCACAGATGCAACTGCGCCTCTCCAAATCAACAATATATGAAGAAGCTATTATATGTACTTTCATTTCTATTTGTGAGTATGGAAACACTGAATATAATCGAGTTCTTTCTCTCCTTTCATCAATCTCTTTGATAGCATAAGGTTTTAGGAAATTTGACCTTTTTGAAGATTCTTGCCTACGGTTAAAAAACCATTGAGCCACCTTTCTTCTAGCATTATAAATTGAACTGGTGATGGGGAGTTCACGTGTATCCTTGAATAATGCATTTAAACTCTCAGAACAATTAGTGGTTAACATTGTATACCTCATCCCAGGAAAGTGTGCATTAGCTCATCTTTTTTGATCGATCTTTTGTAGCCATGCATATGCATCCTTGTGTTTTTCATGCATGTTCTGCATTAATCGATCAAACTCAACTGTTGTATTGGCTCTTACTGTTGCCCAAAATAAACCTAATGCAGATCTATCCTGAGTATATGTTACCATGTTACAAGACAAGTGATAGCAACAAAAAACATGATGAGCAGATGGATACACTTTGTTAACTGTTGATATAATCCTCCGATGTCTATCTAATACAATGCTCAATGACTTTAGAAGGACAATAAGGAATGCCTTTACATGATCCAAAAACCACTCCCAAGCAGATCCACATTCAACTTCGGCAATTCCAAATACAACTGGCAGAATTTGTGCATTATTATCAATGACAGTTGTCATTAGTAACACACCAGGATACTTGTCGGTGATATGTGTAGCATCAATTCCAATTAGTTTTCACAAATAAGACCTGAATACTCTTCCACAAACACCAAATGTCCAAAAACATCGCTAGAATTGATTTTCACCATTTCATAGTACTGCAACATAGGTATCAGGATCTCTAACTCTCAACTCATGCAAGTACATTGGAAGATCAATATAGGCCTGATCAAAATCATCAACCACTCTTTTTAATGATTTCTATCTGGCTGTGTATGCTTTCTTGTATGGAATGTGAATGTCAAACCTAGATTATATTTCTCTTCGAATTTCCCTTGGTTTGTAATCATCAGAAGTAGCTAACCGTCCTACAATCTAGTTTGCTACAAATGTGATGTGCAAGCATGGTGATCTACTATTTCCCTAACTGTTCCACATTCATGCTGCTTTACATATTTTGTGACAGTGAAATCCACATCTCCCCTTGCAACTACTCTCCATGAACATGGTTGATTGAAGCAAATAACTTTAATTCTATTAAGTCTGGTGTCAACTGGCTTGTATTTGAAGTTTTTTAGCATCACATGTCTTACTAGTGCATCTTTAAACTCTTGTCAGAAGGAAAAAAAACTTGTCCAGTGAAAAATTCATTTAGATCTGATGAACTGACAACTACCAATTGTGTTATTCATGGATTTAAAACATAGGGATCATCAACAATTGAGAACACTTCCTCCAAGTCACTGTACTAATCTGGGTTTAACTCACCTTCTTCATGTTGGATATCATCAACTAAAAATTCTTTCGAAGGATTTGTATATTCTAACTGTTTTATCACTTACCTCCTCTGCACTCTAAGTTTCTTTAAAATATTCATCAACTACTGTAGTAGTAGTGACAAACTCTTCTTCGAGTATAGAAGAAGCTTCTCTATTTATATCAAGGTGTTGATCACTGATAATTTTATTCCCCACATCAGTAAACTGAGAAGAAGATGGAATATTATTTGGGGACACATTTATGGAGTCTTGATCATCTAACTCTCTATCCTTCAAATTTGATTCAATTGTTTCCAAAAATGAGAACACTTCATCAGGAAGCGGGTCGTCCTTACAAAGGTTTTAAAAATCAAAACAATTATATGTAGCGTGCTAACAATACTGGCACAGAGGCTGAATTTTTTTAACTAGGGTTTAGAAGGCTAAGGACAAGTGGAGGATGAGGGTTTAGGGTTAGGTTTCCTGATTAGCCACTTCATTGACCTACAGATTTGAGCTGGATAGGGTCATCAATAGGTTTTGACCGAAACCCATTGATGGACCTAGAGATGTTGAAATTAGGAACAATATATATGGAATGGAAGAGGAAGACATTTAGAAGGTTCATGCGCCGAGGGATACTTAGTTCTGATACTCCTACCCACAGTTATGGGTGCGTGCCAATTGGTACAGAGCGTGCCAATTGACACACTCATCTAAATGTTGGCACGGAGCCTGAATGTTTACAACTACAGTTTGGGAGCCTAAGGAAAGGTGGAGGATGATAGTTTAGGCCACACTTGGACTCCACTTGCCTAGAGGACTTTATTTATCTCCGATATAAATTGTCAACACCACCATTTATCTCACCCAAGTTCCATCTCCATGATGTTGAAAATTTATATCCCAGCACCACGGTGGTGCTAGGATATAAATTCCCAGCACCATCATTTATCTTGACCAGTTCAATCTCCATGGTGCTGGGAGTTTTAATCGTAGGACCACAGTGTTGTTGGGATTTCAATTCCTAGCATCACCTTTTATCTCGGCAACTTAAATCTCTCTAGTGTTGGGAATGTAATTCCCAACACCATGGTGTTGCTGGGAGTTTAAATCCCAGGACCATGGTGTTGCAGGAATTTGAATTACCAGCAACGCCTTTTTTCTCGGCTAGGTTAAATATGTCTGGTGATGAGAGTTTGAATCTCAGGACCACGGTGGTGTCGAGATTTCAATTCCCAGCACCACTTTTTATCCCAAATTGCTTGAACCTCCATTGTGTTGGGAGTTTGAATCCTAGGACGATGGTGTTGCTGAGATTTCAATTCTCAGCACCACCTTTTATCCCCAACTGCTTAAACCTTCATGGTATAAATTGCCAACACCACCATTTATCTTGGCCAGGTTCCACCTTGATGGTGCTAGAAATTTATAACCCAACACCACGATGGTGCTGGGATATAAATTCCCAGCACCATCATTTATCTCGACCAGTTCAATCTCCATGGCGGTGAGAGTTTTAATCGCAGGACTACAATGTTGATGAAATTTCAATTTTTAGCACCACCTTTTATCTCAGCAACTTAAATCTCCCTGGTGATGGAAATGTAATTCCCAACACCATGGTATTGCTGGGAGTTTGAATCTCAAAATCACGGTGTTACGGGAATTTGAATTAACAACACCACCTTTTCTCTCGGTCAGGTTAAATTTATCTGGTGCTGGGAATTTGAGTCTCAGGACCATGGTGGTGCCGAAATTTCAATTTCTAGCACCACCTTTTATCCAAACTGCTTGAACCTCAATGGTGCTGGAAGTTTGAATCCTAGGACCACGGTGGTATCACAATTTCAATTCCTATCACCACCTTTTATCTCGAACTGCTTAAACCTCCATGGTGCTTGGAGTTTTAATCCTAGGACCACTGTGGTGCTGGGATTTCAATTCCCAGCACCACCTTTTATCCCGAATTGCTTGAACCTCAATGGTGTTAGGAGTTTGAATTCCAAGACCACGGTAGTTCTGAGATTTCAATTCTTAGCACAACCTTTTATCTCAACCAGCTTGATATTCTATGGTGTTGGAAATTTGAAACTCAGGACCACAATGTTGATGGAATTTAAATTCCCAGTACCCAGGTGCCACCTTGATATTCCATGGAATTGGGATTTTAAATCCGAGGCCAAGGTATTGCTGGAATTTCAATTCCCAACACCACCTTTTATGTAGGTCAGATTCAACCTCCATGGTGTTGGAAATTTGAAGCCCATGACCACGATGTTACTGGGATTTAAATTTCCAACATCACTTTTTATCTAGGACAGCTTCAATCTCCCCTGGTGTTGTGATTTTAAATTTGAGGGACACGATGGTGTTGAGAATTTTATTCCTAACACCACCTACTATCTCGGACAGATTCAATTTTCTAGTGCTGGAATATCAATCACGGAACTTCAGTAGTCCTGGGATTTAATTCAAAGCATCACCTTTTAAGTTAGGTGGAATTTGTTTTACACCACCTTTTATCTAGAGTAAGGAATATGGAGGGTTTAGATGACGACAAAACTTGGTTATGAATCTTTTACATCTCAATTTTGGGTGTGTGTCAAACTTTGATATGAAATTTCTACCTAGTATTTATGGTTGCGTGGCAAACTTGGTTATCCAACCTCCTACAATGCATTTATTAACCTCATACCAGTCTCAAGTATAAAAACACATACATACATGATAATACTATGTGAAGCAGGTGGTGAATGAGCTGCACCAACTTCTGGAAACCCTATCCAGATATTCTTTGGAGAAGTGATGTCGTTGATAATATCTAGACTTTTAGAGTTTCTACTAGCGTTTCATTAAAAATATTTTGTTCAATTGGTTTGCGGGAGAAATCTGCATGTGGTGCTCATCAACAGTATGGGGCTCCCACGCGGGTGGAAGTGACTTTTGGATGGCTCGAGATTTTCGGTTGTGGCTTAGATGCATGTAAAATCTCAGTATTAATTACAGGTTTATTTGGCGGGATGGGTAAAAAAGGAATGAGATATACCCTTTAATAAATATGAAATCATGGGGTGTTGTTTGGACAATTCTAAACTTCACGTGTGCCCTTTAGTAAATTACCGTATTTTAAACTGTCATTATTTTTTAAATTGAGACATTTTGACATAGATATTTTATAATAACATTATAAAATGCGGTGATTTACCAAACAACACACGTGAAGTTTAGAATTGCCCAAACAACGTTCCATACTTTCATATTTACCAAAGGGCACACCTCATTCCTTTTTTACCTCCTCCCGCCAAATGTGTATTTAATGTTCAAATATTGCATGCATCCGAACCACAATTGAAAATCCTGGACCATCCAAACGTGATGCTAAGAATTCAAATCCTAGGACCACTGTGCTCCTGGGAATATAATTCTCAGCATCACTTTTTTTATCTGATTTCTAATTTATATCGGCCTGATTTCTGAAATATTATTGTGAATACCTAATAAAACCTTGAATATCAAAAATTTTGGTCACGGATACACAGAGGGACACTACCCAAACTTAATGGACTTAGATTGGATCGAAGAAGAGGTGAATAAGGTCATCAATGAGTTTTGATCGAAACCCATTGATGGACCTAGAGGAGTCTAAATTCCGAAATCTTGACATAGACTGAAAGATCTTACAATATTAATTTTTTATATGTCGAGGAAACTTAGTTCTAATCCTCCTACCTTCCAATTTTGACAGTGTGTCGAAAAAAATGATATTGAGAATTAAATCCCAATACCACTGTGGTGCTGGAATTGTAAATTCCATCACCACAGTGATATTGCAAATCCCAACATCATCACTGTGGTACTGGAATTGCAATTCCTAGCACCACAGTAGTGGTGTTGGTCCCAACACCCACTGTGGTGCTGGGAATTACAATCCCAACATCACAGTGGTGCTGCGATTATAAATCTCAGCACCACAGTGGTGGTGCTGGGATTTGCAACACCACTATGGTGCTGGAAATTGTAACACCACAATAGTGCTGGGATTGCAAATCCCAGTACCACCACTGCAGTGGGTGTTGGGACTAGCACCATCACTGTGGTGTTGGGGATTATAAATCCCAGCACCACAGTGGTAGTGAGATTGGAAATTCCAGCACCATAGTGGTGGTGCTGGGATTTGCAATACCACTATAGTGCTGAAAATTGCAATTCCAGCACCACAGTGGTGTTGGAATTGTAAATTCCAGCACCATAGTGGTGGTGCTGGGATTTGCAATTCTACTGTGGTATTGGGATTTAATTTTTAACACAATCTTTTTTTCGACACTATTAAAATTGGGAGGTAGGAGGATTGGAACTAAGTTTTCTCGACATATTAAAAATTCATGTTGTAAGATCTTTCATTCTATGTCAAGATTTCGGAATTTAGATTCCTCTAGGTCCATCAATGGGTTTCAGTCAAAACTCATTGATGATATTATTCACCTCTTCTTCGATCCAATCCAAGTCCATTGAATTTGGGTAGTGTCCCTCTGTGTATTCGTGGCTAAAATTTCTAATATTTAAAGTTTTATTAGATATTTACAGTAATATTTTAGAAATCTAACCGATATAAATTAGAAATCAAATAAAAAAAAATGGTACTGGGAATTATATTTTGAGGAATATAGTGGTCCTAGGATTTGAATTCCCAGCACCACATTTGGATGATTCGAGATTTTCAATTATGGTTCAGATGCATGCAATATTTGAGCATTAAATACACATTTGGCGGGAGGGATAAAAAAGGAATAAGGTGCGCCCTTTGATAAATATGAAAATATGGGGTGTTGTTTAGACACTTCTAAACTTCACGTGTACTATTTGATAGATTACCGTTATAAAACGTTAAGAAAGTCACGTAATATCATTTTATAGGACATTCATTGATGATAAATTAAAAATATACTATATTTAAAATACTTTATTCTCATACTATATTGGCCTTTAAAAGCTAATATTCATGATGGTCTTATTTAATATTTGTTTAGTCAACTCAAATCAAATCCATACCAATTCTGCTCAACACATGTCCCTCAAATGAATTTGATTAGATCACAAACTTGTCATTTGATTGATTGAGATTTAAATCGATTTAAAACACTTTGGGTCAATTCAAATTCAATTGATTTGAGTGGATAAGATTCATTTAAGAGTCTAATTTTTAAATTTAAATGGTAGATCAATTAACTACCAATTCTACTCAAATACTTTTGAGTCAAAATTATTTGATGGATATAATGGCAAAATGAAATTTCAATATATTTTAAAAAATAAAAAAAAAGATTTCATCGTGGTATCTGATAAAGTACTCAAAAAATTAATTAATTAATTAAAATTTAAATTCGAGATTAATATTTAGAAGTTTATTTTTTAAATGTGCATAAGTTATATTTAAAATTTATTTTATAAGTGAATCACAAAAATATAAAATTTATATAAAAATGCAAAATAAATAAATAAGAGATAGGATGCACATGTTTGTATATAAATAATGATCATCTCAACGGTCGTCGCATATAGGACCTTGCTTCGTGTGACAAAGTAGCAAGACAGCAACGAATGTGGAGATTGTTTAGAAGACAATTGGGGCAGCAGCTGCAAAATAAATCTACTTTAGCCTTGCGAAAGCTTTCTGAGTTGGTTTTATACTTTATTGTTATCAGTCACCTGATCCATTTTTTTTTTCTTTGTGCTATTTCCGTCCTCTATTAGATCTGGAGTCTTTGGCTACTTAATCATTGTAATCTTCAGGGGGAAATCCTTTGCAATCAAGATGAATAGCACAGAGGATAAGCCATCACTAGACATGGAATGGGTGGCCTCACTGGAGAAGGAGGTGTCAGACACAAAATTTAGGGATAGAAACACAATGCCAACAATCTACAGAGTCCCGGATATCTTGAAAATGGTCGACCCCCAAGCCTATCATCCATTGCTCGTCTCGCTCGGCCCCTACCACCGCGACAGATGTGATCAACGTGCCATGAATCAGCTCAAGTGGAAGTGCCTCAAGTTTGTCCTCCAGCGGAACACTGGTGTGGCCTTGGTGGAGTATCTGGATCGGATCAAGAAGCTGGAAACGCGAGCGCGCGATGCCTATTCGGAAGAAGTGAAGATGAGCAGCAACAATTTCGCGGAAATGATGTTACTGGACGGATGCTTTGTGATGCTTACAGTAGTCGAGCCGACATACATGTTTAATATTTTAGGAGAGACTACCCTACCGAGTTTAAGTGTAGCAGTACGAGATATCTTCATGCTCGAAAACCAGCTTCCGTTCATTATTCTTGAAACTTTGTATGAGTGTGCATATCCTTCAGGCATTCCCTTTCGAAATCTAACAGCCCAGTTCATCAGCAAGCACATCCCAACCTACTTGCAACATCCTTCCCCAAATGGGACATTTCACCACATAATTCATCTTTGTCTTTCTTGCATTGATCCGACAACAAATCGTGGAAACAGCAATGGCGATGGCGTTGGCGATGGCAATCAGTCTTCTGCATTTGGTTCCCTCCACTGCTCTAAGCTAGTTAAAACAGTACTCGGATCAAAGCTGTTCTCATCTTTGTTATCGCAGGTGAACAAGATACGAACTGCTCGAGATGCAAACCGCCTGGAGGATGTTCGTGTATCTGCCTCGCAATGGATTCCCAGTGCTAATGTATTCAATGAAGCTGGAATTCACTTCGAAAAAAAAAAGAAAGCCAAGAGTTTCCTGGACATTACATTTCACAACGGCAAGTTGCAGATTCCCCAACTTGAAATAGACGACAACACCAACTTGGTCCTGAGGAATCTTATCGCATATGAGCAATGTTCGATTTCGATAGAGTCCAAGTTCTATGTTACAAGCTATGCACAATTTATGGATTGCCTTATCAATGCGGCAGCAGATGTGGAATTGCTTCAACAACATGAAATCATCATAAGCTGGTTAGGGTACAGCCAAGTAGTTGCCACTCTATTTAACAAACTTTGCACTCATATCGAGTATGACATGAATAATTTCTACCTTGCGGACGTTGTAAAAGCCATGACGAAGCACCGCAACACTAGATGCAACAAATGGCGCGCAAAGTTGAATCACGATTACTTTAGTAATCCTTGGGCAATTATCTCATTATTTGGTGCTCTTGTCCTATTTCTTCTCACTGTGATACAGACCATATATGCTGCTCTGAGCTATGGTCGGTCATCCAACTAGCTTCCCCACTTAAAAGTAGATTAACAATGCTTGTTGTTGTTGTCTTTGGTCAGAAACTAATTTCTGTTGTTTATGAAGGATGTATTATATATATGCATGCATATGAAGAGATGTGTTGTGGTGAATAAAGGGATGCTTCCTAAAATCTATAAATAAAGAGGTCGTAGTTGTTTTTTTCCATGCTTTCCATCCTACCAAGGAGTTCATTGAGAAGGTTGGGGAGCTTGAAATGAGGCTCATTCTAAACCCCCAGTCTCAGCATAGCTAAGCTAGGAAAACGTTGCACGAAGTACCAAATCTTCTACTCTTTCCCACTCCATGCCCCATATTAGGATTGATAGGCCCTACAACTCTCACTAGGTTGTAATATTTTTCAAGAGTTTCTTGATAATAGGCACCATCTTCCTCTCCCTATTTTAAGTGACCTATCTCACAAATTATTGTGACCTCGTAGTGAACCAATTTACTCCGTACTAGCCTCATTTTTTATTTTCCTAGCTAAAACAAATTATCTAGATTTAGAACTAAAGAAGCATATGTTCCACTGTAGATTTTGGTTGTGCCTTTAACATAGTTGTTACATCATTTTGGCTTGGGCTAGCTAGAGCCTTCCAATATTCGCCTCCATAAAAAATAAGAAAAAAACAATTCCACTAGTTAAATGTTTCAATGAGTATTAGTCAATATTCTAGTTCTCTTTTTTAACACTTAGATTAGAAAATAGTAAATCTATGCTTCAAAACAGAAATTTGTGTTTTCAAAATAAATTTTAATTGTGATTTTTAAGTCAAATGTACACTATTAATACATTGGTCTTCCTAATAATAGATCAATATTACTATATTGATCGTTAGGTTGGCGGTTCCAACCTTTTGTACAAATATTACTATATTGATACTTAAGGTTTAAAATAAATGTATCATAACTACATTGTAATTCCACAAGCATCCTAAAGCTCCTTTGTGCAATAGTGTTCCACAAGCTTCTACTAAAGCTCCTTAGTGCAAGAGTGTAAGTACACGCCCCAATCTTGGCATCCCGCTAGCGGCTGAGCAACTATGAATGTCAGATTATACTCTCATTCTAGACTCGCTGATGAGTTGAGTGGGTATGCGACCCATGCAGACATTGTCATATGTGGGAAAGGCGAAGCTCATTACCTCTATGCTACAAGATATTGAGTGTTTTTGACTATCTATTCTGCCACTGTCATAGGGAGTTATCAACTGGATCTATAATATATGCATATCATTTATGTGGACAAAAAAAGCATCTCTCAGTTGTGTGGAATGATATGTGTATGTTGAAAGAGGAGGGAGCTTTGGGGTTTCGAGACTTAAAGGCTTGGAACTTAGCTCTACTAGCTAAGGTACTTTGGAGGATATAGATTAAAGTTGATGCATTATGGATCAAATGGATACATCACAAATATTTGAGACGAGAATATGTGTGGAGTTGGGAAGTGGCTCACTCGGACTCGCCACTAATCAAGAGACTCCTGCACATATGAGACTTGGTCTTAATAATAGAGTGGACAATAGAGGATGCAAGAAAGAGGCTTGAGGATTGGTTTGTGTGGGATGGAGGGGTGGCTAGGGCATACGACTTCTTTAGACCTAGCAATACCAAGAAGCCATGGGCTCGAATAGTGTAGAAGGCATATCTCCAACCGAATCATGTGATCACATGCTGAATGTTGGCACGGAGTTGACTTCCAACTAGAGACAGATTGGAATACTTAGAGGACAGATAGTGTACCTTATGTGGACAGATATTAAAGATGTAGGAACATTTATTCTTTGTGTGCCCCCAGATTAGAGAGTTATGATAGAGGATCAGAAGATGACTACACATGAGACAGGAGATGTCCACATACAGACGAGCTATGTGCATCTTCGGGAGGCACTACTAGGAGAGTAGGACATTGACAAAGGCCCATTATTTCGCCTTGTTGACTGTTGTTCATTATATGTGGAGGGATAGGAATCGAAACTGTTTTTGAAGAAGGTAAGTTAGATGTCGAGCGAATATTTAGATGTGTAGATTCATATATACAGGTCCTTGGGAGTATTCTTTGATCTATTACTCTATCAGATGTGAGAGGGGCGTAAGGATCTAACTATGTATTTCTTTAATTGCATTATGGGTATTTTGTTTGCTTATAAAAAAAAAAAGTTCACAACCTAATCCAATTTATTTCTTGAGTGGGATGGACATTGAGTAAATAATGCTAGACTTTTCAATTTGTCATGTACTCAAATCTTTGCTTCTTTGACCATTAGCTCATTTCCATGATCTAGTTATTGGTGCCCAAGAGTCAAAATCATTTTCCATGTTTGTATACTATCAAATTGGTTTTGACAAATACCTTAATTTTCCATTTTCACTTCGAGATTTTTTTAGGATTTATGTGATTGTGACCAAAAGTTTAGAGGGGTGATAGCACTTTGACATGCAGTAAATATATAAAATAATAGTCTCCTTTAACTTTTTACTATAGATAGAGATATCTCTTAGAAAACCATTTACAAAAGAAGAAAATAAAGAAACACAGAGCAGTTGAAGAAAAACAAATTTAGGATCTAGAGGTGGAAGCCTTAAGTCCTAAATATACAAAACTATAACAAACACAAAATGTTTATGGAAGATATGAACTATATGAGAATAATGTCTTTGATATTGTAACTCAAATTCTCCTTTCATTTCTATTTATAGACTTTAATAAATGTTTGGATAAGTTTCTACCCATTGTTATATTTAAAATCATTTGACTAAATTAATATTATTAGCTGGCTAAAATTTGGATCACAAGATCGTTATATGTTAGTTATTGTTAAAGGATCAAGAGAGTAATATTAGAGGAGGGTGAATAGCTTTTCAAAATAATGAAAATATTTAATTTTAAAAACAAAGTGCTAGATGGAATGAAAAATAAATAAGCACACAAGAACAATGACGTATGAATTTAAAGTGGTTCATAACCCTCTAAGATTTTTACTCCACTACCTAGTGATTCGTAAAGTGGATTGATTTTAAAGAATCTCTTTATGTTTTTTCCTTGCTGAAAAATCTTGAAAGTTGGAAAAATCTCTTATACAAGTATTAAATTCAAGAATATGAAAAGTCAAGTGAAATAATTAAATACAAGTAAGAGAAGTTGCTTAAATAAATATATCTAAATGAGAGCAAAGACCCCTAACAAGACTTTGGATGAGCAGAGCACTTCAGAATACTGTAATTGATCTAATAGTTGATGAATTAATTTTCTAAGTGATGTTTAGGAATTATGGGCACTTGGAAGCCTTTCCGATCACCCTGGCTCAACCATTATCCTTTATTATTTAAGAAAAATTTATCCTATCTCTAGTTGCTTGAAGTCTACATGTTATCCCTCATCGGGTAACCTTGTGAATATTCCTGATGACTTGATCTTCCGATTACTTGGAACTTTTTTCAGCCACTTGAAACCAAATTCTAATTGTCATATTAGCAGTTATATTGATTGAAGATATATCCTCAAGTTTAAGTTGCTTGAACTTGTCTTTGGTCACCTAGACCTGTTTTTTGTCACCCAGACCCTCTAGGTTAGTCTAGTTAGCTTGAGATAGTTTCCTACAATACAAAGTTACTCTAGAGAACAAACAATATTAAAATTAAAATCGAATAGTTATCACTATCCACCTTAACTTCGAAACTCTAAGTGGTTTCTCTGTTAGATTTGAACCAAGCTATGAGTTTATCCTTGTGCCATAGTGGAGAACTTTCCTCATAACCTTCTTTGTTATAAGGTTTTCTCTTGAACTTATCTTGTCAAGTTATCCAAGACTTACCTTACCTATTATCTAGTTTTGCTAATCCACCTGGACTTCTTCTGCCTAATGTCTAGTCTCCTTGATCCAACAGGGCTTCTTCCACTTAGTGTCTGATCCCCTAACCCACCTATCAGATGATTGGTTCATCAACCCATTTGGAATTCTTTTACCTAGTTTCTAGTCTTCTTGAACCACTAGCATTTCACTTTCTTGGTGTCTAATTTTTTAATCCGCCAAGACCTCTTTTATCAAGTTCTTGTACCCGAATACTTGACATATACATTAGAATATATGCAACCTAACTTTAAACTATTTTATCATATATCAAAATATAGGTTTGACCATGTGGTGCTTGCACCAACAATTGTCTTCAATCCACAGTTTTCTCACCTAGTTGACTTGAATCCATTCAAGTCAAGTTAAAGTCTTATTAGTCAACTCCTCAGGATAGTATATTCTTTGAATGGTATTCTATTGCAAATTTGAAAAATAATTCAGTTGATTACCTAGTTTACTAAAACCATATCGGTTAACTACCCAATTATCTAAGCTTGAATAGAAACATTCAATTTGCAATTAATTCAACCTAAGTCAACTTCTTAGTTGACTCGACACAACAATCAACTAGAGTCAATTATTGAAGCATTAACTATAACCCAAAATACACTTTCATAGTCGAGTATGAAGCCCGAATAAGAATCTACTTGAAACCCAAAGTATAGGCTCTCACAACTTGATAAGTCATGGACGACTAGATGTCAAACACATAATATAAATCCTAATAAGTTAATTATGAAGGATTGAATGTTAGACATGTGTGGATCATAGGAGACTAGATGTCTGGCACATGATGAAAGTCCAAGTAGGGCAAAGAAGGTTGGATTCTAGGCAAGTGAAGTCCAAAAAAGGCCTTGGCATGGTGGAAGTGCTAATAGGTAAGAAAAGTTAGATGTTAGGCAAGTGAAGTCTAAGAAGAGATTTGACAAGATTGGAATACCTAGAGGAGAGGATTCTAGCTAATGAAAATTCTAACAGGTTAAAGGTGTCATGCCCTGAGAGTATACTTGTCCGTTGATCGGACGATACCCTCTTGTGACAATATAAGATACAACATTGATACAAAGGTCACATAGCCACTAACACCCACGATCTATTTATCACAATGAAATAATACTGACAAATAATAGAAATACAAAGATAAAGATATGCACCGGTGCGATTTTGACACAACTATAATCAGAAAACATAATAGAAATCAATATCACATCCAAAACTAAAACCAAATCTGTAATGGAGGCAAAGTACATAACAACACAACCATATACCAAAATACAGAACCAACAAGGAATAAATTCCAAAACAGGAGTCCATTAGGGATTTCAACTCAAAATGCTCAATGTGAGATGGGATCAGCTGACAGAGCTCCGAGCACACCAAGGAATCTTCTACCTTCTACCTAGGTGACAGAAAAATTCAAGTTTTGTGGTGATGAGTATAAGACTCTGTGGTGGTGAGTATAAGACTCAGTGGTATATGAAAGATAGTGTATGAATTAAATAAACATATGGAGATCAACAGGTACACAGTCTTAAAGGTAATATTAAATAACCATCAGTATAAATATAAAACATGCATTTACCAACCTGAACCAACGGGTATAATGTAATGAACTGACATATATGAATGTTTGCAATGATATAACTCATAACAACCTGAGCAAATATGTAACAACATAACACATGCAAATAACGTACATAAACAATATCATACCTATGAATAACTCATAATCATATGAATAACATATAATCAAATGCATAAACCAAACTGTCCATCAGGTACACTGAACATACCTAAACAAGGATCCACACTGGTCCTACTCATAGCCAAATACACTACATATAACAGTATATACTATGCAAATGACATGTATAATGATGTTTAAACATATGCAACAATCATAGCTCAATCATATGTCATATATCACAAGCATATGCAATATGCATCACATAAATATGTGACACTCCACATGGCAAATGCATATGCATGGTCATTGCCTATACAACTCATTACCACGACCTCGTGTGGCTTGGGTGGACAAAATATGGCAACTGTCCCAAGTCCCAACTCCAGCTACCACTACTCTCGAGTGGTTGAATGGGCAAAATGAGTAAGTAGCTATCTAGCTACATATAAGGGGTCCATACTGCTAGCTACTTCAGCTACCATTATTCACGAGTGGCTGAGTGTTGCACGACAGGACAAGCTGCACTCAACTCTAGCTACCACTATCTCACAGTGGCTGAGTGCTACAAATACCAACTACCCATATCTCCCACAACCATTACCTCGAGTGGCCGGGTGGACAGGTATGACTGACGACACTCTCTCATCATAAGAGAGACCTAGTTGACAACATGCTTGTAATGAGATGAGAAATCCTCCATGCATATAGGCCCTCGACCACGCTTTCTATCCCACAGGGAGCCGCAATCAACAGGTATGCATACCATGCTAGGACCTCCAGTCCGTAAATAGAACTTCACTGAAGACCCACTCAACCATACTCAACAACCATGACTGACAGGGAATACTTAATGCAAGGTAGTGTATTAAAACAACCAAGTCTACAGTTATAACCATTACCAACTCTAGGGGTATAACATGATGACCATATCAGGGACTATAACTGTACTCAACTACATGCACTTATCCAACATCTATCGATCAAACATATATAGTATCTGTAATCAACAATAGTGATGAAGCGAGACTGTATAGATATCAAATGAGCATCTCAAAGTTCAACTGCTAAGTATCAAACACAATAATAAGTAGAGTGAAGTCAAGGTAATTCCATCTATCATTAACAGAGTTCATGCACTAAGATCAAGATCTATAAGAGCCAAAGAGAAATCACCCACTTGATCTGAAGACTTATCTGAGAATACCAATTGTCTTCACGTCCATGAATCTATCTTAAATCAAGGTTCTGCAATTAACATACAAATATAATTCAACACTAGTATAAACAATCTATAGGAATAGGAATCTAACCCAATCTTAATCCCTGATCGATTAATCAAATCCCATAGTGGTACAATTTCATCCCATTCATTAATTACTAATCAAATCTACAATTAACACTACTGCATCAACCTATTACATAGATATCATATACAAATCGAGACTTACCCAACTCTGAATCCATGACACCAACTTCTTGATCCAAGTTCTTGAAATTTCACCACAATTTATCTAATAGATATAATCTAGTATTCATAACCACCAGATCAGTTAAACAACAAAAACAATGGTATACTTCTACTAACATCCAGATCCGAACTTACCAAGTTTAATTTAGTTTCACTTCACAATTTCTTGATCCAATTTGAGGGGAACCCAATCTTCCCAATCAATTGAACTCCATGCAAATCCCATCAGATTAACTAAATCTATTAATCAATAAATCATTCACATAATTAATAAATTCTTACTCCACTATAATAATCCATAGACAACTCTTCTACCACCACACAGTTCACAACAATAACACAACCAAATCAAAGCTTACCTTAACCGATTCAATCACCACTAGTTCCTTAATCTACTAGATAAGATTGATCCACCCCAATCAGTCAACTAAAGATAAATCCCTATACCAAATACCCAAGTACACCTACAATCACAACATATCCCCATTTACCTCCAATCCACACATTCCAAAATCCTTTATCCAATGGAAATAGAATAATACTGAAACCTTACCGGCAATTTAGCTAGTAACTGAAGAAATTCCTCGTTGATCATAAATTTGAGCCAATCAAGCCCAGATCATCTTCTTCACCTAATTGTCACCTAATAGAAGCTATAATATTCCAAAAACACTCTCCAATAGCTTTTTAAAGTATCACAAACATCGATCAAAACTTAACTAAGAACAATCAACTGATACCTCCCGTGATTCGTCCACTTCGATGTTGCCTGCGATGAAGATCCGACCAAGGAGCAAGTGGCAGTGCAATCAACGAGATTTGTGGGTGGAACACGATAGGAGGGCTAGCAACGAAGGGTCGATGATAGTGCTGGCTGGAGCTAGTGGTCAGCGGATGGCTGGAGAGAGGTGGTAGTGGTGGCAAATCAATGCGGGATCAGAATGACCAAGCGGCTGTTCGGGAGAAGATCTCTGACGACGAATTGACGGAAGAGGAGGGTGACGACATGCAGCTTGGGCGACGGCGATGGGGAAAAGAGAAATGGCATGGGAAAGCGTTGATCAGTGAGCTACTATTTGTGATAGCTGAGGCTGCTTGTGGCCGATGAAAGGCTGTGATTGGGCGCAATGAGGTGAGGTGGAGAAATGACTACGAGAAGAGAAGAATCGATTGAGAGAAGAGGAAGAGAAGGCATCGGGCATGGGAAAGCTATAGTGGATCGAGAGAGGAGAGAAAAACTTAGGTTAGGTATATAAACCTTACGTTAACTAACCTAAATAACTCTTCAATAATAGATAACTTAAACAAACTTCCTCGAAGCCGACTAAATCTTTCCCTATAAAATATCATAGAAACTCCATTTAAATTCAGAAAATTTTTTAAAAATTCATGAAATATTCTATAAGATATTTTTCTAATTAATAAATATTATTTTATTATTATTTTATTTCCCGATATCTTATAAAAGATAACCTAAAGTTAGGCATTGAGTGAAGTCCCAATGACATTGGATCTGTTAACACGAAAAAATTTGGTGAAAATATTTTTTTTAGTACTGTGATTAGCATTTTCATTACTATAAATAGTATCAGTCTATCAATCAATTAAACGAACAGTATCAATAGAATGAATAAATAGTATTTCTAAGATGAATAGTGTTTTTAGCATGAACAATGTTTTTAGCCTAAAAATAGAAGATTATTCAATTGATTCGAGCAACCAATTGATAGTATTTTTTAGTATGAGCAATGTGTTTATCCTAACAAATAATCAAAAGGTTATCCAGTCGATTAATGAATTCCAAGACCAATCAGAAGAATTTTTAATCAATTACTAGAGTCAACTAGTGTTTTATAGAATGAACAGAATATTCAATAGTCAATTTTATAAAGTATAGTTGATTGATGGTTATTGTCACGCCCCGAGAGTATGCCATGCCGAAAAGCAAACGAATGACATCTCCTCTGTACGTGGCAACATCTCTGTTAATACAAGGCTCGTAGGCCACAACAACAACAACATATATATATGTAAATAAACCACAGCGAAAACTAACCACAATCATCATAACAAACTACACAGTGCACATCGGTATGACTGACACCACGACATAAAGAAAACATCAGCAAAAACTCGAAATCACAAGTGTGTACATCACATGGCAATCCACAACACATTACACCACGAAAAACTCCAAATACATAACACACATATGGAAAATCCAAAACGATCACAGGAGTCTCGGAGGTGAGATGAGATGTCAGCAAGCGGTGCTCCAAGCCATCACGAAGATTTCTACCTGTTACCTGGGCGACAGAAAAACCCAAGGTCCGTGGTGGTGAGTATAACTCAGCAGGTAATAGGAAAAATATATATATATCAAATGTCACATGTAATTCAATAACATAACCTAGAGATACAACAGGTATACTAGCACAGTATATAAATACATGCATATACCGTCTAACCAAATAAACAACGTATAATGCAGACATACCTGAAAGTCTGCTACGCTACTCTGATCCAACCTGAGCATATATCCAATATATATAACAGGAAGAGTAATACTAAATCACAATATACTCATGATACAAGTCAAGGGTATCTAATGGTCTATCCAATAAGTATACAGGTATCCGACAAAACCGTATAACAGATGCGAGAAGTATGTATGAAGATGATGTACAACCAAATGCAACAAACATAGTACAATCAAATGCAACATCACAATAAGCATATATATATATATATATATATATATATATATATATAGCATATATGTATATATATGGTAATATGCAAAACGTCATATGATACGGCAATGCAGCATGCATGGTAATGCCTGCGCACCCCTACTCACTACCACGACCCCAGTGTGGCCTAGGTGACACGACATGATAACTGTCCCAACTCAACACCAACCACTGCTCTAGAGTGGCCGAGTGGGCAGTATGATCAAGTAGCATATGAGCGTAAAGAGCTCGCTACACAACGGGGGTCCCTGCTGTTGGCCACTCCGACTGACACTACCTATGAGTAGTTGAGTTTCACGCACCCAGGACAACTGCACGCAACTCCAACTACCACCGTCTATAGTGGTAGAGTGCGGTACAACAAATGCTCTTCCCTCACATTAGTTATTCCTCGGGGAGTAACCTGGGAGGCAGGATGACTGACGACTCTCTCAACCCCAAGGGAGACTATGTCGTCAGAATGCATGCAAATGACATGAATGTACTGTCACATGTACAGACATCTACCACAGACTCTCTGTTCAGCAAAGAGTCGTACCCATCTGATCAATACACTCTCTATCCTATAGAGAGTCATACTCAACTAATCGGCAGACTCTCTATCCTGTAGAGAGTTGTACTCAACTGATCGACGCACTCTCTATCCTGTAGAGAGTCGTACTCAACTAATCGTATCAAGCTGGGACCACCGGTCCGTAGTGACACACTAATCACCCTTCACTTAACCATTACACAACACATAGTTGGTAATAAGTATGCAACATACGGGTATTAAAATAAATCCTACATTTAGGGCATTACCTACCCACGGATGAACTTTTACCCAATTTACAAATCAGGTTATCATCCATACTCTAACATCTATACCCTACTAAACATTTATAGATCTACTTACATCACATATGTAACTTCTAAATCATGATAAAGGAAAAATATGATATCAACATTTGAGCATATATAGCCAATGATAAGTATCAAGCGTAAGGATAATAAGAGCAGGGTCAAGATAATATGAACATATAACATGCTCATATCTATGTCTAAATCTGAATGCACTTATATCTACCTGACTAGGGTAGGAAATTACCCACCTATATAGCTCATATCAACCATCCATATGTACGAACATCCATCACTAATCAAAGTCCTGCCATTGGCAGTTAATTAGTTGTAAATCAAGCTAATCAAATCCCTATCTCAATCCACAACACCTACCCTATTCACCTACGTCACTGTTCCAATTCAAATCCAGCTTCTGCCTAAACCATCAATATCGATTCACACATAGCTGAGCTCTCTCTCGAGCACACAGCTCATCCATAACAAAACAATATCCAATTAGCTATCAATAATTCACGTTAAAGAATAGAAACCTGACAGCATCTATAGATCAATACAGAACTTACCCCAACTTAAATCCTCAGCTCACAGAACCTTGGAGATCCCGATCGTAGCTGCCAATTGATATTAGAAACTTGTCGTTGCAAAGATCGCATAATAATAGCTCGCGATCAGAGGGAAATGAAGACATAGCTGATCCAAGATTAAGGAAATCCTATCAATCGACCCAAAAACACAAGATTATGCTAGGGAGGAGTAGTAATACCGACGATGTTCACCTGTAGCCGTTTTCCCCCAATTGCCCTTATATTTCTTCATCTGCTCACCGAAACACCACAACACACAAGGAAACCAAATCAAAGATCCCATCTGCCATCGGAATGCTCAGCCCTGCTCAACTCTGATCTCCATGGCAGATTCAATAACCTCTACCATCAATCAAATCCCTAAAGAACAATTAACTCCAAATCAAGCTGTAAACAACACACCTTCTCATTGCATCCTTAGCTGTTGGATCACACTCTTGGCCTCATCGTTAGCGGATCGGAGTTAGCAATGAAGATCTAGGTGGCTGGTGGGGGTAGCTACCAATCAGACGAAGAAATCGACACCGATGGTCTGCATAGCGTGCTCGCAATGGAGATCAACAGCAATGGCCTAGCTCCGGATGCCGACGAGCTCAGGTGGCGATGTTGGCTCGCACCGATCCATTGGGTTGTGCAAGCAAAAGCCCGGCGACGATTCGAGCGTGGCTGCTGCAGATGCTCGATGGAGCGGTGATGGGTCGGGAGTTCAAGGTTGTGGCATCGGGGCAGCAGCAGATCTCTCACGGCGGTAGCGACTAGCGCGGCGAGTGGCGTGGAGGCGGAGAGGTTTGGGCGGAGAAGAGGAAGGGATCGGGAATGAGAAGAGAAGGAGAGTCAAGAAATTAAGAAATCGGTAATCATAGAAGAAAGAAACGCTCAGGAAATAACGAGCGACGACAAGAAATGCAGCTTGGCCTTAAGAAATGGAGCTGGTCGGATCCATTAACAGTTTAGATTTAATTAAACTTAGATTCATTAAATTAAACCCATAAGATTTAAACCTAGGTTAGGTTTAATTCCTAACCATGCATTACTAATTTAATTTATCCAATACAGGCTTTTCCAAAGCCTATTAAATCTTTCCCCGCAACTGTCATAGAAATTTCCATTTAAGTCCAGGAAAATTTCTAAAAATATCAAGAAAATTCCATAGGATATTTTCCTAATTAACAAGCATTATTATATATATATATATATATATATATATTTCTCCGATATTTTATATTCTCCCCCACTAATAAAAATTTAGTCTCCAAATTTCCAACTCATGTACGAGTACGAGATGTCACAACAACCATCTCAAGTATCTGGAAAAATCACACACCTCAAGTGACTAGATGGGTGTACCGAGCTCGGATAGTATCATCCAGCTCTCACGTAGCCTCCTTATCTGTATGATGTTGTCATCTGACCTTTACGAGTCGGATGATTTTGTTCTGCAACTGTCGCTCCTTGCGACCAAGAATTCGCACTGGAATCTCCTCATAAGTCGCATTAGACTGAAATGGAATCGGAATCCCTTTTAGAACATGATCTGAATACGGCACGTATTTCCTCAGCATAGCAACATGAAACACATTGTGAACACCCGCAAGTGTCAAAGGTAAAGTCAACCGGTAAGCTACACCTCCAATCCACGGCAATATCTCAAATGGACCAATATAGTGTGAAACTAATTTCCTTTTTAGCCCAAATCATTTTACCCCCTTTCATAGGTGAAACACGCAGAAATACCTATTCCCTAATTGAGAACTCCAAAGGCCTTCGCCTCCGGTCTGCGTAACTCTTCTGTCGACCCTGTGCCTCTAATAACCATCATCCGATGATGCGCACCAACTCTGCATCATGTTGGATACTCTGTGGCCCCAATAGCTGTCATTCTCTGACTTCCTCCCACAACACGGGAGATCTGCAGAGTCTACCATATAAGGCCTCAGAAGAAGTCATCTGAATGGATGAGTGATAACTGTTCTTATAGTCAAATTCCACTAAAGTAATGTAATTCTCCCAACTACCACCATAATCCATGACACAAGATCTTAATAGATCCTCCATAGTCTAAATTGTACGCTCTGACTATTTGTTTGTATGCGGATGAAATGTTATACTGAGCCGAAGCTCTGTGCCCATAGCTTGCTGTTGACTCTGCCAACATCGCGAGGTAAATCGCAGGTTTCTATCAGATATGATACTTAAAGGCACTCTATGAAATTTGATAATCTTCGGTCGTACAACTCTATAAACGATCCAACGAGTTTATGATCTTCAGCCTTCACCTATTGGCATATTAAACATTGAGCAACAAAATCTGCTATACCCCTCTTCATATCGTTCCGCCAGTATAAACGTTTCAACTCTTGGTACATCCGAGTACCATCAGGGTGAATAGCAAATCTCCAATGATATGCTTCCTGTAGCGATCTTCCTTAACTGGACGCGTGTCCGGAATGCACTATCCTTATCAGAGATGGGGAATTATCTTCTCAAAAGAGAAGTCCATCAACCATTCAAAATCCACTCTACCACATACTCTGTAAGTGCATGGAAGACTATAGTGATCAATCTCTAAAGTTGCAACTGTTCGCATTCCAACAACTCTATAGTAGCTACCGAGTAGGTAGTTAAATTCAATGAGCACTTCTGCTCCATACATCCACAAATCTAGATAATAACTACTAAAGCTGCGTCATGTATATGACAACCTATCTCGTAGTTTCTTAACTAACGTATGCATAAGATACATCTCATGCAACTATATCAGATTCGCTCCGATCCCTGAAATGATACATTTGCGTACAATATCCTTTTATCCACTCTGAAAGAATTAACTAATACTTGTGTAAAAGTTAACCGTCGTCTAGGTCCTGTAAACTGGTTTCACCAGCTTTCGACTAAATGATTTCCATCATCACCTTTGTCGAATAAGTCCGTGGTATATCCAAATCCATATAAGAAAACCACCATCTATGGTGGCCGAGTGCGCAACTCCAACTACCACTATCAATAGTGGCCAAGTTGCGCAACTCTAACAACCACAACCTGATCCAATCGTGTCCAGAATACACGATTCTCAAATCCAGGGCGACTAAATCGTTAAATACGTCTATTATCATTAACAGCAGCTCATAAATTCATGCTAAGTATGAAATGTTATCCTTCATACACCTGCATTCTCTTTACTCTACTCTAATGATATATTAATCATCATAGACGATGATAATTGTATGACACCATGTCACTACAATATCATCACTCCAGTCGTAAACCAATCCTAGAGTATACACAGGTGTCCTTAGCTGATCTAAATAGATCACCTATCCACAATGAAGGATATCTACTTTCAACAACTATCGCATTCCATCATCGATAATCGATCCATAATCTCAAAGGTTCATCTCTCTTCAACAAAGAGTTCCAGATCTTCTCAAGGAGAAATACTGACAAGACTTTGCACCTAAGCAATAAATTTTACTATTTCTAGCATGTCTTTCATGAACAATTGCAAGTGAATTAAAAGCATGCTCCTTAACATTAAAACTAGAAGGTGCATTGCTAAATTTTACCTTAGGGTTTGCTTTAGAAGCTCCCCCTACATATGTAGCTCCTTCTTGGGTCTTTTTCTCCCCCCTAGAGCATTGACTCCTATAATGCCCCTTTTGATTGCATTTGAAGCACACCACATGCTCCTTGCTCTTGTGTGTTGGGGCACCGGTATCCTTGACTTTTGGCACCGGTTGAGCCTTCTTGACCTTTTTAAGATACTTGCTCTTATAATGCCCATATTACCTACACTCAAAACACATAATATGATTTTTATTATTAAACGAAATTCTTGAGTTACCTAGGGTGGTAGTGAGGGCCTCTTGAGCTTATTCATCTCTCCCGGATGTTGAGACTACTTCTTGCTCTTGCTCCAGCTTCGGTGATCTAACTTCCTCCCCCTCAATCCTAGAGGTGGAGACTTCTTCTACTTCTACCTCCTCGGATGTTGAACATCTCTCAACCTCCAAATCATCAAGCTCTTAGGATGAAGATGATGTTCTTTCTTCTTCTTAAGCTTGGGAGGATGAGGATGATTCTTCCTCTTCCGATTCTTCTTGGACCGGTTCAGGATTTTCGTGAAACTTGACTAACTTGTTCCACAACTCCTTAGCATCCCTATAACTTCCTAATCTAGAAAAAAAATATCGTTAGGTATCAAATTTACTAACATTTTTGTTACCTTAATGATTGTCTCAAATTTTTGTCATTGCTCCTTAGTCCAACTCTTCATCTTAAGAATTTCTCCGTTCTTTCCCCTCAGAGCATCGAATCCTATAATCACGGCAAACCAATTTTCTATATTGAACATTAGGAAATTGATGCACGCAAATGCAACCTCAAATCTTGCGATGGAGACCGTCAAGGACTCGAAGTGCGCACTCGCACTCAATGCCGCCAGCAAGTGCACGGATGCCATCAAGTAATAAAAAGATTATCGATCCCATAGGGCTGAGATTCGAGTACTAATTTGTTAAGTGGATGTTATTGTTCGGAATTCAGTTCTAATGGTTATGATTGTGAGGGTTGTCGGAGGTCCTAACTCAATACGGTGTCACACGGAAGAAGAAAAGGCTTGCTGCAAGTCTTTGGAAGGAATTCTAGGATTTCGGTTTTGCTTGTCTGTCGCAAAATATGCTATCAATTGGATGTTGTCTAAATGTCTAACTATGGCCTTGTGGAAGGGACATCATGTTAGTAATATATGAGAGATGTCCTAAGGCAATCGCCTTATGTTTGAACCATTTATATGATAAATGAAGATTCAATATTTGAGTATACATATTTTCATGTATTTGATTAGATCTTAAACTCATTTACTGAATATCCATGATACGATTCACATCATGAGAGAATTTGTGATTGGATCACAACTAGTGAGTATCTCTACATGTGTAATTGTGATGTATCAGAATTATCCCTAGTCGATGAATTGATGGATTTGGACATCATCGATTCTATCAAGACTAGCACGAGGTATACTCCTTGGTGTATCCAAGCAGCTGATTCTCACTGGCTGGAGACATTGTGATGTCCGGAGTTAATCGTGGATGCTAGTTATGGTAACTAGTTCATTGGAGTGACCAGCCGTAAGACTTCATATGGTTCTCTACATATATATGTAGAAGAATTGAAGGCCACTAGAGGGGGGGGGGGGTGAATAGCGGCGCGCCCGTTCGTAGATGGAATTAGATCGCGTGTCATTTCTACAAATTCATTAGCGCAGCGAAAATAGAAATGAAAGCAATAACAAAATAAGCAATCACACACAAACACAATTGTTTAATGTGGTTCGGAACCGCACGGTTCCTACTCCACGGATCGGGTTCGTACGAACCCTAGCGATGCCAATCACACACCACTATAAAACACTCCTTCTTGGAACAATCCGGAGGCGGAGAAACCTCGTACAAGATAATCTTACAACAGTAAGAAACTAAAACAAGCAATTACAACAATTTATATGAAAGACAAGTAAAGAAAAACTTTACAACTCTTGCTTTGATTGCTTGAATGCTTGGTTATTTGATTAGCACTTGGAGACCTGATTTGCAGCAACAAATCGCCCCTAAAGCTATAAAAAACCGAATGCTTTTTCTTCCATCACGAGCTCCTTATATAGCTTTCACCTATACTGGAAAAAGTCGATTAGTCGACTGATCGGGACCATCAGTCGACTGATGCCACTGTTGTCGTGAGACAACGGCTAGATCCAGGCTGGATAAGTCCAACAGATCTACCATCAGTCGACTGGTCAAGCCTCCACTCGACTGCTGACCGCAGCAGTCGAGCGAGACTCCATTTTGTGGCCAAATTCTCGAGCATCAGTCGACTGATCACACGATCAGTCGACTACTCGAGCCATCAGTCAACTGCCCACCTCTGGCAGTCGACTGCTAGGCCATTTCCCATAGTCAAACCCTAGTTGACTCGGTCCAGTCGACTGTCACATGACACCAGTCGATTGGCACACCTTAAACATGAGGTTTTAACCCAAATATGGTGCCCCCATACTTGCTAGACCACCCTTAGCCTAGACCTAAGCCTTCTAGCCACCTCCATCAACCTCACGCCTCTCGGATCCCTCCAAGTCATCCATGACTTGTTCATCTATCGCGCTAGCCTTCAGGTGCTTCCATCGGCTATGTCATGCTAACGGTGTCTACACTGCCAAGGCACATTGGACTTACGCCGCCAAGACTCCGCTTGGACTTTACGCCGCCAACCATTGGACTTATGCTGCCAAGACTCCGCTTGGACTTTACGCCGCCAATATCACCCCCTTGGACTTCTCAAATGCCAATACTCAAGCTTGGACTTTCCCTTGCCAACACATGTTGGACTTTCCTTGCCAACCCATGTTGAACTTTACATTGCCAAGACCCATGCTTGGACTTTCCTTGCCAACCCATGTTGGACTTTACATTGCCAAGACCCATGCTTGGACTTTCCCAAATGCCAAGTGTCCCACTTGGACTTTCCATGCCAAGTACCCAAGACTTGGACTTTCCCATGACAATTGCATTGTCATATGTTTTTATCGAACATCAAAACATCACTCGAGTCAAACTCAAGTCCTGGTCAATCGTGACCTGGGCCGATTGCACCAACAATCTCCCCCTTTTTGATGTTTGACAAAAATCAAACAAAACATTGAGTTAGAACACTAACTCAAATCCCTTACCAATTATCCCAAATTGATAATCTTAAATATTCTCCAAATGTTCTCCCCCAAACATTCTCCCCCTTTTTGACTAACATCAAAAAGGTCCTCTCTCCAAGGAGGTCAATGTCTCATGTCCCAATGAGATCTTACAATCTCCCCCATGGTCCAAAAATACTTAGGATGCCTACCATCTTCCTAGTGATAAGTTCCATATCACTCAAGAGAGGCAATCCTATCTCTCTCCCAATTTCCAAATTGGGTAACTCAAAAACTCATTTTTCCTTCCCATGAGGAAAAAATACCATTCATCATCCCATGATGAATTCCTCCCCCTAAAGGCTTTCTCCCCCTTGACCATTGCACCAACAATGTCCTTGGGAAGTCCCTAAGCCAATAGGAACTCTAAACCATCAAAAATAAGGTTAAAAGTTCAAACATGAACTTTTCCATCCTTAAATTTGATACTTTGACCTAACACCTCTCCAAATCCATATCCAATGGATTTTCACCATTCATAATTCTTCCCAAAGCATATCCTAAGGTTAGGAGTGGTTAGAGACCTTAACCGTAGTTGAACACGGGCTAACCAAACCTAGTTTTCTCGAAATCAGATAATCAGTCGAGTGGTTTAGCTACGATGTCGACATATCATCGATCATGCCACCTGTAAGGCGTCGATAATGAAAAATCCGATTTTCAGTTTTCAGAAACGAGTTTTAGAAAATCATAACTAATTATACGTATATCAAAAAATTCTGAAAATTCATACATATAATACTTATGACACATACAATGGGTGAAAAATGTTTAAAAAAATATTTTACCCATAAAATAGCAAAATTGATACAAAATCCAAAAGTGACTAAAAACTTTAAAGTTTAAGCTCATTTTGTATCAATCTCATCAATGGTGATTGCTATCAAAAGATAGACTTCACCAAGATTTTTCAAAATGATTTTAAAATGTTTTCAAAACCTTATTTTGGATCATATTCCTTGGGCTCTAAGTACATGACTTGTACACAAGCTTTCCCAACAATCCACCAATGAAATTAGATGAGTTTTAGTTCATCTAGATGCAAAAACTATGCACCTTGAACTTAACTCATAACCTAGCATCTCACATGTATCTAGGGTGTATAAATACACATACATGTCAATGTGATGTGAGATGTGGGTTTTGGTTACCTTAATTTAAGGTTTCATGTATTTTTCTAGGCAACCCTACTTGATTCCCTTATGAATGGGACTTCAAGTCATGCTATTGTCCTTAAATCGATTTTAATCAATTTAAATGCATTAATGTATGATCATAGCATAAATAATAACATTATTAAAACATGGCCAATGATCATGATGTCATGGCATATGATAAAATCTAAAACACATGACATTTACCTAAAACCTAAGCATACTCATGACATATAAATGATAGAAATAAGCATGATGTCATGACATGTTATATGACAAACAAAGCATGTCATATAAAATATATAGGTATAGTAATACCTAAATTTTAATATTAATTGCCATTTCATATAATTAATTATATTTTGTCATATTTCTATTTTTCTCCCAAGTGTGCCAAAAACCCAAAATGACACAATAACCTCTAAACCTAAATTGTGCCAATTCAATTAATTTTTCATAATCTTCAAGGTATATTGGCACATCCTAAAATATTTTAGGATTAAAATCAAAATCTATTTTCAAGGTATCCATAACCTTGAAAATGACCTAAACTGCCACCTTCACCATGGTTAGGTTAACTACCCATCCATTTAAGGTTGACACACCCTAACCCCATCTAGTGTGAATCAATCACGCTCTTAGGAACCCAAAACCGATTTGAGCTCCTAGGGTTAATTAGGTATTCCTTAGGGATAACCTCCCTAGATACCTTCCTAATAACCCTCCTAGGCTTATTAGCCTTGGTCATTTGGGTCTTACCTAGGTTAACTCTAGGGGTAACTCCCCTTGCAACCTTCTTAGTGGTCACCCTAGGTTTCCTAGAAACCTTGGCCACTAGGCACAACCCTTGGTCAACTCTAGGGATGACTTCCCTATTGACCTTGGTCTTCCTAGACCTAGTTTGTGTTCCATAATCAAATGGAACACTATGGTAAGTCACTTTGGGCTTAGGTTTGTGACCCAAAACATGCTTGCCCTTGGTTGACTTTTGACTCTTAGGTTCTAGGTGTTGACTTTGACTTTTGGACCATTGACTTTGACCACTAGACCCTTGAACTTGATTTTGCATAACCTTAAGGGTCTTTTCAAGTTTTTCAAGCCTTGACCTCAAGACTTGATTTTCCTTTTCTAATTGCCCAATTTTAGAGTTTTGATTTAAATCTTGGGCATTGGACTTCCTAGGCACATGCCTAGTCCATTTAGGATTAAGGCCTAGGTTCTCTTGCACCTTTCTAATTGTCTCCCTAGGTAAAATTGATCTTGAGTTATTTAACCTAGGTTTGTCCTTAGATAAATTGTTTTTAGGGACATTAGTCCCAAATTTCTTCTTATTATCTAAGTGGATATTTTTAGTGTAGAAGAATCGAGGCCGCTAGAGGGGGGGGGCGTGAATAGCGTGTTGCTCGTTCGATGATGGAATTTGATCGTGATCGTCTCTACAAATTCGTTAGCGCGCAGCGGAATAGTGATAATAAAAGCAATAACGAAATGAAATAATCACACACGAACACAAATATTTAACGTGGTTCAGAACCGAACGGTTCATACTCCACGGATCGAGCTCTAAAGAGCTCTAGTGATGCACACACACTCACTAATAACAAATAACTCCTTCTCGATACAAGTCGGAGGTGGAGAAACCTCGTACAAGAGTTTACAACAATAAACTAAGTATAACAAGCAATTACAATGAAATACAATGCAATACAAGTAAAGAGATCACTTTACAAATGCCTTTAGATCGCTTGCTTTTGGTTGCCTTGGACTAGCCTTGAAGGACTGGAAGAGCACCAACAATTACCCTTCAAATCGCCCAAGAAAACCCTTGCTTCAATCCCTCCACGAACAGCTCCTTTTATTCTCCGTCGGGCTGGATTTCTGCCTATCAGTCGACTGCCATAAGTCACCAGTCGACTGATACCACTGTTGTCGTGAGACAACGGCTCGATCTACGCTGGAAAAACTCCAACGGATCTCTTGGCGATCCGACGCTAACATTGCGATCGGCCGATCGCGGCGTAGTCGTAATCGGGCCGGTCGGCACGGGCGTCTGCGGCAAAGAAACTTAATCGGCAATCGTATCGCCGATATCGATCATTGCTCCAATGAGCGATCAGAGCATTTTCCAGCTCTAAACGGCAGTCGAACTCTTAGTCGACTCTCGGCAGTCGAACCGGCCATAATGCCAGTCGACTGCCAACCTAAAAAATGAGGTTTTAACCCAAGTATGGTGCCCCCATACTTGCTAGACCACCCTTAGCCTATACCTAAGCCTTCTAGCCACCTCCATCAGCCTCATGCCTCTCGGATCTCTCCAAGTCATCCATGACTTGTTCATCCATCGCGCTAGCCTCCAGGTGCTTCCCTTGGCTATGTCATACTAACGGTGTCTACAAAGCCAAGGCACATTGGACTTACACCGCCAAGACTCCGATTGGACTTTACGCCGCCAATATCAATCCCCTTGGACTTCTTAAATGTCAAGACTCAAGCTTGGACTTTCCCTTGCCAACCCATGTTGGACTTTCCATGCCAAGACCCATGCTTGGACTTTTCCTTGTGCCAAGTACTCAAGACTTGGACTTTCCAAAATGCCAAGTGTCTCACTTGGACTTTTCATGCCAAGTACCCATGACTTGGACTTTACCTTGCCAAGACCCATGCTTGGACTTTCCCTTAATCACATGGTCAACCCTAGTCAACCATCAATATCTCCCTCGAGTCAAACTCGAGTCTGGTCAATTATAACCTGGGTCGATTGCTCCAACAATCTCCCCAACATATTAACCGACATCAATGTCAAACATACTTTGTCAAACACTTTGTCAAACATCAAAACATCACTCGAGTCAAACTCGAGTCTGGTCAATCGTGACCTGGGCCGATTGCACCAACAATCTTCCCCTTTTTGATGTTTGACAAAACAAACCTTGAGTTAGGCCCCTAACTCAAATTCCCTTACCAATTTTCCAAATTGGTAATTTACTCTTCTCCCCCTTTTTGACATACATCAAAAAAGGTTATCTCTCCAAGGAGGTCAATGTCTCATGTCCCAATGAGATCTTACAATCTCCCCCTTGGTCCAAAAATACCTAGGATGCCTACCATCTTCCTAGTGACAAGTCCCATATCACTCAAGAGAGGCAATCCTATCCACTCTCTCAATTTCCAAATTGGGTCTCTCAAAAACCCATCAATTTTCCAATTGATGATACTCTCCCAATTAACTTCTCCCCCTTCAAGAAGAGAAACACATTCATCATCCCATGACGAATAACTCCCCCTAAAGGCTTGCTCCCCCTTGACCATTGCACCAACAAATGTCCTTGGGAAGTCCCTAAGCCAATAGGAACTCTAAACTATCAAAATTAAGGTTCTAAGTTCAACATAGAACTTTCACTCACCTTAAGATTGATACAAACCCTAAAACCTCTCCAAATCCATATCCAATGGATTTTCACCCTTTCAAATGCTTCCCAAAGCATATCCTGGGGTTAGGAGTGATTAGGAACCTTTACCATGGCTGAAAATGGGCTAAACAACCTTGTTTCCCGAATCAGACACAGTAGTCGACTCTGACGATGTCGATCAGCCACTCATGGCGATCAGCGCCGATCGACAATCGGTGATAATTGAAAATCTCGATTTTTTATCGTAATCGAGAAAAGCATAAATAATTATACGTAATTCAAAAAATCATGAAATTTGATACGTATATTACTTATAGTCAATACAATGAGTGAAAAATATTTGAAAATTATTTTACCCATAAAATAGTGAAATTTGCACAAAGTTCAAAACCATTGAAATTTTCAATGTTTTGGTCCTACTTTGTATCAACTTCATTAATGGTGATTGCTATCAAAAGATAGACTTCACCAAGGTTTTCTAAATTGATTTTAAAATGTTTTTGAAAACCTATATTGGATCATATTCCTTGGGCTTAATATACATGACTTGTATACAAGCTTTCCCAAAGATCCACAAGTTGATTAAAGATGAGTTTTAGTTCATCTAGATGCAAAAACTATGCACCTTGAACTTCACTCATATCCTAGCATCTCACATGTATCTAGGGTGTATAAATACACATACATGTCAATTGGATGTGAGATGTGAGTTTTGGTTCATTTAATCTAGGGTTTCATGCATTTTTCTAAGGCAACCCTACTTGATTCCCTTATAAATGGGACTCCAAGTCATGCCAAAGTCCTTAACTCAATTTTAATCAAATGCATGAATGATTATGACATTTATGATTATATAAATAAGCATATGCTCATAATCATGATGTCATGGCATAATATAAAATCTAAAAACACATGACATTTAACCTAAATCCTAAACATGAACATGATATTTTATATGATTAAAACTAAGTATGATGTCATGGCATGTTATATGGCAAACAAAACATAGCAAATAAAATATATAGGTACAATAGTACCTAAATTTTAATATTAATTGTCATTTGATATAATTAAATATATTTTTCCATATTATCACTAATATCCCAAGTGTGCAAAAAACCCAAAATGACACACTATAACCTCTAAACCTAAATTGTGCCAATTTGATCAAATTATCAAACTTCTTAATTAATATTGGCACATCCTAAAACCTTTAGGATTCAAATCAAACCACATTCCCAAGATAACCATAACCTTGAAAATGACCTAAAATGCCACCTTTATCATGATTGAGTTAACTACCCATCCAATCAAGGTTGGCACATCCTAAGCCCATCTTAGCGTGAATCAATCACGCTCTTAGGAACCCAAAACCGATTTGAGCTCCTAGGGTTAATTAGGTATTCCTTAGGGATAACCTCCCTAGATACCTTCCTAATGACCCTTCTAGGCTTATTAGCCTTGGTCATTTGGGTCTTACCTAGGTTGACTCTAGGGGTAACTCCCCTTGCAACCTTCTTAGTGGCTACCCTAGGTTTTCTAGAAACCTTTTCCACTAGGCACACACCTTGGTTACTCCTAGAGATAACTTCCCTAGTAACCTTGGTCTTCCTAGACCTAGTTTGTGTTCCATAATCAAATGGAACACAATGGTAAGCCACCTTAGGCTTAGGTTTGTGACCCAAACCTTGCTTGCCATTGGTTGACTTTTGACTCTTAGGCCCTAGACGTCGACTTTGAGATTTTGACCTAAAAGTTTGACCAATTGACCCTTGCATTTGATTTTGTATATTCTTAAGGGTCTTTTCCAATTTCTCAAACCTTGACCTTAAGGCTTGATTTTCAACCTCTAATTGCCCAATTGATTTTTGATTAAATTCTTGGGCATGAGACTTTCTAGGCATATGCCTAGCCCATTTAGGATTGAAACCTAAGTGCTCTTGCACCTTTCTAATTATTTCCCTAGGTAAAATTGGTCTAGTGTTATTTGACCTAGATTTGTCCTTAGATAAATTGTTTTTAGGGATATTAGTCCCAAATTTCTCCCTATTATCTAAGTGAACACTTTTAGCTCCTAAACAAAAGTATTTATTTCTATTTGCATGCTTTTCATGGCATATTGCAAGGGAATTGAAATTTCTAGCATGCTTTTGTCTATTAACTAAAGAAAGAGCATTATTAACTTGATATACCTTAGGGTTTGCCTTAGTGGCTCCTCCTACTTGAGATGCTCCATCTTGCCTCTTCTTTTCCCCCTTCGGGCATTGACTCTGGTAATGACCCGGTAGTCAGCATTTGAAGCAAATCACTTGCTCCTTGCTCTTTTTCGTTGAGGCACCGGTCTCCTTGACTTTTGGCACGGGTGGAGTCTTCTTAACCCGTTTAGGACACTTACTCTTGTAGTGTCCTTGCTCCCTACACTCAAAGCATATAATATGAATTTTATTATTAATTGACATGCTTGAGTTACCTAGGGTGGTTGTGGTGGTCGGAGTGGATTCTTGAGCTTGCTCTTCCTCTCTACTGGATGTAGATGGTTCTTCTTGTTGCTCCGGTATCGAAGATGCCCTAATCTCCTCCCCTTCAATACTAGAGGTGGAGGTCTCCTCTTCTTCCACCGCTTCTACCTCTTCCGATCTGGATGTTGATTCCCTATCAACCTCCGAATCCTCTAACTCTTTGGATGTTTCTTCTTGAGCTTGACAGGATGATGGTCCTTCTTCTTGGACCGGTTGTGAGCCTTCATGATATTTTGCCACTTCGCTCCAAAGCTCTTTGGCATCCTTGTACTCACCTAGCTCACACATAATTTCATTTGGAATCAAATCAATCAAGAATTTAATTACCTTTGTATTCTTTTCGAACTCTTGGATTTGTTCTTCGGTTCACTTTTTCATCTTGAGAATTCCTCCCTTGGGCCCTCTTGGGTATTGAAATCCTTCCATCAAAATGCCCCACTCTTCAAAGTTCTTCATCATCAAGAAATCTTCAACCCTCACCTTCCATTGATTGAATCCTTCTTGTCCATAGAACGCATATGGGACCGGTGTGTTGATGTCCCATCCTAATTACCCTTGGACTTCCATCTTCACCCTCTAGCCTCTTGCTCCCGGTTGTTAATCCATTGAAGAGCCCCGGGCTTTGATACCAATTGTAGAAGAATCGAGGCCGCTAGAGGGGGGGTGAATAGCGCGTTGCTCGTTCGATGATGGAATTTGATCGTGATCGTCTCTACAAATTCGTTAGCGTGCAGCGGAATAGTGATAATAAAAGCAATAACGAAATGAAACAATCACACACGAACATAAATATTTAACGTGGTTCGGAACCGAACGGTTCCTACTCCACGGATTGAGCTCTAAAGAGCTCTAGTGATGCACACACACTCACTAATAACAAATAACTCGTTCTCGACACAAGTTGGAGGTGGAGAAACCTCGTACAAGAGTTTACAACAATAAACTAAGTATAACAAGCAATTACAATAAAATACAATGCAATACAAGTAAAGAGATCACTTTACAAATGCCTTTAGATCGCTTGCTTTTGGTTGCCTTGGACTAGCCTTGAAGGACTGGAAGAGCACCAATAATTCCCCTTCAAATCGTCCAAGAAAACCCTTGCTTCAATCCCTCCACGAACAACTCCTTTTATTCTCCGTCGGGCTGGATTTCCGCCTATTAGTCGACAGCCATAAGTCACCAGTCGACTGATGCCACTGTTGTCGTGAGACAACGGCTCGATCCACGCTGGAAAAACTCCAACGGATCTCTTGGCGATCCGATCGCCAACATTGGCGCCGATCGCGGCGCCAGAGTCGATCGGCGTCGCTATGGAGCATTCTGCGACAAACTTAAGCGCGATCGCGCCCTTAGCGATCGTGCCATCGACGACATCGATCGCCCAATGAGCAGTCGACTCCCAGAGTATATTTCATCTCTAAACGACAGTCGAACTCTTAGTCGACTCTCGGCAGTCGAACCGACCATAATGCCAGTCGACTGCCAACCTCAAAAATGAGGTTTTAACCCAAGTATGGTGCCCCCATACTTGCTAGACCACCCTTAGCCTAGACCTAAGCCTTCTAGCCACCTCCATCAGTCTCACGCCTCTCGGATCCCTCCAAGTCATCCATGACTTGTTCATCCATTGCGCTAGCCTCCAAGTGATTCCCTCGGCTATGTCATGCTAACGGTGTCTACACCGCCAAGGCACATTGGACTTACGCCGCCAAGACTCCGCTTGGACTTTACACCGCCAATATCAATCCCCTTGGACTTCTTAAATGCCAAGACTCAAGCTTGGACTTTCCCTTGCCAACCCATGTTGGACTTTCCATGCCAAGACCCATGCTTGGACTTTTCCTTGTGCCAAGTACTCAAGACTTGGACTTTCCAAAATGCCAAGTGTCTCACTTGGACTTTTCATGCCAAGTACCCATGACTTGGACTTTACCTTGCCAAGACCCATGCTTGGACTTTCCCTTAATCACATGGTCAACCCTAGTCAACCATCAATATCTCCCTCGAGTTAAACTCGAGTCTGGTCAATTATAACCTGGGTCGATTGCTCCAACAATCTCCCCAACATATTAACCGACATCAATGTCAAACATACTTTGTCAAACATCAAAACATCACTCGAGTCAAACTCGAGTTTGGTCAATCGTGATCTAGGCCGATTGCACCAACATTTAGCTCCTAAACAAATATATCTATTGTTTCTAGAATGCTTCTCATGTACAATAGCAAGAGAATTAAAATTATTCCTAGCATGCTTCTTATCCCTAGAAATTGAAGGTGCATTAATAAATTTTACCTTAGGGTTTGCCTTGGAGGCTCCCCCTACTTGTGTTGCTCCTTCTTGCCCTTTTTTCTTCCCCCTTGGACATTGACTCTGGTAATGTCCCGGTTGTCGACACTTGAAGCACATGACTTGCTCCTTGATTTTAGTTGTTGGGGGATCGGTCTCCTTGACTTTTGGCATGGGTGGAGTCTTCTTAACCCGTTTAGGACACTTACTCTTATAGTGTCCTTGCTCCCTACACTCAAAGCATATAATATTCATTTTATTATTAATTGACATGCTTGAGTTACCTAGGGTGGTTGTGGTGGTCGGAGTGGATTCTTGAGCTTGCTCTTCCTCTCTACCGGATGTAGATGGTTCTTCTTGTTGCTCCGGTATTGAAGATGCCCTAATCTCCTCCCCTTCAATACTAGAGGTGGAGGTCTCCTCTTCTTCCACCGCTTCTACCTCTTCCGATCCGGATGTTGATTCCCTATCAACCTCCGAATCCTCTAGCTCTTTGGATGTTTCTTCTTGAGCTTGAGAGGATGTGTGTCCTTCTTCTTGGACCGGTGATAGACTTTCATGGAGCTTGGCCAAATCGCTCCATAGCTCCTTGGCATCCATGTAGTCACCTAGGCTACACAAAAGGTCATTAGGAATTAAATCAAAAATGAATTTGATTACCTTCTTGTTTTTATCGAATTGTCGAAGTTGCTCCTCACTCCATCTCTTCTTCTTGAGAAACCCTCCCTTTGGTCCCTTAGGATATTCAAATCCTTCCATTAAAACAGACCACTCCTCAAGGTCTCTCATCATCAAGAAATCTTCGATTCTTGCCTTCCATTGTCTAAATCCTTCTTGTCCATAGAAGGAATAGGGAATTGGGGTGTTGATGTCCCGTCCCAATGGTTCTTCCATCTTCACCCTCTAGCCTCTTTGTCTTAGCTCCCGGCGGTTAGTCTGTAGAAGAGCCCCAGGCTCTGATACCAATTGTAGAAGAATTGAAGGCCGCTAGAGGGGGGGGGGGGTGAATAGCGGCATGCCCGTTCGTAGATGGAATTTGATCGCATGTCGTCTCTATAAATTCATTAGCGTAGCGGAAATAGAAATGAAAGCAATAACGAAATAAGAAATCACACACGAACACAATTGTTTAACGTGGTTCAGAACCGCACGGTTCCTACTCCACGGATCGGGTTCGTACGAACCCTAGCAATGCCAATCACACACCACTATAAAACACTCCTTCTCGGAACAATCCGGAGGCGGAGAAACCTCGTACAAGATAATCTTACAACAATAAGAAACTAAAACAAGCAATTACAACAATTTATATGAAAGACAAGTAAAGAAAAACTTTACAACTCTTGCTTTGATTGCTTGAATGCTTGGTTATTTGATTAGCACTTGGAGACCTGATTTGCAACAACAAATCACCCCTAAAGCTCTAAAAAACCGAATGCTTTTTCCTCCATCATGAGCTCCTTATATAGCTTCAACCTGTGCTGGAAAAAGTCGATCAGTCGACTGATCGGGACCATCAGTCGACTGATGCCACTGTTGTCGTGAGACAACGACTAGATCCAGGTTGGATAAGTCCAACGGATCTACCATCAGTCGACTGATGATGACCATCAGTCGACTGGTCAAGCCTCCACTCAACTGCTGACCGCAGCAGTCGAGTGAGACTCTATTTTGTGGCCGAATTCTCGAGCATCAGTCGACTGATCACACGATCAGTCGACTGCTCGAGCCATCAGTCGACTGCCCACCTCTGGCAGTCGACTGCTAGGCTATTTCCCGTAGTCAAACCCTAGTTGACTTGGTCCAGTCGATTGTCATATGACACCAGTCGACTGTCACACCTCAAACATGAGGTTTTAACCTAAATATGGTTCCCCCATACTTGCTAGACCACCCTTAGCCTAGACCTAAGCCTTCTAGCCACCTCCATCAGCCTCACGCCTCTCGGATCCCTCCAAGTCATCCATGACTTGTTCATCCATCGCGCTAGCCTTCAGGTGCTTCCATCGGCTATGTCATGCTAACGGTGTCTACACCGCCACAGCACATTGGACTTACCCCGCCAAGACTCCGCTTGGACTTTACGCCGCAAACTATTGGACTTATGCTGCCAAGACTCCGCTTGGACTTCTCAAATGCCAAGACTCAAGCTTGGACTTTCCCTTGCCAACACATGTTGGACTTTCCTTGCCAACCCATGTTGGACTTTACATTGCCAAGACCCATGCTTGGACTTTCCTTGCCAATCCATGTTGGACTTTACATTGCCAAGACCCATGCTTGGACTTTCCCAAATGCCAAGTGTCCCACTTGGACTTTCCATGCCAAGTACCCAAGACTTGGACTTTCCCATGACAATTGCATTGTCATATGTTTTTGTCGAACATCAAAACATCACTCGAGTCAAACTCGAGTCCTGGTCAATCGTGACCTGGGCCGATTGCACCAATAATATATAGATATGTTAATGAAGTTCTTACTGTAGCTTAAGTGCGATGTTCCTTTGACTTGCGGTATTCAAGTCATCTTGATCATAAAGACTTATGCTTTGACATCTTAAGCAAGCGTCTCTGAGGAGATGTGGATCCGGGATAATTGGGTATAAGTCGAAGTGATCGAAGGTATTTGAATAGCCTATAAAGGATTCACCACTCCTTGCAAGGAGATGTATACCCATGGCCTCTCGTCGGATTGTTACTAAAGCCTTTGGCCAAAGCATTACATGTTTAGAGTAAGGTACTCTTGGATACATGTGTAGTAACTAGAATCTGTAGGACGAGGAAATGATACTTTGGCTAGGTGTGACGTAGTCAACCTAGTGGGGACCGACACTATAGACCATGTCCTGAACCAAATGGATATAAGATGAGTGAAGGGAATGGGGCATGATTCATTGTAGCTGCTGAAGGATTTCAGAAATAGTTCTGAATCAACCGTTGATCTTTTCGATTAATTGGGGATCATGATGTACTACTAGGTGTCACTCATGATCGTTCTATAATTAATGATTAATTATAGACGACCAACATAAATTGAGAACCTATTTGGTCACACGCACAACGAGCGTAATCCGAAGGATTTAAAATAAGCTTGAGAATGAGATTCTTAGACCGAGAGAAACTAGGTTTGGTTGGACCAAACAAGGAGCGAGCATGAAATCGTTTCAGTCACAATAGAAGCGTGGATGGGCTGTGTCTTATGAAGACATGATGGATGAACCAAATTGGTTTGGTTCTAATCCAATAGTGGAGAATAAACCAAAGGGGTTTGGTTTGTTATAAACGAATGAACCAAAGATGGTTCAGTTCGTTTTAACTTAAAATAGACCAAATCGGTTTGGTTTATTTTAACTTAAATTAATGGAGCGGGTTAATGGGCTTTTGGTTATGATCCAATAACCATTAGGAGAATTTGTTCTCTATAAAATAGGACTTAAGGGTTTTGTGAAAACCTAATCCAAGCAACCCATAGTTTCCGCCCACCCTCTCCCTCTCCTCTTGTGGTCGGCGCCCAACCCTAGCCGCCGCCCACCCTTGTGCTGCCGTCCAAGCTTGTTGCCGGCGTCCAAGCTCCAACCGACTATCCTCCGGCGACCCTCCGGTGATCCTCCTTGGCTCCGGTGACCAAGGACTTGCTAGCCCTCTTCTCTTTGGCCGACGCAAACTCCTCCACCAAGCTTTCTGGATAGCTTGCTTTCTTTGAGTCAGAGCATCGTTTGGATGATGTTTGGAGCTCCGATAGTGGCTACTTTGCCGGAGATTTGATCTCCGGTAATCCTCATAGGTGGAGGGCGAAGGATTCGTCAAACGGTTGACGAATACCTCTCCGGAGAAGCGAGTTTTTGAGGACTCGTTTTGGATCCGAATTTTGATTTGGATTGTGATCTTCTCTCGATCACATTGTCTTCAACACGAGGCTAGTAACTCGTACGAAGATGAGGCTCGTGACTTTGTGAATTCATCCCAAAGATACTCGGTGTGGATACGGATAGAGGCGATTCTAGCGAGGATCACTCCGGTTGATACCTTTCCCGCTACACGTGATACGTCAAGTATACGTAGTATAAATTTCCTTTTATTGCAAAATTTGAAATTGCAGTTATGTCTACACATGTTGTACTATGCATGCGTGTGGTGTGTGTGTTGTAATAAATTAGATTTATTATTTTATTTCTTCCGCTGTGCACATATTTACGAAATATGTTCGAACACATACTCGCCGCGGTGTCGGAAACCCAACACATCATACACTCCTCCGATGAGCCTTCGCATCTATTGGGAGCTTTCTCTACCTTACCAGGTTGACCCCTGGTGTTAGGATGGGATAGGCAATACGAGGATGCTAAATCAATCCCTATGAGGAATCATTTCTAATTCTATCGCACCCTTCTATCCACAATTACAAGAGATGAGGCCAACCCCTAGGTTCCTCCTTAATTCTCCTAAATCTTAGATACGAGGGCTGTCACCCCTCGTATCGGCTAGCACAATAGATAGAAAACCAAAACTCATAGATATCGGTCTAAACTAATACCAATTGTAAATACAAATTCAAGAACAGAATTTAATTTGGAATAACATGTTCTACGTATACAAACTACTCCCTAATCTTAGAATCGAAGAATCTACTCCATAAATATGAGAGGGGAAACACAAAGCATGATCATATTCGTATAAACAATGGATATTATGCAAAGAACAGAAATTACAATGCAATGTGGCTCTTCTCTCTGGCGTTGAAGTGTAAAACTTGGATCTCCGATGACTTTCTTCCTCCCCATTGTGAGTTCCTGAAGCATTTTAGGGCATCGAAGTGTCGTCCCGACCATCGTGCCTTCCCCCTAGGGTTTGGGTGTAGCCTCCTTTATATAAACATCAACTTGGATCTCCTCGAAATTTGGAAAATAATCGAATCGCGTCAGAATCACACAGTGCCACACGACCATGTGGATCCACATGGCCAGGCCATGTGTGGCGTTGTGGTGCAGTTCATGTGTTTTCACAAGGCCAGGGTGTGTGCCATTCTGTTCTACCTACCAAATATCTTCTTTTCGCTCCAAAAGTGTGCCATTTTTCTCGTATAATGTTATCATGCACACAAAAGTACAACGAGCAGATCTCAGAACCAAAAAATAGGAAATGCATGCAAAATAAAGTAAAATATGCATGGAACAAACATAAAATGAAATGAGATGTGAGCGAAAACTACTCCTAAAATCCTATATGTTTTGCTCACATCAATTCCCCCAGGCTTAGATCTTTGCTTGTTCTCAAGCAAACCTCAGTGCCATGAAATTTTAAAAAGGTATCGCTCCATACTTAGCATATTAACTAGATTTATCAAGTTGTATTTTCAATCAAAGCAAAATAAATGTGTTCTAAAAATTCACTAATTTAGCTCCTCGTGCACGTTCCAAGCGAATCTTCTTAGGGGATACTCGTTCCATGGTAAGTTAAGTCATCATCCTATAGCTTTCCTAAGGTCTCTGACTCTTAGGCACTTACCTGCCCAAAGTGAGGGTCATTCCCTAGATATAGCACAAAGTCTCAAAGGCGGAAAGTCCAGTAGCCTCGGCATCTTGGGGTCTTAGGAGAATCTAGTGTTGAGTCGTTGATGCCACATGTATATGTGGTCGATCTGAGAGCTGGTGGATGTAGCGACTGCTCGGTGCTCCTCCTCCCTAGCCCACTGTGCCTGCTGGGCATGCATGTGTTGCCGCATCTCCTGGCGGTAGGTGACCTCCTCCTTGCGACGAGCAACCTCCTCCTCGAAGTAGATGTGGGCCTCGTCGTAGAACTCCTCAGCCCATTGGAAGTGCTCTCGGAATCCCTGAAACTTTGCTTGCGTGTAAGTGCTCTGCTCCTCCCATCACTACCTCTGCATATGCTGCTCGTCATATATGTCATCGAGGTGCGATCAAAACTTTAAAAAATCATAGGCAGATGTACCTGCATCTCGCTCAAAAGTAGAAAAAGGTGGTGGTGTAGGTGCAGGCTCATGTCGAAGTGGACTATGTGGGCTCCTAATGATCATGTTTTCCCTAATCCTAAGCTATTTGCAAAGAAAATAAGCGATAATAAATCAAAGTCCAGATTGTACACATGAATGCAGAAAGGTTAAAACATGTAAAATAAACTTGGGTTACCTCCTAAGAAGCGCTTTGTTTAAGGTCATTTTGCTCGACCACTCTCCATTATCTCAACTTGGCTCTGGAGGTTCTGTAAGCCTCCATTCATCCGTCTCGGAGTTGACAACCGGTGGGTTCAGCTTTACCCTACTAAAAGTGTAGTTGTCTAGGAAGGGAGCTCTACACTCTGACAGATTGAAGAGGATGATCTCCCCGTCTACCTCCAAGGAGATCTTGTGCGCCTTTACGTCTATGCATGCCCCCGCAGTCGCCAGAAAGGGCCTTCCCAAGATGACGGGATTCCAGGGATTTGGTCTTGTGTCGAGTATAATACAATCCGTGTATCAAGAAATTCTCAATGACCATAGGTACATGTGATAGCATGTCGACGGATTTCTTGATTGAGTCGTCCCTCATATGAATACCAAGGTTCACTGGCTAGATCCCATTCAGTCTCATCTTCAAGTAGTATGTGTAGGGCATCACACTTACTGATGACCCCAAGTCGCACAATGCTTCATCGAAGCTTTCCCCATAAATTGAGCAGGGGATAATGAATTCACCAGGGTTCTCAAGCTGGGGTAGAATTTTATCTTCAATTTTGGCTTGGTCGGGTAGGATGGAAATAATGGTTGCACACCCTTGGTGAATTTGTTTCTCTGTGCTACTCTCTCGCTGCACACTCCCTCCTCCTTGACTTGACTCGGCTCGGGTAATGATGGAGAACTATCTATAGGTTGCGACATAGTTTGGGCTATCTAGGCTACTTGTGTTTCCAACATCCTCGTGTGACTTGCAAGACCGTCAACAGTAGCCTTTAAATCCTTAAGTGACTCTTCTATTTTTTGATGTTGGCATCGAAACTCTTCATTGGCATTTGTTTGGGTAGCAATGAAGTCTTCCATCATCAATTCTAGCCTAGACTTCTGTGGTTGTTGCTACCCATTGCCCTATTGTTGCTCATACCCTCCTGATGGTTGGAAGTTCTCCGAGTTATTCCGATAGGAAAAATTCGGGTGGTTCCTCCATCCAGAATTGTAAGTACTGGAGTATGGGTTGTTAGGACTTTGATTATAATCCCCAACCGCATCGACATGCCCAATCTACTCTTCTGAGCTGCCCTGCCTTTCATAGTAGTTCTCCCGATGCATTGCTGCTCCTTTTCCAAAGTCATTGACCGCACGTGAAAAAACTGGATTTAGAGAGTCAAACCGTTTGCTAAGCACGTCCATCCTCGCTGACATATGGTCCATGGAGTTGACAGCATATCATCCCGTGGCAGGAGCTGGGTGACTACGTTCGGAAGCCCATTGATGGTGGTTCTGGACAACCTCTTCTATTAGCTCCTCTGCTTCCTCTATAGTCTTGTTCATAAGTGCTCCTCCTACAGCAAAATCGAGGGACATCTTTGTGGCGTACGTGATCCCATTATAGAAGATGTGGATCACCAGTCACCTTTCCAGTCCATGATGGGGGTATTGGTAGAGTAGCCCCTTGTAGCGATCCCAGGCTTCAAATAGGGACTCCCCTTCCTTCTGACGGAAGCTCGTTATTAGATGGCGCAAGTGAGTAGTCTTGCTTGGTGGGAAGTATTTATTCAAGGACTGCTGCTCACATTGCTCCCATGTAGTAATGCTTCCCGAAGGCAAGGAGTGAAGTCATGTCTTAGCCTTATCCCGTAATGAGAACGGGAATAGGCTCAGGCGGATTGCATCTGCAGGGACTCCATTGATCTTCACTGTCGAGCAGATTTCCAAAAATGTCTCTAGGTGTCGGTTCGGGTCTTCAGTCGCAACTCCCCCGAATTGACTCTACTGGACCATGTGTATGAGTGTCAGTTTCAGCTCAAAGTTGTTTGCCAAAATGGATGGTCCAGCTATACTCGACCTAAATCCTCTAACGCTAGGGGTTGCGTAATCCCGCAAAGGTCGACTACCTATATTCACCTCTGATACAGCTTGGTCCTCCATCCTCTTCTATTCAGCTCTCCGACGATGATAGGTTCATTCGATTTCTAGATTGATTGGAATTGGACCTCCCGATCTTAGGCGTCTAAGCATACGAAGAACCAAGCCACAAAATTAGGAATATTATGTTGGTGATCGATTGGAAGCTAGAGGGGGGTGAATAGCTTGTTTTTCGTCTCTACAAAAAGATTAACGGAAGCACGACAAAAATAATAATAACATAAATGAAAAAAAATGCTAACACGATTCTTTTACGTGGTTCGGAGATAATGCTCCTACTCCACGGTGATCCTTGAGGTGGATCAACCCTAATCAATACCAGTATGAAGCTTTCCTTTACAACACTTCTCCTCTTCTTACAAAAGATGTAGATGAAGCTTAGAGAGGAGAAAGAGATTTAGAATCACTAGAAAGCTTTGAAAAATCATGGAGGCTTGAGAGTATTATCATAGAATAAGCATTAACTCCAAAAACCTCCACCAACCCTCTTTTTATAGAGAGGAGGCTGATTTTCCCGTTGGAGCATCATCGGTCGGTGATGCGACATCGATCATTGCCGGTGATGCGACTTACGAATATGGTCGCGAGATTGAGTCATTTCCTCTAACGACACTCTCATCGTGATCGGTGATGGAGTGATTAGTAAGTGATCACGAGCGCGATCGAGTAAGACTCCCGTGCATGCTGTGTTTAACTGATCGATCGGCCGCTTTGTTGGCGATCATTGCCCTGCCAGCGATCGACTGATGGTCAGGGTTTCATCCTGACTCAGTCGAGCACCTGACCAGTCGACTGATACATCGTATCAGTCGACTGATACTCATCAAGTATGAATAATTCATACTTGATTACACCCCCTAGACCTAGACCCAACCTTCTAGCTCTTCCTTAAGCCTTGCGCCTCCAGGATCCCTCCGAGTCCGCGACTTGTTCATCCTTTGCGCTTTGCTTCCAAGAGCTTCCTTCGGTTTTGTCATGTCTTTTGGGTTTCCTTTTGCCAAAGCGTGCTTGGACTTTACGCCGCCAAGTCTACATGCTTGGACTTACGCTGCCAAGACTTGCCTTTGGTCTTCCTTTGCCAAAGTCCGTTTGGACTTAATGCCGCCAAGACAACATGCTTGGTCTTATGCCGCCAAACCTTTACCTTGGACTTTTCTTGCCAAGCTCATACTTGGACTTTGCCTTTACCAAGTCTTCATACTTGGATTTCTCTGTTACTTGAACATGTTCATAATTAGATCACAAATTGTTGCTTAACTTATATGATTATCCAAACATCAAAACATATAAATGCTTGGGGCATTGTTGCACCAACAATCTCCCCCTTTTTGATGTTTGACAATCATTTAAGTTAGGTCTTTCAAGGATACGCACATAATCATATTTCCAAATCATACATCCAATTCTAACTTAAACATTTCTTCTCCCCCTTTGACATACATCAAAAAGAGAGGAAATTATATATTTCATAAATGCATTGTAATCTTGAACTAAGGTATAGAATTGAAATTTAGCTCCCCCTTAATCCAAGATATAGTTCATGATGAGTGAAAGACATGTGGAGCAAAAGCCTATCAAACAATTTGAAGGTTTAAATCCTAACTTTGCACCAACAATGTAAATTTGGGGATGAAGAAGATACATTTTATGAAACTCCCCTTAAAACACCGCATTAAACAGTCCTAAACGTTTGTTTATACTCAATATTATCATGCTAAAGTTTTAGGACATCAAAGATATACTAAATATCAGAAAGTGAAGCTATTTTTCAGAAAACACAGTGTATTAGTCGACTGGTTTCTGACCCAGTCGACTGCTATGCCTGAAACCCGAATTTCAGCATTTTCAACCCAAATTCAGAAATGCATTAGAAATTCCAGAAACCTCGAAAAATCATGAAATTTTGTTTACACATTTCTGAAATCATACTTTATCAAGGAAAAATATTTTGAAAAATATATGTTTTCAAGATTGATACATACTTGGAAAGTGACAAAAGTTCTAATGTTTTTGCAAGCTTTGTATCACTTTTGTGTTTTACTTAAAAACTGTTTTTCAAAATATGATAAACATAGTTTAAAATATGTTTTATTTGACATTTCTAATCATGTTCTTGGAGCTATATGCACATCAATTGTGTATAAGTCTTCCCAATAATTGGTCCAATGAAGGATCAATGTCTCTAGATGACACTTTGGTCCATAGTAATGCATCATAACAAGCATGATGAACCAAGTGCATCTTCCTAATATCTCACATGTTGTCTAAGTGGCTCAATACAAAAATCATGGTTTCTTAGGTATTTTGTGAGATGCTTAAAGGTATAAATCCTAGGATTTCTATAGGATCATGCAAACCTATACCCTTATTCAACCAAGCACATTCCAAGTTCTCTCCTAAGTGATGAAAATTCTACCTCGGGGAGAGCCTTGGTAAATATGTCGGCTAGGTTTGACTTGGATTCAACGTAATTAAGCTCAATGTCCCCCTTAGCCACATGATCTCTAATGAAGTGATGTTTCACTTCAATGTGCTTAGTCCTAGAGTGATGCACCGGATTTTTGGTTAAGTTTATGGTGCTCACATTGTCACAAAATACTTTCATGTTGGAGTAAGATAGCTCATAATCTTCTAAGATATGTTTCATCCATAGTAGTTGAGCTACACAACCACCCATAGCCACATACTCGGCCTCGGTGGTGGATAGGGCAACACAAGGTTGCTTCCTACTACTTCAACTAACTAGGGAGGACCCAAGGAATTGACATCCACCACTAGTACTCTTCCGATCCAATTTGCAACCGACATAATCGGAATCGGTGTACCCAACCAAATCAAAAGACCTAGTCCTAGGGTACCATAGTCCTACATTTAGTGTGCCTTTAATATATCTTAAGATTCTCTTAATAGCAACTAAATGAGATTCTTTTGCATAAGATTGATACCTAACACACATACCAACCACAAATAATATGTCGGGTCTACTAGCGGTTAAGTACAAAAGGCTACCAATTATGCTCCTATAGAGTGTAAGATCAATTTATTTTCCTTCATTATCACTATCTATTTTAGTATTGGTTGCCATTGGAGTTGAAACTACCTTAGCATTTTCCAAACCAAATTTCTTAATCATTTTCTTAGCATATTTGGTTTGATAAATATAAATTCCTTCACTTGTTTGTTTAACTTGTAATCCTAGGAAGAAATTTAATTCCCCAACTAGACTCATTTCAAACTCTTTTTCCATATTCTTAATAAAGTCTTGGAGAAGTTCATCATTTGTTAACCCAAAGATAATGTCATCAACATATACTTGGGCTACAAAGATGTCCGTTGATGTTGACTTTATAAATAGAGTTTGATCTACACTACCCCTTTTAAAGTCCTTAGAAATTAAGAAAGATGATAACCTTTCATACCAAGCCCGGGGAGCTTGTTTCAAACTATACAAAGCTTTCCTAAGCTTGTATACATGGTTTGGATAGTCCATATTCTCAAACCTGGGAGGTTGTTCTACATATACCTCTTCCTTAATAAACCCATTTAGGAATGCCGATTTGACATCCATTTGATGAAGTTTGAAACCCATATAGGAGGCATACCCTAATAGTATCCTAATAGACTCTAATCTAGCAACCGGGGCATACGTTTCATCTTAGTTAAGTCCTTTAACTTGATTAAAGCCCCTTGCAACTAATCTTGCCTTATTCCTAGTAATATTCCCTTGGTCATCTAGTTTGTTCCTAAAGACCCATCTTGTAGTAATGATGGTGTTTTCATTAGGTTTAGGAACTAACTCTCATACTTGACTCCTTTCAAATTGAGCCAATTTATCTTGCATTGCTAAGATCCAATCCGGATCAAATAATGCATCTTTGATTATTTTGGGCTCAATTTGAGAAATTAGAGCTATATGACTAGTGGGATCCCTATGAAATGACTTAGTCTTAACACCTTGAGATAATTCACCCACAATTTGATCTAAGGGGTGATTTTGATGAACTCTTATGGTTCTAGGAGGTGTATTAATTTGAGTTTGATCATAATTAATTTCAATCCTTTGCTCATCATCGGAATCACCTCTTACTCCCCCTTGATTCAATCCTCCCCCTTGATCATTACCCCCTAAGGTTAAATCTTGAAATTGTTGGGTAATTTTTTGATTTTCATTATTAATATCATCATCAATAGAAGATTTCCTAGGGTATGTATTGGAAGTTTCATCAAATTGGACATTTGAAGATTCCTCAATCTTTTGAGTCCTTTTATTGTAAACTCTATACCCTACACTAGTGGATGAGTATCCAACTAGGATTCCCTCATCCGCTTTGGACTCAAACTTACCTAGGTTGTCTTTGGTATTTAAAATATAGACTTTGCATCCAAAGACCTTAAAATAATGAATTGTTGGAATTGTACCATTCCACAATTCAAATGGAGTTTTTCCTAAAAACCTATGAATTAATACCCTATTTTGGATATAGCAAGCGGTATTAACCTTCAGCCTAAGTAGCTAGGTAAGGAGTATGCATTAAGCATTGTCCTAGCTGCTTCTTGTAGGGCACGATTCTTCCTTTCCACAACCCCATTTTGTTGGGGTGTTCTAGGACAAGAAAATTCGTGCTTGTACCCTTATTCTAGACAAAAAGTTGAGAAATTTGAATTCTCAAATTCTCCACCATAATCACTACGGATCCGGTTGATTTTGAGTTTTCTTTCATTCTCTACTCTCTTACTAAATCCTATGATTATTCCTAGGGTTTCATCTTTATTTTTCAAAAAAAAAATACCCAAGTAAACCTAGAGAAATCATCTACTATTACTAGGCAATATCTACTACCAATCATAGAAGGGGTACTATGACAATCAAATAAGTCCATATGTAAAAGTTCTAAAGGTAAAGTGGTACTAAGTAAATTTTTACCCTTGTGTGATGTTTTTGATTGTTTCCCTTCTTGGCATGCATCACACATTTTTTCCTTGAGAAATTTGACTTTAGGCAACCCTTTGACTAACTTCATTTTTGCTATTTTGGCTATGTTCTTCATGTTTATGTGTCCTAGTCTCCTATGCCAAAGCCAACTTTCTTCCTCTTTTACAATAAGACACTTAGTAGAAGCATTAGTAGCATAGGATAAATCAACATAATATATATTTGATTTCCTAAAACCTACTAACATGCAATCATTTAGAGTTTTGTGTCTTATAAAACATTTTGAGGAATCAAATTTAACATCAAAGTTCGCATCACATAGTTGTCTTACACTAAGTAAATTAAATTTCATATTTTTGACTAATAGCACTTTATGAATGGCAAGATTGAGGGATACCTCAATTGTGTCATTTCCTAGAATCTTAAGTTTGCCACTATTACCAAATGATACCTTTCCCTTGCTAGTGTGGTTGATAGTGGAGAATTTTCTCTCATCACCGGTCATGTGTTTTGAGCACCCACTATCAATGATCCACAAGCTTGGTTCTTCTACCTATATCACATGAAAAATACAATCCTTAGGTACCCAAATCTTAGGACCACTAGCATCAATTAGAAATTTCTTAGGAACCCAAGCCTTTCTACCCTTGCTTTTAATTATGGTTTTCTACTAACAAGGGATGTAAATGCTACCTCCTTTTCCTTAGGCCTATATCCTAGTCTGGCCTTGTTGTAAATAGCCCTTTGATCCTTAATTATCATGTCTAGGTATTTAGAGCCATTAGTAAATTTTTCTAAGCATGCTCTTAAGTTACCTATTTCTTTTCTCAATTCATCATTTTCATCTCTAAGGGTACATGCATCATCATCACAAGGTAATTTATCACAAGATGGTTCTACACTCTTAAGTGATTTAATCTCTACTTTTAAGTCCTTAATCCTAGTTTTCGATCTATTCAATGCATTTTGAAGACATGCAATTGTCTTATAAAGTAAGTCTACCCTAGGGGAGTTGTTTACCTCATCATCATCACTTGATGATGATTCGTCGCTTGAAGAAGAAGATGAGGACTCCTCACTTGAGCTCCCGGCTTCTTCCTCCAATGCCATGAGGGCTAGATTCCGGGTGGCATGACATACTTCTTCATCGTTGAAAGAATCCTCCATGCTTAAGGTGTCCCATGTTTGTGCCACCATTGCCTCCTTCTTCTTCTTCTCCTTCTTCTCCTTCTTTTCCTTCTTTTTCTTTTCCTTCTCCTTTTTCTTTAGTTCCGGGCAATTTGGCTTTATATGCCCTTTCTTGTTGCAACTAAAACAAGTTACGTTAGGTGTAGAATTTGAACTATTTGAAGACTTACCTCTTGAGGATTGGAACATCCTCCTTACATCTTTCTTGGTGAGCTTCCTTGACTTCCCACCAAACTTCTTGACATAATGAGCCACCTCGCTTGTCGATAGCTCATCTTCACTACTCGACGAGTCTTCCTTGGATTCGGATGAGGAGAACACTTCTTTATTCTCCTTCTTCTTTTTGTCCTTCTTTCCTACAAAAAGAGCTATACCCTTCTCTTTGGATGAAGTGTTAGCTTGTTCATGTAATTGAAATTCACAAAATAACTCATCTAACTTAACCAATGAGAGATCCCTAGAGACCTTATAGGCATCTACCATTGAGGCCCATAGGGTTGTTCTAGGGAAAGCTTGGAGCACATACCTTACGAGGTCTCGATTGTCGACCTTCTCACCTATTACATGTAGTCCGTTGACTACTTCTTTGAAGCGACCGTGCATTTGGCTCACGGTCTCATTGGTCTTCATGGAGAAACTTTGAAGTTGGCCAATTAGGAGATCTCTCTTGGCCCTTCTTGTTTCCTTGGATCCTTCGTTGAGCTCTATCAACTTCTCCCAAAGCTCCTTCGCCGATTCAAAATGCCCCACCTTGCTTAGTTGCTCTTTTGACAAACCACATTGAAGTGTGGTTGTTGCCTTGGCGTTGGCTTGAGCCTTCTTGGCCATGTCTCTCGTCCAATCCTTCATCGGTATGGGTGCTCCGTGTTCATCGACCGGCTTCTCGAAACCATCTACAACACTAAACCAATTTTCAATATCATTCATTAAATAATACTCTATCCTACCTTTCCAATAGCCGAAGTCATTGCCGTCGAAGAACGGAGGCCTCGCCGTGCTATACCCCTCTTGGAAAGCCATTTTTGTTCCGGTTGATTGTTAGATCTTCCGATGTGATCCGGGCTCTGATACCACTTGTTGGTGATTGATTGGAAGCTAGAGGGGGGGGTGAATAGCTTGTTTCTCGTCTCTTCAAAAAGATTAGCGGAAGCACAACAAAAATAATAATAACACAAATGAAAAACAATGCTAACACGATTCTTTTACATGGTTCGGAGATAATGCTCCTACTCCACGGTGATCCTTGAGGTGGATCAACCCTAATCAATACCACTATGAAGATTTCCTTTACAACACTTCTCCTCTTCTTACAAAAGATGTAGATGAAGCTTAGACAGGAGAAAGAGATTTAGAATCACTAGAAAGCTTTGAAAAATCGTGGAGGCTTGAGAGTATTATTAGAGAATAAGCATTAACCCCAAAAACCTCCACCAGCCCTCTTTTTATAGAGAGGAGGCTGATTTTCCCATTGGAGCATCATCAGTCGACTGTCGGCGCGGTTAACGGCTTCTGAATAGTCGGATTCGTGGGATTCAGAGTCGTTTCCTCCAACGACACTCTCATCAGTCGATTGATCCCTCCATCAGTCGACTGATGGAGTGATCAGTCGAGTAAGACTCTATTCTGTGCCCGTGTTTAACTTGATCGATCAAGCGCCCTGGCGTCATCGCCACGGCAGCGATCGATGGTCGAGGTTTTATCTCGACTCGATCGAGCACACGACCGATCGGTGATACATCATATCAGTCGACTGATACTCATCAAGTATGAATAATTCATACTTGATTACACCCCCTAGACCTAGACCCAACCTTCTAGTTCTTCCTTAAGCCTTGCGCCTCCAGGATCCCTCCGAGTCTGCGACTTGTTCATCCTTTGCGCTTTGCTTCCAAGAGATTCCTTCGGTTTTGTCATGTCTTTTGGGTTTCCTTTTGCCAAAGCGTGCTTGAACTTTACGCCGCCAAGTCTACATGCTTGGACTTACGCTGCCAAGACTTGCCTTTGGTCTTCCTTTGCCAAAGTCCGTTTGGACTTAATGCCGCCAAGACAACATGCTTGGTCTTATGCCGCCAAACCTTTACCTTGGACTTTTCTTGCCAAGCTCATACTTGGACTTTGCCTTTACCAAGTCTTCATACTTGGATTTCCCTATTACTTGAACATGTTCACAATTAGATCACAAATTGTTGCCTAACTTAGATGATTATCCAAACATCAAAACATATAAATGCTTGGGTCATTGTTGCACCAACATATTACCTAATACTTAATTAAAATAGAAAATAAACTGAACTAAATACTGAATAAAATTCAGAAAAGCTAATTATAAAATAAAACATAAAACTACTACTAAAATAAAAAAAAACTAAATTTAGATATGGAAAATCTAAAACTGAAGTAAATAAAGTAAAATAAAAATAAAAGAAAGTAATAAAAGTAAAGCAAGTAAATAAATCTAATCCTAAGTCTTATCCAATTATCCACTTCTTGATTCGATATTGAATCAATCAGTCACCGACAACGACACCAAAAACTTGATGCACGCGAATGCGACCTCAAATCTCACGAAGGAGACCATCGAGGACTCAAAGTGCGTGCTCGCACTCAACGCCTGCAAGTGCATGGATGTCGTCAAGTAATAAAAAGATTATCGATCCCACATGGACTGAGATTCGAGTATCGATTTGTTAAGTGGACATTATTGATCGGAATTCAGTTCTGATAGTTGTGATTGCAAGGGCTGTCGACGGTCCTAACTCAATACAGTATCATACAGAAGAAGAAAAGACTTGCTGCGAGTCTTTAAAAGGAATTTTAGGATTTCGGTTTCGCTTATGTGTCACAAAACATGCTATCAATTGGGTGTTGTCTAAACGTCTAATTATGGCCTTGTGGAAGGGACATCATACACTTTCCCGATGAGCCTTCGCATCTATCAGGAGCTATCTCTAGCTTACCAGGTCGATCCCTGACATTAGGACGGGATAGGCCATACGAGAATGCCAAATCAATCCCTGCGACGAATCATTTCCAATTCTATCGCACCCTTCTATCCACAGTTACAGGAGATAAGGCCAACCCCTAGGTTCCTCCTTAATTCTCCTAAATCTTAGATACGAAGGCTATCACCCCTCATATCAACTAGCACAGTAGATAGAAAACCAAAACTCATAAATATCGGTCTAAACTAATACCAATTGTAAATACAAATTCAAGAACAGAATTTAATTTTGAATAATATGTTCTACACACACAAACTACTCCCTAATCCTAGAATCAAAGAATCTACTCCATAAATATGAAGGGAGAAACACAAAGCACGATCATATTCGTATAAACAATGGATATTGTTGGATCTTTGTAATGGCTAGAGGGGGGGTGATTAGCCTTTCTTCGTTTCTATAAGCACGTTAGTGGAAGCAATACAAATACAAATAAGAATAAGAGTGAGAAACAAGAAAACAATGTTAACACCCGATGTACGTGGTGCGGAGATGACGCTCTTACTCCACGGTAATCCGTAAGGTGGATTAGCCCTAGCCAAGCTTCACTAAATACTCCTTTGGATGAACCAAGGTGGAGAAACCTTGTCTTACAATGCACTCCTCTTCTTTACAATGATGGAAGATGAAAACTAGAGAAGAGGAGGTTTAGAATCACAAAAACACTTGGAGAAAGCTTGGTGAGCACGAGGGTGTAGCTAGGAATGAGAGCACTAGTTTCACCAAGCTCCCCAAGGCCTCTTCTTATAGAAGAAGGGTTGTTTTTCCCATTGGGCTTCGATCAGTCGATTGATGCTCACCATCAGTCGACTGCCGTCGAAGCTAACGACTTCTGACAAAGCGGATCCGCGGGGATTCACAGCCGCCATTTCCAACGGGAGGCTGTCGGTCGGTGATCAGCCATCGATCGGTGATGAAGCGATCAGTCGAGTGATCGCCACGAGGAGTCGAGTGAGACTCCATTGTGTGCTCATTTTTGACTTGATCGATCATTGCTGGATTGGCGATCGGTGATTCCATCATCGATGGTAGCGGTTCCTATCGATCGATAGTCCGATTCGGCTGACTCGGTGAGCACCTTATCGATCATTGCTACATCGTATCGATCGGTGATACTCGTCAAGTATGAATAATTCATACTTAAATTGACTCCCTAGACCTAGACTTGACCTTCTAACTCTTCCTTCAGCCTTGCGCCCGCCTTCAAGAGTTTCCTTTGGCCTCGTCATGTCTTGGGTTGCCAAAAGCTTTGACTTTACGCCGCCAAGACTACAAGCTTGGACTTATACTGCCAAGACTTTACTTTGGACTTCTTTTGCCAAGGTTCACTTTGGAATTTACGCTGCCAAGACTACAAGCTTGGTCTTACGCTGCCAAGTCCATCCCTTGGACCTCCTTTGCCAAGATCATACTTGGACTTCCTTTTCCAAGGTTCACTTGGACTTTACGCTGCCAAGACTACAAGCTTGGTCTTATGCTGCCAAGTTCGTCCCTTGGACTTTCCTTGCCAAGATCATACTTGGACTTTTCTTTTACCAAGTCTTCATCCTTGGATTTCCCTGTCACTTAAACATGTTCACAATTAGATCACAAAGCATTGCCTAACTTAGATGATTATCCAAACATCAAAACACATGAATGCTTGGGGCATTATTGCACCAACAATCTCCCCCTTTTTGATGTTTGGCAATCATTTAAGTTAGGTATTTACCATATGCATATAATCATATTTTTAATATGAATTCTAACTTAAACATTCCTTCTCCCCCTTTGACATACATCAAAAAGAGAAGGATTCATAAATTTCATGAAAAATTAAAGTTGTTGTATCTTGGACTAAGGTATAAGATTGATATTAAGCTCCCCCTTAATCCAAGATATGCTTCATGATATGTGAATAACATTTGAAGAAAAGCATAACAAAAGTTCGAAAGTTAAGTCCTAACTTTGCACCAACAATATAAGTTTGGGGATGAAAAGATATATATTATGAAACTCCCCCTAAAACATTGCATTAAACAATCCTAAAAATTTGTTTATACTCAATACTATCATGCTATAGTTTTAGGACATCAAAGATACACTAAATACCAGAAAATGAAGCTATTTATCAGAAAACACAGTGTATCAGTCGATTGGTATCTGAACCAGTCGACTGCTATGCCTGAAATCCGAAATTCAGCCTTTTCAGCCCAACTTCAGAAATGCATTAGAAATTCTAGAAACTTCGAAAAATCACAAAATTTTGTGTACACATTTCTGAGATCATAATTTATTAAGGAAAAATAGTTTGAAAAATATATGTTTTCCATATTTCAAGATTGATACAAACTTGGAAACTAACAAAAGTTGCAAACTTTGTATCACTTTTGTATTCCACTTGAAAACTGTTTTTCAAAATATGATAAACATAGTTTAAAATATATTTTATTTGATATTTCCAATCATGTTCTTGGAGCTATGTATTCATTACTTGAATACAAGCCTTCCCAATGATTGGTCCATGAAGTATTTATGTCTCTAGGTGTGTCATTGGCTCATAGTAATGAATCATAACAAGCATGATGAACCAAGTACACCTTCCCTATCATCTCACATGTTCCTAAGTGTCTCAATACAAAAATCAAGGTTTCTTAAGGCTTTTTGTGAGATGCATCAAGGTATAATTCTAACATATGAATATGGGATCATGCAAACCTAGAATTTTACTCTACAGAGCACATACCAAGCTCTCTCCTTAATGATGAAAATTCGGTTTCGGAAAGAGCTTTGGTGAAGATATCGGCAAGGTTGGACTTAGATTCTACATAATTAAGTTCAATGTCCCCTCTTGCCACATGATCTCTTATGAAGTGATGTTTCACTTCAATGTGCTTGGTCCTAGAGTGATGTACCGGATTTTTGGTCAAGTTGATGGTACTCACATTGTCACAATAAACTTTAATGTTAGAGTAGTGTAGCTCATAGTCCTCAAGAGTATGTCTCATTCAAAGTAATTGAGCTACACAACTACCCATAGCCACATATTCGACTTCAGTGGTTGATAAAGCAACACAATGTTGCTTCCTACTACTCCAACTAACTGGGGAGGACCCAAGAAATTGGCATCCACCACTAGTACTCTTCCTATCCAATTTGCAACCGGCATAATCGGAATCGGTATAGCCAAGCAACTCAAAAGACCTAGTCCTAGGATACCAAAGTCCTACATTTAGGGTGCCTTTAATATATCTTAAAATTCTCTTAACGGCTACTAAATGTGATTCTTTGGCACAAGATTGGTATCTTGCACACATACCTACCGCAAATAATATATCGGGTCTACTAGCGGTTAGGTATAGTAGGCTACCAATCATACTCCTATAAAATTTAAGATCAAATGATTTACCATCATGATCACTATCTATTCTAGTGCTAGTGGCCATAGGAGTGGTTACAATTTTGGCATTTTCCAAACCAAATTTCTTGATCATTTCATTTGCATATTTGGTTTGATAAATATGAATCCCTTCATTGGTTTGCTTGACTTGTAACCCCCAGGAAAAAGTTAAGCTCTCCAACTAAACTCATTTCAAATTCATTCTCCATGTTTTTTATAATGTCTTGAAGAAGATCATCATTTGTTGACCCAAAAATAATGTCATCAACATATATTTGGGCTATAAAGATATCCTTTAATGTTGACTTTATAAACAAGGTTTGATCTACTTGGCCCCTTCTAAAATCCTTAGAAATTAATAAAGATGACAATCTTTCATACCATGCCCGGGGAGCTTGTTTTAACCCATATAATGCTTTCCTAAGCTTATATACGTGGTTTGGATAATCTATGTTCTCAAACCTGGGTGGTTGTTCTACATATACTTCTTCCTTAATATAACCATTTAGGAATGTCGATTTAACATCCATTTGATAAAGTTTAAATCCCATATAGGAAGCATACCCTAAGAGAATTCTAATAGATTCTAACCTAGCAACCGGGGCATAAGTCTCATCATAGTCAATCCCCTCAACTTGATTGAATCCCCTAGCAACCAACCTAACCTTATTTCTAGTGATATTTCCTTGGTCATCTAACTTATTCCTAAAGACCCATCTTGTAGTAATTATGGTGCTATCATTGGGTCTAGAAACTAACTCCCATACTTGACTCCTCTCAAATTGAGCCAATTCATCTTGCATTGCCAAAATCCAATCCGGATCATGTAATGCATCATTGATCGATTTGGGCTCAATTTGTGAAATAAGAGCAACTTGACTAGTAGGAGCTTTATGAAATGACCTAGTTCTTACTTCTTGAGATAGATATCCTACTACTTGGTCAAGTGGATGATCTTGATGAATTCTTAGGGTTCTAGAAGGGGTTTCAAATTGATCATTGTTATCTTCTACCCTCCTTTCATCATCGGAATCTCCTTTTCCTTCCCCTTGATCATTACCCCTTATGGTCAAATTTTGAAGTTTTTGGGTAATGTCTTGATTATTGTCATTAATATCCTTATCAATGGAGAACTTTCTAGGGTAAGTAGTAGTGACTTCATCAAATTGAACATTAGAGGACTCCTCAATCCCTTGGGTTCTCTTATTGTAAACTCTATATCCTCTACTCGTGGATGAGTATCCAACTAGGATTCCCTCATCCGCTTTGGATTCAAATTTTCCTAAGTTATCTTTGGTGTTTAAAATATAAACTTTACATCTAAAGACTTTGAAATAATGAATTGTGGGAATAGTCCCATTCCATAATTCAAATGGTGTCTTTCCTAAAAACCTATGGATTTGAACCCTATTTTGGATATAGCAAGCGGTATTAACCGCTTCCGCCCACAAGTAGCTGGGTAGAGAATATGCATTAAGCATAGTCCTAGCCGCCTCTTGTAGGGCACGATTTCTCCTTTCGACTACCCCATTTTGTTGGGGTGTTCTAGGACAAGAGAACTCATGCTTGTACCCTTGCTCTAAATAAAATTGTGAAAATTTAGAATTCTCAAATTCACCACCATGATCACTACGGATCCAGTTGATTTTGAGACTCTTTTCATTTTCAACCCTTTTACTAAATCCTATGATTATTTTTAAAGTATCATCCTTATGTTTCATAAAATAGACCCAAGTATACCTAGAAAAATCATCTACTATAACCAAACAATATTTGCTACCATTTAAAGAAGGAGTACTATGGCAATCAAATAAGTCAAGATGCAATAGTTCTAATGGTAAAGAGGTATTAGTTAAGGTTTTACCTTTGTGTGATGTCTTTGTTTGTTTTCCTTCTTGGCATGTATCACACATTTTGTTCTTGACATACTTGATCTTTGGTAGCCCTTTGACCAACTCCAACTTGGCTACCTTGGCTATGTTTTTCATGTTGATGTGCCCCAATCTCCTATGCCATAGCCAACTTTCTTCTTCTTTTGCAACAAGACACTTAGTAGAAATGTTAGAAGCATATGAAAGATCAACATAATAAATATTTGATTTCCTATATCCAACTAACATACAATCATTTAATTCCTTGTGTCTAATCATGCATTTAGAAGATTCAAAAGAGACATGATAGCTTGCATCACAAAGTTGACTAACACTTAATAAATTAAATTTCATATTTTCAACTAGTAAAACTTTGTGAATGACAATTTTGGGGGATACCTCAATTGTACCTCTACCTAATATCTTGAGTTTTCCATTATTTCCAAAAGACACCGCTCTCTTCTTCACATACTTAATTGTGGAGAACTTGCTCACATCCCCGGTCATGTGTGTTGAGCAACCGCTATCCACAATCCACATACCTTGCTCTCCTACCTAAATCACATGATAAACACAAGCTTTTGGTACCCAAACATTTGGACCGGTAACATTAAGTAAAAACTTCTTAGGTACCCATGCTTTCTTAACCTTACCCTTAATGGTTGCTTTTCTATTAATCAATGAGATATAAGCAACTTCTTTTTCTTTTGACTTATATCCTAGACCGGCCTTATTGTAAACGGCTCTTTGTTGGCTAAGGATCATGTCAAGATATTTTGAGCCATTAGTAAATTTCTCTAAGCATGCCTTTAAGTCACTAACCTCATCCTGAAGTTTGTCATTCTCTTCCTTAAGTATGCAAGAATCAACATGTGAAGGTTTTTCATTCCTAATGGCCTTTAGTTCTACCTTCATGCTTTAAACCTTAGATTTTGACTTATCTAGAGCCTCTTTAAGATAAGAAATTGATTTATAAAGAAGCTTAACTTTAGGAGAGTTCATTACCTCATCGTCACTAGATGACGATTCATCACTTGAAGAGTCTTCTTCTTGGCTTGATGTACTGAAATCATCTCCATGGGCCATGAGTGCCACATGACGTGTGACGTGGCAAAGCTCATCATCGGAGGAGGAATCTTCAACACTTGGTGTGTCCCATGTGGTTTGAGCCATCATGGCTTCCTTCTTCTTCTTCTCCTTCCTTTCCTTCTTTTTCTTTTCTATTTCTTCCTTCTTCTTTAGCTCTGGGCAATTTGGCTTTATGTGCCCCTTCTTATTGCAAGCATGGCAAATCACAATGTTGTTAAAATTTGAATTACCACTAACCTTACCTCTTGAAGAATGAGACCCCTTCCTTGCTTCTCTATTCTTGAACTCCTTTGATTTTCTATAGAGCTTCTTGACAAAGTGGGCCATCTCACTAGATGAGTCTTCATTACTACTTGAATCATGCTCCGACTCGGATGATGATGACACTTCTTTCCTTTCTTTCTTCTTCTTTTTCTTCTTTTCAACAAATAAAGCTAAACCTTTTTCCTTAGAGGACATGTTAGTTTGCTCATGCAATTCAAACTCACAAAATAATTCATCAATTTTAATTTGAGAAAGATCCCTAGTTACCTTAATAGCATCAACTATAGAAGTCCATAGAGAAGTTCTAGGAAATGCTTGAAGAATGTACCTTACCAAGTCCCGGTTGTCAACTCGCTCACCTATGATGTAGAGTCCATTCACAATCTCCTTAAACCTTCCATGCATTTGGCTTACGGTTTCATGGGTCTTCATTTGGAAGGCTTGAAGTTGTCCAATTAGCAAGTCCTTCTTGGCCCTCTTTGACTCCTTGGATCCTTCATTTAGCTCAATGAGCTTTTCCTATAACTCCTTGGCGGATTCGAAAGGCCCCACCTTGTTGAGTTGCTCCATTGTAATACCGCATTGGATGGTGAGTACCGCCTTTGCATTTGATTCGAACCTCCTATTCATTTCCCTTGTCCAATCCTTGCTTGGAATAGGGTTTCCATGTTCATCCACCGGTTCCTCAAAGCCATCTACAATGCTATGCCAAATCTCAATATTACTCATTAGATAATACTTCATCCTACCTTTCCAATATGCAAAGTGACTCCCATCGAAGAGCGGTGGCTTGGCGGTGCCATATCCCTCTTGAAGAGCCATTGATGCCTTGGTTAATGATGAAATCTTCCAAGCTATCTGGGCTCTGATACCACTTGTTGGATCTTTGTAATGGCTAGAGGGGGGTGATTAGCCTTTCTTCGTTTCTACAAGCACGTTAGCGGAAGCAATACAAATACAAATAAGAATAAGAGTGAGAAACAAGAAAACAATGCTAACACCCGATGTACATGGTTCGGAGATGACTCTTCTACTCCACGGTAATCCATAAGGTGGATTAGCCCTAGCCAAGCTTCACTAAATACTCCTTTGGATGAACCAAGGTGGAGAAACCTTGTCTTACAATGCACTCCTTTTCTTTACAATGATGGAAGATGAAAACTAGAGAAGAGGAGGTTTAGAATCACAAAAACACTTGGAGAAAGCTTGGTGAGCATGAGGGTGTAGCTAGGAATGAGAGCACTAGTTTCACCAAGCTCCCCAAGGCCTCTTCTTATAGAAGAAGGGATGTTTTTCCCGTTGGGCTTCGATCAGTCGACTGATGCTCACCATCAGTCGACTGCCGTCGAAGCTAACGGATTTTGACAAAGCAGATCCGCGGGGATTCACAGCCGCCATTTCCAACGGGAAGTCTATCAGTCGACTGATGAAGCGATCAGTCGAGTGATCGCCATGAGGAGTCGAGTGAGACTTCATTCTGTGCTCATTTTCGACTTGATCGATCATTGCTGGATTGGCAATCGGATCGATTGCATCATCGATCGATTGACGGTTCTGTCGATCGGCGATAGTCAATTTTCGGCCCGATCGAGCACCTTATCGATCATTTGCTATAATTCATACTTGAATTGACTCCCTAGACCTAGACTTGACCTTCTAACTCTTCGTTCAGCCTTGCGCCCGCCTTCAAGAGTTTCTTTCTGCCTCGTCATGTCTTGGGTTGCCAAAATTTTGGACTTTATGCCGCCAAGACTACAAGCTTGGACTTATGCTGCCAAGACTTTACTTTGGACTTCTTTTGCCAAGGTTCACTTTGGACTTTGCGCTGCCAAAACTACAAGCTTGGTCTTACGCTGCCAAGTTCATCCCTTGGACTTCCTTTGCCAAGATCATACTTGGACTTCCTTTGTCAAGGTTCACTTGGACTTTACGCTGCCAAGACTACAAGCTTAGTCTTATGCTGCCAAGTTTGTACCTTAGACTTTCCTTGCCAAGATCATACTTGGACTTTTCTTTTACCAAGTCTTCATCCTTGGATTTCCCTGTCACTTAAACATGTTCACAATTAGATCACAAAGCATTGCCTAACTTAGATGATTATCTAAACATCAAAACACATGAATGCTTGGGGCATTGTTGCACCAACAGATATTATGCAAAGAACAGAAATTACAATGCAATGTGGCTCTTCTCTTCGGTGTTGAAGTGCAGAGCTTGGCTTTCTTCCTCCCGTTGCGAGTTCCCAAAGCTTTTTAGGGCATCGGAGTGCCGTCCCAGCCGTTGTGCCTCCCCCCCACCCCCCCACCCCGAGGGATTGGGTGTAGCCTCCTTTATATAGACATCAGCCTAGATCTCCCCGAATCTTGGAAAATAATCGAATTGCATCGGAATCGCACAGTGCCACACGATCGTGTGGATCCACATGGCCAGGCCATGTGTGGCACTGTGGTGTAGGCCATGTGTTTTCACAGGGCTAGGGTGTGTATCATTCTGTTCTAGCTGGCAAATGTCTTCTTTTCGCTCCAAAAGTGCATCATTTTCACTGTATAATGCTGTTCTGCACATAAAAGTACAACGTGCAGATCTCTGAACCAGAAAATAGGAAATGCATGAAAAATAAAGTAAAATATGCATGAAACAAACATAAAATGAAAAGAGATGTGAGTGAAAACTACTCCTAAAACCCTATATATTTTGCTTATATCAGAAATATTCCATCATTCCTTTCCAATGCGAAATCTTCACGGTCGAAGGCAGGTGGAATTGCTATATCATTGCCCAATCTTTCTTGAAGATCCATCTTGCCCTCTAGCATCTTTTCTCCCTCAAATGTGAAGCCGATGAAGAGCGACCCACTATGATACCACTTGTTGGGAAATAGATCATCGCTAGAGGGGGGGGGGGTTAAATAGCGTGTCATATGTGGAAGATGGAAATCGATCGTGCTTGCATCTACAATTGTTATTATCACAGTAGAAATAAAGAAAATAAAGTAATAACAAAATATACAAGCACACAACACTAAGATATAACGTGGCTCGGAATCTTAGGGTTCTTACTCCACGAGGCGAGCTCAACGAGCTCTAGTGATGCACTCACCATTAATAAAACTCCTTCTCGACAATACGTCGGAGGTGGAGAAACCTCATACAAATGATTACAAAAGTAATATGAAATATAACAAGCAAATACAAAGTAAAAAATGAAAGACAAGTAAAGAAAACTTTACAACACTTTGCTTTGAATGCTTGCTTGTTGATCGCCTTGGACTAACTTTGAAGGTCTGGATTGCAACAGCAAATCCTCTCCAAATCGCCCAAGAAAATTGCTGCTAAATCCTCCCATCCTAGTTGCTTTTATAACTGTCATCGAGCTGATTTCGCGCCTTGCAGTTAACTGCCATAAGACCCCAATCGACTACCAACAGTGTCATTGTGAGACAACGACTTAATCCACGTCGACATCCAAGCCAACGGTTATGATGGTAGTCGACTTCCATTACCCAGTAGTCAATAGCCAGGGTCATAGCTGACTGACCAGTCGACTACCGAGCATTCTGCTACATAAACCCCGACCAACAATTGACTGCCATTCATGACAGTCGACTTCTCAAGCCATCAGTCGATTGCCTAATGCTAGCAGTCGACTGCTAGGCCATTTCTTGCTGTCGAACATCAGTCGACTCTGAGCAGTTCGACTGGTCATAATCCCAGTCGACTACTGCAAGTTGACTCGGCTACCAAGTGTCAAAACACTTGATCAGTTGACTGGTCCAAAGCCTCAGTCGACTATTAACCTCAAACATGAGGTTTAACCCCAAGTATGATACCCTCATACTTGCTAGACCATCTTTAGCCTAGACCTAAGCCTTCTAGCCACCTCCATCAGCCTCACACCTATCGGATCCCTCCAAGTCATTCATGACTTGTTCATCCATACGCTAGCCTTCAGGTACTTCCACCGGCTATTGTCATGCTAAGCTAGTCTACACTGCCAAGGCACATTGGACTTACGCTGCCAAGACTATTGCTTGGACTTTATACTGCCAACCATTTGACTTATGCTGCCAAGACTCCCGCTTGGATTTTACGCCACCAATATCAACCCTTGGACTTCCCAGTTGCTAAGTACCCACGACTTGGACTTTCCTTGTCAACCTATGTTGGACTTTCTAATTGCCAAGACTCAAGCTTGGACTTTCCCTTGCCAAGACCCATTCTTGGACTTTCCATTGCCAAGTACACAAGACTTAGACTTTTCCATCATATGGTCAACCCCATGTCAACTATATAGTCAAACAATAGTCAAACCATTGTCAAACATCAAAATACCACTCGAGTCAAACTCTAGTCCGGTCAATCATGACCCAAGTCGATTGCACCAATAATCTCCCAAAAACATAGTCAAACATCAATGTCAAACATCAAAATACTACTCGAGTCTGATCAATCATGACCTGGGTCGATTGCACCAACAGTAGGATGTCCTTGCTACACGACAAGTGACTTTGTAGGGACCCTTCCATTTAGGAGCAAGTTTTTTGATGTCTCCAGTGGGATTCACCTTGCATAAAACTAGATCCCCCACTTGGAATGCTCTAGGTGACACCTTTTGGTTGAAAGCTTGCTGAATCCTCCGTCGGTAGGCTTCCGTGAATCTTTTGGTCAGCTCCCTCTTTTCCTCTATCAAGTCTAGCTCTATCCTTCTCAGTGTATCATTATTGTCAGGATCGTAAGCATAAACTCGAGCACTATCAACAAGTACTTCTATGGGGATGATTGATTCAATCCCATAGACCATGCTGAAGGGCGTCTCACCTATTAGAGATCGAGCCATGGTGCGATAGACCCATAAGATTCCTGTGAGCTCATCCACCTTGCTCCCTCGGGTTGCCTCCAACTTTGTTTTTAACTCTTGCATGAGGATTTAGTTAGTCACTTCCACTTGACCATTGGCTTAAGGATGTACGACAAAGGTAAACGCTTGCTCGATCTGGAGACTTCGACAACATTCTTGAATTTGTCATCCTTGGAACTGATGACCATTATCACTTATCAACTTTCAAAGTATCCATTATCTACATATGATTCTCTTTAACAGGAACTAAATCACACACCCTTTGTAATTTGGATTAAAGGTTCTACTTCTACCCATTTGGAGAAGTAATCGATGACCACCAACAGAAAGTTCTTCTGCAAAGTGGTCATGGGCATTGCCCCCACTATATTTGTTCCCCACTAGTTGAAAGGGAAAGATGTCAACACGACTTTCATTAGCTCGGTCGACCAACTTGATAAATTACTATAGGAATGGAAAGCTTGACAAGTTTTAACCAAGCGGATTGCATCTTGATTGATAGTGGGCCAAAAGTAGTTGACTAGTATCACCTTCCTAGCTAGGGTCCAACTCCCTAGGTGGTTGTCGCAACATCCTCCTTGAATCCCTTTAAGGACTCAGTTAGCTTCTCCCACCTCCATGCACTTTAGTAAGGGTTGCCTAAAGGATTTCTTGTATAGAATTCTATCCAATAATATAAAATGCTCCACCCTTTTTAGCAAGAAGAAAACTAGGGATCTGCAAGGGTACTCCCATCCCTATGATGAGCTGTGATTTAAGCCCTTTAGTCGGGAATCACCTCCTTTTTAGTGGCAAAGTCCCCAATGCTCTGAATTGTCAAGGATGTAGGTAGATCCATATATACGAGGTTCAAGAAGGCCACTCAGTCAGGTGATGGCCAACCGAGCCAGGTCATCTACTTTTCCATTCTTCTCTCGAAGAATTTGCAGCACCTTCACTTCGAGGAATTGGGACTTTAATTTTCAAAAGATTCAATGTACCTTCGCATCCTATCCTCCTTGATAGCGAAGGTGCCATGTTTTTGTGAAGTGACAAGTTGAGAATTTGAGTGCACATAGACCTGTGTCGCTCCCACGGCTCGGGGCGCTTGCAATCCAGACAATATTGTTTCATACTCAATTTCATTGTTGGAGGCTTTGTATCCGAGCCAAATAGATATCTGTGTTTCTTCTCCAGAAGGGGATATAAGGAGTATCCCGACCCCGCTTCCTCCGGCTCCCGAGGACCCATTGACGAAGACTTGCCAAACTATTGGTGGTTTAGCATCATTCTTCGAGTCTTCTACTTTGCGGGGTGGCATTTAGCCAAAATAATCTGCCAAGGCATGCGCCTTGATTGCTGCTCGAGCTTGATACTGAATGTCTTACTCATTCATCTCTACTATCCACTTAGCCAACCTCCCTGAGAAGTTAGGCTTGGTGATTACCTGAACCAACTCATTGTTGGTAAGTACCATCATTGGATGGGCAATGAAATATGGATTTAAACTTCACATGGTGAGAATCAGAGCATAGGTCAGCTTCTCCAACTCCTTGCAATGCAAATCGACCCTCTTCAATATGTAACAGGTATAGTAGATGGGTTGCTGCTAAGAGTCATCCAATCAAAGCAACATCGTCTTGATTGCCCCCTCCGACATGGGCAAGTAAATCCAAAATTGTTCCCCCAGGACTGGGTTGGCCAGGAGGGGAAGCCAAGCTAAATACCGCTTCAATTCTTCAAAAACATTGGTCATCCCACTAGAGTTAAGTCACCTTTCGAAGGATTCTGAAGAAAGGCAGTCCCCGATCGGTTGGACGAGTAATGAACTGAGATAGGGCTACTATTCTCCCAACTAAGCTATGTGCCTCCCTTAGATTACTAGGAGACTTCATGTTACACAAGGCTTGAACCTTTTCAACATTATCTTGAATTCCCCTCTCGGTCACAATGCATCCTAGGAACTTCCCACTTCGGACCCCGAAGAGTCATTTCTTCGGATTCAAATTCATAATATAGCACCTCAAGCTGGCTAAGGTCTCCTCTAAGTTGGGAATTAAGTCTTGGATGAGTCTAGATTTTACCAAGATGTCATCAACATATACTTCTATATTTTTCCCTTTTTGCTTAGCAAATATCTTATTCATGAACCACTGATATGTGACCCGCACATTCTTTAATCCAAAAGGCATAACTACGTAAGCGTAGCGACCTCTCAAAGTGACAAAGCTGACCCTGCTATGATCTTCTCAGGCCAAAGGAATTTGATGATATTCTTGGTAGGCATCCATGAGAGACACCATCTCGTACTCGACCGTGGAGTCAACCAGCTGATCAATGCGAGGGAGAGGATATCAGTCTTAGGGCATTCTTTATTTAAATCACAAAAGTCTACACATATTTGCTATTGTCTTGATGACTTGGGGACTAAGACTACATTGAGATCCACTCAAAAAATTGTATCTCTCTAACATGTTAGACCAACATTAGCTTCTCCACCTCCTGAACTATCATTTTGCATTTCTTCGACCTAAAATTTCGTTTCTTTTATTTGACGGGATGAGCTCCCCAAGTGACATTCAGATGGTGTTCCACAATCTTTAGATTGATTCCCATCAAGGCGTGCACATCCTTGGCAAAGACATTCGAATTCCTCTGGAGGCAAGCGATGAGGTCTTCTTTTGTATCTAGTTCCTTGGGCACCCATGCCACCTTCCCTTCAACAATTTCAATAGGCTCTCCTTCGAGGGTACTCTTCTATGGGACTGACTCCTCCATCATGTAGATCTCGGGATCAACCGATGCTTTTCCTTTTGGGTCTTCAACTTGGGCTCTCTTTTGATTTGCCCAAACCATCTCCAATAGAAACTCTAGGATGCCTTATACTCGCCCATAACCTCTCCTACTAGCTATCCGATGGAGAATTTGATCTTTTGATGGTAGGGGGTTAGACCACTGCCATGAATACATATAGGAAAGGTCGACCTAAAATGACATTGTAGGTGGAAGGAACATCCACTATTAGGAAAGTGGTCGTGTTGATCCTCTAGCTTGGTTGCATCCCCAATGTGAGGGTCAAAGAAATTTGCCCCACCGGATGCACTATATTTCTTGCGAATCTGAACAGGGTGTCACCATGACCTCCAATTGGGTGTCCTCCAAATGCATCTAGTTAAAAGTCTCATGAAAAAATACATTAACCAAATTTCCCGAGTTCACTAGAACTTGAGCTACCTCATAATTGGTGATAGTAGCCCTGATTATTAAAGCATCATTATGGGGGAATAGAATACCTTCCATATCGCCTTGGCCGAAACTTAACTAGGGGTCCTCCTACATGTCCTTGTCTTCTCATATGGGAAAGCTCTCCATTAGCTAGACATATGACTTCCGAGCTCGATTAGAGTCTTTGTTTGTGGGTCCCCTAATGATGACATTAATAACACCTTGAGTAGGGATGTCCTTAGGAGTTGCAAGTGCTCCACTGTTCTATCTGACTTCTTTGGAAGCCTCTCCTCGACTCCTGGTTTGCTAGTCATCCATCCTAGGAGCCTGGGACCCTCTTCTACCATAAGGTCTAGGGGCGCTCTATGGGGTACATTTCGTCTCGAGTTAAACTTTTAATGTGGTCATAGATGAGGATGTTGGTGCCTGATTCAATTCATCTTCCTTCTTAACCCATAACATTGCATGTTGGAATGCCCGTATTCCACATGGTACCGAGAAAAGAATTGGGATGGAGGATTTCGGAGAGACCCCATATAACCGCTTGGGCAACTGAGAACATTGTATCTCTCGTAGGCTTCCGACATTTTTTCGAGGGGTGTTCTGGGCGTAGGCAGGCAATCGGTCACCATTATTCTGAAGGATCTACCATGAGATGCCTATATGGGGAATGGCTTGAAGTAGTCAAGCTTTGGGAGAACTCGTTGGACAAGGGAGTTATTCTTCTCGGTAGGAGGCTAGATTGGTCCCTTAAGGGGTTGTTGAGCTCTTTGAGCTCCTTCTACATTAATGTACTTCTTGGTATGGCCAAGTTGTTCGTCATAGTTTGCAGGGGAATTCTTTATTAGAGACCTAAAGGAAGCACCTTCTTTTAGGCCTTGTGAGATGGCTGTCATTAGGACATCTGGGGTGGCCATGGGGACTTCCAAGGCGACCCTAGTAAATCGCCTAATGTAACTCCATAGCAGCTCCGTAGACTCTTGCTTCAAATTGAACAAGCTAAAAGTAGTTTGTTTATACTTTTTACAACTAGAAAAATGCTACAAAAATGCATCACTTAGATCATCAAAGCAAATCAGAATCGGGGCATAGTAGCTAAAACCATTTCTGGACAAACAACACCAGTGTGTTGATAAACACTCGACACTTGATGGTGTCTATGTATTGGTGAAAGAGAGTGGCATTCTTGAACTTGCACATATGTTATTCCATGTCCACAGTGTCATCGTACTCCCCCAGATGAGGAGCGTGGAAGTTGGGGGGAAGTTCCTCCTGTAATATTTTCCCTGTAAAGGGGGAAGGTTTGCGCCAGGCTTGAAGGTATTGAATGGGTTTCCTCATGGTCCTCCCTCACCCTGAGTGGGATACAATGAATAGGTCTCTTAGCTCAGGTGGCCCACTCCTCCTTGGGTGCATCCCCCTACTCGTTGTGATTCAAAGGGAGAATGGGTGGCTCTTCAGCATTTGGAGGTATTCCTCGAGGTTGTTTGGTGGAGTAAGGCTGGAGATATCTAATCCTCCGGCCTTCCCATAATAGCACTTGCTCCACTGCCTTCTCCACTATTGTGGCCAATTGGACACACGTTAAAGTGATGGGGGCCTCCTCAGGAGTGGAGGCTCTAGAGGGAGCTCCTTGCAGCTCCATCTCAACATCTCGCTCAGAGCTTCCCACAAATAGCACCAACAGATGCAGTCACTTTTCTGGGTACCTCTCGCCGAGCCTTTGGAAGAAATTGGCTTCTTGCAACCACAGTAGTAAACCTATCAAAGTTATCAAGCGTCAAATTGTTGCCGACACTTCCCGACAATGCCCTCTAATGCTTAAGTCAGACGGGTAGAAGGTTATAAAAGATGAAGAATGCAAAAAGGGTGGCAATAACACAAGAAGAGGGGCATTAAGATTAGAGAGAAGGAGTATGAGTGTCCCCCTTTTCTTTCCCTCGATCTTGCCTTTATATGGTTTTTAGTGATGTCTCCTCTTCCCCACAATCACCCTTGTGATGCCTTTTGGCAAGCCATTAGGAGACAACCTCTGTAAAGAATCTCCGCATGACATGCCGCATATGCCTCTGATATCATTGAAATAGATTGTTAAGGGATAGGGCATAATAGTCATTGAAGGAGGAATATCTATTGGGGTCCCTCAAATATTCAACTTCGGCTAGGCCCCAAGACTCTTCCTGAGTACTTGACTCCTCGAGTCCTTGTGTACCCGAGTGCTTGAATCCCCGAGTCCTTGTGTACTCGAGTGCTTGATTTCCTGACTCCTTGTGTACCTGAGTGCTTGACTTTTCAAGTCCTTGTGTACTCAAGTGCTTGACTTCCCGAGTTCTTTGCCCACGGGGTAACCTCTGAGTGACCACCCGAGCATCTCCGCATTCCACCTCCCTTTTATTGGGCTCGCTCCCAATGGGTTTCTCACTTAACGATTTGACCCATTAGACTTTTCTACCAATATCATTAGCCATCCACCAAAATAGTCAGATCATTAAGGAGATCTGATGTTAGATAGTTATGGTTACCCACATGGCCCTATCGATTCAGTCAAGTACCCCAATCAACTATAAAATATTTTGTATGTTATTTTTTGACTAGCAGTTGACTGATGGTCCACATCAGTTGACTAATATTTATTTAACCTAATTTCTACATATCAAATGTGACTGTTTTGATGAAAATGACAGTGGTTACACCATTATTTTTCATGTTCTTCATGGAAAATGCAAAAAAAACTTGAATTCGATGCAAAACCTAGGATTCCTAAACCTTAGATTCAATAATTGTGTGTTTTTAAATGCATTATATCAAGATATAATACTAAACACACACATTCAGACCAAGATTGTCGAAAAAATCACATCCTAATGCAGTACGATTAATGACACCTAATCTTATGCTCTAATACTAATTGATGGATCTCAATCTGTCAATGGATTGCACACCCACATATAATTCAAAAAAAAAAAATAAAACCAAATTAAATAATTCAAATATAGGATCTTGACATTTAATCTACAACAATATGCAAAAAATTGTAGTGGAAATAAATGAAAATAGTAAATCTGCACTTGAATCTGGAGACATCATTGCTAAAAGAGTTTGAAGATCCGAAGCTGAAATAGCTACGAAGGCGAGATCTTCTGTAGGTGCGAGGGAGGTGAGTTCAAAGGCTCAATCTAGGAAAAGCAAGACAATCATTTGATCACCTCTCTTACGAGGACCACACCCTATATATAAAGTAGCCCAACCCTGTTAACAATCCATCAATACTAATGATAATGGACTAAAGATTTCTACAATATTGATGCACATCCAATAATAGAAATCCATAATTAATTATTAAATTATATCACTTTAATGAGTTTGTTCACATCTAAAATGACAAATTTATTTTGTCAATTGGTTAAACATATTTGCCCACCATTCAACATCTTTCCCTGTTATCAATTCTACAACAGAGCTTATTGAGAAGGTTAGGGGAGCTTGAAACGATGCACATTCTAAACCCCCAGTCTCACCATAGCTTAGCTAAAAAAACATTTCATGAAGTTCCAAATCTTCCACTCCACTTCATGCCCCATATGGATTGATAGGCCCTACAACTCTCACTAGGTTGTGTGACATTTTTCAAGAGTTTCTTGATAATAGGCTATATCTTACTCTCCTTGTTTGAAGTGACCTATCTACCAAACTATTGTGACCTCATAGTGAACCAATATGTCTGTACTAGCCACATTTATTATTTTCTTAACTAAAACAAGTTGTCTAGATTTAGAACTAAATAAGAATATGTTCCACTATAGACTTTGGTTGCACCTTTAGCATAGTTGTTACACCATTTTTGCTTAAGCTAGCTAAAAGAGCCTTAGAATCTTCCTCTCCATTAAAAAAACAATTCCATTAGTTAAATGTTTCAATAGGTATTAGTCTATCATCAGCTACTTATTTTTGAACACTTAGATTAGAAAATAATGTTAGGGCAATCAACCCAAGTATGGTTTGGTTTTGATGTGTGTGGAAAAGGGTTTAAGTTAGGTTGTTATGTGATTTGATATGTGTGTTTAAGTTGTGCAGGACTTAAGTGAACCACACATGTGTTGACTTGATGAAGCATTGGCGAGTTCACCATCTCATGGCTCAGGTCCTTGAGTCGGTGAAAGATGGCATTGCGGAAGCCGTGTGTTTGGTGCATCTGAGGGACCGCCAGACGAGGAGCAAATGAAGTGAAGCTGGAAGAAGCAGACTTCGTGGTGAGACACGAAGGATGGCACTGGGGGAGCCGAGGGCTTAGTGCATCCGAGGGATGCAGGCCAAAGAGAGCTTCGAGGTGAGGGACTTCATGGGAGATGAGAGTGAGCGATTGTAACCTAGGACGGGGTAGCTCAGCTAGGTGAACTTGGTCGAATGACTAAGTCAAGTGTCAGATGCTCAAACTTAGGTTTGAGGTTTTACCCGACAAGTCGAATGCTCAAACTTGTGTTTAAGGTTTTACCCGATGATTGGTTAAGTCGGATGCTCAAACATGAGTTTGAGGTTTTACCCGATGAATGGAAGTGTCGGATGCTCAAACATGTAGTTTGAGATTTACCCGACGGTAGGATGCTCAAAAAAGTATTTGCTTGAGGTTTTACCCGACACCAGTCGATTGCTATAGATAGAAATCGACTAATCCAAGTTGAGAGCGATCGACTGGTGTTCGATTGATGGACTTCTAGCCCAGTTGTCGACTGCTAAGGGACGACAATCAACTACTGAAGGTGGTCGCGAGCACAAAAAGTTTTTGAGTCAACTAATTGCCTGAATCACTCGACTGATGGCTTGATCATCGACTGATGGGCATGATTGATCGACTGATCAGAGTGTCATTAGCTGTGACGACCATGATCTGGCATGGTCAAAAGCCATTGGAATGGTGACAATCGACTGATACATGTAGCAGTCAACTGCTGTATGCCGAACGGGAAGAAAGCCCTCTTCTCTATAAAAAGAGGGCTTGGGTGCCTTTGGGAGGTTAATGCTTCACTCATATTCATACTCCTAAGTGCCCTAAATGTTTTCCTCTTCTTTTCCTTGTTCTTATCTCAATTATATTGTAAGAGGGAGAGATTGTGTAAGAAGGTTTACCTCCACCTTGTCTTAGGCTAAAGGAGAGATTAATGATTTGGTTGGGGAGTGATTCGCATTACGAATCGTCCGTGGATTAGCGGTAAGGGTCATGAACCATGTTACATCTTCATGTTTGAGTTTGCACTCTTTACTTCTTGTATTTGTTTTAATTGTCTTTTGTTTAACATATATTCCACTGTGCTAATTGTTTGTAAACGATTAAGAATGACTAAATTTCATCTATGAAAATGAGGGTTATTCAACCCCCCTTCTAGTCGGGCTACGATCCTCCAACAAGTGGTATCAGAGCGAGGAACTTGTCGACGAACTCATTGCCAAAACAAGCATGACAATGAAATGACTGGCTCAAACATTCATCCACCCAAATTCGAAGGCTACTTGTCTTGGTATAAGAAGAGAATGGAGGTATTCTTTGAAATGGATTTTGAAATAATGATTATTATGGAAAACGGTTTCGAAGTTCCTAGGGATGAAGAAGGGAGACTACTAGAGAAATCAAGATGGACAAAGAAGCAAAGAGAGGAGCACTTAGCAAACTCAAAAGCAAAACACCATCTCTACAATGTGCTACCTCAACAAGAGATCAACCGGATAGGAGAGTGCTCTAGTGCCAAGGAGATGTGGGAGAAGCTAGTGGAGATTCATGAAGGCACATCCGAAGCCAAGCTAGATAGAAGAGACCTCCTTCGATCTCAATTGAACAATATCAAGCTAGATAAAGGGGAGAAGGTATTATCTCTACACTCTCGTTTTAAAGAAATCATTAATGGTTTATCAAGTGTAGGAGAAAAGCTTTCAAACCGGGATATGATCATGAAAGCAATAGACGCCTTCCCCTGGTCATTTAAGTGGAGCTCTATAGTAGATTCATTCTACATCTCAAAGATTCTAGAGGTAAGTACTCTAGAAGAATTCTTTTCTACTATGGAATTACATGAAACTAGACTTGAAAGTATAGAAGAAGAACCGAGCACTCAATCAAGGGGAGTAGCATTAGTTGCCGACAAAGGAAAGAAGAAGAAGGAGACTCTACCCTCCTCATCTGATGATGAATCTTCCTCATCAATGAATAGCAATTAAGAGGCTTATATGGTAAGGAAGGTAAGGCATGTATTGAAAAATTTTAAGTTTAACAAATCTCATGATAAGAGGAGGAGGAAGATTATATGCTATAATTGCCAAAGAGAGGGATATATGAGGGATGAGTGCCCCCAATTAAACAAGAGCAAGGAAGAGAAGAAAAAGGATAGCAAGAAGAAAGGCAAAAAGAAAGAAGAGAAGAAGTCCAAGGAAAAGGAGAAGCCAAAGCCCCAGAACCTAAAGGCTACGTGGGATGACTCGTCTTCATCGGAAGAAGAAGTCTTCACACACCTAGCACTCATGGGGATTGATGACATTGCCTCCACCTCCTCCAAGCAAGAAGGAAGCACAAATGAGGAGGAGAGCTCAAGTGTAGGGGGAGCTTCAACCTCGGATTCGGAAGAAGGGGATTAGGTAAGTGAGGTAAATAAACTACCCCTCCCATGATGTCATTTCAATGATTACTAGTTTAACTAAGGACTTATTTAGGGCTAAGAAGAAAAATAAATGCATTTTTGATGAAATTAGGAAATTAGAATAAAAGCTAGAAAATACATGTTTAAATGATAATGCTTCTTCTTCTATGACAAATGATGCATGTATTGAAGAAAATAAGGCTTTGAGGAAAAAGGTAGATTTCCTCGCTAAGGCCCTTGAGAAATTCACAATTGGATCAAATACATTAAATATGATTATTGGGAGCCAAAGAGCAAGTTTCAACAAAAATGCTTAGGTTATAAGGGAATCAAAAATGAAAAAGCTTACCATTGCTTAATAGATAGAGGACAATCCAAAACAACAATGGTAGCTAGGAAATGGATCCCAAAGGAGTACTTGGTGAACCCTATTGCAAAGAATCTATATTGGATTCCCAAGTCAATCCTTAAAGGTTAGAAAAACCTAGGAAAGTCAGTCATATTTGGACTTAGTTTATATCATGTTATTTGGTTGACTTATGATGATGTGGGTGATAGTGTTTGACTTATGATATTGGGTGATAATGTTTGAATCATGATTTGTGATACTTGTTTTGGTATCATATACATGCTTTATGATCATGATGATTGATAATACTTAACCTTGGTAGAAATTGCATGAAGTTTATGGTTAAGTATAATTACCTTTAGTTACATCTCACAATTCACCATAAGGCTAACTTGATTGAAAACATAGCATGAGTGAAATGTTAGGTTGATACAAATGATTCACTAATGCTTAGGCATTTAGATAAGTCATTAAGTGTATCATGACATAGCAATCATAGACCAACCATGGGGAAAGCTTATGTTTAATTCATGGACATATTGCTCAAAGATCATGGTTGGATATTTTAAATGTTTTAAAGCCATTTCATGTTTTAAAATATGTGAGTTCATGTTTTAAAATGTTTCAAGGCAAAACTAGGCTTTCAAGTTGATAAAAATTTGAGTCATTTTCAAACTTTTGATATTTTGCCTTACTTTCGAAAATTGATTAAATATTCATGAAAAATTATTTTTCATTGATAAAGGGACTCATTATAAATGTGTTCCCCAAATTTCATTATTTTTTGAATTTTTTAAATTTTTTGAAATTTTTAATGCATTTCTGAAATTGAATTCAGAAATATGAAATCTGAGTTTTCGGATGTCAATCGACTACTAGTATGAACCAGTCGACTGATGTACTGTGCACGAGCATAGTAACCTGTTTTAAGTAAGTTTAATCCTGATTTTGGTATTTGTCTTCCTTTAGACTTTAATGTCATGTTGTATAACATTTGTATGATATTTTTGATGGTGTCAAAGGGGGAGAAATGTTAGTGTTTAAGTGAATCATGCTAGGGAGAGAATTAGCATGTGTTAAGGGGAAGTTGCATGTATTAAGGGGGAGTGTTTTGATACTCATGTCATGTTTACATGCTTTCCTTGCCTCAATGTTTTGTTAATATTTTCCCTAACTTAAACATGTTACCACACATCAAAAAGGGGGAGATTGTTAGGGCAATCAACCAAAGTATGGTTTGGTTTTGATGTGTGTGACAAAGGGTTTAAGTTAGGTTGTTATGTGATTTGATATGTGTGTTTGAGTTGTGCAAGACTTAAGTGAATCACACATGTGTTTGTTGGTGCAGGCACTAGATAATCGAACCTATGTTTTAATTATGACAAAGACTCAAAGTTAAGGTCTTGTTGTTATCTAAATGAGTTGAACTAAGTGTGCACAAAATATTTTGTTGATGCAGTAAGCATCACTCCTTAGTTTTGATATATGAACCACAGTTAAGAGTTAGGATTCATGTGTGATCTAATATAAGTGTTAAGTGTGCAGGCTTAACAGGAAGTCCTAGTAGATCGAGTTGACTGGATACTAGGCATGAATCTTGACAAATCAGGAGGACCGGACACCAGACATGAAGTCCAAATGAGTCACGTGGATCGAACATTTGGCATGAAGACCGGTTGGGTCAAAAGACCAGACAATCGGCAAAAAGTCCAGCTAGGTCAGGCAGACCGGACAGCTGGTGGAAGCCCTGGTGGGTCAGATCGGATGTCAAGAATGGTAAGTCCGACAGGTAGTCGACAGGTAAGCCTCGAGTGAAGAGGTGAGGTCGAGTCCTCTGTAGGGGGACAAAGCTAGGCATCGATCCGACGAAAAGTCTGCGTGGGACTTAGTAGTCGAGATCGAGCAGTATTACTACTGCTATCATAATTCATGTTATATATTTTGTGCTAATCCTGTTTTGCAGGGATTAGTCAAGTGAACGGATTCTAGTCGATTGAATACCTATTTGGCAGGATCAGCTGTTGATCGATCGGAGATCGTGCGACGCAAATGGAAAGGGTTTGAGTTGACTGGAGAGTTTGAGTCGACTGAAGAGGGAAATTTCCCGATGCGGAGCCGAGTGATGTGGAGTCGACTGAAGAGGATTCAGTCGACTGGAAGACCACGAATTCCATATCGACGGGCTGATGTGGAGTCGACTGGAAATAATTTATAAAAGTTATGCTCAATCAGATCCCAGTATGAATCATAATCTATGTCGAAGTGCTGTCAAACTTTCCTCACAACCACAAGAGCTTCAATCATTCAGAAGGACTCTTTTCCAACACCACGTGCTGCATTATATACTACATTTTGTGTCAGTATAAAGTAGTCGTTAATTCTTTTTATTTCGCTTGTAAATTTAATTTCTAGAGAGAGTAGGTTATTACTCTTCTCTCATATTTGTAAAAAGCGAACTCCCTCCGAATTCGAGAGTTCTCGAATCGGAGGGTATTATAGAGATTGACCATCGAGGTAGCTCGTGGTAGAGCTACGGGCCTTGGAGTATCAACCCAATTTGGGTTGTGAACAAAGTAAATTAACTGTGTCTTTAATTGCATTTCATTTTCGCTGCGTACTCATATTAAAATTTATAAAAATTTATTAAACACCAAGATTCACCCCCTATCTCGGTTTACTCGATCCTACAATTGATATCAGAGCAAGGGGCGCTCCGAGTTGGTGAAACCACCATCGAGAACTTTAGATTAGTTTACAATATTTTTTATTGCATTAGATAATTTTTTATAGCATTATATATTTTTTTATTGCTCTAAAATAATTTTTATTGCTTTAAAATAATTTTTATTGCACTAGAATAATTTTTATTGCTTTAGATAATATTTTTATTTCATTAGAATAATTTTTATTGCTCTAGAATAATTTTTATTGCTTTAAAATAATTTTTATTGCTCTAGAATAATTTTTATTGCTTTAGATAATTTTTTTATTTCATTAGAATAATTTTTATTGCATTAGAATAATTTTTATGGTTTTAAAATTGAAGGGAATTGCTTCCCACTTCGGTCGCTTGTGCATGGTGATCCTATCTACATCCCTAGATTAAAAAAAAATAATCCTTGATGAAGACGGATTACCCAAGCAACCGATCCATCATCGTGCTATTCAATTGGAGTGGTCACTTGAACAAACTTGTTGTTCAAGCAACCTAACTCTTTTCTTCGACTAGTCACGGAATAGATGATGTACGGATTGTCGGTTTTTGTGTTTATCTTCGGGGTCCAAGTAAATTAACCACATGCATTGTACAAAAGAACTAAATCAAAATAAACAAGATTATACCTATTATATACCTCTTGATCTTCTATTGTATGACCTATCCTCCTCTTGAACATGGTGTGGGCAATGATCCTCCAAGAGTTGAAACCTCCTAGATCGCGTTCTTCCCTTCCTTGCTCGCTCCGAACAAAGGGAAGAATATCAAACACCTCTTCTCCTATCTAGAGCCGACCACCAAGCTACCAACCTTGGTTGTTGCCGTCAGCCAAGGAGAGGAAGAAGGGATATGGGTGCCGACCAAGAGCTCCAAGGGAAGAAACCCTAACACTTGTTGCCACCGGCCAAGACTTGAAGAGGGTGAAGGGCTCCGGCCAAGTGAGAAAGAAGAAGAGGGCACCGGCTAAACCTTAGGAAGAGAGGAAAAACAAAACCTTAACTCTTCCACTTGTTGCCACCCAAAGCTTCTCCAAACCCTAGCTGCCCAAGCCTTAGAAGCAAACCCTAGAATTCCAATTCTATGTTCCTACCCAAGCCAAGCCTCCTATATTTATAGATTTCGCCCAAGCCTCCTTTTAATCATGTCCGTTGGATATAGGTTTCATGAGGGTTTTAATAGGCTACAATAGGTACCATGAGGAGGAGTTGGATCTTGGCCACCCAATGGATCCGACCCACATAAAATCTGATCCATTAATGATAATCCATTCCACTAAAGGATTATCATTGAACTACCTCACCAACCCCCATAAATAAATATGGGCTCCATATATTAATTGTAAAAATATCTCCCCGTGTTTAAGATATCGAATGTCTGTTAATTAATTAATTTACTGACAATTAATTAATCAACATCTAACTCCATGAGCAGTACCACTCAACCTTATCATCATGCCGGACCAACTCCACCTGCAGGGTTTACATGATGATCCTTATGAGCTCTTCAAGGGGACATCATCATCCTAATACATAGGACACGATTTCCTCCTATAATCAGTGGAACACCATGTAAATAATATCATTTTCTAACTTACCGAGCCTATCGATTTAATCCATAAATCTGGCCCATTGGTAAATCAAAGAAATAAATACTAAGTACATGTGCCCATTATTATATCGGGATTAAGAGCATATACACCATAATATCCAAGGTCTGATTCAATTATGTAGTCAGTAATAAATTGAATCACCTCTAAGTCGATCCTGCTCAATACACACAAAGTGCAATAGTGTAATTCTATGGTCAAGACAAACTCATACCAAATTACACTACAACCATATCAATGGTTTGTCCAAAACCATCTCAGTTGTGAGCCTTTACTTATACTCTACAAGGAACTGATAACATGATCTTCTGTGTGACACCACACACCATGTTATCAATAATGTACAGTATTAGACAATATACATAACTATAAATATGCAAACAATGATCATGTGATTTTTATTTCAAAAATAAAGATGTTCATACAAAGGATAGGCTTTTCAGTATACATCCCAACAATCTCCCACTTATACTAAAAGACTATGCTGTCCTCATACTGCTATACATCTGATTCTCATTCCCTCCACATGTCTATCAAAAGCTCTCGCTGGAAGGACCTTAGTGAAAGGATCTGCCAGGTTATCCTCTGATCCAATCTTGGCAACAATAACTTCTCCTCACTTTACGATCTCTCGTATCAGGTGGTACTTGCGATCTATGTGTTTACTTGCCTTATGGGCTTTTGGTTCCTTCGAGTTTGCAACTGCACCACTATTATCACAATAAATTGTGATAGTTCTGGGCAAACTAGGAATCACATCCAAGTCCATCAAGAAGTTCCTAAGCCATACAGCTTCTTTGGCTGCCTCAAAGGCTCCCACATAGTCAGCTTCCTTGGTAAAGTTTGCCACGCATTTCTGCTTGACACTCCTCCATACAATGGCTCCACCTCCCAAAGTAAACACAAAACCCGAGGTAGACTTACTGTTATCCCTATCTGATTGGAACTCGAAATCTATGTAACCCACAGGAAGTAATTGATCTGCCTGGTATACCAGCATATAATCCCTAGTCCTTCTCATGTACTTTAATATATGCTTTATTGTAGTCCAATGTCCCTGTCCTGGATTACTCTAATATCTTCTAATCATGCCCATGGCAAAGTAGATATCTGGCCTCGTACATAAAATAGCATACATGAGGCTTCCTACTGCCGAAGCATAAGGAACCACCTTCATCTCCTCTATCTCCTTTGATGTTCTAGGACACATCTCTTTAGATAAAGGTACTCCATGCCTAAAAGGTAGAAAACTTTTCTTAGAGTTCTGCATGCTAAAATGAGCCAAAATAGTGTCTATGTATGAAGCTTGAGATAATCACAACATCCTTTTCCTGCGATCCCTTATAACCTTGATCCCAAGGATGTGTCCCACTTCTCCCAAGTCCTTCATATCAAACTGTTTGGACAACCATACCCTTACGTCTGATGACACTTTGACATTGTTGCCAATTAACATAATGTCATTTACGTATAGTATAAGAAATACCACTACGTTTCCGTCACATCTCTTGTATACACAAGACTCATCCGGACTTTGAATAAATCCAAAAGACTAGATTACCTCATTAAAGCGGATGTCCCAAGATCTCAAAGCTTGCTTCAATCCATAAATGGACCGATTAAGCTTTCACACAAGATGCTCTTTGCCCTTCGCAATGAATCCCTCTGGTTGCTCCATATAGATATTTTCCTCAAGACTTCCATTAAGGAAAGCTATCTTGACATCCATCTGTCACACCTCATAATCCATATGAGCAGTAATAGACAAGAGAATCCGGATAGACTTAAGCATGGCTACCGGTGAAAAGGTCTCCTCATAATCGATGCCCTCTTTCTGAGTATACCCTTTCACAATAAGCCTCGCTTTGAAGGTCTCAACCTTCCCGTCTATTCCTCTCTTTCTTTTGTAGATCCACTTGCATCCAATGGTTTTTACACCATTGGGTGGTTTTACTAGCTCCCAGACCTGATTTGAATCCATAGATTCTATCTCAGAATTCATTGCACTTTGCCAAGATACCGCATCTTTATCTTGGATTGCCTCGTCATATGTCCAGGGATCAGGTTCATGTTCACCAAGGACCTAATCAGAAGATTCTCCCAAGAACATAAATCTATCAGAATGTCTAACAACCCTCCCACTCCGATGAGGTATCACCTGTGTATCCTTTGTGACACGCGGTGCAGTCACTTGTGATATATCTTCTTGTACCGATGGTACTGAAGTAGTGACTTCCCCTCTCAATTCCTCCAGAACAATCTTACTCATGGGCTTGTGGTTCATCACATAGTCTTTCTCTAAAAATCTGGCATTCGTGCTAACGATCACCCTCTGATCTCTAGGACTATAGAACAAACCACCTTTCATTCCTCTAAGATAGCCTACGAACAAGCACACTTCTGTACGAGGTTCCAACTTACCAGCATCTGCCTTCAGCACATGTGCTAGACTCCTCCAAATCCAAATATGTCTCAGACTAGGCTTTCGCCCAGTCCACAATTCTGTGGGAGTAGAAGGCACTGATTTAGATGGTACCAAGTTCAGAATATACACTGTCGTATCCAGAGCATACCCCCAGAACGAATCTGGTAACTTAGAATAACTCATCATCGATCTAACCATCTCCATAAGAGTCCTATTCCTTCGCTCCGCTACACCATTCTGTTGGGGTGTGCCAGGTGCAGACAATTGGGATTGAATCTCAGCCTATGACAAGTAATTCCTAAACTCTCCCAAGAGGTACTCACCACCATGATCAGATCGTAGTGTCTTGATACTTTTACCTTGACGTTTCTCCACATCAGCCTTAAATTCTTTGAACCTGTCAAAACATTCAGACTTGTAGTGCATCAAGTAAATGTATCCATATCTTGAATAATCATCTATAAAAGAGATGAAATATTCAAAACCACCTCTAGTCTGGATAGACATAGGACCACACAAATCAGAATGAACCAATTCGAACACATCTTTGACTCTACACCCCTTCGCCTTAAAAGACCTCTTGGTCATTTTACCTTCCAAGCAAGATTCGCAGGTTGGAAAATCTTCCACCACTAATGAACCCAAAGGTCCATCAGCTATCAACCTTTGAATTCTACTTAGGTTAATATGACCTAACCTTATATGCCAAAGATATGTTTGGTTCATTTTCGAATGTTCTTTTCTCTTATTAGATTTAGAAGATGAGTTATTTATTTCTATTTGCATCGTAGGAGCTTTTGGTTCAAGTGTATATAAATTGCCTACTAATGTACCAGAACAGATAATCTCCCTATTCCTTTTTATAACAACTCTGTCATTAAAAGAAATAGAATATCCATCCAAAAATAATTTAGAAACTGAAATCAAATTCTTTCTAAATAAAGGTACATAAAGGCAATTTCTCAGAAGTAAAGTTTTATTCCTATCAAAAGATAAATAAACATCTCCCACTGCAATAGCAGCCACCTTCGTAGCATCGCCCAAGTAAACGGTAATCTCCCTTTCATCTAGTCGTCTGGTTTGCTGGAACCCCTGCAAAGTATTGCAGACATGATCAGTGGTTCTCGTATCTACACACCACGTACCGATAGATAACACCACTAAACATGTTTCAATGACTAAACCAAAAGATATACCTTTGTTCTGCTTCCGGTTGGGGCAATCAGCCTTCCAATATCCAGTCTGCTTACAAGTGAAGCACTTGCCTTTCGGCTTCTTCACTCCTCCCTAAGATCCTCTCACCACCTTTGCTCCACCTTGTTTCTTCTTCTTCTTGCCTTTCGGCTTAGAAGTCGAAACCTTCTGAGCAACCATGCATGGCATGAGCCTGAGCATTCTGATGAAAATGCCCCTCTGCTGCCTGGAGTTCTGTCAGAAGCTCCGTCAACGAATACAACCTCTTATTCATGTTGTAGTTCAGACGAAACTGCTCAAAACTCCTAGGTAGAGATTGGAGAATGATATCGACCTGGGTTTCCCCATCGATCTCAGCTCCAGGGACTTCCAGCTCATTCAAATGAGCCATCATCTTGAGAACATGATCCCTCACGGGTGTTCCCTCAACCATGGTGGTCGTCATCAAGTTCCTCATGGCTTCCTGCCTAGCAGCCTGATTCTGGTGTCTGAAAAGTTCCTTGAGATTGAGTATCATGTCATAAGCAGTAGGCATGGCTTGATGCTGATGTTGCAATACATTTGACATAGAAGCCAAAATGTAACACCGCGCCATCTCATCAGCCTTTATCCACTTCTTATAACTCTCTTTCTCCTTTTCCCCAGAATCATCCGTAGGCTTAGGAGGACACTCTTCGAGAAGTACATACTTGTACTCCTTAGCAGTCAAGACTATATCTAGATTCCTTTTCCAATCAAAATAATTGGGTCCAGTAAGTTTATTTTCCTTTAGTATCATAGCAAGTGGGTTGAAAGTCATTTTTGAAAAACCTAAGAATCACATAGATCAAAATATTAGATTTCAAAAATTTATTGATTCCTCAACCAATAAAATTTTAAAATCAACCAACACCTCAAAACACCGAGAATATCATATGTCACGATAGTGTGGACGTATACGAATTCTACATTTGTAAGAGGAGGTTTTACCCATTAATTTTATTATCCTGTCAACCTTACTTTTTGACAAATAAAATTAATAGTTGGTTCCTCTTCGGCCCTACAAATAAAAGCAGTGACTCTGATGGGGAGGATACTCTTATTTGCATCTAAGTGTTCACCATTACTTGATACCAAGGCAATTATCTCGGATTATGTGTCTTCCGATGGGGAAGTACACACGCTTCTAAATAATTTCCTATAATCATATTTGACCCTGTGATCCGCAAAATAAACTCATCCAATGGGGAGGAAGGCACTTAGAGCCGACGCGCAAGTTTGTTTGCATCACATGTCAAATTGTAATGGAGGCCAAGGAAATTTAAAAAAAATCCCTCTCCCACTTAGTAATTTAAAATGAGGAATTTTCCAAGCACACAACATGCATATCAAACAAGAAGCAATAAACATGAAAAAAAAAATTTCCAACTATTAAGGCTTTTGTTTTCCAATATGTCTCCCATCGTGTCACCATCTAGTCCGCTCCTCCATACACCATGTGCAAGCCATCCGGAGATCCAAGCCCAGAATAATTATTTTAATTTACATTCATTGATCCTATACTCCACAAAGGAGTGTACATAAAGTCTAGATCGAAAGTAAACTAAAATAAAAGAGTGGCTAAACAATGTCGTACTTAATTACAAAAACTAAATACTAGCCTCGTCAACCCCGAGGATTCAAATAATATTACAATTACACACATCCAATAACATACATACACATATGGCCATAATAGTTGGATCTTATGCCTGCAACCAAAAAGTTAGCCTACACACATCCTACTATCATCCGACATATATAATATATGATAAGTGCATAAAAGTAACCGAATCCTAAATACACAAAATCGAAAATAGTGGCTCTGATACCATTTGAAGGGAATTGCTTCCCACTTCGGTCGCTTGTGCATGGCGATCCTATCTACGTCCCCAGATTAAAAAAAAAATAATCCTTGATGAAGACGGATTACCCAAGCAACCGATCCATCATCGTGCTATTCGATTGGAGTGGTCACTTGAATAAACTTGTTGTTCAAGCAACCTAACTCTTTTCCTCGACTAGCCACGGAATAGATGATGTATAGATCGTTGGTTTTTGTGTTTATCTTCGGGATCCAAGTAAATTAACCACATGCATTATACAAAAGAACTAAATCAAAACAAATAAGATTATACCTCTTGTATACCTCTTGATTTTCTATTGTATGACCTATCCTCCTCTTGGACGTTGTGTGGGCAACGATCCTCCAAGAGTTGAAACCTCCTAGATCATGTTCTTCCCTTCCTTGCTTGCTCCGAACAAAGGGAAGAATATCAAACACTTCTTCTCCTATCTAGAGCCAATCACCAAGCCACCAACCTTGGTTGTTGTCGCTGGCCAAGGAGAGGAAGAAGGGATATGGGTGTCGGCCAAGAGCTCCAAGGGAAGAAACCCTAACACTTGTTGCCGCCGGCCAAGACTTGAAAAGGGTGAAGGGCTCCGACCAAGTGAGAAAGAAGAAGAGGGGCGCCAGCTAAACCTTAGGAAGAGAGGAAAAACAAAACCTTAACTCTTCCACTTGTTGCCGCCCAAAGTTTCTCCAAACCCTAGCCGCCCAAGCCTTAGAAGAAAACCCTAGAATTCTAATTCTATGTTCCCACCCAAGCCAAGCCTCCTATATTTATAGATTTCACCCAAGCCTCCTTTTAATCTTGTTCGTTGGATCTAGGTTTCATGAGAGTTTTAATAGGCTACAATAGGGACCATGAGGAGGAGTTGAATCTTGGCCACCCAATGGATCCGATCCACATAAAATCTGATCCATTAATGATAATCCATTCCACTAGAGGATTATCATTGATCTACCTCACCAACCCCCATAAATAAATATGGTCTCCATATATTAATTGTAAAAATGTCTCCCCATATTTAAGATATCGAATGTCCGTTAATTAATTAATTTACTGACAATTAATTAATCAACATCTAACTCCATGAGTAGTACCACTCAACCTTATCATCATGTCGGACCAACTCCACCTGCAGGGTTTACATGATGATCCTTATGAGCTCCTCAAGGGGACATCATCATCCTAATACATAGGACACGGTTTCCTTCTATAATCAGTGACACACCATGTAAATAATATCATTTCCCAACTTACCGAGCCTATCAATTTAATCCATAAATCTCGCTCATTGGTAAATCAAAGAAATAAATACTAAGTACATGTGCCCATTATTATATCGGGATTAAGAGCATGTACACTATAATATCCGAGGTCCAACTCAATTATGTAGTCAACAATAAATTGAATCACCTCCAAGTCTGTCCTGCTCAATACACACAAAGTGCACTAGTGTAATTCTATGGTCAAGACAAACCAATATCAAATTATACTACAACCATATCAATGGTTTGTCTAAAACCATCTCAGTTGGGAGCCTCTACTTATACTCTACAAGGAACTGATAACATGATCTTCTGTGTGACACCACACACCATGTTATCTACAATGTACAATATTAGATAATATGCATAACTATAAATATGCAAACAATGATCATGTGATTCTTATTTCAAAAATAAAGATGTTCATACAAAGGATAAATATTTCAGTATACATCCCAACAAAAATAATTTTTTACATTTTAAAATTCACTAAAATAATTTTCTATATATTAAATAATTAATATTCTATATTTTAAAATTCACTAAAATAATTTTCTGCATATTAAATTAATATTCTACATTTTAAAATTCACTAAAATATTTTTTGCATATTAAATTAATATTTTGCATTTTAAAATTCACTAAAATAATTTTCTATATATTAAATTAATATTTTGCATTTTAAAATTCACTAAAATAATTTTTTGCATATTAAATTAATATTCTACATTTTAAAATTCACTAAAATAATTTTCTTCATATTAAATTAATATTCTGAATTTTAAAATTCACTAAAATAATTTTTTTGCATATTAAATTAATATTCTGTATTTTAAAATTCACTAAAATAATTTTTTTTCATTTTAAAATTCACTAAAATAATTTTCTTCATACTAGATTTATTTCAGTTAAGTTAATTTTTGTCCATAGAAAAATATTTCATTAATGATGTCACACTTAGAGGGATACAACACCGTTCGCCCATCTCTCTTTAACGGAGAGGACTTTTCCTACTGGAAAAGGCAAATGGAGTGTTATCTGAAGACCAACCTAGAGGTCTGGTTTTCAATTAGGAAAGGGTTCACAACTCCGGTAGACGACTCGGGGGAGTTGTTAGAACTAGAGAAATGGACTTTGGATATTAGGAAGAGAGCTCAAGTCGATTACAATACACTTAACACCTTATAATGCGGACTTACTAAAGAAGAGTTAAATAGGGTAGGTCCATTTGAAAATATTAAAGAATTATGGAAGAAATTAATTGAATTGCATTAGCGTACAAATGACACTAGGATAGCCAAATGGGACATGCTTTTAAATAAATTATTTAATTGTAAAATGAACGAAAACGAAAATGCTAGTCAACTTCATACTATGATTAAAGATATATTAAATGGATTACATTTAATAGGACACCAAATAGAGAATAAGGACTTAATTAGGTATACCCTTAAGGCATTCCCAAGAAATGCCTTATGGACATCGATTGTCGATGCCTATAAGGTTTCTAGGGATCTCTCCACAATTAGGTTAGATGAACTATTTTGTGAACTTGAACTACACGAACAAGCTAACTCAGGTCAAACCAAGAATGGTATAGCTTTGATGGCAGGTTCAACTAAAAAGGAAAGAAAAGTGAAGGTTGAGTCTGAAGACGAGTCAGAGTCGGAAACAAACGGAGAAGAGGAGATTGTAAATATAGTAAGAAAAATGTTCAACCGAAAGAAGAGGTTTACGAAGAAATACGCCAAAAAGGTGGCCGACAACAAGCTGAGACCTCAATCGGAAGTGACTTGCTACGAATACAATGGAAAAGGACATTACAAGTCAGAGTGCGCAAACTTAAAAAAGGAAGAAAAACCAAAAAAGGAAAAGAAGAAGAAGGCTCTTGAGGCTACATGCGATGAGTCATCAACGGAGGAGTCGGACACCGAAGAGACGAAGAGAAGCTTCGTCGCATTTATGGCCGAATCAAGATCCGGAGCCGAGTCAAGTTCCGAATATGAGTCCGATAGAAGCCATGGATCCGTATTCGTTTTCAAAGGTTCAAATGAGGTAACTTCTCCATTAAAAGATAAATTATATAATATCATTGCATGATTAGGTAGGAAGTTAGCTAAGTCCAAAAATCGAGTCGACTCGCTACTTAAGGAAGCCCAAGTACTTAAGGAGCAAGTCAACTCGAAAACTTCGACTTGCCAATTTAAGGATAGAGACTCAACTCTATAGGAGATCATTGGAACGCTAGAGGGGGGTGAATAGTGTCGTGCTATGCATCGATGGAATTCTTTCATGTGTTCGTCTACAAACTTCGTTAGCGCAGCGGAATGTAGATAATAATAACAATAACAAAATAGACAATCACACAAGAACACAAGAATATAACGTTGTTCGGAACCTCAAGGTTCCTACTCTACGGATCGAGCTCTAGTGATGCACACACAACCACTAATCGCAAATACTCCTTCTCGACACAAGTCGGAGGCGGAGAAATCTCTTACAAACTATTCTTACAACAATAAGAAATGAATACAAGTAATTACAATAATGAAATACAATGCAAGTAAAGAAAACTACTTTACAATTGCTCTTTGAATGCTTGATCACTTGGTTGCTTGAAATCAACTTGGAGACCCTAATTTAAAGCAGCAAATCGCCCCAAATGCCCTCAAGAACCATGGTTTTTTCCTCCTTCACGACCTTTATTTAAAGCTTCAACCTGTGCTGGAAAATATCGATCAGTCGACTGCTCGAGACCATCAGTCGACTGATGCCACTGTTGTCGTGAGACAATGGCTAGATCTACACTAGAAAAATCCAACGGATCCATCATCAGTCGACTGATTATGACCATCAGTCGACTGATCGAGCCATTACTCGACTGTCGACCGTAGCAGTCAAGTGAGACTCCATTATGTGCTATAAAACCCGAGCACCAGTCGACTGATCACAAGATCGATCGATCGCTGACAATCACCGATCGCCTCTCCTCCGCAATGATCGCTAGGCCAATTCCACCAAATCTTAGTTGACTCATGCCCGATCATGTCATATGGCACTACCAATCGGGCACACCTCAAATATGAGGTTTTAACCTCAACCATGAGGTTTAACCCAAGTATGGTGCCCCTATACTTGCTAGACCACCCTTAGCCTAGACCTAAGTCTTCTAGCCACCTCCATCAGCCTCACGCCTCTCGGATCCCTCCAAGTCATCCATGACTTGTTCATCCATCGCGCTAGCCTTCCGGTGCTTCCATCGGCTATGTCATGCTAACGGTGTCTACACCGCCAAGGCACATTGGATTTACACCACCAAGACTCCGCTTGGACTTTACGCCGCCAACCATTGGACTTATGCTGCCAAGACTCCCGCTTGGACTTTACGCCGCCAATATCAAATCCCTTGGACTTTCTCAAATGCCAAGACTCAAGCTTGGACTTTCCCTTGACAACCCATGTTGGATTTTCCATTGCCAAGATTCAAGCTTGGACTTTTCCTTGCCAACCCATGTTGGACTTTCCATTGCCAAGACCCATGCTTGGACTTTCCCAAATGCCAAGACTCAAGCTTGGACTTTTCCAAATGCCAAATGTCCCACTTGGACTTTCCATGCCAAGTACCCAAGACTTGGACTTTCCCATGACAATCACATTGTCATATATTTTTGTCGAAGATCAAAACATCTCTCGAGTCAAGCTCGAGTCCTGGTCAATCATGACCTGGGCCGATTGCACCAACAATCTCCCCCTTTTTGATGTTTGACAAAAACCAAACAAACCATTGAGTTAGAACGCCTAACTCAAAACTTTTTACCAATTATCCCAAATTGGTAATCCCAAACATTCTCCCCCTTTTTGACTAACATCAAAAAGGTCTTCTCCAAGGAGGTCAATGTCTCATGTCCCAATGAGATCTTACAATCTCCCCCTTAGTCCAAAAATACCTAGGATGCCTACCATCTTCCTAGTGATAAGTCTCATATCACTCAAGAGAGGCAATCCTATACACTCTTCCAATTTCCAAATTGGATATCTCAAAAATCCATTTTCCTCCTCATGAGGAAAATTACAATCCATCATCCCATGATGAATACCTCCCCCTAAAGGCTTACTCCCCCTTGACCATTGCACCAACAATATCCTTGGGAAGTTCCTAAGGCAATAGGAACTCTAAACCATCAAAAATAAGATTAGAAATTTAACATTGAACTTTCCAACACCTTAAATTTGATACATCCCCCTAACACCTCTCCTAATTTATATCCAATGGATTTTCACCCTTTATAATACTTCCCAAAGCATATCCTAGGGTTAGAAGTGGTTAGGGACCTTAACCGCAGCTGAACATGGGCTAAACAAACCTTGTTTTCTTGAAATCGACTCTCTCGGCTACGATCATTGCCACCCTCATCGATCAATCGCCACCAGTAGCGATCGATAACTGAAATATCGTAAATTTGATTATCAGAAATGAAATTTGAAAAATTATAAGTAATTATACGTATATCGAAAAATCATGAAAATTTATATGTATATTACTTATAGGCAATACAATGGGTGAAAAATAATAGAAAAATATTTTGCCCATAAAATATCAAAATTGATACAAAATCCAAAAGTGAAGAAAAACTTCAAAGTTTTATCTCACATTGTATCAATCTCATCAATGGTGATTGCTATCAAAAGATAGAGTTCACCAAGGTTTTTCAAAAGGATTTTAAAATGTTTTCAAAACCTTATTTTGGATCATATTCCTTGGGCTCAATATACATGACTTGTACACAAGCTTTCCCAATGATCCACCAATGAAATAAGATGAATTTTAGTTCATCTAGATGCAAAAACTATGCACCTTGAACTTAACTCATATCCCAGCATCTCACATGTATCTAAGGTGTATAAATACATATACATGTCAATGTAATGTGAGATGTGGGTTTTGTTCTCCCTAATCTAGGGTTTCATGTATTTTTCTAAGGTAACCCTACTTGATTCCCTTATAAATGGGACTCCAAGTCATGCCATTGTCCTTAAATCAATTTTAGTCAAATTAAATGCATGAAGTATGATCATGGTATAAATGATAGCATAATAAAGCATGGCCAATGATCATGATGTCATGACATAAGATTAAATCTAAAAACACATGACATTTAACCTAACCCTAAGCATGATCATGACATTTTAAATGATTAAAAATAGATATGATGTCATGACATGTTATATGACAATCAAAGCATGGCATATAAAATGTATAGGTATAATCATACCTAAATTTTAATATTAATTGTCATTTTATATAATTAAGTATATTTTTCCATAATATTACTTTTCTCTCTAGTGTATCAAAAACCCAAAATGACACACTATGACCTCTAATCCTAAATTGTGTCAATTTAATTAATTTTTCATAATTTCAAAAATGTATTGGCACATCCTAAAATCTTTTAGGGTCAAAGATCAAATCTATTTCCAAGGTATCCATAACCTTAAAAATTACCTAAAATGCCACCTTTGCCATGGTTGAGTTAACTACCCATCCAATCAAGGTTGACACACCCTAAACCCATCTAGCGTGAATCAATCACGCTCTTAGGAACCCAAAACCTATTTGAGCTCCTAGGGTTAATTAGGTATTCCTTAGGGATAACCTCCCTAGATACCTTCCTAATGACCCTCCTAGGCTTGTTAGCCTTGGTCATTGTGGTCTTACCTAGGTTGACTCTAGGGGTAACTCCCCTTGCAACCTTCTTAGTGGCTTCCCTAGGTTTCCTTGAAACCCTAGCCACTAGGCACACACCATGGTCAACTCTAGGGATGACTTCCCTATTGACCTTGGTCTTCCTAGACCTAGTTTGTGTTCCATAATCAAATGAAACACTATGATAAGCCACCTTAGGCTTAGGTTTGTGACTCAAACCTTTCTTGCCCTTGGTTGACTTTGTTTCTTAGGTCCTAGGTGTTGACTTTGAGATCTAGAGCCTTGACTTTGACCATTTGACCCTTGAAATTGATTTTGCATCTTCTTGAGGGTCTTTTCTAACTTCTCAAGCCTTGACCTCAAAGCTTGGTTTTCTAATTCTAATTACCCCATTTTTGAATTGTGATTTGGTCTTTGGGCATTGTCCTTTCTAGGCATATGCCTAGTCCATTTGGGATTAAGACCTAGATGCTCTTGTACCTTTCTAATGGTCTCCCTAGGTAAAATTTGTCTAGAATTGTTTGACCTAGGTTTGTCTTTAGATAAAATATTTTTAGGGACATTAGTCCCAAATTTCTCCTTATTATTAAAATGAATATTCTTAGCTCCTAGACAAAAATACTTGTTCCTATTAGCATGCTTTTCATAAATTGCAAGAGAATTAAAATCCCTAGCATGCTTTTTGATATTTAAATTAGAAAGAGCATTATTGAAGTATACCTTAGGGTTAGCCTTAGAGACTCCCCCCACATGTGATGCTCCCTTTTGAGTGTTCTTGCTCCCCCTAGAGCATTGACTCCTATAGTGCTCCTTTTGATGGCACTTGAAGCAAATGATGTGCTCCTTGCTCCTTTGGCTTTGGGCATCGGCATCCTTGACCATTAGCGCCAGTGGACTTTTCTTGACCTTCTTAGGGCATTTGCTCTTATAGTTTCCGGTTTCCCTACACTTAAAACATATTATATGCATTTTATTATTAACACATATGTTTGAGTTACCTAAGTCAATGGAGGCCGGAATCGGATTTTGAGCTTCTCCATCTTGACCGAATGTTGAAGCTTCTTCTTGGTGTTGCTCCGGTGATCTAATCTCCTCCTCCTCAATCCTAGAGGTAGAGGTCTCCTCCAATTCTACTTCCTCTTCTTGAGTCGATGAAGATTCTTCTTCTTCTACTTGTGCCAAGTGAGACTTCTCATGAAACTTGGCCAATTTGTCCCATAGCTCCTTGGCGTCAAGATATTCACCTAGCCTAGACAAAACATCATTAGGTATCAAATCTTCTAAGAGTTTTGTTACCTTGGCTTCGGTCTTGAATTTTTGCCATTGCTCTTGGGTCCATTTCTTCAACTTGAGGACTTGTTCCTTCTTATCTCTAGGAGGTTCAAAGCCTTCTACGAGGATGAACCAATCCTCTATGTCCATCATCAAGAATGTCTCTATTCTTTCTCTCAACGCTGGAAAATCTTCTCAGTCGTATGGTGGTTGAGTGTTGATGTCCCATCCAAGCTTGTCTTGGAGTTCCATCTTGTTCCCTCTAGCATGCTCCCTTAGTTGTTAAGCTTAGAAGAGCGGTCTCGCTCTGATACCACTTGTAGGGGATCGTTGGAACGCTAGAGGGGGGGTGAATAGCGTCGTGCTATGCGTCGATGAAATTCTTTCACGTGTTCATCTACAAACTTCGTTAGCGCAGCGGAATGTAGATAATAATAACAATAACGAAAGAGACAATCACACAAGAACACAAGAATATAACGTGGTTCGGAACCTCAAGGTTCCTACTCTACGGATCGAGCTCTAAAGAGCTCTAGTGATGCACACGCAACCACTAATCGCAAATACTCCTTCTCGACACAAGTTGGAGGTGGAGAAACCTCTTACGAACTATTCTTACAACAATAAGAAATGGATACAAACAATTACAATAATGAAATACAATGCAAGTAAAGAAAACTACTTTACAATTGCTCTTTGAATGTTTGATCGCTTGGTTGCTTGAAATCAACTTGGAGACCCTGATTTACAGCAGCAAATCACCCCAAATGCCCTCAAGAACCATGGTTTTTTCCTCCTTCATGAGCTCCATTTAAAGCTTCAACCTGTGCTGGAAAACGCCGATCAGTTGACTGCTCGGGACCATCAGTCGACTGATGCCACTGTTGTCGTGAGACAACGGCTAGATCCACACTAGAAAAATCCAACGGATCCATCATCAGTCGACTGATTATGACCATCAGTCGACTGATCGAGCCATCACTCGACTGTCAAACGCAGCAGTCAAGTGAGACTCCATTCTGTGCTCCAAAACTCGAGCACCAGTCGACTGATCACAAGATCAGTCGACTGCCCTCCTCTGTCAGTCGATTGCTAGGCCAATTTCTACAGTCAAACCCTAGTTGACTCATGCCAGTCGACTGTCATATGACACCAGTTGACTGGCACACCTCAAACATGAGGTTTTGACCTCAACCATGAGGTTTAATCCAAGTATGGTGCTCCCCATACTTGCTAGACCACCCTTAGTCTAGACCTAAGCCTTCTAGCCACCTCCATCAGCCTCACGCCTCTCGGATCCCTCCAAGTCATCCATGACTTGTTCATCCATCGCGCTAGCCTTCCGGTGCTTCCATCGACTATGTCATGCTAACGGTGTCTACACCGCCAAGGCACATTGGACTTACACTGCCAAGACTCCGCTTGGACTTTACGCTGCCAATATCAAACCCCTTGGACTTTCTCAAATGCCAAGACTCAAGCTTGGACTTTCCCTTGCTAACCCATGTTGGACTTTCCATTGCCAAGACTCAAGCTTAGACTTTTCCTTGCCAACCCATGTTGGACTTTCCATTGACAAGACCCATGCTTGGACTTTCCCAAATGCCAAGACTCAAGCATGGACTTTTCCAAATGCCAAGTGTCCTACTTGGACTTTCCAAGCCAAGTACCCAAGACTTGGACTTTCCCATGACAATCACATAGTCATATGTTTTTGTCGAACATCAAAACATCTCTCGAGTCAAGCTCGAGTCCTGGTCAATCGTGACCTGGGCCGATTGCACCAACAAACTCAAGTTGTAAAGCTTGAGGAAGAGAACTAAATTCTATAAAGGCAAGTAAAAGATCTAACTGGATCTTTGGAAAAGTTCACTTCAGGTTCCAAGTATCTCAATATGATACTTGGATCTCAGCGAGCTGTGTACAACAAATCTGGACTCGGTTATAAGGCTAAGTCCACCTATAAATCTTACATGTCATTACTTAGCTGAAATGCTAAGAATCGAGTTCAAGCATGGGTTTCTGAGACTAGCTTAGTCAACCAAGTTGGACCAAATCAATTTTGGGTTTCCAAGTGTCAAGTTCACTTAGTGAACAAAAGTCAAACTAGCTACTATTTAGGGGGAGCTAACATCTTGCTTGTTTCCTTGTTTTAGTTTAACACTTGCTTGCTTTAGTTTACCTTCCTTGTTTAGTTAAACACTTGCATGTTTTAGTTAACTTTCCTTATTTTAGTCTAACACTTGCTTGCTTTAGTTTACCTTCCTTGTTTTAGTTAAACACTTGAAGGTCTTAGTTTACTTTACTTGCTGTAGAATGGACTAGATAAGAAACAAAGTAGCTTAAACTTGAACAATCTAGTACTAAGACAAGTGAACTAATAGTTGTTAGAGATCGTTGACTGCTAGAGGGGGTGAATAGCGTGTGCTAGTACCGATGATGGAATTCGATCGTGATTGCGTCTACAATTTTCGTTAGCGCAGCGGAAACAAAGATAATAAAGCAATAACAAAAACACAAGCACACGAACACACGGATATAACGTGGTTCGGAACCGAACGGTTCCTACTCCACGGATCGAGCTCTAAAGAGCTCTAGCGATGCCAATGCAATCACTAATCACAAATACTCCTTCTCGACACAAGTCGGAGGCGGAGAAACCTTATACAAACGTTCTTACAATAATAAGAAATGAATACAAGCAAAATACAAGAGAGAAATACAATGTAAGTAAAGAAAACTACATTACAAGAGCTTTTGATTTGCTTGCTTTTGGTTGCCTTGAACTAGCCTTGAAGGACTGGAAAAGCACCAACTATTCCCCTTCAAATCGCCCAAAAAAAACCTTGTTTGGAGCCTTCCACGAACAGCTGCTTTTATCCTCCATCGGGCTGGATTTCCGCTTTGATCGCCATAAGGCCCCGATCGCCAACACCTGTAGCTGTGAGACAACGACTAACTCAATCCACATTGAAAAGTTTCAACGAGACTCTCACTACCGATCACATTGCGCCGATCGCCAGTCCGTAGTCGATCGGCTCACGGCCAGAGTATTCTGTGGTTCGAACTCAATCGGCGATCGCATCCATGATAGCAGCGATCGCCGAATAACTACTCCAATTAGCGATCGCCGAATAATTGCTCCAATGAGCAGTTGACTGCCAAGACAATTTCAGCCCTAAATGGCAATCGAGCTCTAGTCAACTCACGACAGTCGAACCGGCCATAATGTCAGTCGACTGTCAACCTCAAAGATGAGGTTTTAACCCAAGTATGGTGCCCCCATACTTGCTAGACCACCCTTAGCCTAGACCTAAGCCTTCTAGCCACCTCCATCAGACTCACGCCTCTCGGATCCCTCCAAGTCATCCATGACTTGTTCATCCATCGCGCTAGCCTTCAGGTGCTTCCATCGGCTATGTCATGCTAACGGTGTCTACACCGCCAAGGCACATTGGACTTACGCCGCCAAGACTCCGCTTGGACTTTACGCCGCCAACCATTGGACTTATGCTGCCAAGACTCCACCCTTGGACTTTACGCCGCCAATATCAAACCCCTTGGACTTCTCAAATACCAAGACTCAAGCTTGGACTTTCCCTTGCCAACCCATGTTGGACTTTCCATGCCAAGACCCATGCTTGGACTTCCCTTGTGCCAAGTACTCAAGACTTGGACTTTCCCAAATGCCAAGTGTCCCACTTGGACTTTCCATGCCAAGTACCCATGACTTGGACTTTACCTTGCCAAGACCCATGCTTGGACTTTCCCATAATCACATGGTCAACTCTAGTCAACCACTTTGTCAAACATCAAAACATCACTCGAGTCAAACTCGAGTCTGGTCAATCATGACCTGGGTCGATTGCACCAACAATCTCCCCCTTTTTTATGTTTGACAAAACAAACCTTGAGTTAGGCCCTAACTCAAATTCCCTTACAAATTTTCCAAATTGGTAATTTAACTTTCTCCCCCTTTTTGACATACATCAAAAAGGTCTTCTCTCCAAGGAGGTCAATGTCTCATGTCCCAATGAGATCTTACAATCTCCCCCTTGATCCAAAAATACCTAGGATGCCTACCATCTTCCTAGTGATAAGTCTCATATCACTCAAGAGAGGCAATCCTATACTCTCTCCCAATTTCCAAATTGGGTTTCTCAAAATCCCATCAATTTTCCCAATTGATAACATTCTCCCCTTCAAGAAGAAAAGCACATCCATCATCCCATGATGGATAACTCCCCCTAAAGGCTTGCTCCCCCTTGACCATTACACCAACAATGTCCTTGGGAAGTCCCTAAGCCAATAGGAACTCTAAACCATCAAAATTAAGGTTCAAAGTTCAAACATGAACTCTTCCACCCTTAAATTTGATACTTTGACCTAACACCTCTCCAAATCCATATCCAATGGATTTTCACCATTTATAATGCTTCCCAAAGCATATCCTAGGGTTAGGAGTGGTTAGGGACCTTTACTATGGCTGAAAATGGGCTAAACAACATTGTTTTTTCCGAAATTAGCTTGGCAAATGACTACTTACAAGAATCACCGATCACACTACATCATCGATCGCCACCAAGGGTAATAATCGATAATCAAAATTTCTGAATTTCAATTATCAGAGTTGAATTTCAAAAAATCATAAGTAATTCTACATATATCAAAAAATCACGAAATTTGATATGTATATTACTTATAGTCAATACAATGGGTGAAAAATATTTGAAAATTATTTTACCCATAAAATATTGAAATTGATACAAAATCCAAATGTGAAGAAAAACTTCAATGTTTTAGCTCACTTTGTATCAACCTCATCAATGGTGATTGCTATCAAAAGATAGAGTTCACCAAGGTTTTTTAAATTGATTTTAAAATGTTTTCAAAACCTTATTTTTGATCATATTCCTTGGGCTCTATGTACATGACTTGTACACAAGTTTTCCCAATGATCCACCACTCATATAAGATGAGTTTGAGTTCATCTAGATGCAAAAACTATGCACCTTGAACTTAACTCATATCCTAGCATCTCACATGTATCTAGGGTATATAAATACACATACATGTCAATGTGATGTGAGATGTGGGTTTTGTTCTCCCTAATCTAGGGTTTTATGCATTTTCTAAGGCAACTCTACTTTATTCCCTTATACATGGGACTTCAAGTCATGTCAATTGTCCTTAACTCAATTTTAATCAAATGCATGAATGATTATGTCATTAATGATGATATAAATAAGCATATGCTCATAATCATGATGTCATGGCATAATATGAAATCTAAAAACACATGACATTAATCCTTAATCCTAAAAACATGATCATGACATATAAATGCTAGAAATAAATATGATATCATGGCATGTTATATGGAAAATCAAAGCATGGCAAATAAAAAGTATAGGTATAATAATATCTAAATTTTAATATTAATTGCCTTTTGAGATAATTAAGTATATTTTTTCCATATTCCTATTAATCTCCCTAATGTGCCAAAAACCCAAAATGGCACACTAAGACTCTAAACCCTAAGTTGTGCCAATTTGATTGATTTATCAAACTTCATAATTAATATTGGCACATCCTAAAAACCTTTAGGATTCAAATCAAACCACATTCCCAAGGTAACCATAACCTTGAAAATGACCTAAAGTGCCACCTTTACCATGGTTAGGTTAACTACCCTTCCATTTTAAGTTGGCACACCCTAACCGATTTAGCGTGAATCTATCATGCTCTTAGGAACCCAAAACCTATTTGAGCTCCTAGGGTTAATTAGGTATTCCTTAGGGATAACCTCCCTAGATACCTTTCTAATGACCCTCCTAGGCTTGGTAGCCTTGGTCATTTGGGTCTTACCTAGGTTGACTCTAGGGGTAACTCCCCTTGCAACCTTCTTAGTGGTCATCCTAGGTTTCCTTGAAACCCTAGCCACTAGGCACACACCTTGGTCAACCTTAGGGATGACTTTCCTATTGACCTTGGTCTTCCTAGACCTAGATTTAGTTCCATAGTCAAATGGAACATTATGATAGGTTTCCTTGGGCTTAGGTTTGCCCTTGGATGAATTTAGTTTCCTAGGTCTTGATTTTTGACCATTTGACCCTAGGCTTTGACTTCTAGACCCTAAATGTTGACCTCTTGACCCTTGAAATTGATTTTGCATTTTTTCAAGGGTCTTCTCTATCTTTTCAAGCCTTGACCTCAAGACTTGATTTTCCTTTTCTAATTGCCCAATTTTTGAATTTTGATCTAATCTTTGGGCATTGTTTTTCCTAGGCATATGCCTAGTCCATTTAGGGTTGAGACCTAGATGCTCTTGTACCTTTCTAATAGTTTCCCTAGGTAGGATTTGTCTAGAATTGTTTGACCTAGGGTTATCCTTAGGTAAAATATTTCTAGGAACATTAGTCTCAAATTTCTCCTTCTTCCTAAGGTTGACTTTCTTAGCTCCTAAACAAAAGTCCCTATTCCTAGCATGCTCTTTATGATAAATTGCAAGAGAATTAACATTTCTAGCATGCTTTTTGACATTTAAACTAGAAGATGAATTACTAAAATATACCTTAGGGTTAGCCTTAGCTCCCCCTACTTGTGATGCTTCTTCTTGGGTCTTTTTGCTCCCCCTAGGGCATTGTCTTCTATAGTGCCCCTTTTGATGGCACTTGAAGCATACTACGTGCTCCTTGTTTTTGATGATTGGGGGACCAACTTCCTTTGATTTTTCTTGACTTTTAGGTGCCGGAGGAGTCTTCTTAACCTTCTTTGGGCACTTGCTCTTGTAGTGCCCATACTCCCTACACTCAAAACATATTATATGGATTTTATTTGAAATTAGAGTGTTTGAGTTACCTAGGTTAATGGAGACCGGAATTGGATTTTGGGCTTCTTCATCTTGACCAGATGTCGAAGCTTCTTTTTGGTATTGGTCTGGTGTTGAGGATGATCTCTCCTCCTCAATCCTAGAAGTGGATGCTTCTTCCACTTCTTCCACCTTTTTCGATTCAGATGTTGATTCTCTATCAACCTCCGAATCCTCAAGCTCTTTATATGATGATGTACTTGCTTGAGCTTGAGAAGGTGAGCACTCCTCCTCCTCTTCTTCTTCTTCTTCTTGGATTGATGATGAATTTTCATGAAGCTTGGCCAAATCTCTCCATAGCTCCTTGGCATCCATGCACTCACCTAGGCTACACAAGAAGTCATTAGGAATTAAATCAAAAATGAAATTGATTACCTTCTTGTTTTTCTCAAATCTTTGGAGTTGATCTTCACTCCATTTCTTCTTCTTGAGGAAGCCACCCTTTGGTCCTTTTGGATATTTAAATCCTTCCATTAATATGGACCATTCCTCAAAATCCTTCATCATCAAAAAATCTTCAATTCTTCTCTTCCAAGAATTGAAGTCTTCTCGTCCATAGAAAGCATATGGGACCGGCGTGTTGATATCCCATCCTAGTTGTTCTTGGACTTCCATCTTTACCCTCTAGCGTGCTCCCTTAGTTGTTAAACTTCAAGAGAGGCCTCACTCTGATACCACTTGTTAGAGATCGTTGACCGCTAGAGGGGGTGAATAACGCGTGCTAGTACCGATGATGGAATTCGATCATGATTGCGTCTACAATTTTTGTTAGCGCAGCGGAAATAAAGATAATAAAGCAATAACGAAAACACAAGTACACGAACACACAGATATAACGTGGTTCGGAACCGAACGGTTCCTACTCCACGGATCGAGAGCTCTAGCGATGCCAATGCAATCACTAATCACTAATCACAAATACTCCTTCTCGACACAAGTCAGAGGCGGAGAAACCTTGTACAAACGTTCTTACAACAATAAGAAATGAATACAAGCAAAATACAAGAGAGAAATACAATGTAAGTAAAGAAAACTACATTACAAGAGCTTTTGATTTGCTTGCTTTTGGTTGCCTTGAACTAGCCTTGAAGGACTGGAAAAGCACCAACTATTCCCCTTCAAATCGCCCAAAAAAAACCTTGTTTGGAGCCTTCCACGAACAACTGCTTTTATCCTCCATCGGGCTGGATTTCTACCTGGCAGTCGACTATCATAAGGCCCCAGTCGACTGCCAACACTGTAACTGTGAGATAACGGCTCAATCCACGTTGAAAAAGTTCCAATGGGACTCTCACCAGTCGACTGCCCAGTCGGCTACGGAGCATTCTGTGCTCGCAACTCAATAGCGATGATCGCCATCCATGACAAGCCGATCGCTGATCAATCGCTCCAATGAGCAGTTGACTGCCAAGACAATTTCAGCCCTAAATGACAGTCGAGCTCTAGTTAACTCATGGCAGTCGAATCGGCCATAATGCTAGTTGACTGCCAACCTCAAAGATGAGGTTTTAACCCAAATATGGTGCCCTCATACTTGCTAGACCACCCTTAGCCTAGACCTAAGCCTTCTAGCCACCTCCATCAGCCTCACACCTCTCGGATCCCTCCAAGTCATCCATGACTTGTTCATCCATTGCGCTAGCCTTCAAGTGCTTCCATAGGCTATGTTATGCTAACGGTGTCTACACCGCTAAGGTACATTGGACTTACGCCGCCAAGACTCCGCTTGGACTTTACGCCGCCAACCATTGGACTTATGCTGCCAAGACTCCACCCTTGGACTTTACGCCGCCAATATCATGTTGGTGCAACAATGCTCCAAGCATTTATATGTTTTGATGTTTGGCTAATCTTCTAAGTTAGGCAATATCTTGTGATCTAATTACGAATGTGTTTAAGTGACAGGGAAATCCAAGGATGAAGACTTGGTAAAAGGAAGTCCAAGTATGATCTTGGCAAAGGAAGTCCAAGGGATGGACTTGGCGGCATAAGACCAAGCTTGTAGTCTTGGCAGCATAAAGTCCAAAGTGAACCTTGGCAAAGGAAGTCCAAAGTAAAGTCTTGGCAGCATAAGTCCAAGTTTGTAGTCTTGGCGGCGTAAAGTCCAAGCATTTGGCAACCCAAGACATGACGAAACTGAAGGAAGCTCTTAGAAGCAAAGCGCAAAGGATGAACAAGTCGCGGACTCGGAGAGATCCTGAAGGCGCAAGGCTTAATGAGGAGCTAGAAGGTTGAGTCTAGGTCTAGGGAATAAAATCAAGTATGAATTACTCATACTTGATGAGTATCGACGATCGATACGATGTATCACCGACCGGTCGCGCTCGACCGAGTCGGTGAAACTCGACCATCACCGACTTCCTTGATCGAGTAGTCGATCGATCTGCGATCACCGACCGCCAAGGGCATCACCGACCGATCAAGAGAAATATCGCCACGCAATGCGCCTCACTGATCGCGCTTGATCACTCGGCCGATCACCCCATCATCGATCGGTGATGGAGGGATCACCGTCGATCACCTGGCCGTTGGAGATTGCGGCTACGAATCTCTGCAGATCGCATTTGGCCGTTGGCCAGCTGGCAGCTCGATCGATGGTATGCATCGACCGTCGATCGACGCCTTAACGGAAAAATAGCCCCTCTTCTATAAAAAGGGGCCATGGGGATCTTGGTGAAGCTAGTGCTCTTGCTCCTAACTATACTCTCATGCTCACCAAGCCTTCCAAGTGTTTTTAGTGATTTAAATCCTCCTCTTCTCTTGTTCTTGATCATCCATCATTGTAAAGAAGAGGAGAGCATTGTAAGAAAGGTTTCTCCACCTTGGTTCATCCAAAGGAGGTTCTAGTGAAGGTTGATTAGGGCTAATCCACCTTACGGATTGCCGTGGAGTAGGAGCGTCATCTCCGAACCACGTACATCGGGTGTTAGCTTTGTTCTTGCTTTGATTTGTGTTTATATTTTGTATTGCTTCCGCTAACATTTTTGTAGAAAAGAAGAAAGGCTAATCACCCCCCCCCCTCTAGCCATTCCAAGGGTCCTAACAAGTGGTATCAGAGCTCGGATAGCTTGGAAGATCTCACCATCAACCAAGACATCAATGGCTCTTCAAGAGGGATATAGCATCGCCAAGCCACTGCTCTTCGATGGGAGTCATTTTGCATATTGGAAAGGTAGGATGAAGTACTATCTTATGAGTAATATTGAAATTTGGCATAGTGTTGTAGATGGCTTCGAGGAACCGGTGGATGAACATGGACATCCTATTCCAAGCAAGGATTGGACAAGAGAAATAAACAAGAAATTTGAATCAAATGCAAAGGCCGTCCTCACCATCCAATGCGGCGTCACAATGGAGCAACTCAACAAGGTGGGGCCTTTTGAATCCGCCAAGGAGCTATGGGAAAAGCTCATTGAGCTAAATGAAGGTTCCAAGGAATCAAAGAGGGCCAAGAAGGACCTATTAATTGGACAACTTCAAGCCTTCCAAATGAAGATGCATGAAACCGTAAGTCAAATGCATGGAAGGTTCAAGGAAATTGTAAACGGACTCCATATCATAGGTGAGCAAGTTGACAACCGGGATTTGGTAAGGTATATTTTACAAGCATTTCCTAGAAATTCTTTATGGACTTCAATAGTTGATGCCATTAAGGTAACTAGGGATTTATCTCAAATTAAAATTGATGAATTATTTTGTGAGTTTGAATTACATGAGCAAACTAACATGTCCTATAAGGAAAAGGGTTTAGCTCTATTTGTTGAAAAGAATGACAAGAAAGAAAAGAAGAAGAAGGAAAGAAAAGAAGCATCATCATCATCCGAGTCGGAGGATGAGTCAAGTAGCGATGGGGACTCATCTAGTGAAATGGCAAATTTCGTCAAGAAGCTTTATAGAAAGTCAAGAGAGTTCAAGAATAGAGAAGCAAGGAAGGGGTCTCATTCCTCAAAAGGTAAATTTAATGGTAATTCAAGTTTTAGTAATAATGTGATTTGCCATGCTTGCAATAAGAAGGGGCATATAAAGCCGAATTGCCCAGAGCTAAAGAAGAAGGAGAAAAAGGAAAAGAAAAAGAAGGACAAGAAGGAAAAGAAGAAGAAGAAGGCCATGGTGGCTCTGTTGGTGCAGGGGCACTAGATAATCGAACCTGTGTTTTGATTATGGCAAAGACACAAAGTTAAGTTTATATTGTTATCTCACGTGCTAAATCAAGTGTGCAGAAAAGTACTAAAGCTGGAGCTGAAGGCTAGCGACACCCGGAGGAAGCCGTGGTGGTCGGGCGACACTTGAGTGAATTCGGAGGGAGCCGAAGGAATCGAGTGGAAGGCCGGAAGCGAGAGCTACTATCGAGGTAAGCTCGTGTGAGTGAGAGATTGTAAGGTCGTGTCCTCTTTACGGGGACGACCGTAGGTGACGATTCGACTAAGACTTCCTGTGGAAGGTCTAGGTCGAGATCGGACGGTTAGAAATCGTCGTATTTATCATTTTCTGAGCTAATCTCTTACTGCAGGGAAGTGGTTAGCCGGTGATCACGGACATTGGGCGATCGCCATATCGCTGGCGATGAGATGCATCGATTGAGATCATCATCACGATCGATGAGAGGCATCAGTCGACTGATGGCGACGACTCAGCTTTTGCGCTATGTCAAAACGGATAACGTTTGACGCGGCCACTTCGCGATAAAATTTGGAAAAATCCATGATCCGTTCCAAAGAAATAGGAGACAATTTCAGAGGCCAAAGTCTATAAAAGGAGGGGAGGATTCCACTCCAAATCACATCAATTATTCATCAAGTGCTCCTACAACGCCAACGCTTCAACACCGTCATAACGCCGACGCGACGACAACCTCAGATCTTCTTCTTCGTCGGCAGCAGATTCAAGTAATATTTTTGATATTATATTCTGTGTTTTTTATCTTCATAACGAGGTGAGGTAGGCTTGTTGCCTCATCCTCGTGTATTCGGTTTTTGTAATCGTTGTCTCCTACCTCCAACGAGGAGGAGACGTTTTAGTGCTTTGCCCTCCGTACGCGGTCTAGGACCGATAGGGCCTTGGAGTAGCAACCGCTGGGTTGTGAACCAAGTAAAATAAACGTGTTCATTTATTTTCCGCTGTGCTTACTTTGCGTATCGAACGAACGAAAAAGAAAAGTTTTACGGTCGCTATTCACCCCCCCCTCTAGCGACGCTTCTCGATCCAACAATTGGTATCAGAGCGGGGGCGCTAAGATTTGGTGAAACCACCAATCTAGCACGTTTTGGTTTTCTTTTCGTATTTTTCGATTCGTATATTTCTTAGGTTTTGTTTCCCGCACTACTAATCCAAGACCAAGTCTTGGTACATAGTTTTTGGTTGTGTTTTTGCTAGTACTAATCTCCTTCGGAGTACCTCACGATCAAACGAGCATAACTTTTGCTACGAGTGGACTCACGAAACGATCTACCCACCAAAACAGCCCCTCTTCTATAAAAAGGGGCCATGGGGAGCTTGATGAAGCTAGTGCTCTTGCTCCTAACTATACTCTCGTGCTCACCAAGCCTTCCAAGTGTTTTTAGTGATTTAAATCCTCCTCTTCTCTTGTTCTTGATCATCCATCATTGTAAAGAAGAGGAGAGCATTGTAAGAAAGGTTTCTCCACCTTGGTTCATCCAAAGGAGGTTCTAGTGAAGGTTGATTAGGGCTAATCCACCTTACGGATTGCCGTGGAGTAGGAGCGTCATCTCCGAACCACGTACATCGGGTGTTAGCTTTGTTCTTGCTTTGATTTGTGTTTATATTTTGTATTGCTTCCGCTAACATTTTTGTAGAAAAGAAGAAAGGCTAATCACCCCCCCCCCCTCTAGCCATTCCAAGGGTCCTAACATATCAAACCCCTTGGACTTCTCAAATACCAAGACTCAAGCTTGGACTTTCCCTTGCCAACCCATGTTGGACTTTCCATGCCAAGACCTATGCTTGGACTTCCCTTGTGCCAAGTACTCAAGACTTGGACTTTCCCAAATGCCAAGTGTCCCACTTGGACTTTCCATGCCAAGTACCCATGACTTGGACTTTTCCTTGCCAAGACCCATGCTTGGACTTTCCCATAATCACATGGTCAACCCTAGTCAACCACTTTGTCAAACATCACTCGAGTCAAACTCGAGTCTGGTCAATCGTGACCTGGGCCGATTGCACCAACAATAGTAAGTTGGGGAAACTTTTCGAAGTGCATGTCTAGGAAGTGGTCGTTGCTCCGATAATCAAGAAGGTCATGTGCCTCGCCACGACCTGGTGCACTAAGTCGAGTGGAACTGATCGAAGCTAACTCACTAAGTCTTTAACTAGTTAGACCAAGGCTTAATCTAAAGTGAATCAAGTACTTGATTCCTTTATTGACTTTGTCTAGGAAGTGGTCGTTACTTCGATAACCAAGAAGGTCATGTGCCTCACCATGACCTGGAAGTCAATACTAGAAAAACCTACTTGACTGGCTCAAACCAAGCTTGAATCTAACACAAGTTTAAACACTTTGAAATTTCTCATTAAATTTAATTAAGATAAAAGAAATTCTCATCTCACAAAACTCGTAGGAATAAGTGTATTGAAAACCTAGCTTGGGTGAGATGATATAAATCTTAATTAAGCTGAATTAAACCTAATACACTTAAACCAAATATATTTCAACAACTTACCTTAATTAAACTAAACTTAACAAATATACCTAACTAAACAAATTATCTTAACTTAATTTAATTCAACTCAACTTAATTTACTATACTTAAACTTAAACAAACTTAATTACCAAATTAGTTAATCTACAAAATTTAAATAATTAACTTAATCAAATAAGGATAATTAAATAAACCTTAAATTTTGAAGTAAATCGATTAAATGATAAAAAAAACATACTCGAACTTAGTCGACTGAATTATGTTCAATCGACTCAATAAGAGTCGACTGAATCAAAATCAGTTACCTCCGAGCATCGGGAAAACACAACTTCAGTCGACTGAAGTAAATTCAGTCGACTCAAATGACCCGCTAGATAAAAGTTAAGGCAGCGAAGTAAATGGTAATAATTATAACAGTCGACTAAAACACCTTCAGTCGACTCAAATTTAGGCGACTGGAATGTGTTCAATCGACTGAATCCAGTCTTTAAGAACAATGTCGAGGCACGCCAAAACCATTCAAAACAATCGAAATTCCACCGAAAAAAAACCCTAATTCCAATCTTCCGAAGCACTTAGGTCATCATCTCTCATTAATATCATTCAAAATGCCAAGGTAATAGTTTTTAAACTCAAATTTCAATTATTTTCAATAAATATTTAATATTCATAATTTAATTAGGGGTAAAAGAAGAGCTATTTTGGTTGAGTCATCGACCCCATGCATGAATATTAGGTTCCCTACTGAGGGACATAGGATTAGATTTGAGATAATTACATACCTTCCTTTGCCCACTAGGTACATTAGTAGATCATACTTTAGTAATGCATGCATACTAAGTATGGAGGTCATTACACACTATGGATTAGAGAAACTAGTCTATTGTAAAAATGCCATTAACATAGACATATGTGCGGAATTTTTCAATAACTTTAGCAAGATTGATGACCTCTCATACTCGACTAGGGTACAAGGTAAGGACTTTGTTTTTACCCCTGACATGTTGAGAGAGCATTTAGGCCTATTGCATTCGACATGCCCTATTGCATGTTTTCCATACACGGAGTTACCGTACGGTGACCCCTACTCTCATATTACATTAGATAGGATTCACATGCATCTTTTTGGTGAAGAAAGAACTCCGTCTGTGAGTATCTTTAGTTCTACTAGACTCTGAGTACAGGACTATGCCCTTATCGAGTTATAGTAAATTGCATTTTATCGCTTACCACTAGGGGCATCGCCATGATGCATCCTTTTTATTCATTTTTACTTTATACACTTAGTCATAGGTTAGATTTAGATATTAGCCTACAAATGTTCCATTCTATCATTTACCATTCCAGGTCAATCACTAGCAGGAAGGCACACTTGTAGGGGATCGGATGGGCCGGCTAGAGGGGGGTGAATAGCCCTCGTACGTTGGACGTCGTAAATTGCTCGTCTACAAAAGATTAGCGCAAGCGGAATATAAAAATACAAAGCAAAAGACAAACAATAAAACAAACGCTAACACGATGGTATAACATGGTTCACGGCTACGCCGCTAATCCACGGTCCCCGATTCGTCCTCGGTGAATCACTCCGTTAAACCAATCCACTAAATGGTCTCTCCTTTGCACCAAGCTAGGTGGAGGTAACCTTTACAACCAAGATCACTCTTCTTACAATAGGATTGAAGTAAGGACAAGTAAGAAGAGTTTAAAGCTTGTGGGGCACTAGGAAGATCGTTTGGAGTATGAGCATTAGCCTCTCAAAGGCTTACACCCTCTCTTTTTATAGAGAGGGCTGTTTTCTTCCCGTTGGCCGCCATCAGTCGACTGCCGCCCTTGGCAGTCGACTGCCGTCACTACAACGGCCTCCGAACACGTCGGATCCCGACCATTGTAGTCCAACGGAACTCTTGGCGATCGATGAACCTCATCGGGCCGATCGATGCCTCCGTAGTCGATCGCCTGGGCCGGCTACGAACGGCTCTGGGTCGAAACCCTATTGATCACCGATCGCCGCCAAGCCGATCGATGAGTCTTGGCAATGATCGCCCACGATGGCGCGCGCGCACAATCCAGGCCATACCATATACTCACCGAACTCACTGACAGCGATGATCGCCATGACATGGCGGCAATGACGGTGTCGAAAACCCATCCGACACTTGGCCAAATGGCCAAGTTTCACCTAAGAGCTACCCTTCCCGGGTTACAATCGCTCACTCTCATTTTCGAGTCCTCGCCGGTTCTCTTCATTCTCGCCACGCCCCTAAGATCAGCGCGACGGCTCTGCAATGCTCCTTCGCGCCTCTTGCCTCAAGTCTACTTCCTCCGGCTTCACTCCAAGCTTCTCGTCCCGGTCCCTCGGATGCTCCAAGCGCACGGCTTCCGCAAAGCTATCCTTCACCGACTCAAGGCACGAGTCATGAGATGTGAAACTCGCCACGGCTCCATGTGCGAATTACTAAGTCCTGCACGACTTCAACGCACATATCACATCAACATATCAAACTAACTTAAACCCTTTGCCACACCATCAAAACCATATTACGGCAAGAGATTGCCCTAACACTCTCCCCCTTTTTGATGTGTGGCAATCCGTTTAAGTTAGGTAAAAACATTTGATATAAATTCTAAGGTAAGAAAGCATGTAAAGATAAACATGATATAACAACATGCAACTCCCCCTTAATCCATGAAACTCTCTATGCAAATTTTCTCCCCCTATCATATATTTCTCCCCCTAAAGTAATTAACTTAAACATACTTATTTCTCCCCCTTTGACACCATCAAAAAGATTAACACTAAGTTATAAACTCATGGCATCAAGTATAATGGAGGGAAAATATCACAAGTTGATTTAAAATTGGGTACCACTTGTTGATGGCATCAAGTATATTTCTACCACTTGTTGTAGGTTTACAAACTGAATTCGGCCTTCAATGTTCTGATTTATAGCCACTCATTGCTATCGATGGCGGTCGTAGCGCACAAAGGAATCCAAATTTCTGATTTTCTGGACGAATTTCAGAAATGCATTATAAATTCCAGAAAATTTGAAAAATCATGAAATTTGGGGAACATATTTCTTTTAAGTATATCTATCAATGAAAAATAGTTTTTCATGAAAACTCATTATATTTTCTTGTTTTTGCCAAAAATCCAAAAGCTCTAAAAACCACTAGGTTTTTGATCATTCTAGTATCAAGTTAGCTACCTAGTTTTGCATCCAATTGTTTCAAAACATGAATACATGTATTTTAAAATAAGAAATTGTTTTGAAAACTTATGAAATATCCAATCATGATCTTTGGGCAATATGTCTATGAATTAAATATAAGCCTTCCCCATGATTGGTCTATTATTGCTATGTTGATACTTTAAATGACCATCTAAATGCCATAGGCATTAGTGGACATTTGTATCATCCTAATATCTCACCCATGCTAAGTTTTCAATCAAGTTAGCCTATAGTGAGTGTGAGATGCATCCTAGGGGGTATTTGTATATACTTAACCAATATATTCATGCAATTCTATCATGGTTAAGTATCAACCTAACAACCTACATGATCATAATGACATATATGATTTAATTTCACATTATGATCATGAAATACATGTTTTCATCAAATTATAATCATGCATTAGGTATTTTATGATGATAATAAACAAAGTATCACCTAAAGCATGATTCAAACCTATTTCTTATGATAACGTGCCAAATTTCAAAAACATAAATCATGATTGTAAATACACATAGGAATTACATCAATCATCATGATTTAAGCATTATTACCTATTTATGGGCACGTTATCATCACCCAACACTATCTAAAAAAAAATGTTGTCCCGTCATCCTAAGTCAACCAAAATATGATATAGATTAGGACCATGTGGTTGACTACCCTAGGGTTATCCTAACCCTTAAGGATGGATTTTGGAACCCAAAATAGATTCTTTCCTATTGGGTTCACTAAATACTCCTTGGGGATCCATTTCCTAGCAATTACCTTCTTCTTATCTTGTCCCCTAGCTATAAGGCATTTGTAGGCTTTTTCATTTTTCTTTTCCTTGTAGCCTAGGCCCTTTTTGTTGAAGCTAGCTCTTTGGCTCCCTAAGATCATGTTCAATGTGTTGGAGCCAATAGTGAATTTCTCTAGGGCTTTGGTTAAATAATCTACCTTTTCCCTTAAGGCCCTATTTTCATTCATACATGCATCACTAACATCTAATGGCACATAAAGGTCATGTGAGCATGCTTCATTTAAGCTAGAAGAAATATTATCATTTAAGCATGCATTTTCTAGTTTATTTTCTAGGTCCTTAATTTGATCTAGCATGCTTTTGTTTTTCTTCTTAGCTCTAAATAAATCTCTAGTTAAGCTAGAAACCATGGAAACTATTTTCTTAGGGGTTAGATTTGTTACCATAGTTTCCATGTCCTCTTCTTCTTCGGATGAGGAGGATGTAGAAGCTCCCCCTTCATTTGAGCTCTCCTCATTTGAGCTTGATCCTTCATTTTCGGATGAAGAGCAATCCAAGTCATCAAAGGCCATCAAGGCCAAATTGGTGACAAAGGCATTCTCCTCATCCGATGATGAGGAGGAGGATGAGGATGGATCATCCCAAGTCCTTGCCTTGAGAGCCTTAGCCTTTCCCTTCTCCTTTGTCTTCTTCTCCTCTTCCTTCTTTTTCTTGCTCCCTTTTTTCTTCTTTTCTTCTTTCTTTTCCTTTCTTCCTTGCTCTTGTTTAGAGAGGACAATTGTCCCTTATGTGCCCTTCTCCTTGGCAATTGTAGCATATGACCTTCCCCTTGGTCTTCAATTCCTAACATTAGATTTATCAAATCTAAAATTCTTAAATGCACGTCTTACCCTCCTTACCATATAGGCTTCTTCGGTGCTATCCATGGAGGAGGAGGAAGTTGCTTCACATCGGAGGAGGAGGATTTCCATCTTCTTTCCCTTGTTTGCCAACAAGGCTACTCCTTGAAGGTTGAATTCTAGGCTCCTCTAGTATTCCTTCAAGCCTAGTTTCGTGGAGTTCCATTGTTGAGAAGAACTCCTCCAAGGTGCTCACTTCTAAATTCTTTGAGATATAGAATGAGTCCACCATGGAGCTCCACTTTGAGGATCGGGGAAAGGCATCTATGGCCTTCATTACCATATCCCGGTTTGATAGCTTCTCACCTACACTTGTTAGTCCATTTAAAATTTCTTTGAATCTAGAATGCAAAGAAATTACCTTTTCTCCCTTTTCTAATTTGATGTTGGATAGTTGGGAGCGGAGGAGATCTCTCCTTGCTAGCTTTGCCTCGGATGTGCCTTCATGAAGCTCAATTAGCTTCTCCCACATCTCCCTGGCGCTTAGGCATTCTCCTATTCGGTTGATTTCTTGTTGGGGGAGCACATTGAAAAGATGATGTTTTGCCTTTGAGTTCAAGGTGCTCTCTCTTTGCTTCTTAGTCCATCGTGATTTTTCGATTGGTTTCCCTTCTTCATCCCTAGGCAAAACGAAACCGGATTCCATTGTAATCATTATATCAAAATCTTTGAAAAATACCTCCATTCGCTTCTTCCACTGCTTAATTCTCCTTCAAACTTCGGAGGATGAATGTTGGAGCCGGCCATTTTGAAAATTGCTTGTTGTGGCGGTTAGTCCTCGACAAGCTTTCCTCGGCTCTGATACCACTTGTAGGGGATCGGATGGGCCGGCTAGAGGGGGGTGAATAGCCCTCGTACGTTGGACGTCGTAAATTGCTCGTCTACAAAAGATTAGCGCAAGCGGAATATACAAATACAAAGCAAAAGACAAACAATAAAACAAACGCTAACACGATGGTATAACGTGGTTCACGGCTACGCCGCTAATCCACGGTCCCCGATTCGTCCTCGGTGAATCACTCCGTTAAACCAATCCACTAAATGGTCTCTCCTTTGCACCAAGCTAGGTGGAGGTAACCTTTACAACCAAGATCACTCTTCTTACAATAGGATTGAAGTAAGGACAAGTAAGAAGAGTTTAAAGCTTGTGGGGCACTAGGAAGATCGTTTGGAGTATGAGCATTAGCCTCTCAAAGGCTTACACCCTCTCTTTTTATAGAGAGGGCTGTTTTCTTCCCGTTGGCCGCCACCTGTCGACTGCCGCCCTTGGCAGTCGACTGCCGTCACTACAACGGCCTCCGAACACGTCGGATCCCGACCGTTGTAGTCCAACAGAACTCTTGGCAGTCGACTGATGGACCTCATCATCACGATCGATGCCTCCGTAGTCGATCGCCTGGCTACAAAACAGCTTCGGGTCGAAACCCTATTGATCACCGATCGCCGCTTTTAGATCGGCGATCGGTGTGATCTTGGCCCGATCGCCCACGATGGCGATCATCGCGCCAATCCGGCCCGATCGTATACCGACTCACTCGACTAGAGCTACCCTTCCCGGGTTACAATCACTCACTCTCATTTCTGAGTCCCTCGCCAAGTTCTCTTCGCTCTCGCCACGCCCCTCGGCAAGATCAGCGCACGGCTCTGCAATGCTCCTTCGCGTCTCTTGCCTCGAAGTCTACTTCCTCCGGCTTCACTCCAAGCTTCTCGTCCGGCGGTCCCTCGGATGCTCCAAGCGCACGGCTTCCGCAAAGCTATCCTTCACCGACTCAAGGCATGAGTCATGAGATGTGAAACTCGCCACGGCTCCATGTGCGAATTACTAAGTCCTGCACGACTTCAACGCACATATCACATCAACATATCAAACTAACTTAAACCCTTTGCCACACCATCAAAACCATATTACGGCAAGAGATTGCCCTAACAACACTTGCCTTACTGCCATGTCATTACATCTCTTTTAGCCGCATTAGGATTTGATGTTACCATAGGTAATATCAAACAGCTTACTGAGTACGACATGATAGGGTCTAGGTTGTTTGGTTTAGCAAAAGTAGGTTTAGATGATAATAATATCCTTGTATGGAAGAGAGATGGACCTCAGCCTCAACCCTAGCCTGATCCGGAGTAGGAGCATGAGCCAGATATCAACCCCGACCACCATTCTAAGTCTGAGCATCAGGAAGCCCCAGGATTTGATAGTTAATCACCATTGCTTGCGATTCCATCAGCTCCAACCGTATCAGAGAGATTATCTAGGTTGGAGGATACGATGCAACGACAGTATCTTGAGATGATGCAGATTATGCAGGAGCAGAGAGACGATCATCGACAGATGATGGATCTTCTTAGGTCTTGGGGCATGGGTCCTTCTAATCCCCCATCCGCTGATTAGGATTGTCATGATACTTAAACTTAATAAAAAATTTTAAATAAAATCTTGTGTGGTTTATGCTTGGTAGATTAGGAATATTATTTTTTTCATGCTTATCATTTTGAAGTATTTTGAAAAGTAATATTATATTATTATTATTTTTAAAATTGAAAATTAATCTAGATTAGGTCAATCTAGACTTCATGATCCTATAGAACTAAGTAGCCTTTACATCTCACAAACACCTAGGATTATCTATTTGTGTATTGAGCCATGAAGATGGGCGTGAGATGTTAGGACTGCCCCCTGGTTCAAGATGTAGATCCAGTGCATCGAAATGAACCAAAATGGGGTTTACAAAAGAAAATCGATCACTTCGGTGACTGACTCTAATTCAAAGCTTGATGATTAACTCTAAATCATTTGAGCTAGAAAAGAGTTGGACATTTGCTTTAAGGACAATTTTTAGATGTGTATTTTCAAAATTTAATTTTAATTTTAGGAATTCATGCTTGGCCTTAATCCCTATCGCTTTTTTGCATCGAAACTTTAAAAAGTTAAAAAATTTGAAAATTTGAATTATTCAAGTGGAGTTTTGAATATTTTTGAAAATGTTTAGATTTTTGAAAATTTTGAAAATTTAAAATTTTGAATTATTCAGGGGGAGTTTCTAAATATGTTTGAAAAATTTTGAAGTGTTAAAAAATTTTGAATTATTCAGGGGGAGTTTTTGAATATGATTGAAAAATTTTGAATTATTCAAGTGTAGTTTTAAAAAATTATGAAAATGTTGAATTATTCAAGGAGAGTTGTGAAAAATTTTGGAAACTTTTAAAATTGTTCAAGGGCAGTTTTGAAAATGGTGTTGATAAAATATCATAATAACTCTCCAATACATTATGTTCGTATCTTTAACTTAACCCTTATTTTGATGTATGCCAAAGGGGGAGAGAAGAGACATAAAATTATAGATTTAAAATAAGAAATTTAAAAGGATGTAAAAATTTGATAAGGATGAATGCATTTCATACATGGTTAAATTTATGCATGACAAAAGTTATAAATTCATTTCTTACACATGTCAAAATATGAAGATTGATATTTGATTCTCCAAACTTTAACTGATGTGTTATCATACATCAAAAAAGGAGAGATTGTTGATGCAGTAAACATCACTTCTTAGTTTTGATGTATGAATCACAGTTAAAAGTTAGGATTCACGTGTGATCTAATATAAGTGTTAAGTGTGCAGGCTTAACAGAAAATTCTAGTAGGTCAAGTTGACTGGATACTAGGCATGAATCTTGATAGATCAGGAGGACCGGACATCAGGCATGAAGTCCCGATGGGTCACATGGACCGGACATTTGGCATGAAGACCGGTTGGGTCAGAAGACCAAACAATCGGCAAAAAGTCCAACTGGGTCAGGCAGACCGGACAGCTAGTGGAAGCCCTGGTGGGTCAGATCAGATGTCAAGAATGATAAGTCCGGCAGGTAGTCGACAGGTAAGCCTCGAGTGAAGAGGTGAGGCCGAGTCCTCTGTAGGGGGACAAAGCTAGGCGTCAATCCGACGAAAAGTCCGCGTGGGACTTAGTAGTCAAGATCGAGCAGTATTACTACTGCTATCATAATTTATGTTATATATTTTGTGTTAATCTTGTTTTGTAGGAATCAGTTGACTAAATGGATTCCAGTCGACTGAATTCCAGTCGACTGGATACCTATTTGGCAGGATTAGCTATTGATCGATCGGAGATCGTGCGACGCAGATGGAAAGGGCTTGAGTCAACTGAAGAGTTTGAGTCAACTGAAGAGGATTTGATCGACTGGAAGACCACGAATTCCATATCGACGGGCTGATGTGGAGTCGACTGGATGGCATTCCAGTCGATTGGAAACAGTTTATAAAAGTTATGCTCCACCAAATCCCAATATGAATCATAATTTACGTCGAAGTGCTGTCAAACTTTCCTCACAACCACAAGAGCTTCAATCATTCAGAAGGACTCTTTTCCGATACCACATGATGCATCCTATACTACATTTTGTGTCAGTATAAAGTAGTCGTTAATTCTTTTTATTTCGCTTGTAAATTTAATTTCAAGAGAGGGTAGGTTGTTACTCTTCTCTCATATTTGTAAAAAGCGAACTCTTTCTGAAGTCGAGAGTTCTTGAATCGGAGGGTATTATAGAGATTGCCCATCGAGGTAGCTCGTGGTAGAGCTACGGGCCTTAGAGTAGCAACCCAGTTCAGGTTGTGAACCAAGTAAATTAACTGTGTCTTTAATTGCATTTCATTTCCGCTGCGTACTCATATTAAAATTTATAAAAATTTATTAAACACCAAGATTCACCCCCCTCTCTCGGTTTACTCAATCCTACATATTTAAGCTGAGCTGAAGGTCGGTGACACCTAGAGAATCTCGTGTTGAGAAATCACGGTGGTCGGACGACACCGAGAGAACTTTGGAGGGAGCCGAAGAACCCAGGTGGAGACCAGAAGCTAAGCGACAAGTCACAAAGGACTAGAGGTAAGCTCGAGTGTGAGTGAAGGTAAGGTCGAGTCCTCCATACGGGGACGTCCTTAGGCGGCAATTCGACTAAGACTTCCAGTGGAAGGTTTAGGTCGAGATCGGATGGTAAGTCACCATCGAATTTACCTTTACTGTTATGTTTTTGAGCTAACTTTGTGTTGTAGCTGAATGACCTAGCCATCAGTCGACTGATGGATGTTAGTAGTCGATTGATGGTTGCATCAGTCGACTGCCATTCAAACTAGCCACCTCGAGGAAAGTCAAGATAAGCTCCACTTATCTTGGGGAGATGAGGTTCTTTGACCATGAGCTGGAACTGAACGTTGGGGAGCTTCCAAGGCTATAAAAAAAGGGGGGTTTCACCTCTTTTAGGTGATCTCAATTTGCTCCTAAAGTGCTCCTACAACACCGAAGTTCTACATCAATGCTACGACATCGTAACACCGATGTGACGCCAAAGTTTCAACTCCTTATCATCAGTAGCTTAAGTTTGTTTCTTATTTTGTATTTAATTCTTATACTCGAAGATTTTATTGTAACGAGGTTAGGTAGGCTTGTTGCCTCATTCTCAAGCTTTTGGTTTTATTGTAATCGTTGTCTCCTACCTCCAACAAGGAGGAAATGTTTTAGTGCATTGCCCTCCATACACGATCTCAGATCATAAGGGCCTTGGATTAGCAGCCGATAGGCTGTGAACCAAGTAAAACCTTTTCGTGTTATTTACTTTTCCGCTGTGCAATTTACTCTTACTAGTGTTTTAATTGAACCAATGAAAAGATTTGTTGCGCGCTATTCACCCCCTCTAGCGCTCTTTTTATGATCCAACAATTGGTAGCAGAGCGGGAGCGCTTAAATTCGGTGCAACCACCGATTGGACACTTTTTTTCGTATTTATTGTTTTAAGTTTTCCCACACTACTAATCCAAGACCAAGTCTCGCTGCATTGTTTTTTGTTTGTGTATTTGCATGTAACAATCGAACTAATCGCTTCCTGAGTAGCTCACTGTAAAACGCACATAACTTTTTATACAAGTGAACTCACAAAACGTGATACCCACCAAATCGAAGCTCTCTAAGAGATCTACACTTATTATAAGGGTTTACCCTTGTAACAAGCTGTCTTCATGCCCAAAAAATGGCATTTAGTACTCTTTCGAGGACATCGAAGGTCGTAAGTTCTTAGTTTTTGTTTATCTTTTTATTTTTTTTTCATTTATTTATTTTTAATTCTTTTTATTTCCTACATTACTAATCTAAGGAGAAGTCTTGGAACTTATTTTCATGTTTTTTTTTATATTTGTGTGCAAGGTTTTAAATCAATGGCCCACATTGAGGGGTACAACACCACCCGACCTTCATTCTTTAACGGAGATGATTTCCATTATTGGAAAGGTCAGATGGAGTGTTTTCTAAAAACACAAGTTGAGACTTGGATAATCATCCAAACCGGCTTTGCTCTACCCACCAATGATCAAGGCGAGCCCTTGGACTTCGACAAGTAGACCAATGCAACCAAGAGGCAAATCGAAGTCGATACAAAGGCGACTCAAATGTTGCAATGCATTTTTTCCAAGGAAGAACTCAACCGTGTCGGCCCCTTTATTAGCGCGAATGACTTGTGGAACAAGCTCATCGAGCTTCATGAAGGAACCGACGATGCTAAGGTATGTAAAAGGGACCTATTTTTAAATAAATTATATAATCTAAAGATGCAGGATCGCGAGACTGCCACCTAACTACATGCGTGGATCCAGGACATCATCAACAGTCTCCACTCGATTGGGCAAGCCATAGAGAATCAGGACCTAATAAGGTATGCACTAAATGCCTTCCCTAGGACCACCTTGTGGGCATCCATGGTCGATGCCTACAAGGTTTCTATTGACCTTTCTAAATTAGGTTAGATGAGCTCTTTTCAGAATTCGAACTTCACGAACAGACTAATGCGGTCCGGGTCGAGAGAGATATTTCTTTGCTTCCAGGTCAAAGAAGAAAGGAGAAGAGCAAGCCACTCCTGAGCAAGAAGAAGGATCCGAACCCGAGGATGAACCCGAGTCTGAATCTAAAGAGGAGGCTGCATTAGTAAACATGGTTCGGAGAATAATCTGAAAAGAAAGGGAGCAGTCGAAGAACAAGAAGGGGCACTGCAAATCAAAAATGAAGCCAAAGCAAAAGGGATCTACGAAGGCCTTTCATGCAACTTGGGACGACGAAGAAGAAGGCGTCGACGTAGCATTCATGGCAAGACTGGTAGAGTCCGAGTCAAAGTCCAAAGTCGAATATGAATCTAACTCTGACTCTGACTCCGAGGATGACTTCGAGAAGAGACTCAAAGCCAGGTAGAAAGAGAAAATTAAGGTAAGCGGTTCGTTAATTAGCAATCTTTACCATACAATTAAAATGTTAAGTAGGAAACTAACTAAGTCCGAATCTAGGGTCGAGTCCTTGCTTGAGGAGGTCGAAACCCTCAAGCAAGAGGCCACTCTAACCTCTTCGACTAGTCAAGTTCAAGAGGAGAACTCAACTCAAGGCAAACAACTTGAGGAAGAGAATTCTCTCTTGAAAGGACAAGTCCAAGAGCTCGAGGCTAGGTTTGACAAGTTCTCGTTAGGGTCCAAGAATCTTAACCAACTTCTTGGAACTCAAAGAGCTATGTACAATAGAGTCGGACTCGGATTTAGTTCAAAGACTACGAATAGATCTTACATGTCTATCATAAATTGTAGTCATCAATGAGTCCAAGCATGGGTCCCTAAGATTTTGTTAAACTCACATATAAGGACCAATAAGTATTGGATTCCCCAGGATCAAGTCCACTTTCTGGATACACCATATAGGTTCAATGGTCCAGGGGGAGCCAGTACTAAAATAGTATACCTGCTACCTTAATGAAACTTGTACATGCTTAGTTATTTTGTTTTACTTTTTTAGAATGGCTAGATAGGACAAATAGTTAGTCAACTCTTGACAACATAGTATCAAGATACGGCGAGATGATAGTATGTTAGGAAAATAAAGTCTCGTGTATTCGAGCTAGATAAGAAGCATCTAGCTTAGTGCACTTGGCCGAGTTAAACTAGCTAAAGCTACCTCGCCGTATCCTAAACTAGTTAGACCAAGAAGTAATCTTAAGTGATTGTTGCACGTGAACGTGACCTCAAATCTCATGACAGAGATCGTCGAGGACTCGAAGTGCGCACTCGTGCTCAACGCCCACAAGTGCACAGATGTCATCAAGTAATAAAAAGATTATCGATCCCACAGGGACTGAGATTCAAGTACCGATTTGGTAAGTGGAGGTTATTGTTCGGAATTTAGATTTAAGGGTTGTGAATGCGAGGGTTGACGGCGTTCCCAACTCAATACGGTGTCACACGGAAGAAGAAAGAAACTATGTTGTGAGATTTTGGAAAGGATTCTAGGATTTCGGTTTCATTTGTGTGTCGCAGAACATGTTGTCAATTGGGTTTCGTCTAGGGTTCTAGCTATGGTTTTGTGGAAAGAACATCATACACTCCCCCGATGAGCCTTCCCATCTATCGGAAGCTACCTCTTCCATTACCAGGTCGACCCTTGGACTTAGGACAGGATAGTCAGTACGAGGATACCGAATTGATCCCTGCGATGAGTCGAAAATAGGGCGCGTTTCCTACTCTATCGCATCCTTCTACCCACGGTTACGGGAGATGAGGTCAACCCCTAGGTTCCTCCTTTATTCTCCTAAATCTTATATACAAGGGTTGTCACCCCTCGTATAGGCTAGCATAGTAGATAGAAAACCAAAACAATAACTATAGCTCTAAAACCAAACACCAATTGCAAATAGAAATTCAAGAACAGAATTCAAATATGGAATAACATATTCTACACACACAAACTACTCCCTAATCCTAGAATCAAAGAGTCTACTCCATAGATAAGAAAGGAGAAACACAAGCACGATCATGTTCGTATAAACCATAGAAATTAAGCAAGGAACAAAAATTACAATGCAATGTGACTCTTCTCTCTGGCGTTGAAGTGCATAATTTGGATCTCCGGCGACTTTCTTCCTCCCCGATGCGAGTTCTCGAACCTTTTTAGGGCGTTGGAGTGTCGTCCCGGCCATCCTGCCTCCTCCATAGGGTTTGGGTGTAGCCTCCTTTATATAGACATCAGCCTAGATCTCTCTAAAACCTGGAAAGTAACCAACTCACGTCAGAATCGTGCCGTGGCACATGACCGTGTGTTTCCACATGGCCAGGTCGTGTGTGGCACTGGGGTGGCCAATTTCGCTCCTTGGACACTGTTGTGTGTAGCCACACACCTTGGTCATGTCCCCTTCTACGTCCAGCTGCAAAATGCCCTTCTTTTGCTCCGAAAGTATGCTTTTTTTCCCCATGAAATGCTATCCTGCATACAAAAGTACAAAGAGCATATCTCCGAACCAAAAAATAAGAAATGCATGCAAAACAAAGTGAAATATGCATGAAACAAACCTAAATTGTAATGAGATGTGAGCGAAAACTACTCCTAAAACCTTATATGTTTTGCTCACATCAGTGACTCAAGTAATCGATTTCTTGAATTTGGCTTTGTCTAAGGAAGTGGTCATTATTCCGATCAAAGAAGGCCTCTATGCCTCGCCACGACCTGGAAGCTAATTTCTCGAAAAAGTTACTTGATGAGCTAAGGGTTAAATCCGAATCTAACCCAAGGTTAACTAACTTTAATCAAGTTAAAATCATCTCACAAAACATATAAGGCGAACGCATTTTGAGATACATAGAATTGGTGAGATGTTAAGGAATAATTATAATATACACAAAACATAAATTTTTTCAAAATGCTACCTATTTTCTCAACTATTGCACTTAATGAATAATTATAACTTTGATTGGCCAATACTAAGTATACAACTCTCTAGGCCAAAGTTGAGCACCCCCTAAATCTCCTACACTTCATATATTTTGATTATGGGGGAGATCAAACTAACCCTAAGGGTTATAATACACACCTTTAAAGTTTTTTTTAATAAACTTATAAGTGTTTTGAAAATCAAAATTATGTTTCAAAAAGTTATTAAACAAAATTTATCCGACTAATGCTAGATGCATGCTTATAACATGTTGATTTTAAAACCCCTATTTTTATAAACATCCCAAACCTTATTTTTGATTCATGGCAAAAATGGGAGAAGAGCGAAAGTTAAGGGGGAGTAACAAAATTTAATTTAAAAAAATTAAAATATCTCTTTCAAAATTCACCTAGGGGTAAGGGGGAGTCTTTGAAAAGGAGTTTACCAGTTACTTTACTTGTTTTATGCTTTAAATTTCACTTAACTTTGTATCGATTTGCCATAGATCAAAAAGGGGGAGATTGTTGGCGCAGGCACTAATAATCGAACCTATGTTTTGATTATGGAAAAGACTCAAAGTTAAGGTTTTGTCGTTATCTAAATGAGCTGAACTAAGTGTGCATGAAATGTTTAAGCTGAGCTGAAGGTCGATGACACTTGGAGAATCTCGTGTTAAGAAACCGCGATGGTCGGGCGACGCCGGGAGAACTTCAGAGGGAGCCAAAGAACCCAGGTGGAGACCAGAAGCTAAGCGACAAGTCACAAAGGACCAGAGGTAAGCTCGAGTGTGAGTAAAGGTGAGGTCGAGTCCTCCGTATGGGGATGCCCTTAGGCGGCGATCCAACTAAGACTTCCAGTGGAAGGTCTAGGTCGAGATCGGATGGTAAGTCACCATCGAATTTACCTTTACTGTTATGTTTTCGAGCTAACTTTATATTGCAGTTGAATGACCTAACCATCAGTCGACTGATGGATGTTAGCAGTCGACTGATGGTGGCATCAGTCGAATGATGAATGTCATCAGTCGACTGCCATTCAAACTGCCCACCTCGAGGAAAGTCAAGATAAGCTCCACTTATCTTGGGGAGATGAGGTTCTTTGACCATGAGCTAGAATTGAACATTGAAGATCTTCTAAGGCTATAAAATAAGGGTGGTTTCACCTCTTTTAGGTGATCTCCTACGACGCTGAAGTTTTACATCAACACCGAAGTTCTACATCAATGCTACGACACCGTAACGCTGATGTGATGCCAATGTTTCAACTCCTTATCGTCGATAGCTTAAGTTTGTTTCTTATTTTGTATTTAATTCTTGTACTCGGAGCTTTTATCGTAATGAGGTGAGGTAGGCTTGTTGCCTCATCCTTGAGCTTTTGGTTTTATTGTAATCGTTGTCTCCTACCTCCAACGAGAAGGAAACGTTTTAGTGCATTGCTTTCCATACACGATCTCGAATCGTAAGGTACTTGGATTAGCAGCTGGTAGGCTATGAACCAAGTAAAACCTTTTCGTGTGCTTTACTTTTCCACTGTACAATTTACTCTTACTAGTGTTTTAATCGAACCAATGAAAAGATTTATCGTGCGCTATTCACCCCCCTCTAGCGCTCTTTTTATGATCCAACAGTGTTGACTTGATGAAGCATTGGTGAGTTCACCATGTCATGGCTCGGGTCCTTGAGTCAGTGAAGGATGTAATTGCGGAAGTTGTGCACTTGGTGCATCCGAGGGACCGTCGGATGAGAAGAAAATGAAGTGAAGCCAAAGGAAGCATACTTCGTGGCGAGATGCGAAGGATGGCACTGGAGAAGCCGAGGGCTTAGTCCATCCGAGGGACATAGGTCGAAGAGAGCTTCGAGGTGAGGGACTTCTGTTGGATCGAAGCGGATCGCTAGAGGGGGGGTGAATAGCGATAAAAACTTTTCTTTTAAAACGTTCGATGGACAATTAAACGCAGCGGAAATGTAAATAAGACCTAAATGAGACAAATAGTTTTTTTACTTGGTTCATAGCCTTCGGCTACTACTCCAAGGCCCTAACGGTCCTAGACCATGTACGGAGGGCAATTCACTAAAACACTCCTCCTCGTTGGAGGTAGGAGTTTTACGATTACAAAAGCCTTCGAAGCAAAAAGATAGAGAGACAAACCCTCTCTTCTATTAAAGTAAAATGCAACGAAAAACCTCGATTGAAAAGAATTGCAATATTGAAAGCAATAACAAATTAAGATTATACCAACAACTAAACAAAAGAAACTTCAAACTAGGGTTGTTGGCAGCACTTCGTTGTTGTAGAGTCGTCGGAGAGTTGCAGCGTAACGGAGGCTTTTTAGCACTTAGAATTGTTGATGAAACCCTAGGTTTGGCCCTCCTTTTATAGCCTTTGAGCCCCTTTTCGAGAGGAACCCTAGCCAATCAAATTTGAGCACAACTCTTCTTGAAACTTGGTGATAAACCTTGACTCCTCGAGGCTGATCCTTTGACCAGAATGATCGATGGCCATCACCAATCGATCACGGCAAGATCGCTTGAGTGCTAGCCGTAGTCACTCGACTGATGGACGGCAGTCGAGTCCTTCAGGTTGGCAGTCGACTGATGCTGGCTGCAAGGTAATGTTAGCTTAAAGAAAACATTATTTCGACCGTCCGATCTCGACCTAGACCACCTATGAGATGTCTTGGGTCGGATCTACGCTTAAGTCTTTCCCCGTAACGAGGATACGACCTTACTTACACTCGCACACACGAGCTTACCTCGATACTTACGTGTTGCTTTTGCTTCCGGCCTTCCACTCAATTCCTTCGGCTCCCTCCGAAGTCACTTGAGTGTCGCCCGACCACCGCGGCTTCCTCCGGGTGTCGCTAGCCTTCAGCTCCAGCTATAGCAATTTTCTGCACACTCGATTCAGCTCGTGAGATAACAACATGAGCTTAACTTTGTATCGTTTGCTATAATCAAAACTCAGGTTCGACTTAGGTGCCTACTGCACCAACAATCTCCCCCTTTTTGATTTATGGCAAACCCACATACAAAGTTAAGTGCATTAAGAAAAGATATGCATGAATGAGCAGGAGTGTTAAGAGCATGAATGAACAGGAGTATAAAAACTCTTTTTCAAGTGCTCCCCCTTGAGGAATCCTCCCCCTTGACCGAGGGTGAGTACTTGAGAAAGAGTTTTAACTCTCCCCCTTGACGTTTGCTACTAAAAAAAGAATTAAGTAACCGAAATTACTTAATATCGGCCATAGTACTTAAAATTAGTTTTAAGTTAAGAAATCAAAAAATTGATTTCTTAATCTTGGCCTTTACTTCCATTTTGTTATCAAGTTAACTTAAAGTTTAAGTAAATTACTTTCTGTTTGTAAGTCTTGGCAAGAAAAAATATTGATCCCTTAACTTTGGCCTTTTTCTCCCCCTTTTGCCATACATCGAAAAGAGTGAGAGTGTGTGTGAAAAAAAAGTTTTACTTTTAAAGTCCCACATTATTTTGAAAATAATATACTGAAAATAAGTTCATCTATAAAATGTTCGACTCATTTGGCCTGATTGATATTTAAAGATCAACCAAATTCCGGTCGTAGTGCTAGTATGTATGATTATACCGTGGTTCATAGCGATGCACTAGCTCTACATCCGAACTGTGAGTAGGTCCTAACATCTCATGCCCATCTACATGGCTAAGTACACAAACACATTAGTCCTATGTGTTGTGAGATGTACTGACTCCTTAAATCTATAGGTGCATGATATCTAAGGTATGTCCTATGCTAGTTCCATGAAAATTAAGAAATAGTAGTAAGAAAATATAATTTGCAAGTTCCTATTCTACTATGCACATGCCCAATTTTCGTCTCAAGAGACTAAATTTGGCTTCGGGTAGTGGTTTAGTAAACAGGTCTGCTAGGTTAGACTTCGAGTCAACATATTCGAGGTGTATGGAGCCGTTGGCTACATGTTCTCGAATGAAATGGTGTTTTACCTCTATATACTTTGTCCTTGAATGGCATATAGGGTTCTTAGTTAGATTTATCGAACTTATGTTGTCTACAAAAATTTTAGTTTTGGTGAAGTCCAACCTAATGTCTGAGAGTGTGCTTCATCCAAAGAAGTGAAAGTTACACACTCACCCATCGCAACGTATTCGCTTCTGGTAGATAAGGCAACACAATGTTGCTTCATCGCACTAACTTACTAGACTCGAGTAGTAGTTGACAACAACCACTGTGCTCTTTCTATCGAGTTTACTACCGCATAATCCGAATCGAGTAGCCGATTAGTTCGAACTCCGAGATCTAGGGTACCAAATACCAACGTTAAGTGTACCCTTAAGATATCTAAGGATACGCTTAACTAGGGTTAGGTGAGACTCTTAGCACAGTGCTCAAACTGGCGCATATACTTATCGCAATAGGATGTCGGTCATAGCTAAGTATAGAGACTTCCTATCGCGCCCTATAGTACTTTAAGTCAATGGACTTACTTTCTAGGTCTTCCTATGTTAACATTAATCGCCATCATTTATTATCTTAGCCTTGCATTCCAAATCTTTTAATTAACTCCTTAGTGTATTTTTGTTGATATAGGTATATACCATCCTTAGTTTGTTTAATTTGTAGACCTAAAAAGAAACTTAACTCGCCTACCAAGTTCATTTCGAACTCACTTTCCATGAGTGAAATGAACTCATTTAGTAAGGCTGAGTTAGAGGTCCCAAAAATTATATCGTCTACGTAAATTTGAGCTATGAATATTTCTTTACCTAAGGTTTTTACGAAGAGAGTTGGGTCAACTAAGCCTTAGTTAAACCCTTTTGACTTAAGATGGATTGAAAGTCTCTCGTACCAAGCTCGAGGAGCTTGTTTAAGTCCATAGAGAGCTTTCTTAAGTTTTAGAACATGGTCGGGTTTATCTAGATTTTCAAATCCGGGGGGTTGGCTAACATAAACTTCTTCTTTAATGTATCCATTTAGGAATGCCGACTTAGCATCCATTTGAAACAGCTTAAATCCTCGATGTGCGGCATAAGCTAGCAACATTCGAATGGATTCGAGTCTAGCTACTGGGTCATAGGTTTCGTCGTAATCTAAGCCTTCGACTTGACTAAACCCTTTGGCGACTAACCTAGCCTTGTTTCTAACTACTTCACCTTTATCATCAAGCTTATTTCGAAACACCCACCTTGTTCCAATTATCGTTTTGTCTTTAGGTGGTGGTACTAATTCCCACACTTCATTCCTAGTAAATTGAGCTAGCTCTTCTTGCATTGCAATAATCCAATCGGGATCAAGAAGAGCTTGTTCAATTGATTTGGGTTCTATCTTTGAAATTAAGGAAATTTGACTAAGGTTCCTATAGGATGCTCTAGTTCGAACTCCTAGATTAGGATCTCCTATCACTTGATCGATAGGGTGGTTAGTTTGAATCCTAGATTGGGTTGGGTTTGTGTCACCTAATGCTTGATCAATGGGGTGACTTGGTTGAACACTAGTTTGACTCGGATCACTTGTCACTTGGTCGACAAGAGGAGTTGGTTGATGTGGATTAGACTCGATCTCAGGGTTGGAGACGAGTTTGGTATCAGTGGGCTCAACACTTGGGGTCATTAAGGGTTTTGTAAGTTCGGGTACTTCATCAAATACTACATTGATAGTCTCCTCGACTCTAAGGGTGTCGTGGTTATATACTCTATAAGCTCGACTTGTAGTCGAGTATCCTAGAAAGATTCCGGTCGTGGGTTTTGGATGTAAATTTCCCTAGGTAATCCTTAGTGTTTAGGATATGTACCTTACACCCAAATACCCTAAAGTACTTGATGTTAGGTATTTTATCGTGATAGATCTCGTATGAGGTCTTAAGGTGCCTTTTTACCATAAGAATCCTATTTTGGACATCACTGGCTTCTGCCCAAAACCTATCGGGTAGGTCGTATTCGTTCAACATGGTCCTAGCGGCTTCTTGTAGAGTTCAGTTTTTCCGCTCCACTAGGCCATTTTGCTGAGGGGTCCTAGGGCAAGAGAATTCATGGTGGTATCCGTTTAGGTTACAGAAGTCGGTGAACCTTTGATTTTCGAATTCACCACCATGATCGCTTCTAAGTCTTTTAACCTTAAGGTCTTTTTGATTCTCGATTAATTTGAATAGATTGATTAATCGATCTAGGTATCATTTTTATGTTTGATGAACCTAACCTGTAAACTCGAGTAGTCGTCAATTATGACTAAGCAATATTGACTTCTATTGAGTGACTTGGCTCCATGTGAATCGAATATATCCATATGCAGGAGCTCAAGTACACTTGAGGTTCGTTCTTGGTTAGTTAACTTGTGTTATGTCCTAGGTTGTTTTCCTTGTTGACAAGCATTACAGATTTTATTAACCAAGTTGTTGAGGTTGGGTAAGCCTCTGACTAAGCCACTCTGACTCATCTTGTGGACGAGTCTTGGGTGCGAGTGACCGAGTCGTCGGTGCCATAACCATGATTCCTCTTCCTGTGTCATAAGACATTTGGCTGAGGATTTGATTAAGTTAATTGTATAAATGTTATTTGTCTTAGTTCCTTTGAGTATTGTTTTAGCTGTTTTATTTGTTTTAATTACACATTCATTTTCTAAAAATACGACCTTATAGTTATTGTCACATAATTGGCTTACGCTAAGCAGGTTATATTCAAAATTCTCTACAAGTAATACATTTTTAATAACAAAATTCGAGTTAAGCTCGATATCACCTGATCCAATGATTTTGAGCTTGCCGTTATTCCCAAAGGCTACCGATCCTTGTCGTTTGAATCGAAGCTTCGTGAATTTGAGTTGATCCTGGCCATGTGTCGAGTAACCGCTATCCAACATCCATTGATCCTACACACAAGGTGGTTGGATTGGATGTTAGATAATTTTTTTTTTTAAAAGAATTGGTTGTAAGTTGTTAAACCTAGGTCATCTCACCTGTGTCTATATGATCAAGCATGTTATACTTATGTGGTTTTTGTGAGATGACTTCCAATTAAGTTGATTAAGTGGATTTAGGTTCAAGTAATTTTATGTTAGATTTGGATTTGACCCTAGGCTTGTCAAGTTTACCTTTTCAAGATCATGGCTTCCGGTGTCGTGGCGAGACAGGGGCCTTCTTTTATCGGATCATCGACCACTTCCTTAGACAAAGCCATGTTCAAGAAAATGATGACTTGACTCACCTAAGATTATTTCCTAGTCTAACTGGTTATTTTTGAAAAGAGGCTCCCCGAGGCTCAATCTTTTCAAAGAATTTTAGTTGGTTATGTTTTTGAAAAGAGGCTCCCCGAGGCTCAATCTTTTTGAAGAATTTTAGTTGGTTATGTTCATGTTCTAAGTGAGTTCACAAGTTTTAAAGCACAAACTTTCTAAGTTAAAGCATGCAATTTCTAAGTTAAAGCACAAACTTTCTAAGTTAAAACATGCAATTTCTAAGTTAAAGCACAAACATGTTTTGTACTGGCTCCCCCTAGACGGTTGAATCGGTTCGGTCTATCCACATAGTGGATTTGGTCCTGGGAATCCAAAGACGGTTGGATCCTAGAGTTGAAATCAAAAGGTTCTTAGGGACCCATGCTTGGACATGTTTCCTATGTCGACTTACAATCGACATATACGACCTATTAGTCGTGTTTGAGTTAAACCCTAGTCCAGCCTTGTTGTACACGACCCTTTGAGATCCAAGTAGGAGGTCAAGTCCTTTGGATCCCGAAGTGAACCTTTCACCCGTGCTCCTAAGATCTTCGACTTGACTTTTCAAGAGTGAGTTCTCAACTTCGAGTTTTTCAACCCGAGTTGAGTCCTTCTCTTGAACTCGACTAGTTGAAGAGGTTAGGGAGACCTTGTGTTTAAGGAGTTTGACCTCCTCAACTAGGGTCTCGACCTTGGACTCGGATTTAACTAATTTCCTATACAAAAACCTAACCGTATTTTGTAAAGTATTAAATAAAGTTCGACTTACTTTAAGGGTATCTTTTGAACCGGATGCGTATCCGTGGCTTGACTTGAAGATAGCTTCATAGTCCGAGTCATCCTCAGGTTCTGACTCAAGTTCAGGTTCGGTCTCCGTGTCTGACTCAATCGATTTCGCCATGAAGACGTGGTCTTCGTCTTCTTCGGATGACGCTTCTTCCCATGTCGCGTTGAGGGCCTTCTTGTGCTTAGGTGCTCGATGGTTGAGCTTGGGGCACTCGGACTTGATATGTCCAAACCTGTTACACTCATAACACCTAATATTAGAACTTTTAGGCTTACCTTGGTTGGGTCGAGTCGTGGTTCGCTTTCATCCCTTGGCTATCCTTCGAGCTAGGTTAATTAGTTCGGCAGTCAATTCCGGGTCAACTTCTTCTTCGGACTCGTCTTCCTCCTCGGTTGGTGGTGGCTTGCTTGCGATTTTCTTCTTTGAACCTGCAAACAAGGCTATACCCCTCTCGGGTTCCGAGTTGGACTGCTCATGTAATTCGAAATCGGAAAAGAGTTCATCTAACCTAATTTTAGAAAGATCCTTGGAGACCTTGTAGGCATCGACCATGGATGCCCACAAGGTAGTCCTCGGAAAGAGTTTAGAACATACCTATAAGGTCGCGCCACCTTGCCCGATTACGGTTGTGACTATGTCTTGGACACGGGCGTGGAGTTGCGTCGCGGACTCGTGTTCCTGCATTTTTAGTGTGTACAATTTATTGAACAACAAATCGCGTTTGCAAACCTTAGCTTGATCCGATCCTTCGTGTAACTCGATTAGTTTTGTCCAAAGATCCTTTGCGCTTATGAAGGGGCCGACGCGATTTAGCTCCTCCTTGGATAGGCCACATTGGAGGATTTGTGTTGCCTTGGCGTCGGCTTCGACTTGTCGTTTTGTCGCAATGGTCCATTGATCATAATCCAAGGAGTCACCCACTTCATTAGTCGGAAGTGTGAAACCCGTTTGGATTATGATCCACATCTCGATTTGGGTTTTGAGAAAGCATTCCATCCGACCCTTCCAATAACGGAAGTCATCTCCGTTGTAAAACGGAGGTCAGATGGTGCTAAAACCCTCGAGATGGGCCATTAGAACAAAAGACACAAGGAGACGAAGACGAAGAAACTAGCAACGACAAAAACACAAAGAAGAGTACCAAGACTCGCGTCTTGGATTAGTAGTGCGGGAGAAAACTTAACAAAGCAAAATAAATAGAAATAAACAGAATTAAAAGAACAATAAATCTGTAAAAATGGCTAGATTGGTGGTTTCACCAAATCTTAGCAACCCCCGGCTCTGATACCAATTGTTGGATCGAAGCGGATCGCTAGAGGGGGGGTGAATAGCGATAAAAACTTTTCTTTCAAAACGTTCGATGGACAATTAAACGCAGCGGAAATGTAAATAAGACCTAAATGAGACAAATAGTTTTTTTCACTTGGTTCGTAGCCTTCGGCTACTACTCCAAGGCCCTAACGGTCCTAGACCGTGTACGGAGGGCAATTCACTAAAACACTCCTCCTCGTTGGAGGTAGGAGTTTTACGATTACAAAAGCCTTCAAAGCAAAAAGATAGAGAGAAAAACCCTCTCTTCTATTAAAGTAAAATGCAACGAAAAACCTCGATTGAAAAGAATTGCAATATTGAAAGCAATAACAAATTAAGATTATACCAACAACTAAACAAAAGAAACTTTAAGCTAGGGTTGTTGGCAGCACTTCGTTGTTGTAGAGTCGTCGGAGAGTTGCAGCGTAACGGAGACTTTTTAGCACTTGGAATTGTTGATGAAACCCTAGGTTTGGCCCTCCTTTTATAGCCTTTGAGCCCCTTTTCGAGAGGAACCCTATCCAATCAAATTTGAGCACAACTCCCCTTGAAACTTGGTGATAAACCTTGACTCGAGGTCGATCCTTGACCGAATGATCGATGGCCATCACCGATCACGGCAAAGATCGCTTGAGTGCTAGTCGTAGTCACCCGACTGATGGACGGCAGTCGAGTCCTTCAGGTTGGCAGTCGACTGATGTTGGCTGCAAGGCAATGTTAGCTTAAAGAAAACATTATTTCGACGGTCGTCGACCGTCCGATCTCGACCTAGACCACCTATGAGATGTCTTGGGTCAGATCTACGCTTAAGTCTTTCCCCGTAACGAGGATACGACCTTACTTACACTCGCACACACGAGCTTACCTCGATACTTACGTGTTGCTTTTGCTTCTGGCCTTCCACTCAATTCCTTCGGCTCCCTCCGAAGTCACTTGAGTGTCGCCCGACCACCGCGGCTTCCTCCGGGTGTCGCTAGCCTTCAGCTCTAGCTATAGCAATTTTCTGCACACTCGATTCAGCTCGTGAGATAACAACATGAGCTTAACTTTGTATCGTTTGCTATAATCAAAACTCAGGTTCGACTTAGGTGTCTACTGCACCAACAACTTCATGGGAGATGAGAGTGAGCGATTGTAACCCGGGATGGGATAGCTCAGCTAGGTGAACATAGCCGAATGGCTAAGTCAAGTATCGGACACTCAAACTAAGGTTTGAGGTTTTACTCGACAAGTTGGACACTCAAACTTGTGTTTGAGGTTTTACCCAATGATTGATTAAGTTGGATGCTCAAACATGAGTTTGAGGTTTTACCCGACGAATGGAAGTGTCGGATGCTCAAACATGTGGTTTGAGGTTTATCCGATGGTCGAATGCTCAAACAAGTATTTGTTTGAGGTTTTATTCGACACCAATCGACTGATCCAAGTTGAGAGTGATCGACTGGTGTTTGACTGATGAACTTCTAGCTCAGTAGTCGACTACTGCACCATCAGTCGACTACCAAGGGACGATAGTCGACTACTGAAGGTGGTCATGGGCACAGAAGGTTTTTGAGTCGACTAATTGCCTAGATCACCCAACTGATGGCTTGATCAGTCGATTGATGGTTTGATCAGTCGATTGATGGGCATGATTAATCGACTGATCAGAGTGTCATTGACTGTGACAACCGCGATCTGGCATGGATAGAAGCCGTTGGAATGACGACAGTCGACTGCTGCATGTCCAATGGGAAAAACCCTCTTCTTTATAAAGAGGGCTTGGGTGCCATTGGGAGGTTAATGCTTCACTCATATTCATACTCCCAAGTGCCCTAAACGTTTTCCTCTCCTCTTTCTTGTTCTTATCACAATTATATTGTAAGAGAGAGAGAGATAGTGTAAGAAGGTTTACCTCCACCTTGTCTTGGGCTAAAGGAGAGATTAGTGATTCGGTTGGGGAGTGATTCGCCTTACGAATCGTCCGTGGATTAGCGGTAAGGGCCATGAACCACGTTACATCTTCGTGTTTGAGTTTTCTCTCTTTACTTCTTATATTTGTTTTAATTGTCTTTTGTTTAGCTTATATTCCACTGCGCTAATTGTTTGTAGATGATTAAGAACGACCAAATTCCATCTATGACAACAAGGGTTATTCAACCCCCTTCTAGCCGGGCCACGATCCTCCAATAGATAATAAGTCTATCTTTTAAAATAGAAAGTTTTGTTTTCAAAATAAAATTTTTAATTGTGATCTTTGAGTCAAATTTACATTATTAATACATTGAATTTTTTCAATAATTGATCAATATTACTATATTGTTACTTCAAATTTAAAATCAATATATCATAACTACATTCAAGAGTATCATTCTAACATGTCACTTGGTATCATAACCTTGAGGTCTTTTGGCATGGAAAATATTTATCTTATTTTTATAACAATACTTCTCTTGTGGCTTTGGTTGTGGCTTTGGTGGATTGTGTTGGGTTCATTTGGATATATAGAATTTGACGGTATTCATTGGGATATCGATATACTCTTTTAGGTGATATCCACTTGAGTATAAACTCTTTTGGATAAGTCTATCCCTAAGAATAAGAGTATTAAGGTCAAGATGAAGACAAATCTTCTTTCTTTAAGACAGTATTGTATCTCCCAAGTATTTATGATATATTAACAATCACTTTCTAAGATACAATGATCCACATCTCAAAATAAGAACACTCTAAATTTTGAACATTATCAAACTTTTGAATCCATAGAACTCTTAAAAAAGGAAAGAGAGAAGAGAGTTCAAGCGTAGAATTAACAACTTGAATTTTTAATTTTGAGAGAGTAGAATAGGAGCTTTCTTTTTATAAATGAAAATTTTATCTTAGAAAGTGAAGACTTATTTCAAAAGGTAAAAGACATATGAATCTTTTTCATTTAATGATTCATATATCAATTAATCAAAATCATAATTTTTTTTAGGTGGCACCATGGTATCTAGCCCAATTAATTCCTAGGGTGGTCAGGTCGGCCCACGGTTCCTATGGGAATGCCTCTTCAACAGCTGAGTCGGGAGAGGTTGAAATCCTAATGGATCTCCACCAACTACCAAGGTAAACCATGGAAGCACTCGCAGTTTAACAGTCAAGTTCGGACTTTACAATCGTGTCATTCCTAGAAGATGGTTCAATGTCGAAGCCTTCCTCTATCCTCCGGACAAACTCTTATTTAGAGAGACGACTCTATGGATTTATTCAAAATTCATCGTCGAACGTTATCTCAGCAGAGAATCGAATTACATTCTCCTATGAAATGTCTTTTTTACTTTTACTATTGTATCGTGCCCTGGGGCAAAAATTGATTAATGATCAATTTGATTAATTCTTTCAAAAATTAATTTTGATTTTACACCCTTCAATATTCCACACATTGACATTCACACATATTCAAATTTGAATTCATGTAATCATGACTATGATTCTAGTTCATATGCAAACTAAACTTTAATTCGATGGTGCCAGATCAATTTTTCATTAGTCTCCTTAGTCAAAATCAAGAAGCTTAACACTACAAAAAAAACTAATATTTTGCAACGAATTTTGCAATGAAATTTGAGTCAAAATTCATTGCAAAAGTTTTTTACAATGATTTTTGCGACAAAAATTATATCGTTGCAAATGGGTCGTCGCAAAAAAATTGCGACGAAAAACTCAAATTCACTGCAACTTTTGTGATGAATAAAAATTTCGTCGCAAAATTTATTGCAAATTAGTGAAAAATTTGTTGGTGCAACAATGCCCCAAGCATTCATGTGTTTTGATGTTTGGATAATCATCTAAGTTAGGCAATGCTTTGTGATCTAATTGTGAACATGTTTAAGTAACAGGGAAATCCAAGGATGAAGACTTGGTAAAAGAAAAGTCCAAGTATGATCTTGGCAAGGAAAGTCCAAGGGACGGACTTGGCAGCGTAAGACCAAGCTTGTAGTCTTGGCAGCGTAAAGTCCAAGTGAACCTTGGCAAAGGAAGTCCAAGTATGATCTTGGCAAAGGAAGTCCAAGGGATGGACTTGGCAGCGTAAGACCAAGCTTGTAGTCTTGGCAGCGTAAAGTCCAAGTGAACCTTGGCAAAAGAAGTCCAAAGTAAAGTCTTGGCAGCATAAGTCCAAACTTGTAGTCTTGGCGGCGTATAGTCCAAGCTTTTGGCAACCCAAGACATGACGAGGCCGAAGGAAACTCTTTAAGGCGGGTGCAAGGCTGAATGAAGAGTTAGAAGGTCAAGTCTAGGGAGTCAATTCAAGTATGAATTATTCATACTTGACTGGTATCAGTCGACTGATATGATGTAACAGTCGACTAATAAGGTGCTCGATCGAGTCGGTGGAAAGAACTATCATCGGCCGATCGACAGAACCGTGATCGATGAGGCAATCGATCAAGCTGCCAATCCAGCAAGATCGATCAAGTCGAATATGGGCACAGAATGGAGTCTCACTCGACTCCTCGTGGAGATCACTCAACTGATCACTTCATCAGTCGACTGATGAAGTGATCAGTCGACTGATATGCCTCCCGTTGGAAATGGCGGCTGCGAATCCCCGCGGATCCGCTCTGTCAGAAGCCGTTAGCTTCAACGGCAGTCGACTGATGGTAAGCATCAGTCGACTGATCAAAGCTCAACGGGAAAAACAACCCTTCTTCTATAAGAAGAGGCCTTGGGGAGCTTGGTGAAACTAGTGCTCTCATTCCTAGCTACACCCTCGTGCTCACCAAGTTTTCTCCAAGTGTTTTTGTGATTCTAAACCTCCTCTTCTCTAGTCTTCATCTTCCATCATTGTAAAGAAGAGGAGTGCATTGTAAGACAAGGTTTCTCCACCTTGGTTCATCCAAAGGAGTATTTAGTGAAGCTTGGCTGGGGCTAATCCACCTTACGGATTACTGTGGAGTAGGAGCGTCATCTCTGAACCACGTACATCGGGTGTTAGCATTGTTTTCTTGTTTCTCATTCTTATTTGTATTTGTACTTGTATTGCTTCCACTAACGTACTTGTAGAAACAAAGAAAGGCTAATCACCCCCCCCCTCTAGCCATTACAAAGATCCAACAAGTGGTATCAGAGCCCGGATAGCTTGAAAGATTTCACCATCAACCAAGGCATCAATGGCACTTCAAGAGGGATATAACACCGCCAAGCCACCGCTCTTCGATGGGAGTCACTTTGCGTATTGGAAAGGTAGGATGAAGTATTATCTAATGAGTAATATTGAGATTTGGCATAGCATTGTAGATGGCTTTGAGGAACCGGTGGATGAACATGGAAACTCTATTCCAAGCAAGGATTGGACAAGGGAAATGAATAGGAGGTTCGAATCAAATGCAAAGGCAGTACTCATCATTCAATGCGGTATTACAATGGAGCAACTCAACAAGGTGGGGCCTTTCGAATCCGCCAAGGAGTTATAGGAAAAGCTCATTGAGCTAAATGAAGGATCCAAGGAGTCAAAAAGGGCCAAGAAGGACTTGCTAATTGGACAACTTCAAGCCTTCCAAATGAAGACCCATGAAACCGTAAGCCAAATGCATGGAAGGTTTAAGGAGATTGTGAATGGACTCCACATCATAGGTGAGCGAGTTGACAATCGGGATTTGGTAAGGTACATTCTTCAAGCATTTCCTAGAACTTCTCTATGGACTTCTATAGTTGATGCTATTAAGGTAACTAGGGATCTTTCTCAAATTAAAATTGATGAATTATTTTGTGAGTTTAAATTGCATGAGCAAACTAACATGTCCCCTAAGGAAAAGGGTCTAGCTCTATTTGTTGAAAAGAAGGAAAAGAAGAAGAAAGAAAGGAAAGAAGTGTCATCATCATTCGAGTCAGAGCATGATTCAAGTAGTAATGGAGACTCATCTAGTGAGATGACCCACTTTGTCAAGAAGCTCTATAGAAAATCAAAGGAGTTCAAGAATAGAGAAGAAAGAAAGGGGTCTCATTCTTCAAGAGGTAAGTTTAGTGGTAATTCAAATTTTAACAACAATGCGATTTGCCATGCTTGCAATAAGAAGGGGCACATAAAGCCAAATTGCCCGGAGCTAAAGAAGAAGGAAGAAAAAGAAAAGAAAAAGAAGGAAAGAAAGGAGAAGAAGAAGAAGGAGGCCATGATGGCTCAAACCACATGGGACACACCAAGTGTCGAAGATTCCTCCTCCGATGATGAGCTTTGCCACATCACACGCCATGTGACATTCATGGCCCAAGGAGATGACTCCGGTACATCAAACCAAGAAGAAGACTCTTCAAGTGATGAATCGTCATCTAGTGACGATGAGGTAATGAACTCTCCTAAAGTTAAGCTTCTTTATAAATCAATTGCTTATCTTAAAGAAGCTCTAGATAAGTCTAAATCTAAGGTTAGAAGCATGAAGGTAGAACTAAAGGCCATTAGGAATGAAAAACCTTCACATGTTGATTCTTGCATACTTAAGGAAGAGAATGACAAACTTAAGGATGAGGTTAGTGACTTAAAGGCATGCTTAGAGAAATTTACGAATGGCTCAAAATATCTTGACATGATCCTTAGCCGACAAAGAGCCGTTTACAACAAGGCCGGTGTAGGATATAAGCCAAAAAAAAGAAGTTGCTTATATCTCATTGATTAATAGAAAAGCAACCATTAAGGGTAAGGTTAAGAAAGCATGGGTACCTAAGAAGTTTTTACTTAATGTTACCAGTCCAAATGTTTGGGTACCAAAAGCTTGTGTTTGTTATGTGATTTAGGTATGAGAGCAAGGTATGTGGATTGTGGATAGCGGTTGCTCAACACACATGATCGGGGATGTGAGCAAGTTCTCCATAATTAAGTATGTGAAGAAGGGAGCAGTGTCTTTTGGAAATAATGGAAAACTCAAGATATTAGGTAGAGGTACAATTGAGGTATCCCCCAAAATTGCCATTCACAAAGTTTTACTAGTTGAAAATATGAAATTTAATTTATTAAGTGTTAGTCAACTTTGTGATGCAAGCTATCATGTTTCTTTTGAATCTTCTAAATGCATGATTAGACATAAGGAATTAAATGATTGTATGTTAGTTGGATATAGGAAATCAAATATTTATTATGTTGATCTTTCATATGCTTCTAACATTTCTACTAAGTGTCTTGTTGCAAAAGAAGAAGAAAGTTGGCTATGGCATAGGAGATTGGGGCACATCAACATGAAAAACATAGCCAAGGTAGCCAAGTTGGAGTTGGTCAAAGGGATACCAAAGATCAAGTATGTCAAGAACAAAATGTGTGATGCATGCCAAGAAGGAAAACAAACAAAGACATCACACAAAGGTAAAACCTTAACTAATACTTCTTTACCATTAGAACTATTGCATCTTGACTTATTTGATTGTCATAGTACTCCTTCTTTAAATGGTAGCAAATATTGTTTAGTTATAGTAGATGATTTTTCTAGGTATACTTGGGTCTATTTTATGAAACATAAGGATGATACTTTAAAAATAATCATAGGATTTAGTAAAAGGGTTGAAAATGAAAAGAGTCTCAAAATCAACCGGATCCGTAGTGATCATAGTGGTGAATTTGAGAATTCTAAATTTTCACAATTTTGTTTAGAGCAAGGGTACAAGCATGAGTTCTCTTATCCTAGAACACCCCAACAAAATGGGGTGGTGGAAAGGAGAAATCGTGTCCTACAAGAGGCGGCTAGGACTATGCTTAATGCATATTCTCTACCTAGCTACTTGTGGGCGGAAGCGGTTAATACCGCTTGCTATATCCAAAATAGGGTTCAAATCCATAGGATTTTAGGAAAGACACCATTTGAATTATGGAATGGGACTATTCCCACAATTCATTATTTCAAAGTCTTTGGATGTAAAGTTTATATTTTAAACACCAAAGATAACTTAGAAAAATTTGAATCCAAAGCGGATGAGGGAATCCTAGTTGGATACTCATCCACGAGTAGAGGATATAGAGTCTACAATAAGAGAACCCAAGGGATTGAGGAGTCCTCGAATGTTCAATTTGATAAAACCACTAGTAACTACCCTAGAAAGTCCTCCATTAATAAGGATATTAATGACAATAATCAAGACATTACCCAAAAACTTCAAAATTTGACCATAAGGGGTAATGATCAAGGGGGAGGAAGAGGAGATTCCGATGATGAAAGGAGGGTAGAAGATAACAATGATCAATTTGAAACCCCTTCTAGAACCCTAAGAATTCATCAAGATCATCCACTTGACCAAGTAGTAGGAGATCTATCTCAAGGAGTAAGAACTAGGTCATTTCATAGAGCTCCTACTAGTCAAGTTGCTCTTATTTCACAAATTGAACCCAAATCGATCAATGATGCATTACATGATCCGGATTGGATTTTGGCAATGCAAGATGAATTGGCTCAATTTGAGAAGAGTCAAGTATGGGAGTTAGTTCCTAGACCCAATGATAGCACCATAATTACTACAAGATGGGTCTTTAGGAATAAGCTAGATGACCAAGGAAATATCACTAGAAATAAGGCTAGGTTGGTTGCTAGGGGATTCAATCAAGTTGAGGGGCTTGACTATGATGAGACTTATGCCCCGGTTGCTAGGTTAGAATCTATTAGAATTCTCTTAGGGTATGCTTCCTATATGGGATTTAAACTTTATCAAATGGATGTTAAATCAGTATTCCTAAATGGTTATATTAAGGAAGAAGTATATGTAGAACAACCACCCGGGTTTGAGAACATAGATTATCCAAACCACGTATATAAGCTTAGGAAAGCATTATATGGGTTAAAACAAGCTCCCCGGGCATGGTATGAAAGATTGTCATCTTTCTTAATTTCTTAGGATTTTAGAAGGGGCCAAGTAGATCAAACCTTGTTTATAAAGTCAACATTAAAGGATATCTTTATAGCCCAAATATATGTTGATGACTGTTGGTGCAACAATGCCCCAAGCATTTATATATATTTTGATGTTTGGATAATCATCTAAGTTAGGCAATGTTTTGTGATCTAATTGTATACATGTTTAAGTGACAGGAAAATCCAAGTATGAAGACTTGGTAAAAGACAAGTCCAAGTGTGATCTTGGCAAAGAGAAGTCAAGGAAAGGTCTTGGCAGCATAAGTCCAAGCATGTAGTCTTGGCGGCGTAAAGTCCAAGCGTACTTTGGCAAAGAAGAAACCCAAAGCATGACGAAACCGAAGGAAGCTTTTGAAGGCAAGCGCATGGATGGAGTCGTGGACTCAGAGAAATCCTAGAGGCGCAAGGCTGATGGAGAAGCTAGAAGGTTAAGTCTAGGCTTAGGTTATGTTTTCAAGTATGAATTAGTCATACTTGGAGTGTGCCACGACCGAACATGGTGTCTGGCCGAATCGCCCTTAAAATACAAAGATTAGAGTTCGAAGGTCGATCCGACCGGGGTTATCCTAGAATCGTGAGACCGACGACTGATCCGCAAAGATATGCCGGGCAATTATCGCATTATTGGCGCGATCGCCATAAATATGCCGTGAGCCGATCGCTACGGCTATTTAGCAAGATTACGAATCACATCGCTGGGCCGATCGATAGTCTTCCTGCTGATGGCGACGACGGCAAATCCCGCAAATCCGGCTATTCGTGGCCGCTAGAATTACGCAATGATCGATGTAAGTCATCAGTCGACTGATAGACCTTCAACGGGAAAAAGAGGCTCTTTCCTATAAAAAGAGCCCAAGGGGAGCAAGAAGGGGCTAATGCTTACATTCTGATCTTTCTTCTAAGCTCCTACAAGTTTTCCAAGCTTTCTAAGTGTATTAATCTCCTTTCTCCTCTCAAATCTTAATTGTCATCTTTTGTAAGAAGAGGAGGTCTTTGTAAAGAGAAAGCTTCTTAGTGAAATTGCTTGGGTTGATCCACCTTAAGGATCGCCGTGGAGTAGGAGCGTTATCTCCGAACCACGTAAAGGCTTTGTTAGCATTGTCTTTTTGTTTTTACATATATTATTTGTGTTTGCTTCCGCTAATTACTCTTGTAGAAACGAAAAGCGCTATTCACCCCCCCCTCTAGCCTTCAAACGATCCCTAACAAGTGGTATCAGAGCCCGGATCGCATCGGAAGATCTAGCAATCAACCGGAGCAAAGATGACATTTCAAGAGGGGTATAGCACGGCGAGGCCTCCGTTCTTCGACGACAACGATTTTGGATATTGGAAAGGTAGGATGGAGTATTATTTAATGAACGATATTGAAAATTGGTTTAGTATTGTAGATGGTTTTGAGAAGCCAATCGACGAATTCGGAGCACCACTACCGACAAAGGATTGGACAAGAGAGATGGCCAAGAAAGCATAAGCGAATGCAAAAGCAACGACCACACTTCAATGTGGTTTATCCAAGGAGCAACTATCTAAGGTCGGGCCATTCAACTCCGCAAAAGAGCTTTGGGAGAAGCTCATCGAACTCAACGAAGGATCCAAAGAGACAAGAAGGGCCAAGAGGGATCTTTTGATTGGCCAACTCCAAAGCTTCACTATGAAGACAAATGAAACGGTGAGCCAAATGCACGGGCACTTCAAGGAGGTAGTCAACGGACTACACGTTATAGGTGAAAAGGTCGACAACCGAGACCTTGTGAGGTATGTACTACAAGCCTTCCCTAGGACCACCTTATGGGCCTCAATGGTAGATGCCTATAAGGTCTCTAGGGATCTTTCATTAGTTAAATTAGATGAGTTATTTTGTGAATTTCAATTGCATGAACAAGCTAACACTTCATCCAAAGAGAAGGGTATAGCTCTTGTTGTAGGAAAGAAGGAGAAAAAGAAAAAGGAAAAGAAGGAGGTGTCTTCCTCATCCGAATCCGAGGAGGACTCATCAAGTAGTGAGGATGAGTTGTCGGCAAGTGAGGTAGCACACTACGTCAAGAAATTTGGTGGGAAGTCAAGGAGGCTCACCAAGAAAGATGTGAAGAGGATGTTTCAATCCTCAAGAGGTAAATCTTCTAACAATTCAAATTCTATTTCTAACGTGACGTGTTTTGGTTGCAACAAGAAAGGGCATATAAAGCCCAATTGCCCGGAACTAAAGAAAAAGGAGGAGAAGGATAAGAAGAAGAAGGAAAAGAAGAAGAAGGAGGCAATGTTGGCACAAACGTGGGACACTCTAAGTATGGAGGAGTCTACCGACGATGAAGAAGTTTGCCATTCAACCCGGAACTTAGCCCTCATGGCATTGGAAGAAACCGGAAGCTCAAGCGAGGAGTCTTCTTCCTCTTCAAGTGATGAATCATCATCAAGTGATGATGATGAGGTAAATGACTCACCCAAAGTAGATTTACTTTATAAGACTATTTCATGTTTACAAAATGCTTTAAATAGATCAAAAACTAGGATTAAGGATCTAAAATTAGAAATCAAATCATTTAAGAATATAGATGCATCATGTGATAAATCATCTAGTGATGATGATTGTACTCTTAGGGATGAAAATGATGAGTTAAGAAAAGAAATAAGTAAATTAAGAACATGCCTAGAAAAGTTCACTAATGGTTCCAAATATCTAGATATGATTATTAAGGACCAAAGGGCAATTTACAATAAGGCCGGTTTAGGATATAGACCTAAGGAGAAAGAGGTAGCATTTGCATCCCTAGTTAGTAGAAAATCCATGATTAAAAGCAAGGGGAGAAAAGCATGGGTACCAAAGAAATTTATAATTAATGCTAGTGGTCCTAAGATTTGGGTACCTAAGGATTGTGTTTTTCATGTGACATAGGTATAAGATCCAAGCTTGTGGATAGTTGATAGTGGGTGCTCAAAGCATATGACCGGGGATGAGAGAAAATTCTCCACTATCAACCACACTAGCCAAGGAAAAGTGTCTTTTGGTAATAGCGGCAAACTTAAAATTTTAGGAAAGGGCACCATTGAGGTATCTCCCAATCTTGCTATTCATAAAGTTCTATTAGTTAAAAATATGAAATTTAACTTACTTAGTGTAAGCCAATTATGTGATGCAAATTTTGATGTTAAGTTTGATTCCTCAAAATGCTTTATAAGACACAAAACTATAAATGATTGCATGTTAGTAGGCTTTAGAAAATCAAATATATATTATGTTGATTTATCTTATGCTACTAATCCTTCCACTAAGTGTCTTATTGCAAAAGAGGAAGAAAGTTGGCTTTGGCATAGGAGACTAGGTCACATAAACATGAAGAATATAGCCAAAATAGCAAAATTGAAGCTAGTCAAAGGATTGCCTAGAGTCAAATATCTCAAGGACAAGATGTGTGATGCTTGTCAAGAAGGGAAACAATCAAAAACATCACACAAAGGTAAAAATTTACTTAGTACCGCTTTACCATTAGAATTACTACATGTGGATTTATTTGATTGCCATAGTACCCCATCTATAATTGGTAGTAAATATTGCTTGGTAATAGTAGATGATTTTTCTAGGTTTACTTGGGTGTTTTTCTTGAAAAATAAGGATGAAACCTTAGAAATAATAATAGGATTTAGCAAAAGAGTAGAAAATGGAAGAAAACTCAAAATCAATCGGATCCGTAGTGATCATGGTGGAGAGTTTGAGAATTCTAACTTTTCAACTTTTTGCTTAGAACAAGGGTACAAGCATGAATTTTCTTGTCCTAGAACACCCCAACAAAATGGGGTTATGGAAAGAAAAAATCATGCCCTACAAGAAGCGGCTAGGACAATGCTTAATGCATATTCCTTACCTAGCTACTTAGGGCTGAAGCCAGTTAATACCGCTATATCCAAAATAGGGTATTAATTCATAGGTTTTTAGGAAAAACTCCATTTGAATTGTGGAATGGTACAATTCCAACAATTCATTATTTTAAGGTCTTTGGATGTAAAGTCTATATCTTAAATACCAAAGACAACCTAAGTAAATTTGAGTCCAAAGCGGATGAGGGAATCCTAGTTGGATACTCATCCACTAGTGTAGGATATAGAGTTTACAATAAAAGGACTCAAAAGATTGAAGAATCTTCAAATGTTCAATTTGATGAAACTTCAAATACATACCCTAGAAAATCTTCTATTGATGATGACATAAATAATGAAAATCAAGAAATTACCAAACAATTTCAAGATTTAAACTTAGGGGGTAATAATCAAGGGGGAGGATTGGATCAAAGGGAAGTAAGGGATGATTCCGATAATGAACATAGAATTGAAGTAAATCATGATCAAACTCAACTTGATACACCTCCTAGAACCATAAGAGTTCATCAAAGTCACCCATTAGATCAAATTGTGGGTGAATTATCTCAAGGAGTTAGGACTAGGTCATTCCATAGGGACCCCACTAGTCATATAGTTTAATTTCTCAAATTGAGCCCAAAAACATTAAAGATGCATTACTTGATCCGGATTGGATCTTAGCAATGCAAGATGAATTGGCTCAATTTGATAGGAGTCAAGTGTGGGAGTTAGTTCCTAGACCAAGTGAAAACACTATTATTACTACAAGATGGGTCTTTAGGAACAAACTAGATGACCAAGGGAATATCACTAGAAATAAAGCACGATTAGTTGCAAGGGGTTTTAATCAAGTTGAAGGACTTGATTATGATGAAACATATGCCCCGGTTGCTAGATTAGAGTCCATTAGAATACTTTTAGCATATGCCTTCTATATGGGTTTCAAACTCCATCAAATGGATGTCAAATCGGCATTCCTAAATGGGTTTATTAAGGAAGAGGTGTATGTAGAACAACCTCCCGGGTTTGAAAATATGGACTACCCAAACCATGTATACAAACTTAGAAAATCCTTATATGGTTTGAAACAAGCTCCCCGGGCTTGGTATGAAAGATTGTCAACTTTCCTAATCTCTAAGGATTTTAGAAGGGGTAGTATAGATCAAACTCTCTTTATAAAGTCAACATCTAAGGACATTTTTGTAGCCCAAGTATATGTTGATGACATTATCTTTGGGTCAACAAATGATGAGCTTCTTGAAGACTTTATTCAAAATATGGAAAAAGAGTTTGAGATAAGTCTAGTTGGAGAATTAAATTTCTTCCTAGGTTTGCAAGTTAAACAAACTAGTGAAGGAATTTACATTTATCAAACCAAATATGCTAAGGAAATGATTAAGAAATTTGGTTTAGAAAATGCTAAGGTAGTGTCAACTCCAATGGCAACCAATACCAAAATAGATAGTGATAGTGAAGGAAAACAAATAGATCTTACCCTTTATAGGAGCATGATTGGTAGCCTCTTGTATTTAACCGCTAGTAGACCCGACATATTATTTGCGGTTGGTATGTGTGCTAGGTATCAATCATGTGCTAAGAATCTCATTTAGTTGCCGTTAAAAGAATTTTAAGATATGTAAAGGGCACACTAAATGTAGGTCTATGGTACCCTAGGACTAGGTGTTTTGATTTAATTGGGTACACCGATTCCGATTATGCCGGTTGCAAATTGGATCGGAAGAGTACTAGTGGTGGATGCCAATTCCTTGGGTCCTCCTAGTGAGTTGGAGTAGTAGGAAGCAACCTTGTGTTGCTTTATCCACCACCGAGGCCGAATATGTTGCTATGGGTGGTTGTGTAGCTCAACTATTATGGATGAAACATACCTTAGAAGATTATGAGCTAACTTACTCCAACATGAAAGTACTTTGTGATAATGTGAGCACCATTAACTTGACCAAAAATCCGGTGCATCACTCTAGGACCAAGCACATTGAAGTGAAACATCACTTCATTAGAGACCATGTGGCTAAGGGGGACATTGAGCTTAATTACATTGAATATAAGTCCAACCTAGCCGACATCTTTACCAAGCCTCTCCCCGAAATAGAATTTTCATCACTTAGGAGAGAACTTGGGATGTGCTTTGTAGAATAGAAGTGTAGTTTTGCATGATTCTATAGAAATACTAGGACTTATACCTTTAACCATCTCACAAAACACTTAGGAAACCATGATTTTTGTATTGAGCCACCTAGACAACATGTGAGATATTAGGAAGATGCACTTGGTTCATCATGCTTGTTATAATGCATTACTATGAACCAAAGTGTCATCTAGAAACATTAATCCTTCATTGGACCAATCATTGGGAAGGCCTATGTACAATTAATGTGCATATAGCTCCAAGAATATGATTGGAAATGTCAAATAAAATAAAATATAAACTATGTCTATCAAACCTTGAGAAACAATTTCCTATTGATAAGCCAAAGTGATACAAAGTTTTGCAAAAATATCATAACTTTTGCAAAATCTCAAGATTGTGTCAATATCAAAATCTAGAGGTAATATAATTTTAAAATAATTTTTCCTTGATAGGAAATGATCTAACAATATTACCCACAAAATTTCGTGATTTTTTGATCTTTATTGAATTAATTATGAATTTTCTATCATCGATCGTACCTAACGCCAGCTCGATCGATACGCCGATATTGAAGGCTTACGATTCTCGACCGCCATTTATGGCAATGATCGATGCGCATGTAATCGTCAGGCGATCGTCGGCCGATCGATAACCATTAGTTCGATCGCCATTTATGGCGGTCGATCGACGCGCATGTAATCGCTCAGTATGCGATCGCCTCGGTTGATCGATCACTATCAGTTCGATCGCCGACTAACGGCAATGATCGTGTCGTGGTTTTAGGGCTTTCCACCGGTTCGACCGCCGTAACCTCTCGATTTCTCGTTTTTCCTCTTCCGATGACCTTCCACCGCACCTCTTAGCCGTTCTCCTTTGTTTTCCGGCTGACTTCATCGACACGTGATCCCATTTGGAGTGCTTCCAACTCGAGGACCTTCTTGTCACTCGCGCGTCTAGTTTCCAAATACCTTTCGCTAGGGTTCCGTGGTCCCAAGACCGATCTTTGTTCACCATGCCGCCTAGGTATATTTTCATTCATGATCAATGTTTTGTTTTGTTCCTATGATTGTATTTCACTAACCCATGCTTGTCTTGTTGTCTCGCTTCATGCATCATCAACCTACATTGTGCATATTTTTTTGTGTTGTATTTTCACCCATTTAGAATTAAGCGCTGGGCACCTCACCAATGAGGGCCGTACAACCCTCAACCCTCTGTTGATCCTCGATTTCCAAATTCCGCCCTTGAAAGTGCTTTTCATAAAAACAAATTCCAACTTATTCCACCTAGATCAATGGATTCCAAGTTTCTTAAAGACTACTATTTCGACATTGTTCAAATCATCCAACATTACAACCTTGAGTCCTTAGTTTTCTGTGAACATCACGTAAATATCACCCTTCTCTCTGAATTTTTCAACAACCTACGACTGGTTGGAGATGGGCTGAGATACTGTGACTCGCGTTGCTCGCTAGCGATCTGGATTTCGATCCTCAGATCTGGACCGATTTTCTCGGATGTCTTCCTTCCGAGAATGATTTCACTCTATATCCATCTTGGAGTGAACCTCTTCCATCTCCCTTTGAGGAGATTTCTTTAGATTCCCTTCATGATACCTTCTATCACTATCCTCGACCTTTGAACACCAATTTATTTCAATCACAAGAACTGTCTGCCTCTGACAATGTCCTTTATAAGGTCGTTGCTCATTGTCTTCTCCCCATAGTTACCCGTGGTTTGGCCTTGGTTCGCCCTCCACACCTACTTCTCATGCATTTCTTTCGTCAATACTTAGACATTAACATTGGTCTCAATACCTTCCAATGCATCATTTATTTCATAAGGCCAAACAATGGGAAGATTCACATACCATTTGGAAATGTCCTCACTCAATGGCTCAGCTCTGTAGGCATTGATGTGAATATAGGAGTCATTAAAGTCATGAATAGGAAATATGATCAGATGACTGGAGGCTGGACAGAGGATCCGCTCTTCCGGGACCCAAAGACGGCGGGTAGTAGGTGCGCCCGACACGAGAGGATGCCGTGGGAAGGAGTTCGAGGTGGTGCCGCAGGAGTTGGCCGAGGGTGGTGCCGCAGTGTGTTCCGAGGGACTGCAGGGAGATGCCGCAGCGAGCATCGTTTCACGCATTTTCAAACCTTGATCAAAACTCGAAATTCAGATTTATCACGATATCGATCGCTGTTATTGGCGATCGCCATGGCTCATAGCTGATCACGCTTATTCGATCGAAGGTGTCCTTTGCTTTGGAATGGAAAGCGGTTTTTCATCGGTTAAAAGGTTCAATTTTGGACATTATACAATTTCCACAGTATATACATAATACCTTGTATGGAAAGGCAGATTTTCTTGGTGCACTGGTTTAGGGGGAGCTACATCCCTTATTTATATAATTGTTGGTGCAAGGCTAGGACATATTTGCCTATTCTATTGCTTATGTTTTGTTTAACATGTTAATTACACATCATGAAACATGTCTTGGATTTAGGGGGACCTTCATATCAATTTTATACCTTTGTTCAAGATGTGTCAATTATAATTCTTTCCTGCACTTATTGGATAACCTCCTCTCTTTTTGTTGTATGTCAAAGGGGGAGAAGGGATATTTAAGTTAGAATTCATATTGAAATATGTTTATAGAAGAAGACCTAACTTAAATGATTGCCAAACATCAAAAAGGGGGAGATTGTTGGTGCAACAATGCCCCAAGCATTTATATATATTTTGATGTTTGGATAATCATCTAAGTTAGGCAATGTTTTATGATCTAATTGTATACATGTTTAAGTGACAGGAAAATCCAAGTATGAAGACTTGGTAAAAGACAAGTCCAAGTGTGATCTTGGCAAAGAGAAGTCAAGGAAAGGTCTTGGCAGCATAAGTCCAAGCATGTAGTCTTGGCGTAGAAAGTCCAAGCAGTCCTTGGAAAAGGAAGACCAAAGGAAAGTCTTGGCGGCATAAGTCCAAGCATGTAGTCTTGGCGGCGTAAAGTCCAAGCGTACTTTGGCAAAGAAGAAACCCAAAGCATGACGAAACCGAAGGAAGCTTTTGAAGGCAAGCGCATGGATGGAGTCGTGGACTCAGAGAAATCCTAGAGGCGCAAGGCTGATGGAGAAGCTAGAAGGTTAAGTCTAGGCTTAGGTTATGTTTTCAAGTATGAATTAGTCATACTTGGAGTGTGTCAGTCGACTGGAACATAGTATCGGTCGAACTGGCCCTTAGCATTAGAGTTTGGAAGGTTGTTATCGATCGGGGTTATCGATCGAATCGTGATCCGACTCGACTCAATCAAAAGATAGGTGGGCAATGATCGCCATTATTGCGCGATCACATAACAAAATGGCCCGTGGCCGATCGCTACGGCCGTTGACGGCGAATCGATCGAATCGTTGGCGATCGATAGTCTTCCCGTTGGTGATGACGACGGCAAATCCCACAAATCCGGCTGTTCAGAAGCCGTTAGAATTGGCGGCAGTCGACTGATGTAAGTCATCAGTCGACTGATAGACCTTCAACGGGAAAAAGAGGCTCTTTCCTATAAAAAGAGCCCAAGGGGAGCAAGAAGGGGCTAATGCTTACATTCAGATCTTTCTTCTAAGCTCCTACAAGTTTTCCAAGCTTTCTAAGTGTATTAATCTCCTTTCTCCTCTCAAATCTTAATTGTCATCTTTTGTAAGAAGATGAGGTCTTTGTAAAGAGAAAGCTTATTAGTGAAATTGCTGTTAGTGAAAGCCCTAGAGCCAATCATGTGATGATTGTTGTATGGACTTTATTGTATCATATTCCTATTTATAAAAGCATGGTTATTATATTTACTTGTATTGGTGCCAAATAACTAAATATAATAATGTCCTTGAGCAGTAGGTTCTTATCTATATCAATCGATTGGTTGAATCGATAATGAGATGATATAGAGAACACTACTCTTAATCATTCCTAGTCGAGTATTAACATTCAGGGACAATGTTAATGCGTAGAGACTAGCATGTAGGTCAACAAGATGACTTGATCTCACAAGTCATGGATATGAGATATCAAGTTGACACATGGGTATGCATTGGAGAATGTATACTGAATGACCCGCCATGAGAAAGTATCATGGATCGTTATATGAGTGTCATATACTTTCTCATGTGGCTATTAGTATGACTGTTAGTCCTTAGACCTGAAGTCACCATGGTTCCCTACATAAGGAGTTGCATACTTTGGCTTCGTCAAACGTCACCCGTAAATGGGTGGACTATAAAGGCGATTACTGGGTATGTAACGAATTATGCGGAGGGATGTGAGTGATGTAGATGGGATCTATCCCTCCTATATGACGGGTGACATCGATATTCTTGATAGAGTGAGACCACGGCGTATGGTTATGCCCAAATGAGTCAATATGAGATATTGAGCTCATTTGATTAGAGTGAGTCTACTTGGAGTTCAAGATTTAGATTGTACCGAGGATGACACGGTCTATGCCTCGATTGGTCAATCTAGATGTCAAGGATAGAGGGACATTGTCACATATTGTGAGAGTCACAATTAGTAGTCACAAAGGTGATGTTGGAGCTCAACATTCTTGTAACTTGGGTAGCAATGATGTGTTGCTAGATACCGCTCATTGCTTATGTTCCTAAATCGGTTTAGGGACATTGCCAACGTTACAAGAACCTATAGGGTCACACACATGAGAGCAATTAGATGGAGATTAGGTTCATATGATGAACCATGAGGATTAGGTTCATGGGATGAACCAAATTGGATTAAGAGTAATCCAAATTAGACTAATTGAGTTAGACTCAAGTTGATTCAAGTGTTGAATGAGTCTAATTGAGATTTGATTCATCAAATCAATTTAAATTAATGAATAGAGATTCATTATATTAAATTGACTTGAGTCAAGTGGTTAGATTTGATCAACCATGGGAGATTAGAGGTCAAGTTTGACTTGACTTGAGAGGGAAGTTGAAAGGTCAAGTTTGACTTGACCAAATGCCATGTCATGATGATGACTAGGCATGGCCGGCCAATGATGATGCTCCACATCATCATTGACTTGGTCAATTAGTGCCACATCATGAGGGAGACCAAGGGTCATGGGAGTTACATGCATGCATGTAACTCCCCCTCCATGAAGTGGTCGGCCACCATTTGGGGGTTATGTGAGTGAAAATTGATTTTTTGAGTTATCACTCATTACTTCATCTTCTTCCTTGGGAATTTTCCTCTCAAGCTCTCCCTCTCCTTCCTCTTTTTGGCCGAACCAACCAAGGAGTGCTAGCACACTCAAGGTTGAGTTTTCTTCCACCTATTGCTTGTGTGGATACCATAGAGGAGTGTGCACTTGACACTCTCGAGTTCCGGCGGACTTTGGACGAGCGGGATTTGCGAAGGGCATCGCATCAAGGGTAACATCCTTATCTCTTAGTTCTAAGGTAGATCTAGAGGATTTTGTAAGCACATACATGTAATTAGTTTTAATACTTCTTCGCACGGATCCGTGGCCGGGACTTCCGGGGTTTCCGCAACGCAAAAAGCGGTTTTTGCGGCCCGGAAAAGCCCAACAATTGCTTGGGTTGATCCACCTTAAGGATCGCCGTGGAGTAGGAGCGTTATCTCCGAACCACGTAAAGGCTTTGTTAGCATTGTCTTTTTATTTTTACATATATTATTTGTGTTTGCTTCCGCTAATTACTCTTGTAGAAACGAAAAGCGCTATTCACCCCCCCCCTCTAGCCTTCAAACGATCCCTAACAATGACATTATTTTTGGGTCAACAAATGATGATCTTCTTCAAGACTTTATAAAAAACATGGAGAATGAATTTGAAATGAGTTTAGTTGGAGAGATTAACTTTTTCCTAGGGTTACAAGTCAAGCAGATCAATGAAGGGATTCATGTTTATCAAACCAAATATGCAAATGAAATGATCAAGAAATTTGGTTTGAAAAATGCCAAAATTGTAACCACTCCTATGGCCACTAGTACTAGAATAGATAGTGATCATGATGGTAAATCAATTGATCTTAAACATTATAGGAGTATGATTGGTAGCCTACTATACCTAACCGCTAGTAGACCCGATATCTTATTTGCGGTAGGTATGTGTGCAAGATACCAATCTTGTGCCAAAGAATCACATTTAGTAGCCGTTAAGAGATTTTTAAGATATATTAAAGGCACCCGAAATATAGGACTTTGGTATCCTAGGACTAAGTCCTTTGAGTTGCTTGGCTATACCGATTCCGATTATGCCGGTTGCAAATTGGATAGGAAGAGTACTAGTGGTGGATGTCAATTTCTTGGGTCCTCCCTAGTTAGTTGGAGTAGTAGGAAGCAACATTGTGTTGCTTTATCAACCACCGAAGTCGAATATGTGACTATGGGTGGTTGTGTAGCTCAATTACTTTGGATGAGACATACTCTTAAGGACTATGAGCTACACTACTCTAACATTAAAGTTTATTGTGACAATGTGAGTACCATCAACTTGACCAAAAATTCGGTAGATCACTCTAGGACCAAGCACATTGAAGTAAAACATCACTTCATAAGAGATCATGTGGCAAGAGGGGACATTGAACTTAATTATGTAGAATCTAAGTCCAACCTTGCCGATATCTTCACCAAAGCTCTTTCCCGAAACCGAATTTTCATCATTGAGGAGAGAGCTTGGTATGTGCTTTGTAGAGTAAAATTCTAGGGTTGCATGATCTCATATTCATATGTTAGCCTTATACCTTGATGCATCTCACAAAAAGCCTTAAGAAACCTTGATTTTTGTATTAAGACACTTAGGAACATGTGAGATGATAGGGAAGGTGTACTTGGTTCATCATGCTTGTTATGATGCATTACTATGAGCCAATGACACACCTAGAGACATGAATACTTCATGGACCAATCATTGAGAAGGCTTGTATTCAAGTAATGAATACATAGCTCCAAGAACATGATTGGAAATATCAAATAAAACATATTTTAAACTATGGTTATCATATTTTGAAAAACAGTTTTCAAGTGGAACACAAAAGTGATACAAAGTTTGCAAAATTTTTAGAACTTTTGTTAGTTTCCAAGTTTGTATCAATCTTGAAATCTGGAAAACATATATTTTTCAAACTATTTTTCCTTAATAAAGTATAATCTCAGAAATGTGTACACAAAATTTCGTGATTTTTCGAGGTTTCTAGAATTTCTAACGCATTTCTGAAGTTGGGATGAAAAGGTTGAAATTCGGATTTCAGGCGTATCAGTCGACTGGTTCAGAAACCAGTCGACTGATACACTGTATTTTCTGATAAATAACTCCATTTTCTGATATTTAGTGTATCTTTGATGTCCTAAAACTATAGCATGATAATATTGGGTATAAACAAATTTTTAGGACTGATTAATGCAGTGTTTTAGGGGGAGTTTCATAATATATATCTTTTCATCCCCAAACTTACATTGTTGGTGCAAAGTTAGGACTTAACTTTCGAACTTTTGTTATGCTTTGCTTCAAATGTTATTCACACATCATGAAGCATATCTTGGATTAAGGGGGAGATTAATATCAATCTTATACCTTAGTCCAAGATACAACAACTTTAATTCTTTCATGAAATTTATGAATCCTTCTCTTTTTGATGTATGTCAGAGGGGGAGAAGGAATGTTTAACTTAGAATTCATATTAAAAATATGATTATATGCATATGGTAAAGACCTAACTTAAATGATTGCTAAACATCAAAAAGGGAGAGATTGTTGGTGCAACAATGCCCCAAGCATTCATGTGTTTTGATGTTTGGATAATCATCTAAGTTAGGCAATGCTTTGTGATCTAATTGTGAACATGTTTAAGTAACAGGGAAATCCAAGGATGAAGACTTGGTAAAAGAAAAGTCCAAGTATGATCTTGGCAAGGAAAGTCCAAGGGATGGACTTGGCAACGTAAGACCAAGCTTGTAGTCTTGGCAGCGTAAAGTCCAAGTGAACCTTGGCAAAGGAAGTCCAAGTATGATCTTGGCAAAGGAAGTCTAAGGGATGGACTTGGCAGTGTAAGACCAAGCTTGTAGTCTTGGCAGCGTAAAGTCCAAGTGAACCTTGGCAAAAGAAGTCCAAAGTAAAGTCTTGGCAGCATAAGTCCAAGCTTGTAGTCTTGGCGGCGTAAAGTCCATGCTTTTGGCAACCCAAGACATGACGAGGCCGAAGGAAACTCTTTAAGGTGGGCGCAAGGCTGAAGGAAGAGTTAGAAGGTCAAGTCTAGGTCTAGGGAGTCAATTCAAGTATGAGATGATGTGATCGATAAGGTGCTCAATCTGAGCCAGTCGCCGAAAACGGACTATCGGTCGATCGAGCAGAATCGACCCGACTAATGAGGCAATCAGTTGACTGTCAATCTAGGCAGTCAACTGATCAAGTCGAAAATGGGCACAAAATGGAGTCTCACTCGACTCCTCGTGGCAATCACTCGACTGATCGCTTCATCAGTCGACTGATGAAGTGATCAGTCGACTGATATGCCTCCCGTTGGAAATGGCGGCTGCGAATCCCCGCGGATCCGCTCTGTCAGAAGCCGTTAGCTTCGACGACAGTCGACTGATGGTAAGCATCAGTCGACTGATCAAAGCTCAATGGGAAAAACATCCCTTCTTCTATAAGAAGAGGCCTTGGAGAGCTTGGTGAAACTAGTGCTCTCATTCCTAGCTACACCCTCGTGCTCACCAAGTTTTCTCCAAGTGTTTTTGTGATTCTAAACCTCCTCTTCTCTAGTCTTCATCTTCCATCATTGTAAAGAAGAGGAGTGCATTGTAAGACAAGGTTTCTCCACCTTGGTTCATCCAAAGGAGTATTTAGTGAAGCTTGGTTGGGGCTAATCCACCTTACGGATTACCGTGGAGTAGGAGCGTCATCTCCGAACCACGTACATCGGGTGTTAGCATTGATTTCTTGTTTCTCATTCTTATTTGTATTTGTATTTGTATTTGTATTGCTTCCGCTAACATACTTGTAGAAACAAAGAAAGGCTAATCACCCCCCCTCTAGCCATTACAAAGATCCAACAAAATTGTGCAACATAATAATATTCGTTGCAAAAATTTATGACGAATTCATTTTTCATCGCAAATTTTTCAAACAAAAAATAAATTTGTCGCAAATTTTTGTGACAAAATTTAGTTTTCATCGCAAAAGTTTACGACGAAAAATGGATTCATAGCAACTTTTTGCAACAAAAACTAAATTTCATTGCAAAAAATTGCTATGAAAAATGGATTCGTTGCAACTTTTTGCGATGACCTTTAGTTTTTGTCGCCAAATTAGGTAGATATGGGTTTGGTAGATTTATAAAAGTTTGTGACAAAAATGAATTCATCACATTTTTGTGACAAAAACTAAATTTCGTCGCAATTTTCTGCGACGAGAAATAAATTCATTGCAGTTTTTTGCGACGAACTTTAGTTTTCGTGACAAAATTTAGCGACAAAAATAAGTTTTCGTTGCCAAATTAGGTTAATATGAATTTGTCAGATTTATTAAATTTAGCAATGAATTAAGTTTTCATTGCAAAATATGGACTAGCAGTCGACTGCCAGTATATATCAGTCGACTGTTAATGAACCAATTGACTGACCAGTCGACTAAAAACAAATATGTGGACTGCTACAGTATTAACAGTCGACTGCTACCTACACCAGTCGATTGATGGTCTACATTTGACAACAAACAAATATTTCATCGCATATTTGGCAATGAAAAAAAATTCGTTGCAAATTGTGGACAAAAAGTCGACTGATGTATCTTTGTAGTCGACTGATACTTAGTAGTTATGGTCATGAACTAGCAGTTGACTGATAGTGCATATTTTGCAACAAAATTTTGTTTTCATCACCAAATTAGTGATGAAAAAAAATTTTATCGCTAAATTTTCGACGAATCTTATTTTCGTCGCAAATCTAAAAAAATATGAAAAAAGACACAATGATATAACTGTTAGGGCAATCAACCCATGTGATATGGTTTTGATGTGTGTGGCAAAGGGTTTAAGTTAGGATTGATATGGATTTGATATGTGCATTGAAGTCGTGCAGGACTTAGTAATTCGCACATGGAGCATTGACAAGTTTCACCTCTCATGACTCGGTCCTTGAGTCGGTGAAAGATGCATTGCGGAAGCTGTGCACTTGGTGCATTTGAGGGACCGCCGGACGAGGAGCATTGGAGTGAAGTCGGAGGAAGTATACTTCAGGGCGAGACGCGAAGGATGGTGCTGCATGGCCGTGCGCTTGGCCCATCCGAGGGACATGGTCGGACGAAGACAACTTCGAAGGTGAGGGACTCCAAGGGAATGAGAGTGAGCGATTGTAACCCGGGACGGGGTAGCGCTTAGGTGAAACTTGGCCAATTTGCTAAGTGTCAGATGGGATTTTTCGACATCAGTCGACTGCCATGTCATGGCAATTGACTGCTCCAAGTCAACTATTGACTCGATTGGTGTTCGAGTCAGGTTTGTGTCCCATCTGTCGACTGCCAAGGGTTGACAGTCGACTGTCGAAACTATCAGTCGACTGATGATGGCATCAGTCGATTGGTCGCAAGGGTTTCGGGTACAGAATGTTGATCAGTCAAGTGCTCACTTCTGACACTCGACTGTTGGCTCTATCAGTCGACTGATGAAAAGATCAATCGACTGATGTGGGAGTCGTTGGTTGAAATCCAACGTGGAAGAAGCCATTATAGGGCAACGGCTACAGGTGTTAAATATTGGAAATTTAAAATATTAAATTAAATAGCCAAGAATTTAGAGAAATAATCTTGGAAACTTTTCGAGATTTTTAGGGAATTTTAGGAATTTTTTTGGAATTTTTCTGGATTTAAATGGAGTTCGTACGAGCTTATTTCGGGGATAAAATAAATAGGCTTTTGTGGAGTCTATTTAAGGGGTTAATAGAGGGTTTTAACCTAAACAGAAAACCTAAATTCCTTTTTCCTTTTTCTTTTCCCCCGTTGTGTCGATGCCTCTTCCTCACGCGACGGTTTCTTCCCTTCGCTGCCCGACGCCAAGGTCGCGCTGTGCTCCCCTTCGCCGGCGCCGCCCTTCTCGCATCTGACCGCCGCCCCGACGGCCCTCTGTGTGCTAGCCGACGCCCTTCACCCGAGCCCTCGCGATCGCCAGCCCTGCCCCGCACGCACGCGACTCCGGCAATACCTCTGGTTGCCGACCCTCTCAACGCCCTTTCTCTTGGCGATCTTCCCCTCGGTCAAGCAAGGGCGGCGGGCTTACGCCGGCGGCGAGCGAGCACGTGGCCAGAAGTTAGGTCAGAGGAGTCGCCGCTACGTATTGATCTGCGGCGGAGGTCTCTGCCCGAACAGACGGAGGCTGGCAGCGGCTAGGCGACGGTTTGAAGTGGGAGTTGTTCTTCCCGATCGAAGCTGGGGCAAGATCGCGTGTGTGGAGCTCGGGATTGGAAGTAGGTTGGGTTGTCGGTGTGGTGGGTTTTTGCTGCAGCGAGATCTGAACGGAGGTCGCCATCTTCGCCGGAGCTCAAGAACCTGGGGTTAGGGCAACGACGAATTCTGCCGGCGAAGTTTGAAATTTGGGGCAGCGATTGGCGTTGAATTTTTCCGGCGAACCGAGGAGATTAGGAGGGGGTTCCAGTGCCGTTTGTCATTAGGAATGGGTAAGCGCTAATTTTTCTCCTTACCTTGGGCGAGACCTAGTTAATAGCTGTGAATTCCTATGTTTGAGCTCAATTTGCGAATTGGGCAGTGGACTTTCCCGACGAACAAGGCAAAGGTGGGAAAATTCTATCGGTGGAGTCTCAAGTGCTGGTAAGTTGATCTAGCTCTCTCTATTTTAGCTGTGAATTGCTAGATTTTGGGTTGTACGGCTGTGATTGGAGTATGTTGTTTGTTGAGAGGGATGTAAGAGCCCATTTGGGTGATATCGGCTGTACACGGTTAGGTGTTGGAGTTTTGTGCAGATTTTCTGTGATGTGGGGGTTTTGACCGACTGTGAAAGGGTTGGAAAATTAGGGAAAATTGGAAGTGGTTTGGGTTAATTGGGTTACGAACGAAATCGATTAAGTATTCGATTTGTTGGTGGATTACATTTTGTGCTTAACAATAGTTATGTTATATGCAGGTTTCGGTCACGAGGCAGGTCCCCGGTCGTGACGATTTGGTTCTTTTTGCGGACATTTTTATTCAGGCGGGTATTTTGACTTATCTCCTAGATATAGTTATGTTGATATGCTAGTTAGGATAGCTTGCAATAATTTTCATGTTATATGCCTAGTATGTTTTTTTGTGCCTACTGGATACATGCATTTGTTAGGTTATGATTATATCTTCCCTATTTTATTTTGATCATAGTTACTTGGATCATGGATATGCACTTATTGATTGTGCATATTATTCGGATAGGTATATTTTTAGTTGGATTTACATGCTTTAGTATCATGCACCATCTTGCATGATTGCATGCTGGCTGGGCGGGATTCCTTTATAGTTGAACCCGCAGCTAGTTACATGGCCTGCACACACTACCACTCATGGGTTAGTGGTACATCAAGAGGGTGTGTGCAGTTGCTCTGTCAGGCTCCGCTGGATCACTCATGCGTAGCGACGAGGCAGCGTGGTAACGAGCAGGGATCCCTCCTCTGGTCTATGACACCGGGAGATGAGAGCTTAGCTCCCCCACTCTGTTTGGGGCAGGAGGATAGGTGTACTCCGACAGCATCCTGTCCGCTCGGTCACTCAGGAGCAGTGATGGTAGAGTGCACAGTTGTCATAGCCCTACCCACTCGGCTTCACCATCGCATGTGAGGCGGCTGACTGGCGTCAGGGGTGACCATGTCATTTGTACGACATGCACTTTGCATGGATCGCATTTGTATTGTGTTTGTTGCATTTTTATTGATGCCTTGGATGTTGCATATGATTGTCATGCATACAGGATTCATATTTATATATGGTGATGACTTTATCTCTTATAGTATGACACATGCTCCTGTATCAGGGCAGGAGGTTCAGGTAAGTACAGTCCTTATGTATTTCTTGCTCGCATACCCTATTTATATGAGATTGTACTGGCATGATTCTTATTGTTAGCTATATCTTGCTTTGCATATCGACCATATCCGCTAAGTTCTTTGAACTTACCTCGTTGATCTGTTTCAGGTTGAAACTGCCAGGAGAGTCCAGCTGCCAATCCCCCCTCGTCGAAATGGATAGGTTTTATTGGTCTTATGGTTTTGGTTTTTAACTAGATGAAGTGTGTAGGATTTTTTTTTGTTTTGGTTATGTACTTGTGGAGGTTTGGGGATATTTGTTGTGTCCTTATGGACTATTCGATTGGTTTGGTTGTATATTCCTGCTCAGATGGCAGAAGGGGTAAGTTTAGATATAGTAGACTGTTGCTATTTATTTGAATTGATGGCCTGAGGCCAATTTATTATCTGCGTGTGTAGTTTTTTTGTTCCGGTCGTGTTGACCGATGTATAGTGGTCGTGTAGGCCTTGTATGCAAGTTCCATATTGTCACCCGTACAGGGGAGATGCTGCCGGATTTTCGTCTGGCGGGGACTCCCTCGGGGCGTGACAATAGGTGTAGTCGACTGATCGGGCAATCAGTCCACTGCCAAGCGCCCAACGGGAAGAATGAGCTCTTCCCTATAAGAAGGGGTCATTGGATACTTGGGGAGTCTAATGCTTGATCTCTAAACATCCTCCCAAGTTCCCAAACGTTTTCAACTCCTCTTACTAGCTTTTATTTCAATCATATTGTAAGAGGGAGATTGTAAGAAAGGTTACCTCCACCTAGCTTTGTGCAAAGGAGAGATTAGTGGAAGGTTTAGGCATGATTCACCTGGAACGAATCAGTCCGTGGATTAGCGGCAAGGTCGTGAACCACGTTACGACTTGGTGTTAGCGTTTGCATCTATTCTTTCTTTACTTTGTCTTAATTGCTTGTTTAGTTTTGTTTCCGTTGCACTAATATTGTTTGTAGACAAGTAATCAACGAACGAATTCCACCATACGCGAAAGAGGGCTATTCACCCCCTCTAGTCGGCCACCGACGTTCCAATAATAACCTACTATTTTTACCTATTTTTATAAATTTTACACCAAACACATCTAACAATATATAAAAATTAACATATCAAAGTTGATAAACACATCTAATTATTCCAAATGAGTCATCAACACATAATAAACCATTCATCGTATGAAACTTATAATACAAAAATACAGAATGTAGCAAGTCAAGAAACATTTAAATATAAAAATTGAAACATAACCACTATCATCAACTCTCACGTATTTTCCCTCTTAACAATTGATCCTGCAATTGGAGAAGGAAATCTTGTAGTTGGAGAACCAAAAGATCATGTAGCTGGAGAACTAGAAGATCTAGCAACTGAAGAAGGAGATCCTTTAGCTGGAGAACCAGAAGATCCTGTAACTGAAGAAGGAGATCTTGCAGCTGGAGAAGGGGTTGAAGACACATATCCTGCAAGTGAATCAGACGATACAGGGGCTAAAGCAAAGAAAGAGAGTATTCTTCTATTACTATTCCATCTATAACCGCCACGTTGAAACTATCAATATATCATAATTATTAGAATAATAAAATAAAAAAAGAATCTCATCTTCATCGGATGTATAATGAATAATATGGAAAAACTTACCATATTTTATTTGAAGTACTAGACGCCAAAATAATCTACTAATATACCAAAAAAAGTCTCTGACGCCTTATAACTTACAATTTTTTTTTCTTTGCTCGATTTGCATCGGTATCTATATGTGGTATCCTAACTTCTCCGATCGAACTCTCGCCTTCAACTTTTCTCTGGCTTAGACTCGGAATAATATCTAGTAACATGGCATGAAGAGGATCTGTCAAAATTATTCTAACTTCTTGTGTCGTCCTGAATTGACATTCGTGGTTCATATGGTCATGAATCTTTCTTCATGTATTTTTCCGCACTATCTTGCTCATTTATCGCTTCGAGTCGATATTTGTCGGACAATCCAACTTGATCTTTAGCAACAAGTATACTACCTAAAGAGTCGCATACTTTAGTAGTCAATTCTGTGGCTCCTTCCAAGTCAATAAGTATACTGCAGTGACTCAAAAAAACCATAGAGTTGAAGACAAAATCATGCGACTCTTTAGGTAGTATACTCATTGCTAAAGATTAGGATGGATTGCCTAATAAATATTGACTCGAAGCGATCAATGAGAAAGATAGTGCAAAAAAAAAAATCCGAAGAAAGGTTAATGAACACGCGAACCACGGATGCCAATTCAGGATGACACTAGAAGTTACAATAATTTTGGCAGATCTTCTTCATGCCATGTTACTAAACATGATTCTGAGTCTAAGCCAGAGGAAAGTCAAATGCGAGAGTTCGACCAGAGAAGTTAAGATACCATATATAGATAGTGAAGCAAATCAAACAAAGAAAAAAAATGTAAGTTATAAGGAAACTGTTGGTCATCTTCTCAAAGACTGATGATATCCTGTAAATATATGGATCAACATAGATGCTTATTGTATCATAAAATTTGAAACATAAAAAAAGTAATGTAAAGGAAAAAAAACAACAATAAATTTACGGTATAATGTTGCTACTTGGAAGGAAATTTCAAAATGTAATTTGTGTTTAGTTTATAAAATGATTTATTTTGTTTGTCTATTTTAATCTGCATTATTTTATTTTGATGTTGGTTATGATAAGAAATGAGAATGTTAGGGATAAATCCTAAACAAATTAACAAAATGCGGTAAATATTTTGTGGTTGTTCTTATGTTATTTGCTTTATATATTTACCGTTCTTTATATCTTGTTGATAAATTTTAAAGATAAGCATTCTATGTCATATGCATTCAAACAGTTAATATCAATGATAGAGGTATTCTTTCAATTCTATTCTTACTAAATTTTTCTTTATTTCTTATGAAGTTAAGATTTGGTAGTAAAAATTATCCATGACAATCAAAATACCTCACTTTTTCCATATTTGTACCAGGTGAGGGTTGATCGTCCAAAAGCTCATCGTAACTCAACTTATTGACTTGTACTGGTGAATCAAAGCTTGAATAATCACAGGGATTTTGATAGTCAATGGAAGAGAGATCAGAAATAGAGAGTGCATCATTGTTGTTACTATGCATGTCTGAATAAGATGCCTGAGTAAAGGAATAGAATCAAGGATAAGAGAAGCACAAGCAAACTCATACAACATGTTTTCAGGTGTTGCAAGAATTACCCATTGTCTTGAATGTTCTTCCACTACAGCTTGAAGTAGGTCATTAAGTAGAGATTGAGCAAGGTCTCTTTGCTGCATCAGTTCCTTGATTTCTCACTCCATTTGAAAAAACAAGAGGGCAACAAAAGGATGCTTTAGGAATGAATTCAACTGGCATCAACAACATGAAAAAGAAGATAACACAAACATCCTTCTTGATTTGAGCATCTCTATCTTTAAGGACATCAGATTGATCACTGCAGGTTTGAAATCTCCGACATGTCTTAGTTCATTCTCCAACCTAAGAAGCTCCCTTTGTAGGTGCTTCACTAATGCCTTATCAGACATCGCAACATTGACTTGTGCATTGGTGGATACTTGCTTGGCACAACTTGCGAACAAAAGGGTGTTCCTAGATTGCTCGATGTGGCTTCTCGCCGGGCTCATTGTGTAGATTATTGTGGTTAATTATTGCATTGCCTCCTAAGAAAGGTTGCAGTATGTGCGTCAACTTGGAATCTCTAAATGGAATGTGACCAGTTCCCCCTTTACTGTTCAATTCCCATAAAGAAAGAGATCAAAATCAATGCAACAATGGAGAAGAACAAAGCATAAATTTCTTAAACTTAATTCGGCAACCATAGTTTGCGAATGATGGTTCCTAGCGTAAGCAAACTTCGATTGATATGGCAACCTTCTTTTAGCAGATTACTCACAGATGACACTTGAGATGCCCTTTCACTTCCTGTTAAATCTACAAAATTATGTCCACGACAAAAAACATAAGCCTCATGTTTGCTCAATCTTCATTAGAACAAATCAAGATTAGAAAAAAAAGAGTATCAACAAGAGTGGGTATAATACCATAGAAGATAATAAGGTATTGGAACTTTGTTTGCTCTTAAATTCACGAGCAATGCTTTGAATTGTCTGTAATCACATAACAATAACAAATTATAATCATTTTCTACTGAGTAGTGAAACTTGAGTTAATTATGTGATAAAGGGGGCAAACCAATCTCAGAATCTGATGGGATCGAGAGCTCATCTCATTCAGAGTTGTCTCTCCAACTTGCCTTTTTTCCAGATTTCGTGCTCGCGATGGTAGTAGCCGCGAGCACACGCATGCACAGTGTTTGGGCCGGCAGCAACCACGAGTGGTGCTTGTGCCAGCGGCTGCCGCAAGAACAACGCGTGCTCGCGGTAGCACGTGGCAGCTGCTGCACGAGCTCGCGGAGCTGCCGCCAGCAGCTACCGCATAAGATGGAGAAGGACCTGAGGGTGAAGGTGGACAGGGTGGCCTATAACATGTTAACTGAAGGATATTGTAGACTCGGGTTGTTAGAAGAAGGTAAGAAAATTGTGGAGAAGATGAGGCAAAATGGTTTCCAACCTGATGTAGCAACCTATGGAAGCCTTGCCAATGGGATATCACTGGCAAGAAAGCTAGGGGAGGCCCCTACTGCTGTGGAATGAAGTGAAGGAGAGGTGTGCCTCGTCCCCGCCACTTGGCCCGATGAAGGACTGCTCGATGCCTTGGCTGATGTTTGTGTCAGGGCAACCTTCTTCAAGAAGGCACTGGAGATTGTAGCTTGCATGGAGGAGAATGTCATATCGCCAAACAAGACCAAGTATAAGAGGATCTATGTGGAGATGCACTCAAGGATGTTTCTGAGCAAGCATGCATTGCAGGCGAGGCAAGACCGGAGGAGAGGGAGGAAGAGGGTGATCTCATAGGCATGCAACTGTCACGAGCTCCATCTTACGGGCAGTTGTAGCTCGTCGCGATCTCACGTGGCAGCGAGATCGCGCTAGCGGTCGCACGTGGCGAGCTGCCGCGACCTTGTGTGGCAATCTGCCGCACGTGCCCAGCCGATGCGACGACCGTGGAAGAGGAGAGAGGCAGTGGAGGAGGAGAGGTGCGTACCATAGGGGAGGGTCGGGAGCGCGTGAGAATGGGAAAGGAAAAGGGCACCGATTAATTAGGAAAAATCGACGACGATTTAATTCGTTGCAATATTCGTCGCCAATTCGGGGACGAATCTTGTATTCGTCGTAGAATTGACGACGAATACAATATTCGTCGCAGAATCTGGGACGAATTCATATTTTGTCGCAAAATTCTGCGACGATTTTTATTTTTCATCGCAAAATTAGCGACGAAAATTAAATTCATTGTCAAATTAGCGATGAATATTAAATTCGTCGTAAATTTATTAAATCATGCCGTTGTTTTTTGTCAAATAATTGAAAATATCCGATGAAAATTTTTCGTTGCCAAATTTGTCGAAAATTTTGCAACAAATTATAAATTCATTGCAAAATTTTGCAACAAATCTATAATTCGTTGTAAATTTTGTGATGAATTTATATTTTGTTGTAAAATTTTACAACGAAATTTATTTTTCGTCGTAAATTTACGATGAAAAATTAAATTCGTTGCAAAATTGCAACGATATTTGCACGGAAATTTAATTGGTTACAAATATAAATAAATTTTCAATAAAAAAATTTTTATTGAAAATTTCGTTACTAATTTGCAACAAAATTTGTAATGCGTTGCAAATTTATAATAAATTATTTCCGTTGTCAAATTTCGTATTATTTTAATGTATTTTTGTACTGTGAAAGCAAGACGTAATGCCTATTCAGAGGAAGTGAAGATGAGCAACAATAGTTCGGTGGAAATTATATTGTTGGACGAATGCTTTGTGATGCTTGCAATAATGGCGCGTAAAGACCCACCCTATTCTAACAGCCTCTTAAATGAGCTAACTCTTATTTTATATTCAAAGTTTATCTGAAAAGCATGCATTATGTTTCTTGCTTGTCCACCGGTGAACGAAGAAATGTTTCAAGTTATTATGATTTTTTTTAAATAATTTTACCATCATGTGAAATCCTTTATTAACTCGGTTAGTCTGGACTCATGAGTTGCTTCGGATATACTTTGAAACTTGTATAAAACTGTGAAAGGGATGATGAACATAAAGGTCATTGACATATTCAATGAAATACAGACGAGGGAGGACTTGAGTCTCGTTGATCATGCTGTTTTTTTATCTATTGTTCGAAGGCAAATATATGAAATCTAGAATTAAATTATGATTTTGTGCTACTCGGCACTTCTAGCTAGATGCTATTTACTTGATAGGTGTCAGATTTATTAAGTTTTTAAAAAATCATTTTTGATGAACTCTTGCTTAATATTATTTAGGACTGATATATAAGAGCTCCATTGCAGTGATGGTATTAACTTATCCTCCAGTAGAAACAAGGTACAGGTAGCCGAGATAATTGAGGTCTTAAAAAATGTCAATTGGGACCCTCCTTTGTACTGGAAGTTCATGCCAATAGAGTTTTCTGATGGAGTAAAAACAATCAACATTTCCAACTTGATCGCCGACAGAGCAGTCCAATGGGATTAGACCAAAAACCCTACTAATCAAGAAGATTATTTCTAAATGTGTTTAGAATGAAACATCTAACTGACAAATAATTTGGTCCTTAAACTAAACTTTGGATTATTATATACATCTAAATTTTATGCAATTATTGATTTCATAACAGGATATTTGTTGATCAATTAACAATTACTTGATGGAAATCAATATTCATGACGGTCTTGAATCGCAAGGCAAAGAAATTTAATGCTATGATTGCTCCGCTGGACTGACTCTCTCTCTCCAATTGACTCCAAGTCTACGTCTGAACAAGAATTGACAATGCTGTGCCACCCATTCAATTGCACAATGATCAAAGGACTTTCAATGTCAGCCAATCAATTGGTTTTGTTGCGAAGCAAAAATACAAGAACTGAAAAAAAATTTATGTAATTTTTTATAGAGGTTGAGCATGCTGGAGACTTGAGAATTTGATATGATTTTTAATCATTCAATTAAATATTATTAATTTTATATATTTATCATGTTATTATAATTTTAAATAAATATCAAATATATTTGTAGTTGACAATTAACGAAGACCGTGGAATGATAATTTATTTGTTTCTCGTTTAGTATGATATTTCATTTTTTTGAATTTATTCACTTTTATTTTTATTATTTATTTTTATTTATACAAATATATATCATAAGAATAAAGTTTTGGCACAATGATAAAATTATCTTATGATAAAAAAATTACGGGTTTAAATTCTGAAAACAACATCTTATAAAAAAAAACAAAGTAAAATTGCTTATAATGAATTTCTTCTCCGATACCCTACGTGATGGGAGCTTCATGCACTGAATTGTAATTTTTTTTATATAAATATATGTCTTGCATTTGTAAATGTCATTAACTTGAATTTTATTTATAATGTGATGATGGAAAATGATCTACAATAAATTAGTTGAATTTTATTTTATAAGACTTTGCTAGCTTTAAAATTAAATACTTTAGCTGCATTTTATTACTGAATAGTTATTTTTGGATGTAAAAGATTTTTCACTAGCATTGCATTGTAAAATTAATCCAAATGATTGTTAAATGAATAAAAATTATGTATTAATATTTTAATTTGTATTTTGAAAAATTTTATTTCTATTTAAAGTAATGGATGAATTGTGATAATGTGTAAATTTTAAATTCGGGTTATATATTTTAAATAAATATTAGTGATATAAATTTTAATATTTTTATAAATTAATATAAATGACATTTATTAGTGTCACTGTGGATTAGTAAAGGGGATATTTTACGTTGACCTTCCAAATTACCATTAATGACAACTTTATTATCCTTATAATTAAATATAAGACACCCATAATTGCCAATATAAATAAATAACAAGACATATAATATCCTTGAAACATGAGTCTTTTCTGATATTTCAAACCGTTGTGACATCCCTAAATTGAGTCAATTTAAAACTCTTTCAACTCAAATCCAATTGATTTAAGTGGATAAGATTCACTCAAATAATCTAATTTTTAAATTCAAATGGTAAATCAATTAACTATCATATTGACTCAATTCACTTTTTGTTAACGTATCTAGAAACAATTTTTGTTTAGTTGTGAATAAGATGTCTTAAGTTGACTGCCAAATTGACTCAACTATTCAATCCACTCTAACTTAACTTTTGACTAATTGATCATATATTGATTATGAACTAAAAATATTTATTTCTTAGTTGATTACAAACTTGAATAAAAAATCTACCGAAATCTAAAATTATACGGTAATTTATCAAACAGCGCACGTAAAGTTTAGAATTGTCCAAACAGTGCTCTATACTTTCATATTTACCAAATAACATACTTAATTCCCTTTTTATCCCTCCCGTCAAATAGACTTGCAGCACAGTGAAAATCTCGAACGTGGTGTTGGGAATTCAAATTTCAACACCATAATCAGATCGAATCTCAAAGACCATCATCGTGGATCGAATTTACAATCCCAAAGACTATCACGGTGTTGGGAATTCAAATCCCAAAGACTATAGATCAAATTCAGAACTTCCAAAGATCACTATGGTGTTGGAATTGCAAATTCTAGCATTACAGTGGTAGTGCTGGGATTGTACCACCATTGTGGTGTTGGAAATTCAAATCTCAATACCACAGTGGAGCAGATCTTTTTGACGAGAGGGGCAAAAAGAGAATTAAGTACGTTATTTGGTAAATATAAAAATATGAAACGCTGTTTGAATATTTTTAAATTTTACGTGCACTGTTTTATAAATTGTCGAAAATTATAAGTTCGCTCAATTATACATGATCATATTTTACCAAAATATTGTTCAAAATGTTTAAGTTTGGCAAAAATACAAGATTTGAGAAATCTTTGCAATTCATACACCTTTTTAAATAAAAAAAATATGATTTTGTACCCTAGTATATTTTTATATTATGATTTTTATTTATTAATTTCATTTTCTTAGTTGTATTTTTTGGATTTTTTTTTCCATGAGAGACTTTATAAAAGTCACTTCTAGTTTTATATTTTTATATAAATCAAATACACTAGTTTGAAAATTCAAAGCACTTAATCTTCATTTATTCATGGTTAAAAAAACATTATTTCCTCAGCTTCAGATGACAAATTAAGTTCATATATGAACTCTTCTCCCTTCCAGGAATATGTATCTTAGTCTGTGATTTATACAGTAGTTTTGGTTAATCAAGTAGTTTTGGGTCAAAATTATTGGACGGATAAAACGATAAAGTGAAATTTTCATTATTTTTAATCAAATAAAAACTACTCTATCAATGTAATATAATGGTAAAATATTAAAAAAATAAATAAGAAAATTTAAATTTAAATTTTATCAGAGATGAATGCATAAATTGTATTTAAAACTTATTTAATAAGTGAATTAGAAAATTGTACGATCAATAGGATAAAATTTAAATAAAAGTATAAAATAAATAAATAAGGGAAAGGATGCACATGTTTTGATGTACTCCACAGGCATAGACAGGACCTTGCTCGGTGGGCGATAAGTAGCAACGCATCGAGCAATGTAGCAACAAATCTCGAGATTGTTCGGAGGAAAAAATGGAGCAGCAGCTAAAAGATAAGAGCTGCTTTGGCCTAGCGAAAGCTTTCTGAGGTTAGTTTTTTAATTGATTGTTATTAGTCACCTGATCCATTTTTCTTCCCTTGTGCTATTTCCTTCACGGCGTCTATAGCTATTTGAATAATTGAAATCCTCAAGGGAAAATCCTTTGGAACCAAGATGAATAGCGCAGAAGATAAGGGGATTGTGACATCACTAGACATGGACTGGGTACTCTCATTGGACAAAAGGGTATCAGACACAAAATTTAGGGATGAAATAAGAAAGCCAACAATCTACAGAGTCCCGGATATCTTGAAGAAGGTCGACCCACTAGCCTATGAGCCATCGCTCGTCTCGCTCGGCCCCTACCACTGCGACAAAACTCAGCTACAGGCCATGAATCAGCTCAAATTGAAGTACCTCAAGTTTGTCCTCGAGCAGAACTCTGATGTGGGCTTGGTGGACTATCTGGATGAGATCAAGAAGCTTGAAACGCGAGCACGCGATGCCTATTCAGAAGAAGTGAAGATGAGCAGCAACAGTTTCGTGGAAATGATGTTGCTGGACGGATGCTTTGTGATGCTTACAATAATGTATTGGAACACCAAGATGGAGATTTCAGAAGAGAGTACCTTGTGGACTAAATTTGAAGTGGTACAAGATATCTTCATGCTCGAAAACCAGCTCCCTTTCTTTCTTCTTGAAACTTTGTACAAGTCTGCATTTCCTAACAGCGATCCCTTTCGAAATCTAACATTGGGGTTCATCCGCATCCATACCTCAAACGACTTAGAACTTCCCTCCGACAATGGAACTTTTCACCACATAATTCATCTTTTTCATTCTTGCATTGATCCAACAAGAGACTATGGCGATGATAATCTTTCCTCCGGGTTGTTGCCCTCCCTCATCCGCTCCTTTAAGCCGTGGCCATCAATGTTGTGGTCATCTTTGTGCAGTGTATCCGAGGATCTCCATGAAGCTAAACCCGTAGCCGAAGATCTCCAAATTGACTTTCCATGGATTCCCAGTGCTACAGTTCTTAATGAAGCTGGAATTCACTTCGAAATAAAAAAGAGAGCTAAGAGTTTCTTGAATATTACATTTCATAACGGCAAGTTACAGATTCCCAAGCTTCAAATAGACGACATTACCAACCCACTGTTAAGGAACCTTATCGCGTACGAGCAATGTTCGATGGGTCCCAAGTTCCATGTTTCATCCTATGCGAAGCTTATGGATTACATCATCAATACAGCAGAAGATTTCGAATTGCTTCAGAAAGATGAAATCATTATTAGCGGCTTAGGGGATAGCCAAGTAGTTGCCACTCTCTTTAACAAACTTCCCATGCATGTTGCCGTTCAGTGGAATAATGCATATTTTTTTGAAGCCATCAACGCCATGCTGAAGCACCGCAACACTAGATCCAGAAAATGGCGCGCAATGTTGAATCGCAACTACTTTAGTAATCCTTGGGCAGCTATTTCATTGTTTGGGGCTCTTCTCCTATTTGCTCTTACAGTGACACAGACCATATATTCTATTCTGAGCTATGTTCGATCGAGAAACTAGCTTCCTCACTTGAAAGTAGATTAATTATTATTGTTGTTGTTCAGAAATTAATTTCTGTTGCTTTTGAATGCTTTATCATTATTTATCTGCATGCATATGAAGAGATGTACTTTTGGTGAATAAAGTGATATTTCTAAATTCTGCAAACACGGAGGTTGTTTTTTTTTTCCATGCTATCCATCTTACGAAGGGGCTCGTTGCGAAGGTTAGGGGAGCTTGAAATGAAGCTCATTCTAAACCAACAGGCTCACCGTAGCCAAGCTAGGAAAAAAATCGCGTCTGAGTATATCAAATATTCCACTGTCCCACTGCATGCCCCGTATGTGATTGATAGGCCCTAGAACGCTTGGTTTCACGTACTTGATTAGGTCCATCACGTACTCGCAAGACAGCCTCTCCAAGTCTTTATATGCTTCGTCTTGGATGGCCATGGATCTTTGTGCTAGGTCTTCTGATGAGAATATAAAGAGTTTAAGAGGCTGTCTTGCGAGAATGTGAAGGACCTAATCAAGTACATGAACGACTACATGAGGTTAGCGCCAAAAACATAGAGGGTCTACACAGGACCCGAATTATCTGAAAAATTTTAGTTCAAAATGTCCGGAGACTTGGGCAACAGGATAAAAGACGTTGAGGTTGTAGAGCATGTTCTTGACTAACTTAGGCCCCTTTCTTTAATTTGCTCAGGTGTTGCGGCCATATTCACTAGGACATTTGCCATCTCTTCTTCTTCCTCTTCTTCTTCTTGTATCCTCATTCGTTGGAAGTCTCGCGTAAGGTCTCTTTCTAGGAAAAGTTCCTCGTATTGCTTCTTGTAGAACTCAGCCTCCTTCTTTAGCTCCAGCAGGGTTTTTACATGGCGCGTGAAGGTGGCCTTCTGGGCAGACGTGAGGTGCTTCAGGGGCTTATCCTCAATAACAAAGTCAGGATTTTTGATATCCAACTTACATGTTATTTGGTTCTTGGCCCAGTGCCTTAAGGGGTTCTCCCATATGTAGCCTTCCTCTAGTAGTTCTATTAGAAGTGGGCCAAACTCCCCCAGTTGTGAAGGCATTGCTGTGTAATGCACCATTTCCTTTATCTGTAGATATTCTTCTTCATCCAGTTCCAGTTCCTCGATTGCCGCTGTTCTGTTAACAGTAGGGGACGTGTTAATTGAGGTTACGTTCTTGCATATAGTTACCATATTTCCTTCAATCTTGAGGCTTCCTTGCATTGCTCGAATGAAGTTGGTGCATATTATCATCTGGATGTTATCGCCAAGTCTCATGGGAAAGCTGTTGGCGTGGGGGATCCGAAATGAGTTATTTTTGATGATCATTCTCCCGGCCTTCATCTTCATTTTTGCAGTTTGTTGGGAATTTATCCCGCTGAACTGTATGACATATGCATTTTCTTCAAGTGCGGCAGGAGGAAAGTGATATGGGACAGTTATTCTGATGATGACAAAGAATGGTGCAGCCCATTCGCAGAAAAGGAACACCATACCCTTGCAGTAGGAATGGAAACTAACATGGAGTACCCTGCCTTGAGACGACTAATAGAATCCCAGTGGCAAGATGAGCAACGGGTGTACTCAACAAGCACCGTGGCATCCCCTTACAACCCTCCACAACATGAAGCCATCATGGGACCACCAGGGTATCCCCCAGCCAGAGCAGACCCAGGGTGATCACAGCCCAGGGCCATGCTAGGAAGGCCTCACACCAATACGAGGTTTCGAAGGGATGAAAATAATGAATTATGGACACTCCCCTCGGCCCAACAAAAAGGAGGAGCACTATTTGTCATTCCCAGTCAACTGGGCATGTTCGACGATGTATTCTCGCTATGGGAATCCATCACAAAGAACCATGTCTCTTCCCAAGGGTTCATAGATGTGAGAGATAAGGCGGAATATATAGAGAATCTCCTAGGTGAGATAGAAAAATTGGCATGGATCCAGTGGAGAATGAGCTACCTGGCCGAATATGATGCACTACTCAGCACTGCGGAGGGAAGGGAAGGAACGTAGAACATCTTATCTCAGATGAGACGAGTTTTCTCATCAGAAGACCCAACGCAAGGATCCACGGTGATCCAAGACGAAGCATATAAAGACTTGGAGAGGCTGTCTTGCGAGAATGTGAAAGACCTAATCAAGTACATGAATGACTACATGAGGTAAGCGACAAAAATAGGGAGGCTCTACACAGGACCCGAATTATCTGAAAAAATTTGGTTCAAAATGCCCAGAGACTTGGGCAGCAGGATAAAAGCGGTATTTGATGAGAAGTATGCAGGACTCATAGTCGGAGTCTTTCCCATAATCCTGTTCGCATACAAATACCTGGAACAAGAATGCAAAGACGCCGCATTCTAGAGATCCCTCAAAAACTTGTCCTTTTGTAATCAGATCCCCATACTAGGCTACTACCAGGAGAAAAGGCGCCTGGGGATCAGAAGGTCCAAAACATACAAAGGCAAGCCTCATGACTCCCATGCACACATAGAGAAAAGGAAGCACCTGATCCGTAACAAGAAGTGTAAATGCTATCTATGCGGGCAAGAAGGGCATTTCGCAAGAGAATTCCCCAGCGAGAGGCGCAACATCAAGAGGGTAGCCTTATTTGATCAACTTCAGATACCAGATGATTGCGACATACTCTCTTTTCAGGAAGGGGAGGACCAAAGCGATGCTATCTTTAGCATCTCTGAAGGGGAGGATGACTACGAAGAACTCCACAAGTCACTCCAAACCTTATAGATTAATGAATCTCTATTCATGATTGGACAAATCGACAGAGGATACATACCCCAGGTGAAGGTGATGGAGAAGCAGTTGAATTGTCACCATGACTGAAAGGTAAACGAAGTAATACTACCCCCACAATCCATCAAGTGCACCTGCTGCAAATGGGAAACAATGCAAAGGGCAAGGATCCACTGCCCCTTATGCCTAACCACAGCATGCAATCTATGTGGACCGTATTACTACAACAAACAAGTCCCCGTAGCCCCAGCTCCTCCAGCTAAGTTCTTCCCGGATCACCTAATCGAGCAACAAAATTACTACATCTCTTGGTGTACAAGAGAAATTGAGAGACTAAAGAAGGAGGCTGAGTTCTACAAGAAGCAATACGAGGAACTTCTCCTAGAAAGATACCTTACGTGAAACTTCCATCGAATGGGGATACAAGAAGAAGGAGAGGAAGAAGAAGAGATGACAAATGTCCTAGTGAATATGGCTGCAACACCTGAGCAAAGAAAGGGGCCTAAGTTAGTCAAGAACATTCTCCTATGAAGTACAAGGAGTGGTGGACTACCTAGTGAGCCACGAGGTAAGAGCATTGCAAGGAAGAAGGTACTCTGCCAACACCTTGCAGGGGCTGAGCTAGATCATCCAGCCAACACAAGCAACAATTCCCCTTCAACCAAGAAAGATCACCAGCAGAAATCTGATTGATGGAAGAATGTCCATCACTTTTGACAACTACACAGTAGCAGCCCACGCAGGGCGTCCATGCTATAATGCTCGGGATGAGGAAGCCCCCAGTGACGAAGAAGAACCGAAGACATCAGAGGCGTCTCTACATCACCCAACAAGCCCTTAGGTGCATGGGAAGAAGGATAATGGGCAGATGCACCCAAAAAACCCTGGAGCAATAATTGGACCCTCAGGTACAACTGCAACTATCAATGCAGGAAAGAGCATCGATTGTCCTAGCAGAAGTCTTGTACCATTCCAGGAGGTGCACTCTTGCGGACAAGCAGGTTCGGTCATAAATTATCGAAATGTTATGGGCGAGTTGGGAAGTGGTTACTTTGTTTTTTGAGGCTAGGTCAAGGTATTCTAGGTTGGCGGTGTGAGACACTCTATACCATTCTTGGATAGATTCTTCCCATATGTTAGACATGTAGGTTGGTCGCAATAATCCTTCTCCAAATCTTTGCTCATGCAGACGTGCCCTTGGTCTTAAGAGAACCCCAGGTTCTATCTGCCAAGTTAGGGCCTACCCTTTTGCTTTTAGAGAAGAAGGAGTACTATTACACCCTTATGTCGGGAAGCCAGAAGTTGGTGTCTTACTGTTTTTCCCAGAGATACCCTGACCTCAAGAGTTTAAGCTAGTTTTCTCATCAGAAGACCTAGCGCAAGGATCCATGACCATCCAAGACGAAGCATATAAATACTTGGAGAGGTTGTCTTGCGAGAATGTGAAGGACCTAATCAAGTACATGAATGAATACATGAGGTTAGCGGCAAAAACAGGGAGGCTCTACACAGGACCCGAATTATCTGAAAATATTTTGTTCAAAATGCCCGGAGACTTGGGAAGTAGGATAAAAGTGGCATTTGATGAGAAGTATGCAAGACTCACAGTCGGAGTCTTTCCCAGAATCCAATTCGCATACAAATACCTAGAACAAGAATGCAAAGATGCCGTATTCTAGAGATCCCTCAAAAACTTGTCCTTTTGTAATCAGATCCCCATACCAGGGTACTACTAGGAGAAAAGGCGCCTAGGGATCAAAAGGTCTAAAACATACAAAGGCAAGCCTCATGACTCCCACGCACGCATAGAGAAAAGGAAGCACCTGATCTGCAACAAGAAGTGTAAATGATATCTATACGGGCAAGAAGGGCATTTCGCAAGGGAATGCCCTAGCGAGAGGCACAACATCAAGGGTAGCCTTATTTAAGCAACTTCAGATACAAGATGATTGCGACATACTCTCTGTTTAGGAAGGGGAGGACTAGAGCAATGCTATCTTTAGCATCTCTGAAGGGGAGGATGACTGCGAAGAACTCCATAGGTCACTCCAAACCTTATAGATTAATGAATCTCTATTCATGATTGGACAAATCGACGGAGGATACAGACCCCAAGTGAAGGTGACAGAGAGGCAGTTGAATTGTCACCACGACTGGAAGGTAAACAAAGTAATACTACCCCCACTGTCCATCAAGTGCACCTGCTGCAAATGGGAAACAATGCAAAGGGCAAGGATCCACTGCCCCCTATGCCTAACCATAGCATGCAATCTTTGTGGACCGTATTACTACAACAAACAAGTCCCCATAGCCCCAGCTCCTCCAGCTCAGTTCTTCTCAGATCACCTAATCGAGCAATAAAATTACTACATCTCTTGGTGTACAGGAGAAATTGAGAGACTAAAGAAGGAGGTTGAGTTCTACAAGAAGCAATACGAGGAACTTCTCCTAGAAAGAGACCTTACGTGAGACTTCCAACGAATGGGGATACAAGAATAAGGAGAGGAAGAAGAAGAGATGACAAACGTCCTAGTGAATATGGCCACAAAACCTGAGCAAAGAAAGGGGCCTAAGTTAGTCAAGAACATGCTCTACAACCTCAACGTAGAGATAGAAATTAAGGGGATCCCCAGATTCATGCTCAAGGCTATCCTGGACACTGGAGCCACGACATGTTGTGTGGACCAAAGGTCAGTACCCCCTGCCACACTTGAAGAAAATGCATATGTCATATAGTTCAACAGGATAAATTCCCAACAAACTGCAAAAATGAAGCTGAAGGTCGGGAGAATGATCATCGAAAACAACTCATTCCGGATCCCCCACACCTACAGCTTTCCCATGAGACTTGGCGATAACATCCAGATGATAATAGGTGCCAACTTCATCCGAGCAATGCAAGGAGGCATCATGATTGAAGGAAATATGGTAACTATCTACAAGAACGTAACCTCAATTAACACGTCCCCTACTGTTAACATAGCAATGACAATCGAGTTACTGGAACTGGACGAAGAAAAATATCTACAGATAAAGGAAATGGTGCATTACACGGCAATGCCCTCACAACTAGGGGAGTTTGACCCACTTCTAATAGAGCTACAGGAGCAAGGCTACATAGGGGAGAACCCCTTAAGGCACTGGGCCAAGAACCAAATAACATGTAAGTTGGATATAAAAAATCTTGACTTTGTTATTGAGGACAGGCCCCTGAAGCACCTCACGCCTGCCTAGAAGGCCGCCTTCACGCCCCATGTAAAAGCCCTGTTGGAGCTAGGAGTCATAAGACAAAGCACCAGAAGACACCGAACGATGGCCATCATAGTCAATTAAGGGACTATGATTGACCCAAAGACCGGGAAAGAAACAAAGGGAAAGGAGAGAATGGTGTTTAACTATAAGTGACTCAATGATCTGACAAACAAGGATCAATACAGCCTGCCAGGCATAAACACCATACTAAAGAAGGTTAACAACAACAATGTCTATTCCAAGTTTGATCTCAAGAGTGGCTTCCATAAGGTGGACATGCACCCCGACTCTATAGAATGGACCGCTTTTTGGGTGCCAGATGGACTCTTCGAATAACTGGTAATGTCGTTCGACCTCAAGAACACCCCTGCAATCTTTCAGAGGAAAATGAATAATTGCTTTCGAGGTACCGAAGATTTCATTGCAGTTTACATTGACAATATTCTTGTGTTCTCTGAAGACAAAAAGAAGCACTCTCAACACCTGAAGACAATGCTGGGAATCTACAAGGAACATGGCCTTGTTCTGAATCCGACCAAAATGAAGATAGCAATGCCCAAAATAGAATTTCTAGGCGCTGTTTTAAGAAATAGAAAGATAAGACTGCAGCCGCATATCATCACAAAGATAGCGGATTTTGAGGAGCAGGAATTACTCAACAAGAAAGGAATGTGATCATGGCTAGGGCTTCTAAACTACGCCCGCAATTACATTCCAAACCTTGGGAAGCTATTGATCCCCTTGTATGCAAAGACAAGCCCTACAGGAGACAAAAGGATGAATGACCAGGATTGGGCTCTGGTCAAACAAATTAAAGAAATGGTCAAGAACCTGCCTGACTTGGAAGTACCACCTGAAGAATGTTACATCATCCTTGAAACCGATGGGTGTATGTGTGGATGGGGCGGAGTATGCAAATGGAGGAAGCAGAAGTACGACCAAAAGACAATAGAAAAAATTTGCACATATGCAAGCGGCAAGTTCAGCCCGCCCAAATCGACAATCGACGCAGAAATCTACACCATCATGAACAGTCTGGAAGCATTAAAAATCTACTTCCTAGACAAGGAGGAGGTTACCATTAGGACTGATTGTCAAGTGATAATCAGTTTCTTTGGTAAAATGGATAACAACAAACCCTCAAGGATCAGATGGCTCGCGTTAACAGATTACATAACAGGCACAGGAGTGACTGTCACATTTGAACATATAAGCGGGCAGGATAATCAATTAGATGATAGCCTATCTCGTTTAATAACTTGTCTTGTGATTTCAGAATGGCCACAGGACTCTCTCGAGTAATTGGGACAGGTAGCAATGGCCTTGGAAGAACTACAAAGAGCAACCGGACAAGGAAGCACAAGTTTAGCTAGCAGAAGCTCTCCTAGTGCTAAGTCAGTCTATCAAAAGTATGAGGAGCTACTACAATTCCACCGACGACGAATGCGCGAGGGAAGGTTTTCCTTGGAAGAAGAACGATGGGTTTTTCGTGAGCTCCACCAATTGCAAGAACAAGCATCCCAGAACGCCATTGCAGCAGTACTGCAACTCTAGCAACTCCACTCCCTGAAACACCAAAAATGCGCTAGCATGAGCAGCCCTGACAACTGGTGCCATGACTGGCTCCCATTTGTGATTGAAGTGGACAAACAGCTGGTCGCAGTCTCTAGCACTGTTCAAGGACTTGCAAGAGAGATGTCTCACTTCCAGTTATAAAGCACGAATAAGTGTGCCAGTGTGTGCTGTAAAACATATGAGTGTGCTATTGTGTGTTGTAAAGGTACTAGTGTGTGCTGTAAAATGTACGAGTGTACTAGTGTGAGCTGTAAAGTAAGGAGTGTGTGATGTAAAAGCACCAGTATGAGTCCTTTTATAGAAAAAGGAGAGTGACGATGGGGCCCCTCTTTGAGCACCTAACTCCTCCTTAGAAGCTATATAAGGACCCTCAGTCTTCCATAGCGAAGCATTCAAGCATCCCTTGAGCTTCACTTTGGTTTAAGGATTGTTCTCTTGTTAAGGTATATCCTCTTCGAGGCAAGGAATAAAAGAATCTGTGAGTTTTAATCATCATTTTTCTCCTTATTTCTTTGTTTCTTGCCTTCCCGCTATGCTTATATTTTTGGTATCAGAGCTAGCAAAACAAATGATGCTAGCTTAAACTCCTGAGGTCAGGGTATCTCCGGGAAAAATGGTAAGACACCAACTTCTGGCTTCCCGACATAAGGGTGTAATAGTACTCTTTCTTCTCTGAAAGCAAAAGGGCAGGCCCGAACTTGGCAGATAGAACCTGGGGTTCTCTTAAGACCAAGGGCACGTCTGCATGAGCAAAGATTTGGAGAAGGATTATTGCGACCAACCTACATGTCTAACATATGAGAAGAATCTATCAAAGAATGGTATAGAGTGTCTCACACCGCCAACCTAGAATACCTTGACCTAGCCTCAAAAAACAAAGTAACCACTTCCCAACTCGCCCATAACATTTCGGTAATTTATGATCGAACCTGCTTGTCCGCAAGAGTGCACCTTAAAAACTTCAAACAAATCCTCGAGCTCTGCCAAAAGCTTGAGAAGAAGATTGACACGATAGAGGAAGCACTGACTTCCCTCACGACCTTGCTTGTGGTCAACAAACCATTAACCAAGAGGGACATCACGGATCTAGTGATTGAAGTACACCAAAAGCAAAGGGTTGCATAAGCAGAAGATACGGTGCTCAAACAAACAGAAGAGCTCTCCAGAAAGCTAAAGCAAGTAGAAGAGCTCCTCCTCTGCATCCAACAGTGGACTACCACATGAGCGACCTTGTTCAAACGAAAGGTACCGAATCCTACCTTGAAGCCATTAAAGCCACAAAAAATATTGAAGCACCAGCACTGGGTTTTATGAAACCTTGCGAACGCCAAGGGGCGATTTTCGGAAATACTGCAATCACCAAGCAAAACAACACCCAAATACAACTGCTAGTTCAAATAGCGGAGTCCCTCAAAAGCATCCAATAAGAACTCAGACTTATCAGACAATAGGGGAGAGCCTCGAGTAGTTTGGCCCCTCTTCCTGAAGATTTGGTATCAAAGCTACAGAACCTGATGCTTGGACTAGTCGAGCACCCTAAGGAGGCTAGAGGAAGGATACACGTCTTCAAAGACCCCTACAAGATATTGAAGGAAGAACAACATAAGCTCAAACAGAAATGGCTTCCCGAAGCATGACACAGCAAGAGCAGATCACTACCCCACTCTTCGAAGATCAGGTACAAGAATACCGAAGACATCAGAGACGGCTCTACAACGCCCAACAAGCCCTCAGGCGCATGGAAAGAAGGATAATGGGTAGAAGCACCCAACAAACCCTGAAGCAACAACTGGACCATCAGGTACAACTGCAACTATCAATGCAGGAAAGAGCATCGATCGTCCCAGCAGAAGTCTTGTACCATTCCAGGAGGGATGACGTTCATCATCGGGTGTGCATGCACCGATATGAGGAAGCGCTACTATGTGTGGATAGTCAGCAACAAGACAAATGCTTCATCCAAGAAAGCAGCTTCAGCCAGTTACAAAGCAAGGGCATTTAATAATGGAGTGGCTCCCAGGATTTCAAATGATGTACATGAATTATCAGGGCTCTTCTTATGGTCTTATCTCAGCACCCTTTTGTGGACTTTTATATATTTCTAGCTACTCATTAGATAAGTTTTATCACTCTTCTTTTACATTACTTTTACTGCATTTAATATATTTTTCTTCTATTAATGTCCGACCTAACTTAAGCATCGGAGTGTCATCATCGGGTAGGCCGACGACGATTTAACTTATGTTAACTTTTTAGGACATAAATTTATTGATGCGATCGGAGGAACCCGCCTTCTACAGTCCAATCTCGAAGGAAAAAATTCCGTGCCGCATCAATTGGCGCCATTTGTGGGAAATTTCTAGGCAAGATGTTGAGAAAATAATATGATCACCTAACTAGGATGCTTTAGGTCAGTGTTGATTCTTCTCAAGTTAATTCCTCACCAGAGCTTCTTTATGGAATATGACTCTACGATGGGAGGAAGACATTAATCCTCCCTGCGGACAAATTCTGTAAGTATGTGTATAAATGCTTACCTTTAATATTTTGTTGCATTCTTATACCTTGTCATTTCTCTAGCTGTATTTCAAATTTTCTCTATCGAAGATAGATTATATGAGACATTTAGAGAACAAATAGTATGGTTATATCTCCATTTAGAATGTCTTAAAAGCTTTAATTTAATTTAATTACCTCTGCTTAATATTTATCTTGAAAATTTACCTTTAGTTAATCATTTCACTATTTCTTAGTCATACATACTAAGTCGGCCACTTGGCCGCACAGTCAGTCGGTCACTCGGTTGCCTAGCTGGTTGGTCACTCGACCACATAATCAGTTTGTAATTTTACCAAGACACACTTCACCCTTTCCGACCACTCGATCAGGGTAAGTATTGACACTCAGCTACTTGGCCGAGAACATACTTCATTCCCTCTAGCCCCTCGGTCGAGGTAATTTGTTTCACTCAGTAGCTTATCCGAGAAGATATTTCATCCCTTCTGACCACTTGGTCATGGTCATTATTTGTACTCTGTCATTCGACTGAGCTAACATACTTCATCCCTTTCGACCACTTAGTCAGGGTCATTACTTGTACTTAGCTATTCGACTGAGTTAACATACTGCATCCCTTTCGACCACTTGGTCAGGGTAATTATTTACATTCATCCATTCGACTGAGTTAACATACTTCATCACTTCTGGCCACTCGGCCAAGGGTCATTACTTATACTCAGCTATTCGACTGAGTTAATATACTGCATCCCTTTTGACCACTTGGTCAGGATAATTATTTACACTCATCCATTTGGCTGAGTTAACATACTTCATCTCTTTCGACAACTTGGTTAGGGTTATTACTTGTACTCAGTCACTCGACCAAATTAACATACTTCATCCCACCCAGCCACTCGGCTAGGGTAATTATTTGTACTCAGCTACTATGCTGAGCTACTCACCTGTAAGAGATACATCTATAAGAATCTTTATAACAATCACCAAATATATTGGATGCCTATCTAAAGAGAATACCTGACTCAGTTGTTCATTTGTTTTGAAGTTTATTTATTGTCCAATTATATTATCAACTTCAGGATTTCTAAGTATAAGCAGGTTTTCTCAAAGTTCTCAGAGAAATAATTCCAAACATAATCTATTATGGACTACTCCTATTTATCATATATGAATTATTACTCTCTATACGGAGGAGTTGGGTTTAAATGCACTAAAGAATACAACGACGGAGTAAAAAATTATTCCAACTTGATCAGGCGAAGCCCTGAATCAAGTCGTCACTATTCTTTATGCTTGTCTTCAAGGTAAGCAATTATCCCCGTGTGGTGGCGGAATGGAGGAGTTGGGTTTAAGGTAGAATACACTTTGTGAAGAATGGTAGAGTGAAAAAATCCTTCCGACCTGAGGGGGCAAAGCCCTAGATCAGGTCGTCACACTTTTTTATGGCTCGACGTTAGTCGAAGTCGTTATCCCCGTGTGGTGGTGGAACGGAGGAGTTGGGTTTAAGATAGAGTACACTTTGTGAAGAATGGTAGAGTGAAAAAATCCTTCCGGCCTGAGGGGGCAAAGCCCTAGATCAGGTTATCACACTTTTTTATGGCTCGGTGTTAGTCGAAGTCGTTATCCCCATGCGGTGGTGGAATGGAGGAGTAGGATTTAAGGTACGAACACATGTGAAGAATGGCAGAGTGAAAAAATCCTTCCGACCTGAGGGGGCAAAGCCCTAGATCAGGTAGTCACACTTTTTTATGGCTCGGCATTAGCCGAAGCCATCATCCCCGTGCGATGGTGGAACGGAGGAGTAGGGTTTAAGGTAAGAATACATGTGAAGAATGACAGAGTGAAAAAAATCCTTCCGATCTGAGGGGGCAAAGCCCTAGATCAGGTCGTCACACTTTTTTATGGCTCGGCGTTAGCCGAAGCTGTTATCCCCGTGTGGTGGTGGAACGGAAGAGTAGGGTTTAAGGTAAGAACATATGTGAAGAAGGATAGAGTGAAAAAATTCTTCCGACCTGATGGGGCAAAGCCCTAGATCAAGTCGTCACACTTTTCTATGGCTTGGCGTTAGTTGAAGTCGTTATCCCCGTGTGGTGGTGGATCGGAAGAGCTGAATCTGTATGTAGCTATATGTTATTTTTATCCCCATGTTATGACGGATCGGAAGAGTTGAGGTTTCACTCAACTATATATTATTTTTATCCCGGTGTGGTGGTGGATCGGGAGAGTTGAAACTCAACTATATATTATTTTTATCCCCGTGTGATGCTGGATTGGAAGAGTTGAGTTTTCACTCAACTATATATTATTTTTATCCCCGTGTGGTGGTGGATCGGAAGAGTTGAGTTGAAACTCAACTATATATTATTTTTATCCCCATGTGGTGGTGGATCGGAAGAGTTGAAACTCAACTATATATTATTATCATCCTCGTGTGGTGGTGGATTGATGTGAGCAAAACATATAGGGTTTTAGGAGTAATTTTTCTCACATCTCATAGCATTTTATGTTCGTTACATGCATATTTTACATTATGTTGCCTGCATTTCCTATTTTCTGGTTCAAAGATCTGCTCTGTTTACTTTTGTGTGCAGGATAGCATTTTATAGAGAAAATGGTGCAATTTCAGAGCAAAAGAAGACATTTGGTAGTTGGATGCATAAGGGAACACGACCAGGGCGTGTGCCCACACACGGCCATGTTCAGAGGGGGAAAATGGCCACTGGCGACACGACGGTAGTGTGTTTTCACTGGTGTGCCACCAACAAATTAGTAGCGACTAGGGTTTTTTCTAGATTTCATAACGATCCGGCGTGATGTCTATATAAGGAAAGCTCTGCCCAAACCTTAGGGGGAGGCAAAATGACTGGGACGACACTCCGAAGCCCTGAAAAGCTTCGGGAACTCACAATGGGGAGGAAGAATGCCGCCGGAGGTCAAGATTCTGCACTTCAACATCAAGTAGAAGACCTACATTGCATTGTAAATCCTATTCTTTGCGTAAATTCTATTGTTTATACGGATATGATCATGCCTTGTGTTTCTTCTCTTGTATCTATGGAGTAGACTCTCTGATTCTATGATTAGGGAGTAGTTTGTGTTGAGTCAGAACATGTTAATTCGAATATCTTTTCGTTCTTGAATTTATATTTGCAATTGGTGTTTTGGTTTAGATCTATATTTATCGTTTTGGTTTTCTAGTCACTGTGCTTAGATGATACGAGGGGTGACAACCCTCATATCAAAGATTTAGGGGAATAAAGAAGAACCTAAGGGTTGGACTCATCGCCGGTAATTGTGGGTAGAAGGATGTGATAGAGTAGGAAACACATCTCGTTTTCGACTCGTCACAGGGATCAATTCGGTATCCTCGTACCGACTATCCCATCCTAAAGCCAAGGGTTGACACAGTATGTTAGAGGTAGCTCCTGATAGACGCGAAGGCTCATCGGGGGAGTGTATGATGTCCTTTCCACAAATCCATAACTAGAAACCTAAGCAAACCCAATTGACAACATGTTCCGCGACACACAAACGAAACCGAAATCCTAGAATCCATCTAAAGACCCGTAGCAACCATTCTTTTCCTCTGTGTGACACCGTATTAGAGTTAGGACCGCTGACAGTCCTCCTAATTGCAACCTTTAGAGTCTAGTCCCGAACAATAACATCCACTGAACAAATCGGTACTCAGATCTCAGTCCCTATGGGATCGATAATCTTTTTATTACTTGACGACATCCGTGCACTTGCGGGTGTTGAGCGCGAGTGCACGTTTCGAGTCCTCGACGGTCTTCGTCGCAAGATTTGAGGTCACGTTTGTGTGAAATAAGTTTTTGGCACCGTTGCCAAGAACTGATTGATTTGATATCGAATCAAGAAAGTGGACAGTTGGATCGGACTTAGGCTAGATTTAATTTTCTTGTTTTATTTTATTTTATTTTATTTCAGTTTTGTTTATTCAGTTGCTCTTTCCTTATTTATAATTTCTTGCATATAATGATGCATGATTTTACTCATGATTTTGGTCAATTTAATGTTGTGAGTTTCGGTAACATTTATTGTGAGCATTGTGGTGAAACATGACATACCATAAACGATTGTCTGAATATATTCGAACCTTCACAATTTGAACAAGAAGATGTCACCTACAATTACAACCAGTGGCCACAAGATGATTCCTATTCATATAGTTATGACCCTGGCTACTTAAACCCTCAATACTGTCCACCTAAATCCCGACTTGAGAAGATGATGGAAGATTTCATTCAAACGCAACAAGCGGCGAACGATGAATTCCGACGGCAACATTTGTAGAAAAAGACTCAATATTGTTTCCCAAGAGAGAATGAGTGTTATGAATCGCCAAGCAAATTTTATCCAGAACCAAGTCTCCACCAAGAAGCCTTGCAAGATAAAGTTACTAAGGAATGCAAGGAGCATAGTCAACAATTCATGGAGTTTACGCGACAAAATCTAGTAGATGAAGAAACCAAACAACTAGAAGGTGGCTTTGATGATTGGATTACACCTAATATGGTAGAGACTCAATTTGAGCGAATGAATAAGGAGGACATAGATGACATAGGAAGTGAAGAAGGACAATTCATTCAATCACCACTAGAAGAACTTGAGGATTATTTAATTGATACTTTAATCGAGGAGTGCATTGCTTCAATCAAAACACCTCCTAATCTCTAGGATATAGAAGAGCCTACCTTAACCCTCACTGAAACTTTAGTTACTAGTAACAAAACCCTTTTGGTGATTGATAATGATAAAATTTCATTCGACATAGTAGAATCTACTAATCAATCTTTTGGTGAGGATGTCTATGGTGGGTTAAATTATTTACATCATTTAGAATATAATGATCAAACTATTGATGATTCGTTGAGACTAAGCATGTTAAACCTTGAGTCAAGGAAAGCAACGCCTAAGTATCTTGCCCCTGCATGAGGAAGATTTAAAAGATATAGTAATGGAGGACCAAAAGGCAGGAAGCGAAAGGTGAGAAAATATCTAGCCCCTCCACGAGCAAGATTTAAGGGATATAGTGATGGGGGACCACCAGGAAAGAGGCATAAAGTGAGCAAATATCTTGCTCCCCCATGAACAAGATTCAAACATATCAAATGAAACGTAGGGGGTATGGTCGAGCTAAAAGATCTTAAATAAAGCGCTTCTTGGGAGGCAACCCAAGTTTAGTTTAGTTTTTTTAGGTTTTCTTTTGATTGTATTGCATTCATTTGGTTAATTTGAACTTTGATTTCCATTTTGGTTAGCATTAGGAACAGAAAGAACCTGCTAGGTAAAAATAAAATCAATGTTTAGCTTACACGGCGAAGTGTGTGAGAAAATTCGAATCGTGGTGCACAAGGGAAGAAAAAAAGGGGACACACGACCTGGCCATGTGTTTTCTAAGGCCGTGCCCGACCAACCCAAGGCGCACACAGCCTGGCCATGTGTTTTCACACAGTCGTGTCGCGCGAGGTTAAAAAGGGCATGCCGTGCGTTTTTGCCCCAAATGCACTGTGTGTTTTGATTTTCTTGACCTAGCCGTGTGGATCCTTTGTCCCGACCACCTAGAAGCCTTTCCAACCCTCAAGGAAGCCCAAAAGAAGGAAGGATGAGGAGGACCAAGCAAGTGGCATCTCGATCCGGTGTGTCAGAGCGACGAGCAAGGAGAACTGATGCCTCTCAAGCTCCGGAGGAGGGTAACACTCTTCCAACCCTTCTTTTTCGTAACAATGAGCATAGGGATAGATATAACCTGATTTCTACTCATAAACTCACTGCAACTAGGTATCTTGATGAAGATTTACTAGAGTCCTTAGGGTTGTTGGGTGACTTTCAAGGCCTATTTGCAAAAATGGGGTGGGAAGATATAATGGGAATAAGATACCCAACCTACCCTAGGATAGTTTTAGAATTTTTGAGTTCCTTAGAAGCGGAAATTTTAAAGGGTAGAGAGAGCGAAGATGGTAGGATTACCTTTAGGATATTTAACATTGAGCATGAATGGACACTTCACCAATGGAATTCATGCTTTGGCTTGCCGAGTGGGGGAGATAGAAGAACCCCTATTGGGTTTAACTCTCGAATCTTTTGGATTGAACTGACGGGAGAGCACACTTACAACCCTTCTAGGGCCAAAAGCATCACGCCTCCAAAACCCCATTTTCTGATACCTCCACCGAATCATGGCAAGCACTATTTTTGGTCGTGGGGAGGGTGACGGTGTAGTGAGAGCTAGTGAGCTGCTTTGCCTATGGGACATGCTACAAGAAAGGAGTAGCATCGATGTAGGGTCCCATTTCATTAAACACTTAGTGAAAATGGGCAAAGCAGCGAGAGGAGAGATTAATGTGGGGGGCTTGCTTATCCACATTTGTCATAGGATGGGGTACGACTACACTGTGCTAGATAGCATAGAGGGGAGCCCTAGGATCGACCTGGGAGTGTGTATGGACATGAAGATGATTGTAAGAGAAGGACACTCCTTATACTTTCTAAGGAAAAACCTGATGACCCTTAGGCTCCCCAACCTCGATAGTATCACCATCACCACACGCGCCAACTGGTGCTTAGACCCGATAGTGGAGTCCCCTCCATATGAGGGACCATCCACATAGGCGCCCATCTCTCCCCCTTTATATCACTCTCCCTCCAGTCCATGCATGTATAGGAGCCAACCTAGTCTACGTCGACATGAGCCTGCACCTGCACCACCTTCTTTTTCTACTTTTGAGCAGGATGCAGGTACATCGGCCTATGATTTTTTGGAGTTTCGATCGCGCCTCGATGATATATATGCCGAGCAGCAGACACAGAGGCAGTGATGGGAGGAGCAGAGCGCCTACATGCAGGCGGAGTTCCTGGGCTTCCGGGAGCACTTTCTGCGAGCTGAGGAGTTTTACGATGAGGCCCGCGTCTACTTCCAGGAGGAGGCTACTCGTCACCAGGCAAAGGCTGCTTACCGCCAGGAGATGCGGCAGCACATGCATGCCCAGCAGGCACAGTGGGCCCGGGAGGAGGAGCACAGAGCAGCCGCTACATCCACTAGCTCTCAGATCGACCACATGTACATGTGGCATTAGCGGCTCAACAACAGGTTCTCCCAGGATCCCGACATGCCGAGGCTACCAGACTTTCCACCTTGTCCACCATACTAGAGGTATGCTTCACTTAAGTCTGGGGGGGCCCAAGTTTTGTTTTATTTTGTTTCTAGCAGTAGTTTCTTTCCTGATATTTTCATTATTATTAGTATTCATTTGTTCATGCATAGGTTATTGAGTTTCTTTCAGTACTTAGTTTTTGCTACCTATAAGCTGCCTCAGTAGTATTTTTTTTAAAGTCTTCTTCATGAGTTGTTTCCATGAGTAGTGTAACTTTATTTATCTCGTGGTATTTTATTTTATTGGCTTTGAATGAATATTCTAGGCTTACACTGGTTAGCTTTTATTTTACACATACACATGACGAACTTTCTGAAAGGAAGAGCCTAGTACATACCTAGTTATGATTCATCTCAATAGTCTAGTACTTTGGAATCCATAGGTGACTCTAGATTTAGCATTTTAGTTACTAGAGATGCTCGGATCGTGTAAGCCCATTCGGAAAAATCAAAATCCCAGTGAGCCGAAAAGATAAAAGAGAGAAAAGAAAAAAAAAGAGAGAGAAAAAGAAATGAAAAAGAAAATAAAGAAGAAAAAGAGATTATGAGGGATAAAAAAAATAGTTATCGTGGGTGGAAATAGTTAGGTGCCCCTTTGAGACTGAGTTAGGTTACTGGGGAAACACCTATCAATTTCTCTCAATACCGAGTACGCCTTTGAGACTTTGTGCTAGATCTAGGGAACGATCCTCGCTTTGGGTAGGTAAGTGCCAAAGAGCCGAAGACCTTAGGAAATCTATAGGATGACGACTTAACTCACCATGGAACGAGTATCCCCTAAGAAGATTCGCTTAGCACGAGCACGAGGAGCTAACTTAGTGAATTTCTAGAACATATATATTTTGCTTTGATTCCAAATACCACTTGATAAATCTAGTTAACATGCTAAGCATGGAACAATACCTTTTAAAATTTCATGGCACTGAGGTTTGCTTGAGGACAAGCAAAGATTTAAGTCTGGGGGAATTGATGTGAGCAAAACATATAAAGTTTTAGGAGTAGTTTTCGCTCACATCTCATAGCATTTTATGTTCATTTCATGCATATTTTAAATTATATTGAATGCATTTCCTATTTTCTGGTTTGGAGATCTGCTCTGTTTACTTTTGTGTGCAGGATAACATTTTATAGGGAAAACAGTGCAATTTCGGAGCAAAAGAAGACATTTGGCAGCTGGACGCAGAAGGGAACATGACCAAGGCATGTGCCCACACACGACCATGTTCAGAGGGGGAAAATGGCCGCCACAGCCTGACAACTGACCAGGTCATGTGTTTTCACACGACCGTGTGGTGGCCCAGCAAATTAACGCGACTAGGGTTTTTTTTCCAGATTTCGCAGTGATCCAGTGTGATGTCTATATAAGGAAAGCTCTGTCCAAACCCTAGGGGGATGCACGACGACTAGGACGACACTCTGAAGCCTTGAAAAGCTTCGGGAACTCGCAACAGGGAGGAAGAACACCGCTGGAGGTCAAGATTCTGTAGGGGATCTCGTGACCGCTAGAGGGGGGTGAATAACGCGTATGACGTAGATGGAGGAAATCTTTCGCGATCGCGTGCTTGCTACAAATTGATTAGTGTGCAGCGGAAATAATAAAGCAATAATAAAATACAAACACGCAAACACAATAATATAACGTGGTTCTGAATCGAATGGTTCCTACTCCATGGATCGAGCTCAAATGAGCTCTAGCGATGCGACCACACACTACTAATCCAATAAACTCCTTATCAGAACAATCCAGAGGTAGAGAAATCTCTTACAAGATATTACAATAGTAATACAGGTACACAACAAGCAAATACAAGTGAATACAACAAAAGAAATGCAAAGAAAACTTTACAATCGATCTTTTGGAAGCTTACTTGTTGATCGCCTTGGACTAGCCTTAAAGACCTTAATTTGCACCAGCAAATCACTCCAAATTGCCCAAAAAAATCATGCCAAAAATCTCCTTCATGAGCTCCTTTTAAAGCTCCACTCGGGTTGGATTTCCGCCTGCAGTCGACTGCTATAAGGCCCCAGTCGACTGCCAACACTATAGCTGTGAGACAACAACTTGATCCACGCTGGAAAAATTCCAACAGATCTCTTAGCAGTCGACTGATGACTTCATCAGTTGATTGCTAAAGCCCGTAGCCGACTACCCAATCGGCTAAGAAGCGTTCTATGCTCACGGTCGAAAAACTCAGTCCAGCAGTCGACTGCCATACACGACAATCGATTGCCATTAGTCAACTGCTCCAATGATCAGTCGACTGCCGAGGCATTTTCAGCCCTTAGATAGCAGTCGAGCTCTAGTCGACTCACGACAGTCGAACGGCCATAATGCCAGTCGACTGCCAACCCCAAACATGAGGTTTTAACCTCAAGTATGGTGTCCCCATACTTGCTAGACCACCCTTAGCCTAGACCTAAGCCTTCTAGCCACCTCCATCAGCCTCACGCCTACTGGATCCCTCTAAGTCATCCATGACTTGTTCATCCATACGCTAGCCTTCAGGTGCTTTCATCAACTATTGTCATGCTAATGTGGTCTATACCGCCAAGGTACATTAGGCTTACGGTGGCAAGATTATGCTTGGACTTTATACCGCCAACCATTGGACTTATACCGCCAAGAGTCCCGCTTGAACTTTACGCTGCCAATATTCCCCTTGGACTTTCTAGATGCCAAGACTCAAGCTCAGACTTTCCCTTGCCAACCCATGTTGTACTTTCCATGCCAAGACCCATGCTTGAACTTTACATGCCAAGTACTCAAGACTTGGACTTTCCCAATGCCAAGTGTCCCACTTGGACTTTCCATGCCAAGTACCCATGACTTGGACTTTACCATGACAATCACATTGTCATATGTTTTTGTCGAACATCAAAACATCGCTCGAGTCAAACTCGAGTATGGTCAATCGTGACCTGGGCCGATTGCACCAACAATCTCCCCCTTTTTGATGTTTGACAAAAACACCCTTGAGTTAGGCCCCTAACTCAAATTCCCTTACCAATTTTCCCAAATTGGTACTTCTACCTTTCTCCCTCTTTTTGATTAACATCAAAAAGGTTCTCTCCAAGGAGGTCAATGTCTCATATCCCAATGAGATCTTACAATCTCCCCTTGGTCCAAAAACATCTAGGATGCCTACAATCTTCCTAGTGACAAGTCCCATATCACTAAAGAAAGGCACTCCTATAAACTCTCCCAATTTCCAAATTGGGCATCTCAAATTCCCATTTCTCTCTCTCTCATGAGGAAGAACACATCCATCCATCACTCTGTTGGGTCGGATCGAATGGCCGGCTAGAGGGGGGTGAATAGCCCTCGTTCGTTGTCGTCGTATTTTGCTCGTCTACACAATCGTTAGCGCAAGCGGAAGCATAAACAACAAAGACAAAGCAATAAATGAAAATACAAACGCTAACAAGAAGATGTAACGTGGTTCACGGCTACGCCGCTAATCCACGATCCCGATTCGTCCGAGGTGAATCACTCCTTCAAAGCCAATCCAATATTGGTCTCTCCTTTGCACCAAGCTAGGTGGAGGTAACCTTTACAATCTCTCTTCTTACAATAGAATGGAAATAAAACTAGTAAGAAGAGTGGAAGAACACTTAGAGCACTTTGGGAGCAATTTGGAGTATAAGCATTAACCCCCCAAAGCCTCATCCCCTTCCTTTTTATAGAGGAAGAGGGTTTCTTCCCGTTGACACAGGAGCAGTCGACTGATGGCACCCATCAGTCGACTGGTCCCGTAGCCGTTGCCCAATAACGGCCGCTTTCCACGTTGGATACCATCCAAGCAGATCGCATCGATTGGTGATGGTACCATCGATCGACCGGTGCTCGATCGGTCCGAGTGCCCGATGAATCGACTCCATTCTCATGCCGTGCAGTGCCATCACCGATCGCCATTCCTGGCGTGACCGCTGTCATTATCGATCATTGCCGATCCATGGCGATCGCCAAGCACCGAACGGTCTTATACGATCGATCGACCCATCGATCGAAGCGATCGCCGCCATGACATGGCGATCGACCGGTGTCGAAAACTCTGTTGGTTTGACCGCGGCGTGTGTGTGTTCGATCATGTTTCGTAAACATGAGCACAGCTGAAGCAATAAAAATAATAAATACTCCTATTTATTACAACACACACAACACACGCATGCTATTACAACAAGTGTAGACATAACCGTAAATTAAAATTGCAATAAAAGGAAATTAAACTACGTTATACCTTCCGTATGACGTGTAGCGGGAACGGCATCAACCGGAACGATCCTCGTAAGAATCGTCTCTATCCGTATCCACGCCGAGCTCCTCGGGATGACTTCGCCAAGCCACGAGCTTCGTCTTTGTACGGGTTACTAGCCTCGTGTTGAAGACGACGTGATCGAGAGATGATCACGATCCGAATCCAAATTCGGACCTAAAAACAAGTCCTCAAGACTTGCTTCTCCGGAGAGGTATTCGTCAACCGATTGACGAATCCTTCGTCCTCCACCTCAGAGGATTACCGGAGATCAAATCCCTGGTATGTTAGCCGCTGTCGGAGCACTAACCGTCGTCCAAACGACGCTCCGACGAGAGGAGAAGAAGCTGTCCAGAAAACTGGACAGCTTGGTGGAGGAGATAGGCGCCGGCCAAAACAAGGAGACAAAAGCTCACCTTGATGCCGAACCTTTAGGAGATCACCGGAGGGTCGCCGGAGGTTCACCGGCTGGAGCTTGGACGCCGGCAAGGGTCTTGACGGCAGCACAATCAAGCTGGGCGGCAAGGAGGTTGGGCGGCACAACCAGGTTGGGCGGCAACTCCTTGGAGGCTAGGGTTTTGGATTAGTTAGGGTTTAACAATCCCTTAAGCCCACTTTTATAGAGAACTAATTCTCTTAATGGTTAATGAATCATATCCATAAAGCCCGTTAACCCGCTCCATTAAGATAAGTTAAAATAAACCAAACCATGATGGTTTATTTTAAGTTAAAACGAACCGAACCAACCTTTGGTTCATTCGTTTAATATAAACCAAACCCTTTGGTTTATTCTTATCCATTTGATTAGAACCAAACCATTTTGGTCCATCCATTATGTCTTCATAATACACTGCCCATCCACGCTTCCATTGCGACTGAAACAATTTCATGCTCGCTTTATGTTTGGTCCAACCAAACATAGTTTCTCTCGGTCTGAGAATCTCATTCTCAAGCTCGTTTTAAATCCTTTGGATTACACTCGTTGTGTGTGTGACCAAATAGGTTCTCGGTTTATGTTGGCCGTCTATAATTAACCATTAATTATAGAACGATCATGAGTGGCACCTAGTAGTACATCATGATCCCCAATTAACAGAAAAGATCAACAGTTGATCCAGAACTATTTCTGAAACCCTTCAGTAGCTACAATGAATCGTGCCCCATTCCCTTCACTCATCTTATACCCACGGACATGGTCTATTGTGTCAGCCCACTAGGTCGACTACGCCACACCTAGCCCAAGTATCATTTCCTCGTCCTACGGATTCTAGTTACTCCACATGTATTGAAGAGTACCTTACTCTAAACATGTAATGCTTTGGCCAAAGACTTTAGTAACAATCCGACGAGAGGCCATGGGTATACATCTCCTTGCAAGGAGTGGTGAATCCTTTATAGGCTATTCAAACACCTTCGATCACTTCGACTTATACCCAATCATTCCGGGTCCACATCTCCTTAGAGATGTTTGCTTAAGATGTCAAAGCATAAGTCTCCATGATCAAGATGACTTGAATACCGCAAGTCAAAGGAACATCGCACTTAAGCCACAGTAAGAACTTCATTGACATATCTATATATGCAGAGAACCATATGAAGTCTTACTGGTCACTCCAATGAACTAGTTACCATAACTAGCATCCACGATTAACTCGGACATCACAATGTCTCCACCAAAGTGAGAATCATTGCTTGGATACACCAAGGAGTATACCTCGTGCTAGTCTCGACAGAATTGATGGTGTCCAAATCCATCAATTCATCGACTAGGGATAATTCCGATACATCACAATTACACATGTAGAGATACTCACTAGTTGTGATCCAATCACAAATTCTCTCATGCTATGAATCGTATCGTGGACATTCAGTAAATGAGTTTAAGATCCAATCAAATACATAAAACATGTATACTCAAATAGTGAATCTTCATTTATCATATAAATGGTTCATACATAAGGCGATTGCCTTAGGACATCTCTCATATATTACTAACAGACTCCCACTTGGCCTAATGCCAATCGTCACGATATCCAATACCATAAGCTCGAACATGACCCTCAAACTTATTTTGAGGTAATGCCTTAGTCAAGGGATCCGCTAAGTTCCTTTCAGTGGGAATTTTCTCGATTTGTATTTCGTTCCTACTGATGATCTCTCTGATAAGATGATAGCGGCGAAGCACATGTTTGGATCGTTGATGAGACCTTGGCTCTTTCGCCTGTGCAATTGCTCCATTGTTGTCGCAGTAGACCGGTATTGCTTCAACAATGGCCGGAATCACACCAAGTTCATGAACGAACTTCTTGATCCAAACCGCTTTCGCTTCCGCCGCAATATATTCGCCTCGGGTAGAATCCGCTCATCCTCTTGTTTGGAACTTTTCCAACTCATCGCGCCCCATTCAAGGTGAACACGATCCGCATCGAGACCGAATCATCCTTGTCTCGTCTCGAAAGCCGCAACCGTATACCCGCGTATCACCATGTCCCCTTCTCCATATATTAGGAACACATCCTTAGTTCTTCTCAAGTACTTAAGGATCGTCTTAACAGCCGCCCAATGATCCATTCCTGGATCGGATTGGTATCTGCTCGTGACACTCAGAGCGTACGATACATCGGGCCTCATACATAACATAGCATACATGATAGATCCTATTGCGGATGCATAGGGAATCTTACTCATGCAAATCCTCTCGTCTTCTGTGCGCGGACACATAGACTTCGAAAGGTGTACCCCATGCCTAATGGGTAGATAACCTTTCTTGGATTCCGACATGCTAAACCTCTTTAGCACTCGGTCTATATATGTAGACTGCGAAAGACCAAGCAACCGTTTCGATCTATCTCTATAGATCTTAATCCCAAGGATGTAGGTTGCTTCTCCCAGGTCTTTCATGGAGAATGTCTTGGATAACCAAACCTTAATCGATCAGAAGATTGACACATCGTTTCCTATAAGTAATATGTCATCGACATACAATACTAGGAACACGACTGCACTCCCACTAACCTTCTTGTACACACAAGGTTCGTCTGGATTTTGTGAGAAATCAAACTTTTTGATCGTCTCATCAAAACGGATATTACAGCTCCTGGATGCTTGCTTCAATCCATAAATGGATCGTCGCAACTTGCATACCTTGGTTTTATCAACCGATGTGAAACCCTCAGGCTGTATCATATACACGTCCTCGAGCAGGTTTCCATTAAGGAAAGCTGTTTTCACATCCATCTGCCATATCTCATAATCATAATGGCGCTATGGCGGGAGCATCGAATGGATTTAAGCATAGCTACTGACGAATAGGTTTCGTCATAATCAACACCTTGTTTTTGGCGATATCCTTTGCCACCAATCTAGCCTTATAGGTAATCACATTACCATCCATGTCGGTTTTCTTCTTGAAAACCACTTGCACCCTATAGGCTTTATGCCTTGGTGGGTCGACGAGTTCGAACTTGGTTTTTACTACATGGAATCCATTTCCGACTTCATGGCACCAAGCCACTTATCCCTTCTGAACTTATCGGCCACTTCTTCATAAGCTGGTAGGCTCCTCATCATCAATGAGTAACACGTCGTTCGATTAAACTACGAGAAATCCATATCTCTCGGGAATATTGCGTGTTCTACGGATCTCTGAAGATGTGGTGTTACAATAAGTCCGAGATTGCTCATCACTATGAGTTGTCATTGTGCTTTACAGTATCTCATTAATGTCTATTTGAGTCTCTCGAGGCCTCCTCAAGCTCGGCGACACTCCCCTTTGTTTTCTTGCAAGAGAAACTCTTTCTCTAGAAACCACATGCCTTGAAACAAACACCTTTTGTTCCACGGGATGATAGAATTGGTAACCCCTTGTTTCCTTAGGGTATCCAATAAATAGACATTTATCGGACTTAGCATCCATTTATGCGTCTGATCCACTTCACATAAGCGGGACAACCCCATATCTTCAAGTAAGATACATGAGGTTTCTTACTAGCCCATATCATATGGAGTAGTAGAGACTACCTTGGTAGGCATTACATTTAACAAATGCAATTTATGCGAAGTGCATAACCCCAAAGGACTTGGGAAGAGTCGCATGATTCATCATTGACGACCATGTCCAACAAGGTCGATTCGCCTCTCGGATACACCATTATCTTTGTGGTGTATAGGCGGAGTCCATTGAGACAATATGCCATTGTCTCTTAGATAATCAGAAACTCTTGACTTAAGTATTCACCACCTCGATCCGTCAGTATTTTAATACTCTTGTCATGTTGTTTCTCTACTTCATTTTTGAATTCTTTGAACCTTTCAAAGGCTTCAGACTTGTGTTTCATCAAGAACACATACCCAAACCGTGAGTGATCATCGGTGAAGGTAATGAAGTAGCTATAGCCTCCTAATGCTTGAGTTGACATAGGTCCACATACATCGGTATGTACTAGACCTAGTAACTCTCCCACTCGTTCACCTTTTCGGTAAAGGTAACTTAGTCATCTTGCCTTTTAAGCATGATTATGTATCGTATGAATCCAATTCAAGCGATTCGAATTCCATATCGGTGTAATTCGGACATGCGTTTCTTGCTTATATGGCCAAAACGACAATGCCACATATAGGAGTCTATGTGATTATCCTTTCGAGCCGCGCGTGTTGCTCGCCGATATTGAAAATGTCCTTTGAATCGTCCAGCGTATAAATGCCATTACTCAAAGTTCCGGTTCCATAAAGTCGCCATTCAAAGTTATATAACAACAATTGTTACTAAGCGTTAAATGGAAACCATTTCTATTTAAGCGAAATAGAAACAATGTTCTTTATTAGAGAAGGAACATAATAGCAATTGTCCAGTTCAAGACTAGTCCACTAGGGAGCTTGACAAATAAGTTCCGATGGCGGCAGCAACCTTTGCTCCATTGCCAACTCATGAAATTTGACTCCCCTCGACAAGTCTTCTTCTATTCCTTAGCCCCTGTATGTCATTACATATATGTGAGCTACACCCAGTATCCAATACCCAAGTGTCTAAGGAAATACAAAGACAATAAATAATGAAGAAACCTGAAGAGGATGGGGCATCCGATGCCTTCATCTTCTTCATGTACTCAAGATAAGTCTTGCGATTTCTTCGCGTGGCCTTCCTTGCCCTTGATGATGGCAAGTGCCCTTTTTCTTATTGGTTCCGCCTTCTTTGCCTTTTTCTTTCCTTTCTTACATTCTTTTGCCTTCCTCTTAGAACCTTTCTTTGAGAATCAACTATGAACCGCCTTCTCCTCATGCTTCACGAAGGCTCCCACAGTCTTGACATATTGAGGAGCTCGGGAATGGTGGATTCCAATTTGTGCATCCGATAGTTCATCACAAATTGCGAGAAACTCTTGGGCAAACAATGCAGAATTAAGTCAATACTTAACTCATGATCCATCACAAAACCGAGGGTAGCTAGCCGCTCGATGTACCCGTTCATCTTTAGCACAAACTGTACTATAGACGAACCTTCTTGCATCTTCGTGGTGAAGAGGAGCCTAGAGACCTCGAACCTTTCGGATCTCGCTTGCTCATCGAACAACTCATGAAGATGGAAGACCATAGTGTTAGCATCCATATGCTCATCTTTGCCGCCGGTACCATCGCGCCGCTAGCATGATGCAACTCGCCATTTCGAAAATCTTCCACATGCTTCGATAGACCAACATTTGGTGCAGAGTTGCTCCTTAGGGCCGGTCGGGAAGAGGCTCTTCAAGGACATATGCAAGCTTTTCCGCCTTGAGAACAATTCTCAGGTTTCTAAGCCAGTCCAGGAAGTTAGGCCCAGTCAGTTTGTTCGAATCCAAAATAGTGCGCAAATTCAAAGACGTCATGATCAATTTATTGACCTAGAAATACAAAACGAGCATATATGAGAAAGATGATTTTAAAATTCATCAATATACATTTATAAATCCCATTCATTTTTCGAATTTCAAAAACCCTTAAAATCACTTCGGGAGATCGTAGGTCCATCTCCGAATGGGCTGATATCCATCATAGATAAGAACAACCTTGGAGTGAGTCCAACAAGCCATTCTTAGCTATGATGGTGGGTATCAAGTATACCGATTACATATCATGTATATGTAACTATCACAATGTGCTATCAACTAATTGAATATTTACACATACATTGGGTTGTTAACACATTAACAAGTATGCATCATATGCATAGCACCCAACTTCACCTCTCTTCACATCGACCTTGGAGTGAGTCCAACAAATCGATGCTCCAAGTTAAAGCCGACCCATTAATCGTGAAATAGTTTTAATATGGTTAGAGCGCATTCAACCAATTAGCCAGGCTTGGAGTGAGTCCAACAACCCAAACTAACGATTGACCTCTGACTCTTACCATATTAGAGTTAAACTATTCCAATGATTTGAACATGTTCAGGTTCGAGCCGGGCTTGGAGTGAGTCCAACAACCCAAACAAGAAACAGAACTCTGGTTCTAACCATATTAATGGAAGGTGTAGGCTTTAATATTGAGTTAGGGTTTTATGTCTCATCCTCTTTGCATGCAAATAACTATTATCTACATGGCATGGCATACATGGCATACATCTACATGTCACGACACGCATGGCATAATGTTATGCATCTAATGCAATTACATGACATACAATTATGTCATGTATATATTTCCTTATATGTCATGACTATTTATGGAAATAAAATATGTTTAAGATTTGATTCTCCAAATCAAATCATAATTAAATTAGGAAACAAATTTCCAAATCTAATCACATATTTTATTCATGGAATTATTTGATTAAGGAAAATCTATTTAGGAAACCAATTTCCTAAATCATTAAAACTACTTATGGAAATAAAATATTTTAAGATTTGATTTCCCAAATCAAATCATGATTAAATTAGGAAACAAATTTCCAGAATCTAATCAAATATTTTATTTATGGAAAATATCAATTTCCATAAATACTTCCAACTTTCCAAAAGTGGAAGATTTCCATAAATACTTCTAGACTTTCCAAAATTGAAAAATTTCCATAAATACTTCTAAATTTCCAAAATTTAGAAAACTTCCAGAAATACATTATGACTATCGCAAAACCATTTTTACGATTATGTCGAAACACAACCTGGGCTCTGATACCACTGTTGGGTTTCCGGCACCGCGGCGTGTGTGTGTTCGATCATGTTTCGTAAACATGAGCACAGCGGAAGCAATAAAAATAATAAATACTCCTATTTATTACAACACACTCAACACACGCATGCTATTACAACAAGTGTAGACATAACCGTAAATTAAAATTTCAATAAAAGGAAATTAAACTACGTTATACCTTCCGTATGACGTGTAGCGGGAACGGCATCAACCGGAACGATCCTCGTAAGAATCGTCTCTATCCGTATCCACGCCGAGCTCCTCGGGATGACTTCGCTAAGTCACGAGCTTCGTCTTCGTACGGGTTACTAGCCTCGTGTTGAAGACGACGTGATCGAGAGATGATCACGATCCGAATCCAAATTCGGACCTAAAAACAAGTCCTCAAGACTTGCTTCTCCGGAGAGGTATTCGTCAACCGATTGACGAATCCTTCGTCCTCCACCTCAGAGGATTACCAGAGATCAAATCCCTGGTATGTTAGCCGCTGTCGGAGCACTAACCGTCGTCCAAACGACGCTCCGACGAGAGGAGAAGAAGCTGTCCAGAAAACTGGACAGCTTGGTGGAGGAGATAGGCGCCGGCCAAAACAAGGAGACAAAAGCTCACCTTGATGCCGAACCTTTAGGGATCACGGAGGGTCGCCGGAGGTTCACCGGCTGGAGCTTGGACACCGGCAAGGGTCTTGACGGCAGCACAATCAAGCTGGCAAGGAGGTTGGGCGGCACAACCGTTGGGCAACTCCTTGGAGGCTAGGGTTTTGGATTAGTTAGGGTTTAACAATCCCTTAAGACCACTTTTATAGAGAACTAATTCTCTTAATGGTTAATGGATCATATCCATAAAGCCCGTTAACCCGCTCCATTAAGATAAGTTAAAATAAACCAAACCATGATGGTTTATTTTAAGTTAAAACGAACCGAACCAACCTTTGGTTCATTCGTTTAATATAAACCAAACCCTTTGGTTTATTCTCATCCATTGGATTAGAACCAAACCATTTTGGTCCATCCATTATGTCTTCATAAGACACGGCCCATCCACGCTTCCATTGCGACTGAAACATTTTCATGCTCGCTTTATGTTTGGTCCAACCAAACATAGTTTCTCTCGGTCTGAGAATCCCATTCTCAAGCTCGTTTTAAATCCTTTGGATTACACTCGTTGTGCGTGTGACCAAATAGGTTCTCGGTTTATGTTGGCCGTCTATAATTAACCATTAATTATAGAACGATCATGAGTGACACCTAGTAGTACATCATGATCCCCAATTAACCGAAAAGATCAACGGTTGATCCAGAACTATTTCTGAAACCCTTCAGTAGCTCGAATGAATCGTGCCCCATTCCCTTCACTCATCTTATACCCACTTGGTTCAGGACATGGTCTATTGTGTCAGTCCCCACTAGGCTGACTACGTCACACCTAGCCCAAGTATCATTTCCTCGTCCTCACGGATTCTATTACTCCAAACATGTAATGCTTTGGCCAAAGACTTTAGTAACAATCCGACGAGAGGCCATGGGTATACATCTCCTCGCAAGGAGTGGTGAATCCTTTATAGGCTATTCAAACACCTTCGATCACTTCGACTTATACCCAATCATGGTCCACATCTCCTTAGAGATGTTTGCTTAAGATGTCAAAGCATAAGTCTCCATGATCAAGATGACTTGAATACCGCAAGTCAAAGGAACATCGCACTTAAGCCACAAAGAAGAACTTCATTGACATATCTATATATGCAGAGAACCATATGAAGTCTTACTACTAGTCACTCCAATGAACTAGTTACCATAACTAGCATCCACGATTAACTCCGACATCACAATGTCTCCAAACCTTCGTTCCGGTTACGTGCTATTGCTCGCATCGAGGTATACCTGCGTGCTAGTCTCGTGAATTGATGGTGTCAAATCCATGTTCCATGATCGATTAGATACATGCGATTACACATGTAGAATGCTCACTAGTTGTGATCAATCACAAAATTCTCGGTCCCTTCGATCGTGGGCGATCTGTGAGTTTAGATCCCGGTGAAACATGCTCGGGAGTGAATCTTCATTTATCATAAATGGATTCATACATAAAGCAACTCATCCGACATCATCAAATGGCCAAGTTTCACCTAAGAGCTACCCCTTCCCGTTACAATTGCTCACTCATCCTCGAGTCCTCGCCTCGGTTCTCTTCGCTCACGCCACGCCCTAAGAAAGATCAGGCGCACGACTCTGCAATGCTCCTTCGCGTCTCTTGCCTCAAAGTCTACTTCCTCCAGCTTCACTCCAAGCTCCTCGTCCGGCGGTCCCTCGGATGCTCCAAGCGCACGCCTTCCGCAAAGCTATCCTTCACCGACTCAAGGCACGAGTCATGAGATGTGAAACTCGCCATGGCTCCATGTGCGAATTACTAAGTCTTGCACGACTTCAACGTACATATCAAATCAACATATCAAACTAACTTAAACACTTTGCCACACCATCAAAACCATATTACGGCAAGAGATTGCCCTAACAATCTCCCCCTTTTTGATGTGTGGCAATCCGTTTAAGTTAGGTAAAAACATTTGATATAAATTTTAAAGGAAAGAAGGCATGTAAATATAAACATGATATAGCAACATGCAACTCCCCCTTAATCCATGAAACTCCCCCTTAATTTCTCCCCCTATCATAATTAACTTAAACACAATCATTTCTCCCCCTTTGACACCATCAAAAAGATTATTACTAAGTTAAAAAACACATGGCATCAAGTCTAATAGAAAGAAAATACCATAAGTTGATTTAAAATCGGAATTCAGCTTTTATCGTCTGCGATATTCAGCCATCACGATCGTTCGGATACCGGTCGCACGTGGATTTTGGGATTTTCTGATTTTCAGACCGAATTTCAGAAATGCATTAAAAATTTCAGAAAATTCAAAAAATCATGAAATTTGGGGAACACATTTCTTTTAAGTATATCTATCAGTGAAAAATATGTTTTCATGAAAAATCATTATATTTTCACGTATTTGCCAAAAATCCAAAAGCTTTAAAAACTACTAGGTTTTTGATCATAAGAGTATCCATTTTAACACCTAGTCTTGCATCCAATTGTTTCAAAACATGAATACATGTATTTTAAAGTAAGAAATTATTTTGAAAACATATGAAATATCCAACCATGATCTTTGGGCAATATGTCTATGAATTAAACAAAAGCCTTCCCCATGATTGGTCTATTATTGCTATGTTGATACTTTAAATGACCATCTAAATGCCATAGGCATTAGTGGACATTTGTATCATCCTAACATCTCACCCATGCTAAGTTTGCAATCAAGTTAGCCTATAGTGAGTGTGAGATGCATCCTAGGGGGTATTTGTGTATACTTAACCAATATATTCATGCAATTCTATCATGGTTAAGTATCAACCTAATAATCATCATGATCATAAAGGCATATATGAATCAATTTCACATAATGATCATGAAATACATGTTTTCATCAAATTATAATCATGCATTAGGTATTATATGATGATAATAAACAATGTATCACCTAAAGCATGATTTAAACCTATTTCTCATGATAATGTGCCAAATGTCAAAATCATAAATCATGATTGCAAACATACATAGCAATTACATTAATCATCATGATTTAAGCAATATTATCTATTTATGGGCACGTTATCATCACCCAACACTATTCTAAAAATGTTGTCCCGTCATCCTAAGTCAACCAAAATATGATATAGGTTAGGTCCATGTGGTTGACTACCCTAGGGTTATCCTAACCCTTAAGGATGGATTTTGGAACCCAAAATAAGTTCTTTCCTATTGGGTTCACTAGATATTCCTTGGGGATCCATTTCCTAGCTATTACCTTCTTTTTATCTTGTCCCCTAGCTATTAGGCATTTGTAGGCCTTTTCATTTTTCTTTTCCTTGTAGCCTAGGCCCTTTTTGTTGAAACTGGCTCTTTGGCTCCCTAAGATCATGTTCAATGTGTTGGAGCCAATTGTGAATTTTTCTAGGGCTTTTGTTAAATAATCTACCTTTTCCCTTAAGACCCTATTTTCATCCATGCATGCATCACTAACATTAAATGGCATATAGTTATCATGTGAGCATGCATCATCATTTAAGCTAGAAGAAACATTATCATTTAAGCATGCATTTTCTAGCTTATTTTCCAATGCCTTAATTTTATCTAGCATGCTCTTATTTTTCTTTTTCATGCCAAATAAGTCCTTAGTTAAACTAGAGATTATGGAAACTATTTTCTTAGGAGAAGCATTTGTTACCATAGTTTCCATGTCTTCTTCTTCTTCTTCGGATGATGAGGATGTAGCAGCTCCCCCTTCATTTGAGCTCTCTCCACTTGAGTTTGATCCTTCATTTTCGGTGGAGGAGGAGCAATCCGAGTCATGAAGAGCCATTAGTGCTAGGTTGGAGTAGACATGCTCTTCTTCTTCGGATGAGGAGGATGAAGCAACGTCATCCCATGTCTTGGCTTTGAGTGCCATGGCCTTCCCTTTGCCTTCTTCTCTTCTTCCTTTCTCTTGCTCCCTTTCTTCTTCTTCTTTTCTTCCTTCTTTTTCTTCTCTTCCTTGCTCTTGTTTAGGAGGGGACAATTGTCCCTTATGTGCCCCTCTCCTTGGCAATTATAGCATATGACCTTCCCCCTTGGTCTTCTATTCCTATCATGAGATTTATCAAATCTAAGATTCTTAAATGCACGCCTTACCTTCCTTACCATGTAAGCTTCTTCCGTGCTATCCATGGAGGAGGTAGAGGCTTCATCGGATGAGGAGGAGGGGACTTCCATCTTCTTCTTCCCCTTATTTGCCAACAAGGCTACTCCCCTTGAATTTTGGACTCTAGGCTCTTCTTGTATACCTTCAAGCCTTGTCTCATGAAGCTCCATGGTTGAAAAGAATTCCTTCAAGGTGCTCACTTCTAGGTTCTTGGAGATGTAAAATGAGTCCACCATGGAGCTCCATCTTGAGGACCGGGGAAAGGCATCTATGACCTTCATTACCATATCCCGGTTGGAGAGTTTTTCACCTACACTTGTTAAACCGGTTAGTATTTTCTTAAATCTAGAGTGTAGGGATTTTACCTTTTCTCCCTTTTCAAGTTTGATATTGGACAATTGGGAGCGAAGAACGTCTCTCCTTGCTAGCTTTGCCTCGGATGTGCCTTCATGGATTTCTATTAGTTTCTTCCACATCTCCTTGGCGCTAGCACATTCTCCTATCCTATTGACTTCTTGTTGAGGGAGGACATTGTATAGGTGGTGCTTGGCCTTTGAATTTGCCAAGTATTCTTCTCTTTGCCTTTTGCTCCACCTTGATTTTTCCAATGGCTCCCCATCTTCGTTCCTAGGCAACTCGAAACCGTTTTCCATAATTAACAATATTTCAAAGTCGGTTTCGAAGAATACCTCCATTCTCTTTTTCTACCAAGAGAATTCACCGTCGAACTTCGGTGGGTGGATGTTTGAGCCGGCCATTTTGAAAATTTGCTTGTTGTGGCGGTTAGTCCTCGACAAGCTTAACTCGGCTCTGATACCACTTGTTGGGTCGGATCGAATGGCCGGCTAGAGGGGGGTGAATAGCCCTCGTTCGTTGTCATCGTATTTTGCTCGTCTACACAATCGTTAGCGCAAGCGGAAGCATAAACAACAAAGACAAAGCAATAAATGAAAATACAAACGCTAACAAGAAGATGTAACGTGGTTCACGGCTACGCCGCTAATCCACGATCCCGATTCGTCCGAGGTGAATCACTCCTTCAAAGCCAATCCAATATTGGTCTCTCCTTTGCACCAAGCTAGGTGGAGGTAACCTTTACAATCTCTCTTCTTACAATAGAATGGAAATAAAACTAGTAAGAAGAGTGGAAGAACACTTAGAGCACTTTGGGAGCAATTTGGAGTATAAGCATTAACCCCCCAAAGCCTCATCCCCTTCCTTTTTATAGAGGAAGAGGGTTTCTTCCCGTTGACACAGGAGCAGTCTACTGATGGCAACCATCAGTTGACTGGTCTCGTAGCCGTTGCCCAATAACGGCCGCTTTCCACGTTGGATAACATCCAGCGTGATCGATGATCGATGGTACCATCCGATCGGGTGTTGATCACCGATCCGATGGTACCATCGATCGGTGCTTGATCACGAGTCGACTCCATTCGTAGGCTGCGATTACCATCGATCACCGATCGCCATTCCTCGGTATCATTGGCCGCCGACATCATCGATCCGCCAAGACCGAACGGTCTTATACCACGATCGACCCATCGATTCGAGAACCGATCGCCATGACATGGCAATGATCGTGTCGAAAACTCATCCGACACTTGGCCAAATGACCAAGTTTCACCTAAGAGCTACCCCTTCCCGGGTTACAATCGCTCACTCTCATCCCTCGGAGTCCCTCGCCTTCGAAGTTCTCTTCGTTCGCGGCCACGTCCCTCGGCAGCATCAGGTGCACGGCTCTGCAATGCTCCTTCGCGTCTCTTGCCTCGAAGTCTACTTCCTCCGGCTTCACTCCAAGCTCCTCGTCCGGCGGTCCCTCGGATGCTCCAAGTGCACGGCTTCCGCAAAGCTATCCTTCACCGACTCAAGGCACGAGTCATGAGATGTGAAACTCGCCATGGCTCCATGTGCGAATTACTAAGTCCTGCACGACTTCAACGCACATATCAAATCAACATATCAAACTAACTTAAACCCTTTACCACACCATCAAAACCATATTACGGCAAGAGATTGCCCTAACACACTCCTCCTAAAGGCTTGCTCCCACTTGACCATTGTACCAACAATATCCTTGGAAAGTCCCTAAGCCTATAGAAACTCTAAACCATCAAAATTAAAGTTAAAAGTTCAACATTGAACTTTCACTCACCTTAAATTGATACAAACCCTAAAAACTCTCCTAATCCATATCCAATGGATTTTCACCATTTCCAATGCTTGCCAAAGCATATCCTAGGGTTAGGAGTGGTTAGGGAACCCTAACATAGCTGAAATTGGGCTAAACATACCTTGTTTACCCGAAATCATTCTGGCAGTCGACTGTCATGCTCATCAGTCGACTGATAACTAAAAATTCTAATTTTTAATTATCAAAATCAAATTTTAGAAATTCATAAATAATTATATATAATTTAAAAAATCATGAAACTTCATACGTATAATACTTATGACCAATACAATGGGTGAAAAATATTTGAAAAATATTTTACCCATAAAATAGTGAAATTGACACAAAGTTCAAAAGTGAAGAAAAACTTCAATGTATTATCTCACTTTGTATCAATTTCATCAATGGTGATTGCTATCAAATAATAGACTTCACCAAGGTTTTCTAAAATAATTTTAAAATGTTTTTGAAAACCTATATTAGATCATGTTCCTTGGGCTCAATGTACATAACTTGGACATAAGCTTTCCCAATGATCTATACATAATATAAGATGAGTTATAGTTCATCTAGATGAAAAAACTATGCACCTTGAACTCAACTCATATCCTAGCATCTCACATGTATCTAGGGTGTATCAATACACATACATGTTAATGTAATATGAGATGTGAGTTTTGTTCATCCTAATCTAGGGTTTCATGCATTTTCTAAGACAACTCTACTTGATTCCCTTATACATGGGACTTCAAGTCATGCCATAGTCCTTAAATCAAATTTAATCAAATTAAATGCATGAATGATCATGGCATAAATGATAACATTAATTAAGCATGACCAATGATCATGATGTCATGGCATATGATATAACTTAAGCATACATGACATTAGGACATAACCTAAACATGATAATGACACATAAATGATTAAAAAATAGATATGATGTCATGACATGTTATATGACAATCAAAGCATGATAAATAAAATATAAGCTATATAATACCTAAATGTTAGCATTAATTTCCATTTAATATTATTTTGTCCATTTTGCCATATTATTACTTATCTCCCAAAGTGTACCAAAAACCCAAAATGACACACTAAGACCTCTAAACCTAAATTGTGCTAATTTGATTGATTTATCAAACTTCTTAAATAATATTGGAACATCCTAAAATCTTTTAGGATTAAAAAATCAAATCTATTTCCAAGGTATCCATAACCTTGAAAATATCCTAAAGTATCAACTTTGCTATGGTTGGGTTAGCTACCCTTCCAATCAAGGTTGACACACCTAAACCCATTTAGCGTGAATCGATCATGCTCCTAGGAACCGAATACCTATTGGAGCTCCTTGGGTTTACTAGGTATTCCTTAGGGATGACCTCCCTAGATACCCTCCTAATGACCCTTCTAGGCTTGTTAGCCTTGGCCATTGTGGTCTTGCCTAGATTAACTCTAGGGGTGACTCCCCTTGTAACCTTCTTAGTGGCTTCCCTAGGTTTCTTCAAAACCCTAACCACTAGGCATATACCATGGTCAACTCTAGGGATAACTTCCCTTGTGACCTTGGTCTTCCTAGACCTAACTTGAGTTCCATAATCAAATGGAACATTGTGGTAGGTCTTTTTGGGCTAAAGCTTGCCCTTGGATGGTTCTTGTTTCCTAGGCCCTTGACTTTGACCATTTGACCCCTTAAATTGATTTTGTATATTCCTAAGGGTCTTTTCCATTTTCTCAAGCCTTGATCTCAAGACTTGATTTTCCTTTTCTAATATCTCAATTTTTTATTTTTCATTAGCTCTTGAGATATTTTTATTTCTAGGCATATGTCTAATCCATTTAGGATTGATGCCTAGGTGATCCTCTATCTTCCTAATGGTCTCCCTAGGAAGGATAGGTCTAGAGTTGTTCGATCTAGGTTTGTCCTTAGGTAAAATATTTTTGGGGACATTAGTCCCAAATTTCTCCTTATTCCTAAGGTCAACACTCTTAGCACCTAGATAATAAAATCTATTATTTCTACTAGCATGCTGTTCATGATGAATTGCAAGTGAATTAAAAACATGCTTTTGCCTATTAATCAAAAGAGGTGCATTAATAAATTTTACCTTAGGGTTAGCTTTCAATGCTCCCCCTACATGTGATGCTCCCTCTTGGGTCTTTTTCTTCCCCTTAGGGCATTGACTCTGGTAGTGTCCCGGTTGTCGGCACTTGAAGCAAATGATATTCTCCTTGCTTTTATGTGTTGGGGGACCGACACTCTTGACCTTTGGAGCCGGTGGAGTCTTCTTGGCCCTTTTAGGACACTTACTCTTATAGTGTCCATTTTCCCTATACTCAAAGCAAATTATATGGTTTTTACTATTAACTAAATTGCTTGAGTTACCTAGGTCATCAGTGGATGTTTGAGCTTCTTCATCTTCTCGACCAAAGGTAGAAGATTCCTCTTGAGTTGACTCCGGTATTGAAGATGGTCTCTCCTCCCCCTCAATCCTAGAGGTGGAGGCCTCTTCCATTTCTTCCTCTTCCGATTCAGATCCGGATGTTGATTCTCTATCAATTTTAGAATCCTCACTTGCTTGTGAGGAAGAACTTTCCTCTTCTTCGGGCTCCTCCTCTTCTTGACCCGGTGATGGATCTTCATGGAGCTTAGCTACTTTTTCCCATAGCTCCTTGGCATCTAGACATTCACCTAACCTAGACACAATATCATTAGGTAATGAATTTAATATCAATTGCATTACCTTATCATTTCTCTCGAAGGCTTGGACTTGCTCTTCGGTCCATCTCTTCTTCTTGAGGTATCCACCTTTTGGACCTCTTGGAAATTCAAAACCCCTTACTAGGATCATCCAATCTTCAAAGTCCATCATGAAGAAATTTTCCATTCGTGCCTTCCATTGCTCGAACCCTTCTTGTCCATAGAAGGCATATGGAATTTGGTTGTTGATATCCCATCCCACTTTTTCTTCGAACTCCATCTTCTTCACCCTCTAACAGTGCTCTCTTGGTGGTTATTCCAAATGAAGAGCGACCTTGCTCTGATACCAATTGTAGGGGATCTCGTGACCGCTAGAGGGGGGGGGGTGAATAGCGCATATGACGTAGATGGAGGAAATCTTTCGCAATCGCGTGCTTGCTACAAATTGATTAGTGTGCAGCGGAAATAATAAAATACAAACATGCAAACACAATAATATAACGTGGTTCAGAACCGAATGGTTCCTACTCCACGGATCGAGCTCAAATGAGCTCTAGCAATGCGACCACACACCACTAATCCAATAAACTCCTTCTCGGAATAATCCGGAGGTGGAGAAACCTCTTACAAGATATTACAACAGTAATACAAGTACAAAACAAGAAAATACAAGTGAATACAATAAAAGAAATGCAAAGAAAACTTTACAATCGATCTTTTGGAAGCTTGCTTGTTGATCGCCTTGGACTAGCCTTGAAGACCCTGATTTGCACCAGCAAATCGCTTCAAATTGCCCAAGAAAATCATGCCAGAAATCTCCTTCATGAGATCCTTTTAAAGCTCCACTCGAGCTGGATTTCCGCCTGGCAGTCGACTGCCATAAGGCCCCAGTCGACTGCCAAAACTGTAGCTGTGAGACAACGACTTGATCCACGCTGGAAAAATTCCAACGGATCTCTTGGCAGTCGACTGATGACTTCATCAGTCAACTGCTAGCGCCCATAGCCGACCGCCCAGTCGGCTACAAAGCATTTTGTGCTCGTGGCCAAAAAACCCAGTCCAGTAGTCGACTTCCATACACGACAGTGGACTGCCATCAGTCGACTACTCCAATGATCAGTCGATTACCGAGGTATTTTTAGCCCGTAGACGGTAGTCGAACCGGCCATAATGCCAGTCGACTGCCAACCCCAAACATGAGGTTTTAACCTCAAGTATGGTGTCCCTATACTTGCTATACCACCCTTAGCTTAGACCTAAGCCTTCTAGTCACCTCCATCAGCCTCACGCCTATTGGATCCCTCCAAGTCATCCATGACTTGTTCATCCATATGCTAGCCTTCAGGTGCTTCCATTAGCTATTGTCATGCTAATGTGGTCTACACCGCCAAGGCGCATTGGGCTTATGCTACCAAGACTATGCTTATACTTTATGCCGCCAACCATTGGACTTGTACCGCCAAGAGTCCCGCTTGGAATTTATGCCGCCAATATTCCCCTTGGACTTTCCAGATGCCAAGACTCAAGCTTGGACTTTCCCTTGCCAACCCATGTTGTACTTTCCATGCCAAGACCCATGCTTGGACTTTACATGCCAAGTACTTAAAACTTGGACTTTCTCAATGCCAAGTGTCCCACTTGGACTTTCCATGCCAAGTACCCATGACTTGGACTTTACCATGACAATCACATTATCATATGTTTTTGTTGAACATCAAAACATCGCTCGAGTCAAACTCGAGTCCGGTCAATCATGACCTGGGCCGATTGCACCAACAGATTCTGCACTTCAACGCCGAGGAGAAGACCTACACTGCATTGTAAATCATATTCTTTGCATAAATTCTATTGTTTATACGGATATGATCATGCCTTGTGTTTCTTCTCTCGTATCTATGGAGTAGACTCTCTGATTCAAGTATTAGGGAGTAGTTTGTGTTGAGTCGGAACATGTTAATTCAAATATCTTTTCGTTCTTGAATTTATATTTGCAATTGGTGTTTTGGTTTAGATCTATAGTTATCATTTTGGTTTTCTAGTCACTGTGCTTAGCCGATACGAGGGGTGATAACCCTCGTATCAAAGATTTAGGGCATGGTGTTCTTTCTCTGCGAATGGGTTACACCATTCCTCATCATCATCAGAATAACTATCCTATATTACTTCTTCTTTACTTGCCAATGATGCTAGGTACTGGATTTGCCCTAGGTATTCATCCTCAGGATCCGAGCTTTGCAGGGGGTAGTCCATGGACGAGAGTACAGTGACCCCTGGGCTTGTTTGAATTGCATGGGTGCCTTCCTGCAAACCATCGGAAGGGGACGCTTCCTCCAGGAGGGCATAATGAATTATAGACACTCTCCTCAGCCCAACATAGGGGTTGAATGAATAATGGTATCAGATCCCATGAGACTTAGCGATAACATCCAGATGATAATAGGTGCCAACTTCATCCGAGCAATGCAAGGAGGCATCAGGATTGAAGGAAATATGGTAACTATCTACAAGAATGTAACCTCAATTAACATGTCCGCTACTGTTAACACAGCAGCGACAATCGAGGAACTGGAACTGGACGAAGAAGAATATCTACAGATAAAGGAAATGGTGCATTACACGGCAATGCCCTCACAACTGGGGGAGTTTGGCCCACTTCTAATAGAGCTACAGGAGCAAGGCTACATAGGGGAGACCCCCTTAAGGCACTGGGCCAAGAACCAAATAACATGTAAGTTTGATATCAAAAATCCTGACTTTGTTATTGAGGATAGGCCCCTGAAGCACCTCACGCCTGCCCAGAAGGTCGCCTTCACACGCCATGTAAAAGCTCTACTGGAGTTGGGGGTCATAAGACAAAGCACCAGTAGACACCGAACGACGACCATCATAGTAAATTTAGGGACTATGATCGACCCAAAAATCGGGAGGGAAACAAAGGGAAAGGAAAGCACCAGCAGACTCCAATAATGATTTAAACGACATAGGGCTTCTCCTCTTGTCTTTCTAGCTTGCCATATAGGCTATTTATCTTAGTCTAATCTTTTTTGATGTGGATATGACTTGGCCTATGGGACTCAAACAATTATTAACAGGAGGGAATAAGGCCTCGTTAGGGGTAGGCCGAATCAGAGGTGAAGACAATTCGGGAAGGGCCTAAGACTAGATTAGGTCGAGTTAAGGGTGAAGGTGACAAAATTTGGTAAAGAAAATTTTTTGTTGCAAATCTACATCAAAATTTGCGACGAATTCCAAATTTCGTCGCAAATTAGTAATGAAATTTGCAACAAAAATGTTTTTATTGCAAACTTATTTGCATTTCCAACAAATTTATTTTCCTCGCAGATTTTGTCACAGTTTTGCAACAAAATTTATTTTTCCTCACAAATTTGCAATGAAAACTCAAATTCGTCGCAATATTTTGCAAAAAAAATGTAATTCGTCGCAGAATTTGCAACGAATTATGAATTCGTTGCAAATTTTTGCAACGAATTAATTTTTTATTGAAATTTTTTGCAACAAATTATATTTTCATTGCAAAATTTGCAACGAATTATATTTTTGTTGCAAATTTTGCAATGAATTATAATTTCGTTGCAAATTTTTGCAACGAATTATGAATTCGTCGAAAATATTTCGAGAAATTTGGCGATAAAATATTTTCATTAGACATTTTAAATTATTTGGAAAAGAAAGTTAACGACGGAAATAATGAAATTTGCGACGAATTTAATATTTGTCACTAATTTGGCAACAAATTTATTTTTCATCGCGAATTTTGCAATGAAAAATAAATGCAGACGTTAATGAGTAGGAACTCCTCAATAAGAAAGGATTAAGGGCCTGACTTGAGCTACTCAACTATGCCCGGAGTTATATCCCAAACTTTGGCAGGTTGCTCAACCTACTATATGCAAAGACAAGCCCAACAGGCGATAAGAGAATGAACAACCATGACTGGGCATTGGTCAAACAAATCAAAGAACTGGTACGTAACCTCCCAGATCTTGAAGTCCCGCCAAAAGACTGCTACATCATCCTGGAAATAGATGGATGCATGACAGGGTGGGGAGGGTCTGTAAGTGGAAACAGCAAAAGCAGGACCCGAAGGGCACAGAGTGAATTTGCGCCTACGCAAGCAGCAAGTTCAACCCTCCCAAGTCTACCATAGACGCTGAGATCTATGCAGTAATGAATACCCTGGAAACACTTAGGATCTATTTTCTGGACAAGAGTGAGGTCATCATCAGGACGAATTGCCAAGCAATCATTATCTTCTTTAACAAGACCTCCAACAACAAACCTTCACGGGTGAGGTGGCTTCGCTTTCACAGACTACATTACCAGCACGGGAGTTACAGTCACCTTCAAACACATTAACAGGCAAGACAACCAGTTGGTCGATAGTTTATCAAGACTAATTACATGTTTAACTATTTCAGAATGGTCAAAAGAACTTATAGAACAACTGGGACAAGTGAACGCGACACTACTGGAATTGCAGGATAGACCGAATGCGACTGTGCAAGTCCAACTAGCAGAGGTCCTCGACCAATTAACTTACAATACGCTAATCTACTCCAGCATGGAAGCACAAGAACCGTCAGTTAACTATATGAGGATCTACTCAGGTTCAAGCAAAGGCGACTCCTTGAGGGTCGATTCATGCGAGCAGAAGAAAAAAAAATCAGCAGCCAACTCCACCAACTACAGAAGCAAGCAGTCGATACCGTCGCAAGAGAACTAGAACAACTCCAAATGCTTCACACTCTGAAACTATAGGAATGTACCAGGCAAAGCACCACTAACAATTGGTGTGGGGACTGGCTCCAAAGTGTACGAGAAGTGGACAAACAACTGGTAACAGCTGTAGGTATAATCAAAAGCGCTGCAAAAGAAATGTCCTACTTTGAGCTGTAAAGTAGGCATGTAGTATGCCCTATGAGTGTAAAGCAAACCCATCACGGGAATGCTTTGTGTGATTGTACAAATAATGAGTTGTAAAGCAAACCCATCACGGGAATGCTCTGTGTGGTTGTACAAAATGTGAGTTGTAAAGCATACCCACTATGGGAGTGCTTTGTCCTTGGGAATCTACCTTTAAGAGAGGTGAATGATGATGGGGCCCCTAGAGCACCCGATTCATCCTCTATAAAAGGAGGTATCCTCAACAATAGCGAGGCATTCAAGGATTACTTGAGCTTCACTCTGGTTTCAAGTGTCTCACTCTTGGTCTCAAGTGTTCATCTACTATCTTCAATAGAATTGTGAGTTTTCATCATTTCTCACTATTTTTTTTAGTTTACGCTTCCTTTTTGGTATTAGAGCTTTTGATTATTCCTACAGCTATTGCCAGCTGTTTGTCCACTTCTCATACACTTTGGAGCCAGTCTCCTGGGCTTGCATCTCCTGCATGCCAGCAATTAGAAGGATGTCCCATTCTTTTCTGGAAGGTGGTGGGAAGAGTGGTAGCCTAGTGCCACTTCCGCCTTCCTTGCGTCTTCCAAGAGCGCCACCACAAAAATGGATTTTGTGTCCGTACCATCGGCATCCGGAAAAGATGACAACTCTAGCGTAGGGAGATGCCCGGAGAAAGGAAAGGTGACTGAGCAGAAGCGAGCTCGTGGGCCTTGTATTATTCCAAAATCCATCTCGGCACCTGCAAATCCAATCGTGACCCAGAAAGAAAGCCCAATCTCGGCCCAAAGAAAGAGGAGGCCGAGTAGACAACGCTTCCATTGGTATTCCGTGTAGCAGAAGAAACGGAAAACGACCACAACAAACGCCGTTAAGATTAGTGATGGAGTTGTTGGTCCATCAGGCAAGAACCAGTGACGGTTTCGTACAACCAGCTGTCTAAAGGCTGTACATTATCAGAGTCAATAATGGAGCGTGGAGGATCCAGTTCCCCAGTGCATCCTTGTGTCAGAAGTGTCTGCCTCTGTTGGCCCAGTCTGTAACGTGGCTGAGTTAGCCATGAGTGTCTTTTCTTTTGTCGTGTCGAACAGTGTGCCTGATATGGACCCAAAGGTGGCTTCCCATGTGTCATACTGTTCAACGGGGTCCACTTGGATTCTTGGTTTTGTTAAAACCACGGGCGCTCATGGTTCTGAGCTCGTGGTTTACGAGTCATCAGTGGCGCTGTCCCGCCACTCATCTTAACTTAGTGGAGAAGAAAAGAATCTCCGCATGTGACAATGGGGCCCAATGAGTACCCGACATGTGATGATTAACCTTTTCCTTCTCTATTTAAGTCCTCTTGTAATGAGTTGCAAGGTAGACGGTGATCCTGATCTCCTTACTTCCCTCTGTTTTAATAAAGACTCATTTTAGTGTTCCTCTCAGTCTCTTCGTGCATCTTCTCTTGTTGTTCTTGGCCCTAGGTACCGGCTCCATCCTGCAACCTCGAATTGAGAAGCGACCCTATCCTTCTGGTATTAGAGCTTAAAAGGAGTCTCGAGCTATGCAAGGTGCTATGTGAGCTGTACTCTGCCCGTGAAGAAGACGTCTATGTGCGAAGTATACTGACTGTCGATCACACCCAAGGAGACAAAAGACATAACCTCCGTAAGATGCAAGAGGTGCAGTTGAAGGGATAAGTTGAGTCCCTGAGGTAATGACATCAGGAAGTAGCCATCGCCTTTGACATTGGCAGTTGCAACAAGAACAGTCCCATTTAGCTCAGCCTTTGTTCAAGACCATCAATTGCAAGGATGGAAGGATCCTACTACTCGGATGGTGAACAACATGTTTTCTATGAATACATAGGAGACTTCTATGAGGACCAGATGAATATCGAGGTCTGGAGCAACCCAGACTACGATGAGGGAAGAAGTGCAGATTACAGTGACTATCCTTACGATCGCTTGTCTCCACATCAACCAGTCTGGGGTTGTTGTGCCCGCGAAGCATCTTACTCATTTGACGACGGACAATCATAGCCCTATTATGCATGCCATCACGCTTCAGCATCTGGATCATGCGATGGTTCCTGGCACTTTGAATCTGACGATAGTCGCACCTCATCTGACTAGGAAATAGATGATGACACTAGCTCAGTAGCAGTGATTCATCAGGTAAACTTTTCCCTGGCTCCATTGACTGCTCTGACTCTTGTAGGACTTTCCCTAAGATATCGTCATTTGAATGGGAGACTGCAACAACTGATGAGTCAGAATCTTCATGGGAGACAACCACGACCTACTCATGTGAAGCAGCCTCAGCAGCATGCCTACGCTGTCGACCGACTGAAGAGGAAGATCTACCTAGATGGGACGACAAACCGTCGAAAAATTCCCACTGTTTGTCGGCAGTTAGAAGGATGTCCCATCCTTTTTCGGAAGGTGGTGGGGAGAGTGGTAGCCTAGTGCCACTTTCACCTTCCTTGCACCTTCCAAGAGTGCCACTGTAAAATTGGATTTTGTGTTCGTACCATAGGTGCCCGGAAAAGATGAACAGCTCCAGCATAGGGCGACGCCCAGAGAAAGGAAAGGTGACCGAGAAGAAGCGGGCCCGTGGGCCTTGTACTGTTCCAAAAGCCATCTCAACACTTGCAAATCCAATCGCAGCCCAAAAAGAAAGCCCAAGCTCAGCCCAAAGAAAGAGGATGCTGAGTAGATGGCGCTTCCGTTGGTATTCCACACAGAAGAAGAAACGGAAAGCGGCCGCAACAAACGCCATGAAGATTAGTGATGGAGTTGCTCGTCCATCAGGCAAGAACCAGTGACGACTCCGTACAACCAGCTATCTGAAGGCTCATTATTAGAGTCAATAATGGAGCATGGAGGGCCCGGTTTCCCAGCACATCCTTGTGTTGGCAGGGTTTACCTCTGTTGGCCCAGTTTGTAACATGGCTGAGTTCGCCATGAGTGTCTTTTCTTTTATCGTGTCGAACAGTGTGCCTAATAACCACCCAAAGGTGGCCGCCCATGTTCCATACTGTTCAATAGGGTCCACTTGGATCCCCGATTTTGTGAAAATCGTGGGCACTCATGGTTTTGAGCTCATGGTTTACGAGTCATCAGTGGCGTTGTCTCGTCACTCATCTTGACTTAGTGGAGAAGAAAAGAATCTCCGCATATGACGATGGGACCCAATGAGCATCCGACATGTGATGATTAATCTTTTCCTTCTCTATTTAAATCCTCTTGTAATGGGTTGCAAGGCAAATGGTGATCCTGATCTCCTTACTTCCCTCTATTTTAATAAAGACTCGTTTTGGTGTTCCTCTCAGTCTCTTCGTGCATCTTCTCTTATTGTTCTTGGCCCTAGGTACCGGCTCCATCCTGCGGCCTCGAACTGAGAAGCGATCCTATCCTTCTGGTATCAGAGCTTGAAAGGATTCTCGAGCTGTGCAAGATGCTGTGTGAGTTGTACTTTGCCCGCGAAGAAGATGTCTATGTGCGAAGTATACTGACCACCGATCGCACCCAAGGAGACAAAAGATGTAACCTCCGTAAGACGTAAGAGGCATAGTTGAAGGGATAAGTTGAGTCCCTGAGGTAACGGCATCAGGAAGTAGCCACCACCTTTGACGTCTATAGCTGCAACAAGCACAGTCCCATTCAGCTCAGCCTTTGTTCAAGACCATCAATTTCAAGGATGGAAGGATCCTACTACTCGGATGGTGAACAACATGTTTTCTATGAATACACAGGAGACTTCTACGAGGACCAAACGAATATCGAGGTATGGAGCAACCAAGACTACGATGAGGGAAGAAGTGCGGATTACATCGACTATCCTTATGATCGCTTGTCTCCACATCAACTAGTCTGGGGTTGTTGTGCCCGCGAAGCGTCTTACTCATCTGACAACGGACAATCACAACACTATTATCCATGCCAGCACACTTCAGCATCTGGATTCAGAGCACCGGGAACCATCGCCTTCAAGTAATCCTTGAATGCCTCGCTATGGTTGAGGATACCTCCTTTTATAGAGGATGAACCGGGTACTCTAGGGGCCCCTTCGTCATTCACCTCTCTTAAAGGCAGATTCCCAAGGACAAAGCACTCCCATAGTGGGTATGCTTTACAACTCACATTTTGTACAACCACACAGAGCATTCCTGTGATGGGTTTTCTTTACAACTCATTATTTGTACAATCACACAGAGCATTCCCGTGATGGGTTTGCTTTGCATCATAGGGAGTACTACGTGCCTACTTTACAGCTCAAAGTAGAACATTTCTTTTGCAGTGCTTTTGATTATGCCTACAGCTGTTGCCAGCTGTTTGTCCACTTCTCGTACACTTTGGAGCCAGTCCCCACACCAATTCTTGTAGTTTCAGAGTGTGATGCATTTGAAGTAGTTCTAATGCTCTTGCGACGGTATCAACTTCTTGCTTCTGTAGTTGGTGGAGTTGGTTGCTGATTTGTTTTTCTTTTGCTCACATGAATCGACCCTCAAGGAGTCGCCTTTGCTTGAACTTGAGTAGATTCTCATAATGTTGACTGACGGTTCTTGTGCTTCCATGATGGAGTAGCTCAACGTATTGTAGGCTATGTCGAGGACCTCTGCTAGTTGGGCTTGCACAGTCGCATTGGGTCTGTCCTGTAATTCCAGTAGTGTCGTGTTCACTTATCCCAGTTGTTCTATAAGTTCTTCAGACCATTTTGAAACAGTTAAACACGTAATTAGTCTTGATAAACTATCGGCCAACTGGTTGTCTTTCTCGTTAATGTGTTCGAAGGTGACTGTAACTCCCATGCCGATAATGTAGTCTGTGAAAGCGAGCCACCTCACCCGCGAAGGTTTGTTGTTGGAGTTCTTGTTAAAGAAGCTAATGATTGTTTGGCAATCTATCCTGGTGATGACCTCACTCTTGTCCAGAAAATAGATCTTAAGTGCTTCCAGGGTATTCATTACCGCATAGATCTCAGTGTCTATGGTGGACTTGGGAGGGTTGAACTTGCCGCTTGCGTAGGTGCAAAATCGCTCTGTGCCCTTTGGGTCCTACTTTTGTTGTTTCCACTTACAGACCCCTCCCCACCCTATGATACATCCGTCCGTTTCTAGGATGATGTAGCAGTCTTCTAGCAAGACTTCAAGATCTAGGAGGTTATGTACTAGTTCTTTGATTTGTTTGACCAATGCTCAGTCATGGTTGTTCATTCTCTTATCACATGTTGGGCTTGTCTTTGCATATAGTGGGCTGAGCAGCCTGCCAAGGTTCGGGATATAGCTATGGGCATAGTTGAGTAGCCTGAGCCAGGCCCTTATCCTTTCTTATTGAGGAGTTCCTGCTCATTAAAGTCTACAATTTTTGAGATTATATGCGGTTGTAGCCTTATCTTTGAATTTCCCAAAATAACACCCAAAAATTCTATCTCTGGTACAACAATTTTCATTTTGGTTGGACTGAGGATGAGCCCATGCTCCTTGCATATCCCCAGCATGGTAGTGAGGTGTTTCTCATGCTCTCTCCTCTCCCTTGAAAAGACCAAAATGTCGTCAATGTAAACTTCCTCAGGGATGGAACCATCATTTTACCGGATGATGGTTGTTGTTCCCGAGAGTTCCCCTTGGTGTTCGCTAGGCTTCGCAAAGCCTAACGCAGATGCATTGATTCCTTCAGTGTCTTTCAAGGCTTCCTGATATGACTTCATGCATTTTGCATGGATGTAGTTGCTGCTGCTCATGCGAAGGTCCACTGTTGTATGCGTTGGAGAAGTCCCTCAACCTGGTTGAGTTTCTCCTTTAGCTCCCCTGTTAATTTGAGTACCGCTTCTTCTGCAAGCTTGGGTTGCTTGGAGACTTCCGCTACTAGATCTCAGACGTCTTGTTTGGAAAGGGGTCTGCTTTCAAGAAGTAAAGTAGTGAGGGATTTTGTTGTTTCTTCTAGAGCTTGCGTTTGCCTTTCGAGCTTCTGAATGGCTTCTAGTATTAACTTGAAGTGTTTTAGATGAACTCTGCCGATAGACAGGTGTGGTCATAGATCTCCGAAATGTTTTGGGCGAGATGAGAATTTGAGACTCTTGGTTTTGAGGCTTGGTCAAGGTATTCTATATTCACAGTCTGGGATGTTCTATACCACTCTTGGATAGCTTCCTCCCATTTATCAGACATTCATTAAATTCCTTTACCTTTGGCTAGCTCATGCAGGTGTGCCCTTGGTTCTTAAGGAGTCCCTGACTCTTACCAAGTTAGGACTTGCCCTTTTGCTAGCTTCCAGCAAGGGATATGAGCTTAGTATTATGGGAGTTCACTTGCAATTGTATTCCCGATAACTTGAACAGAGTACCCTGACCCAGTTATAATTTAAGCTAGCATCATTTTTGCTAGTTCTGATACAAAAATAGGAAGCGTAAACAAAAGGAAAATAGTGAGAAATGATGAAAACTCACAATTCTATTGAATACAGTAGATGAACACTTGAGGCCAAGAGTGAGACATTTGAAACCAGAGTGAAGCTCAAGTAATCCTTGAATGCCTCGCTATGGTTGAGGATACCTCCTTTTATGGAGGATGAACCGAGTGCTCTAGGGGCTCCATCGTCATTCACCTCTCTTAAAGGCAAATTCCCAACGACAAAGCACTCCCATATTGGGTATGCTTTACAACTCACATTTTGTACAACCACACAGAGCATTACCGTGATGGGTTTCCTTTACAACTCATTATTTGTACAGTCACACAGAACATTCCCGTGATGGATTTTCTTTACACTCATAGGGCGTACTACGTGCCTACTTTACAGCTCAAAGAAGGACATTTCTTTTGCAGTGCTTTTGATTATGCCTACAACTATTGCCAGTTGTTTGTCCACTTCTCTTACACTTTGGAGCCAGTCCCTGCACCAATTGTCAATGATGCTTTACCTAGTACATTCTTGTAGTTTCAGAGAGTGAAGCGTTGGAGTTGTTCCAGTGCTCTTGCGACGGTTTCAGCTGCTTGCTTCTGTAGTTGGTGGAGTTGCCTGCTAATTTGTTTTTCTTTTGCTCGCATGAATCGACCCTCAAGGAGTTGCCTTTGCTTGAACTTGAGTAGATCCTCATACTGTTGACTGACAGTTCTTATGCTTCCATGCTGGACTAGCTCAGCGTATTATAGGTTAATTGGTCGAGGACCTTTGCTAGTTGGTCTTGCACAGTCGCATTCGGTCTGTCCTGCAATTCCAGTAGTGCCGTGTTCACTTGTCCCAATTGTTCAATAAGTTCTTCCGGCCATTCTGAAATAGTTAAACACGTAATTAGTCTTGATAAACTATCGGCCAACTGGTTGTCTTGCCCGTTAATGTGTTCGATGGTGACGGTAACTCTCGTGCTGGTAATGTAGTCTGTGAAAGCGAGCCACCTCACCCGCGAAGGTTTGTTGTTGGAGGTCTTGTTAAAGAAGCTAATGATTGCTTGGCAGTCCATCCTGATGATGACCTCACTCTTGTCCAGAAAATAGATCTTAAGTGCTTCCAGGGTATTCATTACCGCATAGATCTCAGCGTCTATGGTGGACTTGGGAGGGTTGAACTTGCCGCTTGCGTCGATGCAAATTTGCTCTGTGCCCTTCGGGTCCTGCTTTTGCTGTTTCCACTTACAAACCCCTCCCCACCCTGTCATGCATCTATCCATTTCCAAGATGATGTAGCAGTCTTCTGGCAAGAATCTAAGATCTGGGAGGTTACGTACCAATTCTTTGATTTGTTTGACCAATGCCTAGTCATGGTTGTTCATTCTCTTATCGCCTGTTGGGCTTGTCTTTGTATATAGTGGGCTGAGCAGCCTGCCAAGGTTTGGGATATAGCTGTGGGCATAGTTGAGTAGCCCGAGCCAGGCCCTTAATCCTTTCTTATTGAGGAGTTCCTGCTCATTAAAGTCTGCAATTTTTGAGATTATATGCGGTTGTAGACTCATCTTTTGATTTCCCAAAATAGCACCCAGTAATTCTATCTCTAGTACAACAATTTTAATTTTGGTTGGACTGAGGATGAGCCCATGCTCCTTGCATATCCCCAGCATGGTAGTGAGGTGTTTCTCATGCTCTCTCCTGTCCCTTGAAAAGACCAAAATGTCGTCAATGTAAACCGCAATGAAATCTTTGGTACCTCGAAAACAGTTGTCCATTTTCCTCTGGAAAATGGTCGGGGCATTCTTGAGTCCGAATGACATTGCCAGTCATTCATATAGACCATCTGGTACCCAAAATGCGGTCCATTCTATTGACTCCGGGTGCATGGCTACCTTTCGAAGTATGGTGTTGATGCCGGGCAGGCTGTACTGATCCTTGTTGGTAAGATCATTGAGACGTTTATATTTAAACACCATACTTTCCTTCCCCTTTGATTCCTTTCCAATTTTGGGGTCTATTGTGGTTCCTGAGTTAACAATGATCATCGTGGTTTGGTGTCTGCTTGTACTTGGCCATATTACTCCAATCTCCAATAAAGCCTTCACATGTCTAGAGAAGGTTATTTTTTGAGTTGGTGTGAGCTGTTTAAGCTACCTGTCTTCAATGATGAAGTCTGGATTCTTGATGTCTAATTTGCATGTAATCTGATTTTTGGACCAGTATTTCAGAGGGTTGTCTCCAATGTACCCCTGCTCCTATAGCTCCTTTAGGAGCGGTCCAAATTTCTTAATCTGTGAAGGCCCTGTGGAATAAGGCACCATCTCTTTTATCTGCAGGTATTCTTCTTCCTCAAGGTCCAGTTCTTCAATGGCCATGGCTGTATTCACTATTGGAAACATATGGATTGTGGTCAAATTTTTGTAAATTGTGACTATGTTACCTTCTATCCACACCCCGCCTTGCATTGCTCTGTTGAAGTTTGGTCCGATGATCATCTAGATATTATCCCCTAGTATCATGGGAAAACTATAGGTGTAGGGTATTCGAAATGCATTTCCCTCAATTAGCACCCTTCAGGGATTTAGTTTTTTCTTAGCCGTCTGTTGCGAGTTTATCCTACTAAATTGGACCACGTGAGTGATTTCTTCCAATGCTGCTGGTGGAACCGACCTCAAGTCGACGCAGCAAGTGGTTGCGCCCGTGTCCAAGATTGCCCTGAGCACGAATCTGGGGATGCCCTGGATTTCTATTTCAACATTGAGGTTATAAAGCATATTTTTAACCAACCTTGATCCCTTTTGTACTTCTTGTGCTGCAGCGGCCTTGTTTTCACCGATGAGTACAATTGTCGCTTTTGCCTGTTCTCCGAGCCCTAGTTGCTGGAAGTCATGGGTCAACTCCTTTTCCATGAGAAGTTCCTCATATTGTCTTTTGTAAAATTCTACTTTCTTTTTGAGTCTTTCAATATCTCCGGAGCACCAGGAAATGTAGTAGCTTTGTCGCTCAATCAGGTTGCTTGGGAACAATTGTGCTAGAGGGGGTGGTGTGACTGGGACCTGCCTGTTGTAGTAATATGGGCCACATAGATTGCAAGCGGTGGTGAAGCATTCCGGGTAATGGATCCTTACCCTTTGGAGGGTCTGCCTTTTACAACAGGTGCATATGCTGGACTGTGGTGGAAGTATAACTTCGTTACTTTTCCAGTTGTGTTGACAGTTTAGCTATTCCTTAGTCACTTTTATCCGCGGTCTGTATCCTCTATCAATCTTCCCAAGCATACATAAGAATTCATTGTTAATTTGCAGAGTTTGGATAGACCTGCGGAGCTCCTCATCATCTTCTCCTTCAGAAATGCTGAAGATGGCATCACTTTGCTCTTCTCCCTCCTGTACTGAGAGGATGTCTCAATCCTCAGGCAGCTCCAGTTGTTCGAACAGTGCAACCCTCCTGATGTTTCGTCGTTCATATGAGCATTCCCTTGAGAAATGTCCATCTTCCCCATAGAGGTATCACCTGCATTTTTTGTTTCGAACCAAGTGCTTTCTTTTCTCGATGCAGGGCGTGAGAATCATGTGGTTTGCCTCTATAAGTCTTGGATCGTCGAACGCTGAGGCGCTTCTTTTCTTGATAGTATCCAGGTATGGGGATTTGGCTGTAGAATGATAGGTTATTGAGGGATCTTTGGAAAGTCGTGTCCTTGCATTCCTGTTCCAGGTATTTATAGGAGAATAATATTCGTGGGAAGATGCCTACCGTAAGCCCTACATATTTTTCATCAAATCCAGCCTTAATCCTGTGCCTAAGTCCCCAAGCATTTTTAGCCAGAATTTTTTTGAAAGTTCCGACCCGGTGTAGAGTCTCCCTGTCTTTGCCGCCAGACGCATGTAATCGTTCATGTATTTGACTAGATCCTTGACATTTTCACAGGATAGTCTTTCCAAGTCCTTATAGGCAGCATCCTGTATGGATGTGGACCCTTGAGATGGATCCTCCGAGGAGAATACCCTCCTCATTTGGGAGAGTATGTTTTGGGTGCCTTCCCTCCCATCCGCCGTGCTTAGCAGCGCATCATACTCTGTAGGGTAGCTCATGCACCATTGGATCCATGCTAACTTTTCAATTTCCCCTAATAGGTTCTCAATGTATTCAACCTTGTCTCGTACGTCTGTGAAACCTTGCATTGAGACGTGGTTTTTGGTGACGGATTCCCATCGTGAGAAGACGTTGTCAAAGAGACCTAATTGTGTTGGGATGATGAACAAGGCACCTCCCTTTTGCTGAGCCGAAGGCAAGGTCCATAGTTCATTACTTTCATCCCTTCAGAATTTGGCATTTGTAAATTGTCGTTGGGTTGGTATGGTTGGTGCTTGTCCTTGCTCCGCCCTTGTTGGTGGGTAGCCACGGGGGCCCATGTGGCCTCATGAGCCAGGGGTTGGTATGGCGATGCCATCGTGCTGGAGGAGTATACCCTCTGCCTCTCTTGTTGTGCCTCCATAAGGCGCCTCAGGGTTGGGTATTCCATATTTGCTTCCATCCCTACTGCCAGTATCTCTTGTTCCGGTTCCGCGAAGGGGTTGCACCATTCTTCATCTTCGAGGTAATCATCCCAAATTGCCCCTGTTTCTTCCTCGGGGTTGGCTAGGGCTGCTAAGTACTGAATATGCCCCAGGTAATCTTCCTCAGACCCTTGATCGTATAGGGGGTGATTCATGGACCGGAGTACAGTCGTCCCTGGGCTTGTATCTCCTACATGGTAACCTTCCTGAGGTCCAAGAGGAGAGGATGATTCCGTGGTTTCCAGAAGGGCATGTATAGCTAGGTTTTTATTCATCAGGTCCTGTAGGGTCGTATATCCCTGCCTTCGCGGTGGTGGTGCAACTTTTCCTTGCCTCTTCTCCTTAGGCAATAATTGAGCAAATATCACCGATTTTGAAGGCTCCTCTTTCTCTCTATATCCTTTATCACTATTTCCATACGCAACGTCGTCGTCGCACAACAAGCACCCTTCGCATTTGGGGTTGTGATTCTCTGGGGTTACCCCTTCATGTGGTGTCCCTACCGTATCTGGTATATAGATCATGTAGTGGTTGTAGCTGTAATGTGTGACCATCTGGGCAATTATCTGACCCTGATATACATAAATGGGGGAGTATGTTAGGTTAAATACAATGATTTTTACCTCTCCCGGATAGTGACTGTCGATGGTGCTAGTTTCTATGCTCAACTGGCTATCCCTGTACGAGAGGGATCTTCCAGTTATCTGCCCATATATCCCTTCTGGGAATTCAAAACTTATGTCTGTGGAGATCTACTTCCTCCTTTGTGGGCGAATCTCGCAGTTCTCATCTGCCATTATTTCATAACCTGCTGCTCCATTATGGTATTGTTTAGGCATTCTGGCAGTTGGGGAGAGTAGTCTAACCAATACTCCTGGGCTATTTCTTTGCTGAGAAATAGCCCTCAGCTCCTCCTTGATGCCTTTTAGTGTTTTTGCAATTTGCACCAACAGTTGCAATTGTGTGTTATTTTGCCAGATGATGGTTGTTGTTCCCGAGAGCATCCCTTGGTGTTCTCTAGGCTTCGCAAAGCCTAAAGCACGTGCGTCGATTCCTTCAGTGGCTTTCAAGGCTTCCTGATATGACTCCATGCCTTTTGCATGGATGCAGTCGTCGCTGCTCATGTGGAGGTCCACTGTTGTATGCGTTGGAGAAGTCCCTCAACCTGGTTGAGTTTCTCCTTTAGCTCCCCTGTTAATTTGATTACCGCTTCTTCTACAAGCTTGGGTTCACTATACAAATCCACAGATAAATATCATGTTGCACAACACGTTGAAAGTCATAAGACATGTCACTTATGCATTCGCAGGCGCGATCGCGCCGCTAGGTATATCGCAGCGCGCAATCGCACGCTGAGATTAAGTACATTCGCAGCGCGCGATCGCATGCTGCGGTTAAGTGCATTCGCAGCGCGTGATCGCATGTCCGTGGTTAGTATTCGCGTAAGCGCGATCGCTACGCGATTAGTGCATTCGCAGCCGGCGATCGCACGCGCTAAGAGGTAGATTATAGCGCGCGATAGGCCGCGGTTCGCGTGATTGTAATAGAAAAACTCAAATAATTATAATCCAACCCACAAAGACCACACAATTATAATATCACATACAAATATTATACCCATTTTTAACATCACATACACATGATTATAAAATCAAAACTAAAACAATTATGATACCATAAATAATCATCACCGCTACACTTAAATAGCTAGTGTACTAATTATTCACTTAGTCACAGAAAAAAATTCAAACTAATAACATAAATTCACTTACATAATTTCTTTCCTACAAAATAAATATTCACTTAGTCGCATAAACAATTCAACCAACAACACAAAATCTATATCAGTCACACAAAACTATACCGCTTAGAGAACCAAGCGACTATGTTTCCTATTGCATCATCAAGAAAATACATTTCATCATTGGGTCGAATTAGATCCACCTTCTCCAGCAAAACTCTATCAATCCAAACTTTCCAACAAGATCCACCAAGAGGAACGTGATGCACTTTTGCTTTTGGATCTGTGGATGCAATTCGACCTTCTGCAACAACTCCATCACCAGACCAATGAAGCAGCTTACATTTAGTATTAACACTGACATCTCCACAATTTTCTCTGTATAACAATAAAAAATTATTAATGTTCCCAAATATATTTTTATAACAAAACAGGTTATTAGTAATAAGAGATAGATTCTATCATGTAAAAGAAACCACAATATTCCTCATATCAATATGGTTACCTGAGTTGCAATATTGTCATTCTTTTTTGCTCCATTGACATCACTATCGCCACTAACATAATTTCTAATATCGTCATCAATGCCACCACTAGCAACCTAATTTTTAAAATAAATATTGTCAAATAATATTATCATAATTGTACATTCACTAACAAGAACAAAAAAAAAAGATAAATAGGGACATAATAAAATGCTAGATGGTGATATATCTGGAGGTAACAATGCAACATGCTAGTATGCTAGAGGGGGGAATAGCGAGAATTAAACTTTTTGACTTTTTGTTTGTTCAATTAAAACTATGAGTATGCAGTGGAAAAATAAATAAGACAAATTTATTTTTACTTGGTTCACAACCCAGTGGTTGCTACTCCAAGGCCCCGCGATCCTTGATTGCGTACAAAGGGGCAATCCACTTTAGAGTCTCTTCTCCTCCTCGTTGGAGGTAGGAGACAACAATCACAAAAATCGAAAGCTCGAGGATGAGGCAACAAACCTACCTCACCTCGTTACAATTAAAACCACAAATACAATAAATAATTAAGAACAAAATTGTTGCTGCTGCCGATGAAGAGATTGTGAGCTTGACATTGCGTTGGCGTTATGACGACATTATGACGTTACGGTGTTAGAGCTTTGGTGTTGCAGGAGCACTTTGAGAGCAAGATGGATGATATTTAGGTTTGAGTCCTCCCCTCCTTTTATAGATTTGTGCCATGGAATAAGTCTAGATCCAGATCCTCAACTTGTCGTTCTTATCACAAGGTGACACATTTTCTTATCGTGAAGTGGTGACGTCAAATGTTATCCTTTTTGTCCTTGCATATTTGGCTGATTTGTTGCCATCAATCGATTGATTCCCTTCATCAATCGACTGATGAATCATCAGTCGACTGCCAATAACCAACAATTGATTGCCAGCCTAGTCACTGATGTGAGCAAAACATATAGGGTTTTAGGATTAGTTTTTGCTCACATCTCATTACGTTTTATGTTTGTTTCATGCATATTTCACTTTATTTTGCATGCATTTATTATTTTCTGGTTCAGAGATCTACTCGTTGTAATATTGTGTGTAGGAGAGCATTATACTGGGAAAATGGCACACTTTTGGAGTAAGAAGACATTTGGCAGCTAAAGCAGAATGACACACACCTTAGCCCTGTGAAAATGCATGGCCTGCACCACAACGCCACACACGGCCTGGCCGTGTGGATCCACATGGTTGTGCGACGCTACGTGATTCTGATGCGAGTCAATTATTTTCCAGGTTTTGAGGAGATACAGGTTAATGTCTATATAAAGGAGGCTATGTCCAAACCCTAATGGGGAAACACGATGATTGGGATGACACTCCGAGGCCCTAAAAAGCTTCGGGAACTCGCAACGGGGAGGAAAAAAGCTGCTGGAGATCCAAGTTCTGCACTTCAACACCAGAGAGAAGAGCTACATTGCATTGTAATTTCTATTCTTTGCATAATTTCCATTGTTTATACGAACATGATCGTGCTTTGTATTTCTCCTCTCTTATTTATGGAGTAGACTCTTCGATTCTAGGATTAGGGAGTAGTTTGTGTGCGTAAATTATGTTAGTTCAAATTAAATTCTGTTATTGAATTTGTATTTGCAATTGGTATTAGTTTAGACCGATATCTATGTGTTTTGGTTTTTTATCTACTGTGCTAGTTGATACGAGGGGTGACAACCCTCGTATCTAAGATTTAGGAGAATTAAGGAGGAACCTAGGGGTTGGCCTCATCTCCCGTAACCGTGGGTAGAAGGATGTGATAGAGTAGGAAACGTGCCCCATTTTCGACTTGTCACAGGGATTGATTCAGCATCCTCGTACCGACTATCCCATCCTAAGGCCAGGGGTCGAACTAGTATGACAGAGGTTGCTTCTGATAGATGTGAAGGCTCATCGGGGGAGTGTATGATGTCCTTTCCACAAAACTATAGCTGGAAACCTAGACAAAACCCAATTGATAACGTGTTCTGTGTCACACAAATGAAACTAAAATCCTAGAATCCCTTCCAAAGACTCACAACTAGCTTTTTCTTCTTTCGTGTGACACCGTATTGAGTTAGGACCATCGTCAACCCTTGTAATCACAACCCTTAGAACTGAATTCCGAACAATAACGTCCACTTAACAAATCGGTACTCGAATCTCAACCCCTGTGTGATCGATAATCTTTTTATTACTTGATTACATTCGTGCACTTATGGGCGTTGAGCGCGAGCACGAGCGTGCGCTTCAAGTCCTCGATGGTCTCCATCGCAAGATTTGAGGTTGCGTTCGCGTGCATCAAGATTTTGGCGCCATTGCCAGGGACTGATTGATTCGATATCGAATCAAGAAGTGGATAATTGGATCAGACTTAGGATTAGATTTATTTACTTGCTTTACTTTTATTTTTATTTTATTTTATTTACTTCAGTTTTAGATTTTTCATATCTAGATTTAGTTTTTTTATTTTAGCAGCAGTTTTACATTATATTTTATAATTATCTTTTCTTAATTTGATTCAGTATTTAGTTTAGTTTATTTTCTATTTTAATTTAGTATTAGGTAATACTCTCAATTTTGTGGCTTGGTTCTTCGTATGCTTAGACACCTAAGATCGGGAGACCTGATTCTGATTGATCTAGAAATTGAACGAACTTATCATCGCTGAAGAGCTGAACAGAAGAGGACGGAGGATCAAGCTGCATCCGAGGTGAATATAGGTAGCCGACCTTTGCAGGATTACGCAACCCCTAGTGCTAGAGGATTTAGGCTGAGTATAGCTGAACCGCCCATTTTGGAAAACAACTTTGAGCTAAAACCGACACTCATACATATGGTCCAGCAGAGTCAATTCGGGGGAGCTGCAACTGAAGACTCGAACTGGCACCTGGAGACATTTTTGGAAATCTGTTCGACAATGAAGATCAATGGAGTCCCTGCAGACGCGATCCTCCTGAGTCTATTCTCGTTCTCATTGTAGGATAAGGCTAAGTCATGACTTCACTCCCTACCTTCGGGAAGCATTACTACATGGGAGCAATGTGAGCAGCAGTTCTTGAATAAATACTTCCCACCAAGCAAGACTGCTCACATGTGCCATCTAATAACGAGCTTCCGTCAGAAGGAAGGGGAGTCCATATTTGAAGCCTGGGATCGCTACAAGGGGCTACTCTATCAATGCCCCCATCATGGACTGGAAAGGTGGCTAGTGATCCACATCTTCTATAATGGGATCATGTACGCCACGAAGATGTCCCTCGATTTTGCCGCATGAGGAGCACTTATGAACAAGACTATTGAGGAAGCGGAGGAGCTAATAGAAGAGGTGGCCTAGAACCACCATCAATGGGCTTCCGAACGTAGTCAACCAGCTCTTGCTGCAAGACGATATGTTGTCAACTCCATGGACCACATGGAAGTGAGGTTGGATGCGCTTAGCAGACGGTTCGACTCTTTCAATCCTGTTTCTGCATGTGCAGCCAATGACTTTGGAGAAGGTGCAACAACGTATCAGAAGGACTACTATGAAAGGCAGGGTGGCTCGGAAGAGCAGATTGAGCATGTAGATACGGTTGGGGACTATAATCAAAGGCCCAACTGTTGGATCGAGAAGCGTAGCTAGAGGGGGGGGGGGGGGAGAATAGCGATCGTAAATCTTTTCTTTTTCGTTCGTTCGATACGCAAAGTAAGCACAGCGGAAAATAAATGAACACATTTATTTTACTTGGTTCACAACCCAGCGGTTGCTACTCCAAGGCCCTATCGGTCCTAGACCGCGTACGGAGGGCAAAGCACTATAACGTCTCCTCTTCGTTGGAGGTAGGAGACAACGATCACAAAACCGAATATACGAGGATGAGGCAACAACCCTACCTCACCTCGTTATGAAGAAAAACAAAGAATACAATATCAAAAATATTACTTGATTCTGCTGCCGACGAAGAAGATCGAAACTTGACGTCGCGTCGGCGTTATGACGATGTTGGAGCGTTGGCGTTGTAGGAGCACTTGATGAATAAACTTGATGTGGTTTGGAGATGGAATCCTCCCCTCCTTTTATAGACTTTGGCCTCTGAATTTGTCTCCTCTTATTTCGGAACGGATCATGAAGTTGTCCAAATTTTATCGCGAAGTGGCCGCGTCAAACGTTATCCATTTTGACCTAGCGTAAAAAGTCGAATCGTCGCATCACCGATCGATGGCCATCGATCGACTTCTCCATTTTCCAAGAATGACCGACCACTGGCCACTTCCCTGCAATAAGAGGTTAGCTCAGAAAATGATAAATACGACGGTTTCTAACCGTCCGATCTCGACCTAGACCTTCCACAGGAAGTCTTAGTCGGATCGCCGCCTACGGTCATCCCCGTAAAGAGGACACGACCTTACAATCTTTCACTCACACGAGCTTACCTCGATAGTAGCTCTCGCTTCCGGCCTTCCACTCGATTCCTTCGGCTCCCTCCGAAGTCACTCGAGTGTCGCCCGACCACCGCGGCTTCCTCCGGGTGTCGCTAGCTTTCAGCTCCAGCTTTAACACTTTTCTGCACACTTGATTTAGCTCGTGAGATAACAATGTAGACTTAACTTTGTGTCTTTGCCATAATCAAAACACAGGTTCGATTATCTAGTGCCCCTGCACCAACAATCTCCCCCTTTTTGATCTATGGCAAACCAACACAAAGTTAAGGAAAATTAAAGCATAAAACAAGTATAGTAAATGATGAATGTCATTTTCAAAAACTCCCCCTTAACCAAAACTCCCCCTTAACCCTAGGTGAGTTTTGAATAATTCAAAATTAAATAAATTAAATTTTGTGTTACTCCCCCTTAACTTTCGCTCTTCTCCCCCTTTTGCCATAAATCAAAATAAATGTTGGGCTTTTTATGTAAAATAGGGGTTTAAAAACAATATGGTATATGCATGCATCAAGATAAATCAACTATGAGTCCAAGCATGCGTCTAGCAGTAATTAGATAGATTGGTTCGAGGTGTGTCCCTCTGCACCAATAATATAAAGGTTTGTAATATAACCCTTTAGGGTTAGTTTGCTCTCCCCCTTAGTCAAATATATGAAGTATAAGAGATGTAGGGGGTGCTAAACTTTGGCCTAAGAGTTGTTAAGTACAATAGTTGAGAAAATAAGTAGTATTTTGAAGAGGTTGTTTTAACTATATTTCAATTATCCTTAACATCTCACCCGTGTCTATATGATCAAGCATGTTATACTTATGTGTTTTTGCGAGATGACTTCCAATTAAGTTGATTAAGTGCATTTAGGTTCAAGTAATTTTATGTTAGATTTGGATTTGACCCTAGGCTTGTCAAGTTTACCTTTTCAAGATCATGGCTTCCAGGTCGTGGCGAGGCACAGGGGCCTTCTTTTATCGGATCATCGACCACTTCCTTAGACAAAGCTATTTTCAAGAAAATGATGACTTGACTCACCTAAGACTATTTCCTAGTCTAACTGGTTATTTTTTTTTTGAAAAGAGGCTCCCCGAGGCTCAATCTTTTCGTAGGATTTTAGTTGGTTATGTACGTGTTCTAAGTGAGCTCACACGTTTTAAAGCACAAACTTTCTAAGTTAAAGCATGCAATTTCTAAGTTGAAGCACAAACATGTTTTGTACTGGCTCCCCCTAGACCGTTGAATCGGTTCGGTCTATCCACATAGTGGATTTGGTCCTTGGGAACCCAGTACGGGTTGGATCCTAGAGTTGAAATCAAAAAGTTCTTAGGGACCCATGCTTGGACATGTTTCCTATGTCGACTTACAATCGACATATATGACCTATTAGTCGTGTTTGAGTTAAACCCTAGTCCAGCCTTGTTGTACACGGCCCTTTGAGATCCAAGTAGGAGGTCAAGTCCTTTGGATCCCGAAGTGAACCTTTCCAACGTGTTCCTAAGATCTTCAACTTGACTTTTCAAGAGAGAGTTCTCAACTTCGAGCTCGAGTTGGGTCCTCTTCTCGAACTTGACTAGTCGAAGAGGTTAGGAGACCTTGTGTTTGAGGAGTTTGACCTCCTCAACAGTGGTCTCGACCTTGGACTAGGAACTTAATCTAATTTCTGCATAAAACCCTAACCGTATTATGTAAAGTATTAAATAAAGTTCGACTCACTTTAAGGGTATCTTTTGAACCGGATGCGTATCCGTGGCTTGACTTGAAGGTAGCTTCGTAGTCCGAGTCATCCTCAGGTTCTGACTCAAGTTCAGGTTCGGTCTCCGTGTCTGACTCAATTGATTTCGCCATGAAAGCTATGTCTTCTCTGTTGTTCCAAGTTGCATGGAAGGCTTTCCTTGCTCCCTTTTTCTTTTGGTTCTCATTCTTCAATTTCCTCCTTTCTTGTCGAACTATTCTCCACACAATGTTGACTATTATGGCCTCCTCTTCGGATTCGGATTCGTCTTCGGGTTTGAGTTCATCTACTTGCTTAGTAGGTGGCTTCCTTCTTTGTCCTGCAAGTAGAGCAATACCTCTCTCGGCCCGGACCACATTAGTTTGCTCATGAAGTTCAAACTCGTAAAATAATTGCCTAACCTAAGCTTCGAAGGTTCTTAGAGACCTTGTAGACATCGACCATGGATGCCCACAAGGTAGTTCTAGGAAAGCATTTAAAGCGTATCTTATAAGGTCCCGGTTCTATGGCTTGCTCGATCGAATGAAGACCGCTGATTTATATCTTGATCCGCGCATGTAGTTGGGTGGCGGTCTCATGATCCTTCATCTTTAGATTGTAGCTTTATTTAAAAGTAAATCTCTTTACATACCTTAGCATCGGCCGGCCCCTTCGTAGATCAATCAATTTGTTCCAGAGGTCTTTGGCGCTAATGAATGGTCCGATGCGGTTGAGTTCCTCCTTGGACAAGCCGCATTGCAATATTTGGGTTGCTCTTGCATCGGCTTCGATTTGCCTCTTGGTTGCATTTGTCCACTTGTTGAAATCCAAGGCCTCTCCTTGATCATTGGTGGGTATAGCAAAGCCGGTTTGGATTATTATCCAAGTCTCGACTTGTGTTTTTAGAAAACACTCCATCCGACCTTTCCAATAACGGAAATCATTTCCGTTAAAGAACGGAGGTCGGGTGGTGCTATACCCCTCAATGTGAGCCATTAGATATCTTGCAAAACACGAATAAAAACCAAAGAGAATTCTAAGACTTGGTCTTGGACTAGTAGTGTGGGAAATAATAGGAAATAAACAGAAATAAATAAGGAGAATAAAAAAAAACTAACAAAAACTCGAAACTTATGACCTTCGATGTCCCCGAAAGGGTACTAAACGTTGGATTTTGGGGCTGAAAACAGCTTGTTAAGAGGGTAAACCCTCATAAGAAATGTAGATCTTTCTGAGAGCTTCGATTTGGTAGGTAGATCGTCATGTGAGTCCACTTGTGCGAAAAGTTATAGCCGTTTTACCGTCGGCTACTCCAAGAGAGAAAACTTGCAAGCACACAACCAAAAGAAGCGTACCAAGACTTCGTCTTGGATTAGTAGTGCGGGAGGAAAAAGACAAAAAAAAATACGAATCAAAAAATACGAACAGAAAACCAAAATGTGCTAGATTGGTGGTTTCACCAAATCTTAGCGCCCCCGCTCTGATACCAATTGTTGGATCGAGAAGCGTCGCTAGAGGGGGGGGGGGGGAGAATAGCGATCGTAAATCTTTTCTTTTTCGTTCGTTCGATACGCAAAGTAAGCACAGCAGAAAATAAATGAACACGTTTATTTTACTTGGTTCACAACCCAGCGGTTGCTACTCCAAGGCCCTATCGGTCCTAGACCGCGTACGAAGGGCAAAGCACTATAACGTCTCCTCCTCGTTGGAGGTAGGAGACAACGATCACAAAACCGAATATACGAGGATGAGGCAACAAACCTACCTCACCTCGTTATGAAGAAAAACAAAGAATACAATATCAAAAATATTACTTGATTCTGCTGCCGACGAAGAAGATCGAAACTTGACGTCGGCGCGTATGACGAATGTTGGAGCGTTGGCGTTGTAGGAGCACTTGATGAATAAACTTGATGTGATTTGGAGATGGAATCCTCCCCTCCTTTTATAGACTTTGGCCTCTGAATTTGTCTCCTCTTATTTCGGAATGGATCATGAAGTTGTCTAAATTTTATCGCGAAGTGGCCGTGTCAAACGTTATCCGTTTTGACCTAGCACAAAGTAATCCGCCGCCATCCGATGCCTCCATCATCACCGATGGGCATCACGCTCCATTTTCCGGTGATCGCCCGACAGGCCACTTCCCTGCAATAAGAGGTTAGCTCGGAAAATGATAAATACGATGGTTTCTAACCGTCTGATCTCGACCTAGACCTTCCACAGGAAGTCTTAGTCGGATCGCCGCCTACGGTCATCCCCGTAAAGAGGACACGACCTTACAATCTCTCACTCACATGAGCTTACCTCGATAGTAGCTCTCACTTCCGGCCTTCCACTCGATTCCTTCGGCTCCCTCCGAAGTCACTCGAGTGTCGCCCGACCACCGCGGCTTCCTCCGGGTGTCGCTAGCCTTCAGCTCCAGCTTTAACACTTTTCTGCACACTTGATTTAGCTCATGAGATAACAATGTAGACTTAACTTTGTGTCTTTGCCATAATCAAAACACAGGTTCGATTATCTAGTGCCCCTGCACCAACACCAACAACCCAAACTCCAGTACTTACAATCCCGGATGGAGGAACCACTCAAAATTTTCCTATTGGAATAACTCAGGGAACTTCCAACCATCAGGAGGGTATGGGCAACAACAGAGCAATTGGTAATAACAACCACAGAAGTCTAAGCTAGAACTGATAATAGAAGACTTCATTGCTACCCAAACAAAGGCCAATGAAGAGTTTCGATGGCAACATCAGAAAACAGAAGAGTCACTTAAGGATTTAAAGGCCACTGTTGAAGGTCTTGCAAGTCACACGAGGATGTTGGAAACACATGTGGCCCAGATAGCTCAAATCGTGTCGTAACCTATGGATAGCTCTCCATCATTACCCAAGCCGAGTCAAGTCAAGGAGGAGGGAGTGTGCAGCGAGAGAGTAGCACAGGGAAACAGATTTGCCAAGGGGTGTGCAACCATGATTTCCACCCTACCCGACCAAGCTAAAATTGAAGACAAAATTCCACCACAACTTGAGGACCCTGGTGAATATGTTATCCCCTGCTCGATTTATGGGGAAAGCTTTGATGAAGTTCTGTGCGACTTGGGGTCATCAGTTAGCGTGATATCCTACGCATTCTACCTAGAGATGGGGCTAGGCAGTATACAACCAATGGGCATAGGTATTCACATGGTGGATGACACGATCAAGAAGTTTGTTGGCATGTTAAAACATGTGTCTGTGATCATTAAGGATTTCGTGATACACAGGAATTTTATTATACTCGACATAGGACCAAATCTCAAGAATCCCATCATTTTGGGAAGACCCTTTCTGGCGACTGCAGGAGCATTTATAGACGTAAAGGTGCACAAGATCTCCTTGGAGATAGACAGGGAGATCATCATCTTCAATCTGTCAGAATGTAGAGCGCCCTTCCTAGATGACTACACTTTCAGTAGGGTAGAGTCGAACCCACCGGATGTCAACTCTGAGACGGATGAATGGAGGTTCACAAAATCTCTGGAGCCAAGTTAAGACAAGGGAGTAGGGTCGAGCTAAAAGACCTTAAACAAAAGTGCTCCTTGGGAGGCAACCCAAGTTTAGTTTCTATGTTTTCTTTCATTTTTTTAATTTGAACTTTGGATTCCATTCATTTAGCATTTTTAATATGAATTAGGACTAGAAAGTACTTGCTAGGTAAAAATAAAAATCACTTTGAACCTACACGACTAAGCGAGTAAGGAGAAGTTGACTATTGTGCCCCACATTCTAACAGTGCACATGGTTTGGTCGTGTGTTTTCACATGACCATGTTGCACAAGGGATAAAGGGGTGTCGCACCGTGCATTTCTCCCCCTTTACATCACTCTCCCTCCATTCCACGCATGCATAGAAGCCCACCTAGTCCACGTCGATATGAGCCTGCACTTACACCACCACCTTTTTCTACTTTTGAGTAGGATGTAGGTACATCTGCCTATGATTTTTTGGAATTCCAATCGTGCCTCGATGACATATATATCGAGCAGCAGATGCAGAGGCAGTGATGGGAGGAGCAGAGTTCCTACATGCAGGCAGAGTTTCAGGGCTTCCGGGAGCAGTTCCAGCGGGATGAGGAGTTCTACGATGAGGCCCGCATCTACTTCCAAGAGAAGATTGCCCGTCTCCAAGAGGAGGCCACCTACCGCCAGGAGATGCGACATCACATGCATGCCCAACATGCATAGTGGGCTAGGGAGGAGGAGCACCGAACAACCACTGCATCTACCAGTTCTTAGATCGACCACATGTACATGTGGCATCAACGGCTTAACACCATATTCTCTCAGAACCTCGAGATGTCGAGGCTACCAAACTTTTCACCTCGTCCACCATACTAGGGGTATGCTTCACTTAAGTATGGGGGGGCCCCGAGTCTTGATTTATTTTGTTTCTAGTAGTAGTTTCTTTCCTGTCATTTGTATTTTTTATTAGCATTCATTTGTTCATACATAGAGTTTTTAGTTTCTTCAGTACTTAATTTTTGCTATCTTTAAGCTACATCAGTAGTATTGCTAAAGTTTTCTTCATGAGTTGTTTCCATGGGTAGCTTAACTTCATTTACCTCGTGGTATTTTATTTTATTTGCTCTAATGAATGTTCTAGACTTACACTAGTTAGCTTTTATTTTTACACCTACACATGACAAATATTCTGAAAGGGAAAATCTAGTACATACCTAGTTATGATTCATCTTAGTAGTCTAGTAATTTGGAATCCATAGGTGACCCTAAGTTTAGCATTTTAGTTATTGGAGATGCTCAGATTGTGTAAGCCCATTCAGAAAAATCAAAATCCTAGTGAGCAAAAAATTAATAGAGAGAAAAAAAAGGTGAAAGAAAAAAAAATTATGAGGGATAAAAAAATAGTTGTCGTGGGTGGAAATGGATAGGTGCCCCTTTGAGACCGAGATAGGTTACTCGGGAAACACCTACCAATTTCTCTCAATACCGAGCACACCTTTGAGACTTTGTGCTAAATCAAGGGAATGATTCTCACTTTAGGCAGGTAAGTGCCTAAGAGCCAGAGACCTTAGAAAAACTATAGGATGACGACTTAACTTACCATGGAACGGGTATCCCCTAAGAAGATTCGCTTAGCACGAGCACAAGGAGCTAACTTAGTGAATTTCTAGAACATATCTATTTTACTTTGATTGCAAATACAACTTGATAAATCTAGTTGACATGCTAAGTATGGAACACTACCTTTTTAAATTTTCATGGCACTAAGGTTTGCTTGAGGACAAGCAAAGATCTAAGTCTGGGGGAATTAATGTGAGCAAAATATATAGGGTTTTAGGAGTTGTTTTGGCTCACATCTCATTACGTTTTATGTTTGTTTCATGCATATTTTAGTTTATTTTGCATGTATTTCCTATTTTCTAGTTTGGAGATCCGCTCGTTGTACTTTTATGTGCAGGACATCATTATACGGGGAAAATGGCGCACTTTTGGAGTGAAAAGAAGACATTTGGTAGCTAGAGCAGAATGACACATACCTTGGCCTTGTGAAAACACAAGGCCTGTGCCACATCACCACACATGGCCTGGCCGTGTGGATCCACATGATCATGTGGCGTTGCGCAATTCTGACATGAGTCGGTTGTTTTTCAGGTTTTGGGGAGATTCAGGATGATGTCTATATAAAGGAGGCTACGCTCAAACCCTAGGGGGGAGGCACGATGCCTAGGATGGCACTCCGAGGCCCTAAAAAGCTTCGGGAACTCGCAACAGGGAGGAAGAAAGCCATTGGAGATCTAAGTTCTGCACTTCAACGCCGGAGAGAAGAGCCACATTGCATTGTAATTTCTGTTCTTTGCATAATTCCCATTGTTTATACGAAGATGATCATGCTTTGTGTTTCTCCTCCCTTATTTATGGAGTAGACTCTTCGATTCTAGGATTAGGGAGTAGTTTATGTGCGTAAATCATGTTAGTCCAAATTAAATTCTGTTCTTGAATTTGTATTTGTAATTATTATTAGTTTAGACCGATATCTATGTGTTTTGGTTTTTGATCTACTGTTCTAGTCGATATGAGGGGTGACAACCCTCGTATCTAAGATTTAGGAGAATTAAGGAGGAACCTAGGGGTTGGCCTCATCTCCCGTAACCGTGGATAGAAGGATGCGATAGAGTAGGAAACGCGCCCCATTTTTTACTCATCGCAGGGATCGATTCGGCATCCTCGTACCGACTATCCTGTCCTAAGGCCAGGGGTTGACCTGGTGTGGCAGAGTTAGCTTCTGATAGATGCGAAGGGTCATCGGGAGAGTGTATGATGTCCTTTCCACAAAATTGTAGCTGGAAACCTAGGCAAAACCTAATTGATAACATGTTCTTCATCACACAAACGAAATCGAAATCCTAGAATCCCTTCCAAAGACTCACAACTAGCTTTTCTTCTTCCGTGTGACACTATATTGAGTTAGGACTGCTGTTAACCCTCGCAATCACAACCCTTCGAACTGAATTTCGAACAATAATGTCTACTTAAGAAATCGATACTCGAATCTCAGTCCCTGTGGGATCAATAATCTTTTTCTTACTTGACGACATCCGTGCACTTGCAGGCGTTAAGCGTGAGCGCATGCTTCGAGTCCTCGATGGTCTCTGTCACAAGATTTGAGGTCGTGTTCGCATGCATCAGTCACTTCCCTACAATAAGAGGTTAGCACGGACTATGGTAAATATGATGGTTCCTTACCGTCCGATCTCGATCTAGACCTTCCACTGGAAGTCTTAGTCGGATCGCCACCTACGGTCATCCCCATATAGAGGACACGACCTTACCATCTCTCTTCACACTCGTGTTCTTCGACTCCCACGAAGTTCTTCCGGTGTCGCCCGACCATCACGGTTTCTCAACTCGAGATTCTTTGGGTATCGCTGACCTTTGGCTTAGCTTAACCATTTCCTGCACACTTAATTCAGCTCATGAGATAACAATAAGACCTTAACTTTGGGCCTTTGCCACAATCAAAACCTAGGTTCGATTATTTGGTGCCCCTGCACCAACAGAGAAGGCAACATGCCTACCTCTCCTCTTACCAAGTAATAAACAAAAAAGAAACAATACCGACTTCTAAGATGAAATGAAGGATGCTCGGTCGGAGTTACAATGTCACTGCATGGTGATTAAAACTTTAGATTGATGGAGCACTTTGGGAGCATTTCAAGTTATGAATAGGGGGTGCCTTACCCCTTCTTTTATAGCCTTCTAAACTCTAGCACATTGAGATCCTGATCTGGATAAAACCTTATCCTTATCCCTAACATTGTGGCTCTTATCTTGACTTTGCTTCAATGTGTTCACGTTCATTAGCAGTCGACTGCTACATTCATTAATCAACTGATGGTGATCCAGTCTACTGTTATTTCCTCCCAATCGACTGATGTCTTGAGTAGTTACTTTCATCACACGGTTAGCATAAGAAATGTACAATGACATGCAGTGTGACAGTCCTAGACTGTTCAATCTCGATTTCGGCCTTCCTCTAGAAGCCTTGGTCAAATCGTCATCTATGGTTGTCCCCGTACTGAGGACCCGACCTATCCTCTCCACACAAGGTTCTTACCTTGCTTACCTTTGGTCTTTCTGACCTGTCGCTTAGCTTCCGGTCACTCAACCACCGAGGTTTCTCGACTTCCCGAGATTCTCCTGGCATCTTTGACCTTAGCAAAGTCTAACACATTACCTGCACACTCAACATAATACATGAGATAACAAAATAACTTAAATTTGAATCTTTGTCATTATCAAAACCTAGGTTCAATTATCTAGTGCCCCTGCACCAACAATCTCCCCCTTTTTGATTTATGACAACATAATTCAAAGTTAAAGAAAATAAGTGCATAACTTATTCACAACTCCCCCTTAACTAAACTCCCCCTTAAGGGTACCTCCCCCTTAATTCGTGGTGACAGTGTAATAGTATTTTTGAATTGACTTTGAATTATCGCTTACCTCTCCCCCTTTGACATATAACAAAAAGAAATATAATAAAAAAAACTTATATTGAATGTTTAACTTGGAAATTTAGAAATGTATAAACATTTTCAGGCTAAGAAAAATTTAGTTAATCAAGTTTATTAATCCAAGAATGTGTCCCCCTTTTAAGTTATAAAATAATATTTTCAATATAAATCATCTAATAAATTGTCCTTAAGAGAATGTCCAACTTCCCTTTTTTTCTTAATTGTTATTAGATAATCAATAAGTCTTGGTGGGAGTTAGTCACTTGAACAATTATACTCCATGATTCATATTGATGCACTTGTTCCTACATTTGGAATCAGAAGTAAGGTTCTAACATCTCACACCCATCTACGTGGCTCAATACACAATCACATTAAACCCATGTGTTGCGAGATGTATTGTCTCCTTAAAGCTATGAGTTCATGCTTTCTAAGGTAAGTCCTATGCTAGTTCCATGTAGCATAAAAGAAAAATAGTAAAAAATAATTCCTACTCTACTAAGTACATACCTAGTTTTCACCTAAGTGAACTGAACTCTACTTCAGGTAATGGTTTAGTGAAGATGTCAACTAGGTTCAATTTAGATTTAATATAATCAAGCTTTATTTCACCATTTGTTACTTGTTCCCTAATAAAATGATGTTTAATTTGTATGTGTTTAGTTCTTAAATGTTGTATTGGATTTTTAGTTAGGTTTATCGAGCTAATATTGTCTATCATAACTCTAGTATCCTTAAAGTTTAGTTGTAAGTCTTTTAGAGTGTATTTCATCCAAAGGAGTTGAGTTACACACTCACCCATTGCTATGTACTCAGCTTCGGTAGTAGATAATGCAACACAATGTTGTTTTCTAATAGACCAATTGACTAGGCTTTGACCTTGAAGTTAGCAGCTGTCACTTGTACTTCTCCTATCGAGCTTACAACTGGCATAATCTGAGTCAGAGTATATGATTAGCTCAAAGTTACTAGTCTAGGATACCATATTCCTACATTTAGTATTCCCTTAACATATCTAATAATTCTTTTAACTAACATTAAGTGTGATTCTTTAGCACAAGATTGAAATCTTGCACACATACCTACTACAAAAAATATATCAGGTCAGCTTAGAGTTAAGTACAAATGACTACTTATCGCACTCCTATAATATTTTAAATCTATTAGTTTTCCTTCTAAGTTATTATCAACTTTTACATTAGTGGCCATAGGTGTACTAATTTCCTTAGCATTTTCCATGCTAAATTTTCTAATTAATTCTTTAGCATATTTATTTTGGTACACATAAGTTCCCTCTTTTGTTTGTTTTATTTGTAACCCTAAGAAGAAGTTGAGTTCACCTACTAAACTCATTTTAAACTCATTCCCCATTAATGCTACAAATTCATTTAAAAATGTACTATTTGTTGAACCAAAAATAATGTCATCTACATAGATTTGGGCTATAAATATTTTTTTTGCTAAGGTTTTTACAAATAATGTAGGATCGACTAAACCTTGTTTAAACCCTTTTGATATTAGGTAAGTTGTTAATCTTTCATATCATGGCCTAGGTGCTTGTTTTAGTCTGTATAAAGCTTTTCTAAGTTTAAACATATGATTAGGTTGATTTATTTCTTCAAATTTTGGAGGTTAGGTTATGTATATTTCTTCCTTAATAAAACTATTTAGAAATGTCGACTTAACATCCATTTGAAATAATTTAAATCCTTTATTGTGCGGCATATGCGAGCAACATCCTAATAGACTCAAGTCTGGCTACTGGTGCATAAGTTTCATCGTACAAGATAAAAATATATCAAAATAGTGACGAAATTTAGCAACAAAAATAATTTGTTGCAAATTTACAACAAAATTTGCGATGAATTATTAAATCATCACAAATTAGTAATGAAATTTCCAACAAAATTATTTTTGTTGCAAACATAAGAACATTTGTAACAAATTAAATTTCGTCGCAAATATCATCATAGTTTTGCAATAAATTTAATTTTTCATTGCAAATTTGCGATGAAAAATAAATTTCATTGCAAAATTTTGCAAGGAAATATAAATTCGTCACAGATTTTGCAATGAAATTGGGATTTGATGCAAACTCTGCGATGAATTCTATTTTCATTGCAAATTTTGCAACGAATTTAGAATTTATTGCAAATATTCCGACAAATTTTGTGAAGAAATATTTTCATCGAACATTTTCAATTATTTAGCAAAAAGAAGATTAGTGTCGTCAATTTTGCGATGAAAAATCAAATTAAATCACAAAATTCTTCGTTCCAGTTGCGTATTGCTTCCTCATCCAAGTCAATTTTGAGTTTAATGAAAATTCTAGTATTGGCTACAGAGATTGGCAGAATCCCATTCTCATTTCGTTTAAGAAACACCAAAAGGGCGCGATCGTCCGTCGTTCATCGCCAATTTGTAATGAATTTTACAATAAATTACAAATTGTCACAAAATTCCCTCCTAATTTACATCCGGCTCCACCCCTTTCCCCTTCTCACATGCTCCAATTGATCCTCCCCGGTATGCGTCGTCTCCCTCTCCTCCACTCTTCCACTGCTAGAGCAGATCTGACGTCTGCACAATGAATTGTGCTCGCAGCAGGTGACGTGCGAGCTCGTGGCACTTGCCACAACCTGTCGCATGGTGGCCTGCTACAAGCTTGAGGCAACCTGCCGCGACCTAGTGCGTGGCCACCGCGCGGTAGGTCGTGACAAGTGCCACGAGCTCGCGCAGACGAAATATTTTCATCGGACATTTTCAATTATTTGATAAAAAAAAGATCGATGGGAATTATAAAATTTATGAAAAATTTAGTATTCGTCGCTAATTTGGCAATGAATTTAATTTTTATAACCAATTTTGCAACGAAAAATCAAATTGGTCACAAAATTTTGCGACGAAATTTGAATTCGTCATAGAATTTGCAACGATTTAATAATTTGTTGCAAATTTTTGCGACAAATATTAAATTTGTCATAGAATTAGTGACGAATATTAAAATCGTCGTAGAATTGCTGACGAATACAATATTCGCCGCCAATTTGTAATGAGTTTTGAAATGAATTACAAATCATCGCCAAATTCCCCTCTAATTTACATCTGGCTCCACCCCTTTTTGCTTCTCATGTGCTCCAATCGATCCTCCTCGGTACGCATTGTCACCCTCTGTCATGCCCCGAGAGTATGCCGAGCCGAAAAGCAAACAGACGACACCTCCCCTGTACGCGGAAACAAATCTTGTTTATACAAGCCTTTCGGCCACAACAACAATAAAATATACAAATGTAAATATAACAACATAACAAAGTACAGCGGAACTAATACAACTACAATACAAACCACACACCATGCATATCGGTATGACTAACACCAAATTAAGAAAATATCGTAACAAAATCAGAAAGAACAATACAACAACAGTAGTGTCCAACACTACAAATCATCATATAAAATGAAATCCATAATGAAACACCTACGATAAACCCAAAATCTCGAACCCTTGGAGTTGAGACGAGACAATGCCAGCTAACGATGCTCCAAGCCGTCACGAAGACTTCAACCTGTTACCTAGGCGACAGAAAAACCCAGGGTGTGTGGTGGTGAGTATAACTCAACGATAATATGAGAGAACATGTATATATCAAATATCACATGTAATTCAACAATACAACCTATAGGTACATCAGGTATACATCAGTATAGTATATAAATACATGCGTATACTCCCTAAACAAAATGAACAATGTAAAGTGCAGACATACCTGAAAGTCTGCTACACTACATATATCAAACCTGAGCATATATCCACAATATACAACATGAAGAGTAATACTACCTCATACTATATTATGATACGGGTTAAAGGTATCAAATAGATTGACCAACAAGTATACAGATATCCGACACCCAACCATATAGAAAATGCAATAGCATGTATGAATATGTATCAAAATGCAACATCAAAGTAAGCATACATATAGACTGCATATATATATATATATATATATATATATATATATATATATATATGCAAGACGACATAAGACACGACAATGAAGCATGCATGGTTATGCCTGCGCACCCCTACTCGCTACCACGACCGCAGTATGATCTAGGTGGCACGACATGACAACTGTCCCAACTCAAAACCAACCACTGCTCTCAAGTGGATGAGTGGGCAGTATGAACGAGTAGCATATAAGTGTAAAGAGCTATCTACACAACGGGGGTCCCTGCTGCTAGCCACTCCGACTGACACTACCCATGAGTGGTTGAGTGCCACGCACCTAGGACAACTGCACGCAACTCCAACTACCATAGTCTATAATGGTAGAGTGCGGCACAATAAATGCTCTACCCTCACACCAGTTACTCCTCCATGAGTAACCTGGGAGGCAGGATGACTGACGACTCTCTCAACCACCAGGGAAGACAATGTCGCCAACATGCATGAAAATGACATGAATGCACAGTCACTCATACAGACATCTTGTTAGGGCAATCAACTCGTGATATGGTTTTGATGTGTGTGGCAAAGGGTTTAAGTTAGGTTATTATTGTGATTTGATATGTGTGTTGGAGTCTTGCAGGACTTAGTAATTCGCACATGGAGCCTTGGCGAGTTTCACATCTCATGACTCAGTCCTTGAGTCGGTGAAGGATGGCTTTGCGGAAGCCGTGCACTTGGAGCATCCGAGGGACCGCTGGACGAGGAGCTTCGAGTGAAGCCGGAGGAAGTAGACTTCAGGGCGAGACGCGAAGGATGGTGCTGCAGAGCCGTGCGCTTGGCGCATCCGAGGGATGTGGTCGGATGAAGATAACTTCAAAGGTGAGGGACTTCAAGGGATGAGAGTGAGCGAATGAAACCCAGAAAGGGGTAGTGCTATTAGGTGAAACTTGGCCATTTGGCTAAGTGTCGGATGAGATTTCCCGACATCAATCGACTGCCATGAAATGGTAGTCGACTGCTTTGAGTCGAACGGGATTCGACTGGTATTCGACTGATGGATTTTTAGCCCAGCAGTCGACTGCCATATATTGGTAGTCGACTGCCAAGACCATCAGTTGACTATTGATGGCAACAAGATCGGGTCGAGAGGTTTTAGCATGAGAACCTCGTAGCCGGCCGGGCGCGATCGACTATGAAGGCATCGATCGGGATGGATACATCAGTCGGCTGCCAAGGGTTCCATTGGACTACAACGGTCGGGATCTGACGTGTTCGGAGGCTGTTGTAGTGGTGGCAGTCGACTGGTGGCAGCCAATGGGAAGAAATCAACCCTCTCTATAAAAAAGAGGGTGTGGGCTTTTGGATGGCTAATGCTTAAGTCCCAAACGATCATCCAAGTGCCCCACAAGCTTTCAACTCCTTCTCCTAGTTTTCTTTCACATTTATTGTAAGGAGTGTTTGGGTTGTAAGAAGGTTTACCTCCACCTTGCATTGGCTAAATGGAGAGACCAATAGTGAATTGGTTGTGGAGTGATTCACCGTGGATGAATCGGACTGTGGATTAGCTGTGAGGCCGTGAATCACGTTATATTTCGGTGTTAGCATTGGTTTTATTCTTGTTTCTTTGATTTGCTTGTTTAGTTTTATTTTCCATTGCGCTAATATTCTTTGTAGACAAGCGAATTCCATCATCGAACGATTGAGGGCTATTCACCCCCCTCTAGTCAGGCAACATATCGATCCCCTACAAGTGGTATCAGAGTGAGGAAAGCTTGTCGAGGACTAATCGCCATAACAAGCACATTCAAGAATGGTTGGCTCTAAAATTCACCAACCAAAGTTTGAAGGAGAATTCTCTTGGTGGAAAAAGAGAATGGAGGTATTTTTCGAAATCGATTTCGAAATTCTTTTAATTATGGAAAACAGTTTCGAAATGCCTAGGGATGAAGAAGGGGAGTCATTGGAAAAATCAAGGTGGAGCAAGAGGCAAAGGGAAGAGTACTTGGCAAACTCAAAAGCTAAACATCACCTCTACAATGTACTCCCCCAATAAGAAGTCAACCGGATAGGAGAGTGTGCTAGCGCCAAGGAGATGTGGGAGAAACTAATAGAGATTCATGAAGGCACATCCGAGGCGAAGCTAGCAAGGAGAGATATCCTTCGCTCCCAATTATCAAATATCAAACTCGAAAAGGGAGAGAAGGTAAAATCCCTACACTCTAGATTTAAGGAAATTCTAACCGGTTTGACAAGTGTAGTTGAAAAGCTCTCCAACCGGGATATGGTAATGAAGGCCATAGATGCCTTTCCCCGGTCATCAAAATGTAACTCAATAGTGGACTACTTCTACATGTCCAAAAATTTAGAAGTGAGCACCTTGGAGGAGTTCTTCTCAACTATGGAGCTCCACGAAACAAGATTTCAACCTTCAAGAGGAGTAGCCTTGATGGCTAACAAAGGAAAGAAGAAGATGGAGACCCTCTCCTCCTCCGATGAAGCATCCTCCTCCTCCATGGATAGCATGGAAGAAGCCTATATGGCAAGGAGGTTAAGGCGTGCATTAAAAGGTTTAAAATTTAATAAATCTAATGATAGGAGGAGAAGACCAAGGGGGAAGGTGATTTGCTACAATTGCCAACAAGAGGGACATATAAGGGATAATTGTCCCCTCTTGAACAAGAGCAAGGAGGAGAAGAGAAAGAAGGAAGAAAAGAAGAAGAAGAAGGGGAGCAAGAAGAAAGAAGAAGAGAAGAAGGCTAAAGAAAAAGGGAAGGCCAAGTCACTAAAAGCAAGGACTTGGGATGACCTTTCTTCCTCCTCCTCATCATCATCCGAGGAAGAAAATGCCTTTGTCACAAATTTGGCACTAATGACATTTGATGACTTAGACTCTTCCTCCACCAAAAATGAAGAATCAAGCACAAGTGAGGAGAGCTCTAGTGAAGGGGGAGCTTCTTCACCATCCTCATCCGAAGAAGAAGAAGACATGGAGACTATGGTAACGAATCTCTCACATAGTAGAATAGTTTCCATGATTTCTAGCCTTACTAAGGATTTGTTTAGGGCTAAAAAGAAAAATAAGAGCATGCTAGATCAAATTAAGGATTTAGAAAATAAACTAGAAAAAGCATGCTTAAATATTAATGATGATATTTCTTCTAGCCTAAATGATGCATGCTCACATGATTATATGCCTTTTAATGTTAGTGATGCATGTATGGATGAAAATAGGGCTTTAAGGGAAAAAGTAGATCATTTAACCAAGGCCCTAGAAAAGTTTACAATTGGCTCCAACACTCTTAACATGATCATAGGGAGCCAAAGGGCAAGCTTCAATAAGAAAGGCCTAGGATATAAAGAAAATAAAAATGAAAAGGCCTATAAATGCTTAATTGCTAGGGTTCAAGATAAAAAGAAAACAATTGCTAGAAAATGGATCCCTAAGGAGTATTTAGTGAACCCAATAGGAAAGAATTTGTTTTGGGTTCCTAAATCCATCCTTAAGGGTTAGAAAAACCCTAGGATAGTCAACCATATGGACTTTAACTGTATCATATTTTTGGTTGACTTAGGATGGCGAGACATAATTTTTGAAATAGTGTTGGGTGATGATAATGTGCCCAAAAATAGATAATAATGCTTAAATCATGATGATTAATATACTTGTTACACATGTTTGCAATCATGATTTATGATCTTGATATTTGGCACATAATCATGGGCAATAAGGTTTAAATCATGCTCTAGGTGATATTTGACTTATTATCATAAATCATACCTAATGCATGATTATTAATTGATGAATACTTTTGTTTCATGATCATAATGTGAAATAAATTCATATATGTCTTTATGATCATGTGGGTTGTCAGGATGATACTTAACCTTGTGTATAATTGCATGAAATTATAGGTTAAGTATATACAAATACCTTTAGGACACATCTCACACTCACGATAGGCTACCTTGATTGAAAACATAGCATGAGTGAGATGTTAGGATGATACAAATGTCCACTAATGCCTATGGCATTTAGATGGTCATTTAAGGTATCAAATAGCAATAATAGACCAATAATGGGGAATGCTTATGTTTAATTCATAGACATATTGTCCAAAGATCATGGTTGGATATTTCACATATTTTCAAAACAATTTCTTACTTTTAAATCTGTGTGTTCATGTTTTGAAACAATCCAAAGCAAAACTAGGTGTTAAAATGGATACAAACTTGATCAAAACACTAGTTGTTTTTAAAGCTTTTGGATTTTTGGAAAATCATTGAAAATATAAGTATTTTTCATGAAAAATTATTTTTCGTTGATAAAGAACCCTAAAAGAAATGTGTTCCCCAAATTTCACTATTTTTCAAATTTTTTGGAATTTATAGTGCATTTTTGAATTTCATCCAGAAAATCAGAAAACCTGATTTCCTTGTGCGATCGCATGCCGATAGCGAATGATCGATGTATCGATTTTATCAGATTTTTAAGTGTTTTTGATTTTTGCTTCTCTCCAGACTTGATGCAATGCCATATAAACCCTATTTAATCTTTTTGATGGTGTCAAAGGGGGAGAAAGGTATATGTTTAAGTAAGGGGGAATGTATTTAGGGGGAGTTTCATGTATTAAGGGGGAGAGTTTCTAATCATGTTATTTACATGCTTTCTTTCCTTAATATTTTATCAAATATTTTTACCTAACTTAAACGGATTGCCACACATCAAAAAGGGGGAGATTGTTAGGGCAATTAACCCGTGATATGGTTTTGATGTGTGTGGCAAAGGATTTAAGTTAGGTTGTTATTGTGATTTGATATGTGCGTTGGAGTCTTGCAGGACTTAGTAATTCGCACATAGAGCCTTGGCGAGTTTCACATCTCATGACTCGGTCCTTGAGTCGATGAAGGATGGCTTTGCGGAAGCCGTGCGCTTGGAGCATCCGAGGGACCGCCGGACGAGGAGCTTGGAGTGAAGCTAGAGGAAGTAGACTTCAGGGCGAGACGCGAAGGATGGCGTTGCAGAGCCGTGTGCTTGGTGCATCTGAGGGACGTGACTGGATGAAGACAACTTCAAAGGCGAGGGACTCCAAGGTATGAGAGTGAGCGAATGTAACCCAGGAAGGGGTAGTGCTCTTAGGTGAAACTTGGCCATTTGGCTAAGTGTCGGATGAGATTTCCTGACATCAGTCGACTGCCATGAAATGGCGGCAATCGCTGCTCTAATCGAATAGGGTCATGGTATTCAATCGATGGGTTTTTGGCTCGGCGATCATTGCCATATATTGGCGATCGGCCGGGACTCATCGATCATTCTTGATCACGATGGCGCAGTCGGTCGAGAGGGTTTTGGGCACAGAACCTCTCGTAGCCAAGTGGGCAGTCGACTACGACGGCATCAGTCGACTGATGGATACATCAGTCGACTGCCAAGGGTTTCGTTGGACTACAATGGTCGGGATCTGACATGTTCGGAGGCCGTTATAGTGGCGACAGTCGACTGCCAAGGGTAGCAGTCAACTGGTGGCGGCCAACGGGAAGAAATCATCCCTCTCTATAAAAAGAGAGGGTGTGGGCTTTTGGATGGCTAATGCTTAAGTCCCAAATGATCATCCAAGTGCCCCACAAGCTTTCAACTCCTTCTCCTAGTTTTCTTTCACATTTATTGTAAGAAGGAGTGTTTGGGTTGTAAGAAGGTTTACCTCCACCTTGCATTGGCTAAAGGGAGAGACCAATAGTGAATTGGTTGTGGAGTGATTCACCGTGGACGAATCAGACTGTGGATTAGCGGCGAGGCCGTGAACTATGTTATATTTCAGTGTTAGCATTGGTTTTATTCTTGTTGCTTTGATTTGCTTGTTTAGTTTTATTTTCTATTGCGCTAATATTCTTTGTAGACAAGCGAATTCCATCATTGAACAATTGAGGGCTATTCACCCCCCTCTAGCCGGCCAACATATCGATCCCCTACACATCCACCACACACTCTCTGTTCTACAGAGAGTCATACTAATATGATCAATACACTCTCTATCCTACAGAGAGTCGTACTCAACTGATCATAACAAGCTAGGACCATCGGTCCGTAGCGACACACTATTCATATTTCACCTGACAATTTACACAACACATGATCGGTAGTAAATATGCAACATAAGGGTATTGGAATCAATCCTACATTCACGACATTACCTACCCACGGATGACCTTTTACCCAATTTACAAATCAGGTCATCATCCGTACTCCACTATTTACACCTAACTAAGCATTTATAGGTTTACTTACATCCCATCTGTAACTCCTAATCATGATGAAGGAAAATGTGATAACAACAATAGAGCATATAAAGCCAAAGATAAAGTATCAAGCACAAGAATAAATAAGAGTGGAGTCAAGGTAATATGATCATATATCTAAATCTGCATGCATCAACAACTACCTTACCAGGGTAGGAAATTACCCACCAAATATATAAACTGTGATGATTGTATTTGCGTCTGCGAACTCTGCCTCAAATCAAAGTCTGAGTGTATAACTCGTACTGACTCGAAAGATCATATCAAATCATACAATAGTGTAATCCCATACACTTCTTAATCCAAGTTCCCTGTAATTAGGTTAAATCCATCACAACAACACATAATCCATAATCCAACTAAAAGCATACTTCCATTAGTTATTAATCAATAATCCAATAATAACTAGCTATAAATTTAGCATCACATACATAACAATCCAAATCCAGACTTACCAAGTTTATCCTTTCCTTGCACAACTTCTTGATCCAAGGTTTTGAATTAAAGTTCAAATAGCCCAATTGGAAGCAACCTCATAACCTGAACTGTTCACCAACAATTGATTATCACACCATAATTATAGCACATCCATATTAGTTTACCAAACATAATGGATACACAACTATGAACAACCAAATATATACTTACCAAGCCTTGTTTCCATCTGTTCAACTTCTTGATTCTCATCAGATCTGACTCCAACATCATAATATCAAATCTAAATCACAATTATTTGATCCCAACATAGGCATCCAATCTTGATCAATCAAGTTAGTTCGTATTAAATCCCTAACCCAACATTTACCTAGAATCTCAATTCAAACCTTACCTTCTTTTCCGGCACAATCCCGAACCACAGATTTGCTGGTCGGATGTTTTACAACCAACCATCTCTACCAATCTAATCGCCTTTAAGATAACTATTTAAATCCACATTTCATAAAACAAAAAAAATATAAACAGACTTACCATGAATCAATAAGCTAATTCACAGGTTGAGCCCTCTGTTGGACTTTTCGAGCTGTAAAAACCGCTTTTTGCGTTGCGGAAACCTCAGAAGCCCGGCCACGGATTCGTGCGAAGATATACAAATAAAATCATGTATGTGTTTAAGGAAACCTAGATCTACCTTAGATCTATATGATGAAAGCATTACCCTCGTAGCGACGCCCTTCGCTTATCCAGCTCGTCCAAACACTTTGCCGGATCTCGAAGAGTGTCAAGTGTACACTCCTCTACAAGTATCCACACAGACAAATGGTGGAGAAAAACAACCTAGAGTGTGCTAGCACTCCTTGGTAGTTTCGGCAAGATGAGGAATAGGAGAGAGCAAGAGGGAAGAACCAAGGAAGAAGATGAAGTTCTATTCAATAACTTCACACTAATGCCAACTAAAGTGGCCGACCACTCTTGGAGGGGGGTTACATGCATGCATGTAATTCCAAGAGCCAATGGCTCTTGGTCTCCATCATGAGGTGGCACCCCATGATGTGTCAATGATGATGTGGAACATCATCATTGGCCGGCCCCAATGCCAAGTCACCATGACATGACAATTGGTCAAGTCAAAATTGACCATTCATCTTCCCTCTCAAGTCAAGTCAAACATGACCTATTATCTTCCATGGTTGATCAAATCTAACCACTTGATTCAAGTCAATTTAATTTAATGAATCTCTATTCATTAATTTAAATTGACTCAATGAATCAAATATAAATTAGACTCATTCAACACTTGAATCAAATTGAGTCTAACTCAACTAGTCTAATTTGGATTACTCTTAATCCAATTTGGTTCATCCCATGAACCTAATACTCATGGTTCATCATATGAACCTAATCTCCATCTAATTGCCCTTTGTGTGTGACCCTATAGGTTCTTGTAACGTTGGCAATGTCCCTAAACCAATTTAGGAACATAAGCAATGAGCGGTATCTAGCAACACATCATTGCTACCCAAGTTATAAGAATGTTGAGCTCCAACATCACCTTTGTGACTACTAATTGTGACTCTCACAATATGTGACAATGTCCCTCTATCCATGACATCTAGATTGACCAATTGAGGCATAAACCATGTCATCCTCAGTACAATCTATATCTTGAACTCCAAGTAGACTCACTCTAATCAAATGAGCTCAATATCTCATATTGACTCATTTGGGCATGACCATGCACTTCGTGGTCTCACTCTATCAAGAATAACGATGTCACTCCTGTTATATAGGAGGAATAGATCTCATCTACATCCCTCCGCATAATTTGTTACATACCAGTAATCGCCTTTATAGTCCACCCATTTACGGGTGACATTTGACGAAGCCAAAGTATGCAACTCCCTATGTAGGGAACCATGGTGACTTTAGGTCCAAGAACTATTAGTCACATGAGAAAGTATATGACACTCATATAACGATCCATAATACTTTCACATGGCGGGTTATTCAGTATACATTCTTCAATGCATACCCATGTGTCAACTTGATATCTCATATCCATGACTTGTGAGATCAAGCCATCGTGTTAACCTACATGCTAGTCTCTACGCATTAACATTGTCCCTGAATGTTAATACTTGACTAGGAATGATTAAGAGTAGTGTTCTCTATATCATCTCATTATCGATTCAACCAATCGATTGATATAGATAAGAACCTTCTACTCAAGGACGTTATTATACTTAGTTATTTGGCACCAATACAAGTAAATATAATAACCATGCCTTTATAAATAGGAATATGATACAATAAAGTCCATACAACAATCATCACATGATTGACTCTAGGGCTTTCACTAACAATCTCCTACAAGCACTATTGCCAATTGTCGTAGTATCTAATACCCAATGACCTAGTGTGACTATCATGCTTTTTCTGTGCCCAAGCCTTGGTCAAGGGATCTGCGATGTTAGCCTCTGTGGGTACTCTGCAAATCTTCACATCTCCTCTATCGATAATCTCTCGAATGAGATGGAAGCGCCGTAGTATGTGTTTGGTCTGCTGGTGTGAGTGAGGTTCCTTAGCCTGTGTAATCGCCCCATTGTTGTCACAATAGAGCTCTATAGGATCTGCTATGCTAGGAACCACCCCAAGCTCAGTAATGAACTTGTGGATCCAAACTGCCTCCTTCGCTACCTCTGATGTAGCGATATACTCGGCCTCTGTTGTAGAATCAACAACTGTGTCATGCTTCGAACTTTTCTAGCTCACAGCGCCACCATTCAAACAAAACATGAACCTTGACTGCGATCTATAATCATCCTGGTCAATTTGGAAGCTGACATCGCTGTAACCCTTTACAGCTAGCTCCTCATCGCCTCCAAATATCAAGAAATATTCTTTAGTCCTTCTCAAGTACTTAAGAATATTCTTGACTGCTATCTAGTGACGCTCACCTGGATCTGACTAGTATCTACTCGTCATGCTCAAAGCATACGAGACATCAGGATGAGTACATAGCATGACATACATGATAGATCCAATGGTCGATGCATAAGAGATCTTATCCATGCGGTCTCTCTCCTCTCTAGAAGAGGGACTTTGAGTCTTCGAAAGACTCACACCATGTGACATCGGCAGAAGTCCCTTCTTGGAATTCTACATGGAAAATCGTAGTAATACCTGTCAATATATGTACTCTGACTTAGGCCAAGCAATCTCTTAGATCTATCTCTATAGATCTTGATGACTAGAATATAGGCTGCTTCACCTAAACCCTTCATTGAAAAGCACGTCCCCAGCCAAGTCTTCACAGACTGTAGCGAAGGGATGTCATTCCCAATGAGTAGTATGTTATCTACATACAATACAAGGAAGACAACTATGTTCCCATTAACCCTCTTGTAGACACAGGATTTATCTTCATTCTTGATGAAACCAAACTATTTGATCGCATCATCGAATCGAAGATTCCAGCTCCGAGAAGCTTGCTTTAGCCCATAAATGGACCTTTGCAGCTTGCATACTTTCCCAGTATGTTGTGGATCTACAAAACCCTCAAGTTGTGTCATGTACACATCTTAGAGCAAGTTTCCATTCAGAAATGCAGTTTTGACATCCATTTGTCAGATCTCATAATCGTGGTATACTGTAATAGCAAGCATGATCCGAATGGACTTAAACATCGCCACTGGAGAAAAGGTTTCATCATAGTCAATACCATGAATTTGCTTGAAACCTTTAGCCACCAATCGACCCTTATAGGTATGCGTAAGTCCATCCATGTCAGTCTTTCTCTTAAATACCCACTTACACCCAATGGGTTTGACCCCTTCAGGTGGATCAACTAAAGTCCATACTTGGTTGGTGTACATGGATTCCATCTCGGATCTCATGGCCTCTAGCCATTTCTCAGAATCTGGGCTCATCACAGCTTCCTGATAGGAGGTAGGCTCATTCTTAATGCGCATAACGTCATCATGGTCAGACAAGAGAAATGAGTATCTCTCAGGCTGACGATGTACCTTATTAGACCTGCGAAGAGGTAGGTCTACCTGAACAGGTGGTTGTTCCACAACTCTTTGTGCAACAATCTCATCACCCACAACACTTTGTGGTTCCTGTTCAACCTCCATCAAGGCCTCAGTGCTATGGTCCTTATCTTGAATTTCTTCAAGATCGAACGTACTCCTACTAGTTTTTCTAGAAACAAAATCCCTTTCTAGAAATACTCCAGTCTTTGCCACAAACACTTTGTGCTGACTGGGAATATAGAAGTAATATCCCTTCGTCTCCTTGGGATATCCAACAAAATAGCACTTATCGGATTTGGGCCCCAGTTTATCTGAGACTTGACGTCGAACGTAAGCCTCACAACCCCAAATCCTCATGAAAGACATCTTGGGATTTCTCCCTGTCCATATCGTATATGGTGTCTTTATCATAGCCTTAGATGGTACACGATTAAGTGTGAAGGCTGCTGTGTCTAGAGTATATCCCCAAAAGGATATAGGAAGATTTATGTGACTCATCATAGATGGTACGATTCCTCCTTTCAGATACACCATTCCACTGTGGTGTTCCAGGAGGAGTGAGTTGGGATAGAATCCCACACTCAGCTAGATAGTCACGAAACTCATGGCTAAGGTATTCACCACCTCAATCTGATCGAAGTATGTTAATACTGTTGCCAACTGGTTTTGTACTTCATTCTTGAATTCTTTGAACTTTTTAAAGGATTCTGATTTATGTGTCATCAGATACACATAACCAAATTTACTGAAGTCATCAGTAAATGTAATGAAGTACCTATAACCACCTCTAGCAGCAACATTGAAAGGACCACATACATCACTATGTATAAGTCCTAACAAGTCTATTGCTCTTTCGCTGTGTCCACTAAAGGGAGTCTTGGTCATCTTGCCTAAAAGGCAAGACTCGTATGTCTCATATGATTCAAAATCAAATGAGTCCAACAACCCATCCTTATGGAGCTGGGATAAGCGAATCTCATTTATGTGACCTAAGCGACAATGCCAGAGATAGGTTTGGTTCAACTCATTTGACTTGAACCTTTTGGTACTTATGTTATAGATGGTGCTCTCTAAGTCTAGAAAGTAGAATCCGTTCATTAGAGGTGCACTACAATATAATATATCATTTAAATAAACTAAACAACATTTGTTCTTTATTATAAATGTAAATCCTTTCTTGTCCAAACAAGAAACCGAAATTATGTTCTTAGTTAAAGTAGGTACATAACAATATTCATCTAGTTCTAGTACAAGCCTAGTGGGCAGAGATAGATCATAAGTTCCTACAGCAACAGCAGCAACTCTTGATCCATTGCCTACTCGTAGGTCCACCTCACCCTTTGTCAATGCCCTGCTATTTCATAGCGCCTGCACATTGGTACAAATGTGAGATGCACATTCGGTATCTAATACCCATGATGAAGAAATAGATAGATTGACTTCTATAACATTTATACCTGAAGTAAAAGTCTCACTTCTCTTCTTAAGATCTTCCAGGTATGCTTTGCAGTTACGCTTCCAGTGTCCAGCTTCCTTGCAGTGGAAGCAAGTCCCTTCTTTGGCCACCCCTCCTTTCGGTTTCAGTTCCTTGACTTTGCCCTTGGCTTGGGACTTTCCCTTACCTTTAGGCTTGCCCTTGCCTTTCTTCTTTTGCACCATCAAAATGGAGTCATATTTTCCCTTCTTAAGGTTGAGCTAAGCAGTTCTCAACATGCTGAGCATCTTAGGCAGTGGCTTATCAATTTCATTCATGTTGTAATTCATGACAAATTGATTGTAGGCTTGTGGCAAAGATTGCAAGATCAGGTCAATGACCAGCTCTTTGCCAAGTGGGAATCCCAACCTCTGTAGGTTTTCTATGTACCCAATCATCTTGAGTACATATGGACCTACGGGAGTCCCTTCTTGCATCTTGGACTGAAATAGTGCCTTAGAGATCTCATATCTCTCGTGCCTTGCTTGTCCTTGATATAGTTGACGAAGATGTTCAACCATATCATGAGCATTCATGAACTCGTGTTGCTTTTGAAGCTCAGAGTTCATGGTCACGGGCATGAGACATGACACATCTAATGCATCATCTTGATGCTTCTTGTAAGCATCTTTGTCAGTTCACGAGGCAGTGGTAGGAGGTGCCTCTGGAATGGGCTGCTCTAGGACGTACAGTTTCCTTTCTTGGGTGAGAACAATTCTCAGGTTTCTATACCAGTCCAAGAAATTTGCTCCATTGAGCTTGTCCTTCTCAAGGACAGAACACAGGGAGAGAGTGTTTGTGTTTGTCGACATAGTAATCTACAACATACACAATGCAAAAAATTAATATCATATTCCATTTATCATTTAATTAGGCCTTTAATCAAATGATGCTCCCACTGAATTATAGGACTTTTGTAGAATCGAGTTATGGATGTGGTCAAACAACATTACTAGATTCTTATAAACATGCTATAATTCTTACGGGATATGATCCACATCATACTAGGCCTTGAGTTAGCTTTGGCTAAATGGCCCAAGACTTAGTATGATCGGTACGTAACACATTACCGATTACATCTCTATGCAACTCTTGTTTATAGGATCAAGACCCACATTTACAAAAACCTTGAGTTAGCTTTGGCTAAATCGCCCAAGATTTAGTGTAAATGCGATCTTATCCTATCTTTCCAATGGTTGGAATATGCCTATAGTTCTACTCGATCCAATTGAGTTAACTAATTTTACTCAATCTAATTGAGCTTACTCTAACCCAAGCCGTGATAGGCGGGACCAAGATTGTCCCTCCGCACCCTACCAAGATAATATACGTTGCTTTGCTTTGGCCGATTCAACGACTACAAATGATCGAGGTAGTGATGGGTATCAAGACTTGGTAGGCATTTTCGAGTTGATTCGATTAGGATCTAATCTAATCGTGAATGTGTATCATATATGCATCAAGGCCTTTATTATCCTACACTAGCATGCATCATATATATATATATATATATATATATATATATATATATATATCAATTAATTATGTTGTGGTCATGGCCCTACTACGATCTTCTCAAGCCAAAGAGAAGATCGGACGGTCAACCTAGGGTTAGCGGCTTCTCCAAGCACCTCCTTTGACCGCCATGTGTCATCGGCACCCTTCTCGTAACTCCGTCTACTAGTGGACCTTCCACCGCTCCATTTTTTACATTACAAACATGAAACTCAAGTTACATTTGAGTCTAAAACTATTTACAACTAGAATTTTAAAAGAAGAGGCATGACGTGCAGGTCGCATACCCTATACAACATGCACAACCACAAAAACGGCACGCAGGCCGTATTATGAATTACAACACATTTATTATCCAATCATATTGGAGTTCTTGGGCCATGACCATCATAGAATTATATATAATTCTAAATTATGTATTTTACAGAAAATTTCTATAATTTTTCATATTTTTTTTTCAATTTTATGAGTCACCTCTCCGTAACGGTCCCATTAAGCGGTTTTCGAGCGTGATAGCAGGACAATGGCCCTTTCGGGGTTAAGGGCAGCGCCCCTACTCACAAAATAAACTTTGTGAGTGTCCCATCTTGATCTTACAGTGACTTAAGTCACTATCCCAAAAACTTAAAGCGAGAACTCACCGTTTCGGAGAGTTTTTCTCGGTGGTTGAAGCCTAAAAGTGTCCAAACACTTGTTGCTTCGACTCTTCGAGAAAAATACCCAAAAAATATATAAAAATAGGAAATTTACAGAAAATTAAAAATCTATAATTTTTATATCTAATACAAAAACTACAAATTTAAAGCACATACATGCTTCGCACATGACTCTAATACCACTGTTGGACTTTCCAAGCCGTAAAAACCGCTTTTTGCGTTGCGGAAACATCGGAAGCCCGGCCACGGATCCGTGCAAAGATATAAAAATAAAATCATGTATGTGTTTAAGGAAACCTATATCTACCTTAGATCCATATGATGAGAGCGTTACCCTCGAAGCGACGCCCTTCACTTATCCTGCTCGTCCAAACGCTTTGCCGGATCTCGAAGAGTGTCAAGTGTACACTCCTCTACAAGTATCCACATGGACAAATGGTGGAGAAAAAAAAGTCTAGAGTGTGCTAGCAATCCTTGGTAGTTTCGGCAAGATGAGGAATAGGAGAGAGCAAGAGGGAAGAACCAAGGAAGAAGATGAAGTTCTATTCAATAACTTCACACTAATGCCAACTAAAGTGGCCGGCTACTCTTGGAGGGGTTACATACATGCATGTAATTCCAAGAGCTAATGGCTCTTGGTCTCCCTCATGAGGTGGCACCCCATGATGTGTCAATGTTGGCCGGCCCCCATGCCAAGTCACCATGACATGACAATTGGTCAAGTCAAAATTGACCATTCATCTTCCCTCTCAAGTCAAGTCAAACTTGACCTATTATCTCCCATGGTTGATCAAATATAACCACTTGATTCAAGTCAATTTGATTTAATGAATCTCTATTCATTAATTTAAATTGACTCAATGAATCAAATATAAATTAGACTCATTCAACACTTGAATCAAATTGAGTCTAACTCAACTAATCTAATTTGGATTACTCTTAATACAATTTGGTTCAACCCATGAACCTAATCCTCATGGTTCATCATATGAACCTAATCTCCATCTAATTTCCCTTTGTGTGTGACCCTATAGGTTCTTGTAATGTTGGCAATGTCCCTAAACCGATTTAGGAACATAAGCAATGAGCAGTATCTAGCAACACATCATTACTACCCAAGTTACAAGAATGTTGAGCTCCAACATCACCTTTGTGACTACTAATTGTGACTCTCACAATATGTGACAATGTCCCTCTATTCTTGACATCTAGATTGACCAATTGAGGCATAGACCATGTCATCCTTGGTACAATCTATATCTTGAACTCCAAGTAGACTCACTCTAATCAAATGAGCTCAATATCTCATATTGACTCATTTGGGCATGGCCATGCACTTCGTGGTCTCACTCTATCAAGAATAACGATGTCACTCCCGTCATATAGGAGGAATAGATCCCATCTACATCACTCACATCCCTCCGCATAATTTGTTACATACCCAGTAATCGCCTTTATAGTCCACCCATTTACGGGTGACGTTTGACGAAGCCAAAGTATGCAACTCCTTATGTAGGGAACCATGGTGACTTCAGGTTCAAGAACTAATAGTCACATGAGAAAGTATATGACACTCATATAACGATCCATGATACTTTCTCATGGCGGGTCATTCAGTATACATTCTCCAATGCATACCCATGTGTTAACTTGATATCTCATATCCATGACTTGTGAGATCAAGTCATCGTGTTAACCTACATGCTAGTCTCTACGCATTAACATTGTCCCTGAATGTTAATACTTGACTAGGAATGATTAAGAGTAGTGTTCTCTATATCATCTCATTATCGATTCAACCAATCGATTGATATAGATAAGAACCTTCTACTCAAGGACGTTATTATACTTAGTTATTTGGCACCAATACAAATAAATATAATAACCATGCCTTTATAAAAAGGAATATGATACAATAAAGTCCATACAACAATCATCACATGATTGGCTCTAGGGCTTTCACTAACACCCTCTTACCCCTTTCTGACACAATCAAGGTGTAACACCCACCGAAGATGGTAGTCACAATTGTGCCAAGGTTTATTGTTGCAAATCGATCAAAGGGCGGTCGTGAATCTAGCTAGAGATCTGTGTTGTTGTAGAGGATAATGAGAAATCGATCGGTGCAGCAACAGGTGGCTGATCTAGGGCTCTCGGGAGGAGGTGTGGCTGCCTAAGCATTAAGAGACCAATTCCTGCTCGCCTATGGAACAAGGCTAGGTCAATCGATGACGATAGTGATCAGTCGCAGTGATGACATCACAGAGATGAACTCGCTCGAAGAACCCAATGAATGGGAAGAGATGTGCGACCGAATAGATGCTGCCTGTGGTCGGTGAATAGCTGTGATCAGTGGATGGAACATGACAGGGAGGCAAGGGCTGAAGGTGATCGAATAAATCTAAGTTGCTGTGGTGGAGATAAGGAGGAAGAGATGCCGATCACCCTTGATCAGCAAAGAGAGGAAGAAGTCGGCGGTGATCGTGAAGGACAACTCTTGATCGACCTACCGCCGACTAGAACTCCAGGCTACGTGCGGCGACGCTTGTCGGCTTCCTCTCCTCCAGTCGAACAGCTGCCGACCCTTCATTCACCACTCTCACTCGTCCACAGAGATCGTCAAGGGGTCCGGTCACCGTTGCTTGTCACGAGGAGGAAGACGTCGAGAGGGAGAAGGAGAGGGATCGACAGTCGTCGATTTTGGAAGAGAAGGAACAATGAAGAATCGCGGCTGAAATGCTCAGGTAAATTTGGTGCATGAAATGAAAATGGTGAGGAAATAAGAACAGGTAAAAACGGGTCAGCGTAAGCTTTTAAACGGTTCCATTTAAAAGCTATTAACCCAAGGTTAGGTTTAATTAATCCCATAAGCTTTAACCTAGGTTAGGTTTGATTTATCCCTAACCATCCATCATTTTTTTCAATAATTATTAAAACTCTTTAGCCATTTATTTGCGGTATTGTATATTCTCCCCCACTTAATAAAATTTGGTCCCCAAATTTCGTACTAAAGGGAAAAATTAACTCAAGCAAGTTTCTAAAATGACCACATACCTCAAGAGAACAAATGAGGGTATCGAGCTCGGAATAGTAGCTTCCAACTCCCACGTCGCCTTCTCATCAGTATGATGTTGCCATCCAACCTTTATGAGTCGGATGGTTTTGTTCCACAACTGTCGCTCCTTGCGACCAAGAATTCACACTGGAATCTCCTCATAGGTCGCATTAGGCTGAAGTGGAATTGGAACTTCTTTCAGAATATGATCAGATCGTGGCACGTATTTCCTTAACATAGAAACATGAAATACGTTGTGAACACCCGCATGTGTCGGAGGTAAAGCCAACCTATAAGCTACACCTCCAATCTGCTCCAATATCTCAAATGGACCAATATAACGTGGAGCTAATTTTCCCGTTAGCCCAAATCTTTTCACTCCTTGGGTGGTTGAAACTCATAGGAATACATGATCCCCGACAAAGAATTCTAAAGGCCTTCGCCTCCGGTCCGCATAACTCTTCTATCGATCATGTGCCTCTGATAATTGTCGTCTGATGACACACACTGACTCTGCATCGTACTGGATAGTCTGTGACCCCAATAGCTATCATTCCCCAACCTCCTCCCACAACACAGGAGGTCTGCAGGGTCTGTCGTATAAGGCTTCGAACGGAGCCATATGAATGGAGGAGTGATAACTATCCTATAGGCAAATTCCACTAAAGGAATGTGATCCTCACAACTGCCTCTGAATCCATGATACAAGATCTTAATAGATCCTCTAGAGTCTGAATGGTACACTCAGATTGTCCATCTATCTGTGGATGAAATGCTATACAGAGTCGAAGCTCTGTGCCAATGGCCTACTGTAGACTCTGCCAAAATTGCGAAGTAAATCGCGGGTCTCTATCATATATAATACCCAAAAGCACTCCGTGCAATCTGACAATCTCTCGACAGTATAACTCTATCAGGTGTCCAACGAGTCCGTCTCGCGAATAGGCAAAAAGTGAGCGGATTTAGTTAGTCGATCCACGATTACCCAAATCGCATCATGTCCTTTATGAGTTCTAGGCAATCCCGTAACTAAACCCATAGTGATATTCTCCCACTTTCATTGCGAAATCGAGATTTCCGGAAGCAACCCAACGTGTTTCTGATGTTCATCCTTTGCCTGCTGACATACTAAACATCAAGCAATAAAATCTAATGCAACTCCGAAAACCATGATCCTCCTCGGAGTCAGAGATATACTTTCTCATAAGAGAAGTCCATCCACAGTCCAAAATCCACTCCACCACACACCCTGTAGTGCATGGGAGACTATAACAACCAATCTCACTTATTGCAACTATTCGTCTTCTAGCAACTCTATGGTAGCTTCCTAGTAGCTAGTCAAAATCCCATAAGCACTCCTGCTCCATACATCCACAAATCAAGATAACATCCACTAAGTCCACATCATGTGTATGACAGCTTGTTTCACAGTTCCTCAATTGTCGTAAGCTTAAGATACGCCTCATTCAACTGCATTGGGATCCCTCCGATCCTTGAAACGTTGCATCTGCATACAACATCCTTCCATCCACCCTGGAAAGATTAACTAATACTCGTGCAAAAGTTAACCACCGTCTAGGTCCTATAAACTTGTTTCACCAGCTTCCGACTAAGTGAATTCCATCACCCTTTTGGTCAACCAAATATATGGTATAGTAATGCTAGAAGCATCCTATCCACATCTATAGTAATAACCAAATCATACAAGAAAACCACCATCTAGGGTGGCCGGGTGTGCAACTTCAACTACCACCATCAACAGTGGCCAAGATACGCAACTCCAACAACCACAACTTGACCCAATCGTGTCCAAAATACATGTTTTCTCAAATCCATAGACGACTAAATCGTTTAATAGTCTAACAACATAATCAAAACTCATAAAATTCATACAAAGTATGAAATTGTTGTCTTTACACACCTGCATCCTCTTTACTCTATACTGATGATATATCAATCTTCACAACAATAATGATAATTGTATAACATCATGTCACTACAATATCAACACTCCAGTCGTAAACCAACCCTAGAGTATACACAGCTGTCCTTAGCTGATCTAACAGATCATCTATCCACAATGAAGGATATTCATTTCCTTCTACAATATCAGTGTTTAGCAACATTGATACCAATAAGATTATCTCTTGGTAAAATCGTCATTCCAACAAATACCTCCTGTGGATCATCAACCTTGCCAACTTTGCAAAAACTGATCACTGAGGGTATCAAACAATCTGATTAGGCTCATAACCAACGAATGGCATTGCATTGAGTACATCACGAGCTTCAACTACTTTGTGTGCTTTACACCAACCCTTAGTAAATATACCATAAGTACAAACATTTGACTCCAAAATATCATTAACTCAATTGATAAAATAATCATCAAAAAATTTCTCCCGATATGAGGTCTTCAGTATCGAAACTATTCCCGAAATCATGCCGATCGTATACTCCACTTGCCTATGCAATGGCAAGCCTGGGAGTTCATCTGAAACTACATCTGATTACACTTGTATTATACACACATCCGAGAGACATTTTATACCATCATTTCAACATCATAACATCCAAGTTAATATCAAGATATCTACATCATATCAACCAAGTCAACTATATAACAACTGAGTCAACTCTCCCACCATAAGGTAACATTTTAAAAAACCAACCTCTAACCATCAGAACCAATATCATGACACTGTAATGATCATCACAATAATCAAATCAACATCTCACCTATCGGTGGACACACAACTAATCCATAAGGGTATGTTCACAGTAAAAATATATTTATCAAAGTCCAAGGGTATCTCTTGATTTTTAAATTGTTGGTCAACATCTCGCCTTATGGTAAAGATACCACCGATCCACATAATCTGAGTATAGAAATTATTCTCATTTTATCTCAGAATGTTATAGACAAAGGTACCTATAAACTACCTGTATCAATCGAAGTATCAGCATATATATAATAAACTGAAACCACACCCTGAATGACTGATCCTTCGGATAATCCGACTTTGCGTGTCTTTGTGATCTGCCTGTACGGGTGGCATAACTCTATCTGTTAACATCTGTTGAACAAGTTTAGATAAGTATCTAACTAAATATAAGTTATCAGGAATACTTAATTCGTGTTGCTTGGAGCTCATGCCGCTGTCAATCTCATCTAACAAAACCAAAATCGAAACAAATCAACTCCCGAGAATCCAAGACTCGACAAAAACAACATTGTATGGCATCGCAAAACCTTGGGCTCTAATACTAATAAAGTTGTCACGCCCCGAGAGTATACCGAGTCAAAAGCAAACGGACAACACCTCCCTTGTACGTGGCAACATATCTTGTTATACAAGCCTTTCGGCCACAACAACAATAACATATACAAATGTAAACATAACAACATAACAAAGCACAGCGGAACTAACACAACTACAATACAAACCACACACAATGCATACCGGTATGACTAACACAAAATTAAGAAAACACCATAACAAAATCAGAAAGAACGATACAACAATAGTAGTGTCCATCACTATAAATCATCGTATAAAACAAAATCCATAACGAAACACCTACAATAAACCCAAAAGCTCGGACCCTCAGAGTTGAGATGAGACGATGCCAGCTAGTGATTCTCCAAGCCGTCACGAAGACTTCTACCTGTTACCTGGGCGACAAAAAAACCCAGGGTATGTGGTTGTGAGTATAACTCAGTGGTAATATGAGAGAACATGCATATATAAAATATCATATGTAATTCAACAATATAACCTACAGGTACATCAGGTGTACACCAGTATAGTATATAAATACATGCGTATACTCCCTAAATAAAATGAACAACATAAAGCGCAGACATAACTGAAAGTTTGCTACACTACATATATCCAACTTGAGCATATATCCACAATATACAACATGAAGAGTAATACTACCTCATTCTATATCATGATATGGGTCAAAGGTATCAAATAGACCGACCAACAAGTATACAGATATCCGACACCCAACCATTTAGAAAATGCAATAGCATGTATGAATATGTACAAACAAATGCAACATCATAATAAACATACATATAGACTACATATATATATATACTAAACACAATCATCCATATATATATATATATATATATATATATATGACGATATGCAAGACGCCATAAGACACGACAATGCAGTATGCATGGTCATGCCTGTGCACCCCAACTCACTACCACGACCCCAGTGTGGCCTAGGTGGCACGACATGATAACTGTCCCAACTCAACACCAACCACTGCTCTCAAGTGGCTGAGTGGGCAGTATGAACGAGTAGCATATAAGTGTAACGAGCTAGCTACACAACGGGGGTCCCTACTGTTGGCCACTCCAACTGACACTACCCATGAGTGGTCGAGTGTCATGCACCCAGGACAACTACACGTAACTCTAACTACCACCGTCTATAATGGTAGAGTGCAACACAACAAATGCTCTGCCCTCACACCAGTTACTCCTCCATGAGTAACCTGGGAGGTAGGATGACTAATGACTCTTTCAACCACCAAGAAAGACCATGTCGCCAGCATGCATGCAAATGACATGAATGCACAGTCACTCATAAAGACATCCACCACAGACTCTCTGTTCTACAGAGACTCATACTAATCTGATCAATACACTCTATATCCTGCAAAGAGTCATACTCAACTGATCATAACAAGCTAGGACCACTGGTCTGTAGCGATCCACAATTCACAATTCACCTAACCATTTACACAACACATGATCGATAGTAAATATGCGACATAAGGGTATTGGAATCAATCCTACGTTTAAGACATTACCTACCCACGGATGACCTTTTACCTAATTTACAAATCAGGTCATCATCCGTACTCCACTATTCAAACCTAACTAAACATTTATAGGTTTACTTACATTACATCTATAACTCCTAATCATGATGAAGGAAAATGTGATAACAACAATAGAGCATGTAAAGCCAAAGACAAAGTATCAAGCACAAGAATAAATAAGAGTGGAGTCAAGGTAATATGATCATAAAATATGATCATATATCTAAATCTGCATGCATCAACAACTACCTGACCAAGGTAGGAAATTACCAACCAAATATATAAACTGCGATGATTGTATTCGCATCCGCGAACTCTTCCTCAAATCAAATTCTTAGTGTATAACTCGTACTAACTCGAAAGATTGGATCAAATCATACAATAGTGTAATCCCATACACTTCTTAATCCAAGTTCCCTGTAATTAGGTTAAATCCATCACAACAACACATAATCCATAATCCAACTAAAAGCATACATTCATTAGTTATTAATCAACAAACCAATAATAACTAGCTATAAATTTAGCATCACATCTATAACAATCCAAATCCAGACTTACCAAGTTTAGCCTCTCCTTGCACAACTTCTTGATCCAAGGTTTCGAATTAAAGTTCAAATAGCCCAATTGGAAGCAACCTCATAACCTGAACTATTCACCAACAATTGATTATCACACCATAATTATAGCACATCCAGATCAGTTTACCAAATAGAACAGATACACAACTATGAACAACCAAATATATACTTACCAAGCCTTGTTTCCATCTGTTCAACTTCTTGATCCTCATCTGATCTGACTCCAACATCATAATATCAAATCTAAATCACAATTCTTTGATCCCAACATAGGCATCCAATCTGGATCAATCAAGTTAGTTCGGATTAAATCACTAACCCAACATTTACCTAGAATTTCAATTCAAACCTTACCTTCTTTTTTGGCACAATCCCGAACCACAGATTTGCTCGTCGGATGTTTTACAATCGACCATCTCTACCAATCAAATCGCCTTTAAGATAACTATTTATATCCACATTTCATAAAACAAAAAAATATAAATAGACTTACCATGAATCAATAAGAGAATTGACAGGTCGATCCCTCTTACCCCTTTCTGACATAATCAAGGTGTAACACCCACCGAAGATGGTAGTCACAACTGTGCCAAGGATTGTTGCTGCAAATCGATCAAAGGACGGTCGCGAATCTAGCTGGAGATCTGAGTTGTTGCAGATGATAACGAGAAATCGATCGGTGCAGCAATAGGTGGCTGATCTAGGGCTCTCGCAAGGAGGTGTGGTAACCTAAGCAGAGGGCGACCAATTCCTGCTCACCTATAGAACAAGGGTAGGTCAATCGACGATGATAACGATCAGTCACAGTAATGACATCACAGCGATGAACTCGCTTGAAGAAGCCAATGAATAGGAAGAGATGTGAGACCGAATAAATGATGCCTGTGGTCTGCGAACAACTGTGATCAGTGGGTGGAACATGACAGGGAGGCAAGGGATGAAGGCGATCGAACAAATTTGCGTTGCGGTGGTGGAGATAAGGAGAAAGAGATGTCGAGCACCCTTGATCGGCGAAGAGAGGAAGAAGTCGATGGTGATCGGGAAGGATAGCTCTTGATCGACCTACTGCAAACTCAAACTCTCAGCCACACTCGACGATGCTTGTCGGCTTCTTCTTCTCCAGTCGAACAGTCGCCGGCCCCTCATTCACCGCTCCCACTCGTCCGCAGAGATCGTCAAGGGGTTCGGTTGCCGTTGCTTGCCGTGAGGAGGAAGATGCCGAGAGGGAGGAGAGGAATCAACAGCCGTCGGTTTCGGAAGAGAACGAACAATGAAGAATTGCGACTGAAATGCTCGGGTAAATTTGGCGCACAAAATGAAAACGACGAGGAAATAAGAATGGCTAAAAATGGGTCAGCGTAAGCTTTTAAACGGTTCCATTTAAAAGCTATTAAACCAAGGTTAGGTTTAATTAATCCCATAAGCTTTAACCTAGGTTAAGTTTGATTTATCCCTAACCATCCATCATTTTTTTTTCAATAATTATTATCACTCTTTTGCCATTTATTTGCGGTATTTTACACCCTCTCCTCCACTCTTCCACTGCCGAAGTAGATCCGACGTCCGCGCGATGAATCGTGCTCGCGGCAAGTGCCACACAAGCTCACGACACTTGCCGCAACCTGCCGTGTGATGACTTGTCGTGAGATTGTGGCGACCTGCCGCAAGCTCATGGAGGGCTGCGACGAGCTGGTGGCTACCGCGAGTCGTGCGAGCACACGCCATGCTCGTGGCAGCTACTGTGTGCTACCGCGAGCACTGTGCCCTTGCTCGCGGTAGTTGCCATGCAACCGACCGCGCGATAGTCATCCCTACCGCGCGATCGACCGCGCGACAGTCGCCCCTACCGCGCGATCGACCGCGCGACAGTCGCCCCTGCCGCGCGATTGACCGCGCGGCAATCGCCCTTGCAGTGCATCGGTCGCATGGTAGTCGCCCCTGCCACGCATCGATCGCGCGGCAGTCGTGCGGTAGGGGTACTTCGCTGATGCCTCTGTCGTGGTGTTGCCCCTATATCATTCTTCGCACGGTAGGGTCATTGGCTCTGTCACGCCGACACCCCTTTTGCGTCATTCACGCGACAGGGTCGATAGCTTTGCTGCACTGATGGTGTCACGCCCCGAGAGTATGTCATGCCGAAAATCAAACGGATGACATCTCCCCTGTATGTGGCAACATTTCGGGTTAATACAAGGCCCGTATGCCCACAACAACAACATAACATAAATATAACAACCACAACGAAAACATAAACCACATACCCACAACAAATATACCAAAAATATACAGGTGTACACCACCTGACAAGTCCACAATAATAAAACCGTAAATAAAACATCGACTACAGAAATAAAGTCCACGACATCACGACAAAGTCCATAATAAAACAAGTCCATAACATATCAAAGTCCAAGACATAAAACGTACTCCTCGGGAGACTCGGAAAATGGAGATGTGATGGATCGTCGGTGCAACTCCAAGTCGTCATGAAGACTTCTACTTATTACCTGGGCGATAGAAAAACCCAGGGTCTGTGGTGGTGAGTAAAACTCAGCAAGTAATAAGATAGAACATGTAAATATATGTATCAATATTACATGTCATTCAACAGTTTAATCTACTTGTACAATAGGTATATATCAGCATAACAAGTATACATGCATGCATACACTAAATAAACTGAACAACAAACGATGCTGACATACCTGATAGTCAGCTACTCTATCCTCATCAACCTGGGCATATATTCACAACATAAGCTATATAGAATAATAATAACTCACACTACATCCTAATATGGGTCGAGGGTATCACAGTAAATAACCAACAGATATACAAGTGCCAGAATACTACCATACAAAAAATACAATAGCATGTATGAATATGTACAACCAAATGCAATAAGCATAGTACATACAAATGCATCATCGAAGTGAGTATACATATAGACTGTATCTGTATGTATACTAATCACCATCATCCATGTATATATATATATATATATATATATATATATATATATATATACACATAAGCATGTATGTATATATATATAATCATATGCAAAACACCGTACGATACGACAATGCAGCATGCATGGTCATACCTGCTCACCCCTACTTGCTTCCACGATCCTAGTGTGGCCTAGGTGGCACGACATGATAACTATGCCAACTCACACCAACCACTACTCTAGAGTGGCCGAGTGGGCAGTATGATCAAGTAGCATATGAGCGTAAAGAGCTCGCTACGCAACGGGGTCCCTGCTGCTGGCCACTCCGACTGACACTATCAATGAGTGGTCGAGTGTCACGCTCCTAGGATAACTGCACGCAACTCCAACTACCATCGTCTATAATGGTAGAGTGCGACACAACAAATGCTCATCCCTCACACCAGTTACTCTTCTGGGAGTAACCTGGGAGGCAGGATGACTGACGACTCTCTCAACCCCAAGGGAGACGATGTCGTCAGTATGCATGCAATAACATGAAGGTACTGTCTCACATACAGACATCTACCATAGACTCTCTGTTCAACAGAGAGTCATGCCCATTTGATCAATACACTCTCTATCCTGTAGAGAGTCGTACTTAACTGATCATGGCAAGCTAGGACCACCAGTCCGTAGCGACACACTATCCACGACTCACCTGACCATTTATATAACACGTGGTTTGTAAATAAGTGTGCAACATACAGGTATGGAATAAGTCCTACATTTAGGGCACTACCTACCCACGAATGACCTTTTTACGCAATTTACAAATTAGGTCATCATCCGTACTCTAGCATCTACACCCTACTAAACATTTAGACTTACTTACATAACATCTGTAACTCCTAAATCATGATAAGGAATATGTGATATCAACAATTGAGCATATATATATATATATATATATATATAAAGATAAGTATCAACCATACGATAATGAGAGCATAGTCAAGATAATATGAACACCTAACATTCTCATATCTATGACTAAATCTAAAAATTATTACATCTACCTGACCAGGGTAGGAAATTACCCACCTGCTGTCAATGCTCATAGTAATAGAGTCCTCACGTCCGCGGACCGATCTCGTATCCACGTGTTGCAAATATTATCAATTATAATTTAGTGCAAGCATACAACAAAATACAAATTAACTACTACGTATTTCCCCATATCCATATTCCTTATTGAATACGTGTTATAATTTCCATTTGTAGCCGAGATCAGAGCATCACCCAGCTCGATCGACAACCGACATTCCGCACCAATTTAAGGACCTGACTAATCTCAACCAAGCCCTAATTAACACACTCCGTTTCTTCTGACTCCTTTCACTTAGCCCCAACCGAGCTAAGCCCAATACCACCATTCAAGGTCATTGCAGTCCCTTCACAACCAAGAGCACTGCATCACTGATTCCCACTCACACCATACATTACCCTATCCTTTACCTTATGCCACCACTTTATCTCACTGCCCTTACAACTCCATTTATAGGCAATCACTTACATCTTCCATAGTTAACTAGATAAATCAAGGGAAACCTTGAACGATACCCAAACATCAAAACTGCCCTGTTCAACTACTCGAGACCACTGCCCAAACCCAAACAACCATCACCACCGAATGAAATTCACTGAACAAAAGGGAGGGAATTTGTGCTTACAACAATTGGAGTCTCCACCGGTAGCAACACCCCTAAAACTGGCAGCTCTGTTCACTGGCTACGATCGAATGAAAATAGCGAGATCAAAATCCTGCCTCCCCTGTTCACCGGAAAACACTTCCCAAAACAATATCCAGTTAACAAACGAAATTGGTCGGAGATGCAACTCATCATAGATGGGGAAGAAGAAACCTACTGATGGAGAGATCCAAGCTCACCTGCCCTATTCGCCTGCCAAGATCTCCAGTGCCCTAGCTCCGGCGCTGATCGACAATGAGAAACCCCAATCCATGGCTCTGCTCACTGGCAAAATCAATGCCCCCGACGCACTACCCTAGCTCATGCTTGAACCTCTGGCTCCGACAGCGAGTCGTTGTCTTCCCTACTCGAGCACAGTGTCGTCGCCGCCGACCCAAGCCCCCAAATCGTGAGCCTCCTTCGTTGCTTTGGTCTGTCCGCGAGCACCGTCGCCTACCGCCATCCACTCGAGCAGAGGAGCCAACAAACTCCGGCAGCAGGTGTCAAAGAGGTCGCGCGGTGGAGGAGATAAAGCGAGAGAGGGAGAGGTCTATTCATGCGGAGAGAAGAAGTTGATCGGAGCTGTGGTCGTGGAAGAGATAATGAGAGAGCGCGAAGATAATGCGATCGGGAAATGCTCATCGAAAAAGGATTAAAGTCAACGGCGTGGACGACTCCATTAATGAATGGGTCGGGGTTGGCAGATAAACAGGTCAAATTTCAAACCCGTTAAGCCCTTTAACCCCTTCTAAGCAAAGAGTGTCTTCGAAATCTCCATTCGAGTCCAGAAAAATTCTTAAAAATTCTTGGAAAATTTCTTAGGGTATCCTACTAATTACCCAACATTTATTTATTTAATAATTTATTTTTTTTGTGGTATTTTACATTCTCACCCACTTATTAAAATTTGGTCCCTAAATTTCATACTTAAATGCAAAAATTAATTCAAGCATATTTTGAAATAACCACATACCTCAAGTAAACAGATGAGGGTATCGAGCTCGGATAGTATCTTCCAGCTCCCATGTAGCCTCCTCGTCCGTATGATGCTGCCATCCCACTTTTACGAGTCGGATGATTTTGTTCCGTAACTGTCGCTCCTTGCGACCCAGAATCCACACCGGAGTCTCCTCGTAAGTCACATTCGTCTGGAGTGGTATCGGAACCTCTTTCAGAACATAGTCAGATCGTGACACGTATTTCCTCAGCATAGATACATGGAATACGTTGTGAACACCCGCAAGTGTCGGAGGTAATGCCAACCGATAAGCAACACCTCTAATCCGCTCCAATACCTCAAATGGGCCAATGTAGCGTGGAGCTAATTTTCCTTTTAGCCCAAATCTCTTGACTCCTTTGGTGGGTGACACTCGTAGGAATACATGCTCCCCGACTAAGAATTCCAGAGGCCTTCGTCTCTGGTCCCCATAACTCTTCTGCTGATCCTATGCCTCAGATAACCGTCATCTGATCACTCGTACCAACTCTGCATCATGCTAGATACTCTGAGGCTCCAATATCTGTCATTCCCCAACTTCCTCCCATAACATAGGAGATCTGCAGGGTCTGCCATATAATGCCTCGAAATGAGCCATCTGAATAGAAGAGTGGTAGCTGTTGTTGTAGGCAAACTCCACTAAAGGAATGTGATCCTCCCAACTGCCACCGAAATCCATGACACAAGATCTCAATAGATCCTCAAGAGTCTGAATAGTACGTTTGGACTGTCCGTCTATCTACGGATGAAAGGCTGTACTGAGTCGAAGCTCTATGCCCATGGCCTGCTGCAGACTCTACCAGAATCGCGAAGTAAATCGTGGATCTCTATTAGATATGATACTCAATGGTACACCATGCAATCTGATGATCTCTCGGCAGTACAATTCCGCTAGACGATCCAATGAGTCTGTCTCATGAATCGGAAGGAAGTGAGATGATTTGGTTAATCGATCCATGATCACCCAAATTACATCATGTCCTTTACGGGTTTTGGGTAATCCTGTAACGAAATCCATCATGATATTTTCCCACTTCCATTCCGTGATCGGAATTTCCTGAAGTAAGCCAGCAGGTTTCTGATGTTCATCATTCACTTGCTGGCATACTAGACATCGTGCAACAAAGTCTGCAATATCCCATTTCATACCGTTCCACCAGTATAAATGCTTCAAATCTCGGTACATCCGAGTACCACCAGGATGTATAGCAAATCTCGACTGATGTGCTTCCTATAACAATTCTTCCTTAACTGGGTGTGTGACCGGAACACATAGTCGTCCTCGGAAATGAAGTACACCATTCTCGTCACTCGAGAAATCCGTCTGACGTTCTGAGTCTATCATGCTGCTCAAGAACTGTAGATGCTGGTCACTGACTTGTGCTTCCTTGATCCTCTCAGCAATAGCAGAATGGGCAACCATAGAAACTAATATCCCCCGAGATGTTTGACCGTTTTTCGATAATCCCAACTCTGATAACTGTCGAACTAGATCAGTAACTACTGTCAGATGACTGGCCAGAACTCCATGAGACTTCTTGCTCAGCACATCTGCTACCACATTAGCTTTTCCCGGATGATACTAGATGGTGCAGTCGTAATCCTTCAGATATTTCATCCACTGTCTCTGTCTCAGATTTAGCTCTTTCTGTGTGAACAGATACTTCAGACTTTTATGGTCTGTGTAGATCTCAAAGGTAATCCCATACAAGTAGTGCCTCCATATCTTCAATGCGAAAATAATGGCGGCTAACTCCAGATCATACACTGGGTAATTTCTCTCGTGATCTTTTAGTTAACAGGAGGCATAAGATACCACACAGTTGGATAGCATCAGAATTGCACCCAACCCTTGGATAGAAGCATCCGTATAGAGAACCATCCCATCAACACCAGAAGGAATCACTAAGATTGGTGCAGAAACTAGTCATCGCTTAATCTCCTGGAAGCTAGTTTCACAGGCCTCTGACCAGGTGAATTTGACCCTTTTTCGAGTCAGGCGAGTGAGTGGCATGGCGATACTTGAGAATCCCTCCACGAATCTTTGATAATACCCAGCCAAACCAAGGAAACTACAGACCTCCTGAACTGATTTTGGCTGCTCCCAACTGGTAATCGCCTCAATCTTCTGGGAATCTATAGAAATACCTCTGTTGGACACCACATGTCCAAGAAAACCCACTGAGGATAACCAGAACGCACACTTGCTAAATTTGGCATACAACTGCTCCCGTCGCAATGTCTCCAATACTACCCGTAGATGTTATTGATGCTCCTCCTCGGATCGAGAATAAATCAATATATCATCGATGAACACTATCACGAACTGATCTATATACCTCAGGAATACCCGGTTCATTAAGTCCATAAATGCAGCTGGGGCATTCGTGAGACCGAACGACATCACTAAAAACTCGTAATACCCATAACAGGAGCGGAAAGTTATTTTCTGAACATCCTCATCTCTTATCTGAAGCTGATGATATCCTGAGCGTAAATCAATTTTAGAACACACACATGTATCCTTAAGCTGATCGAACAAATCTTCTATCCTCGGCAGCGGATATTTGTTCTTAACTGTGACTACATTCAGTTGTCGATAGTCAATACATAACCGCAATGATCCATACTTCTTTTTGACAAAGAGTACCGGTGCTCCCCATGGTGAAACACTAGGTCGGATGAATTCATTATCCAGCAACTCCTGCAATTGAACTTTAAGTTCATTCAGCTCCTTTGGCGCCATCCGATAAGGAGGTTTCAATATAGGCGTGGTTCCTGGAATCACCTCTATCACAAATTCAACTTGCCTAGGAGGTGGAAAGCCTGGAAGTTCATCTAGAAATACATCTGGATACTCCCGGACTACTTGCACATCAGAGAGGGGTGGCAGTCCTTCGTTCTCAACTTTGACTAGAGATAATAAATAACCCTGACAACCTTGGGCCAATAGCTTCTGAGCCTGTAAAGCCGATATAATAGATAATCCATCATCTCTAGTACCAACAAATTTCCAAGCTGGTTGATTTGGTGGTCGGAATGTCACCACCCTTGCTCTACAATCCACTGTAGCGCGATAAGCGGCCACCCAGTCCATACCGAGAATAATATTGAACTCTATCATTTCCAACACCTGGAGGTCCACTGTAAGGATATGCCCATCAAAATCTAATGGGCAACCCTTGATTTCTTGGTGGCTAGTCAACACCTCTCATGATGGCAAGGATACTACTAACCCACAAGAACGAACCATTGGGATTCTTCCAACTCTACCCAGAAATACTCTAGATACGAATGAATGGGAACTACCGGTATCAATCAAAGTATCAACGTATATAGAATAAACTGAAACCATATCGCGTATGACTGATCCCTCAACCCACTGTGCCTCATCTCCGGTGATGGCAAAAACTCATCCAGTCTCGATATTCATCGGCTGCATCATCGACGAAGAAGTAGTGTGCCTCCACTCTGGCAGGATCTGGCTCTGTGGTACTAGAGGCTGAGTCACTGGTGCAGGCATAAGATATCCCTGAGAGTTGGCTGGTAAGAACTGTTGTGGTGTAGACACTCCTGGGTAGTAGATCACCGGAGATGTAGGATACTGGATCACCGTCAGCATCATTGTAGGGGCACCCCCTGCATCTGGTACAACTATGCTGGTGGAGGTACTGGCTACTTTTGTCCATATGTCTGAGTCCGCGGTGTTGTCCTCTGCTTCCGCTGCTGGGTAGACTTCTTCCCCTTGTTGGAGCTATCGTGAAACTCCAACTATGCTTTCAGTGTACAATCATGACTAGTATGACCCGGTTGTTTGCAATAATAGCAAACCGGCTACTCCAAAGGACACTCTAATACTCTATGGCTTTCAGATCCACATTTATAACATCCATTCATGCTTCGGCCCTTACGACTACTCTGAGACCCTCCAGAATACTTTGATGCTGGACGTTTCTCCTTCTGCGATCTAGCTGACCCTTCTACAGCACCTCACATAGTTCCTTTTTGCTCCCCTTTCTTCTGAGTCCCCTGAGTTGAACCCTGGTTATGCTGCTTGCCCTTAGTCATCTGCTTCTCGATATCCTTCTCCCTAGAAATTTTCTGGGAAGTCATCTCGATGAAGAGGGCGTGGTCCAATGCCTCCCTGTATGAGGTAATGCTAGATCCTGACATCCGACTCCGTATATAAATAGCAAGACCCTGTGTGAACTGGTAGATCTGATCTGCATCTTGTGCTACCAGGTGAGAGAAAAACTCTGAAAGTCTAGTAAACTCTGCGTTGTACTCCATGATGGAACGATCACCTTGCTTCAGGCTTAAAAATTCCTGACGACGAGCTATAGAAAACGCCGAAGGAAAATACTATCTCCAGAAAGCGTCTCGAAAGATGGCCCAAGTAATCCCACGCTCCCCGAGTAGAGTCTTTTGCAATTTCCACCAAGTGACAGCCTGATCTCTAAGATGATACGCAGCAAGGCCCACCTTCTCCACATCTATACAATTCATGTACTCAAAGGTGTCTTCCATATTTTCCAGCCAAGACCGAGCAATCCATGGGTCGGACTCCCCTCGGAACAAGGTGAACTTTTCCTTGGCCGAACGTGCTAACACGAGTATCCGTGCCTTATCATTGAGCCAACTGGACTCTGCAGGCTCTGGCATAGTTAGTGGTACATCCGGATTCTGAGGCTCCGAATCACTAATAGAGGAAAGCTAAGGTTGTTCCCGAATAACGGGCTCAATACTAGCAGCCTCCTGTCCCTCAACTCCGACAGATCACCTTGATGAAAGACCTCTACTACGAGTCTACATAGGTGCCATAATCTTTGACTGTATACACCTGTTGAACAAATTTAGATAAGTAACTATCTGAAATATGAGTTATCAGAAATTCTTACTTCATGATGCTTAAAGCTTATGCCGCTGTCAATCCCATCTCACAAAAACCAAATCCGAAAAATATACCGACTCCCAAGAATCCAAGACTCAAAAACAAAAATCATTGTATGGCACCGTAGAACCTTCGACTCTGATACCAATAAAGTTGTCACACCCCGAGAGTATGCCATGCCGAAAATCAAACGGACGACATCTCCCCTATATGTGGCAACATTTCGGGTTAATACAGGGCCCGTAGGCCCACAACAACAACATAACATAAATATAACAACCACAGTGGAAACATAAACCACATACCCACAACAAATATACCAAAAATATATAGGTGTACACCACCTGACAAGTCCACAGTAATGAAACCGTAAATAAAACATCGACTACAAAAATAAAGTCCATGACATCACGACAAAGTCCATAATAAAACAAGTCCATAACATATCAAAGTCCAAGACATAAAACGAACTCCTCAGGAGACTCGAAAAATGGAGATGGGATGGATCGTCGGCGCAGCTCCAAGTCGTCACGAAGACTTCTACCTGTTACCTGGGCGACAGAAAAACACAGGGTGTGTGGTGGTGAGTAAAACTCAGCAGGTAATAAGATAGAACATGTAAATATATGTATCAATATTACATGTCATTCAACAGTTTAATCTACTCGTACAACAGGTATACATCAGCATAACAAGTATACATGCATGCATACACTAAATAAACTGAACAACAAATGATGCTCACATACCTGACAGTCAGCTACTCTATCCTCATCAACCTGGGCATATATTCACAACATAAGGTATAAAGAATGATACTAACTCACACTACATCCTGATATGGGTCGAGGGTATCACAGTGAATAACCAAAAGGTATACAAGTACCGGCCTACTACCATACAAAAAATGTAATAGCATGTATGAATATGTACAACCAAATGCAACAAGCATAGTACATACAAATGCATCATCAAAGTGAGTATACATATAGACTGTATCTATATGTATACTAATCACCATCATCCATGTATATATATATAACCACATGCAAAACACCTTACGATACGGCAATGCAGCATGCATGGTCATGCCTGCTCACCCCTACTCGCTACCACGACCCCAGTGTGGCCTAGGTGGCACGACATGACAACTGTCCCAACTCACACCAACCACTGCTCTAGAGTGGCTGAGTGGACAGTATGATCAAGTAGCATATAAGCGTAAAGAGCTCGCTATGCAACGGGGGTCCCTGCTGCTGGCCACTCCGACTGACACTACCAATGAGTGGTCGTGTGCCGGCACAACAAATGCTCAGCCCTCACACCAGTTACTCCTCTGGGAGTAACCTGGGAGGCAGGATGACTGATGCTCTCTAAACCCCAAGGGAGATGATGTCATCAGTATGCATGCAATGACATGAAGGTACTGTCTCACATACAGACATCTACCATAGACTCTCTGTTCAACAAAGAGTCACGCCCATTTGATCAGTACACTCTCTATCCTGTAGAGAGTCGTACTTAACTGATCATGGCAAGCTAGGACCACCGGTTCGTAGTGACACACTATCCACGACTCACCTGACCATTTACACAAACACATGGTTGGTAAATAAGTGTGCAACATATATGTATGGAATAAGTCCTACATTTAGGGTACTACCTACCCACGGATGACCTTTTTACCCAATTTACAAATTAGGTCATCATTCGTACTCTAGCATCTACACCCTACTAAACATTTAGACTTACTTACATCACATCTGTAACTCCTAAATCATGATAGGGAATATGTGATATCAACAATTGAGCATATATATATATATATATCCAACGATAAGTATCAAGCATACGATAATCAGAGCAGGGTCAAGATAATATGAACACCTAACATGCTCATATCTACGACTAAATCTGAAAACCCTTACATCTACCTGACCAGGGTAGGAAATTACCCATCTACTGTCAATGCTCATAGTAATAGAGTCCTCACGTCAGCGGACCGGTCTCGTATCCACGTCCTGTAAATATCATCAATTATAATTTAGTGCAAGCATACAACAAAATATGAATTAACTACTATGTATTTTCCCATATCCATATTCCTTATTGAATACGTGTTATAATTTCCATTTGTAGCCGAGATCATAGCATCACCCAGCTCGATCGACAACTGACATTCCACACCAATTTCAGGACCTGACTAATCTCAACCAAGCCCTAATTAACACACTCCATTTCTTCTGACTCCTTTCACTTAGCCCCAACCGAGCTAAGCCCAATACCACCATTCAAGGTCATTGCAGTCCCTTCACAACCAAGAGCACTGCATCACTGATTCCCACTCACACCATACATTACCCTATCCTTTAGTTAACATATCAGCTAACCACGGAACCCCAAGGCTTTGCAACGAATAAACAAAACAATCCTTATGCCACCACTTTATCTCACTGCCCTTACAACTCCATTTACAACCAATCACTTACATCTTCCACAGTTAACTAGATAAATCAAGGGAAACCTTGAATGATACCCAAACATCAAAACTGCCCTGTTCAACTGCTCGAGACCACTGCCCAAACCCAAACAACCATCACCACCGAATGAAATTCACTGAACAAAAGGGAGGGAATTTGTGCTTACAACAATTGGAGTCTCCACCGGTAGCAACACCCCTAAAACTGGCAGCTCCGTTCACTGGCTACGATTGAATGAAAACAGTGAGATCAAAATCCCGCCTCCCCTGTTCACCGGAACCCACTGCTCAAAACAATATCCAGTTAACAAACGAAATTGGTCGGAGATGCAACTCATCGTAGATGGGGAAGAAGAATCCTACTGATGGAGAGATCCAAGCTCACCTGCCCTATTCGCCTGCCAAGATCTCCGGTGCCCTAGCTCCGGCGCTGATCAACAGTGAGAAACCCCAACCCATGGCTCTGCTCACCGGCAAAATCAATGCCCCCGACACACTGCCCTAGCTCACGCTGGAACCTCCAGCTCCGACAGCTAGTCGTCATCTTCCCTACTCGAGCACAGTGTCGTCGCCGCCGACCCAAACCCCCAAATTGCGAGCCTCCTTCGTTGCTCTGGTCTGTCTGTGAGCACCGTCGCATACCGCCGTCCACTCGAGCAGAGGAGCCGATGAACTCTGGCAGCAGGAGTCAAAGAGGTCGCATGGTGGAGGAGAGAAAGCGAGAGAGGGAGAGGTCTGTTCGTGCGGAGAGAAGAAGTTGATCGGAGCTGTGGTCGCGGAAGAGATAAGGAGAGAGCGTGAAGATAATGCGATTGGGAAATGCTCACCGAAAAAGGATTAAAGTTAGCGGCGTGGACGGCTCCGTTAATGAACGGGTCGGGTTTGGCAGATAAACAAGTTGAATTTCAGACTTGTTAAGCCCTTTAACCCCTTCTAAGCAAAGAGGGTCTTAGAAATCTCCATTCGAGTCTAGAAAAATTCCTAAAAATTCCTGGAAAATTTCTTAGGGTATCCTCATAATTACCCAACATTTATTTATTTATTTTCTTTTTTTTTTCTGTGGTATTTTACAGATGGCCTATCTAAGTTGTTCCCCCAGCTAGGGCGTTGTTCTTGGCTTCGCGTGTGGGTGGTTCATCGCCCTTAGATCGCGCACAACTGTTGTGTTGACCCCGACCCTCTATGGCATGTACTCGGCCCATAACAGAGTCAACATGTTATTCAAATTAAATAATTTAAATTATGTAATGTGTAATATAAATACAAAATTAATATTTTATTTTTCATAGGCTTGTCGTACCATTGTTTGTCTTTCAGGTGATCCGCGTGTTCGTAAAGTCTTCTATTATGAGCTCATCCGTTGTTTCCACCAGGGCAGGTATATTGTATATTTAGAAATTTGTAGCATTATAATTCTATAATATATATAATTAATGTTTGATTTTATGTATTTCTTTTACTGTAAAAATATATATTATTTGTTCGATATGTTATAGTTTGTAATTCAATATCATACCAAAAATAAGTAAGCACTAGAAGAATTTGTTTTGAGTATAAATTTATTGTTCAATTAATATCAATGGAACATGGAAAAAGTAGAATTAATCCTTGATATAAATTTGGAAAAAGGACAAATGGAGAGAGAAAGCAATTGGATGTATAAAAAGAATTTACCAGAATGTCGGAGTTTAACCGGTGAATTTATTATTGGGGTGGAACAATTTTTAAATTTTACTGGTAGTAATGTTGAGTTTATGGAAGGGAATAAATTAAGGTGTCCATGCAAAAAGTGTCATAATGGTAAATTTTTTCAATGCGACAAAGTTTGAGAACATCTTTGTAGATTTGATTTTACCTCAAATTATTATAATTGGGTATGTCATGGTGAACCGTTTATATCCGATGAAGAGGTTAGATGAAACATACAAAGGACAGTTAGTGAAGATCAAATATATTATTATCAATTCAATCCATATTAGAGGATGATAGTTGATATCGTTGGTCATAATTTGAATACCGAATCGAATGCTGCAAGTTCTAGTTATCCTCAAACATTTGAACACATGTATATCAGTTTTTCATTGCCATTGGAGGAGGTAGAAGTAACAGGTGTTCATGAAAATGTATACAATGAACCATATCTCTAATTTTAAGAAGTGTTGAGAGCTGTAGATGAACCCGTATGGTCTAGTTGTGACAGTCACACTAAATTATCTCTAATCGCAAGATTTTTGAATGTTAAAGCCAAACATAATGTGTCCGTAGATTGTTTTAATGATTTCATTCAAGTTTTGGAGAAGTATTGCCGCGTGATCACATAATGCCCAATGATTTTTACAATATGAAAAACTTGTGAAAGATTTATGTCTTTCAGTGGAAAGAATTGATGTTTGCAGGGATGGTTGTATGCTATATTGGGGAGATAATACAGATGCAGAGATTTGTAAATTCTATAATCAATGTAGGTACAAGAGTACCACGAGATTGGATCGTAATAAGCGACGTAAATCATATAGACAAATGTTCTATTTTCCTTTAACTCCTAGATTGCAAAGGCTTTATGTATCAAAGGTCACTGCTGAACACATGACTTGACATGCAAATCATGAAACAGAGGATGGGCTAATGTGTCATCTATTAGATGTAGAGGCGTGGAAAAATTTTGATAGAACATATCTTGAGTTTGCGAATGAGACTCGAAATATTAGGTTGGGTCTATGTGCTGATGGATTTACTCCATTTGGCAAATCAGGAAGAACTTATTCTTACTGGCAAATTATCTTAACTCCGTGCAATCTTCCACCCTGTATGTGTATGAAAACACCATATATATTTTTAACATTGATTGTTCATGTTCTTCATAATCCCAAGAAGTTAATACATGTTTACATGCAACCACTGATTACGGAGCTGAAACAACTATGGGATGAGGGTGTTTCTACATATGATATCCATACAAATTAGATGTTCATAATGAGAGTTGTGCTTCTTTAGATTGTAAATGATTTTCTGACTTATGGTATGTTATTGGGATGGAGTACCGCTGGGATTTTAGGATGTCTAATATGTATGGAGATATCAAAATCATTCAAATTGAAACATGAAAAGATGCTGAGTTATTTTGATTTCCATAGATAATTTTTACCACCAAATCATAAATTTAGAAGAAATAAAGAAGAATTCACTAAGAATAGAATTGAAAGAACACTTCAACCATTGAGATTAAACGGTGAATGTTTATGACATAGAGTGCTTAACTTTCCCTCTGTTGTTGAAGAACCAATTGTTAAAATATATGGCTATGGGAGTATGCATAAATGGACTAAACGGAGTATTTTTTTTTATTTACCGTATTGGCAGAGTAATTTGAATCATCACAATCTCGATGTAATGCATATTGAGAAGAATGTTTTTGATAATCTGATAAATACTATGATGGATTACCAGAAAAACAAAAGACAATCTAAATACAAGAAAAGATATGTGTTTCATCTGTAAACAACCCACTCTTGATGTCGATGAAAATTGTAAGGGACCAAAGCCAAAAGTAGTTTATACATTGAATGAGAATCAGAGACGGATTGTTTGTGAATGATTGAAATCATTGAGATTTCCTGATGGTTATGTCTCTAATCTTGGAAGATGTGTTGATTTGAAGGAATGCAAATTGATTGGTTTGAAAAGTCATGATTGTTATATATTCATGGAAAGACTAATTCCTATTACATTTAAGGAAATGTTGCCAAATTTTGTATGGGGTGCAATTACAGAATTAAGCATTTTTCTTCATGATATTTGCTTGACAGTATTGAGTCATTCACACATAGAGACACTAGAGAGAGATATTTCAATAATTTTGTATAACTTAGAAAAAATATTTCCATTGCCATTTTTCAATTCCATGGAACATCTTTTGGTTCACTTGCCATACGAGGCCAAATTTGGAGGTCCTATTCAATTTCAATGGATGTATCCATTTGAAAGGTAAACTTTTCATTTTCTTTGATCATTGTTAATGAATTTGATTATTTTTAGTATAAGTTAATTTCTAATATTTTTTGTTTTATTACTATTAGATTCCTCTATCACTTGAAGAAAAAGGTAAAAAATAAGGTACATGTTGAGGCTTTTATTGTTAATGCATATATTGTAGAGGAAGTTGCAACTTTTGCATCGTATTATTTTGAACCTCATGTTCAATGCAAACGGTGGAGAGCAGCAAGAAATTATGAGGGTCCTATTAATCCAAATTTGAATTCATTCTCAATTTTTAATTATCTTGGTTAACCGAGTGGATCTTGTACATGTAGATACTTAACTGGTCAAGAATGATGAGCAACGCCATATATATTTTACTGAACTGTCCAGAAGTAACACCGTATATATATATATATATATATATATATATATATATATTATTTGTGTTATATTTATTTTTATGGTAGGAATTTTCAAAACCTATATTCGGAGCTCCTGGAGCATGAGTTTGATCGTTTTGACGAATTTGCATTATGGTTAAAAAAATATGTACGTATGTTATAATAATCAATTGGTTAAATATTGAGTTTAACACATATTTATTTGACTTTAGGTTCATGATAATCAAGCTCACATTGATCAAGAATTGATAAACCATATGTCATGGAGTCCAAAATCAATGGTGAAAACTTAGCCGACATATTTTATAAACGGATATAATTTTCATACTCAAGAATATATGATAGGAAAAACTACAATAAATAGTAAAGTTTGTGTTCAGTCATCCAATGATGGAGGTGTAACGAATGATTTTTATGGTTTGCTGAATGAAATTTTAGAGGTAGAGTACCCTGACTCAAATTATTTATGTGTTGCTGGTTTGACCCCATCAAAGGCATGAAGGTGCTTCCACAGTTTAATTTGGTTGAAATAAATCATAAAAAATTATACAAGAAGTATGAATCATTTGTGTTAGCACAACAAGCGATTCAAGTATTTTATGTTTCATATTCTAGTTTTAGACGTGACAAAATTGATTGGTGGGTTATTTGTAAAACAAAAGCACGGAACAAAATTGAGGAACGTTGGGAAGACATAGCATATCAACAAGATGAAGTTGTCAATAGATTTCAAATAGAAGAATATAATATTTCAACATTACGAGATCCCAACAGCGTAGTAATAGATGTTGATGCAAGTGAAATAAATGAAGATGAAGATGAGGAATTTAACTTAGAGGATGAGGATGACGACGAGGCTCCGGATGACGATGATGATGACAATGAGGATGATGAAATTGAAGAGACGTATGATGATGATGATGAAAATGACAATGAGGACTTCGATTTATGAATATCAGTAACTTTTATTCGGTAACAATTATGTTTCTATTTACTATCTTATTCTAAATTTCATATAATTGATATATTAATGAACTCTTTTTTTTCTATAGGTTATCCAGTTGCTGCAGATATGATAATTTTTTTTTCATATTGTCAATATTATACATCCAATGTGAAGATGTAATATTTTTTTACTTAATTATTCTAATAATTATTACTATTGATAGTTTCGATGTGGCAGTCATAGACGGAGTAGTGATGGAAGATCACACTCTTCCTCTGCTCCTGCACAGTCTGATTATCTTGCAGGAAATGTGCCTATGACTCATTCTCTAGTTGCAAGATCTTCTGGTTCTCCTGCTAATGTATCTTCCCTAGTACAACAATCACTTGTATATCCCTGTGCGGAGCTTCGTACGTATTCCAGTTTTAAATTTTTAATGTTTTTAATAAGATATGTTTTTTATAAATATCTAACATGGTTTTATTTTATTTTATGATAGATTTATAAATTTTGTACATGTTATTCATGAGATGAATAAAATAGTGAATAACCATTGGGTCGGAGCTTCTATGACTTATACGAGCACGCCGGAAGAAAGAAAAATATGGTGGAATGAGTTCAAGGTAAGTTATTTAGATTATTTTTTATATAATAAATTTATTTTTTTCTCTATTGCAGCGGATATTTACTTGGGAGGAGAGTGAAACACTAGAGATATAGAGGACTTTCAAGAAAAAGTGTGGCGATCATATTAGAAACATACTAAGTCATACAAAAACCAGAAGTAACAAGCCACATTGCATAACCGAGAAGAATTGGAATAAGATTGTTGCATATTGGGGATCTGAGGATAGTAAAAGATGGAGTGAACCAAATAAGTAAAATCAAAATTATAATTCCGACGCTATGTCTGCCATGTATGCGGGAGGCTCAATCAATATCAATGAACATAGACATCGATTGGTGAGTTTTTTCAAATCCTAATTTTGTAATCTAATACTCACTAATTTATTATTTATAATGATGTTTGTTTAGGCCTAGGAAATGGGGACTGATCCATTATTCATAGATACTTTCACCTGCACATTTTAAAAGAAAGACAAGATGTAGAGTGGAGAGACAACTAGAATAATGAAGGTTTGTAATTTTAAAAGTTTTATAGTATTTTGTTATTATATAATTTTTTTTTAAACAAGAGGAATACGATGAACTTGCATAGATAAATTCAGGTACAAGTGATGATGCAGTCGAATTTGAGTCTTCTATTGGCAATATGAATTTATGGCTCGAAGCAACTAGAGGGGTGAAAGGTAGAAGAATAATTGGACTCAGTTCTTTGAGCCGAACCTATAAAGTCCCTCATGCTTCTTCTTCATCCTTACTAGCAGTAAGAGGGAAAATAAATCAATTGACTGAAGAGGTTACTCATTTAAAGGAGTTACTGTCACGCCCCGAGAGCATGCCGAACCGAAAATCAAACGGACAGCACCTCCCCTGTACGTGGCAACATTTCGGGTTAATACAAGGCCCGTAGGCCCACAATAACAACAATATATATGTATAAAAACAAAAACTACACAAGACACAGCGGAAACAACACGACAACAATACAATCCCACAGAGTGCATACCGGTATGACTAACACCAGAACATAAAGAAGCCTCGTCAAAACCCGCACCAACATGTGCCTACATCACATAACACAAATCCATAACGGAATACAAATGATAACACCAAAAATCCGGACTCTCGGAGTTGAGATGAGATGATGCCACCAATGTGCTCAAGTCCATCACGGTTCGCACTGCTAGGCGACGTGAAAACCTGTGGTCCGCGGGGGTGGTGAGTAAAACTCAGCAGGTAATAGAAAACATGCATATATGTAATATCACATGTATTTCGACAACATAATCTAGATGTACAACAGGTATATCATCATAGTATATAAATACAAGCATATACCGTCTAACTGAATGAACAACATAAAATGCAGACATACCTGAAGTCTGCTACGCTACTCTGATCCAACCTGAACATATATCCAACATATATATATATATATATAACAGGAATAGTAGATCAACTCAAAATATACTCTAGCTACAGGTCAAGGTATCTATGGTCTATCCAACACATATCAATATCTGACACAACTGTATAACATATGCAAGAAACATGCATGAATATGATGTCCTCTGCTACGCTACTCTGATCCAACCTGAACATATATCCAACATATATATATATATATATATAACAGGAATAGTAGATCAACTCAAAATATACTCTAGCTACAGGTCAAGGTATCTATGGTCTATCCAACACATATCAATATCTGACACAACTGTATAACATATGCAAGAAACATGCATGAATATGATGTCCACCCAAATGCAGCAAGCATAGTACAAACAAATGCAACATCACAATAATCATATATATATAGACTGTATCTATATATATATATTAATCTCAACCATCCATATATATATATATACATGCATATATGTATATATATATGGTAATATGCAAAGCGCCATCAGATACGGCTATGCAGCATGCATGGTCATGTCGGCTCACCCTAAAGCTACCACGACCCCAGTGTAGCCTTGGTGGCTTGAGCATAACAACTGTCCCAACTCAACACCAACCACTACTCTCGAGTGGCCGAGTGGGCAGTATGATCGAGTAGCATATAAGCGTAAAGAGCAAGCTACACGATGGGGGTCCCTGCTGTTGGTCACTCCGACAGTCACTACCCATGAGTGGTCGAGTACCACACACGCAGGACTACGACACGCAAATCCAACTACCACCGTCTATAGTGGTAGAGTGCGGCACCTCAATGCTCTGCCCTCACACCGGTTACTCCTCCTATGAGTAACCGTGGAGGCAGGATGACTGGCGACACTCTCAACCACAAGGGAGACCTCGTCGCCAGCGTGCATGTAAATGCATGAATGCAATGTCTCACATACCGACATCCACCATAGACTCTCTGTTCTACAGAGAATCATACTAACCAGATCTACGCACTCTCTATCCTGTAGAGAGTCGTACTCAATCGATCATAATACTCTCTATCCTGTAGAGAGTTGTACTCAACTAATGGACACACTCTCTATCCTGTAGAGAGTCGTACTTATCTGATTATAACAAGCTAGGACCATCGGTCCGTAGCGATACCCTAAGTATCATTCCTCTGACCATTTACACAATACATGTTCCATGGTAACATACAACCTAAGGGTACTAGAACTAATCCTAGGTTAAAGACATTATCTACCTACGGATGACCTTTTTGCCCAATTTACAATCAGGTTGTCATCCGGACTTTACTACTTGTATTTAACTTAATCAAATTCTAAGTTATTTACATCATCTATATGTATAACTCCTAATCATGGTAACATAAACACGATAGCAGCAAGGAGTTAATAGTCAACGGATAAAGGATCAAGCATACGATAAAAAGAACAGGGTCAAGGTAATATGAACACCTAACATGCTCATATAAATGACTAAATCTGAATGAAATACAACTACCCGGACCAGGTAGGAAATTACCCACCTGCTTTGTAAACCGTAACTGTCTTCCCGTCCAAAAGACTATTCCGAATCAAGGTCCTGCAGTTACAAAACATAAAGAGTAACTATATGCCAGCATAATCAATCTATAGGAATAGGGATCTAACCCAATCCTAATCCCTAACTGATCAACCAAATCATCTAATACTATAAGATAAACCAACTCATATATCTGCATGCATTCGAAAACATCTACATCTGAACTTACCTTACATCGCATCAATTCTCATAGCTTTTCTGGAAGAACAATCCGGTGTCAATCACCTATAATCCATTCCCATGATTACACAGCCAATCTAAACAAGCATCCACACAAATTCATCAACTATTCTAAATCAAAACAGAGATAGGACAAGGATTACCCAACTTAGCCTTGCTTCCATCGCTTCTTGATCCCTGGTTTGAAGTCACGGATTGAGCTCCATCACTGACTTAAAGTCAACAAACCCAATACCATGCAACTTCCACAGCCACACATCCGGAATATCGTCCACCAAACCCTAACAAGAATCACACACTGAAATTGACCTATACCAATAGGAAAATTAGATCCCACTTACCTGCCCTAAATCCCTCAGCAGCTACTCCCTAACTTCCATCCTCAGTTCACCGGCCAAGGACCGTGCCCTAGCAATCTCCACCAGCGGCAGTGATTGTGCTTCGAAATGGAAATCTCACGATCCAAGTCAGAATGCTGCAGAGAGGATTGGAACGAGGATAGTCTCGAGATCTTGCTCTGATGAAGGCAAACTCCCAATCGAAGGGAAAGAAATCCCACTGACCTGCGTCCGGAGCGATCAGCCACGGCGACGACTCAAGGGTGCTCACGGTGAAATTTAGCTCTTGCGATAAAAAGGCGACAACGATCGAACGAGTAGCTCCGACGAGGCCAAGATCTCGATGGTCACCAAGATGGCTGCTGCAGAGATCGCGCAAAGAACAACATTGGAAGGAGAGAAAAATCCACTACGGAAAGAAACAGACCGAGCAGAGGAAGGCGCGATCGACTGGAGGAGAAGAGGTCGCGCTTGATGGGGCTTGTGACGGCGGCTGTTTGAACTCCCGATGGTCAACCATCGATGGTCCCCGGCTCTAGGTAATCTCCGCGACCAAGTGGCAGCAGAGATGCTGTCGTTGCGACAAAGATGGTGGCGGCAATAGAGAGCTCATGGCGGCGAATGCGGCGGCAGCGGCATGGCGTGGCGGCAAGCGGCATGATGCGACGGCGGCAGCGTGGAGGCGGAGATGTGGAAAGGGTCGCGAATGGGAAGAAACGGCCGATTGGGAAACGGAAAAATATAATAGGTTTTTAATTAAACCTATTAATTCCTAATAGATAGTCTAAACAGGCTTACAAAAGCCTAACCGCTTTATCTCCATAAAATATCCATAAGACCTCTGTTTAAATCCAGAAAAATTTCTAAAAATTCCCGAAAATCCTATAAGATAATTCCTTAATTAACAAGGGTATTTTCTATTATATATATATATATATATATATATATATATATATATTTCAGTATTTTACAGTTACTAGCACAAAAGGAAAATGAATTGAGACAGAGAGATCAAGAAGTAAAGGAATTAAATGAACAAATGAATGAATTTCGGAGGCTACAGATGTTAATTATGCAACATCTTCAATTATCATCTAGTTCAAGTCAACTTCCTCCTTGTAGATGTGGTCCTCCTGAGAATGCTTGCAATAATGACAATGATGATGGTGACGATGGTGATTACGTTTGAATTTATTGTATTTAAATGTTACTTGGCTTATCACATTTGATATCCTTGTATTGTAAGTTAGGTTTATATTTGTTATGTATATATTGTTTTGGTATTGAATTATTTTCATTTATTAGATGATTATGAAGTTTGATATGTGAATTAGTTTATATTGTTAGATGTGTTTGTTGTAAAATAGGTAAAAATAGTAGAATTTAGTATGATATTTTTATTTCCCCAGATTAGAAATGAAAATAAATTTTGTCATAGATTTACAACAAAAAATCATTTTTATCGTAGAATTTGCAACGAAAAAAAATTTTGTTACAAAAAAAGAAGCAACAGTCGACTGCCTCATGCTAATAGTCGACTAGTATACTATCAGTCTACTGGGAAGTTGATTAAAAAATATTTTGTGACCTACTGTTCCACTACCGGTCGACTAACACCCACCATTTGTTGACTGATGAATGCACGGGTGTGATGAAATATTTTTTTCATCGTAGAAATTACGTTGAAAATTTTTTTGTCACAAATTATCCACTATCAGTCGACTGATCAACAGGATCAGTTGACTAATTTACTGTAGTACCTTATAGAAACTTTTTTAGTCAATTGCCCAGTCGACTGATCAAGCGTCAGTCGACTGTTCAACATGATCAATCGACTGATTTACTATAACACCTTATAGAAACTGCCCAGTCAACTAGTCACGCGTCAGTCGATTGACCTTGAATATTTTACAATGAAAATTCGATTCGTAAAAAATTTTGCAAGGGAATTTATTTTCGATGCAAGGTTTTATGAAAATATGGTAAATAAATTTATTAGTCTTTTGCGACGAACTATGTTTTTGTGGCAGATTTGGCGACGAAAATAATTATCCGTTGCAAAATTTTGTAACGACATTTATTTCGTCACCAAATTTGGCGATGAATAATTATTTTCATTGTAAAATTTTGTGATGAATAATTATTATCATCGCCAAAGTTTGCAACGATTTATTTTTGTTGCCATTTTTATCGCTAAGTAGCAATTAATTTTGCAACAAAAATTTTATTTGTTGTAATTTTTGCGATGAATTTTTATTTTTCGTTGTAAATTTTACGGTGAATTATTTACAATGAAAAATATTTTGTTGCAAATTTTTTTGTAAAAAATTTTTGCAATGAATTTTTATTCAAAATTCGTTGAAAAATTCGTCGCCAAAACATAACTTTTTGTAGTGGTAGTCTAACCCCTCTTTTTGATTGAAACCTTTAGTTACTAATATTGCTTTATTCCTAACAATCTCACCCTTGTCATCAAGCTTATTTTGAAATACCCACTTTGTACCTATAATAATTTTGTCCTTAGGTGCTAGTATTAAGGTCCAAACTTGGTTTCTTGTGAACTGAGCTAACTCTTCTTGTGTAAGATATCGAGAAAAAAATAAATAAATAAAATAAAATAAAAATAATAATATCTCTTGTTAATTAAGAAATTATCTTATGTAATTTCTCAGGAATTCATAGAGATTTTTTATAGATTTAAAAGGAGTTCATATAACTACTTAGGAAGTTAATTATGCTTCAAATAGGTGGTTGGTCAACTTAGGCTAGCTTGGACTTGACCTAGGCTAGCTTCACCACAAGGGTTGGTTTATAAGGTTCGAACTTGAACCCGGTCAACTCCCTCACCCCCCCCTCAGTTTTGATTCCGTGCCGCGATCCCCAAATCCCAATCTCGCAATTTTTTTCTTCACCGCTCAATTCCTCTGCTCTCGATCCCGAACCCTATTTCTCCATCTTCTCCCGATCGACCTTTCCCTTCTCTTCCTCGAGCTTCCACTCTCGCCACCAGAGCTCTCCTTCGCCGCAACTCCTCAACCATCACCGTGAGCTCCCCAGTCGCTATAGTCGCTACACACGCGATCGCCGTCACTCTCCTCTTCGACTGCTCCATCGATGGAGATCTTTACTTGAGCAGGCATGTGGTCATCTCGATTGTGTGAGCTTGGCCGGTCGATGCCGATCTTTTCTCTACTCACACTGTCGTCTACCTATTTTGATTGAGGTGGATCGCCACTGTCAATAATTTCTCCTTCAGTTTCAGGTATCTCCGCTGTGAGCAGATCTATTGCTATCCCTTCCTGTGTTTGCCATTGTAATCGATCTGCTCTGTGCTTCATCACCAACTGTCACGCCCCGAGAGTATACCGGGTTAATACAAACATATGACATCTCCCCTGTACGTGGCAACATATCGGGTTAATACAAGACCCGTAGGCCCATAACAACAATATAACATAAAGATATCAACATACCAATTATACTAAACACAGCGGAAACAATACAAACAAATAAACAAGATACAAAGATCAACTGTGCACTCCGGAGTGACTTGACACGACAAGAATCATAACAGAAATCAAATCAAAGACCAAATACATACAACACATCCGTATATCACAAATACGGAAACAATACAGGGTAAAATCCCAAAACGACAATCCACAAAAATACAACTATACGGAATAAGTGTCCATCCATTCGGTGTGAGATGGGATCATCTGGCGGAGCTCCGAACGTCCAAGGAAATCTTCTACCTGTTACCTGGGTGACAGGAAACCCAGGGTCTGGGGTGGTGAGTTTAAACTCAGGGGTAATATATAGAAAGTGCATGAACAACATATAGGATAACGAGATCTACAAGTATACCTGTGAAGATCTACAGGTATACAGCATGAGTCCAATAGACATACAGTCCTATCCAAATCTAATAACAAGTAACCACAGTATAGTCATACTCAATGTATATACTAAACTGATCAATTGAACATGAAGTAATGTACTAACGTACCTGACGGTCTGCACCACCATAAGCTATATCATCCTGAACAGATATACAATAACATAACCCATATGTACTGCCCTCAACCCTGCTACAACTACCCCGAGTGGCCGGGGAGGCAGGATGACTGACGACCCTCTCAACCACAAGGGAGACCTAATCGCCAGCATGTATGAAATGTAATGATGTATAGCTCCACACAAGTATCCTCGCAACACTCCCTATCTCATGGGGAGTTCTGGTCAACTAAAAGTCAACTATGCAAGGACTACTAATCCACAAGACTCTCTCTATCTCACAGAGAGTCTGCTTCGTTCAGTTGCACATGTTGCTGGCATCCTTTGACTTGGGTTGAGCTTTCAAATGATTTGGATATACAATCACACTAGGACCTCTAGTCCTTAGCCACATACTGACAACCACACACACTTATCTAGGTATCGATAACTAGATCCACCATAGATGCACAACTAATATGGGTACAATACAACAATCAACTCCATAGTCTAATCCATCACCTAACCCTAGTGATGTAACATAGTAACCCAATCTGATATCACAAAGATAACCCTAACCATCTGTACTTACTTAATATTCATCAGCTAACACATAATAGGGTTTATAGTTCATATCCGTGCTAGATAATCAATGAAGTAACAACAATATATCTCAAAGGGCAAGGCAGTACAAGCATATGATTAAATAAGAGTGGATTTAAGGTAAAAGAATTCTGCATAAATCCAAAACATGCACCAGATTCAGATCAAAACTACCTGACCAGGGTAGATATTACCCACCTGATACGTTAATCATACCAATGGTCTTCGCGTTCGCATGACTATCTCGAATCCAAATCCTGTAAATACAACATACATAAACAAATGCCAGCATAATTAAACTGTAGGAATAGAAACCTAGTCCAACCTAGATCTTTGGCTGATTAACTCCACATGACTAAATTTAATCCATAAACTATTCTACTTCACTTATATAGTTCACTACCAAAACTTAATCAAATCAAAGCTTACCTAATCAGATACAATTAACCACAGCTTATTCATGGTCCACATCCACTGCAAATCTTCATTGCATGAAGTCCCTCACAACTCCTTTCTAAATCTACCCTGTGCATACAAACTTCAAGAACCAAAACATGACTAAGAAGGTTACCTAAAATCAGATGCGAAGCCAAATCACAACTACCAATTTACAGATCCAATCTTACCTAACATAATTTCCATAGTCCACAGCCTATCCAGAGAACATCTCACAGTTCATCACCCACACACCTTCAAATCCATCAGCCTGTCGTCGAGCTACAAGAGTAGCATTCATCCACCTTATCTCGAAATGGATATGGAATCTCATGAGCAGAAAAAAATAAAGGGAATAAAACATAAATTATACCAAATCGGACTTCACCGGTGAAGCTACTGAGGACTTGAGTGTTTGCAGCCCCTCCCTCCTCGATCTCTAGATCAGCTCACCAAACTCCGTAAAACTCCTGATCGTAATCGATCACTGTGACAAAAAACAGAGGAAAGGGAAGAACACCAGCGTGGCCGACAGTCGATCCATGTGACCAAAGGCGGCTGTGACAGTGAAGGCGAGCCGGCCTATCAAGTAGCAGATAGGGCAATGATCCTGCATGAAGATCAACACCGATGACAATCGGTTCTGGTCGCAGATCAGGGCGTCGGATGGGGCGGTGGAACGTCAACTGTAATGTGCGACGACCGAAGCAATCCACAGTGGTGAAAGTTAAGAGTGACGGAGATGGTAGCGAGTATTGCATACCGATCGATTAGGGCGACCGGAGGAGTTGGCTCGGTGGTCGCGGTGGCTGGAGGTCTGAGAAATAGAGCGCGAATTAGGGTAGGCGATCGGTGGGCGCTGCTTGCTCCCAACCGAGATCAACGACGTCGGGTGAAGGTTGGCCGTGGATGGGTGGCGATCGGGATAGGCATCGTGGCGGAGAAAGAATCGACGACGAAGAAGGGAAGAAATTGTGCAAACGAGATTTGGGTGAAGCCGACGAAGATGCGGGTCTGATTTGGGTTAGAGTGGTTTTTAAAAGCCGGTGGAATGGGTTCAGCTAACTCATGTCTAGCCTAAGTTTAACCCAACCATCTATTTAAGTTTAAATCTTCCTCATATGGACTCCTTTTGAACCTGGAAAAATTTCTGTGAACTCCTGAGAAATTATATAAGATAATTTCTTAATCACGGTTTTTTTTTTCATATCTTACACCAACAACTTATGATGTTGTTAGTTGTCAATTTCTATGGTTCATGCGAACTACATTTGCTTCTTGAGCGACAACCAGTTTCATAACTAGGAAGCACACCATCGGTGCAACTATCAGTGGTTTGAGCATGGAGTTGCGAATTTGCCACAGTGATTCATGGTAAGTCTATTTATATTTTTGTTCTATGAAATGTGGATATAAATAGTTATCTTAAAAGGCAATTGGATTGGTTTAAGATCGACTGGGAATGAGAGAAGCAATGCTTGGTAAGCTTGGATTGGGGTGGTTGCAGATTATATAGTGAGTTTGTATGTTGAATTTATTAGTCAGAATGTAGTTAAGAGGTTTATTGATTTAAATCTAGTGTATGTTGTATGATTGTTGTTGAGATATTTGTGACTTATGTAGCTCCTGGTTGCATTGTTATTGGTTGAATCGTAGTTTCCTTCAGGTGAACAAGCTGGGAGAGATTAAAGCAACATGAGGTAAGTATAGATCTAAGTGATATGGATGCTTACTATATTTATAGTTGATGTTGTAGTTGATTGTGGATTATTAGTTATGAATAGGGAAGGTGTTGTGGATTGAGATATGGATTTAGTTAGCTTGATCTACAACTGATTAACTATTAATGGTAGGACTTTGATTAGTGATGATGCTTGTAGTTATGGATGGCTGATATGAGCTACATAGAAGGTGGGTAATATCTACCCTGGTGAGGTAGTTTGACTGATTCAAGTGCTTGAATTTGGATTTATGCTGATACATATTACTTTGACTCCACTCTTATTTAATCATGTGCTTGTACTGCCTTTGACCTTTGAGATATATTGTTGATAATTCATCGTTCATTTATCACGGATATTAATTACAAACCCTATTGTGTGTTGGCTGATGGATATTCAGTTAAGTACATGTGGTTAGGGTCACAGTTGTGAACTCAGATTTGGGTTACCGTGTCACATCACTAGGGTTAGGTGATGGATCAGATTATGGAGTCGATTGTTATATTGTACACATATTAGTTGTGCATCTATAGTGGATCTAGTCATCTGTGCATAGATAAGTGTGTGGTTGTCAGTATGTGGTTATAGACTAGAGGTCCTAGCTGTTGGATCTTTGTAATGGCTAGAGGGGGGCGGGGTGATTAGCCTTTCTTTGTTTCTACAAGTATATTAGCGAAAGCAATACAAGTACAAATATGAATAAGAATGAGAAACAAGAAAACAATGCTAACACTCGATGTACGTGGTTCGGAGATGATGCTCCTACTCCACGGTAATCCGTAAGGTGGATTAGCCCTAGCCAAACTTCACTAAATCCTCCTTTGGATGAACCAAGGTGGAGAAACCTTGTCTTACAATGCACTCCTCTTCTTTACAATGATGGAAGATGAAGACTAGAGAAGAGGAGGTTTAGAATCACAAAAATACTTGGAGAAAGCTTGGTGAGCACGAGAGTGTAGTTAGGAATGAGAGCATTAACTTCACCAAGCTCCCCCAAGGCCTCTTCTTATAGAAGAAGGTTTGTTTTTCCCATTGAGCTTTGATCAGTCGACTGATGCTTACCATCAGTCGACTGCCGTCGAAGCTAACGGCTTCTGACAGAGTGGATCCGCGGGGATTCGCAGTCGTCATTTCCAACGGGAGGCCTATCAGTCGACTGATCACTTTATCAGTCGACTGATGAAGCGATCAATCGAGTGATCACCGTGAGGAGTCGAGTGAGACTCCATTCTGTACTCATTTTTGACTTGATCACCGATCGCTGGATTGGCGGTCGATCGATTGCCCTCATCACCGATCGCTACCGGCTCATCGATCGACTAATAGTCGTTTTCACCGACTCGAGCACCTTATCAGTCGATTGCTACATCGTATCAGTCGACTGATACTAGTCAAGTATGAATAATTCATACTTGAATTGACTCCCTAGACCTGGACTTGACCTTCTAACTCTTCCTTCAGCCTTGCGCCCACCTTCAAGAGTTTCCTTCGGCCTCGTCATGTCTTGGGTTGCCAAATGCTTGGACTTTACGCCGCCAAGACTACAAGCTTGGACTTATGCTGCCAAGACTTTACTTTGGACTTCCTTTGCCAAGATTCACTTAGACTTTACGCTACCAAGACTACAAGCTTGGTCTTATGCTGCCAAGTCCATCCCTTGGACTTTCCTTTGCCAAGGTTCACTTGGACTTTATGCCGCCAAGACTACAAGCTTGGTCTTATGCTGCCAAGTCCGTCTCTTGGACTTTCCTTGCCAAGATCATACTTGGACTTCTCTTTTACCAAGTCTTCATACTTGGATTTCCCTGTCACTTAAACATGTTCACAATTAGATCACAAAGCATTGCCTAACTTAGATGATTATCCAAACATCAAAACATATAAATGCTTGGGGCATTGTTGCACCAATAATCTCCCCCTTTTTGATGTTTGACAATCATTTAAGTTAGGTCTTTACCATATGCACATAATCATATTTCCAATATGAATTCTAACTTAAACATTCCTTCTCTCCCTTTGACATACATCAAAAAGAGAAGGATTCAAAAATTTCATGAAAGAATTAAAGTTGTTGTATCTTGGACTAAGGTATAAGATTGATATTAAGCTCCCCCTTAATCCAAGATAGGCTTTATGATGTGTGAATAACATTTAAAGCAAAGCATAACAAAAGTTCGAAAGTTAAGTCCTAACTTTGCACCAACAATGTAAATTTGGGGATGAAAAGATATATATTATGAAACTCCCCCTAAAATATTGCATAGAACAGTCCTAAAAACTTGTTTAAACTGAAGATTAGCATACCATAGTTTTAGAACATTCCAAGATACATTTAAATGCAAGAAGTAGAGGCTTTTATCAGAAAATACAACGTATTAGTTGATCGTTCTTGACGACGCTTGATCCGAATTTCAACCTTTCAAATTTCAACTTCGTAAATGCGTTAGAAAATATAGAAATCGTGAAAAATCATGAAATTTAGCGTACACATTTCTGGAATCATTATCTATCAAGGAAAAATAATTTGAAAAATGTATGTTTTCCAGATTTCAAGATTGATACAAACTTGGAAAATAACAAAAGTTCTAATAATTTTGCAAACTTTGTATCACTTTTGTCTTCCACTTGAAAACTATTTTTCAAAATATGATGAACATAGTTTAAAATATATATGATTTGGAATTTCCAACCATGTTCTTAGAGCTATGTATTCATTACTTGAATACAAGCCTTCCCAATGATTGGTCCATAAAGTATTCATGTCTCTAGGTGTGTCATTGGCTCATAGTAATGCATCATAACAAGCATGATGAGCCAAGTACACCTTCCCTATCATCTCACATGTTCCTAAGTGTCTCAATACAAAAATCAAGGTTTCTTAAGGCTTTTTGTGAGATGCATCAAGGTATAAGGCTAACATATGAATATGGGATCATGCAAACCTAGAATTTTACTCTACAAAGCACATACCAAGCTCTCTCCTTAATGATGAAAATTCGGTTTCGGGAAGAACTTTGGTAAAGATATCGGCAAGGTTGGACTTAGATTCTACATAATTAAGTTTAATGTCCCCTCTTGCCACATGATCTCTTATGAAGTGATGTTTCACTTCAATGTGCTTGGTCCTAGAGTGATGTACTGGATTTTTGGTCAAGTTGATGGTACTCACATTGTCACAATAAACTTTAATGTTAGAGTAGTGTAACTCATAGTCCTCAAGAGTACGTCTCATCTAAAGTAATTGAGCTACACAACCACCCATAGCCACATATTCGGCTTCGGTGGTTGATAAAGCAACACAATGTTGCTTCATACTACTCCAACTAACTAGGGAGGACCCAAGAAATTGGCATCCACCACTAGTACTCTTCCTATCCAATTTGCAACGCATAATCTAATCAAGATAGCCAAGCAACTCAAAAGACCTAGTCCTAGGATACCAAAGTCCTACATTTAGGGTGCCTTTAATATATCTTAAAATTCTCTTAACGGCTACTAAATGTGATTCTTTGGCACAAGATTGGTATCTTGCACACATACCTACCGCAAATAAGATATCGGGTCTACTAGCGGTTAGGTATAATAGGCTACCAATCATACTCCTATAAAGTTTAAGATCAATTGATTTACCATCATGATCACTATCTATTCTAGTGCTAGTGGCCATAGGAGTGGTTACAATTTTGACATTTTCCAAACCAAATTTCTTGATCATTTCCTTTGCATACTTGGTTTGATAAATATGAATCCCTTCATTGGTTTGTTTGACTTGTAACCCTAGGAAAAAGTTAAGCTCTCCAACAAAACTCATTTTAAATTCATTCTCCATGTTTTTTTATAAAGTCTTGAAGAAGATCATCATTTGTTGACCCAAAAATAATGTCATCAACATATACTTGGGTTATAAAGATATCCTTTAAAGTTGACTTTATAAATAAGGTTTGATCTACTTGGCCCCTTCTAAAATCCTTAGAAATTAAGAAAGATGACAATCTTTCATACCATGCCCGGGGAGCTTATTTTAACCCATATAATGCTTTCCTAAGCTTATATACGTGGTTTGGATATTCTATGTTCTCAAACCCAGGTGGTTGTTCTACATATACTTCTTCCTTAATATAACCATTTAGAAATGCCGATTTAACATCCATTTGATAAAGTTTAAATCCCATATAGGAAGCATACCCTAAGAGAATTCTAATAGATTCTAACCTAGCAACTGGGGCATAAGTCTCATCATAGTCAAGCCCCTCAACTTGATTGAATCCCCTAGCAACCAACCTAGCCTTATTTCTAGTGATATTTCCTTGGTTATCTAGCTTATTCCTAAAGACCCATCTTGTAGTAATTATGGTGCTATCATTGGGTCTAGGTACTAACTCCCATACTTGACTCCTCTCAAATTGAGCCAATTCATCTTGCATTGCCAAAATCCAATCCGGATCATGTAATGCATCATTGATCGATTTGGGCTCAATTTGTGAAATAAGAGCTACTTGACTAGTAGGAGCTCTATGAAATGACCTAGTTCTTACTTCTTGAGATAGATCTCCTACTACTTGGTCAAGTGGATGATCTTGATGAATTCTTAGGGTTCTAGAAGGGGTTTCAAATTGATCATTGTTATCTTCTACCCTCCTTTCATCATCGGAATCTCCTCTTCCTCCCCCTTGATCATTACCCCTTTGGTCAAATTTTGAAGTTTTTGGGTAATGTCTTGATTATTGTCATTAATATCCTTATCAATGGAGGACTTTCTAGGGTAGGTACTAGTGGTTTCATCAAATTGAACATTAGAGGACTCCTCAATCCCTTGGGTTCTCTTATTGTAGACTCTATATCCTCTACTTGTGGATGAGTATCCAACTAGGATTCCCTCATCCGCTTTGGATTCAAATTTTCCTAAGTTATCTTTGGTGTTTAAAATATAAACTTTACATCCAAAGACTTTGAAATAATGAATTGTGGGAATAGTCCCATTCCATAATTCAAATGGTGTCTTTCCTAAAAACCTATGGATTTGAACCCTATTTTGGATATAGCAAGCGGTATTAACTGCTTCCGCCCACAAGTAGCTAGGTAGAGAATATGCATTAAGCATAGTCCTAGCTGCCTCTTGTAGGGCACAATTTCTCCTTTCCACCACCCCATTTTATTGGGGTGTTCTAGGACAAGAAAACTCATGCTTGTACCCTTGCTCTAAACAAAATTGTGAAAATATAGAATTTTCAAATTTACCACCATGATCACTACGAATCCGGTTGATTTTGAGACTCTTTTCATTTTCAACTCTTTTACTAAATCCTATGATTATTTTTAAAGTATCATCCTTATGTTTCATAAAATAGACCCAAGTATACCTAGAAAAATCATCTACTATGACTAAACAATATTTGTTACCATTTAAAGAAGGAGTACTATGGCAATCAAATAAGTCAAGATGCAATAGTTCTAACGGTAAAGAGGTATTAGTTAAGGTTTTACCTTTGTGTGATGTCTTTGTTTGTTTTCCTTCTTGGCATGCATCACACATTTTGTTCTTGACATACTTGATCTTTGGTAGCCCTTTGACCAACTCCAACTTCGCTACCTTGGCTATGTTTTTCATGTTGATGTGCCCCAATCTCCTATGCCATAGCCAACTTTCTTCTTCTTTTGCAACAAGACACTTAGTAGAAATGTTAGAAGCATATGAAAGATCAACATAATAAATATTTGATTTCCTATATCCAACTAACATACAATCATTTAATTCCTTGTGTCTAATCATGCATTTAAAAGATTCAAAAGAAACATGATAGCTTGCATCACAAAGTTGACTAACACTTAATAAATTAAATTTCATATTTTCAACTAGTAAAACTTTGTGAATGACAATTTTGAGGGATACCTCAATTGTACCTCTACCTAATATCTTGAGTTTTCCACTATTTCCAAAGGACACCACTCCCTTCTTCACATACTTAATTGTGGAGAACTTGCTCACATCCTCAGTCATGTGTGTTGAGCAACCGCTATCCACAATCCACATACCTTGCTCTCCTACCTAAATCACATGAAAAACACAAGCTTTTGGTACCCAAACATTTGGACCGGTAACATCAAGTAAGAACTTCTTAGGTACCCATGCTTTCTTAACCTTACCCTTAATGGTTGCTTTTCTATTAATCAATGAGATATAAGCAACTTCTTTTTCTTTTGGCTTATATCCTACACTGGCCTTGTTGTAAACGACTCTTTTTCGGCTAAGGATCATGTCAAGATATTTTGAGCCATTCGTAAATTTCTCTAAGCATGCCTTTAAGTCACTAACCTCATCCTTAAGTTTGTCATTCTCTTCCTTAAGTATGCAAGAATCAACATGTGAAGGTTTTTCATTCCTAATGGCCTTTAGTTCTACCTTCATGCTTCTAACCTTTGATTTAGACTTATCTAGAGCCTCTTTAAGATAAGCAATTGATTTATAAAGAAGCTTAACTTTAGGAGAATTCATTACCTCATCGTCACTAGATGACGATTCATCACTTGATGAGTCTTCTTCTTGGCTTGATGTACCGGAGTCATCTCCTTGGGCCATGAGTGCCACATGGCGTGTGATGTGACAAAGGTCATCATCGGAGGAGGAATCTTCAACACTTGGTGTGTCCCATGTGGTTTGAGCCATCATGGCCTCCTTCTTCTTCTTCTCCTTCTTTTCCTTCTTTTTCTTTTCTTTTTCTTCCTTCTTCTTTAGCTCCGGACAATTTGGCTTTATGTGCCCCTTCTTATTGCAAGCATGGCAAATCACATTATTGTTAAAATTTGAATTACCACTAAACTTACCTCTTGAAGAATGAGACCCCTTTCTTGCTTCTCTATTCTTGAACTCCTTTGATTTTCTATAGAGCTTCTTGACAAAGTGAGTCATCTCACTAGACGAGTCTCCATCACTACTTGAATCATACTCCGACTCGGATGATGATGACACTTCTTTCCTTTCTTTCTTCTTCTTTTCCTTCTTTTCAACAAATAGAGCTAAACCCTTTTCCTTAGAGGACATGTTAGTTTGCTCATGCAATTCAAACTCACAAAATAATTCATCAATTTTAATTTGAGAAAGATCCCTAGTTACCTTAATAGCATCGACTATAGAAGTCCATAGAGAAGTTCTAGGAAATGCTTGAAGAATGTATCTTACCAAATCCCGGTTGTCAACTCGCTCACCTATGATGTGGAGTCCATTCACAATCTCCTTAAACCTTCCATGCATTTGGCTTACGGTTTCATGGATCTTCATTTGGAAGGCTTGAAGTTATCCAATTAGCAAGTCCTTCTTGGCCCTCTTTGACTCCTTGGATCCTTCATTTAGCTCAATGAGCTTTTCCCATAACTCCTTGGCGGATTCGAAAGGCCCCACCTTGTTGAGTTGCTCCATTGTAATACTGCATTGGATGGTGAGTACCGCCTTTGCATTTGATTCGAACCTCCTATTCATTTCCCTTGTCCAATCCTTGCTTGGAATAGGGTTTCCATGTTCATCCACCGGTTCCTCAAAGTCATCTACAATGCTATGCCAAATCCAATATTACTCATTAGATAATACTTCATCCTACCTTTTCAATACGCAATGTGACTCCCATCGAAGAGCGGTGGCTTGGCGGTGCTATATTCCTCTTGAAGAGCCATTGATGCCTTGGTTGATGGTGAAATCTTCCAAGCTATCCGGGCTCTGATACCACTTGTTGGATCTTTGTAATGGCTAGAGGGGGGGGGGTGATTAGCCTTTCTTTGTTTCTACAAGTATGTTAGCGGAAGCAATACAAGTACAAATATGAATAAGAATGAGAAACAAGAAAACAATGCTAACACCCGATGTACATGGTTCAGAGATGACGCTCCTACTCCACGATAATCTGTAAGGTGGATTAGCCCTAGCCAAACTTCACTAAATCCTCCTTTGGATGAACCAAGGTGGAGAAACCTTGTCTTACAATGCACTCCTCTTCTTTACAATGATGGAAGATGAAGACTAGAGAAGAGGAGGTTTAGAATCACAAAAATACTTGGAGAAAGCTTGGTGAGCACGAGAGTGTAGTTAGGAATGAGAGCATTAACTTCACCAAGCTCCCCAAGGCCTCTTCTTATAGAAGAAGGGCTGTTTTCCCGTTGAGCTTCGATCAGTTGACTGATGCTTACCATCAGTCGACTGTCGTCGAAGCTAACGACTTCTGACAGAGTGGATCCGCGGGGATTCGCAGTCTTCATTTCCAACGGGAGGCCTATCAGTCAACTGATCACTTCATCAGTCGACTGATGAAGCGATCATTCGAGTGATCGCCGTGAGGAGTCGAGTGAGACTCCATTCTGTGCTCATTTTTGACTTGATCAGTCGACTGCCTGGATTGGCAGTCGACTGATTGCCTCATCAGTCGACTGCCAGCTCCTGTCAGTCGACTGATAGTCAGGTTTTCAGCCTGACTCAGTCGAGCACCTTATCAGTCGACTGCTACATCGTATCAGTCGACTGATACTAGTCAAGTATGAATAATTCATACTTGAATTGACTCCCTAGACCTAGACTTGACCTTCTAACTCTTCCTTCAGCCTTGCGCCCGCCTTTAAGAGTTTTCTTTGGCCTCGTCATGTCTTGGGTTGCCAAATGCTTGGACTTTACACCGCCAAGACTACAAGCTTGGACTTATGCTGCCAAGACTTTACTTTGGACTTCCTTTGCCAAGCTTCACTTGGACTTTACACTGCCAAGACTACAAGCTTGGTCTTACGCTGTCAAGTCCATCCCTTGGACTTTCCTTTGCCAAGGTTCACTTGGACTTTATGCTGCCAAGTCCGTCCCTTGGACTTTCCTTGCCAAGATCATACTTGGACTTCTCTTTTACCAAGTCTTCATACTTGGATTTCCCTGTCACTTAAACATGTTCACAATTAGATCACAAAGCATTGCCTAACTTAGATGATTATCCAAACATCAAAACATATAAATGCTTGGGGCATTGTTGCACCAACACTAGCATGGTTGTATATCCATTATGGATCATGTATCTGTGTATGGTTATATGGATTGTTAATAGTGTGTTGCTACAGACTGGAGATCCTAACATGGTTGATTGTTGATAATATGTCACTACGGACTAGAGGTCCTAGCGTGGTTGACTGTCAGTTGTGTATGACTCTCTGTGTGGTAGAGAGAGAGTCTTGTGGATTAGTAGTCCTTGCATAGTTGACTATTGGTTGACTAGGACTCCCCGTGGGATAGGGAGTGTTGCGGGGATACGTGTGTGGAGCTATGCATCATTACATTGCATGCATGCTATCGACTGGGTCTCCCTTGTGGTTAAGACGGGTCGTCAGTCATCCTGCCTCTCCGACCACTCGGGGTAGTGGTAACATAGTTGAGTGCAGAGCATTGGATGTGCCGTTGTCACGCCCCGAGAGCATGCCGAGCCAAAAATCAAACGGACGACATCTCCCCTGTACGTGGCAACATTTCGGGTTAATACAAGGCCCGTAGGCCCACAATAATAACATAACATATAAATATGAAAACAACCACAACAACATAACAACTAATTACAACAACTACACAGCAAAAACATAAAACACAACAATATCAATCCCACACATGCATACCGGTATGACTAACACATCACAACAATACGGAACCTCGACAAAATCCAAATATACAACATGTACATCACGAAAACTCCAAAATACAATACACAACGGACGGAAAGCCCAAAACAAACACGGGAGCCTCGGAGGTGAGATGAGATGTCAGCCAGTGGTACTCCAAGCCATCACGATGACTTCAACCTGTTACCTGGGCGACAAAAAAACCCAGGGTCCATGGTGGTGGTGAGTAAAACTCAGCAGGTAATAGAAAACATGTATATATGTAATATCACATGTATTTCAACAACATAATCTATAGGTACAACAGGTATATCAGCCTAGTATATAAATACAAGCATATACCGTCTAACCAAATGAACAACGTAAAATGCAGACATACCTAAAGTCTGCTACGCTACTCTGATCCAACTCGAACATATATTCAACATATATATATATAACAAGAAGAGTAAGATCAACTCATAATATACTCAAGCTATAGGTCAAGGTACCTAATGGTCTGTCCAACACATATACCAGTATCCGACACAACCGTATAACATATGCAAGAAGCATGCATGAATATGATGTACAATCAAATGCAACAAGCATAATACAAACAAATGCAACATCACAATAAGTATATATATATAGACTGCATCTATATATATATTAATCTCAACAATCCATATATATATATATATATATATAAAACCCAGGGTCCGTGGTGGTGGTGAGTAAAACTCAGCAGGTAATAGAAAACATGTATATATGTAATATCACATGTATTTCAACAACATAATCTATAGGTACAACAGGTATATCAGCCTAGTATATAAATACAAGCATATACCGTCTAACCAAATGAACAACGTAAAATGTAGACATACCTGAAGTCTGCTACGCTACTCTGATCCAACCTGAACATATATCCAACATATATATATAACAGGAAGAGTAAGATCAACTCACAATATACTCAAGCTATAGGTCAAGGTATCTAATGGTCTGTCCAACACATATACCAGTATCCGACACAACCGTATAACATATGCAAGAAGCATGCATGAATATGATGTACAATCAAATGCAACAAGCATAATACAAACAAATGCAACATCATAATAAGTATATATATATAGACTGCATCTATATATATATTAATCTCAACAATCCATATATATATATACACACACACACACACACATGCATATAACCACTGCTATAGAGTGGCCGAGTGGGCAGTATGATCAAGTAGCATATGAGCGTAAAGAGCTCGCTACACAACGGGGGTCCCTGCTGTTGGCCACTCCGACTGACACTACCAATGAGTGGTCGAGTGCCACGCACCCAGGACAACTGCACACAACTCCAACTACCACCATCTATAGTGGTAGAGTAGGACACAACAGATGTTCTGCCCTCACACCAGTTACTCCTCGGGGAGTGCTCTGGGAGGCAAGATGACTGATGACTCTCTCAACCCCAAGGGAGACTATGTTGTCAGAATGCATGCAAATGACATGAGTATGTTGTCACACATACATCCATCTACCACAGACTCTCTGTTCAACAAAGAGTCGTACCCATCTGATCAATATACTCTCTATCCTGTAGAGAGTCGTACTCAACTGATCGACGGACTCTCTATCCTGTAGAGAGCCATACTCAACTGATCATAACTTTCTATCCAATAGAGAGTCGTACTCAACTGATCGACGCACTCTCTATCCTGTAGAGAGTCGTACTCGACTGATCATAACTCTTTATCCAATAGAGAGTCGTACTCAACTGATCGACGCACTCTCTATCCTATAGAGAGTCGTACTCGACTAATCATATCAAGCTGGGACCACCGGTCCATAGAGACACACTAATCACCCTTCACTTAACCATTACACAACACATGATTGGTAACAAGTATGCAACATATGGGTATTGGAAATAAATCCTACATTTAGGGCATTACCTACCCACGGATGACCTTTTTGTCAATTTATAAATTGGGTCATCACCCGTACCAACATTTACACCCTACTAAACATCTAGGCCAATTTACATCACATCTATAACTCCTAAATCATGATAGGGAATATATGATATCAACAATTGAGCATAAATATATCCAACGATAAGTTCAAGCATAAGATAATAAGAGCAGGGTCAAGGTAACATGATCATATAAGATGATCATGCATCTAAATCTGTATGCATTAAACTACCTGACCAGGGTAGGAATTACCCACCCGATATGTAGAATATCCAAATAAATCTCCACGTCCAAGAGTTTCTCACAATTAAAAATCCTGCAAGAAAGAGCAAGGAGCATATCTAAGTTCTTCATAAGTCCAACAGTGTTATCAAATCCCTATCGATTAAGTTATCCACTTAATTGATCTATCCATTATCTTACACTATTTAATCAACCCACAAGTGCATATACAACAACATGAATAACTCATCCAGATATGAACTTACCAAGCTTAACTTTCTTCGCACATCTTTCTGCTTCAATTCAAAGTATCATATCTGTGTCCGAATAGCTAATCCAAATCAACTCGTTGAACTGCAACAACTCAATTACATTGGAGGCAGAACCCAAATTCCAAAAATCCTAAACCTGAAATTACACAACATTCAAATTTATCTCAAACCTACCAAACTCGATTCCTTAATCCAACCCACAAATCAATGGCAATAATCTTACCAGCAATAAGAGATGTGTAGGTTATCTGAAAATCTGCTGATTGACCCACAAACCTAAGCCTCGCATCTGTCGCTCTAGAATCACCACTATGCCCAACGGTGGCATCCTAAATCTGGACTGGTCAAGCAGTGGCGCGAGCAGAGAGCTACAGAGATGCAGCCGCGATGGAGGAAGAAGAAAGACCGACGACTAAGGCAAAGACAGCTGATGGCAGCAATCGACCGACGCCTCAAGTAATGGTTGACAACAGCGTTGATCGAGCGACTACTCAAGTGGAGGTCTCCCGTGATGCAGCGACAGCGAGTGAAGCTCTGGTAGCGACAGAACAACAATCCCCGCGGCGGCTGGGTAGAGGTGTTCAGTTGGAGATCTCCGGCGACAAAGCTGCAAAAAAGGGCAGCGATCGAGGAAGACGAGTCGGCGAAGAGAAACAGAGGAGGCCGACAATCGAAAAGGTCGGCGGCATCGCGTGATCTAGCTCCGTCGATGGTGATGGAGTAGCGACCACAGCGATGATGCCACCATGAGATCGCACATTGAAGAACCAGAGGAGAAAAGATCCAAATCTGGCGATGACATGAAATGGCTGGTGGCAGCACAAGCGCGTATCTCCAACGTGATGACATGCCGACTCAAAGAAGGGAAGAGAAGGGTGGCGAGACTTCCTGCTCGGCAGAACAGAGGGTCGAAGGAGCTGCGATGCCAGCATCTTCACACTCGCAGCGGCGATGAGTTAGGGCACGATAAGTTGGCTCGGCGACGGCGATGGGGTAGCAAGCTTCTTGAGTCGGCGGCTCTAGGGTGGCGACAAGACTTCGCTGCTGTCCTAAGGATCGATGAGTAGAGGAGATGTCGCGATCGACGAGTAGAGGAGAGAAACGGGGGGAAAGAAAATCGCGAATGAGAAGGAAATGTCGTGATCTGGAAAAATAAGGGAGAAGTCGATCGGGCCAAGAAAAATAACGGAAATCGGGTTTGAGTTCGAGTGTTAAAAACCGATCAAATGATTGAGCTAGCTCAAGTCTAACTCAATCATCTATTTAAACCTTAATCCTCCTCATAATCAATCATATGAACTCCAATTAATTTAAAAAAAAATCTAAAAACTCCTAAAAAATTCCACATGATAATTTATCAATTAATTAAGAAATATTTTATTTTATATTTTTTTTCTGGTATTTTACAACCGCGCTTGGCCACTATAGATGGTGGTAGCTGGAGATGCACACTTGGCCACTGTGGAGAGTGGTAGTTAGAGTAGCGCACTTGCCCACTATAGACATGGTTGTGTGATGTGTAGTTGTCCTATGTGTGGTGCTCGTCTACTCATGGATAGTGATGGAGCGGCTAACAGAAGGGACCCCCGTGGTGTAGCATATAGCTCTATGGCGGCTAGCTACTTATTCATACTACCCAACTCGGCCACTCGAGAGTAGTGGTAGCTGGAGTCGGGATAATTGTCATGTCGTATTACCCAGGTCATACTTGGGTCATGGTTGTGTTGGGTTCGCAGACATGGCCATGCATATATATATATATATATATATATATATATATATATATATATATATATATATATATATGCCTGTGAGATGCTGCATTTGGTTGAGCTATGATTGCTGCATATGCTTGTTCATCATGTTACATGTCATTTGCATATTTTACATGGCTGTGTGTTGAGCATGATGTACGTGTGGGTTCAGATTATTGTATGCATTTGATTAGCATCATGACATAGTATAAAATGGACCAGGTTGTTATTACATGTGATTATATACTATTCATATGACTGAGTGTTGGTCAAGTGTGGTATAGATCTTGTATTTTATACAGGTTATGTTACTGTATATTTGTTCAGGATGATAGATGTTATGTTGCAATAGACTTTCAGGTATGTCGGTACTTTACATTATATTCAGTTGATTAGTTTAGTATATACATTGATCATGTCTATACTGGTGGTTATTTGTTATTACATTTATGACTGTATATTTGTTGGATCTATCTGTATACCTGTAGCTCTCCACATGTATACTTGTAGATCTCCATATCCTTATATGTTGTTCATGCACTTCCTACATATTACCCCTGAGTTTATACTTACCACCACAGACCTTGGGTTTCTTGTCGCCCAGGTCACAGGTAGAAGATTCCTTGGATGTTCGGAGCTCCGCCAGTTGATCCCATCTCACACCGAATTGTTGGATGTTTATTCCGTTTTATTGTATTCTGTTGGATTATTGGTTTTGGGATTTTATCCTACATTATTTCGTATTTGTGGTATACGAATGTGTTGTATGTATTTGGTTTTTATTATGATTCTTGTTGTGTCAAGTCACTCCGGAGTGCATAGTTGAGTTGTTGTATCTTTATTATTTGTGGGGTATTTCCACTGTGATTTATGGATTATATTCATATATATATATATGTTATGTGATTGTGGCCGAAAGGCTTTGTATCAACAGGATATTGTATCACGTACAGGGGATATACTGTCCAATTATTTTCGGCTCGACATACTCTCGGGGCGTGACATCTTGCATAGTAATGATCCAGTCAGGATCAAGAAGAGCTTGATCTATAGTTTTATGTTCAATCATGGATATGAGTGAGACTTGACTTAAGTTTCTATAGGATGCTCGAGTTCTAATGCCTTGAGTAGGATCACCCAAAATTTGGTCTATTGGATGATTAGATCTTACTCTAGGAGTTCTTATATTAGGGTTAGTGTTAGATTCATCTTGTTGGTTGAACTTAGTTCTGTCTTCGTCATCTAGGTTTTTATTGGTTAAGTTGATTGTTGTTTTAGATTTAGAAGGATTATTTTCTTCATTAAATATTACATTAATAGTTTCTTCGATTTTTAATGTATTTGTATTATATACCCTATAGGCTTTACTAGTGGTTGAATAACCTAAAAATATTCCATCTACTGATTTTGAGGTAAATTTTCCTAAGATGTCTTTCAAATTTAATATATGTACTTTACATCCAAAAATTCTAAAGGATTTAATATTTGGTATTTTGTTGTAATATAATTCATAAAGAGTTTTGTTATGACGTTTAGTTACTAATATTCTATTTTGCACATAACTAGCGGTATTTATTGCCTCGGCCTAAAACCTATCGTTTAATTTATACTCATTTAACATTATCCAAGCGGCTTCTTGTAGGGTTCTATTTTTCCTTTCGACTAACCCACTTTGTTGAGGAGTTCTCGGATAGGATAACTCATGGTGATACCCATTTTGTATACAAAATTCATTAAAACTATGATTTTAAAATTCCCCCCGTGATCGTTTCTAATTCTTTTAATTTTAAAATTATTTTCATTTTCTAGTATTTTGCATAAATTAATCAATTGATCAATTATTTCACTTTTATGTTTTAAAAATATAATCCAAGTAAACCTAGAGTAGTCATCTACTATTACTAAACAGTATTGACTACCATTTAGTGACTTGGCCCCATGTGAATCAAATAGATCCAAGTGTAAGAGCTCAAATGCACTTTTGGTTCTATCTTGTCCATTTGGACTTATTTTTGAAATAAGTCTTAGATGGATGTGGGCCAGTCTCCTGTGCCATAACCATGATTCCTCTTGCTATGTCATTAGACACTTGAGTGAGGAAGTTGGTAGGTCTATGATATAAATATTATTTTTTCTAAGTCCTCTAAGTATAATTTCTGAGCAATCATTATTTTTAATTAAGCAGTCATTTGATGAAAATTTAACCTTATATCCACTATAACAAAGTTGACTGATACTTAGAAGATTAAAGTCAAAGTTTTCTACTAATAATACTTTGCATATAATTAAATCTAAATTTAGCTCAACATCACCTGATCCAATGATTTTGAGTTTTCAGTTGTTTCCGAAAGCTACTAATCCTAGGTTTTTGAATCTCAGCTTCGTAAACTTCAATCGGTCTTCGATCATATATCTGGAGCACCCACTGTCCAATATTCATTGATCCTACACATAAAGTAGTTGGATCGGATATTAGAATTTTAAATTAGTTTTAGAACATTTTATCTAAAGTTTCATCTCACCCATTATACATGATCAATCATGTTAACCTTATATGTATTGTGAGATGAGGGGTTTATTTTTACTTAGTTAAATTTTAATGAATTGAAAAATAATTAACATTGGGTTAGATTTGGATTTAACCTTTAGTTAGTTAAATGGAGATTTCAAAAAAGGGTTTCCAGGTCGTGGCGAGGCACAAAGACCTTCTTTGATCGGAACAATGACCACTTCCTTAGACAAAGCCAACTTAAGAAATTATACACTTAATTTACTTCACAGTTAAATCCTGGTCTAACTAGTTTAGGATGTGGTGAGGTAGCTTCAGTCAGTTCCACTTAACCAAGTTCACTAAGCTAGATACTCCTTATTTAACCTGGATACATGTGACTTCGTTTCTCTAACGTACTATCATTTCACCACGTCTTGATACTATGTTGTCAAGATTAATTAACCTTTGGTCCTATCTAACCATTCTAAATTAAGCAAGTAAATTAATCTAACCATGCACGCAAAGATTATCTAATTACATAAACTGACTTAATATTGACTCCCCTTGGATTATAACTTCGATAGGGACGATCCAAATAGTGGATTTGATCCTGGGGAACCCAATACTTAGTTAAGTCTACATTTGTGTTTATACTAGATTTTGGGACCCATGCTTGGATTCTTTTTTTATCACGATTTACTACTGAAATAAAGGACTTATTTGTTTGTCTAAATCCGAGTCCAGTCTTATTGTATACAACACATTGAGACTCAAGTATTAGGTTAAGACCTTTGGATCCCAATGTGAACTTTTCCAAAGTTTTCTTAAGATCTTGAACTTGTCCTTTCAAGGAGGAATTCTCTTCCTCAAGTGTCTTGACTCGAGTTGAGGTTCCTTCTTGAATGTGTCTAGTTAAAGAATTTAAGATGGTCTTCTTAAGGGTTTCAACTTCCTTAAGAAGAGACTTGACTTTAGACTATGACTTAGTTAATTTTTTATTTAAATACTTAATTGAAGTATAAGAGTTCCTAATTGTAGAACAACATACCATCACTGAACCTTCGGAAATGGATACAGATCCGTAGCTTGTCTCAGACTCGGATTCAGACTCAGAGTTGGACTTGGACTCAAGCTCAGACTCTGACTCTGACTCAGATTTGGAGGGTCTTTCCATGAGGACAAGGTTGTTCATTTGACCTCGTTCTTCTTCATATGAAGATTCTTCCCATGTTGCTCTAAGAGCTTTCTTGGTAGATTTGGACTTTAACTTAGGGTAGTCGGCTATGAAATGACCCTTCTTGTTGCATCTGTAGCACTTGAAGTTTTGCTTGACCTTTTGATTTATTTTGAGGTTTTTCTCTTTAATTGACTTGTTTGTATGTCTTATTTTCTTGATTAGTCTTCGAACAAGGTTGACGATCTCCATCTTTAATTCGTCGTCTAGATCTGAATCAGACTCATCGTCTTCGGGAGTTGGTTTACTTTTTGTTTTCTTTTTCCCTGCAAACAAAGCTATACTTTTCTCGACCGGGGCCAAATTAGTGTAACGCCCGTAAATTGTTTTGTTTCGAAAAAAAATAGTGGTTCGTTATAGCTAAGATTCGAACCATGAACCTTTAAATTGGGAGATAGCTTTGATACCGCTATGCCATAGGATGCTTCTTGTCTAGGATGTACAAGATTATATAATATAAGTATGAGAAGATGAGGATTTTTCTTTCATCTCCCTAAGTATTAAAGGGGAATTAAGAGAGGGAAAACAAAAATTTTTTGTTGGTGCAATCGACCCAGGTCACGATTGACCAGGACTCGAGTGATGTTTTGATGTTCGACAAAAACATATGACAATGTAATTATCATTTGGTAAAGTCCAAGTCTTGAGTACTTGGCATGGAAAGTCCAAGCATGGTCTTGGCATTTGAGAAGTCCAAGCATGGGTCTTGGCAAGGTAAAGTCCAAGTCTTGAGTACTTGGCATGGAAAGTCCAACATGGGTTGGCAAGGAAAGTCCAAGCATGGTCTTGGCATGAGAAGTCCAACATGGGTTGGCAAGGGAAAGTCCAAGTTTGAGTCTTGGCATGAGAAGTCCAAGGGGTTTGATATTGGCTGCGTAAAGTCCAAGCGGGAGTCTTGGCAGCATAAGACCAATGGATGGCGGCGTAAAGTCCAAGCAGAGTCTTGGCGGCGTAAGTCCAATGTGCCTTGGCGGTGTAGACACCGTTAGCATGACATAGCCGACGGAAGCACCTGAAGGCTAGCGCGATGGATGAACAAGTCATGGATGACTTGGAGGGATCCGAGAGGCGTGAGGCTGATGGAGGTGGCTAGAAGGCTTAGGTCTAGGCTAAGGGTGATCTAGCAAGTATGGGGGAACCATACTTGAGTTAAAACCTCATGTTTGAGGTGTGACAGTCGATTGGTGCCATGTGGCAGTCGACTGGACCGAGTCAACTTGGGTTTGACTGCGGGTAATGGCCTAGCAGTCGACTGCCATAGGTTGGGTACGATCGATGAGCTTCGAGCAATGATCGATCGTGGTAATCACCGACGGTGCTCGTATTTCGGCGCGAATGGAGTCGAGAGATCGTCGGTGAGAAGGCTCCATCACCGGCCGATGGTCATGATCACCGATCGATGAAGGTTCCGTTGGACTTATCCAGCGTGGATCTAGCCGTTGTCTCACGACAACAGTGGCATCAGTTGACTGATGGTCCCGATCAGTCGACTGATAGACTTTTCCAGCACAGGTTGAAGCTATATATGGAGCTCATGATGGAGGAAAAAAAAAAGGTTCTTTGAGGCGATTTGGGGCGAGTTGCTGCTGCAATTCAGGGTCTCCAAGTGCTACTCGATCAACCTAGCGATCAAGCATTCAAGAGCATTTATAAAGTGTTTTCTTTACTAGTTTTGCTTTGTATTTCATTGTATTTGCTTGTAGCTATTTGTTTATTGTTGTAAACAATTGTAAGAGGTTTCTCCACCTCCGACTCGTGTCGAGAAGGAGTTATTTCATAGTGGTGTGTGATTGGCATCGCTAGGGTTCGTACGAACCCGATCCGTGGAGTAGGAACCGTGCGGTTCTGAACCACGTTAAATCTTCGTGTCTTTGTGTGTGCTTGTCCATTTCGTTATTGTATTATATCTATATTCCGCTGCGCTAACGAAATTGTAGACACGAACACGAAAGAATTCCATTGACGCTATTCACCCCCCTCTAGCCGTTACAAAGATCCTAACATTTTCTTCCTCCTTCTCCCCTTCTCCACCGAATTCCTTCTTCCTCCTTCTCCCCTTCTCCACCGAAACCTCCTCTCCCTCCTTCCTCCCTCTCCATCCAAAGCTAAAGGGCTTCTTGGGTTGGGATCCTCAAGAAGGTTTTCAAGGGGAGTTTCTCACAAGGCTTGGTGTTGCTAGAGGATCAAACTCCACCTTCTTCCTCCTCCACCGAAACTCCTCCTCTTTCCTCCCTCTCCATCCGAAACCCTAAGGCTCTTGGTTGGGGTTCTCAAGGGGTTTTCAAGGGAATTCTATTACAAGGGATTACTATATGCTAGAGTATCATTCCTAAGGATAAGGAATAGGGGAATATCTTCATCTCACAAAAACCCTAGCGATATATTAGTAAGATAGCGAGAGGATGTAAGTATTTCTCACCTGCAGTATAAGTGGCTATTCAATTTGTTTATCTAGCTTCTTTTTCCATGTTTTATTTATATTATATGTTTTGTTTAGATTTATAGGCAATATAGGTATATTTCTTTTGAAGCAAGACATAAGATCGCAAAGATTCTTCCCCTACGAGTTTTGGGGACAAAGAGCATGATCAAATGTCTTGAAATGCTTCCTATATGAGTTTTGGGAGTATGATCATGTTAAATAGTTGTTAAATGAAAAAATCAGTAGGTCATATATAAAGAAAGTATTTTACTTTAAAGTGGCATGTACCGGGCCCTTAGATCGCCCACGAGCCCTAGAACGCCCTTAGTAAGTTGCCCTAATAAGTTCGGTGGCTAGCTACCCTGATTTCCATTAGGGTTACGTGCAAATTGATACTATATCGGGCTGCCCAAACATGGATGTTTACTGATTTTAAAGTGTGTGTGTGTGTGTGTATATATATATATATACTAAAGCACAATGTTTACAAGCTTAAGTATATCTCATGTGTATGGTTCTACAAGCGAAGCATATTTCAAAATCATGTATTGCAAGTTGTGTATTTCAAGTCATGCATTTCAAGTTGAGCCATTGTGTTATGTACAAGTGTTTCTATAAGTTTAATGTGCTGGACTGTCGGTGGCCGACTAGAGGGGGGTGAATAGCCTTTCTCGTGTATGGTGGAGATCGTTCGTCGATTGCTTGTCTACAAACTCATTAGCGCAGTGGAAATATAAACAATAAAGACAATTAAGAATGACAAAGAATACAAACACTAACACAAAGTCGTAACGTGGTTCACGACCTTGCCGCTAATCCACAAACTAATTCATTCCAGGTGAATCATGCCTAAAGCTTCACTATTCTCTCCTTGGCACCAAGCAAGGTGGAGGTAACCTTTTCTTACAAGATCACTCTTCTTACAATAGGATTGAAATAAATGCAAGTAAGAAGAGTAGGAAATGTGTTGGCACGTGGGAGTATGTTTGGAGTTCAAGCATTAGGCTCCCCAAGTGTCCAAAGGCCCCTTCTTATAGGGAAGAGCTCATTCTTCTCGTTGGGCATCTAGCAATCGACTGATGCCTCGATCAGTCGACTGCCGCTATAGTCGTTGCCCTATAATGGCTTCTTCCACTTTGGATTCCAACCAACGGTTCCCACATCAGTCGACTGATTGAGCCAACAGTTGAGTTCCAGAAGCGAGCAGTCGACTATCAACCATTCTGTGCCCGAAACCCTCGTGACTACCGATCACGCCATCAGATCGATGGTTTTGATAATGATCAGGGGCGAAACCAGACTCGAACACCAGTCGAGTCTCTAGTCGACTTGGAATAGTCGACTGCCATATCATGGCAGTCTACTGATGTCAGGAAAACTCATTCGACACTTAGCCAATTGGCCAAGTTTACCTAACGAGCTACCCATCCCGAGTTATATTCGCTCACTCTCATCTTCCCTTGGAGTCCCTTGCCTTCGTGTTAGTAATATATGAGAGATGTCCTAAGGCAATCGCCTTATGTATGAACCATTTATATGATAAATGAAGATTCACTATTTGAGTATACATGTTTCATGTATTTGATTGGATCTTAAACTCATTTACTGAATGTCCACGATGCGATTCACAGCATGAGAGAATTTGTGATTGGATCACAACTAGTGAGTATCTCTACATATGTAATTGTGATATATCAGAATTATCCCTAGTCGATGAATTGATGGATTTGGACACTATCAATTCTGTCGAGACTAGCACGAGGTATACTCCTTGGTGTATCCAAGCAACTGATTCTCACTGGCTGGAGACATTGTGATGTCCGGAGTTAATCGTGGATGCTAGTTATGGTAACTAGTTCATTGGAGTGACCAGCCGTAAGACTTTATATGGTTCTCTGCATATATAGATATGTCAATGAAGTTCTTACTGTGGCTTAAGTGCGATGTTCCTTTGACTTGCGGTATTCAAGTCATCTTGATCATGGAGACTTATGCTTTGACATCTTAAGCAAACATCTCTAAGGAGATGTGGACCCGGGATGATTGGGTATAAGTCAAGTGATCGAAGGTGTTTGAATAGCCTATAAAGGATTCACCACTCCTTGCGAGGAGATGTATACCCATGGCCTCTCGTCGGATTGTTACTAAAGTCTTTGGCCAAAGCATTACATGTTTAGAGTAAGGTACTCTTCGATACATGTGGAGTAACTAGAATGTAAGGCGAGAAATGATACTTGGCTAGGTGTGGCGTAGTCGACCTAGTAGGGTGACACGATAGACCATGTCACTGAACCAAGTGGGTATAAGATGAGTGAAGGGAATGGGGCACGAATCATTCGAGCCGAAGGGTTTGAAAATAGTTCGGATCAACCGTTGATCTTTTCGGTTAATTGGGGATCATGATGTACTACTAGGTGCCACTCATGATCGTTCTATAATTAATGGTTAATTATAGGCGGCCAACATAAACCGAGAACCTATTTGGTCACACGCACAATGGCGTAATCCAAAGGATTTAAAACGAGCTTGAGAATGGGATTCTCAGACCGAGAGAAACTAGGTTTGGTTGGACCAAACATAAAGCGAGCATGAAATCGTTTCAGTCGCAATGGAAGCGTGGATGGGCCGAGTCTTATGAAGACGTAATGGATGAACTAAAATGGTTTGGTTCTAATCCAATGGAGGAGAATAAACCAAAGGGTTTGGTTTATTTTAAACGAATGAACCAAAAGTTGGTTCGGTTCGTTTTAACTTAAAATAAACCATCATGGTTTGGTTTATTTTAACTTATCTTAATGGAGCGGGTTAACGGGCCTAATGGTTATGATCAAATAACCATTAAGAGAATTAGTTCTCTATAAAAGAGGGCTTAAGGGATAATTAAGCCCTAATCCAAAAACCCTAGCTTGGAGTTGCCGCCCAACCTAGTTGTGCCGCCCAACCTCCATTGCCGCCCAGCTTGTTTTGCTGCCGTCTAGCTCCTTGCCGGCATCCAAGCTTCAACCGGTGATACTCCGGCGACCCTCCGGTGATCTTCCTAGGCCTCGGTGAAAAGGTGAGCACTTGGCTTCCTTGTTTTGGCCGGCGCCTGCTCCTCCACCAAGCTGTCCAGTTTTCTGGACAGCTTCTTCGCCTCTCGTCGGAGCGTCGTTTGGACGACGGTTAGAGCTCCGACAGCGGATAACTTACCGGGGATTCGATCTCCGGTAATCCTCTGAGGTGGATGATGAAGGATTCGTCAATTGGTTGACGAATACCTCTCCAGAGAAGCGAGTTTTGAGAACTCGTATTAGGATCCGAATTTGGATTCGGATCGTGATCATCTCTCGATCACGTCGTCTTCAACACGAGGCTAGTAACCCGTACGAAGACGAAGCTCGTGGCTTAGCGAAGTCATCCCGAGGAGCTCCGGCGTGATACGGATAGAGACGATTCTTACGAGGATCGCCCGCTGATGCCGTTTCCCGCCACACGCCATACGAAAAGGTATAACGAATTTCTTTATTGCAAATTTAAATTTACGGTTATGTCTACACTTGTTGTAATATGCATGCGTGTTGTGTGTGTTGTAATAAATGTAGATTTATTATTTTTATTGCTTCACTGTGTTCATGTTTACTTAAACATGATCGAACACACACACGCCATGTGCTAAACCCAACAAAGGGTATTAGAGCCCAGGTTGTGTTTCGACATAATCGTAAAAATGGTTTTGCAATAGTCATAATGTATTTCTAGAAATTTTCTAATTTTGGAAATTTAGAAGTATTTATGGAAATTTTTCAATTTTGGAAAGTCTAGAAGTATTTATGGAAATCTTCCACTTTTGGAAAGTTGGAAGTATTTATGGAAATTGATATTTTCCATAAATAAAATATTTGATTAGATTCTGGAAATTTGTTTCCTAATTTAATCATGATTTTATTTGGGAAATCAAATCTTTAAATATTTTATTTCCATAAGTAGTTTTAATGATTTAGGAAATTGGTTTCCTAAATAGATTTTCCTTAATCAAATAATTCCATGAATAAAATATGTGATTAGATTTGAAAATTTGTTTCCTAATTTAATTATGATTTGATTTGGAGAATCAAATCTTAAACATATTTTATTTCCATAAATAGTTATGACATATAAGGAAATTATATACATGACATAATTGTATGCCATGTAATTGCATTAGATGCATAACATTATGTCATGCGTGTCGTGACATGTAGATGTATGCCATGTATGCTATGCCATGTAGATAATAGTTATTTGCATGCAAAGAGGATGAGACATAAAACCCTTAAACAATATTAAAGCCTACACCTTCCATTGATATGGTTAGAACCAGAGTTCCGTTTCTTGTTTGGGTTGTTGGACTCTCTCCAAGCCCGGCTCGAACCCGAACATGTTCAAACCATGGAATAGTTTAATACTAATATGGTAAGAGTCAGAGGTCAATCGTTAGCTTTGGTTGTTGGACTCTCTCCAAGCTGGGCTAATTGGTTGAATGCGCTCTAACCATATTAAAACTATTTCTCGATTAATGGGTTGGCTTTAACCTGGAGCATCGGCTTGTTGGACTCTCTCCAAGGTCGATGTAAAGGGAGGTGAAGTTGGGTGCTATGCATATGATGCATACTTGTTAATGTGTTAACAACCCAACGTATGTGTGAACATTCAATTAGTTGATAGCACATTGTGATAGTTGCATATACGTGATATGCAATCGGTATAGATGATACCTACCGTCGTAGTTATGAATGGCTTGTTGGACTCTCTCCAAGGTTGTTCTTATCTATGATGGATATCAGCCCATTCGGAGATGGACCTACGATCTCCCGAAGTGATTTTGGGGTTTTTGAAATTCGAAAAATGAATGGGATTTATAAATGTATATTGATGCATTTTAAAATCATTTTCTCATATATGCTCGTGTTGTATTTCTAAGATTAATCATTATGTCTTTGAATTTGCATTCCATTTTGGATTCGAATAAATTGACTGGGCCGAGCTTCATGGACTGGCTTAGAAGCTTGAGAATTGTTCTCAAGGTTGAAAAGCTTGCAAATGTCCTCGAAGCGCCTCTTCCCGCCCGTCCTAGTGACGATGCAACTCTGGACCAATTGTTGGCCTATCAGAAACATGTGAGTGATTCTGAACAAATGAGTTGCATCATGCTAGCCGCGATGGAACCCAAGCTACGAAAGCAGCATGAGCATATGGATGCTCATATCGTAGTCCTTCATCTTTGTGAGTTGGTTGATGAGCAAGTGAGATTTGAAAGGTTCGAAGTCTCAAAGCTCCTCTTCACCTCTGAGATGCTAGAAGGTTCATCTATGATACTGCTCAATATGCTGAAGACTGTGGAGTCTTCTGAGAAGCATAAGCAGGGGACGGTGCTATTAGTTGATTACTCGAAGAAAGGTTCTAAGAGGAAGTCAAAGGAACAACAGAAGGGAAAGAAGAGAAAGGCTAAGAAGGTAGAACTAGCACAAAAGGAAACTTGCCATCATTATGGCAAGGAGAGCCATTTGCGAAGAAAGTGCAAGATTTATCTTGAGTCCGTGAAGAAGAATAAGGCATCGGATGCCCCATCTTCTTCAGATATCTTCGTTATTGATTATCATTCTATTTCCTCAAACACTTGGGTATTGGATACTGGGTGTGGCTCACATATATGTAATGACATACATGGGCTAAGGAATAGAAGAAGACTCATCAAGGGAGAGTCAAATTTACGTGATGGGAATGGAGCAAAGATTGCTGCACTCGCCATCGGAACGTATTTGTTGAAACTCCCTGCAGGACTTGTCTTAGAACTGGACAATTGCTTTTGTGTTTCTTCGTTGATAAAGAACATCATTTCTATTTTTTGTTTAAATAGAAATGGGTACCATTTGACTTTTAGTAACAATTGTTGTTACATAAATTTGAATGGAGTTCTTTATGGGACTGGAACTTTAAGCAATGATGTTTATACGTTGGACGTATCCAGTGACATTTGCAATATCGAAGCGAGCAACATGCGTGCTCGAAAGGATAATCAAATAGACTCCTATATGTGGCATTGTCGTCTTGGCCATATAAGCAAGAAACGCATGTCCGAATTACACCGATGTGGAATTCTGGAATCGTTTGAATTGGATTCATACGATACATGCGAATCATGCTTAAAAGGCAAGATGACTAAGTTACCTTTTACTGGAAAAGGTGAACGAGTGGGAGAGTTACTAGGTCTAATACATACTGATGTATGTGGACCTATGTCAACTCAAGCATTAGGAGGCTATAGCTACTTCATTACCTTCACCGATGATCACTCACGGTTTGGGTATGTGTTCTTGATGAAACACAAGTCTGAAGCCTTTGAAAGGTTCAAAGAATTTAGAAATAAAGTAGAGAAACAACATGATAAGAGTATTAAAATAATTCGATCGGATCGAGGTGGTGAATACTTAAGTCAAGAGTTTCTTGATTATCTAAGAGACAATGGTATATTGTCTCAATGGACTCCGCCATATACACCACAGCATAATGGTGTATCTGAGAGGCGTAACCGGACCTTGTTGGACATGGTCAGGTCAATGATGAATCATGCGACTCTTCCCAAGTCCTTTTGGGGCTATGCACTTCAGACAGTTGTTTACTTGTTAAACAGAATGCCTACCAAGGTAGTCTCAACTACTCCATATGAGATATGGAATAGTAAGAAACCTCATGTATCTTACTTGAAGATATGGGGTTGTCCTGCTTATGTGAAGCGGACTGTATCAGACAAATTGGATGCTAAGTCTGATAAATGTCTATTTGTTGGATACCCTAAGGAAACAAGGGGTTACCAATTCTATCATCCTGTGGAACAAAAGGTGTTTGTTTCAAGGCATGCTGTGTTTGTAGAGAAAGAGTTTCTCTTGCAAGAAAACAGTGGGAGTGTCGTCGAGCTTGAGGAGGCTCGAGAGACTCAAATAGACATTGATGAGATACCTGGTGAAGCACAGCGATCGAATGACAACTCATAGTGGCATTTGGACCTATTGTAACACCACATCTTCGTAGATCCGGTAGAACACGCAATATTCTGAGAGATATGGATTTCGTGGCGAATCGAACGACGTGTTACTCATTGATGATGAGAGCCTACAGGTTATGAAGAAGTGCTGACAAGTTCAGAAAGGGATAAGTGGCTTGGTGCCATGAAGTCGGAAATGGATTCCATGTATGAAAACCAAGTTTGGAACTTGGTTGACCCACCTGAAGGGATAAAGTCTATAGGGTGCAAGTGGGTTTTCAAGAAGAAAACCGACATGGATGGTAATGTGATTACTTATAAGGCTAGATTGGTGGCGAAAGGATATCGTCAAAAACAAGGTGTTGATTATGATGAAACTTATTCGCCTGTAGCTATGCTTAAATCCATTCGGATGCTCCTGGCCATAGCGGCTCATTATGATTATGAGATATGGCAGATGGATGTGAAAACAGCTTTCCTTAATGGAAACCTGCTCGAGGACGTGTATATGATACAGCCTGAGGGTTTCACATCGGTTGATAAAACCAAGGTATGCAAATTGCGACGGTCCATTTATGGATTAAAGCAAGCATCCATGAGTTGGAATATCCATTTTGATGAGACGATCAAAAAGTTTGATTTCTCATAAAATCCAGACGAACCTTGTGTGTACAAGAAGGTTAGTGGGAGTGCAATCGTGTTCCTAGTATTATATGTCGATGACATATTACTTATAAGAAACGATGTTTCAGTCTTACAGTCAGTGAAGGTTTGGTTATCCAAGACATTCTCCATGAAAGACCTGGGAGAAGCAACTTACATTCTCAGGATTAAGATCTATAGAGATAGATCGAAACGGTTGCTTGGTCTTTCGCGGTCTACATATATAGACCGAGTGCTAAAGAGGTTTAGCATGTCGGAATCCAAGAAAGGTTTCCTACCCATCAGGCATGGGGTACACCTTTCGAAGTCTATGTGTCCGCGCACAGAAGACGAGAGGATTTGCATGAGTAAGATTCCCTATGCATCTGCAATAGGATCTATCATGTATGCTATGTTATGTACGAGGCCCGATGTATCGTATGCTCTGAGTGTCACGAGCAGATACCAGTCCGATCCAGGAATGGATCATTGGGCGGCTGTTAAGACGATCCTTAAGTACTTGAGAAGAACTAAGAATGTGTTCCTAATATATGGAGAAGGGTACATGGTGATACGTGGGTATACGGATGCCAGCTCCAGACAGACAAGGATGATTCTATGTCTCAGTCTGGGTATGTATTCACCTAGAATGGAGGCACAATAAGTTGGAAAGGTTCCAAGCTTGATGCTACGCCACTAAGGCGGAATCACGTTGCGACTAAGCAAAGGAAGCGGTTTGGATCAAGAAGTTCATCTCTGAACTTGATGTGGTCTCATCAATGATCCAAACATGTGCTTCGCCGCTATCATCTTATCAAAGAGATCATCAGTAGGAACGAAATACAAATCGAGAAAATTCCCACTGAAAGGAACTTAGCGAATCCCTTGACTAAGGCATTACCTCAAAATAAGTTTGAGGGTCATGTTCGAGCTTATGGTATTGGATACCGTAGCGATTGGCATTAGGCCAAGTGGGAGTCTGTTAGTAATATATGAGAGATGTCCTAAGGCAATCGACATAAGTATGAACCATTTAAAATATAAATGACGATTCACAATTTGAGTATACATTTTTAATTTATTTGATTTGATCTTAAACTCATTTCTTGAATGTCCACGATGCGATTCACGATGAGAGAATTTGTGATTGGATCACAACTAGTGAGTATCTCTACATGTGTAATTGTGATGTATCGGAATTATCCCTAGTCGATGAATTGATGGATTTGGACACCATCAATTCTGTCGAGACTAGCACGAGGTATACTCCTTGGTGTATCCAAGCAGCTGATTCTCACTGGCTGGAGACATTGTGATGTCCAGAGTTAATCATGGATGCTAGTTATGGTAACTAGTTCATTGGAGTGACCAGCCGTAAGACTTCATATGGTTCTCTGTATATATAGATATGTCAATGAAGTTCTTACTGCGGCTTAAGTGCGATGTTCCTTTGACTTGCGGTATTCAAGTCATCTTGATCATGGAGACTTATGCTTTGACATCTTAAGCAAACATCTCCGAGGAGATGTGGACCCGGGATGATTGGGTATAAGTCGAGTGATCGAAGGTGTTTGAATAGCCTATAAAGGATTCACCACTCCTTGCGAGGAGATGTATACCCATGGCCTCTCGTCGGATTGTTACTAAAGTCTTTGGCCAAAGCATTACATGTTTAGAGTAAGGTACTCTTCGATACATGTGGAGTAACTAGAATCCGTAGGACGAGGAAATGATACTTGGGCTAGGTGTGACGTAGTCAGCCTAGTGGGGACTGACACAATAGACCATGTCCTGAACCAAGTGGGTATAAGATGAGTGAAGGGAATGGGGCACAAATCATTCGAGCCGCTAAAGGGTTTCGTAAATAGTTCGGATCAATCGTTGATCTTTTCGGTTAATTGGGGATCATGATGTACTACTAGGTGCCACTCATGATCATTCTATAATTAATGGTTAATTATAGACGGCCAACATAAACCGAGAACCTAACGAGCGTAATCCAAAGGATTTAAAACGAGCTTGAGAATGGGATTCTCAGACCGAGAGAAACTAGGTTTGGTTGGACCAAACATAAAGCGAGCATGAAATCGTTTCAGTCGCAATGGAAGCGTGGATGGGCCGAGTCTTATGAAGACGTAATGGATGAACCAAAATGGTTTGGTTCTAATCCAATGGAGGAGAATAAACCAAAGGGTTTGGTTTATTTTAAACGAATGAACCAAAAGTTGGTTCGGTTCGTTTTAACTTAAAATAAACCATCATGGTTTGGTTTATTTTAACTTATCTTAATGGAGCAGGTTAACGGGTCTAATGGTTATGATCAAATAACCATTAAGAGAATTAGTTCTCTATAAAAGAGGGCTTAAGGGATAATTAAGCCCTAATCCAAAAACCCTAGCTTGGAGTTGCCGCCCAACCTAGTTGTGCCGCCCAACCTCCATTGCTGCCCAGCTTGTTGTGCTGCCGTCTAGCTCCTTGCCGGCGTCCAAGCTTCAGCCGGTGATACTCCGGTGACCCTCCGGTGATCTTCCTAGGCCTCGGTGAAAAGGTGAGCACTTGGCTTCCTTGTTTTGGCCGGCGCCTGCTCCTCCACCAAGCTGTCCAGTTTTCTGGACAGCTTCTTCTCCTCTCGTCGGAGCGTCATTTGGACGACGGTTAGAGCTCCGACAGCGGATAACTTACCGGGGATTCAATCTCCGGTAATCCTCTGAGGTGGAGGATGAAGGATTCGTCAATTGGTTGACGAATACCTCTCCGGAGAAGCGAGTTTTGAGAACTCGTATTAGGATCCGAATTTGGATTCGGATCGTGATCATCTCTCGATCACGTCGTCTTCAACACGAGGCTAGTAACCCGTACGAAGACGAAGCTCATGGCTTAGCGAAGTCATCCCAAGGAACTCGTCGTGGATACGGATAGAGACGATTCTAGCGAGGATCGTTCCGGTTGATGTCGTTCCCGCTACACGTCATACGAAAGGTATAACTTAGATAAATTTCCTTTTATTGCAAATTTAAATTTACGGTTATGTCTACACTTGTTGTAATATGCATGTGTGCGTTGTGTGTGTTGTAATAAATGTAGATTTATTATTTTTATTGCTTCCGCTGTGTTCATGTTTACGAAACGTGATCGAACACACACACGCCGCGGTGCCGGAAACCCAGCACTTCGAAGTTTTCTTCGTCCGGCCACGTCCCTCGGATGTGCCAAGCGCACGGCTTCGCAGCACCATCCTTCGCGTCTCACCCTGAAGTCTACTTCCTTCGGTTTCACTCCAATGCTCCTCGTCCAACGATCCCTCGGATGCACTAAGCGCACGGCTTCCGCAATATATCTTTCACCGACTCAAGGACCGAGTCATGAGATGGTGAATCTTGCCAATGCTTCATCCATGTGCGAATTACTAAGTCCTACATGACTTCAATGCATATATCAAATCCATAACAATCCTAACTTAAATCCTTTGCCACACACATCAAAACCACATCACATGGGTTGATTGCTCTAATAATCTCCCCCTTTTTGATGTGTGACAATCCGTTTAAGTTAGGTAAAACCATTACAATGAAAACATAAGGCAAGAAAGCATGTAAATACTATGAGTATCAAAACTCCCCCTTAAACATACAACTTCCCCTTAAGACATTCTAAATTTTCCCCTTTAGCATGATTAACTTAAACCTATCATTTCTCCCCCTTTGACACCATCAAAAATATTATATAAATGTTATACATGCATGGCATCAAGTCTAATGGAAGAAAATACCAAAAACCAACTCAAAACATGATAAAGCAGTTCATGCATAGTACATCGGTCAGTGAATCGGAGGATCGGATCGTGACCGCTGATTCAGGGTTTATGATTTTCGAAGTCCATATTCAGAAATATATTAAAAATTCTAGGAAATTCAAAAAATCATGAAATTTGAAGTACATATTTCTAGTGAGTTCCTTTATCAGTGAAAAATAATTTTTCATGAAAATTAATTTTGTTTTTGAAAATTTGGCAAAAATTCAAAAGTTGCAAAAATGTCTAAAGTTTGTATCAACTTTAAAATCTAGTTTTGCCTTGAAACTTTTAGAAACATGAACTCACTGTTTATGAAACATAAAATGTTTTTTAAATCATTTAAAATATCCAACTATGATCTATGGGCAATATGTCCATTAATTAAACATTTGCTTTCCCCATAGTTGGTCTATGATTGCTTTATTGATACCCTTAATGACCCATCTAAATGTCATAAGCATTAGTGGACTATTTGTATCATCCTATCATCTCACCCATTGCTATGTTCTCAATCAAGTTAGCCTTATAGTGGGATGTGAGATGTTCCTAATGGTATTTACACTTAACCAAAATTTCATGCATTTCTATCCATGGTTAAGTATCATCCTAAAAACCCAATCATGAACATGCATCAAGAATTATCAATCATGATAATAAATCATCAATTATTGCATATCATGATTATAAATCACTAATTACATATCATGATCATAAAATATAAAATTAAGCATGAATCATGATTCAAGCATTCAATTCATGGGTTATACATTATCATCACCCAACACTATGTTAAAAATTTATAACCCACACCATCCTAAGTCAACCATATGATATGATATAAATAAAATCCTCATGGTTGACTATCCTAGGGTTTTCCTAACCCTTAAGGATGGATTTGGGAACCCAATATAAATTCTTTCCTATAGGATTCACTAAAAATTCCTTAGGGATCCATTTTCTAGCTATCATTTTATTTTTGGCTTGACCCCTAGCAATTAGGCAATGATAGGCCTTTTCATTTTTATTTCCTTTATAACCTAGGCCTTTCCAATTGAAACTTGCCCTTTGGCTCCCTATGATCATGTTCAATGTGTTGGAGCCTATAGTGAATTTTTCTAGGGCCTTAGTTAAATGATCTACCTTTTTCCTTAAGGCCTTATTTTCTTCAATACATGCATCATTGACATTGAAAGGCATGTAATCATCATGTGAGCATGTATTATCAAAACTAGAAGACAAAGCATTATTATTAACATTTAAACATTCTTTTTCTAGATTTTCTTCTAGGGCCTTAATTTGATCAGGCATGCATTTATTCTTTTTCTTAGCCCTAAATAATTCCTTAGTTAAACTTGAAATCATGGAAATAATTTTCTTAGAGGAAAGATTCGTTACCATAGTTTCCATGTCTTCTTCCTCCGATTCCGATGAGGATGAGGATGAAGCTCCCCCTTCACTTGAGCTCTCCTCACTAGTGCTTCTTTCTTCTTGCTCGAAGGAGGAGGTGGAGGAGTCTTCTATTGCTATTAATGTGAGGCTTGTGAAGGCTTCTTCTTCTTCGGATGAGGATGATGGATCATCCCATGTAGCTTTGTGTGCCTTGGCCTTCCCTTTTTCTTTGGCTTTCTTTTCATCCTCCTTCTTCTTGTTCCTTTTCTTCTTCTCTTCTTTCTTCCTCCTTTCTTCTTTGCTCTTGTTCAAGAGGAGACAACCATCTCTTATATGTCCCTCTCCTTGGCAATTGTAGCATATTATCTTCCTCCTTGGCCTTCTCCTCCTATCATTAGATTTATTAAATTTAAAATTTTTCAATGCACACCTTACCTTCCTTACCATATAGTCCTCTTCATTGCTATCCATGGATGAGGAGGAGGATGATTCATCGGATGAAGAGGGTGGCATGAATTTCTTCTTCTTTCCCTTCTTGGCTACTAGTGATACTCCCCTTGTTGGCTTGATTTGCTCTTCTACTACTCCTTCAAGCCTTGTTTCATGGAGTTCCATGGTGGAGAAAAATTCTTCTAGGGTGCTTACCTCTAGATTCTTCGAAATGTAGAAAGAGTCCACCATGGAGCTCCACTTTGATGATCGGGGAATGGCATCTATAGTCTTCATGATCATATCCCAGTTTGATAGCTTCTCACCTACACTTGACAAACCGGTTATGATTTCCTTAAACCGAGAATGTAAAGAAAGTACCTTTTCTCCTTTTTCTAATTTGATATTGCTTAATTGTGATCGGAGGAGGTCCCTTCTTGCAAGCTTTGCCTCAGAGGTGCCTTCATGAAGCTCAATCAATCTTTCCCACATCTTCTTGGCGCTTACACATTCTCCTATTCGGTTGATCTCTTGTTGGGGGAGCACATTGAAGAGGTGGTGCTTGGCCTTTGAGTTTGCAAGGTGCTCCTCCCTTTGCTTCTTGATCCACCTTGAATTTTCTATTGGCTCCCCTTCCTCATCCCTAGGTATCTCGAAATCATTTTCCATTATTAACATAATTTCAAAGTCGGTTTCGAAAAATACCTCCATTTGCTTTTTCCACCAAGCGAATTCCCCCTCGAACTTTGGCGGATGGATGTTGGAGCCGCCCATCGTTGTTGTCATTCTTGTTACGGTGGTGAGTTCGGTGACAAGCAACCTTGGTTATGATACCACTTGTTGGACCGTTGGTGGCCGGGTAGAGGGGGGTGAATAGCCTTTCTCGTGTATGGTGGAGATCGTTCGTCGATTACTTGTCTACAAACTCATTAGCGCAGCGGAAATATAAACAATAAAGATAATTAAGAATGACAAAGAATACAAATGCTAACACAAAGTTGTAACGTAGTTCACAACCTTGTCGCTAATCCATCGACCGATTCGTTCCAGGTGAATCACGCCTAAAGCTTCACTATTTTCTCCTTGGCACCAAGCAAGGTGGAGGTAACCTTTTCTTACAAGATCACTCTTCTTACAATAGGATTGAAATAAATGCAAGTAAGAAGAGTAGGAAACGTGTTGGCACTTGGGAATATGTTTGGAGTTCAAGCATTAGGCTCCCCAAGTGTCCAAAGGCCCCTTCTTATAGGGAAGAGCTCATTATTCCCGTTGGCCGCCTAGCAGTCGACTGATGCCTCGATTAGTCGACTGCCATTGTAGCAGTTGCCCTATAACGGCTTCTTCCACATTGGATTCCAACCAACGACTCCCACATCAGTCGATTGATTGAGCCAGCTTGAGTGTGGCGGCGATTGACTATCAAACATTACGTGCACGAAACCCTCACGACCCGATCGACTCGCCATTAACGATCGATTGATGGTTTGACGGATCGCCAACCCTTGGCAGTCGACTACTAGGACAGAAACTAGACTCGAACACAGTCTAGTCTCTAGTCGACTTGGAGCAGTCGACTTCCATATCATGGAAGTCGACTGATGTCGGGAAAACCCATATGACACTTAGCCAATTGGCCAAGTTCACCTAATGAGCTACCCGTCCCGGGTTACATTCACTCACTCTCATCTTCCCTTGAAGTCCCTTGCCTTCGAAGTTCTCTTCGTCCGGCCATGTCTCTCGGATGCGCCAAGCGCATGGCTTCGCAGCGCAATCCTTTGCGTCTCGCCCTGAAGTTTACTTCCTCCGTTTTCACTCCAATGTCCCTCGGATGTACCAAGCGCACGACTTCCGCAATGCATCTTTCACCGACTCAAGGACCGAGTCATGAGATGGTGAATCTTGCCAATGCTCCATCCATGTGCGAATTACTAAGTCTTGCATGACTTCAACGCACATATCAAATCCATAACAATCCTAACTTAAACCCTTTGCCACACACATCAAAACATCACATGGGTTGATTGCTCTAACATAATGTAGAAAGTTCATGCATTTCAAGTTGAATTATTGTGTTATGTACAAGTGTTTCTAAATGTTTAATGCAGAATTTTCTTAATGGAAAGTATGAGCATATGTTTGCATGCAAGTATTCTAATATCATGTTTTCTTATAATGCGATGTTTTGTGAGAATAGAATGTACTTACTAAGCATCATTGTTTATAGTTTTCATTCCTTATACTACATATAAGGGTAAAAGAAAGTTTGAGTAAGAGGGGGCAGTAGATGAAATGCTTGGTGTGTTTGGCGGCGGAACAGTGGATTTCGATTCTGAACTTGCTAGTATTATGTTATGTTAAGACCTTTGAACTTGCTAGTGTACTAGTGTTCATGTTATGTGCTTGATTATGTTGTGTCTAAGAATGTCGAACTTGCTAGTATTATGTATGTTAAGACCTTTGAACTTGCTAGTGTGCAAGTGTTTATGTTAGGTGCCAGTGTTGAGGTTATGTATTATTGTTTATGCTTATTTTATGTCAAAGATGCATTTCTTTACTATCTCCATGCATGAGGTTGAGTCACTTAAGAATGTTTTATGTTAGCACTTATGTGCATGCCTAGATATGTTAAGAACTTGTGTAATATCCTAGTGTCAATATGTCAATGTAGTTGATTTATTTCTTTAGCTTCCGTTGTTTCAAGTTAAGAATTTAAATTATGATACTTATTTAGGAACCATGTTTAGATCTTATTACGAGTGGTTGATACTCTTTTGTTTTAAATCTGGTATTAGTTAGTTTATAAATAGTGTAAGTGAGTTTATGGAATAATTGAGTCATGTTTGGCTTCTTGACGTAAAAAAAAGATAAAGTATGATGGTAACACCTCCTTTATTAGAGTAAAGAGAAGGGGGGGGGGGTGTTACAATTAGTTTATTCATACAATTCAAAATCATAAAAAGCTCATCTAATCTAATCTTAGAAAGATACTGGGACACTTTGTAAGCATCAACCATTGATGCCCACAATATAGTCTTAGGAAAAGCCTTAAGTGCGTACCTTATAATATCATGGTTCTCCACCTTTTGTCTGATGGAATGGAGGCCGTTTAGGATGTCTTGGATGCGAGCATGAAGTTGACTCATAGTCTCATTGTTCTGCATTTTTAAATTAAATAATTTATTTAAAAGTAAATCCCTTTTGCATAGATCTTTAGCACTGATGAAGGGGCTGACGTGGTTGAGCTCCTCTTTGGACAGACCACATTGCAAGATTTAGGTTGCTTTGGCATCCACTTCGATTTGTTTCTTCATTGCATTGGTCAACAAGTCACATTCCAAGAGTTCACCCTTTTTGTCAATAGGTAGATCGAACCCTTTCTAGATGACGATCCATATGTCGACTTGAGTCTTAAGGAAACACTCCATATGACCCTTCCAGTAATGGAAGTCATCTCTGCAAAAATACAGAGGTCAGATGGTGCTAAATCCCTCTTGACTAACCATGTAAATCTTGCATGAAACAAAAACAACAAAAAATATTCCAAGATTTGGTCTTGGATTAGTAGTGTGGGATAAAACTTAAGCAAAGAATAAACCAATAATAATAAAAAAAATAAAAATAAAATGTTCAACCGGTAGTTGCACTGAATTTGAGCGCCCCTCTCTGATACCAATTGTACACTACAAGAAAAATAGAAAATAGCAACGAAATATTAGCGACGATATATTAATTCATCGCAAAAACTAAACATTTACGACAAATTTCTTTATCGTCGCAAATAATCTTATATTTGCGATGAATATTTAGTTTTTCATCGCTCACATAATATACATTTACGACGATATAAACATATTCATCATAAATTGATACTTAGCAATGGAATACATAAGTATTTGTCGTAAATATCTTAGCGATGACTAATGACATTTCATCGCAAAACTTTCAGTCGAGTGATGTGAGCAAAACATATAGGGTTTTAGGAGTAGTTTTCGCTCACATCTCATCTCATTTTATGTTGATTTCATGCATATTTTACTTTTTTTCCCATGTATTTCCTGTTTTATGGTTCAGAGATCTGCTCTATATACTTTTATGTGCAGGATATCATTTCATGGGGATAACGGAATACTTTCAGAGCAAAAAGAAGACATTTGACAGCTGGACACAGAAGAGAACACGACTAGGGCGTGTGCCTACACACAACTGTGTTCAGAAGGCGAAAATGGATGCCATGACCCGACACACAACCAGGCCATGTGTTTTCACACGGTTGTGTGGCGGCTAAACGATTTGATGCGACTAGGGTTTTTTCTAGATTTTGCAGCGATTCGGTGTGATGTCTATATAAGGAAAGCGTCGTCCAAACCCTAGGGAGAGGCACACTGGCTGGGACGGCACTCCGAAACCCTAAAAAGCTTTGGGAACTCACATTGGGGAAGGAGAGAGCCGCTCGAGGATCAAGATCTGCACCACAACGCCAGAGGAAAGAGCTGCAATTACATTGTAATTCATATTTCTTACATGTTTATCGTTTTACTCATGAATTCTATAATGTATTGTGACTCTCTTCTCGTATTCATGGAGTAGATTCTCCAATTCTAGGATTAGGGAGTAGTTTGTATTGAGTAGCACATTGCTATTTCAAATATGTTTCCGTTCTTGAAATCGTATTTGCAGTTGAATGATTGTTTAGATCTATAGCTTTGTGTTTTGATTTTCTATCTTCTGTTCGTAGATGATACGAGGAGTAACAATCCTCGTATCTAAGATTTAGGGGATATTAGGAGGAACCTATAGGTTGACCTCATCGACTGCAACTGTGGATAGAAGGATGCGATAGAGTCAGTAACGTGTCTCATTTTTGGCTCGTCGAAGGGATCGATTCGGCATCCTCGTACCATAGTGTATGATGTCCTTTCCACAAAACCCTAGCTAGAAAATCTGGATATATTCGATTGATAGCATGTTCTGCGACACACAAACGAAACCGAAGTCCTAGAATTCCATTCAAATCCTCATAGCAACCTTTTCTCTTCTTCTGTGTGACACCGTATTGAGTTCGGACCATCGACGACCTCTCATTCGTGAACCCTCAGATTTCCAATCCGAACAATAATACATCCACTAGACAAACTGATACTCAAAATCTCAGTCCCTGTGGGATTGATATTCTTTATTATTGACGACATTCATGCACTTGCAGGCGTTAAGTGCGAGCGCGCACTTCGAGTCCTTGATGGTCTCCGTCGCGAGATTTGAGGTCACGTTTGTGTGCATCAAGTTTTTGGTGTCGTTGTCGAGGACTGATTGATTTGATATAGAATCAAGAAAGTGGATAGTTGGATCGGACTTAGGTTAGATTTATTTACTTGCTTATTTTTATTTTTATTTTATTTGAATTTTTAGATTTTCCATTTCTAGATTTAGTTTTTATTTCATTTTAGCAGTGATTCTCTATTTCTTATTTGCTCTTTGATTAGTTAGCTAGATTAATTTATTTTCTGTTTCTAAACCTTAAGTAAATACTCCTAATTTTGTGGCTCAGTTCTTCGTATGCTTAGACGCTTAGGATCGGGAGGCCTGATTCCGATCGATTTAGAAATCGAATGAACCTATCACCGCCAGAAAGCCGAACAGAAGAGGATGGACGACTAAGCTGCATCCGAAGTGAATATAGGTAGCCGACCCTTGCGGGATTATGCACCACCTAGCGCTAGAAGATTTAGGCTGAGTATAGCTGGACTATCCATTTCGGCAAACAACTTTGAACTGAAGACAACACTCATATATATGGTCCAGCAGAGTCAATTCGGGGGAGCTGCGACTGAAGACCCGAACCAGCACCTGGAGTCATTCTTGGAAATCTGCTCAACGATGAAGATAAATGGAGTCCCTGCAAACACAATTCACCTGAGCCTATTCCCATTCTCATTGTGGGATAAGGCTAAGGCATGGCTTCACTCCTTGCCTTCGGGAAGCATTACTTTATGGGAGCAATGTGAGCAGCAGTTCTTGAACAAATACTTCCCACCAAGAAAAATTGCTCACATGCATCGTTTGATCACAAGCTTCCGTCAGAAGGAGGGGGAGTCCCTATTTGAATCTTGGGATCGCCACCATGGACTGGAAAGGTGGTTGGTGATCCACATCTTCTACAATGGGATCACATACACCACAAAGAGGTCCCTCGATTCTGTCGCAGGAGGAGCACTTATGAACAAGACTATCGAGGAAGCAGAGGAGTTGATAGAAGAGGTGGCCCAGAACCACCATCAATGGGCTTCCGAACATAGTCACCCAGCTCCTGCAGCGGGATGATATGTTGTCAACTCTGTGGACCACCTAGCAGCATATCGAGAGGACTACTGTGGAGGATAGGGTGGCTTAGAAGAGCAGATTGAGCCTTGCGATGCGATTGGGAACTACAATCAAAGGCCCAACAACCCATTCTCCAATACTTACAACCACGGATGGAAGAACCACCCAAACTTTTCCTATCGGAATGACTCGGGTAACTTCCAACCATCAGGAGAGTATAGGCAGCAGCGGGGCAATGGGCAGTAGCGATAACGGAAGTCTAGGTTAGAATTTATGATGGAAGACTTCATTGCTACCCAAACGAAGGCCAATGAAGAGTTTCATCGCCAACATTAGAAAACAAAGGAGTTACTCAGAGACTTGAAAGCCACTGTTGATGGTCTTGCAAGTCACACAAGGATGTTGGAGACACAAGTGGCCCAGATAGCCCAAACTGTGTCGCAACCCATGGATAATTCTCAGTCATTACCCGAGCCAAGTAAAGCTAAGGAGGAAGGAGTGTGCAACGAGAGAGTATCACAGCGAAATAAATTCGCCAAGGGGTGTGTAGCCATGATTTCCACCCTACCAAACCAAGCCAAAATTGAGGACAAGATTCCACCCCAACTTGAGGACCCTAGTGAATTTGTTATCCCCTGCTTGATTTATGGGGAAAGCTTCGATAAAGCGCTATGCGACTTAGGTCATCAGTAAGCATGATGCCCTACGCATTCTACCTAGAGATGAGACTGGGTAGTATACAACCAACGGGCATAGGCATTCGCATAGCGGATGACACGATCAAGAAGCCCGTTGGCATGTTAAAACATGTGCCTGTGATCATTGAGAACTTCGTGATATATACGGATTTTATCGTACTCGACACAGGACCCGTTCCCCAAAAATCCCATCATCTTGGGAAGGCCCTTTATGGCAACTGCGGGAGCGTGCATAGATGTAAAGGCACACCAGATCTCCTTAGAGGTAGATAGGGAGATCATTATTTTTAGCCTATCAGAGTGTAGAGCTCCCTACCTAGACGACTTTACTTTCAGCAGGATAAAGTCAAGCCCATCGGATGTAGACACCGAGATGGATGAATGGAGGTTCACATAACCTCCAGAGCAAAGTTGATAATGGTGTGTGGTCGAGCTAAACGACCTTAAACAAAGCGCTTCTTGGGAGGCAACATAAGTTTAGTTTAGTTTTTAGATTTTCTTTTGATTGTATTGCATTCATTTGGTTAATTTGAACTTTGATTTCCATTTCGTTTAGCATTAGGACCAAAAAGAACTTGCTTGGTAAAAATAAAACCAATTTTTAGCTTACACGACGAAGCATGTGAGAAAATTCGGACCATTTTGCACAAAAGGAGAGAAATAGGGGACACACAGCCTGGCCATGTGTTTTCCCACGGTCGTGCCCAACCAACCCGAGGTGAACATGACCTGGCCGTGTGTTTTCACACGGCCATGTCGTGCGAGGTTAAAAAGAGCACACCGTGCATTTTCACCCCAAATGCACCGTCTGATTCGATTTTTCTTGCCCTAGCCATGTGGATCCTTCATCCCCACCACCTAGAAGCTTTTCCAACCTTTGAAGAAGCCAAAAGAAGCAAGGATGAGGAGAACCAAGTAAGTGGTATCTCGATCCGGTGCTTCGGAGTGACGAGCAAGGAGAATCGACGCCCCTCAAGCTCCGGAGGAGGGTAATGCTCTTCCAACCCTTCTTTTTCACAACAATGAGCATAGGGATAGATATAACATGCTTTTTCCTCATAAAATCACTACAACTAGGTATCTTGATGATGATTTACTAGAGTCCTTAGGGTTGTTGGGTGACATTCAAGCCCTATTTGCAAAAATAGTGTGGGGAGAGATAATAGGGATAAGACACCCAACCTACCCTAGGATAGTTTTGGAATTTTTAAGTTCTTTAGAAGCTGAAGTTTTAACGGGTAGAGAGAGTGAAGAGGGTAGGATTACCTTTAGGATATTTAACATTGAGCATGAATGGACACTGCACCTATGGAACTCATGCTTTGGCTTGCCGAGTGGGGGAGAGAGAAGAACTCCTATAGGGTTCAACTCTCAAATCTTTTAGACTGAATTGACAGGTGGGCACACTTACGACCCTTCTAGGGCCAAAGCATCACGCCTCCAAAACCCCATTTTTCGATACCTCCAACAAATCATGGCAAACACTATTTTTGGTCGTGGGGAGAGTGACGGTGTAGTGAGAGCTAGCGAGATGCTTTGCCTATGGGACATGCTACAAGAAAGGAGTAGCATCGATGTAGGGTCCCATTTCATTAGACACTTAGAGAAAATGGGCAAAGCAACGAGAGGAGAGATTAATGCGGGAGGCATGCTTACCCACATTTTCCATAGGATGGGGTACGACTACACTGCGCTAGATAGCATAGAGGGGAGCCCTAGGATCGACCTAGGAGTGTGCATGGCCATGAAGATGATTGTAAGAGAGGGACACTCCTTATGTTTTATAAGGAAAAACCTAACGACCCTTAGGCTCCCTGACCCCGATCATACCACCATCACCACACGCGCCAACTGGCGCTTAGACCTGATAGTGGAGTCCCCGCCATATGAGGGACCATCCACATCGACACCCATCTCTCCCCCTTTGTATCACGCTCCCTCCAGTCCACACATGCATTGAGCCCACCTAGTCCACGTCAACATGAGCCTGCACTTGCACCGCCACCTTTTTCTACTTTTGAGTAGGATGCAGGTACATCTGCTTATGATTTTTTGGAGTTCCGATTGCGCCTCGATGACATATATGCCGAGCAGCAGAAACAGAGGTAGTGATGGGAGGAGTAGAGCACCTACACGCAGGCGGAGTTTCAGGGCTTCCGGGAACACTTCCAGCACATCGAGGAGTTCTACGACGAGGCCTGCATCTACTTCCAGGAGGAGGCTACCTGTCGCCAGGCGGAGGCCGCCTACCACCAGGAGATGTGACAACATATGCGAGTCCAGCAAGCACAGTGGGCTAGGGAGAAGGAGCACCGAGCAGTCGCTGCATCCATCATCTCTCAGATCGACCACATGTACATGAGGCATCTGTGGCTCAACAGCAGATTCTCCCAGGATCCTGATATGCCGAGGCTACCAGATTTTTCAGCTTGTCCACCATACTAAAGGTATGCTTCACTTAAGTCTTGGGGGGGGGGCACAAGTTTTGTTTTGTTTCTAGCAGTGGTTTCTTTTCTAATGTTTACATTTTAGTTAGCATTCATTTATTCATGCATAGTGTGTTTAGTTTCTTCCTGCACTTAGTCTTGGCTATCTTTAAGCTGTCTCAGTAGTATTTTTAAAGTTACTTTCATGTGTTGTTCCCATAAGTAGCTTAACTTTATTTATCTTATGATATTTTATTTTATTTGCTCTAATGAATGTTCTATACTTACACTGGTTAGCTTTTATTTTTACACCTACACATGTCGAACATTCTGAAAGGGAGAGTCTAGTACATACCTAGTTATGATTCATCTCAGTAGTCTAGTAATTTGGAATCCACAGGTGACCCTAAGTTTAGCATTTTAGTTATTGGAGATGCTCGGATTGTGTAAGCCTATTCGGAAAAATCAAAATCCCAGTGAGCCGAGAAATAAAAGAGAGAAAAGAAAAGAAAAAAAAAAGAGAGAGAGAAAAAAAGAAGAAAAAGAGATTATGATGGATAAAAAAAAAATAGTTGTCATGGCTGGAAATGGTTAGGTGTCCCTTTGAGACCGAGTTAGATTACTGGGGAAACACCTACTAATTTCTCTCAATACCGAGCATGCCTTTGAAACTTTGTGCTAGATCTAGAAAATGACCCTCGCTTTGGGCAGGTAAGTGCCTAAGAGTCGGAGACCTTAGGAAAGCTATAGGATGACGACTTAACTTACCATGGAACGAGTATCCCCTAAGAAGATTTGCTTAGCACGAGCATGAGGATCTAATTAGTGAATTTCTAGAACATATCTATTTTGCTTTGATTGTAAATACCACTTGATAAATCTAGTTAACATGCTAAGTATGGAATAATACCTTTTGAAATTTCATGGCATTGAGGTTTGCTTGAGGACAAGCAAAGACTTAAGTTTGGGGGAATTGATGTGAGCAAAACATATAGGGTTTTAGGAGTAGTTTTCGCTCACATCTCATCTCATTTTATGTTGGTTTCATGCATATTTTACTTTGTTTTCCATGAATTTCCTATTTTCTAGTTTGGAGATCTACTCTGTATCCTTTTGTGTGCAGGATAGCATTTTGTGGGGATAACGGCACACTTTCGGAGCAAAAAAAAAACATTTGGCAGGTGGACACAGAAGGGAACACGGCTAGGGCGTGTGCTTACACACGATCGTGTTCAGAAGGTGAAAATGACTGCCATGACCCGACGCCTGGTCATGTGTTTTCACATGGCCATGTGGCGGCTAAGCGATTTGACACGACTAGGGTTTTTTTTCCAAATTTTGCAGTGATCCGGCGTGATGTCTATATAAGGAAAGTTCCGCCCAAATCCTAGGGAGAGACATGTCTGCCGGGATGACACTCCGAAGCCCTAAAAAGCTTTGGGAACTCGCATGGGGGAAGGAGAGAGTCACTCAAGGATCAAGATATGCACCACAACGCCAAAGGGAAAAGCTGCAATTACATTGTAATTCATATTTCTTACACGTTTATCATTTTACTCATGAATTCTATAATGTATTGTGACTCTCTTCTCGTATTTATGGAGTAGATTCTCCAATTCTAGGATTAGGGAGTAGTTTGTGTTGAGTAGAACATTGCTATTTCAAATATGTTTCCGTTCTTGAAATTGTATTTGCAGTTGAATGATTGTTTAGATCTATAGCTTTGTGTTTTGGTTTTCTATCTTCTGTGCGTAGACAATATGAGGAGTGGCAGTCCTCGTATCTAAGATTTAGGGGATATTAGGGGGAACCTATAGGTTGGCCTCATCACCTACAACTGTGGATAGAAGGACGCGATAGAGTCGGTAACATGTCTCGTTTATGGCTCGTCGCAGGGATCGATTTGGCATCCTCGTACCATAGTGTATGATGTTCTTTCCACAAAACCCTTGCTAGAAAATCTTGTTATATTCGATTGATAGCATGTTCTGCGACACACAAACGAAATCGAAGTCCTAGAATTCCATTTAAATACTCGTAGCAACCTTTTCTCTTCTTCTGTGAGACACCGTACTGAGTTCAGACCACCGACGACCTCTCTTTCATGAACCCTCAGATTTCCAATCCGAACAACAATACATCCATTGGACAAACCAATACTCGAAATCTCAGTCCCTATGGGATCGATATTCTTTATTACTTGACAAGATCCGTGTACTTGTGGGCGTTGAGTGCGAGCGCGCACTTCAAGTCCTCAACGGTCTCCGTCATGAGATTTGAGGTCGCGTTTGTGTGCATCATCGAGCTGCCAGTTGACTTAACTCGATTCCTTGGGCGGCCAATGTCTGGCAGTCGAGTTATCAAACCTGCCAGTTGACTGACTATTGGCGATGAAATATTTAAATTTTGTCACGAAAGATTCAGTCGATTTGCCAGTAGAGTTTACTCAATTATATGGCCCGATATTTTAGGTTTTAGCGATGAAATTTTAAATATTCGTTGCTAAGATAATAAATATTAGCAACGAATAAATCTATTTCGTCGCTAATATACATGGAAAAGCCCTACCCCGCATAGATTCTCCCATTTTTTCCGCGCGATTGACTTCCTCTCTTTCGACGAATTTTTGATCTCCGTCGATTCTTTGTCGATTCTCCGGTGATTCTCCGTCAGACTCTTCGGCAACCAGCTCCGACAATTGCTCTATTGACCTAGCTAGCTTCCGCTTGCATTTGAAGTTGGTTAAAGCTGCTCTCCTGAATGAAGCACCTATCTTGCTGCTGATTGTCCACACAAAGCATTGCCTCTTCTGATCGATGCATGTACACCCGATGATGAATATCTTCTCTTCTAGAGTGGTACAAGACTTTTGCTAGGACAATCGATGCTCTTTCCTGCATTGATAGTTGTTGTTGTACCTAGGGGTCTAGTTCTTGCTATAGCGTTTGCTGGGCACTCCTGCCCATTATCCTCCTCCTCATGCCATGCTTGGACAGGTCGATGGTGGATACCGACCTCAAATAAAAGTAACAGAGAGAAAGCTAGGATGCAACCACGATTGGAGGGTCAATGAAGTAATATTATCCCCACAGTCAAGCAAGTGTACCTGTTGCCGACGTGAGACAATGAAAAGGGCAAGAATCCACTGCCCTATATGCTTGACCACGACATGCAACTTTTGCGGACCCTACTACTACAACAAGCAGGTCCCCGAGGCACCGACCCCACCAACCCAATTCTTCCCAAATCATTTAATTGAGCAGCAAAATTATTACATATCTTGGTGCACAGGGGAGATCGAAAGGCTCAAGAAGGAGGCAGAATTCTACAAGAAACAGTACGAGGCAATCCTGCTAGAAAGGGACTTGATGCATGACTTCCAGCATATGGGGATACATGAAGATGAAGAAGAAGGGGAAATGACCAATATATTAGTAAATATGGCCGCAACACAACAAGGAGGACCCAGATTGGTAAGAAATATGCTCTACAACCTCAATATAAGATGAAAATTCAAGGGATTCCTCGATTCACACTCAAGGCCATATTGGACACTGGAGCCACTACATGCTGCGTAGACCAGAGGTCAGTACCCGCTAAGGCTCTCAAAGAAACTGCATTTGTGATATAGTTTAGCGGGATAAACTCCCATTAGACGGTGAAAATGAAGTTGAAAGCAGGGAGGATGATCAGCGAAAATAACTCATTCCGGATCCCCCAAACCTACAGCTTCCCTATGAGGCTGGGAGATAACATTCAGATGATCATAGGGGCAAATTTCATCCGGGCGATGCAAGGAGGCATCAGAATCGAAGGAAATACGGTAACAATCTACAAAAATGTTACTTCGATCAACACCTCCCCTGAAGTGAACATGACAGCATCTATTGAGGAGATGGAACACGATGAGGAAGAATATCTTCAAATCAAAGATATGGTGCATTACACTGCAATGCCCTCGCAACCGGGAGAATTCGGCCCCCTACTGAAGGGACTTCAGAAGCAAGGTTACATAGGGGAAAACCCCTTATAACACTGGAGCAAGAACAAAATAACATGTAAACTGGACATCAAAAACTCGGATTTCATCATCGAAGACCGGCCACTAAGCACCTTACGCTTTCCCAGAAGACAGCTTTCACTCGCCATGTAAAGGCCCTCTTGGAGATCGGTGTCATTAGGCCAAGCACAAGCAGTCACCGCACAACAACCATCATCGTCAATTCTGGGACCATTATTGACCCCAAGACAGGGCAGGAAACAAAGGGCAAAGAAAGGATGGTATTCAATTACAAATGCCTCAACGATCTTACGAACAAGGATCAGTACAGCCTCCCCGGCATAAACACCATCCTGAAGAAGGTCAGCAATAGCAACATCTATTCCGAATTTGACCTTAAGAGTGGATTCACCAAGTAGCAATGCACCCAGACTCAATAGAATTGATGGCTTTCTGGGTGCCCGACAGACTATTTGAGTGGCTAGTGAGGCTGTTTGGCCTCAAGAATGCTTCTGCCATCTTCCAAATGAAAATGGACAACTATTTTCGAGGTACGGAAGAATTTATTGCGGTATACATTGATGATATTCTCGTATTTTTTGAGGATAGGAAGAGCACTACCAGCACCTGAGGAAAATGCTAGACATTTGCAAGGAGCACGGCTTGGTCCTGAGCCCAAGCAAAATGAAAATAGTCATTCCTGAGATAGAGTTCCTGGGTGTTGTTCTTGGAAACAGAAAGATTAAATTGCAGCCGTATATCATCACAAAGATAGTGGAATTCGAAGAGCGTGAGCTACTTAGCATGAAAGGTATGAGGTCCTAGCTGGACTTCTAAATTACGCTCTGAACTATATCCCAAATCTGGGAAAACTACTTAGCCCTTTATAAGCAAAAAACAAGCCCCACAGGAGACAAAAGAATGAACAGTCAAGACTGGGATATGGTCAGACAGATCAAAGGGCTAGTCAAAAATCTTTCTGATTTGGAAGTACCCCTGGAGGAGTGCTACATCATACTTGAGACAGATGGTTGTATGACAAGGGGAGGCATATGCAAATGGAAGAAGCAGAAATATGATCAAAGGTCAATAGAAAAAATCTGTGCATATGCAAGTGGCAAATTCAGCCCACCCAAATCCACTATAGACGCAGAAATACATGCCGTCATGAATAGTCTCAAAGCCCTAAAAATATATTTTTTGGACAAAGAAGAAGTCATCATCTGAACTTATTGTCAGGCAATAATTAGCTTCTTCGGGAAGACAGCAAACAACAAACCCTCAAGGGTTGGGTGGCTTACCTTCACGGATTACATAACAGGCACAGGAGTGAACAATACATTCAAGCATATAAGCGGGAAGGACAACTAATTGGCAGATAGTCTATCTCGATTAATTAACTGTCTTATGTTTTCAAAATGGCCACAGGATTTCTTGGAGTAGCTGGAGCAAGCAGTTCTAGCACTGGAGGAGCTGCAGGCACAACCGAATGAGATGGCCCAACCCAATTGGCAGAAGCCCTCCTGGTGCTAAGCCAATCAGTCAAAAATATCGGGATTTACTACAATTCCACAAACGACAAATGCTCGAAGGAAGATTCTCTCGAGAAGAGGAACGATGGGTCTTTCAAGAACTCCACCTGTTGCAAGAACAAGCAGCCCAAGACATCACTAAGGCAGTACAGCAACTACAACAACTTCACGAGATGATGCGACAAAAGTGTGACAGCATGTACGGGTCCGACAACTGGTGCCATGACTTGCTCCCTTTTGTAATAAAAGTGAACAAGAAGCTGATAGAAGTTGTCGACACCCTCGAAGAGCTAGCTAAGGAGATGTCCTATTTCCAGCTATAAAGAATCATGCGTGTTGTAAAGCGCACTAACATGCACTGTGTGTGTACTAGTATCAACTGTGTGTGTACTAGTAATAGTTGTAAAGAGTCATGCATACTATAAAGTGCACTAATATGCGATGTGTGTGTCCTATTTCTAGCTGAAAAGAGTCACGTGTGCTGTAAAGCGTACTAGGGCGCGTTGTGTGAGTCCTTTAAGGGCAAAAGGAGTAGTGACGATGGGGCCCCTCTATGAGCACCAGACTTCTCCTCTCAGTTGTATAAGGACATCCATGAACCCATAGTGGAGCATTCAAGCATACCTTGAGCTGCACTTTGGTTTGTAATTTCTCTGCAAGACAACGAATAACAGAATCTGTGAGTTTGCATCATCTTCTTATTTCTCTTATTCTTTGTTCTCTTCCGCTACCCGCTTATTTTGGTATCAGAGCTGGCTTAAAATGATGCTATCTTAAACACTCCTTAGGTCGGGGTACCTTCTAAGGAGAAACAGTTGTTTTGCCTCTAAGTTCTTGGCTACTCTGCTTATTTGTGTGATCATAATATTTCTTACCTTTGAATGCAAAAGGGTCGGACCTAACTTGGCAGATAGAACCTGGGGTTCTCTTAAGACCAAGGGCACTCCTGCATGAGCACAGATTTGGGAAAGATTTATTGTGGACAATATACATGTGGAGCAGATGGGAGGAATCCATCCAAGAATGGTATAGAGTGTCTCACACTGTCAACCTAGAATACCTCGACCTAGCCTCCAACAACAAAGTAACCACCCCTCAACTTGCTCATAACCTTTCTGTCATTTACGACCGAACCTGCCTATCGGTAAGAGTTCATCTCAAAAATTTCAAACAAATCATTGAGATCTGTCAAAACCTTGAGAAAAGGATCAATACGCTAGAAGAAGCATTGAGGTCTCTTACAACACTGCTTGTCACAAATAGACCATTAACCAAGCAGGACATCAGTGACCTGATAACTGCTACATCCCAGGAACACAAGCAGATATCCACAGGGCTAAGAATTGACTTCCCATATGGGATCTATGGACAAATCATAGCAAGATCCCTTTCCCTGGTAGATAACCAACTCAGCATAGAAACAACCACAGTTGACACCCATTACCAAGATGAGGTAAGAATCTCAGTCTGAATCCTCACTCATGCCTCCATTAATATATATCAAGGGCAGATCATTGCCCAGCTAATAACGCAGTATAGTTACAATCACACAATGATAGAAGTACCGGCCAATGAGGAAAGGCCACGGAGAAACTGGTCCCCAGAGCAAGAGAGTCACCCGACGCCCCAGGTACCTCAAATATTTTCCATATTGCTCCCAAAGGAACAGAAGGAAGAAGGACTAGTGGAAGCATCAAGGAGACCTGGATACACCTCCCTCAAAGATCTAGTAGAAAAATACGGAAAGATGGCCATTAATGCTCTACTAGAAGAATCTCCCCTCCCCGAGGACCTATAAGAAGGTACCCATGCAGGAGATACAAGCCCAGGGGCCACTATACTCCGGTTCATGGAATACCCATTACAAGAATCAGACTCAGAGGATGATTACCTAGAGAAAATTCAGTATATGGCTGCCATGGCAAGAAAAGAAGAAGTAATATGGGATGACTACCCCGATAGTGATGCGCCTGACGAATGGTGCAATCCATTAGCAAGTAAAGAACACCACACCCTTGGAGTAGGGATTGAAACCGATATGGAGTATCCTACCCTAAGGATACTAATGGAGACACAGCAGCATGACGGACAACAAGTTTACTCCACAAGCACTGTGGCATCCCCCTACAACCCTCCTCAACATGAGGCAAACATGGGACCCCTTGGGTACCCCTAGGCCAGAATGGAACCTGGACCTTCCCAACCACGAGCCCCGCAAGGAAGGCCCTATACAAACACTAGGTTCAGAAGGGATGAAAATAATGCGCTATGGACACTCCCCTCAATCCAACAAAAGGGAGGAGCGATGTTCGTTATTCCTAGCCAGCTTGGCCTGTTTGATGACGTATTCTCACGGTGGGAATCCATTACGAAAAATCATGTGTCATCACAAGGATTCACAGACGTAAGGGATAATGCTGAGTACATAGAAAACCTCCTTGGAGAAATAGAAAAGTTGCATGGATCTAGTGGAGGATGAGCTACCCTGCTGAATATGATGTGCTCCTCAGCACTGTCGAAGGAAGGGAAGGGACGCAGAACATATTATCGCAGATGAGGTGAGTCTTCTCATCAGAAGACCCCGCGCAAGGATCCACAACTATTCAAGATCAGGCATACAAGGACCTCAAAAGACTATCCTGCGAGAATGTGAAGGACTTGATCAAATACATGAATGATTATATGCGATTGGCGGCTAAAATAGGAAGGTTGTACACAGGGCCGGAACTGTCTGAAAAATTCTGGTTCAAGATGCCCGGAGATTTGGGTAGCAGAATAAAAGCAGCATTTGATGAAAAATACGCAGGGCTAATAGTGGGGGTATTCCCCAGAATCCTGTTCGCATATAAATACTTGGAACAGGAGTGCAAAGACGCGGCATTCCAGAGGTCTCTGAAGAACTTATCATTCTGCAGCCAGATTCCCATACCAGGATACTATAAAGAAAAGAAGCATCTCGGGATCCGAAGGTCAAAGACCTACAAAGGAAAGCCGCATGACTCCCATGCCCGCATAGAGAAAAGAAAGCACCTCATCCGAAACAAGAAGTGCAAATGTTATTTGTGCGGACAAGAGGGACATTTTGCAAGCCCTTTGCATTGTCTCCCGTCGGCAACAGGTACACTTGCTTGACTGTGGGGGTAGTATTACTTCATTGACCCTCCAGTCATGGTTACATCCCAGCTGTCTCTCTGTTACTTTTATCTGAGGTCGATATCCACTAGCCCAATTCTTCCCTGATCATTTAATTGAACAACAACATTATTACATATCCTGGTGCATAGGGGAGATCGAAAGGCTCGAGAAGGAGGCAGAATTCTATAAGAAATAGTATGAGGCAATCCTGCTCGAAAGGAACTTGATGCGTGACTTCCAGCGTATGGGGATACATGAAGATGAAGAAGAAGGGGAAATGACCAATATTTTAGTAAATATGGCCGCAGCACAACAAGGAGGACCCAAATTGGTAAGAAATATGCTCTACAACGTCAATGTAGAGATGGAAATTCAAGGGATTCCCCGATTCACACTCAAGGTCATATTGGACACTGGAGCCACTACATGCCGCGTAGACCAGAGGTCAGTACCCGCTAAGGCTCTCGAAGAAAATGCATTTGTGATACAGTTTAGCAGGATAAACTCCAAGCAAACGGCGAAAATGAAGTTGAAAGCTGGGAGGATGATCATTGAAAATAACTCGTTCCAGATCCCCCAAACCTACATCTTCCCTATGAGGCTGGGAGATAACATTCAGATGATCATAGGGGCAAATTTCATCCGAGCGATGCAAGGAGGCATCAGAATCGAAGGAAATACGGTAACAATCTACAAAAATGTTACTTTGATTAACACCTCCCCTACAGTGAACATGACAGCAGCTATCGAGGATCTGGAACTCGATGAGGAAGAATATCTTCAAATCAAAGAAATGGTGCATTACACTACAATGCCCTCGCAACCGAGAGAATTCGGCCCCCGGCTGAAGGAACTTCAGGAGCAAGGTTACATAGGGGAAAACCCCTTAAAACACTGGAGCAAGAACAAAATAACATGTAAATTGGACATCAAAAACCTAGATTTAATCATCGAAGACCGACCACTGAAGCACCTTACGCCTGCCTAAAAGACAAGTTTCACCCGCCATGTAAAGGCCCTCTTGGAGATCGGTGTCATTAGGCCAAGCACAAGCAGGCACCACACAACAACCACCATCGTCAACTATGGGACCATTATTAACCCAAAGACAGGGCAGGAAACAAAGGGAAAAGAAAGCATGGTATTCAATTACAAACTCCTCAATGATTTTACGAATAAGGATCAGTACAGCCTCCCCTGCATAAACACCATCCTGAAGAAGGTCAGCAATAGCAACATCTATTCCGAATTTGACCTTAAGAGTGGATTCCACCAAGTAGCAATGCACCCAGACTCAATAGAATGGATGACCTTCTAGGTGCCCGACGGACTATTTGAGTGGCTGGTGATGCCGTTCGGCCTCAAGAATGCTCCTACCATCTTCCAAAGAAAAATGGACAACTATTTCTGAGGTATGGAAGAATTTATTGCGGTATACATTGATGATATTCTCGTATTTTCTGAGGATAGGAAGAAGCACTCCCAACACCTGAGGAAAATGCTAGACATCTGCAAGGAGCACGGCTTGGTCCTGAGCCCAAGCAAAATGAAAATAGTCGTTCCTGAGATAGAGTTCCTGGGTGTTGTTCTTGGAAACAGAAAGATTAAATTGCAGCCGCATATCATCACAAAGATAGTGGAATTTAAGGAGCATGAGCTACTCAGTAAGAAAGGTATGAGGTCCTAGCTGGGACTTCTAAATTACGCTCAAAACTATATCCCAAATATGGGAAAACTACTTAGCCCTTTATTCGCAAAAACAAGCCCCATGGGAGACAAAAGAATGAATAGTCAAGACTGGGATCTGGTCAGACAGATCAAAGGGCTAGTCAAAAATCTTCTTGATTTGGAAGTACCCCCGAAGGAGTGTTATATCATACTTGAGACAGATTGATGTATGACAGCGTGGGGAGGAATATGCAAATGGAAGAAGCAGAAATATAATCAAAGGTCAATAGAAAAAATCTGTGCATATGCAAGTGGCAAATTCAGCCCACCCAAATCCACTATAGATGCAGAAATACATGTCGTCATGAACAATCTCGAAGCCCTAAAAATATATTTTCTGGACAAAGAAGAAGTCATCATCCGAACTGATTGCCAGGCAATAATCAGCTTCTTCGGGAAGACAGCCAACAACAAACCCTCAAGGGTTAGGTGGCTTGCCTTCACGAATTACATAACAGGCACAGGAGTGAACATTACGTTCGAGCATATAAGCGGGCAGGACAACCAATTGGCGGATAGTCTATCTCGATTAATTAATTGTCTTATGTTTTCTAAATGGCCACAGGATTCCCTGGAGCAGCTGGAGCAAGCAGTTCTAGCACTGGAGGAGCTGCAGGCACAACCGAACGAGATGGCCCAAGCCCAATTGGCGGAAGCCCTCCTGGTGCTAAGCCAATCATTCAGAAATATTGGGATTTATTGCAGTTCCACAGACGACGAATGCTAGAAGGAAGATTCTCTCGAGAAGAGGAACGATGGGTCTTTCAAGTATTCCACTTGTTGCAAGAACAAGTAGACCATGACACCGTTAAGGCAGTACAACAACTACAACAACTTCACGAGATGAAGCGTCAAAAGTGTGCCAGCATGTGCGGGTCCTACAACTGGTGCCATGACTGGCTCTCTTTCGTAATAAAAGAGTGTACTTCGTTCAGTTACGTATTACTCTAATGGTATACTAGTATTGGTTAAGGTTTTACCTTTGTGTGTGATGCCTTTATTTCACACTACAACCATTCCAATGGTTTGTCTTGGTATCATTGTGTGTACTAGTAATAGCTGTAAAGAGTCATGTGTATTGTAAAGTGCACTAATATGCATTGTGTGTGTCCTATTTCTAGCTGTAAAGAATCACGCGTGCTATAAAGCATACTAGGGTGCGCTGTGTGAGTCCTTTAAGGGCAAAAGGAGTAGTGACGATGGGGCCACTCTATGAACACCCGACTTCTCCTCTTAGCTATATAAGGACATCCATTAACCCATAGCGGAGCATTCAAGCATACCTTGTGCTTCACTTTGGTTTGTAATTTCTCTGCAAGACAAGGAATAACAAAATCTGTGAGTTTGTATCATCTTCTTATTTCTCTTATTCTTTGTTCTCTTCCGCTGCCCGCTTATTTTGGTATCAGATCTCAAAATTATCAAACAACAAGGGAGAGCCACAAGTCATGCGGCCCCCCTTCCCGAAGACCTGGTGACAAAACTGCAGAACCTGACACTTGGACCAACTGAGTACCCAAAGGAAGCTAGGGAGAGGATTCGAGTCTTCAAGGACCCCTACAACATCCTAAAGGAAGAACAACATAAGCTCAAGCAGAAATAGCGTCCAGAAACGTAACCCAGCTAGAGCAAACCACAGCTCCCCTCTTCGAAGATCAGGGACAAGAATACCGAAGGCACCAGAGACACATGTACAATGCCCAGCAAGCCTTAAGGCGCATGGGGAGGAGGATAATGGGCAGGAGCGCCTAGCAAATGCTAGAGCAGCAACTAAACCCCCAAGTACAACTACAACTATCGATGTAGGAAAGAGCATCGATTGTCCCAGCAGAAGTCTTGTACCACTCTAGAAGAGACGATATTCATCATCGGTGTACATGCACCAATTAGAAGAGGCGCTGCTTTGTGTGGACAATCAGCAGCAAGATAGGTGCTTCATTCAAGAGAGCAGCTTTAACCAACTTCAAAGGAGCCGTATGCGCTTCATCCACCTAGGAATCCTGCAAGTCTGGATCTAGGCGCTACATAGGCAGGAAGAAGGGACACATGCCTTAGTTCTTTTTAGAGACAGCAGATGGCAAGGCAATAGAGCCATCATAGCGACCATGGAAGTAGACCTTTCACATGGGTCACAAATGGTATACATAATACCTGATTTAATGCTGAGAATTGGAGACTTTTACAGAAACATCCAGGTCTCCATTCTGACAAGAGGATATGATCAATGGAGAAACGGAGAAGCTAACTTGCTGATCACAAGGGGGCTTATCGACAGGCTATCAAATACACCAAATGTAGGTTTCTCTTATGAAGTGCAAGGAGTAGTTGACTATCTAGTAAGCCACGGGGTGAGAGCACTTCAAGGAAGAAGATACTCGACGGAAGCACTACAAGGATTAAGATGGATGATCCAGCCTACACAAGTAACAATCCCACTTGACGAGGAGATCACCAACAAACCGATTGAGATGCGATGTCCATTACGTTTGATAACTACGATGAGCAGAGTCACTCTACAATGCCCATGATAAAGAAGTTCCTAGTGATGAGGAAGAACTCAGGACGCACTCCCTCGCCGTCCTGATGGAAGGAGAGTCATCCTATGTGCATGAGCAACAGGAACTAGGAGTGCTAGTCCGAAGGCTGACCCCAACTACAACACTAATAGCACAATACGTTCAGGGATCGACAGGATTTGAATTAGCAGCAGACGAGGACTGTGTGATCCACCCATCAGAACACAAGCAGATATCCACAGGGCTAAGCTTCGACTTCCCATATGGGATCTATGGATAAATCATATCAAGATCCTTTTCCCTGGTAGATAACTAGCTCAGCATAGAAACAACCACAGTTGATAGCCATTACCAAGATAAGGTAAGAATCTCAGTCCAAAACCTCACTCATGCCTCCATTAATATATATCAAGGGCAGATCATTGCCCAGCTAATAATGCAGTACAGTTACAATCACGCAATGATAGAAGTACCGACCAATGAGGAAAGGCCACGAAGAAATTGGTCCCTAGAGCAAGAGAGTCACCCGACGCCCTAGGTACCTCAAATATTTTCAATATTGCTCCCAAAGGAGCAGAAGGAAGCAGGACCAGTGAAAGCATGAAGAAGACTTGGATACACCTCCATCAAAGATCTAGCAGAAAAATACGGAAAGATGGCCAATAATGCTCTACTAGAAGAATCTCCCCTCCCCGAGGACCTGCAAGAAGGTACCCATGCAGGAGATACAAGCCCAGGGGCCACTGTACTCCGGTCTATGGAATACCCATTGCAAGAATCGAACTCAGAGGATGATTACCTGGAGCAAATTCAGTATATGGCCGCAATGGCAAGAAAAGAGGAAGTAATATGGGATGACTACCCCGATAGTGATGCGGCTGACGAATAGTGCAATCCATTCGCAAGTAAAGAACACCACACCTTTGCAGTAGGGATTAAAATCGGTATGGAGTATCCAGCCCTAAGGAGACTAATGGAGACACAACAGCATGACGGACAACAAGTTTACTCCACAAGCACTGTGGCATTCCCCTATAACCCTCCTCAATATGAGGCAAACATGGGACCCCCTGGGTACCCCCCGACCAGAATGGAACCTAGACCTTCCCAACCATGAGCCCCACAAGGAAGGCCTTATACAAACACTAGGTTCATAAGGGATGAAAATAACGAGCTATGGACACTCCCCTTAGCCCAACAAAAGGGAGGGGCGCTGTTCATTATTCCGAGCCAGCTTGGCATGTTTGAGGATGTATTCTCACATTGGGAATCCATTACAAAAAATCATGTGTCATCACAAGGATTCACATGTAGGGTCGTCGGTTGGAAGGCTAGAGGGGGGTGAATAGTCTTTGTCGTAGACGGTGGAAGTCGTTCATTCGTTGCTCATCTACAAAACTATTAGTGCAAGCGGAATATACAAATACGCACAAATAAAGACAAAGGAAGAATAGAAACACAAACACTAACACTGCAATGTAACGTGGTTCACGACCTTGCCGCTAATCCACGATCCGATTCGTCCACGGTGAATCACTCCACAAGCTTTCACTATTCTCTCCTTTGCACCAAGCTAGGTGGAGGTAACCTCTTTACAAGAATTCACTCTTCTTACAATGGAATGAGAATTAACACAAGTAGAAGAGTGGAAAACTCTTAGAGCACTTTGGGAGATGTTATGAGTTGAAACATTAGCCCCCAAAGCCCCTCACCTCTTCTTTTTATAGAAGAGGAGGGTTTCTTCCTGTTGACACAGGACCAGTCGACTGATGCCTTCATCAGTCGACTGCTCTTGTAGCCATTGCCCAATAACGACTTCTTCCACGTTGGATTTCACCCAACGACTCCCACATCAGTCGACTGATCTTACCATCAGTCGACTGATGGAGCTATCAGTCGAGTGCTGGAAGTGAGCACTCCATTATGTGCCAGAAACTCTTGCGACCGATCGGATCGATGCCTTCATGCCTTCATCGGTGGTATCTCGGCGATCGCCACTTCATGGCAATGATCAAGCACATGATCCAGACTCAAACACTAGTAGAGTCGCAATCGACTTAGAGTAGTCGACTGCCATTACATGATAGTCGACTGATGTCGGGAAATCTAATCCGACACTTTGCCGATTGGCCAAGTTCACCTAATGAGATACTTACATTTCACTCATTCTCTCATCTCACTCGAAGTCCCTCGCCCAAGCTCTCTTCGTTCACGGCCACGTCCCTCGGCAGCATCAGGCGCATGGCTCTGCAATGCTCCTTCGCGTCTCTTGCCTTCGAAGTCTGCTCCCTTGGCTTCACTTCAAGTCATCTCATTCGGCGGTCCCTTAGATGCTCCAAGCGCACAACATCCACAAAGCCATCCTTCACCGACTCAAATACTGAGTAATGAGATGGTGAACCCACCAAAGCTCCATGTGCGAATTACTAAGTCATAGAAGACTCCAACGCACATATCAAATCCAAACAACCTAACTTAAACCCTTTGCCACACACATCAAAACCATATCACGGGTTGATTGCCCTAACAATCTCCCCCTTTTTGATGTGTGACAATCCGTTTAAGTTAGGTAAAATATTTGATAAAATATTAAGGTAAGAAAGCATGTAAATAACATGATTAGCAACTCTCCCCCTAAATGCAATTCTCCCCTTACTTAAACATGCATAATTCTCCCCCTTTGACACCATCAAAAATATTAAACAAGGTTTATATAAGCATGACATCAACTCTAAGGAAGAACAAAATCCAAAAACATACCTTAAAATTGTATAAAAGAGGTTACTAGGCATTTTTCAGTTGATCAGTCGACTTGTTTAGACTACCAGTCGACTGACACTCTGATTTCGAATTTTTCTGATTTTTAGGGTGAATTTCAAAAATGTATTAAAAATTCTATAAAATTTGAAAAATCATGAAATTTGGGGAACACATTTCTTTTAAGATTCTTTATCAGTGAAAAATAGTTTTTCCATGAAAAAATCAATATGTTTTCGAAGATTTTCCAAAAATCCAAAAGCTCCAAAAACAACTAGGTTTTTGATCAAGTTTATATCACTTTTAACACCTAGTTTTGCTTTGAATTGTTTCAGAACATGAACACATACATTTTAAAGTAAGAAATTGTTTTGAAAACATATGAAATATCCAACCATGATCTTTGGGCAATATGTCTATTAATTAAACATAAGCCTTCCCCATGATTGGTGTATTATTGCTCTTTTGATACTTTAAATGACCATCTAAATGCCATAGGCATTAGTGGACCATTAGTATCATCCTAACATCTCACCCATGCTTATGTTTTCAATCAAAGTAGCCTATAGTGAGTGTGAGATGAGCTTAAGGTATTTGTATATACTTAACCATTAATTTTATGCAATTCTAAACATGGTTAAGTATCATCCTAGCATTCCTTATGATCTAAAACCTTATTGCCCATGATTATGTATCAGGTGTCAAGATCATAAATCATGATTGCAAACATATATAACAATTACATCAATTATCATTATTTAAGCATTATTATCCATTTATGGGCACATTATAATCACCCAACACTATGCTAGAAATGATTGTCAATATAACACTAAGTGTTAAGCATGATTTCTACTATCTAAGGGTGCATTATCATCACCCAACACTATGCTAGAAATTTGTGTCAACATACATAGCATTTGATTTTGAGCATGATTTAAACTATTTATGGGTGCATTATCATCACCCAATACTATTCCAAAAATTAAGTCCCGCCATCCTAAGTCAACTAAATAATAAGATATAGGTGAAGTCCACATGGTTGACTATCCTAGGGTTTTCCTAACCCTTAAGGATGGATTTAGGAACCCAATACAAATTCTTTCCTATGGGGTTCACTAAAAATTTCTTTGGGATCCATTTTCTAGCTATTATTTTCTTTTTATCTTGACCCCTAGCAATAAAGCATTTATAGGTCTTTTCATTTTTATTTTCCTTATATCCTAGGCCTTTTCTATTGAAGCTTGCTCTTTGGCTCCCTATAATCATATTAAGGGTGTTGGAGCCAATGGTGAATTTTTCTAGGGCTTTGGTTAAATGATCTACTTTCTCTCTTAAAGCCTTATTTTCATCTATACATGCATCACTTACATTAAAAGGCATATAGTTATCATGTGAGCATGCATCATTTAGGCTAGAAGAAATATTATCATTAATAGCTAAGCATGCTTTTTCTAATTTTTCTTCTAAGTCCTTAATTTGATCTAACATGCATTTGTTCTTTTTCTTTGCCCTAAACAAGTCCTTAGTGAGGCTAGATATCATGGAAACTATTTTCTTGGGTGAGAGATTCGTTACCATAGTCTCCTCACTTGTGCTTGATCTTTCTTGTTCGGAGGAGGAGGTGTCTAGATCATCCATTGCCATTAGAGCAAGGTTTGAGTAGACATGTTCTTCTTCTTCTTCGGATGAGGATGATGAAGAAGAAGAATCATCCCATGTCCTTGCCTTGAGTGCTTTGGCCTTCCCCTTTTCTTTGGCCTTCTTCTCTTCTTCCTTCTTCTTGCTCCCCTTCTTCTTCTTCTTTTCTTCTTTCTTTCTCCTCTCCTCTTTGCTCTTGTTCAAGAGGGGACAATTATCCCTTATGTGTCCCTCTCCTTGGCAATTATAGAAAATTACTTTCCCCCTTGGTCTTCTTCTCCTATCATTAGATTTATTAAATTTAAAATTTTTCAAAGCACGCATTACCTTCCTTACCATGTATGCTTCTTCCATGCTATCCATGGAGGAGGAGGAGGATGCTTCATTGGAGGAGGAGGGAGTCTCCATCTTCTTCTTTCCTTTGTTGGCTAAAAGTGTCACTCCCCTTGATGGTTGAAATCATGGCTCTTCTACTACTCCTTCGAGCCTTGTTTCGTAGAGCTCCTGTTGGGACAGATCGATCGGCCGGCTAGAGGGGGGTGAATAGCCCTCGTTCGTTGCGTGATGGAATTTACTCATTTTCGTTGCGTGCTTGTCTACAATTCTTGTTAGCGCAGTGGAATAACAATAATAATACTAACAAGAAACATAAATACACACAAGAACAATCAATACGCAAGCATATACGTGGTTCGAAACCGAATGGTTCCTACTCCACGGGGTGAGCTCAACGATCTCGTGTTATGCGCACGACACTAACAACACTCCTTCTTGACTATACGTCGGAGGTGGAGAAACCTCTCACAAGTTATTACAACAAGTAATATGAAATACAACAAGAAATACAAAGACAATACAAAAGAGAACTTTTACACAATTGTTTTGATCGCTTTCTTGTTGCTTGCTTTTGCTTTCTCTTGAAGGTCTGGAATGCAACAGCAATTCCCCTCCAATGTCACCTCAAAAGCCTTGGCGAAATCCTCCATCTTGAGCTCCATTTATAACCTGCATCAAGATGATTTCACGCCCATCAGTCGAGTGATCATGACCATCAGTCGACTGGTATCGTAGTCGTTGTCTCACAACAGCCGGATCCACGTTGGTTAATTTCCAACGGATCACACATCAGTCGACTGATGGCACCCATCAGTCGACTGATCATCCATCAGTCGACTGATGGCACCCATCAGTCGACTGATCATCCATCAGTCGAGTGTTGGCGAGCTCGACTCAATTTTGTGCCCGTGCACAGTGTCATCAGTTGACTGCCACCCATTGGCAGTCGACTGATGCTCCAAACAGTCGACTGCCCTCCCATGGCAGTCGACTGATCCAGCCAGTCTTGGTTCAGTCGAACCCATTCGACCTAGAGCAGTCGACTGGCAACTATGCCAGTCGACTAATGTCGGACAAAACCTCAAACACCAAGTTATTTGAGCCTCCGACCGTCGGGTAAACCCTCAAACACCAGTTTGAGCCTCCGACACTCAGTCTTAGCCACTTGGCCAAGCCCACCTTATCCCTCATGGAGTTCCCCACCGAAGCTCTCTTCCCTCGGCCTACGTCCCTCGGATGCGCCAAGCGCACGGCTTCGCAATGCCATCCTTCGTGTCTCATGCCCTAGAAGTATGTTTCTTTTTGGGCTCACTCCATTCGCTCCCCGTCCGGCGGTCCCTCGGATGCACCAAGCGCACGGCTTCGCAATACCATCCTTCACCGACTCAAGGACCCCGAGCCTAGTGAACTTACCAAGTCCTCAAGACTTCCTATATGCACCAAGCGCACGACTTCGCAATGCATTTCTCACCAAGCACCAAGCGCACGGCTTCGCAATGCTTTGGATTTCCCATGCCAAGCACCAAGCGCACGGCTTCGCAATGCTTTGGACTTTCCCATGCCAAGCACCAAGCGCACGGCTTCGCAATGCTTTGGACTTTCCATGCCAACTCCATGTTGGACTTTCCCACACCAATCTCCATGCTTGGATTTTCCATGCCAACTCCATTTTGGACTTTCCCATGACAATCCCATATCATGAGTTTTGTCTATCATCAAAATACTATCAGGGTACGGCTCGAGTCAAACTCGAGTCAACCTGGGACGATTGCACCAACAATCTCCCAACAATCTCCCCCTTTTTGATGATTGACAAAACTATCATCTCAAGTCTACCAATTCTCCCATTTGGCAATTCTCATATCCCAATGAGAATTCCAACGAACCCTAATTGGTAACTTGGTAACTTCTCCCCCTTTTTGACATTACATCAAAAAGGTCATCAAGGGTTTCAATGTCTCATATCCCAATGAGATCTTACATTCTTCCCCTTGGCATGCCCTCAATCTTTTTAGTGATCCCATATCACTTAAGAGAGGCAACCCAATTTTCCTCCCATGAGGCAATACACATCCATCTTCCCATGATGGATATCTCCCCCTAGAGGCTTGCTCCCCCTTAACCATTGCACCAACAATGTCCTTGGAGAGTCCCTAAGCCAATAGGAACATTAAACCAATCAAAATTAAGGTAAAGTTCAACAATGAACTTTCTTCCACCTTAAATTTGATACTCTCCCTAAATCCTTCTCCGGATTTCCACCCTCTCTAATGCTCTCCCAAGCATATCCTAGGGTTAGGAGTGGTTAGGGGACCAAAACATAGCTAAACATGGGCCTAACTATCAAGTTTACCCGAAATCAGCCTGTGCCAGTCGACTTTGTCACCAATAATCGATTGGACCTCCCATCGATCATTGCCATTGCAAGCGATCGATAATCGTACTAGCTTTTCAATTTCAGAAATCGAATTTCTAAAATTCATAAGTAAATATACGTAAGTTGAAAAATCCTGAAAATTCATACGTATAATATTTATCACTAACACTATGGGTGAAAAATATTAGAAAATTATTTTACTCATTAAACTAGGAGATTAATACAAAGTTCAAAATTTAAGAAAAGCTTCAATAAAGAGCCCTCTTTGTATCATCCCATTCAATGGTGATAGCTATCAAAAGATAGGCTTCACCAAGGTTTTTCAAAATATTTTCAAAATGTTTTCAAAACCTTTAATATCTTTTTCCTAAACATCTCACAAATATCTAGATGTGTAAAACACATTCAAGGCAATTTATCTAGTGAGATGTGGGTTTTTGTTCTTTTATTGGTCTCATGCATATTTCTAGGCAATATTATTTGAATCCCATCAAATTATGCCATAGTCCTTAACTCCATTTTAATTTATGCATGATATGATTATGGCATAGATATGATATAGATAAAAACATATGCCAATATCATGATGTCATGGCATGTGAATGAAAATTAAGCATACATGACATATAAACATAAGTCTAAACATGATCATGACATTTTTATAGATAAAAATGAAAATGATGTCATGACATGGCAAGGCAAACAAATCATGGCAAGTAAAATATACTAAGGTATAAGATACCTAAGTGTTAAATCCAAATTGCCATTTCTATGAGTTAATTCAATTTTGCCTTAATGCCATTCATTTCCCTAGTGTGCCAAAAACCCAAAATGGCACACCAATACCTCTATGACCTAATTGTGCCAATTTAATTATTTTTGACTTCTCAAGCATATTGGCACATCCTAATGTGTCAACTCTACTATGGTTAGGTTAACTACCCATCCACTTAGGGTTGACACACCCTAACCCATTTAACGTGAATCGATCACGCTTTTAGGAACCCAATACCTATTGGAGCTCCTTGGGTTAACAAGGTATTCCATAGGGATAACTTCCCTAGATACCTTGCTAATGACCCTTTTAGGCTTTAAAGCCATAGTCTTTTGGGTCTTACTTGGGTCAACTCTAGAGGTGACTCCTCCATTGACCTTCCTAGTGGCCTTTTTGGTTTTTCTTAAGTCCTTATCCACTAAACATACACCATAGCTAGACTTAGGGATAACTTCCCTATTAGCCTTGGTTTTTCTAGACCTAGATGTGGTTCCATAATTAAATGGAACATTATGGTAGGACATAGGTTTGTGACCCAAACTTTTCTTGCCCTTAGACATTTCTTGTTTCCTAGGTCTTGAATTTTGTACATTAGACCCTTTAACCGAATTTGATATTATTGCTAGGGTCTTCTCCAATTTTTCTAGCCTTGACCTCAAGGCTTGGTTTTCTAGCTCTAATTTCCTCAATTTTGAATTTTCATTTATATTTTGGGAAATGTTTTTCTTTTTAGGCATGTGTCTACCCTTCTTAGGGTTAATGCCTAGATGGTTTTCAACTCTCCTAATGGACTCTTTAGATAAAATAGTTCTAGAATTATGGGTCCTAGGTTTGTCCTTAGAGAAACTAACATGCTTAGCACCTAAGCAATAAATCTGATTATTTCTCTTAGCATGTTTTTCATTAACAATAGCAAGAGAACTAAAATAATTTTTATCATGCATTTTAACCCTAGAAATTGAAGGTGCATTAATTAAATTTTCCTTAGGGTTAGCTTGGGAAGCTCCCCCTACATGAGTCACACCTTCTTGCCCTTTCTTCCTCCCCCTAGGGCATTGGCTTCGGTAGTGCCCCTTTTGATTGCATTTAAAGCACACAATGTGCTCTTTGCTTTTGGTTGTGGGGACTCCGGCATCCGTTGACTTTAGGTTGACTTTTGGTGCCGGTGTTTTCTTCTTAGCCAAACTAGGGCATTTGCTCTTGTAATGCCCTTTCTCCCTACACTCAAAACATATTATGTGATTTTTATTTAAAATTACAACGCTTGAGTTACCTAGGGAGGTGGTGGAGGCCTCTTCTTGATCTTCACTTCTCCCGGATGTGGATGCTTCTTGTTCTTGTTCCGGAATGGAAGATTGCCTCTCCTCCCCCTCAATGCTAGAGGTGGAGGTCTCCACCAAGTCATCCACATCTTCGAAAGTGGATGGTGCTTCTTCTTCGGCATTCTCCTCTACTTGTGCCGTTTGGGAATTTTCTTGGAATTTCATTATTTTCTCCCATAATTCCCTTGCATCCCTATAATCACCCAAACTAGACCAAATAGTGTTAGGTAACAAATCACTAAGCAACTTGATTACCTTGAGATTTGTCTTGAAATCTTTGACTTGGTCTTGGGTCCACTTTGACTTTTCTATGGGCTTATTGCTTTTATCCCTAGGCAATTCAAAACCGTTTTCTAAGATTAGCATAAAATCAAAATCGATTTCTAGGTATACCTCCATCCGTTTCCTCCACCAAGCAAAATCTCTATCGAATTTCGGTGGATGGATGAAGTCGGTCAATTGTAGTGCTCTCACGGAGGTTAGTCCTTGAAGAGCGACCTTGCTCTAATACCACTTGTTGGGACGGATCGATCGGCCAGCTAGAGGGGGGTGAATAACCCTCGTTCGTTACGTGATGGAATTTACTCATTTTCGTTGCGTGCTTGTCTACAATTCTTGTTAGCGCAGTGGAATAACAAAAATAATACTAAAGTTTACGTATTGCTACACTGCTTTAATCAATCTTATAGCTTTATATCGTGGTTGGGCAGATGGTTCCTACTCCATGGGGTGAGCTCAACGAGCTCGTGTTATGCGCACGACACTAACAACACTCCTTCTCGACTACACGTCGGAGGTGGAGAAACCTCTCACAAGTTATTACAACAAGTAATATGAAATACAACAAGAAATACAAAGACAATACAAAAGAGAACTTTTACACAATTGTTTTGATCGCTTTCTTGTTGCTTGCTTTTGCTTGCTCTTGAAGGTCTGGAATGCAACAGCAATTCCCCTCCAATGTCACCTCAAAAGCATTGGCGAAATTCTCCATCTTGAGCTCCATTTATAACCTGCATCAAGCTGATTTCGTGCCCATCAATCGACTGATCGTGACCATCAGTCGACTGGTATCGTAGTCGTTGTCTCACAACGGCCGGATCCACGTTGGTTAAGTTCCAACGGATCACACATCAGTCGACTGATGGCACCCATCAGTCGACTGATCATCCATCAGTCGAGTGCTGGCGAGCTCGACTCCATTCTATGCCCGTGTACAGTGTCATCGATCATTGCCACCCATTGGCGATCGATGATCTCTAAAATCATTGCCCTCCCATGGCAGTCGACTGATCAACCAAACTTGGTTCAGTCGAACACTGGTCGAACCCATTCGACCTAGAGCAGTCGACTGGCAACTATGCTAGTCGACTGATGTCGGGCAAAACCTCAAACACCAAGTTGTTTGAGCCTCCGACCGTCGGGTAAACCCTCAAACACCAGTTTGAGCCTCCGACACTCAGTCTTAGCCACTTGGCCAAGTCCACCTTATCCCTCATGGAGTTCCCCACCGAAGCTCTCTTTTCTCGGCCTACGTCCCTCGGATGCGCCAAGCGCACGCTTCGCAACGCCATCCTTTGCGTCTCATGCCCTAGAAGTATGCTTCCCTTTGGGCTCACTCCATTCGCTCCCCGTCCGGCGGTCCCTCAGATGCACCAAGCGCACGGCTTCGCAATGCCATCCTTCACCGACTCAAGGACCCCGAGCCTAGTGAACTTAACAAATCCTCAAGACTTCCTATATGCACTAAGCGCACGGCTTCGCAATGCATTTCTCACCAAGCACCAAGCGCACGACTTTGCAATGCTTTGGATTTCCCATGCCAAGCACCAAGCGCACGACTTCGCAATGCTTTGGACTTTCCCATGCCAAGCACCAAGCGCACGGCTTCGCAATGCTTTGGACTTTCCATGCCAACTCCATGTTGGACTTTCCCACACCAAGCTCCATGCTTGGATTTTCCATGCCAACTCCATGTTGTACTTTCCCATGACAATCCCATGTCATGAGTTTTGTCTATCATCAAAATACTATCAGGGTACTGCTCGAGTCAAACTCGAGTCAACTTGGGACGATTGCACCAACAATCTCCCAACAGCTCCATGGTTGAGAAAAATTCCTCCAAGGTGCTAACTTTTAAGTTCTTGGAGATGTAGAAGGAATCCACCATAGAGCTTCATCTTGAGGACCGGGGAAAGACATCTATAGCCTTCATTACCATGTTCCAGTTGGAGAGATTTTCCCCTACACTTGTCAAGCCGGTTAGAATTCCATTAAACCTAGAGTGTAGGGATTTTACCTTCTCTCCCTTTTCGAGTTTGATATTGGTTAGTTGGGAGAGAAGCGCATCTCTTCTTGCTAGCTTGGCCTCGGATGTGCCTTCATGAATCTCTATGAGTTTCTCCCACATCTCCTTGGCGCTAGCACACTCTCCTATCCGGTTGACTTCTTGTTGGGGGAGGACGTTGTAGAGGTGATGTTTGGCTTTTGAATTTGCCTAGTACTCTTCCCTTTGCCTCTTGCTCCATCTTGATTTCTCCAATGGATTCCCCTCTTCATCCCTAGGCATCTCAAAACCATTTTCCATTATTAACAAAATTTCAAAATTAGTTTCGAAAAATACCTCTATTCTCTTTTTCGACCAAGAGAATTCTCCTTAAACTTTGGTGGGTGAATGCTGGAGTCGGCCATCCTTGATTGTAGTGCTTGTTGCGGCTGTGAGTCTGTTGACAAGCTACCGAGCTTTAATACCACTTGTAGGGTTGTTGGTTGGCCGACTAGAGGGGGGTGAATAGCCTTTGTCGTAGACAGTGGAAGTCGTTCGTTTGTTGCTCGTCTACAAAACTATTAGCGCAAGAGGAATATACAAATACGCACAAATAAAGACAAAGGAAGAATAAAAACACAAATGCTAACACCGCAATGTAATGTGGTTCATGGCCTTGCTGCTAATCCACGGTCCGATTCATCCACGGTGAATCACTCCGCAAGCTTTCACTATTCTTTCCTTTGCACCAAGCTAGGTGGAGGTAACCTCTTTACAAGAATTCACTCTTCTTACAATGGAATGAGAATTAACAAAAGTAGAAGAGTGGAAAACCCTTAGAACACTTTGGGAGATGTTATGAGTTGAAGCATTAGCCCCCAAAGCCCCTCACCTCTTCATTTTATAGAAGAGGAGGGTTTCTTCCCGTTGACACAGGACCAGTTGACTGATGCCTTCATCAGTCGACTGCTCCTGTATCCATTGCCCAATAACGACTTCTTCCACGTTGGATTTCACCCAACGACTCCCACATCAGTCGACTGATCTTACCATCAGTCGACTGATGGAGCTATCAGTCGAGTGCCGGAAGCGAGCACTCCATTATGTGCCCGAAACCCTTGCGACCAGTCGACTGATGTCTTCATCAGTCGACTAGTGGTCTCGACAATCGACTACCACTTCATGGCAGTCGACTGTTGGCACATGAACCAGACTCGAACACTAGTCGAGTCATAGTCGACTTAGAGTAGTCGACTGCCATTACATGGCAGTCGACTGATGTTGGAAAATCCCATCCGACACTTAGCTGATTGGCCAAGTTCACCTAATGAGCTACTTACATTTCACTCATTCTCTCATCTCACTCGAAGTCCCTCGCCCAAGCTCTCTTCGTTCGCGGCCACGTCCCTCGGCAGCATCAGGCGCACGGCTCTGCAATGCTCCTTCGCGTCTCTTGCCTTCAAAGTCTACTCCCTTGGCTTCGCTTCAATTCATCTCGTCCAGCAGTCCCTCGGATGCTCCAAGCGCACAGCTTCCGCAAAGCCATCCTTCACCGACTCAAAGACCGAGTCATGAGATGGTGAACCCACCAAAGCTCCATGTGCGAATTACTAAGTCCTACAAGAATCCAACACACATATCAAATCCAAACATCCTAACTTAAACTCTTTGCCAAACACATCTAAACCATATCACGGGTCGATTGCCCTAACAATCTCCCCCTTTTTGATGTGTGGCAATCCGTTTAAGTTAGGTAAAACATTTGATAAAATATTAAGGTAAGAAATCATGTAAATAACATGATAAGCAACTCTCCCCCTAAATGCAATTCTCCCCTTACTTAAACATGCATATTTCTCCCTCTTTGACACCATTAAAAATATTAAACAAGGTTTATATAAGCATGACATCAACTCTAAGGAAGAACAAAATCCAAAAACATGCCTTAAAATAATATAAAAGAGGTTACTGGGCAGTTTTCAATTGATCAGTCAACTGGTTCAGACTACCAGTCGACTGGCACTCTGATTTCGGATTTTTCAGATTTTCAGGGTGAATTTTAAAAATGCATTAAAAATTTTATAAAATTGGAAAAATCATGAAATTTGGGGAACACATTTCTTTTAAGATTCTTTATCAGTGAAAAATAGTTTTCCATGAAAAAATCATTATGTTTTCGAAGTTTTTCAAAAAATCCAAAAGCTCCAAAAACAACTAGGTTTTTTATCAAGTTTGTATCACTTTTAACACCTAGTTTTGCTTTGAATTGTTTCAAAACATGAACACATACATTTTAAAGTAAGAAATTATTTTGAAAACATATGAAATATCCAACCATGATCTTTGGGCAATATGTCTATCAATTAAACATAAGTCTTACCCATGATTAGTCTATTATTGCTCTTTTGATACTTTAAATGACCATCTAAATGTCATAGGCATTAGTGGACCATTAGTATCATCCTAACATCTCACCCATGTTTATGTTTTCAATCAAAGTAGCCTATAGTGAGTGTGAGATGAGCTTAAGGTATTTGTATATACTTAACCATTAATTTTATGCAATTCTAAACATGGTTAAGTATCATCCTAGCATTCCCTATGATCTAAAACCTTATTGCCCATGATTATGTATCAGGTGTCAAGATCATAAATTATGATTGCAAACATATATAACAATTACATCAATTATCATGATTTAAGCATTATTATCAATTTATGGGCACATTATCATCACCCAACACTATGCTAGAAATGATTGTCAATATAACACTAAGTGTTAAGCATGATTTCTACTATCTAAGGGTGCATTATCATCACCCAACACTATGCTAGAAATTTGTGTCAACATACATAGTATTTGATGTTGAGCATGATTTAAATTATTTATGGGTGCATTATCATCACCCAACACTATTCCAAAAATTAAGTCCCGCCATCCTAAGTCAACCAAATAATAAGATATAGGTGAAGTCCACATGGTTGACTATCCTAGGGTTTTCATAACCCTTAAGGATGGATTTAGGAACCCAATATAAATTCTTTCCTATGGTGTTCACTAAAAATTCCTTAGGGATCCATTTTCTAGCTATTGTTTTCTTTTTATCTTGACCCCTAGCAATCAAGCATTTATAGGTCTTTTCATTTTTATTTTCCTTATATCCTAGGCCTTTTCTATTGAAGCTTGCTCTTTGGCTCCCTATAATCATATTAAGGGTGTTTGAACCAATGGTGAATTTTTCTAGGGCTTTGGTTAAATGATCTACTTTCTCTCTTAAAGACCTATTTTCATCTATACATGCATCACTTACATTAAAAGGCATATTGTTATCATGTGAGCATGCATCATTTTGGTTAGAAGAAATATTATCATTAATAGTTAAGCATGCTTTTTCTAATTTTTCTTCTAAGTCCTTAATTTGATCTAGCATGCATTTGTTCTTTTTCTTTGCCCTAAACAAGTCCTTAGTGAGGCTAGATATCATGGAAACTATTTTCTTGGGTGAGAGATTCGTTACCATAGTTTCCATGTCTTCTTCTTCGGATGAGGAGGATGATGATGAGCCTCCCCCTTCACTAGAGCTCTCCTCACTTGTGCTTGATCTTTCTTGTTCGGAGGAGGAGGTGTCTAGATCATCCATTGCCATTAGAGCAAGGTTTGAGTAGACATGTTCTTCTTCTTCTTCGGATGAGGATGATGAAGAAGAAGAATCATCCCATGTCCTTGCCTTGAGTGCTTGGGCCTTCCCCTTTTCTTTGGCCTTCTTCTCTTCTTCCTTCTTCTTGCTCCCCTTCTTCTTCTTCTTTTCTTCTTTCTTTCTCCTCTCCTCTTTTCTCTTGTTCAAGAGGAGACAATTATCCCCTATGTCTCCCTCTCCTTGGCAATTATAGCAAATTACTTTCCCCCTTGGTCTTCTACTCCTATCATTAGATTTATTAAATTTAAAATTTTTCAAAGCACGCCTTACCTTCCTTACCATGTATGCTTCTTCCATGCTATCCATGGAGGAGGAGGAGGATGTTTCATCGGAGGAGGAGGAAGTCTCCATCTTCTTCTTTCCTTTGTTGGCTAAAAGTGCCACTCCCCTTGATGGTTGAAATCTTGGCTCTTCTACTACTCCTTCGAGCCTTGTTTCGTGGAGCTCCATGGTTGAGAAAAATTCCTCCAAGGTGCTATGTTCTAAGTTCTTGGAGATGTAGAAGGAATCCACCATAGAGCTCCATCTTGAGGACCGGGGAAAGGCATCTATAGCCTTCATTACCATGTCCCGGTTGGATAGATTTTCCCCTACACTTGTCAAGCAAGTTAGAATTTCCTTAAACCTAGAGTGTAGGGATTTTACCTTCTCTCCCTTTTGGTTTGTTGGGAGTGAAGGGCATCTCTCCTTGCTAGCATGGCCTCGGATTTGCCTTCATGAATCTCTATGAGTTTTTCCCACATCTCCTTGGCGCTAGCACACTCTCCTATCCGGTTGACTTCTTGTTGGGGGAGTACGTTGTAGAGGTGATGTTTGCCTTTTGAATTTGCCAAGTACTCTTCCCTTTGCCTCTTGCTCCATCTTGATTTCACCAATGGTTCCCCCTCTTCATCCCTAGGCATCTTGAAACCATTTTCTATTATTAACAAAATTTCAAAATCGGTTTCAAAAAATACCTCCATTCTCTTTTTCCACCAAGAGAATTCTCCTTCAAACTTTGGTGGGTGAATGTTGGAGTCGGCCATCCTTGATTGTAGTTCTTGTTGTTGCGGTTAGTCCGTTGACAAGCTATCAAGCTCTGATACCACTTGTAGGGTCGTCGGTTGGCCGACTAGAGGGGGGTGAATAGCCTTTGTCGTAGACGGTGGAAGTCGTTCGTTCGTTGTTCGTCTACAAAGCTATTAGCGCAAGTGGAATATACAAATACACACAAATAAAGACAAAGGAAGAATAGAAACACAAACGCTAACACCACAATGTAACGTGGTTCATGGCCTTGCCGCTAATCCATGGTCCAATTCATCCACGGTGAATCACTCCGCAAGCTTTCACTATTCACTCCTTTGCACCAAGCTAGGTGGAGGTAACCTCTTTACAAGAATTCACTCTTCTTACAATGGAATGAGAATTAACACAAGTAGAAGAGTGGAAAACCCTTAGAGCACTTTGGGAGATGTTTTGAGTTGAAGCATTAGCCCCCAAAGCCCCTCACCTCTTCTTTTTATAGAAGAGGAGGGTTTCTTCCCGTTGACACAGGACCAGTCGATTGATGCCTTCATCAGTCGACTGCTCCTGTAGCCGTTGCCCAATAACGACTTCTTCCATGTTGGATTTCACCCAATGGCTCCCACATCAGTCGACTGATCTTACCATCAGTCGAATGATGGAGCTATCAGTCGAGTGCCAGAAGTGAGCACTCCATTATGTGCCTGAAACCCTTGTGACCAGTCGACTGATGTCTTCATCAATCGACTGGTGGTCTCGGCAGTCGACTGCCACTTCATGGCAGTCGACTATTGGCACATGAATCGAACTCGAACACCAGTTGAGTCATAGTCGACTTAGAATAGTCGATTGATGTCAGGAAATCCCATCTGACACTTAACCGATTGGCCAAGTTCACCTAATGAGCTACTTACATTTCACGCATTCTCTCATCTCACTCGAATTCCCTTGTCCAAACTCTCTTCATTTGCGGCCACGTCCCTCGGCAGCATCAGGCGCACGACTTTGTAATGCTCCTTCCCGTCTCTTGCCTTCGAAGTCTGCTCCCTTGGCTTCGCTTCAAGTTATCTCATCCGACGGTCCCTCGGATGCTCCAAGTGCACGGCTTCCGCAAAGCCATTCTTCACCGACTCAAAGACCGAGTCATGAGATGGTGAACCCGCCAAAGCTCCATGTGCGAATTACTAAGTCTTGCAAGACTCCAACGCACATATCAAATCCAAACATCCTAACTTAAACCCTTTTCCACACACATCAAAATCATATCACGGGTCGATTGCCCTAACAACACAGACGTAAGGGATGTTAGTTAAAGCCCTAGAACCAATCATGTGATGGTTGAATAGGGAACATTTTGTATCATATTCTATAAAGGCAAAGGATTGGTTATTATATTTACATTTTGCTTGTGCCAGCTAATTTAAATATAATAATGCCCTAGAAGAGTAGGTTCTTATCTACAGCACATCAATTGGCAGAATTGATTATGAGAGGCTGTAGAGAACACTTTCCTAAATGTTCCTAGTTGAGTATTAATATGCAAGGGCAATATTAATACATAAAGACTAGCATGTAGGTCAATTGATGACTTGATCTCACAAGTCATGGATATATGATATCAAGTTGACACATGGGTATATATTGGAGAATATATACTGAACTGACCCGCCATGAGAAAGTTTCATGGATCGTTATATGAGTGTCATAAACTTTCTCATGTGACTATTGGTATGAATAGTCCTTAGACCTGAAGTCACTATGGTTCCCTACATAAGGAGTTATGTACTTTGGTATCGTCAAACGTCACGTAGAGGTGGACCATAAAAGCGATTCGGGTATGTAACAAATTATGCGGAGGGATGAGTGATGTAGATGGGATCTATCCCTTCCATATGGCAGAGTGATATCGGTGGGCCCCTTGATTGAGTAGAACTACTAAAACGCATGGCCATGCTCGAATGAGTCAATATGAGATATTGAGCTCATTTGTTTGAGTTAGTTTACTCAGGGATCAAGAAACACATAGATTGATCGAGGATGACACGGTCTATGCCTCATTGATCAATCTGATATCAAGGATAGAAGGACACGGTCATATATTATAGTAGTCACGGAAAGGTTAGTCGGATCTTGACTTATCTCGTAACTTGGGTAGCAATGATGTATTGCTAGATGCCGCTCATTGCTTGTGTATCTAAAAGAGTTGAGGTCCACTGCCAACGTTATGAGAGCCTATAGGGTCACACACAAAGAGCATGATAATTAGAGGAATTAGAGTATTCTAGTTTGACTAGAATAATATGGGAATAAGCTTAAGTACAAAATGGTTTTTGGACTTTAAGCTTAATGAGAATTTTAGCTAATTGATTTAATGAGATTAATTCAATATGTTACCTTATTGATTTAATAAGATTAATTCAATATGATAACATAAGCTTAATTGAATTAATAAGATTAATTCAATATGATAACATAAGCTTAATTGAATTAATAAGATTAATTCAACATGCATGAATGCCACATAAGAATGCCACATAAGCATGCCACCTAAGCATCCACCTAAGCTAGTTAAGGTGGAAGGAAACAAAATGGTTTTGTCTCCTTAAGTGGCCGGCCAAACAAGGAAGCCAAATCCTTTTTGAGTGTGTCTCAATGCAATGGATTGCATTGAATGTGAAGGAGGTGGAAGGGTTTTTCCAACCCTATAAAAGGCTCCATGGAGTGGCCGGCCATAGTGAGTTTTTGGTGTTGTGGTTGTGAGAGAGCTTGGTGGAAGCTTTAGTTGTGTGGATTTGTGAGTGTAGGCTAGCAAGAAGAGGAGTCTTCTTCTTCCTTTCTCCTTTTCCCTCTCTTCCTCTCCTTTAGGGACTTCTCTAGCAAGAAGTAAAGGAGAGCTCTTCTAGTTTTCCTTTTGTGAGACAAGAGCGTGCTCGTGTGGATACGTATGAAACACGGACACTTGAGCGTGCTAAAGATCAACAAACCGAAAGGAAAAGCGGGATTAACAAGGGCACGCAACAAAGGTAATCCTCTCCTATAAGATAGGTTTGGTTTAGAGAAATTTATTTTATACGAGTTTGCTTTCGCATGGATCACTTGGAAGGGATCCTATTTTCCGTTGCGCATATGCCATTTGGCATACGAGAATTCCCTACAGTGGTATCAGAGCCACTTGCGAAAGATCGTATAAAAATAGGTTTTCTCTATTTTATATGTGATATAGAAGTAGGATAAATTTTATTATGAGTTGATAATTGCATTAGAAAATTTTCAAACATAATAAAATATCCAATGTCTTTTAAAAGTTAAAATGACATGGTGCATGGTTATGGCCTAGTCCCAAAAAGTTTGTGATTGTGTGTTGTAATTCTTAATACGGCCTGCGTGTCTTGCCTTTCTCCTAATATTCTTGTTGTAAAATTAGTTTTAGACTCGAATGTAACTCAGTATTTCTCCTTTTGTAATGTACAATACATGGATGGAGGGTCCATTGGAAGATGAGGTTACAAGGAGGAAGTCAACACACAAGACAACCAAAAGGAAGCACTTAGGAGAAGATGCTATCCCTAGGTTGACCAATCAATCTTTTCGTTGGCTTGAGAAGATTGTAGAATAAGGGCCATAACCATGACACGTTAGTTTAATATGTATGTGATGCATGTTAGTTTAGCTTGTATGTGATGCATGATTAGTTTAGCTTATATGTGATGTATGCTAATATGTATATGATACATGTTTATTTCTTAATAAGTCTAAGCGATATGCCTACCAAAGTTGGTACTCACTACTTCCTCGATCATTTGTTATTGGGTTTGCCAAAGCAAAGCAATGCATTTTATCTTGGAGAAGTGCAGTGGACAATCGTGATGTCCGCTATCAGTCTTAGTTAAGACTTAATTAAGTGTTTTCTTAATTGGTTAAGAAAGTAGAGGCATATATTAGCTTTGAACATAAGTGTTAACATTAGTTTTGTGTGATTTCCGAACATCAGCTTTGTCTTAGAAGTGGTCGTTGCTCCGATATCCAAGAAGGCCCCTGTGCCTCGCCACACTGGAAAGTTTAGGAATAAACACTAAACTAATCTAAAACTTAACCAAAGCTATTAAAGAGTTACATCAGATGTAATTGGCAAAAGATTGCCTACCTAATTATACTACGTCTTGGGCGATTAGCCAAAGCTAACTCAAGGCAATTATGATGTGGATCTTTATCCCATATAAATTTATAGCTAAATAGTAGCTATGAGAATTTAGAGAGCCTCATTTAATTAAAGGCCTAATTAAATGATTTAGGTATGATACTTAACTTTGCATTTTAATGTTGTAGATCACCATGTCATCTAACACGACACACCCCCTCAACTTGCGATCATCCTTGAGAAGGACAAGCTCGATGGAGCAAACTTTCTTAGTCGTATAGGAACTTGAGGATTATCCTCAAGCAAGAAGCATAAACTATATGTCCTAAAGAGGCTACCCTGAAATACAGCCCCTACGGCCACTCGTCTTTGAAAGGATGCTTATAAGAAGCATCAAGATGACGCATTAGATGTGTCATGCCTTATGCTTGCCACCATGAACTCTGAGCTTCAGAAGCAACATGAGAACATGGATGCCTATGATATGGTTGAGCATTTGAAACAACTATATCAAGGACAAGCTAGGCACGAGCATTTTGAAGTGTCTAAGGCTCTTTTTGCATGCAAGATGCAAGAAGGAACACCTGTAGGAACTCACGTACTCAAAATGATTGGGTACGTTGAGAACCTTGAAAGACTAAGTTTTCCACTGAGCCAAGAATTGGCAACTGATGTTATCCTGCAATCGTTGCCGGAAGCATACATCAAAATCATATCACGGGTCGATTGCCCTAACAACACAGACGTAAGGGATAAAGCTGAGTACATAGAAAACCTCCTGGGAGAAATAGAGAAGTTAGAATGGATCCAGTGGAGGATGAACTACCCTGCTGAATATGATGCGCTCCTCAGCACTGCCGAAGGAAGGGAAGGGGCACAGAACATATTATCGCAGATGAGGCGAGTCTTCTCATCAAAAGACCTCGCGTAAGGATCCACAACTATTCAAGATCAGACATACAAGGACCTCGAAAGACTATCCTACGAGAATGTGAATGACCTGATCAAATACATGAATGATTATATGCGATTGGCGGCTAAAATAGGAAGGTTATACACAGGGCCGGAACTGTCTGAAAAATCCTGGATCAAGATGCCCGGAGATTTGGGTAGCAGAATAAAAGCAGCATTTGATGAAAAATATTTAGGGCTAACAGTGGGGGTATTCCCCAGAATCCTATTTGCATATAAATACTTGGAACTGGAGTACAAAGACGCGGCATTCCAGAGGTCTCTGAAGAACTTATCATTCTGCAGCCATATTCCCATACCAGGATTCTATAAAGAAAAGAAGCATCTCGGGATCCAGAGGTCAAAGACCTACAAAGGAAAGTTGCATGCCTCCCATGCCCGCATAGAGAAAAGAAAGCACCTCATCCGAAACAAGAAGTGCAAATGTTATTTGTGCGGACAAGAGGGACATTTTGCAAGAGAATGTCCAAGTGAAAGGTGCAACGTGAAGAGAGTAGCCATGTTTGAGCAACTTCAGATACCAGATGACTGTGACATTCTCTTCGTCCTGGAAGAGGAGGAGCAGAGTGATGCTATTTTCAGCATCTCGGAAGGGGAAGATGACTGCGAAGAACTACACAGGTCTCTTCAAACCCTCCAAATCAATGAATCTATATTCATGCTTGGATAGGTTGATGGTGGATACCAGCCTCAGATAAAAGTAACAGAGAGACAGCTGGGATGCAACCACGACTGGAGGGTCAATGAAGTAATACTAACCCCACAGTCAAGCAAGTGTACCTGTTGCCGATGGGAGACAATGCAAAGGGCAAGAATCCACTGCCCCATATGCTTGACCACGACATGCAACTTGTGCGGACCCTACTACTACAACAAGAAGGTCCCTGTGGCACCGGCCCCACTAGCCCAATTCTTCCCAGATCATTTAATTAAACATCAAAATTATTACATATCCTGGTGCACAGGGGAGATCGAAAGGCTCAAGAAGGAGGCAGAATTCTACAAGAAATAGTATGAGGCAATCCTGCTAGAAAGGGACTTGATGTGTGACTTCCAGCGTATGGGGATACATGAAGATGAAGAAGAAGGGGAAATGACCAATATGTTAGTAAATATGGCCGCAACACAACAAGGAGGACCCAGATTGGTAAGAAATATGCTCTACAACCTCAAAGTAGAGATGGAAATTCAAGGGATTCCCTGATTCACACTCAAGGCCATATTGGACACTGGAGACACTACATGCTGCAAAGACCAGAGGTCAGTACCCACTAAGGCTCTCGAAGAAACTACATTTGTGATATAGTTTAGCGGGATAAACTCCCAACAGACAGCGAAAATGAAGCTGAAAGCAGGGAGGATGATCATTGAAAATAACTCGTTCTAGATCCCCCAAACCTACAGCTTCCCTATGAGGCTGGGAGATAACATTCAGATGATTATAGGGGAAAATTTCATCCGAGCGATGCAAGGAGGCATCAGAATCGAAGAAAATACGGTAACAATCTACAAAAATGTTACTTCGATTAACACCTCGCCTGCAGTGAACATGACAGCAGCTATCGAGGAGCTAGAACTCGATGAGGAAGAATATATTTAAATCAAAGAAGTGGTGCATTACATTGCAATGCCCTCGCAACCGGAAGAATTCAGTCCCCTGCTGAAGGAACTTCAGAAGCAAGGTTACATAGGGGAAAACCCCTTAAAACACTGGAGCAAGAACAAAATAACATGTAAATTGGACATCAAAAACCTGGATTTCATCATCGAAGACCGGCCACTGAAGCACCTTACGCCTGCCCAGAAGACAGCTTTCACCCACCATGTAAAGGCCCTCTTGGAGATCGGTGTCATTAGTCCAAGCACAAGCAGACACCGCACAACAACCATCATCGTCAACTCTAGGACCATTATTGACCCAAAGACAGGGCAAGATACAAAGGGCAAAGAAAGGATGGTATTCAATTACAAACTCCTCAATGATCTTACGAACAAGGATCAGTACAGCCTCCCCGGCATAAACACCATCCTGAAGAAGGTCAGCAATAGCAACATCTATTCCAAATTTGACCTTAAGAGTGGATTCCACCAAGTAGCAATGCACCCAGACTCAATAGAATGGGTGGCCTTTTGGGTGCCCGATGGACTATTTGAGTGGCTGGTGATGTCGTTCGGCCTCAAGAACACTCCTGCCATCTTCCAAAGGAAAATGGACAACTGTTTCCGAGTTATGGAAGAATTTATTACGGTATACATTAATGATATTCTCCTATTTTCTGAGGATAGGAAGAAGCACTCCCAGCACCTGAGGAAAATGCTAGACATCTGCAAGGAGCACGGCTTGGTCCTGAGCCCAAGCAAAATAAAAATAGTCGTTCCTGAGATAGAGTTCCTGGGTGCTATTCTTGGAAACAAAAAGATTAAATTGCAGCCGCATATCATCACAAAGATAGCGGAATTCGAGGAGCGTGAGCTACTAAGCAAGAAAGGTATGAGGTCCTGGCTAGGACTTCTAAATTACGCTCGAAACTATTTCCCGAATCTGGGAAAACTACTTAGCCCTTTATACACAAAAACAAGCCCCACGGGAGACAAAAGAATGAATAATCAAGACTGGGATCTGGTCAGACAGATCAAAGGGCTAGTCAAAAATCTTCCTGATTTGGAAGTATCCCCGGAGGAGTGATACCTCATACTTGAGACAGATGACTATATGACAGGGTGGGGAGGTTATGCAAATGGAAGATGCAGAAATATGATCAAAGGTCAACAGAAAAAATCTGCGCATATGCAAGTGTAAAATTCAACCCACCTAAATCCACTATAGACGCAGAAATACATGCCGTCATGAACAGTCTCAAAGCCCTAAAAATATATTTTCTGGACAAAGAAGAAGTAATCATTCGAACTTATTGCCAGGCAATAATCAGCTTCTTCGAGAAGACAACCAACAACAAACCCTCAAGGGTTAGGTGGCTTGCCTTCACGAATTACATAACATGCATAGGAGTGAACATTACCTTCGAGCATATAAGCGGGCAGGACAACTAATTGGCGGATAGTCTATCTCAATTAATTAACTGTCATATGTTTTCAGAATGGCCACAGGATTCCCTGGAGCAACTGGAGCAAGAAGTTCTAGCACTGGAGGAGCTGTAGGCAAAACCGAACGAGATGGCCCAAGCCCAATTGGCGGAAGCCCTCTTGGTGCTAAGCCAATCAGTCAGAAATACCGGGATTTACTGCAGTTCCATAGAAGACGAATGCTCGAAGGAAGATTCTTTCGAGAAGAGGAACAATGGGTCTTTCAAGAACTCCACCTGTTGCAAGAACAAGTATCCCAAGATGCCATTAAGGCAGTACAACAACTACATCAACTTCACGAGATGAAGCGACAAAAGTGTGCCAGCATGTGCGGGTCCGACAACTGGTGCCATGACTGGCTCTCTTTTGTAATAAAAGTAAACAAGCACCTGACAAAAGTGGCTGACACCCTCCAAGAGTTGGCAAAGGAGATGTCCTATTTCCAGTTGTAAAGAATCATGCGTGCTGTAAAGCGCACTAACATGCGTTGTGTGTGTACTGACTCAATTGTGTGTACTAATAATAGTTGTAAAGAGTCATGCATACTGTAAAGTGCACTAATATGTGCTGTGTGTGTCCTATTTCTAGCTGTAAAGAGTCACGCGTGCTGTAAAGCGTACTTGGGTGCACTGTGTGAGTCCTTTAAGGGCAAAAGGAGTAGTGACGATGGGGCCCCTCTATGAGCACCCGACTTCTCCTCTTAGCTATATAAGGACATCCATGAACTCATAGCGGAGCATTCAAGCATACCTTGAGCTTCACTTTGATTTGTAATTTCTCTGCAAAACAAGGAATAACAGAATCTTTGAGTTTGCATCATCTTCTTATTTCTCTTATTCTTTGTTCTCTTCCACTGCCCACTTATTATTCATGGTGGTATCCGTTTAGGTTACAGAAATCTGTGAACCTGTGGTTTTTGAATTCACCACCTTGATCGCTTCTAAGTCTTTTAATTTTTAAGGTTCTTTTGGTTTTCGATTAATTTAAACAAGTTGATGAGTTGATCTAAGGTATCACTTTTGTGTTTAAGAAACCTAACCCAGGTAAACCTAGAATAGTTGTCAATTATGACTAGGCAAAATTGACTCTCATTTAGTGACTTGGCTCCATGAGAATCAAATAGATCCAAATGAATGAGCTCAAGCACACTTTTGGTTCATTCTTGGTTAGTTAGTTGATGTAGTGTCCTAGGTTGTTTACCTTGTTGACAAGCATTACAAATTTTATTGTCTAAGTTGTTAAGGTTAGGCAAACCTCTGACTAAGCCACTCTGACTCATCTTGTGAACGAGTCTTGGGTGCGAGTGATCGAGTCATCGGTGCCACAACCAAGATTTCTCTTGCTGTGTCATAAGATACTTGGTTGAGTTAGGTAGATTAATAATGTAGATGTTGCTATTCCTAGTTCTTTTAAGTATTGTTTTAGAAGTTTCATTTGTTTTGATTAAGCATTCATTTTTTAAGAATATAACCTTATAGTTGTTATCACACAATTGACTTACACTAAGTAAATTATATTAAAAATCATATACTAATAAAACATTGTGAATTATGAAATTAGAATTTAGCTCAATATCACCTAAACCGATGATTTTTAGCTTGTCGTTGTTTTCGAAAGCTACCGACCCTTGACGTTTGAATCTAAGCTTCGAAAATTTAAGTTGGTCTCTGGTCATATGTCGGGAACACCCACTATCCAACATCCATTGATCCTACACACAAGGTAGTGTTAGTGTCAACCCTTAGTGCCAATCATGAGATGATTAATTAGGGATCATATGTAAGTGCCAGTAAATAAATATAATAATGCCCTTGAATAGTAGGTTCTAATCTATAGTATATCAATTGGTGGAATTGATTATGAGAAACTGTAGAGAATACTATTCTTAAATATTCCTAGTCAAGTGTTAATAGACAAAGGGATATATTGATATATTGAGACTAACATGTAGGTCAATGGATGACTTGATCTCACAAGTCATGGTTATGTGATATCACATTGATACATGGGTATATATATTGGAGAATATATGTACTGAATTGACCCGCCATGAGAAAGTGGCATGGATCATTATATGAGTGTCATATACTTTCTCATGAGACTATTGGTATGAATAGTCCTTAGACCTGAAGTCACTATAGTTCCCTACATAAGGAGTTATATACTTTGGTATCGTCTAATGTCACACCGTAACAGGGTACACTATAACGGTGATTACTGGGTATGTAACGAATTATGTGGAGGGATGTGAGTGATGTAGATGAAATCTATCCCTCCCATATGACGGGAGTGATATCTTTGGCCTCTTGATAGAGTATGACCACGAAATGCATGGCCATGCTCAATGAGTCAATATGAGATATTGAGCTCATTTGTTTTAGTGAGTCTACTTGGGGATCAAGAAACATAAAGATTGATAAGGGGATGACACGGTCTATGCCTCATTGATTGATCTAAAATATCAGAGATAGAAGGACACCGTCATACATGATAATGGTCACGGAAAGGTTGTCAGATCTCGACTATCTTGTAGCTTGGGTAGCAATGATGTATTGCTAGATGCTGCTCATTGTTTATGTATCTAAAATGGTTTTTAGATACATTGTCAATGTTACAAGAGCCTATAGGGTCACACACAAATGACATTCTGTTTTGGAGATGGTTTCTTTTAGTTGGACTAAAAGGAACAATTGAGCATATGGCCAAGACTTGAGTTTGACTCAGACTGGTTAAACTTGAGTTAGACTCAAGTTGAACCATGGAAATTGATTCATCATCAACATGCATGATTAATGTGATTAATCATGCATGGGATCAACATGCATGATTAATGTGATTAATCATGCATGTGAATATTCATGATGAGGAGAAGGCTTCATGCATTTAAAAGGAGAGTCTAAATTGGATTTGGCTTGATGTAAGAAAGCTAAATGGGATTTGGCTTGAGAAGGCTAAATATGATTTGGCTTAATGTATGAAAAGAAAAATGGGATTTGGCTTGAATGCCTTCAACGTGAAAGGATAAATAGGGGTGGGAGGCTTTTGGTTTTGAGTGTGTGAGTGCAGAATTATTTTTGGAATTGGTTCCAACGTGCAAGCAAGCCAAAAGAAATAGAGAAGAGTTCTCTCCTTCATCTCTTTCCTCCCTTCTCTCTTCCAAGTGGTCTTGGTGTTTTTCTAGGGTTGCTAGCACAACGTGACTCCAAAACTACTGAGTGTCAGTATGGATACCTTAGAGATACGGTTATCCTTACCGTATTGATCCGGAGAACAATGGAAAAGCGGGATTTCGAAGGGCACGCATCAAAGGTATACTCTCGTCTTCTAGATAAGATCTGGATAAGATTAAATGATTTGTATGTTTTGCATAGATCTCTGGTGGGATCCGATTTATTTTTGTTTCCGCTGCAGTTGTGCGAAGTATTTGCCCGCGATGTTTTGAACGTCACGATCTCGGAATTTCCCCACAGTGGTATCAGAGCCACTTGCAAAAACATATATCTCGTTATGTTGATTTATATGTGATATAAATTTGGATTTTTGTGTTTTCTATGAGATATAAAACATGTAGATTATGGGTACATTATTTTTAGGCTTGAAATGTTGATAAAGGGGCACGAACAATGGCCAACACGGCCTGGTCATGGATTCCACTGATCACCCCAGAATGGTCATGCCAATCGGCACGGTCCGACCGTATTGGACATGGGATGCTTCGAAAGCGAGGGTCTTGGGTTCATAGTGATGGACCAAGGGCAGCAACTCATTCAATGAGTTGAGATGAAAAATAAAATTTTGCTTCGGGGGTGCTGCCCCCTGAGGCCCCCACAAGGGGCGCTGCCCCTTGACCACCGTGGTATTGCGGCTTATCGGCGAAGCAGCTTAAAATTTGTGTGTGTATTCATAATAAATTTTTTATGAAATTACATCATTATGAATGATTTGATGCATGGTGTATGGTTATGGCCTAGGACCCAATGTGATTGTGGTTGTGTGTTGTTTGTGCATGTTGTAATTCATAATACGGCCTATGTGTTGTGTCTTCATCTCTATTTTTCTAGTTGTAAAATAGACTTAGACTCGAATGTAACTCGAGTGTTCTTATTCTGTAATGTACAAACTAAGAAATAGAAAAGTCCATTGAAGGTTGAAATTACAAGGAGGATGTCGACAACACAGGATGACCAAAGGAAGCACTTGGAGAAGATGTCATCCCTAGGTTAACCATTTCGCTCTTCTCATTGGCTTGAGAAGATCGTAGATTCAGGCCATAACCATGTCACAGTTAATACATATTATGCTTATATATGATGCATGTGATGCTTGTGTATGTGATACATGTAATGCTTGTATATGTGATGCATGCGTAGTTAGTTGTCACACAATTAGGTCACTTACAATATGTCTACCAAAGTTTAATGCTTACTATTATCTTGTTCAATCATAGCACGTTTTCCAAAGCAAAGTGACTCGATTTACTTCAGTAAAGTACGACAGGACAATCGTGATGTCTGCCTATTAAACTTTGGATTTGACTTAACTAAGCTCTCTCAATTAGATTGATGGACTTAGAGGCATAGCTCATACGAGACATCTACCTACATTATACAAATCTTGGGTGATTACCCAAAGCTAACTCAAGATGAGTGGTAATTTAGAAAGATATCTCATGCGATGGGCACAATGAACAAATAATGTTGTTCATATAGATATACAAGAGTTACATTAGATGTAATTGGTGCGAGTTAGCTGCCTAACTTATACGAGTCTTGGGAGATTAGCCAAAGCTAACTCAAGATGCGGTATAATATGGATCTTGTCCCACTTTGTGACTAGTGGGAGAATCATTTAGTTAAATGCCTAATTAAATGATTGAAATATTATACCTTCCTACATTTCTATATTGTAGATCACCATGTCGTCAAATACATCAAACACACTCTCTCTGCGATCTGTTCTTGATAAGGACAAGCTCACTGGAGCTAACTTCCTGGACTGGTACAAGAACTTGAAGATAGTCCTCAAGCAAGAACGCAAACTATACATCCTAGAGCAGTCCACTCCTGAACCACCCGCCCCTATGGCCACTCGTGCTTACAAGGATGCTTACAAGAAGCATCAAGATGATGCATTGGATGTGTCATGCCTTATGCTTGCCACCATGACCTCTGAGCTTCAGAAGCAACATGAGAACATGGATGCCTATGGTATGGTTGAGCATTTGAAACAACTATATCAGGGACAAGCAAGGCACGAGAGATACGAAGTATCAAAGGCCATATTTCAATGCAAAATGCAAGAGGAAACTCCCATAGGCACTCATGTACTCAAAATGATTGGGTACGTTGAGAACCTACAGAGATTGGGATTTCCATTGGGCCAAGAGCTGGCCACTGACCTTGTTCTGCAGTCACTACCAAAAGGCTACAGTCAATTTGTCATGAACTATAACATGAATGAAATTGACAAGCCTTTACCTGAGTTTTTGAGCATGTTACGAACTGTCGAACTCAACCTTAAGAAGGCAAATCCTGGCACTATTTTGATGGTGAACAAGACCAAAGGCAAAGGAAAGCAGAAGCCTAAAGGTAAGGGTAAGACCCAAGCCAAAGGCAAAGGAAAGGCAAATGCATTGAAACCCAAAGGAGGGGGGTCTAAGGAAGGGGAATGCTTCCACTACGGTGAGACCGGGCATCGGAAGAGAAACTGCAAGCTATACCTGGAAGAGGTGAAAAAGAAGAGAAGTGAGACTTCTGCCTCAAGTATATATGTTGTAGAAGTCAATTTATCTATCTTGTCTTCTTGGGTATTAGATATGGCTGTGCTTCTCACATTTGTACCAATGTGCAGGGCCTTCAAAAGACTAGATCATTGACGAAGGGCGAAGTGGACCTATGGGTAGTCAATGGAGAAAAGGTTGCCGCCATTGCTGTAGGGACGTATTCTTTATCTTTGCCCACTGGGCTTATCTTAGAACTAGAGGACTGTTGTTATGTGCCTGCCTTGACGAAAAACATTATCTCCGTTTCTTGTTTAGACAAGAAAGGTTTCTCATTTGTAATAAAGGACAAGTGTTGCTCTGTTTATTTACATGATATGTTTTATTGTATTGCACATCTTGTGAATGATCTCTATCTTCTAGATCTTGAAACCCCAGTCTATAACATAAATACCAAACGGTTCAAATCTAATGATATGAACCAAACATATCTCTGGCATTGTCGCCTGGGTCACGTAAATGAGAGTCGCATATCCCAGCTCTATAAGGATGGATTACTGGACTCATTTGATTTTGAATCATATGAGACATGCGAATCTTGTCTTCTAGGCAAGATGACCAAGACTCCATTTAGTGGACATGGCGAAAGAGCTACTGATTTGTTAGAACTCATACATACTAATGTATGTGGGCCTTTCAATATAGCAGCTAGAGGAGGCTATCAGTACTTCATTACTTTTACTGATGATTTCAGTAGATATGGATATGTGTGTCTTATGAGACACAAATCTAAATCCTTTGAAAAGTTCAAAGAATTCAAAAATGAAATACAAAACCAACTTGGTAAGAGTATTAAAGTGCTTCAATCAGATCGAGGTGGGGAATACCTTAGCCAAGCTTTTTGTGACTATCTCATTGAGTTTGGGATTAGATCTCAACTCACTCCACCTGAAACACCATAGTGGAATGGTGTATCAGAAAGGAGAAATCGTACATTATTAGATATGGTACGTTCAATGATGAGTCACACAAATCTTCCTTCTTTCTTCTGGGGATACGCTTTAGAGACAACTGCTTACACACTTAACCGCGTTCCATCTAAGGTAGTCATAAAGACACCATATACGATATAGACTGGGAAGAGTCCCAAGATGTCTTTTATGAAGATTTGGGGATGTGAGGCTTATGTTCGACGTCAAGTCTCTGACAAACTAGGCCCCAAATCAGACAAGTGCTAATTTGTAGGATATCCTAAGGAAACGAAAGGATATTACTTCTATAATCCCACACAAGGCAAAGTGTTTGTCGCTAGAAATAGAGTATTTCTAGAAAGAGAGTTCATCTCTAGAAGAACTAGTGAGAGTCAAGTACATCTTGAAAAAATTCAAGATAAAGATAGCACTGAGATGGAAATTGAACAGGCACCACAAAGTGTTGTGGATGATGAGATTGTTGCACAAGAAGTTGTGGAGCAACAACCTGTTCAAGTAGACCAACCTCTTCGCAGGTCTGATAGGATATGTCGTCAGCCTGAGAGATATTCATTTCTCTTGTCTGACAATGATGGCGTTATGCTTGTTGAGTTGAACGAGCCTACATCCTATCAGAAAGCTGTGATGAGCCCAAATTCTAAGAAATGGCTAGAGGCCATGAGATCTGAAATGGAATCCATGTACACTAACCAAGTGTGGACTTTGGTTGATCCAACTGAAGGGGTCAAACCCATTGGGTGTAAGTGGGTCTTTAAGAGAAAGACTAACATGGATGGTCTTATGCATACCTATAAAGGGCGATTGGTAGCTAAAGGTTTCAAACAGATTCATAGTATTGACTATGATGAAACTTTTTCACCAGTTGCGATGCTTAAGTCTATTCGGATCATGCTTGCTATTGCAGCTTACCACGATTATGAGATCTGGCAAATGGATGTCAAAACTGTATTTTTGAATGGAAACCTCCTCAAGGATGTGTACATGACACAACTTGAGGCTATTGCAAAGGTCCATTTATGGTTTAAAGAAAGCATCTAGAAGTTGGAATCTTCGATTCGATGATGCGATCAAATAGTTTGGTTTCATCAAGAATGAAGATGAACCCTGTGTCTACAAGAAGGTTAGTGGGAGCATAGTTATCTTTCTTATCTTGTATGTTGATGACATACTTCTCATGGGAAACAACATCCCTATGTTGCAGTCTATGAAGACTTGGCTTGGGAATTGTTTCTCAATGAAGGACTTAGGTGAAGCAACCTATATTTTAGGCATTAAGATCTATAGAGATAGATCTAAGAGATTGCTTAGCCTAAGTCAGAGTGCATACATTGACAAGGTGCTTAAACATTTTGCCATGCAGAATTCCAAGAAGGGATTTCTACCAATGTCACATGGTGTGAGCCTTTCGAAGGCTCAATGCCCTTCTTCAAAAGAAAAAAGGGAACGTATGGATCAGATCCCTTACGCATTCGCTATAGGATCTATTATGTATGTCATGCTATGCACTCGTCCTAATGTCTCGTATGCTTTAAGCATGACGAGTAGGTACCAGTCAGGTCTAGGTGACGGTCACTGAATAACCATCAAGAATATTCTTAAGTACTTGAGAAGAACTAAAGAATATTTCTTAATATTTGGAGGCGATGAGGAGCTCGCTATAAAAAGTTATAGCGATGCTAGCTTCCAAATGGACAAGGATGATTACAGATCGTAGATAGGGTATATCTTTTGTTTAAATGATGGTGTTGTGAGCTGGAAGAGTTCAAAGCAAGACACAGTCACAGATTCTACTACAGAGGCCGAGTATATTGCTGCTTCTAATGCGGCAAAGGAGGCAGTTTGGATCAGGAAGTTTGTTTCTGAGCTTGGTGTAGTTCCTAGCATCGTGAGCCCTATAGAGCTTTATTGTGACGACAACGAGGCTATAGCATAGGCTAAGGAACCTCGTTCTCACCAGCATTCCAAACATATACTGCAGCGGTATCACCTCATTCGGAAGATCATTGATAGAGGAGATGTGCAGATATGCAGAGTAGATACTGATGTTAACATTTCGGATCTCCTGACCAAGGCTTTGGTACAGAGAAAGCATGATGGTCATACTAGATCACTGGGTCTTAGAGATTACAGTGATTGACACTAGTGCTAGTAGGAGATTGTTAGTGTCAGCCCTTAGTGCCAATCATGAGATCATTAATTAGGGATCATATGTAAGTTCTAGTAAATAAATATAATAATGCCCTTGAATAGTAGGTTCTAATCTACAGTATATCAATTGGTGGAATTGATTATGAGAAGTTGTAGAGAACACTATTCTTAAACATTCCTAGTCAAGTATTAATAGACAAAGGGATATATTGATACATTGAGACTAGCATGTAGGTCAAAGGATGACTTGATCTCACAAGTCATGGTTATGTGATATCACATTGACACATGGGTATATATATTGGAGAATATATGTACTGAATTGACCCACCATGAGAAAGTGTCATGGATCGTTATATGAGTGTCATATACTTTCTCATGTGACTATTGGTATGAATAGTCCTTAGACCTGAAGTCACTACAGTTCCCTACATATGGAGTTATGTACTTTGGTATCGTCTAACGTCACACTGTAACAGGGTGCACTATAACGGCGATTACTAGGTATGTAACGAATTATGCGGAGGGATGTGAGTGATGTAGATGGAATCTATCCCTCCCATATGACAGGAGTGATATCTTTGGCCTCTTGATAGAGTATGACCACGAAATACATGACCATGCTCAAATGAGTCAATATGTTAGTAAGTCTACTTAGGGATCAAGAAACATAAAGATCGATAAGGGGATGACACGGTCTATGCCTTATTGATCGATCTAAGATATCAGAGATAAAAAGACACCATCATACATGATAATGGTCATGGAAAGGTTGTCGGATCTCGACTATCTTATAGCTTGGGTAGCAATGATGTATTGCTAGATGTCGCTCATTGCTTTTGTATCTAAAATGGTTTTTAGATACATTGTCAATGTTACAAGAGCCTATAGTGTCACACACAAATGACATTCTATTTTGGAGATGGTTTCTTTTAGTTGGACTAAAAGGAACAATTGAGCATATGGCCAAGACTTGAGTTTGACTCAAACTGGTTAAACTTGAGTTAGACTCAAGTTGAACCATGGAAATTGATTCGTCATCAACATGCATGATTAATGTGATTAATCATGCATGGGATCAACATGCATGATTAATGTGATTAATCATGCATGTGAATATTCATGATGAGGAGAAGGCTTCATGCATTTAAAAGGAGAGGCTAAATTGGATTTGGCTTAATGTAAGAAAGCTAAATGGGATTTGGCTTGAGAAGGCTAAATATGATTTGGCTTAATGTATGAAAAGAAAAATGGGATTTGGCTTGAATGCCTTCAACGTGAAAGGATAAATAGGGAGGATTTTGGTTTTGAGTGTGTGAGTGCAGAATTTTTTTTGGAATTGGTTCCAACGTGCAAGCAAGCCAAAAGAAATAGAGAAGAGTTCTCTCCTTCATCTCTTTCATCCCTTCTCTCTTCCAAGTTGTCTTGGTGTTTTGATAGGGTTGCTAGCATAACGTGACTCCAAAACTACTGAGTATCAGTGTGGATACCTTAGAGATACGGTTATCCTTACCGTATTGAGATCCGACGAACATTGGAAAAGCGGGATTGCGAAGGGTGCGCATCAAAGGTATAATCTCGTCTTCTAGATAAGATCTGGATAAGATTAAATGATTTGTATGTTTTGCATGGATCTCTCGTGGGATCCGGTTTATTTTTGTTTCCGTTGCGGTTGTGCGAAGTATTCGCCCGTGATGTTTTGAACGTCACGATCCTGGAATTTCCCAACAGGTAGTTGGATCGGATATTGGAATTTTAAGGGTTGGTTGAAGATTATTAGTCCTAGTTCATCTCACCCATTTCCACATGATCAAACATGTTATCCTTATGTGTTCTTGTGAGATGACTTCAATTTTACTTGATTAATTTTAATGAATTGAAACTAGTCAACCTTGAGTTAGATTCGGATTTAACCCTAAGCTCACCAAGTCACCTTTTCAAGAAATTGGCTTCCAGGTCGTGGCGAGGCACAGAAGCCTTCTTTGATCGGAACAACGACCACTTCCTTAGACAAAGCCAAGTTTGAGAAAGTAATGACTTGATTCACCTAAGATTATTTCCTGGTCTAACTAGCTAAGGATACGATGAGGTAGCTTCAGCTAGTTCCACTTAGTCGAGTGCACCGAGCTAGATACTCCTTATCTAACTCCGACACACAAGACTTCGCTTTCCTAGTATACTATCATCTCGCCGCGTCCTAGTACTATATTGTCAATTTTTGATGAGTTATAGTTCCTATCTAACCATTCTAAAAATAAAAAGAAAAAGACCTAAGCATGCAAATTCTAAGTAATAGCATAAACAAATTTTGTACTAGCTCCCCTTGGACCATTGAATCGATTTGGTCTTTCCACGTAGTGGATTTGATCCTTGAGAACCCAATACTGGTTAGATCCTAATTGAGAAATCAAAGTAGTCTTAGGGACTCATTCTTGGACATGTTTTTTATTTTGACTTACAATTGACATATACGACTTGTTAGTCGTATTTGAGCTAAACCCAAGCCCGACCTTATTGTACACGACCCTTTGCGATCCAAGTAAAAGGTCAAGTCCCTTGGATCCCAAAGTGAACCTTTCCAATGTATTCCTAAGGTCTTCAACTTGACTTTTCAAAAGTGAGTTCTCAACTTCGAGTTTTTCAACTTGAGTTGAGTCCTCCTCTTGAACTCGACTAGTCGAAGAGGTTAGGGAGAACTTGTGTTTAAGGAGTTTAACCTCCTCAACTAAGGTCTCGACCTTGGACTTGGACTTAGCTAACTTTCTAGTTAAGAATTTAATTTCATTGTATAAAGTGCTAAGCAAAGATAGACTTACCTTAAGTGACTCTTTTGAACCGGATGCATATCCGTGGCTTGTCTGGAATAGTGACTCGCCGTCGGATCCGGACTCGAACTCATCCTCGGGTTCGGATTCTTGATCGGGCTCGGTCGGTTTGTCCATAAGGACGAGATTGTCATCTTCCTCGTCCGACGATTCTTCCCAAGTAGCGTTAAGTGCTTTCTTGGTCTTAGGTGCTTTGTTCTTTAGTTTCGGACACTCCGACTTGATGTGTTCGAACCTGTTGCATTTAAAACATCTCAAATTTGAATTAGACTTAGGTTTACCTTGATTGATAGGTCGTCTTCGGCTCTTGATCATCTTCCAAACTAGGTTCACTAGTTCGGTTTCCATTTCGGGGTTTAGCTCCGACTCGTACTCATACTCGTCCTCTTCCATGGGGGTGGTTTGTTTGCGACCTTCTTCTTCGAACCTGCAAGTAAGGCAATACCTTTCTCGGGAACCGAGTTAGACTATTCATGGAGTTCAAATTCAGAAAATAACTCATCTAATTTAATTTTTTAAAGGTCCCTAGAAACCTTGTAGGCATCGACCATGGATGCCCACAAGGTAGTCCTAGGGAAAGCATTTAAAGCATACCTTATAAGGTCTCGATTCTCGACCTTTTGTCCAATGGCGTGCAAGCTATTGACGATGTCTTGAATGCGGGAGTGTAGCTGTGTTGTCATCTTGTGTTCCTACATCTTAAGAATATATAACTTATTAAAAAGCAAATCACGCTTACATACCTTCGCGTTGTCAGTTCCTTCGTGTAGCTCTACGAGTTTAGTCCGTAGATCTTTCGCGCTAATAAAGGGGCCAACGCGGTTTAGCTCGTCTTTAGACAAGCTGCATTGGAAGATTTGGGTAGCCTTTGTGTCGGCTTCCACTTGTCTTTCCATGACATTAGTCCACTAATTGTAATCCAAGGATTCACCCACTTCATTAGTAGGAAGCGTGAATCCGATTTAGATTACGATCCACATCTCGATCTGGGTCTTAAGGAAGCACTCCATCCGACCCTTCCAATAATGGAAGTCATCTCCATTGTAAAACGGAGGTCGGACGGTGCTAAACCCTTCGAGATGGGTTATTTAGACAAAATACAGAAAACAAGTACTTCGCAAAACAAAAACAATCGAAATGTACCAAGATTTTTGTCTTGGATTAGTAGTGCGGGAGAATGATTTTAAACGAAAAGAAAAAACTCGTAAAAATAAAAATAAACAAAAATAAATTTGTAAAAATTGCTATATTGGTGGTTTCACCAAATCGTAGTGCCCCCGACTCTGATACCACTTGTTGGATCGATTTCAGCGCTAAAGGGGGGGTGAATAGTGCAAAAGAAACTTTTTCATTTTTGTTCGATATAAACACAAGTAAGAGTAAATGCAGTGGAAAATAAATATGACACTTTTTGTTTTTACTTGGTTCATAGTCTTTGGCTACTAATCCAAGGCCCTAATGGTCCAAGACTGCGTACGGAGGGTAATACACAAAAACAATCTCCTCCTCGTTAGAGGTAGGATACAATGGAATACAAAAAGCTCGAAAGAAATTAAGGTAGAGGGGCACTCCCCCTCTCCTTGTTACGATCAAAAGCTCCGAAATACAAATAAAATTGAATATAATGAAATAACAACTTTAAAAGTTACCGATGACTAAAGATTTAGAAGAAGAAGCTAGGGTCATCGACATTTCGACAATGCTTCATCGATGTAGGAGAGCCGTGGTGTTGCGGGAGAACTTGGAAGCACTTTGAATGATGGAAAAGGGGTGGAGAACCCTTACTTTTATAGCCTTGTGAAACCCTAATCATTGAGATGAGGTTTCATGAGGTGATGCCACCTAGCCCTTGAGAAATGGAGATAAGATTTGACTATCCTCGAGGCTGATCCTTGGTCGACTGCTGCCCTTACCAGTTGACTGTTGGAGGCATTACACACGATGATCCTCCTGCACGATTGTAACTAGAGATCTTAGAAGCATTAAATTGATAGAATGTTCAACAACGCATAAGTGAAACCAAAATCCTAAAATCTTTTAATCAACTTTGAGTCCACTCTTACTTTCTCTGAGTGACATCGTAATTGAGTCAAGACCGTCGCCAACCACACTTCTAACTCATAAGAGATTCACTTCAAACAACATACATTCACTGGACACCCAATACTTGAATCACAGTCTCTATGGGATCGATACATAATTTATTACTTGATGACAATCGTACACTTATGGGCATTGAGCGCAAGCGCATGCTTCAAGTCCTTGGCGATCTTCACCATAAGATATGAGGTCATCCTTGCATGCATCAGTAGGATCGTGGCTCTATCTCGGTTTATATCTCGGTTAGCAGACAGGGGTCTGTTGGGGATCATTGTGATGGCAATAGTCTCTTTCAATTTCTATAAGAATGATTAGCAGAAGCAAATAGAAATCGAAAGCTTACTAATGAAAAACAAAGAAAACAATCTCTAACACAAGTTGTTTAATGTGATTTGAAAATAACACTCCTACTCCATGACAATCCTTAAGGTGGATCACCCCTTGCAAGCCTTTACTAAGAACTCCTTTTGATGAGCACACCAAGGTAGAGAAACCTTCTTTACAAAGCACTCTCTTCTTCTTACAATGATTGATGAAGTAAGCTTGGGAAGAAGAGATAGAACACTTAGAAGACTTAGAAGAAGGCTTGGAGAGCTTAGGATCAAGAATTTCATGTGTTATCACTAGCCTCATAAGCTCCCAAAGCCTTCCCTTTTATAAGCATTCAGGATTCTACCCATTTTTGCACGTTGAGGGCTTCGCCAGTCGATTGCTATATACCAATAGTTGATTGGTGCTATTGTTGACTAGATCCAACAGCTTTTGACGAAACCTGATCGCGATCATCACCACTCAACGGACACTTGATCAATCGACTTCTTATACCAACAGTCTACTGCTCAAGCTAATAGTCAACTTCTTCAAGTGAACAGTAGACTCAAAAAGCTTCTATGCTCTTGTCCACTTAAACCTGTCGATTGTCCATCCATGGCAGTCGACTGCTAATGGTCAGTTGACTGGTATACCTCACCAGTCTACTTCTAGAGCCACAATCGACAGTCGACCAATAGTCGACTACTCGGCCAATCGATGGGTCATAGTCCCAGTCGACTGATTGAGTCTTTTGGGCCCCTCGAGTGTCGAGCATGCGAGACTAGTCAACTGGTACACTTCAAGTAAGAATTACACATACTTGAAACCTAACTCTAAGCCTAGACTAACACCTTCAAGCTTCTCCATCAGTCTTGCGCCTTCAAAATCCCTTTGAGTTTGCGACTCCTTCATCCTTGCGCTTGGCTTCAAAAGCTTCCTTTGGTTTTGTCATGCTTAGAGTCTTCCTTTGCCAAGGTTCATTTGGACTTATGCTGCCAATGTTGGTGCAACAAGCCCTGAGTCAATGTTGACTAAACTCGAGTGGGACTCGAATAGTATTTTGATGTTTGACAATGGGTTTGACCATTGTTTGACAATATGGTTTGACCATATATTGATTATATAACTAGTGGATGATTTGGATATCCAAATTCATATGGGAGAGATTGTTGGAGCAATCAACCTCAGAAGTCCAAGTTTGGATACTTAGCATGGAAAGTCCAAGCATGGTCTTGGCATGGAAAGTCTAAGAATGGTCTTGGCATGAAAAACTCCAAGCATGGTCTTGGCAATTAGAATGTCCAAGAATGGTCTTGGCAAGGAAAGTCTAAGTCATAGGTACTTGGAAATGGTAAGGTCCAAATGTATAGTCTTGGCGGCATAAGTCCAAGCATGTAGTTTTGGTGGCATAAAGTCCAACTGAACTTTGGCAATTGGGAAGCCCAAGGGTAGGTTTGGCAGCATAAAGTCCAAGCATGGGTCTTGGCGACGTAAGTCTAAATAGATCTTGACAATGAAGACCAAGGGTGAGGTTTTGGCAGCGTAAAGTCCAAGCATGGAGTCTTGGTGGCATAAGTCCAAATGAACCTTGACAAAGTACTTGGTTAGCATGACATAGTCAATGGAAGCATCTGAAGGCTAATGCGAAGGATGAAGAGTCATAGACTCAAGGGATCTGAGAGGCATGAGACTGATGGAGGTGGCTAGAAGGCTTAGGTCTAGGCTAAGGGTGGTCAATCAAGTATGAGGGGATCATACTTGGGTTAAATCTCATGTTTGAGATTTACCAGTCGACTGGGGTTATGAACTAATTGACTAGTCGAGTGTTTGACACTCGGGAGTCTAGTTGACTCAGAGTAGTCGACTGGTTGAGGAGTTGATTGAGGCTGAATTGCTCGGTTGAGGTTGTGGCAATCGACTGCCATATATAGAAAGTTGACTGACCTTGAGCAGTCAATTGATGGCATTGTAACAGTCCATAGATTGTTGTGTGTCGGCTAGTCAGTCGACTATGGGGGCAGCAGTCGACTGTTGATGTATCCGTTGGATAGATTCCAACGTGGATGGAATCATTGTGAGGCAACGGATAGGCTAACAGTCGACTGCGCCTTTTAGAAGTCAATTATTGGGCGCGGAATCAACCAACTGTAGGTTATAAAAGAAGCAACTCATGGAGGATTTTTGCCAAGGTTCTTGGGCGATTTTTAAGTGAAGTGTTGGTGCATTTCAAAGTCTTCAAAGGCTTCCATTGAAACCTAAAGAGCTCTCAAGCAAAGATTATTGTGTAAAGTTTTCTTTACTTGTATTTCATTTCTTCTTTGTAATACTTGTATTTTCATTGTAGCTCTTTGTAAGGGGTTTCTCCACCTCCAACATGTTACTGAGGAGGAAGAGTATAGTCGGTGTGGATCACTAGCTCGTCATGGAGTAGGAACCTATAGGTTTTGAACCACGTAAAAATCTTGGTGTTGTGTGTGTGTTGTATTTGTCTTTCATTTATACTTTATTTTGTTTTCACTGTGCATTACTAAAGATTATATACAATCACGACATGATTGATAGAAGAAATCGCAAAGTCGTTATTCACCCCCTCTAGCGCGGTCACCGATTCATCTATAATTGGTATCAGAGCAAGGTTGCTCTTCAATGATTAACAACCAAGGGAGCATGCACTAGAAGAAATGGAGTGGCAAGATAGATTGGGGGATGACATCACGGTTCTACCTTCTTTCATCTACGATGATATCCGGTATTAGAAAAATAGAATGAAATATTTTCTTATGTGTAACATAGAAAATTAGATTTGTATTGAAGTAGGTTTCAAAGCACCCATGGACAAAAAGGGAAGGCTCCTTAAGAAGAAGAAATAAATGGAGGAGCAAGTCCAAAATTCAAGACCAACAACAAGGTAACAAAAATCTTGGTTAATCTAATACCTAATGATCTATTATGTATGATAGGAGAATTTGAGTACGACATGGATTTATAGGGCAAGCTAGACAAACTTCATGAAGAACCATCCATAGTTCAAGTAGAAGAGGAATGCTTGTCCTCTCAAGCTCATGAAGATTCGGACATTGATAGGAGTTCAAAATCTGAAGAAATTGAGGAAGCTTCCACCTATAGGATTGAAGGGGAGGAGAGACAATCTACACCGGATCAAGAGGAGCTATCTACATCCGGGAGTGATTCCCCTATGGGTAACTCGAGCATAGTTCATAAAAATAAAAATTATATAACTTGCTTTGAGTGTAGGGAACAAGGGCACTATAAGAGTAAATGCCCAAAAAGATTCAAGAAGGCTCAACCGACACCAAAGGCGAAGGAGAAGGCCAAGGAAGTCGGTGCCCCAATACGCAAAAGCAAGGAGCATATTGTGTGTTTCAAATGTCAACAACGGGGTCACTATAGGAGTCAATGTCCTAGAGAGAGATTCACTCCAAGAAGGACAAAGTAGGGAGCTCAAATTTAGAAGGACATACTAGTTTTCGTAATAAAAATAAGCATGCTAATAATTTTCTTGCTATTGGTAATCATGAAAATCATGCTAAAAATAAATATTTTTGTTTGGGTGAAAAATCATATAAATATTTGCCTAAAAACAATTCTAGGTCAATCCCACCTAAGGATAACAAGAACCTAGGCATAAATCCCAAGAAATCTAGACACATGTCTGGAAGAAAAATATCTCAAGAAATGATGGGAATTCAAAAATTGAGGTATTATAAAAGGAAAATCAAGCCTTGAGGTTAAGGCTTGATAAATTAGAAAAGATCCTTGGAAAAATGATCAATTCAATTAAAGGATCTAGTAGTCAAACTTTAGGTGTTATGAGGCAAGACTCTTCCAATGATAGGAAAGGTTTGGGGCACAAAACTAAGTCCAAGGTAGTCATGCCAACCTACCATAGCATTCCATTTGACTATGGAACTCTTTCAAGGTCTAGGAAAATCAAGGTCACAAGGGAGGCCATCCCTAGAGTTGACAATGGTAGATGTATAGTGATTAAGGCCTCTAAAAGGCCTAAGAAAGTCACTAGTAAGGTTACAAGGGGAGTTACCCCTAGAGTTAACCTTGAGAAGACCCAAATAAACAAGGCATAAAAGCCTAGGAGGGTCATTAGTAGGGTAGCTAAGGAAGTCATCCTTAGTGAGTATCTAGTTAACCCAAGGAGCTCCAATAGGTATTGGGTTCCTAGGGGTGTGATTCTATCATGTTAGATGGGTTTAGGGTGGGGCAACCCTAAATGGATTGATAGTTAACTTAACCATGGTAGAGTTGACACTTTAGGGCATTTTCAAGGTTAAGTGATACCTTGGAAATGAGTTTAGAATTATATCCTAAAAGGATTTTAGGATGTGCTAATAAAATTTGAAAAGTTTGAAAAGTCAATCCAAAATTGGCACAATTAGGTTAGATATATGGTGTGCCAAAATTTGATGGTTTGGCATACTCAAGGGGTTAAATTGTAATTATGTCAAATTTTGTATTTGGCATAATCCTAGACAATGACAGTTAGAATTATGGCTTAGACAATCTCATTGTACTTCATACACTTGCCATGGTTCATATGTCATATTGTATGTTTACATGAAAAGTGTGTTTTGATGTATCACATCTCACAGAAATGGCTTACCTTGATTATGCATTTCAACATATAGATAGGGTGAGATGCTAGGAATAAAATTTTTGGCGAATAATGCTTGTGAAAATAAAATAGAATGTCAAAATGCATTAACAAATACACAAATATAAGCATAATACTAGTATAACCAGTACACATGCGACAAACACACAAAATGTAACAAAATTGAGTTGAACAAATCAGTTTTCACAAGTTCAGTTGGATATTCAGTTATCAATCAACTGTATCAGGTAAGCAGTCGACTGAAGTTACACTATCAATGCACAGAAAGTCTAGCAGTCGACTGCTAGTGTTGTACACAACCATAGAAAGTTCAACAGTCGACTTCTATATCACAGCAGTCGATTGATGGGCGCAATGGTTAAAAGATCGAGCCCTAGTAGCTTGGCCTTTCACACGATCAACTTCTTCCCAAACCTCTGGCTCGTCGTTCCCAGCGTCTTCTCTGGCGATCTAGCTCTCTGGTAAGCCCCGAAACTCTAAATCTAGGTATTCTAGGTTAACCATTATCCCTATCGAGCTAATTCGAGAATTCTCTTCCTCTTGTTTGGTTGACTCCACTCATTTTTAGGGTTCTACTTTACCTTTATTTCTGGCCATCTTCCTCCAGCGTTCCTCCAACATCTTCCTCTGGTTGTCTTCTACAACCCCACACTAGAAAATGACACCAAAGTAATGATCCTATGTCATCTTCCTTCGATTCATTCTTACATGTTCATTTTCTAACCAAATTGTTTGTGCATTCATGATCATGACATTCATATGCATTCATCTTAGACAAAGACGTAGGTTAGAGTCGGATGAAGAAACCTCGAGGAATCAAGGATCCTCGAATCCTACAGCTCCGAGTGATGATCGTCATCAGTCTCAGACATTCCATCTTATACCAATTTGTTACCTGGATGAGCCATTCTTTAGAAATTATTATAGGAATGTCATTCAGATCATCACACATTATCACTTAGAAAAGCTAGTTTTTTGCACTCATTCCATAAACACTGACCTATTTTCTGAATTTTACACCAATCTTAGGAAAGTCGAAGATGGTCCAACGTATCATACTCGCATTGCAAAATGCGATCTAGACTTTACTCCGGAGATCCTATAGGAATTTTTGGGTTGTCGACCATCTGATGACAGTTTTGTGTTTTATCCTACTTTAGATGAGTCACCCCCATACCTTTTGATCATATCATGATAGGCCATATGCATGAGCATTTTTTTAACTGACCCCATCGCTTAGGTCAAAATATATTTTCAATCAATGACTTACCAGCTCCGAATAATGTCCTCTGCAAGGTCATTATAGCATGCATACTACCTTAGTCACTAGGGGTTAGGCCATGATTCACCTTTCCCATTTAATTTTGATGTTTGCAATGCATAATTTATTAGATGTCAATATGCCATTGAATGTTTCCATTGCATAGTCCATTTTGTGACCTCCGTCCAAGGGAAGATTCATATGCATAAATGTCTCTAGGGGTACAGTGAAGCAACTATAAGTGATTGTATCACCCTGAGGCACCTCGCACTGGCGAGGATGGTTAGAGGCTACAGACAGATGGAATGGCCAGAGTAGCCTCAGTTGGATGGGGTGGTTGAAGGGGAAGCTACGAAGGAGGACACCCCTATGTTACCAGATGCACCAGACATGGGTCTCTCTGCTCGTTTTACATGTCTAGAGTCCCAGTTCGAGGAGCTCCATGAGACTATCGATACATGATTTGAGGAGCTCAGTCTCGAGCATTCATTCATGAATCACCACCTAACACAGATCGACTCTCGTCTTCACACATTCGAGCAGCATCAGCTCGAGATGTACGAGATGATGAGTTGGACTATGAGTCAGCAACCTTCCCCTCCTCCACTACCTCCGACCGACGACACTGGTGGCTAGTAACTAAGATTGTGATCATGTATTTTCCTTTATTTCTTGGCGAGGTTGAGGGTCAAATCTTTTGTCTATCACTTGTAAGGATGGTTCTTGAAGTGAATGAAATGACCTCTTTTTCAATGGATAAAGTGTGTATCATTTACTTTCCATTGTTTGGTTGTCAATTTGTGTGCTTTATTGCTTATACCATGTTTCTTTTGTATATCACGGCCATGTATGACATGCTTATGCTTCGATTATATTTACCATGTTATGACAGCTTCATTTGATTATATAAAATGTCATGATAATATTTAGGATTAATTTTATAATGACATGACATCATGATTATTGGAAAATGTTTTAATTTATGCAATCATTATATGCCATGATCATATTTCATGCATTAAGATTAATAAAATTGAATTAAGGACAATGACATGATTTGAACTCCCATGATAAGGGAATCAAATAGAGTTGCCTAGATGAAATGCATGAGACCCTAGATAAGGAAGAATAAAAACTCACGTCTCACAAAAATATTAAATTGACATATGTGTGTATTGATACACCCAAGACACATGTGAGATGTTAAAAAAATGAGTTAAGTTCAAGGTGCATAGTTCTTACATCTAGATGAACTCAAACTCATAATATGACATTGATTAATCATAAGGAAAGCTAATGTACAAGTCATGTGCATTTAGCCCATAGACTATGGTTCAAAATAAAGTTTTAAAAATATTTTAAAATCATTTTAGAAAATATTGGTGAAGCCTATCTTTTGATAGCAATCGCCATTGAATAAGTTGATACAAGTTAGGTCAAAAACATTGAAGTTATTAATTCTTTTGAACTTTGTATCAATCTCTTAATTTAATGGATATTTTAATTTGAAAATATTTTTTATCCATTGAATTTGATGTAAGTAATATAGGTATGAATTTTCAAGATTTTTTAAAATATGTATAATTACTTATCATTTTTTGAAATGTGATTAAAAACTCTGATTTCTGAAAATCTAAGTCCAATTGACTGCTATCAGAGAGCAGTCAACTGATGGTGTTTTCAGTCGACTGGTAGTTGAAACCAATCGACTGATGTATCTCAACACCCCTAACTACCCTAATGTATCCTAACCCTAGGATATGCTTTGGAAAGCATTAGATGGGTAAAATAATCATTGTAAATGATTAGGAGAGTTATTTAGGATGGAGTATTAAATTTTAAGGGAGATTAAAGTTCGAGTTTGAACTTTTACCCTTATTTTTTATGGTCTAAGTTTCCTATAGGCTTAAGGAAATCTCCAAGGACATTGTTAGTACAATGGTCAAGGGGGAGCAAGCCTTTAGGGGGAGTGTGTCCACAAGGGATGATGGATGCAAATTTTGACCAAAAGGGAGAAGTGAAGGTTTGGTAAAACCTTCATTATGGATTGCCTCTCATTTAGTGATATGTGATTTATCACTAGGAAGGGTGAAGACATCCTTGATGTTTTTGGACCAAGGTGGAGAATGTAGGATCTCATTGAGAGATGGAACATTGGAAAACCCTTGGTAGGATTTTTGATGTATGCCAAAGGGGGAGAAGTGAGATTTAAGTTAGGTAAACCTTCACTATGCTTTAGCATTGGAAGAGTTAAGTTGGGTTATTATTAGTCTAACTTAAAGATATTGTCAAACATCAAAAATGGAGATATTGTTGGTGCAACAAGCCCCGAGTCAATGTTGATCAAACTCGAGTAGTGTTTTGATGTTTGACAATGGGTTGACAATGAGTTTGACCATTGTTTGACAATATAGTTTGACTATATGTTGACAATATGACTAGTGGATGGTTGGGATGTCCAAAGTCATATGGGGGAGATTATTTGGGGAGAGATTGTTGGAGCAATCAACCTCGAAAGTCCAAGTTTGGATACTTGGTATGGAAAGTTCAAGAATAGTTTTGGCATGGAAAGTCCAAGAATGGTTTTGGCATGGAAAAGTCCAAGCATGGTCTTGGCAATTGGAAAGTCCAAGAATGGTCTTGACAAGGAAAGTCCAAGTCATGGGTACTTGACAATGGTAAAGTCCAAAGGTATAGTCTTGGTGACATAAATCCAAGCATGTAGTCTTGACGGCATAAAGTCTAAGTGAAATTTGAGAATTGGGAAGTCCAAGGTTAGGTTTGGCGGCATAAAGTCCAAGCATGGATCTTGGTGGCATAAGTCCAAATATATCTTGGCAAGGAAGTCTCAAGGCAAGGTTTTTGCAACATAAAGTCTAAGTATGGAGTCTTGGTGGCACAAGTCCAAATAAACCTTGGCAAAGGACCCGGTTAGTATGGCATAGCCAATGGAAGTACCTGAAGGCTAACGCGAAGGATGAAGAGTTGTGCACTTGAGGGATCTGAGAGGCGTGAGACTGATGGAGGTGGCTAGAATGCTTAGGTCTAGGCTAAGGGTGGTCAATCAAGTATGAGAGGATCATACTTGGGTTAAATCTCATCTTTTAGGTTTAACACTCTGGAGCCTAGTTGACTTAGAGTAGTCAATTGGGATTTTGACCAGTCGACTGGTCAAGGAGTCGATTGAGGCTCGATTGCTCGGCTGAAGATATGGCAGTCGACTGCCATGTATGGGTAGTCGACTAACCTTGAGAAGTTGACTACCATGGATCGATGGCAATCAGAATAATCCATAGATTGTTGCACTGATCGGGTCACCGACTCATGGGCAAAGAAGCTTGACTACTAATGTATCCGTTGGGCAGATTCCAACGTGGATGGAGTCATTGTGAGACAATTGATAGGCTAGCAGTCGAATGGTGCATTTTGGCAATTGACTGCTGGGCGCAAAATTAGCCAACTACATGTTATAAAAGGAGCAGCTCATGGAGGATTTTGGCCAAGGTTCTTGAGTGATTTTGAAGCAAAGTGCTGGTGCATTTCAATATCTTCAAAGGCTTCCAAAGCAATCTAAAGAGCTCTCAAGCAAAGATTATTGTGTAAAATTTTCTTTACTTGTATTTCATTTCTTCTTTGTAATACTTGTTGTATTTTCATTGTAGCTCTTTATAAGGGTTTTCTCCATCTCTAGCATGTTGCTGAGAAGGAGGAAGAGTATAGTGGGTGTGGATCACTAGCTCATCGTGAAGTAGGAAGTGTAGGATCCGAATCATGTAAAAATCTTGGTGTTGTGCGTGTGTTATATTTGCCTTTCATTTATGCTTTATTTTTTTCCATTGCACATTACTAACGATTGTAGAGGAGCACAATACGATCGATCGAAGAAATCACAAAGTCGCTAATCACCCCCCCCCCCCTCTAGCACGGTCACCGATTCCTCTACAATCAAGACTACACACTTGGACTTTTTGCTGCCAAAAATCCATCTTTGGACTTCCTTGCCAAGATCCGCTCAGACTTACATCGCCAAGACTACATGCTTGGACTTATACCACCAAGTACTTATTATTGGGCTTTTCTTGCCAAGACTTCATCCTTGAACTTTCCTTGCCAAGATTCATACTTGGACTTTTCTGTCACTTAACATTCATGTTAGATCACAAATATTTTCCAACTATAAATAATTATCCAAACATCAAAAGATTAATACTTAGAGCATTCTTACACCAATAATCTCTCCCTTTTTGATGTTTGATAATCATTTAAATTAGGTCTTTAAATATGAAATAAAAGCACAATATGAAATATAACTTAAATTCTTCCCCTCTCCCCTTTTTACACACATCAAAAAGAGATAGGCAAAATTCAATAAAACATGTATGAATAGGATGTTTATGCATTGAACTAAGGTATAAAATATACTTAATTCTCCCCCTTAATCCAAGACGCATTCTATTATATACGAATAGCATGTTGAGCAAAGTATGAAAACATAAGTACAAGTATTGCCTAACTTTGCACCAACAATAAAACATATGCATATAGGTCTTGGGTTAGATATTCTTGGTGTAGGGGCACTAGATAATCGAACCTAGGTTTTGATATTGACAAATATTCAAATTTAAGTTTTTTTGTTATCTCATATACTATGTTGAGTGTGTAGGTAGTGTATTAGGCTTTACTAAGGTCAAAGACGCTATGAGAATCTCGGGAAGTCGAGAAACTTCGATGGTCGAATGAACGGGCACCAGGAGAATCTTGATGGGACGAGAAACCTTAGTGGTTGATTGACTAGGTCAAAAGATGCTAGGAGAATCTTGAAAAGTCGAGGAACAACGATGGTCAAGTGACTGAAAGCTAAGCAGCAGGTCAGAAGGACCAAAGGTAAGGAAGGTAAGAACTTTATGCGGAGAGGATAGGTCGCACCCTTAATATGGGGGAATCTATAGGCGACAATCTGACTAAGACTTTTGAAGGAAGACCTAATCGTGATTGGACTGTACAAGACCGTCGTATTGTTCACTATATAGTTCTTGTTCTAACCATGTGATGCAGGTGATTATTCAAGCCACCAGTCGACTAGAGGAAAAGGTCAGTCGACTAGATCACCATCAATCGACTAATAGAAGGAATAGTCGATTACTAATGAATCTGGACACTTTGGATAAAGTCAAGATAAGAGCCACAAATGGAGGGATGGAGATTGGAGTTTGACTCAGATTTGGATCTCAAGGGGCTAGGGTTTGGAAGGCTATAAAAGTAGAGGTGAAGCACCCTTCTTTAACTGACAAAAAGCTCTCAAGTGCTCCATCACTCCAAGTTCTTGCAACAACATCGTAACGCCGAAAAAAAGCTCGTCTCCTTCATATTTTTGTGTCGGTACTTTGTTTAAGTTTTATTTCTTATTTATTGCTTGTTATGAGGAGAGGTAGGCTTGTTACCTCTTCCTCTACGTCATTTTTGTAATCGTTTGTCTCTTACCTCCAATGAGGAAGATATTTTTAGTGATTTCTCTTCGGAAGAGATTAAGGATTGCAGGGTCTTGGATTAGCAGTTGGTGGGCTGTGAACCAAGTAAAAAGTCCTTGTGTTTTTGTTTGTTTGTGTTTTCATGTTTTTTCTGCGAAAGTTTTTAAAATAGAAAAGAAAGTTTTAAATATGTTATTCACCCCCCCCCCTCTAGCATCTTTTTGATCCAACAAATATATGTCATAGGAAGGCTCCCCCTTAACCATTGTATCAATTAGTTCTACTCCCCCTTTTTCTCTACACAATTATTATCTAAGCAATGCTTCTAATCATATCATGGGACTAGGACTTCCTAGGATTAGTGGTAAATGGTTAAACCAAGCCTAAGTGACCAAAATCAGAGTTATCAGTCGACTCAAAAAAATGCCAATTGACTGGTGCAAGACCATTCGACTGGGATCTGAAGCAGTTGACTGCTATTGTTTGATATGTGCAATTTGGTTTTTTAGTCAAAAATAAAAAATACATAAATAAATCTAGGGGTGTCATAAATTAACGAAATTTTATAGACACATTAGTTTGTCCATTATCTATCAAGGAAAAATAATTTAAAAAATATATCTTTTTCAGATATCTAGATTGACACAAACTTGGAAGCTAATAAGACCTTTAGTGTATTTCTAAACTTTGTATCAATCTTTCTTATCTTTTTAAAACTGTTTTTCGAATCATGATAAACCAAGTTTAAAATTTATTTTGTTTGACATTTCCAACCATGTTCTTAGAGTTATGTGCACATTAATTATACACAAGCCTTCCCAATAATTAGTCCAATAAAGGATTCATGTCTCTAGATGTCATTTATGTTCATAGTAATACATCATAACAAGATGATGAACCAAATGCTTCTTCTTAACATCTCACATGGTGTCTAAGTAGCTAAATGCAAAAATTAAGGTTTCTTAATTCTTTTGTGAGATGTGTAAAGGTATAACCCTAAATTATGGGATCATGCAAGATTATACCAACTTCTCCACAAAGCACATTCCAACTTCTCTCCTAAGTGATGTAAATTCCACTTCGGGGAGAGCCTTGGTGAAAATGTCGATAAGGTTGGACTTATATTCAATGTAATTAAGTTCAATATCTTCTCTTGCCACATGATATCTAATGTAGTGATGCTTCACTTCAATGTGCTTTGTCCTAGAATGATGTACCAGATTTTGAGTCAAATTAATGGGACTCACATTATCAAAATAAACTTTGACTTTTGAGTAGTGTAGCTCATAATCCTTTAGAGTATGTCTCATCCAAAGTAATTGAGCTATACAATCACCCATAGCCATATACTCGGGCTCGGTTGTAGACAAAGCAACACAAGATTGCTTTCTACTACTCCAACTCACTAAGGAGGATCCAAGAAATTGACATCCACCACTAGTGCTTTTCTGATCCAATTTACAACTTGCATAATCGGAATCGGTGTACCCAATCAAATCAAAGGTTTGAGTCCTAGAGTACCATAAACCTACATTAAGAGTGCCCTTGATATATTTTAAAATTCTTTTGACCGCTATTAGATGGGACTATTTATCACAAGATTAGTATCTTGCACATATACCTACCGTAAATAATATATCAGGTCTACTAGCAGTTGGGTATAGTAAGCTATGAATCATACTCCTATAAAGTTTTGAGTCTATTAATTTTCTATCTTGACCATTGTCTATCTTAGTGTTGGTTCCCATAAGAGTAGATACTACCTTAGTATTTTCTAAACCAAATTTCTTAATGATTTCTTTGGCATATTTGGTTTGATAAATATGAGGTCCTTCACTAGTTTATTTGACTTGTATGCCTAATAAAAAGTTAAATTCTCCTACTAGACTCATTTCAAATTAATTTTTCATATTTTTTGAAGAAGTCTTGCCAAAGTTCATCATTTATTGACCCAAATATGATGTCATCAACATACACTTGAGCAACAAAGATGTTTTTTTCTTTGGAATTTAGGAATAATGTTTGGTCAACTTGTCCTTTTCTAAAGTCCGTAGAGATTAAGAAAGATGAGAGTCTTTCATACCAAGGCTAGGGAGCTTGTTTTAACCCATATAAGGCTTTCTTAAGCCAATTAACATGGTTTGAGTAATCTACAATCTCAAACCCTAGTGGTTGCTCCACATAGACATCTTCCTTAATGAACCCATTTAGAAATGCCGAGTTTACATCCATTTGATAGAGTTTGAAACCCATGTGAGAGGCATACCCTAATAGGATTCGAATAGACTCTAATCTAGCTACCAGAGCATAGGTCTCATCATAATCAAGTCCTTCAACTTGATTAAACCCTTGGGCCACTAACCTAGCCTTGTTCCTAGTAATTTTTTCTTGATCATCCAACTTGTTCTTAAAGACCCATCTTGTGGTAACAATTGTGCTATTATTGGGCCTAGGTACTAGTTCCCAAACTTGACTTTTCTCAAATTGAGTTAATTCTTCTTGCATTGCTAATATCCAATCTAGATCAAGCAAGACATCATTAATTGATTTTGGCTCAATTTGTGAGATTAGGGCAACATGGCTAGTAGGATCTCTATAGAAGGATCTAGTCCTTACTCCTTAGGAATGTTCTCCTACTACTTAGTCTAGATGATGGTTTTGATGAATTCTTAGGGTCCTAGGAGGTGAATCACATTGATTTTGATTATCATCATTCTTCCTCCTTTCATCATAGAAATCTCCTCTTCCTCCCCCTTGATCATTACCCCCTAGTTTCAAATTTTGAAGTCTTTAGGTAATGTCTTGATTTTTATCATTGATATCTTTATCAATAAAGAATTTCCTAGGGTACGTACTAGTGGATTCATCAAACTCAACATTAGAGGATTCCTCAACCTTTTGAGTCTTCTTGTTGTATACCCTATAACCTCTACTAGTGGATGAGTATCCAATTAGAATTCCTTCATCCGTTTTAGACTCAAATTTTTCTAAATTGTCTTTGGTATTTAAAATATAAACTTTACATCCAAAGACCTTAAAATAATGAATTGTTGGAATTGTGTCATTCCATAATTCAATGGATGTTTTGCCTAAAAACCTATGGATTAAGACACGGTTTTGGATATAGCAAGTGGTGTTAACCACTTTCTCCCACAAGTAGCTAGGTAAAGACTATGCATTAAGCATAGTCCTAGCCGCCTCTTGTAGGGAACGATTTCTCCTTTCCACCATCCCATTTTTTTGGGGTGTTCTAGGACAAGAGAATTCATGCTTGTACCCTTATTCTACGAATTTTTTTGAAAAGTTAGAATTCTCAAATTCTCCACCATGATCACTTCGAATCCGGTTGATTGTGATATTCTTTTCATTTTCAATTCTTTTGCTAAAGCCTACAATTATTTCTAAGATATCATCCTCATGTTTCATAAAGTAAACCCAAGTATACCTAGAAAAATAATCAACTATGACTAAGCAATATTTATTTCCATCTAATGAGGGAGTACTATGACAATCAAAGAGATCTAGATGTAATAATTCTAATGGTAATGAAGTGATAGTTAGATTTTTACCTTTGTGTGATGATTTTGATTGTTTTCCTTCTTGGCATACATCACACAATTTATCCTTGATATACTTCACTTTTGGTAACCCTTTCACTAGTTCCAATTTGATTATCTTGGCAATGTTCTTCATGTTGATGTGCCCAAGTCGCCTATCCCATAGGCAAACTTCCTCTTCTTTTGATATAAGGCACTTGGTAGAAATGTTAGCAACATAGGAAAGATTAACATAATAAATATTTGTTTTCCAATATCCAACTAACATGCACTCTTCTAAGCTCTTATGTTTAATTACACACTTAGGGGACTTAAACTCTACATTATAACCCACATCACAAAGTTGACTCACACTAAGCAAGTTAAACTTAATGCTCTTAATAAATAACACTTTATGAATAATAATTTTAGGGGATACCTCAATTGTACCTCTACCTAAAATCTTGAGATTCCCATTATTGTCAAAGGACACGATTTCCTTCTTAACGTAATCGATTGTGGAGAACTTGCTCACATCTCTGATCATGTGTCTTGAGCAACCGCTATCAATAATCTACATACCTTGTTCACATGCCTAAACAACATGAAAAACAAACTCCTTTGGTACCCAAATATTTTGACCGGAAACATCGCTTAAATATTTCTTTGGGACCCATGTCTTTTTTACCTTACCCTTAATGGTTGCCTTTCTATTTATTAGAGAAATGTAAGCAACTTCCTTATCCTTGGACTTATATCCTATACCGGCCTTGTTGTAAATGACCCTTTGGTCTCTAAGGATCATATCAAGGTGCTTTGAGCCATTAGAAAACTTTTCTAAGCATGTGCTTAATTCAAGTACTTGGCTCTTAAGATTTTGAATTTCCTCCCTAAGCATGCATGATTCACTAGATATGGATTCTTCATTTATAATTGCTTTAATTTCTACCTTCAAATCCTTACCCTTAGTTTTTGATTTAACTAAAGCATTTTTAAGAAAGAAATAGTTTTATAAAGGAGTTCTACATGAGGAGACTCTTTTATCTCATCGTCACTAGATGACGGTTCATCGCTATATGAGGATTCTCCTTGACTTAAGCTTGATTCGTCGGTGTCAATGTCCAAGGCCATGAATGTCATATGTCGGATGATGTGGCCAATATCATCATCATTGGATGAATCCTCAATGCTTTGAGTATCCCATGTGGCTTGTGCCACCATGGCCTCCTTCTTCTTCTTTTCCTTCTTTTCTTTTCTCTTCTTTCTTTACCTCCTCCTTCTTTGATTCAGACTAATTTGGCTTGTTGTGGCCATTTTTTTTTGCATCCATAGCAAGTAATGTCATGCCTCGAGAGTATGCCGAGTCGAAAATCAAACGGACGACATCTCCCCTGTACGTGGCAACATATCCTATTAATACAAGGCCCTTGGGCCCACAATAAACATAAACATATAAAAGTAAATACAATAAATACACAGCGGAAACATAAAACAACCACATCACAACTACATACAATGTATACCGGTATGACTGACACATCACAACATAATGGAACATCGATAAAATCTGAATCCATAAGTCCACAACACAGTACATCACGAAAACTCCAAATACATTACACACATACGGAAAACCCAAAACGACCACCAGAGTCTCAGAGGTGAGATGAGATGTCAGCCAGCGGTGCTCCAAGCTGTCACGAAGACTTCTACCTATTACCTGGGCGACAGAAAAGCCCAGGGTCCGTGGTGGTGAGTATAACTCAACAAGTAATAGGAAAAACATGCATATATCAAATATCACATCCAATTCAACAGCATAACCTAGAGGTACAACAGGTATACCAGCATAGTATATAAATACATGCATATACCGTCTAACCAAATAAACAACGTATAATGCAGACATACCTGAAAGTTTGGTACGCTACTCTGATCCAACCTGAGCATATATCCAACATACATAACAGGAAGAGTAATACTAACTCACAATATACTCATGATACAGGTCAAGGTATCTAATGGTCTGTCCAACAATTATACAAGTATCCGACACAACCGTATAACAGATGCAAGAAGCATGCATGAATATGTTGTACAACCAAATGCAGCAAGCATAGTACAATCAAATGCAACATCACAATAAGCATATATATATATATATATACTACATCTATATATATATATATTAATCACAACCATCCATATATATATACATGCATATATATATATATATATATGGTAATATGCAAAGCGTCATATGATACGGCAATGCAGCATGCATGGTCATGCCTGCGCACCCCTACTCGCTACCACGACCCCAGTGTGGCCTAGGTGGCACGACATGATAACTGTCCCAACTCACCACCAACCACTGCTCTAGAGTGGCCGAGTGGGCAGTATGATCAAGTAGCATATGAGCGTAAAGAGCTCGCTACAAAACGGGGGTCCTTGCTGCTGGCCACTCCGACTGACACTACCTATGAGTGGTCGAGTGCCACACACCCAGGACAACTGCACATAACTCCAACTACCACCGTCTATAGTGGTAGAGTGTGACACAATAAATGCTCTTCCCTCACACTAGTTACTCCTCGGGGAGTAACCTGGGAGGCAGGATGACTGACGACTCTCTCAACCCCAAGGGAGACTATGTCGTCAGTATGCATGCAAATGACATGAATATACTGTCACACATACAGGCATCTACCACAAACTCTCTATTATACAGAGAGTCGTACTAATCTGATCAACGCACTCTCTATCTTGCAGAGAATCATACTCAACTGATCATAACACTCTATCTGATAGAGAGTCATACTCAACTGATCATAACACCCTCTCTATCCGATAGAGAGTCGTACTCAATTGATCGACGCACTCTCTATCCTGTAGATAGTCGTACTCAACTAATCATATCAAGCTGAGACCACCGGTCCGTAGCGACACACTAATCACCCTCCACTTAACCATTACATAATATATGGTTGGCAATAAGTATGCAACATACGAGTATTGAAATAAATCCTACATTTAGGGCATTACCTACCCATGGATGACCTTTTTGCCAATTTATAAATTGGGTCATCACCCGTAATCTAACATCTACACCCTACTAAACATTTATACCTACTTACATCACATCTGTAACTCCTAAATCATGATAAAGGAAAATGTGATATCAACAATTGAGCATATATATAGCCAACGATAAGTATCAAGCATATGATAAATAAGAGCAGGGTCAAGATGATATGAACATATAACATGCTCATATCTATGTCTAAATCTGAATGCAAATATATCTACCTGACCAAGGTAGGAAATTACCCACCTAATAAGAAGCTCGTGACAATAAAATCTTCACGGCCGCAGTCCTACCTCGTATCCACGTCCTGCACATATCAAATATTATGATTAAGTTCAATGATACGATCCACAGTCAAATGGAATCCTAAGCTAATCCCTTACACAAATAAATTAATCAAATGCTCGATAAAATCTAGATTACATATCCTACATATGTATAGACTGTCTTCTGAAAACTCCACCAAGTTTTTCGTCAATCATATAGATCACAATCCAATCAGCTATCTAACCACTTCATAGGCCACCCCGACTTCAACTACCGATTGCCAAAACATGAGTCTGATCTCTCAAGCTTACCGTCCAACCATACAACCTATCATCGCCATTGACACGACTCTCTACAACTTCACAGCCGCACCCATAGCCCTCACATCCCCTTTACACCCTTTTACAGCGATTCACAGCCACTCCAACACCGTCGGTACCCCTTCACAGCCCCTCCGTGGCCAAAGACAACCCTATTCATAGCCCTCCCCATTTTCACAGAACACACACAGGACCCATGCTCAACTTCGTTTCAGTTACGTATTGCTCAACCAATAAATCACCTTTGGCAATGAGGAAGGAAAACTTGAGATATACCAGTGCTTGAAGCTACACTGACGATACTCCTCCCAATTTGCTCAGTTCGTCGAAAATTTGTTGCTGCCCTAGCACCACCAGTTTATGAGCTACATGAGAGCAAGGATTTCAGTCAAAGATGGATCTCATCCGAGATCGGGGAAGAAGACACTTATCGATCAGAAAAGAGAGATTGCCCTACCTTGCTCTGGCAGAAATCGTGAAGCCGCTCTTGACCAAAACAATACAAAGACACCGCCGATTCAAGCCCCCCTCCACAAAACACTCACTGCGCACACTCCTTCGCAGAGATTGCCGGGGGTAGACCGAACGCTGCCGCCTCCAGAAGGGATGAGGAGCTGAGCGAGAAATAGAGATGTGAGAAGATCGCGAGAGGGAAAGAGAGGGAGGTCTAGCGCGACGAGGAGGAGATCGCAAGAGTTGAATCGCGAGATCGGATCTCGTGGAAGAGAAGGGGTCGCGAGAAGGAAAACAGCGAGGAGAAGAAATCACGAGGAGGGAAGAAATCGTCGCAGGGAGGAAGGGGTGGAGTCGCGGAGAGGAAACGGACAAACGATAGAAATAAATGGTTGGGTGTTTAGAGAAGTAAACGGATCATCACGGGTTTGGGTTTAAAACCCTATAAGTCAAACCTAGATCCACTTAAATTAAACCTATAAACCTTAAATCTAGGTTAGATTTAATTAAATCCCTAACCATACTTTATTTATTTAATTATATTATATATATAGTTTTTCTTATGTGGTATTTTACATTCTCCCCCCTTAATAAAATTTGGTCTCCAAATTTCGCACTAACATGTAAAAATTTACTTCAAGCATGTTTCTAAAATGACCATATACCTCAAGTGAATAGATGAAGGTACCGAGCTTGGATAATATCTTTCAGCTCCCACGTAACCTCCTCATCAGTATGAGGTTGCAATCCAACTTTTATGAGTCGGATGGTCTTGTTCCATAACTGTCTCTCCTTGCGACCAATAATCCACACTGGGATCACCTCATAGGTTGCATTAGGCTGAAGTGGAATTTCTACCTCCTTCAAAACATGATCAACATGCGACACGTATTTCCTCAGCATAGAACCATGCAATACGTTATGAACACCCGCAAGTGTCAAAGGTAAAGACAACCAGTAAGCTACACCCCCAATCCGCTCCAATATCACAAATGGACCTATGTAGTGTGGAGATAACTTCCCTTTTAGCCCAAATCATTTCACCCCTTTCGTAGGTGAAACATGCAGAAATACATAATCCCCAATTGAGAATTTCAAAGGTCTTCGCCTCTGATCAGCGTAATTCTTCTGTCGATCCTGTGCCTCTAATAACCATCACCTGATGACGTGCACCAACTCTGCATCATGCTGGATACTCTGTGGCCCCAATAGTTGTCGTTCACTGACTTCCTCCCACAACACGAGAGTTCTACAGGGTCTGTCATATAATGCCTCCAAAGGGCCATCTGAATAGAGGAGGGATAACTATCATTATAGGCAAATTCCACTAAAGGAATGTGATCCTTCCAACTACCTCCATAATCCATGACACAAGATCTTAATTGATCCTCCAGAGCCCGAATGGTACACTCAGACTGTCCATCCATCTTCGTATGAAATGTTATACTAAGCCGAAGCTCTGTACCCATGGCCTGCTGAAGACTCTGCCAAAAATCACAAGGTAAATCGCAAATCTCTATCAGATATAATACTCAAAGGTATGTCATGTAATCTGATAATCTCTCGGCAGTACAACTCTGCCAGACGATCCAACGAGTCTGTTCCACAAATAGACAGAAAGTGAGCTGATTTGGTTAGTCGATCCACGATCACCCATATCGCATCATGTCCTTTATAATTTCTAGGGAATCCCGTAATGAAATCCATCGTGATTTGATCCCCCTTTCATTCCGAAAATCGGAATTTTCTGGAGAAATCCAGCGGGTTTCTAATGTTCAGCCTTCACATGTTGGCATACTAAACATCGATCAACAAAATCTACTATACCTCTCTCCATACCGTTCCACCAGTATAAACATTTCAAATCTCATACATCCGAGTACCACCAAGATGTATAGAACTTCTCGAATGATGTGATTCCTGTAGCAACTATTCCTTAACTGGATGCGTGTCCGGAACACATAACTATCCAAAATCCACTCCATCACACACTCTATGAGTGTATGGGAGACTATAGCGACCAATCTCACTTATTGCAACTGTTCGTGTTCCAGCGACTCTATAGTAGCTACCCAATAGCTAGTTAAAATCCCATGAGCATTCCTGCTCCATATCACTACTACACGAGATCATATCTGTTAACACCACATCATGTGTATAACAGCTTATCTCGTAGTTTCTTAATTGTCATAAGCATAAGATACGCCTCATGCAACTGTATCGGATTCACTCCGATCCCTAAAATGATACATTTGCATACAACTTCCTTTTATCCACCTCGGAAGGTTTAACTAATACTCGTATAAAAGTTAATCATCGTATAGGTCCTGTAAACTGGTTTCACCAGCTTCCGACTAAATGATTTCCATCACTCTCTTGGTTAACCAAGTTCGTGGTATAGTAATGCCAAACATTCTATCTACATCTACAGTATTAACCAAAACATACAAGGAAACCACCATCTATGGTGGTTGAGTGCGTAACTTCAACTACCACCCTCAACAGTGGCCAAGTTACGCAACTCCAACGACCACAACCTATTCTAATCGTGTTCAGAGTACACGATTCTTAAATCCAGGGATGACTAAATCGTTAAATATGTCTAATATCATTAACAACAGCTCATAAATTCATACTTAGTATGAAATGTCATTCTCCATACACCTGCATCCTATTTACTCTAAGGTAATGATATATCAATCATCACAATGACAATGATAATTGTATGATACCATGTCACTACAATATCAACACTCCAATCATAAATCAATCCTAGAGTATACACAGGTGTCCTTAGCTGATCTAAACAGATCAGCTATCCACAACGAAGGATATTCGCTTTCAAGAACTATCGCATTCCATCCTCGATAATCGATGCATAGTCTTAAAGGTTCATCTCTCTTTTAACAAAGAGTTACGGATCCTCTCTAGAGAAACACTGGAACAGATAAATATCTCATCCAGAATCTTCTATAATTGAAACTTAAATTCTTCCAATTTCCATAGTGTTTAATAACACTGATACCAACAATATTATCCCTCGTATGAGGTATTCAATATCGATACTATCTTCGAAATCACTTTGATCGTCTACTCCACTTGCGTATGTAACGGCAAGCCTAGGAGTTCATCCGAAACTACATCCAACTACTCTAGGATTATTCGCACATCTTAAAAACATAATCATGTTGGGATTTTTGATCCGCAAAAACCGCTTTTTGCGTTGCGGAAACCTCGGAAGCCCTGGCCACGGATCCGTGAGAAGTATAAAAAATAAAACTAACATGTATGTGTTTAATACCTTTAGATCTACTCTAGATCTACATGATAAGAAGTTACCCTTGAAGCGATGCCCTTCGTTTATCCCGCTCATCCAAATGGATTGCCGGAACTCGAGAGTGTCAAGTGTACACTCCTCTATTGGTATCCACACAAGCAATAGGTGGAGAAAAGACAATCTTGAGTGTGCTAGCACTCCTTGAAGGTCTCGGCAAGATGAGGAAGAAGAGGGAGAGACCTTGAGGGAAGTTGATCCAAGGAAGAAGATGATGGAGTTACACAAAATCAATTCACTCTCATCAAGAAGTGGTTGGCCACTTTAACCATGGGGGTTACATGCATGCATGTAACTTCAAGAGCCAATGGCTCTTAGTCTCCCTCATGAGGTGGCACCACATGTCAAGTCAATGATGATGTGGAAGATCATCATTGGCCGGCCATGCCAAGTCATCATCATGACATGGCATTTGGTCAAGTCAAACTTGACCTTTCATCTTCCCTCTCAAGTCAAGTCAAACTTGACCTCATATCTCCCATGGTTGATCAAATCCAACCATTTGATTCAAGTCAATTTAATTTAATGAATCTCTATTCATTAATTTAAATTGATTTGATGAATCAAATCTAAATTAGACTTATTCAACACTTGAATCAACTTGAGTCTAACTCAATTAGTCTAATTTGGATTACTCTTAATCCAATTTGGTTCATCACATGAACCTAATCCTCATGGTTCATTATATGAACCAAATCTCCATCTAATTGCCCTTTGTGTGTGACCTTATAGGTTCTTGTAATGTTGGCAATGTCCCTAAACCGATTTAGGAACATAAGCAATGAGCGGTATCTAGCAACACATCATTGCTACCCAAGTTACAAGAATGTTGAGCTCCAACATCACCTTTGTGACTACTAATTGTGACTCTCACAATATGTGACAATGTCCCTCTATCTTTGACATCTAGATTGACCAATTGAGGCATAGACCGTGTCATCCTCAGTACAATCTATATCTTGAACTCTAAGTAGACTCACTCTAATCAAATGAGCTCAATATCTCATATTAACTCATTTGGGCATGGCCATGCACTTCGTGGTCTCACTCTATCAAGAATAACGATGTCACTACCGTCATATAGGAGGGATAGATCTCATCTACATCACTCATATCCCTCCGCATAATTTGTTACATACCCAGTAATCGCCTTTATAGTCCACCCATTTACGGGTGACGTTTGACGAAGCCAAAGTATGCAACTCCTTATGTAAAGAACCATGGTGACTTCAGGTCTAAGGACTAATAGTCATACTAATAGCCACATGAGGAAGTATATGACACTCATATAACGATCAATGATACTTTCTCATGGCGGGTCATTTAGTATACATTCTCCAATGCATACCCATGTGTCAACTTGATATCTCATATCCATAACTTGTGAGATCAAGTCATCGTGTTGACCTACATGTTAGTCTCTACGCATTAATATTGTCCCTGAATGTTAATACTTGACTAGGAATGATTAAGAGTAGTGTTCTCTATATCATCTCATTATCGATTCAACCAATCGATTGATATAGATAAGAACCTACTACTCAAGGACATTATTATATTTAGTTATTTGGCACCAATACAAGTAAATATAATAACCATGCCTTTATAAATAGGAATATGATACAATAAAGTCCATACTACAATCATCACATGATTGGCTCTAGGGCTTTTACTAACAATCTCCCACTAGCACTAGTGCCAATCACCATAGTATCTAATACCCAATGACCTAGTGTGACCATCATGCTTTTTCTGTGCCAAAGCCTTGGTCAAGGGATCTGCGATGTTAGCCTCTGTGGGTACTCTGCAAATCTTCACATCTCCTCTATCGATAATCTCTCGAATGAGATGGAAGCGTCGTAGTATGTGTTTGGTCCGCTGGTGTGAGCGAGGTTCCTTAGCCTGTGTAATTGCTCCATTGTTGTCACAATAGAGCTATATGGGATCTGCTATGCTAGGAACCACCCCAAGCTCAGTAATGAACTTGCGGATCCAAACTGCCTCCTTTGTTGCCTCAGATGCAGCAATATACTTAGCTTCTGTTGTAGAATCATCAACTTTGTCCTGCTTCGAACTCTTCCAGCTCACAGCGCCACCATTCAAGCAAAACACGAACCCTGATTATGATCTATAATCATCATGGTCAGTTTCGAAGCTGGCATTGCTGTAACCCTTTACAGCTAGCTCCTCATCGCCTCCAAATATCAAGAAATATTCTTTAGTCCTTCTCAAGTACTTAAGAATATTCTTGACTGCTATCCAGTGACGCTCACCTAGATCTGACTGGTATCTACTCGTCATGCTCAAAACATACGAGACATCAAGACGAGTACACAGCATGGCGTACATGATAGATCCTATTGCAGATGCATACGGGATCTTATCCATGCAGTCTCTCTCCTCCCTAGAAGAGGGACTTTGAGTCTTCGAAAGACTCACACCATGTGACATCGACAGAAGTCCCTTCTTGGAATTCTGCATGGCAAACCGTAGTAATACCGTGTCAATGTATGTACTCTGACTTAGGCCAAGCAATCTCTTAGATCTATCTCTATAGATCTTGATGCCTAAAATATAGGTTGCTTCACCTAAGTCCTTCATTGAGAAGCACATCCCCAGCCAAGTCTTCACAGACTGTAGCGAAGGGATGTCATTCCCAATGAGTTGTATGTCATCCACATACAATACAAGGAAGACAACTGTGTTCCCATTAACCCTCTTGTAGACATAGGGTTCATCTTCATTCTTGATGAAACCAAACTGTTTGATTGCATCATCGAATTGAAGATTCCAGTTCCGAGAAGCTTGCTTTAGCCCATAAATGGACCTTTGCAGCTTGCATACTTTCCCAGTATGTTGTGGATCTTCAAAATCCTCAGGTTGTGTCATGTACACATCCTCGAGCAAGTTTCCATTCAGAAACGCGATTTTGACATCCATCTGCCAGATCTCATAATCGTGGTATGCTGCAATAGCAAGCATGATCCGAATGGACTTAAACATCGCCACTGGAGAAAAGGTTTCATCATAGTCAATACCATGAATTTGCTTGAAACCTTTAACCACCAATCGGCCCTTTATTGTTATGTGTAAATCCATCCATGTCAGTCTTTCTCCTAAAGACCCACTTACACCCAATGGGTTTGACCCCTTCAGGTAGATCAACCAAAGTCCATACTTGGTTGGTGTACATGGATTCCATCTCGGATCTCATGACCTCTAGCCATTTCTCAAAATTTGGGCTCATCACAGCTTCCTAATAGGAGGTAGGCTTATTCTCAATGAGCATTACGTCATCATGGTCAGACAAGAGAAATGAGTATCTCTTAGGCTGACGACGTACATTATCAGATCTGCGAAGAGGTAGGTCTACCTGAACAGGTGGTTGTTCCACAACTCTTTGTGCAACAACCTCATCACCCACAACACTTTGTGGTTCCTGTTCAACCTCCATCAAGGCCTCAGTGCTATGGTCCTTATCTTGAATTTCTTCAAGATCGAACGTACTCCCACTAGTTTTTCTAGAAACAAAATCCCTTTCTAGAAAAACCCTAGTCTTTGCCACAAACACTTTGTGCTGACTGGGAATGTAGATGTAATATCCCTTTGTGTCCTTGGGATATCCAACAAAATAGCACCTATCAGATTTGGGTCCCAGTTTGTCTGAAACTTGACGTCGAACGTAAGCCTCACAACCCCAAATCCTCATGAAAGACATCTTGGGATTTCTCCCTGTCCATATCATATATGGTGTCTTTATCACAGCCTTGGATGGTACACGGTTAAGGGTAAAGGCTGTTGTGTCTAGAGCATATCCCCAAAAGGATATAGGAAGATCTGTGTGACTCATCATAGATCGTACCATATCTAATAGGGTACGATTCCTCCTTTCGGATACACCATTCCACTATGGTGTTCCAGGAGGAGTGAGTTGAGATAGAATCCCACACTCAGCTAAATAGTCGCGAAACTCATGGCTAAGGTATTCTCCACCTCGATCTGATCAAAGTATCTTAATACTCTTGCCAAGCTGGTTTTGTACTTCATTCTTGAAATCTTTAAACTTTTCAAAGGATTCTGATTTATGTGTCATGAGATACACATAACCATATCTACTGAAGTCATCAGTAAATGTAATGAAGTACCTGTAACCACCTCTAGTAGCAATATTGAAAGGGCCACATACATCACTATGTATAAGTCCTAACAAGTTTGTTGCTCTTTTGTTGTGTCCACTAAAGGGAGTCTTGGTCATCTTGCCTAAAAGGCAAGACTCGCATGTCTCATATGATTCAAAATCAAATGAGTCTAGCAGCCCATCCTTATGGAGCTGAGATAAGCGACTCTCATTTATGTGACCTAAGCGACAATGGCAGAGATAGGTTTGGTTCAACTCATTTGACTTGAACCTTTTGGTACTTATGTTATAGATGGGGCTCTCTAAGTCTAGAAAGTAGAGTCCGTTCATTAGAGGTGCACTACAATAGAACATATCATTTAAATAAACTGAATAACATTTGTTCTTTATTATAAATGTAAATCCTTTCTTGTCCAAACAAGAAACCGAAATTATGTTCTTAGTTAAAGCAGGCACATAACAACATTCATCTAATTCTAGTACAAGCTCAGAGGGAAGAGATAGATCATAAGTTCCTACAGCAACTCTTACTCCATTGCCTACTCGTAGGTCCACCTCGCCCTTTGTCAATGCCCTACTATTTCTCAGCGCCTGCACATTGGTACAAATGTGAGATGCACATCTGATATCTAATACCCATGATGAAGAAATAGATAGATTGACTTCTATAACATTTATACCTGAAGTAGAAGTCTCACTTCTCTTCTTCTTAAGATCTTCCAGGTATGCCTTGCAGTTACACTTCCAGTGTCCAGCTTCCTTGCAGTGGAAGCAAGCCCCTTCCTTGGCTACCACTCCTTTGGGTTTCAGTTCTTTGCCTTTGCCCTTGGCTTGGGACTTTCCCTTACCTTTAGGCTTGCCCTTGCCTTTCTTCTTTTGCACCATCAAAATGGCATCAGATTTTCCCTTCTTAAGGTTGAGCTCAGCAGTTCTCAACATGCTGAGCATCTCAGGCAGTGGCTTATCAATTTCATTCATGTTGTAATTCATGACAAATTGATTGTAGGCTTGAGGCAAAGATTGCAAGATCAGGTCAGTGGCCAGCTCTTGGCCAAGTGGGAATCCCAGCCTTTGTAGGTTTTCTACGTACCCAATCATCTTGAGTACATATGGACCTACAGGAGACCCATCTTGCATTTTGGACCCAAACAATGCCTTAGAGACTTCATATCTCTCATGTCTTGCTTGTCCTTGATATAGTTGACGAAGATGTCCAACCATATCATAAGCATTCATGAACTCGTGTTGCTTCTGAAGCTCAGAGTTCATGGTCGCGAGCATTAGACATGACACATCTAATGCATCATCTTGATGGTTCTTGTAAGCATCTTTGTCAGCTCATGAGGCAGTGGCAGGAGGTGCCTCCGGAATGGGTTGCTCCAGGACGTACAGTTTCCTTTCTTGGGTGAGAACAATTCTCAGGTTCCTATATCATTCCAGGAAATTTGCTCCATTGAGCTTGTCCTTTTCAAGGACAGAATACAGAGAGAGAGTGTTCGTGTTTGTTGACATAGTAATCTACAACATGCAATGCAGAGAATTAATATCATATTCTTTTTATCATTTAATTAGGCCTTTAATCAAATGATGCTCCCACTGAATTATAGGAATTTTGTAGAATCGAGTTATGGATGTGGTCAAACCACATTACTAGATTCATACAAACTAGCTATAATTCTTGCGGGACAAGATCCACATCATACTAAGCCTTGAGTTAGCTTTGGCTAAATCGCCCAAGACTTAGTACGATCAGTGGGTAACACATTACCGATTACATCTCTATGCAACTCTTGTTTATAGGATCAAGACCCACATTTACAAAAGACCTTGAGTTAACTTTGGCTAAATCGCCCAAGATTTAGTGTAAATGCAATCTTATCCTATCTTTCCAACGGTTGGAATATGCCTATAGTTCTACTTGATCCAATTGAGTTAACTAGTTTTGCTCAATCTAATTGAGCTTACTCTAACCCAAGCGTGATAGGCAAGACCAAGGTTGTCCCTCCGCACCCTACCAAGATAATATGCGTTGCTCTGCTTTGGCAGATTCAACAACAAATGATCGAGGTAGTGATGGGTATCAAGGCTCGGTAGGCATTTTTCGAGTTGATTCGATTAAGATCTAATCTAATCGTAATGTGTATCATATACGCATTAAGGCCTTTATTACCCTATATTAGCATGCATCACATACATACAAACATTATTCTAGCATGCATCATATACATACAAGAAAATTATCCTAGCATGCATCATATACATACAAGCATTATTCTACTAGCATGCATCACATACATACAAGCATAATTCTACTAGCATGCATCACATACATACAAGCATAACAAATATATATATATATATATATATATATATATATATATATATATATATATATATATATATATATATAAATTGTGATTAGGTCATGGCCCTACTACGATCTTCTCAAGCCAATGAGAAGATCGGACGGTCAACCTAGGGTTAGCGACTTCTCTAAGCGCCTCCTTTGACCGCCATGTGTCGTCGGCATCCTCCTCGTAACTCCGTTCACAAGTTGACCTTCCACCACTCCATTTTGTACATTACAAACGTGAAACTCGAGTTACATTCGAGTCTAAAACTATTTACAACTAGAATTTTAAAAGAAGAGGCACGACGCGCAGGTCGCATACACTATACAACACGCACAACCATAAAAATGGCACGCATGTCGTATTATGAATTACAACACATCATCATCCAATCAAATTGGAGTTATTGGGCCATGACCATCACAGAATTATACATAATTCTAAATTATGTATTTTACAGAAAATTTCTATAATTCTTCTTTTTTTTTTCAATTTTATGAGTCACCTCTCCGTAAGGGTCCCGCTAAGCAGTTTCCGGGCGCGATCGCCGGACAAGGCCCCTTTCGGGGATAGGGGAAGCGCTCATACTCACAAAATTAACTTTGCGAGTGTCCCTAATATGATCTTACAGCAATTTAAGTCGCTGTCCCAAAAACCTAAAGCGAGAACTCGCCGTTTCGAAGAGTTTTTCTCGATGGTTGAAGCCTACAAGTGTCCCAACACTCGTTGCTTCGACTCATCGAGAAAAATACCCAAAATTTTCTATAAAAATAGGAAATTTACAAAAACATAAAATTTTGTATTTTTTATATCTCATACAAAAACTATAAAAATGAAAACACATATATGCTTCGCACGTGGCTCTGATACCACTGTTGGGTTTTCCGAGCCGTAAAAATCGCTTTTTGCGTTGCAGAAACCTCGGAAGTCCTGGCCACGGATCCGTGCGAAATATAAAAAATAAAACTAACATGTATGTGTTTAATACCTTTAGATCTACTCTAGATCTACATGATAAGAAATTACCCTTGAAGCGATGCCCTTCGCTTATCTCGCTCGTCCAAATGGATTGCCGGAACTCGAGAGTGTCAAGTGTACACTCCTCTATTGGTATCCACACAAGCAATAGGTGGAGAAAAGACAATCTTGAGTGTGCTAGCACTCCTTGAAGGTCTCGGCAAGATGAGGAAGAAGAGGGAGAGAGCTTGAGGGAAGTTGATCCAAGGAAGAAGATGATGGAGTTACATAAAATCAATTCACTCTCATCAAGAAGTGGTCAGCCACTTTAACCATGGGGTGGGGGGGGGGGGGGGGGGGGGTTAGATGCAGGCATGTAACTCCAAGAGCCAATGGTTCTTGGTCTCCCTCATGAGGTAGCACCACATGTCAAGTACATCATCATTGGCCGGCCATGCCAAGTCATCATCATGACATGGCATTTGGTCAAGTCAAACTTGACCTTTCATCTTCCCTCTCAAGTCAAGTCAAACTTGACCTCTTATCTCCCATGGTTGATCAAATCCAACCATTTGATTCAGATCAATTTAATTTAATGAATCTCTATTCATTAATTTAAATTGATTTGATGAATCAAATCTAAATTAGACTCATTCAACACTTGAATCAACTTGAGTCTAACTCAATTAGTCTAATTTGGATTACTCTTAATCCAATTTGGTTCATCACATGAACCTAATCCTCATGGTTCATTATATGAACCAAATCTCCATCTATTTGCCCTTTGTGTGTGACCCTATAGGTTCTTGTAATGTTGGCAATGTCCCTAAACCGATTTAGGAACTTAAGCAATGAGCGGTATCTAGCAACACATCATTGCTACCCAAGTTACAAGAATGTTGAGCTCCAACATCACCTTCGTGACTACTAATTGTGACTCTCAAAATATGTGACAATGTCCCTCTATCCTTGACATCTAGATTGACCAATTGAGGCATAGACCGTGTCATCCTCAATACAATCTATATCTTGAACTCCAAGTAGACTCACTCTAATCAAATGAGTTCAATATCTCATATTAACTCATTTGGGCATTGCCATGCACTTCGTGGTCTCACTCTATCAAGAATAACGATGTCACTCCCGTCATATAGGAGGGATAGTGTTGGGGGATCGATCGGCCGGCTAGAGGGGGGTGAATAGCCCTCGTTCATTGCGTGGTGGAATTCACTCGTTTTCGTTGCGTTGCTTTCCTACGATTGTTGTTAGCGCAGCGGAATAACAATAATAATATGAATGCTAACAACACATAACTATCACAAGCAATACACAACGATATACGTGGTTCGGAATCGAATGGTTCCTACTCCACGGGCGAGCTCACCGAGCTCTAGTTATGCTCACGACACTAACTCAACTCCTTCTCGACTACACTTCGGAGGTGGAGAAACCTCGTACAAGCTATTACAACAGTAATAATACAAGAAATACAAAGACACAAGAAATACAAGTAAAGAATGCTTTATAACTCTTTGCTTTGAACCCTTTCTTGTTGCTTGCTTTGGATGGCTCTTGAAGGACTGGAATGCAGCAGCAATTCCCCTCCAATCGCTTCCTTAAAGTCTTGGCGAAATCCCTCCACTTGAGCTCCATTTATAACCTGCATCAAGCTGATTTCGCGCCCATCAGTCTACTGATCGTGACCATCAATCGATTGGTCCCGTAGTCGTTGTCTCTCAAAGGCCAGATCCACATTGGTTAAGTTCCAACGGATCACACATCAGTCGACTGATGCCACCCATCAGTCGACTGATCATCCATCAGTCGAGTGCTGGCGAACTCGACTCCATTCTGTGCCCGTGCACAGTGTCATCAGTCGACTGCCACCTATGGGCAGTCGATTGATGCTCCCAACAGTCGACTTCCCTCCCATGGCAGTCGACTGATCAGCCAGACTTGGTTCAGTCGAACACTGGTCGAACCCATTCGACCTAGAGCAGTCGACTGGCAACTATGCCAGTCGACTGATGTCGGGCAAAATCTCAAACACCAAGTTGTTTGAGCCTCCGACCGTCGGGTAAACCCTCAAACACCAGTTTGATCCTCCGACACTCAGTCTTAGCCACTTGGCCAAGTCCACCTTATCCCTCATGGAGTTCCCCACCGAAGCTCTCTTCCCTCGGCCTACGTCCCTCGGATGCGCCAAGCGCACGGCTTCGCAACGCCATCCTTCGCGTCTCATGCCCTAGAAGTATGCTTCCCTTTGGGCTCACTCCATTCGCTCCCCGTCCGGCAGTCCCTTGGATGCACCAAGCGCACAGCTTCGCAATGCCATCCTTCACCGACTCAAGGACCCCGAGCCTAGTGAACTTACCAAGTCCTCCAGACTTCCCACATGCACCAAGCGCACGGCTTCGCAATGTATTTCTCACCAAGCACCAAGCGCACGGCTTCGCAATGCTTTGGATTTCCCATGCCAAGCACCAAGCGCACGACTTTGCAATGCTTTGGACTTTCCCATGCGAAGCACTAAGCGCACGGCTTCGCAATGCTTTGGACTTTCCATGCCAAGCACCAAGCGCACAGCTTAGCAATGCTTTGGACTTTCCATGCCAACCCCATGTTAGACTTTCCCACACCAAGCTACATGCTAGGATTTTCCATGCCAACTCTATGTTGGACTTTCCCATGACAATCCCATGTCATGAGTTTTGTCTATCATCAAAATACTATAAGGGTACTGCTCGAGTCAAACTCGAGTCAACCTGGGACGATTGCACCAACAATCTCCCCCTTTTTGATGATTGACAAAACTACCATCTCAAGTCTACCAATTCTCCCATATTGGCAATTCTCATATCCCAATGAGAATTTCAACGAACCCTAATTGGTAACTTGGTAACTTCTCCCCCTTTTTGACATTACATCAAAACGGTCCTCAAGGGTTTCAATGTCTCATATCCCAATGAGATCTTACAATCTTCCCCTTGGCATGCACTCAATCTTTCTAGTGATCCCATATCACTTAAGAGAGGCAACCCAATTTTTCTCCCATGAGGAAATGCACATCCATCTTCCCATGATGGATATCTCCCCCTAGAGGCTTGCTCCCCCTTGACCATTGCACTAACAATGTCCTTGGAGAGTCCCTAAGCCAATAGGAACATTAACCAAATCAAAATTAAGGCAAAGTTCAACAATGAACTCTCTTCCACCTTAAAATTGATACTCTCCCTAAATCCTTCTCCTAATCCATATCCAATGGATTTCCACCCTCTCTAATGCTCTCCCAAGCATATCCTAGGGTTAGGAGTGGTTAGGGGACCAAAACATGACTGAACATGGGCCTAACCATCAAGTTTACCCGAAATCAGCCTGTGCCAGTCGACTTTGTCAGTTAACAGTCGACTAGACTTGCCATCAGTCGACTGACGTTACAATCAGTCGACTGATAACTGCATTCTGCAATTTTTCAATTTCAGAAGTAAATTTCCGAAATTCATAAGTAAATATACATAAGTTTAAAAATCTTGAAATTTCATATGCATATTACTTATCACATTCAGTATGGGTGAAAAATATTGGAAAATTATTTTACCCATTAAATTAAGAGATTGATACAAAGTCTAAAATTTAAGAAAAGCTTCAATAAAAAGCCCTCTTTGTATCATCCCATTCAATGGTGATAGCTATCAAAAGATAGGCTTCACCAAGGTTTTTCATAATGTTTTCAAAATGTTTTTAAAACCTTTATTTTCTTTTTCCTAAACATCTCACCAATATCTAGATGTGTAAAACACATTCAAGGCAATTAATCTAGTTAGATGTGGGTTTTTGTCCTTTATGTTCTCATGCATATTTCTAGGCAATATTATTTGAATCCCTTCAAATCATGCCATAGTCCTTAATTTCATTTTATTTTATGCATGATATGATTATGGCATAGATATGATGTAGATAAAAGCATATGCCAAAATCATGATGTCATGGCATGTGAATGAAAATTAAGCATACATGACATCTAAAACTCATTTTAAACATGATCATGACATTTTTATAGATAAAAATGAAAATGATGTCATGACATGGCAAGGCAAACAAATCATGGCAAGTAAAATAAATTAAGGTATGAAATACCTAAGTGTTAAATCCAAATTGCCATTTCTAGGGATTAATTCAATTTTGCCTTAAACCATTCATTTCCCTAGTGTGCCAAAAACCCAAAATGGCACACCAATACCTCTAAGACCTAATTGTGCCAATTTAATTATTTTTAACTTCTCAAGCATATTGGCACATCTTAATGTGTCAACTCTACTATGGTTAGGTTAACTACCCATCCACTTAGGGTTGACACACCCTAACCCATTTAGCGTGAATCGATCATGCTTTTAGGAACTCAATACCTATTGGAGCTCCTTGGGTTAACAAGGTATTCCCTAGGGATAACTTTCCTAGATACCTATCTAATGACCCTTTTAGGCTTTAAAGCCATAGTCTTTTGGGTCTTACTTGGGTCAACTCTAGAGGTGACTCCTCCATTGACCTTCTTAGTGGCTTTCTTGGTTTTCCTTAAATCTTTAGCCACTAAACATACACCATGGCTAGACTTAGGAATAACTTCCCTATTAGCCTTGGTTTTTCTAGACCTAGATGTTGTTCCTTAATTAAATGGAACATTATGATAGGACATAGGTTTGTGACCCAAACCCTTCTTGCCCTTAGATATTTTTGTTTCCTAGGTCTTGACTTTTGGGCATTAGACCCCTTAACCGAATTTGATATTATTGCTAGGGTCTTCTCCAATTTTTCTAGCCTTGACCTCAAGGCTTGGTTTTCTAGCTCTAATTTCCCCAATTTTGAATTTTCATTAGGTTTTTGGGAATTCTTTTTCTTTCTAGGCATGTGTCTAGAATTTTTGGGATTAACACCCAAGTTTTCTTGAATTCTCCTAAGTGACTCCTTTGGTAAAATATTTCTAGAATTATGAGTCCTAGATTTATCCTTAGTTACACGCTTGGCACCTAAGCAATAAATCTTATCATTTCTCCTAGCATGCTTTTCATTTATAATAGCAAGAGAACTAAAATAGTTTTTAGCATGCTTTTTGACTTTAGGAATTGAAGGCGCTTTAATTAAATTTACCTTAGGGTTAGCTTTGGAAGCTCCCCCTACATGAGTCACACCTTCTTGCCCTCTTCCTCCCCCTAGGGCATTGGCTTCGGTAGTGCCCCTTTTGATTGCATTTAAAGCACACAATGTGCTCTTTGCTTCTAGTTGAGGGAACACCGACATCTTTTGACTTTGGGTTGACTTTTGATGTCGATGCCTTTTCCTTAGCCAATTTAGGGCATTTGCTCTAGTAGTGCCCTTTTTCCCTACACTCAAAACATATTATGTGATCTTTATTTAAAATCATTATGCTTGAGTTACCTAGGGAGGTGATGGAGGCCTCTTCACTTCTTCCGGAGGTAGAAGCTTGGTCTTGATCTTGCTCCGAAATGGAAATCCTTTCCTCCCCCTCAATGCTAGAGGTGGAGGTCTCCACCAAATCATCCACGTCTTCGAATGTGGATGGCAATTCTTCCACGGCATTTTCCTCCACTTGTGCCAATTCGGGATTCTTGTGGAATTCAACCACCTTATTCCACAAATCCTTTGCATCCCTAAAATTTCCTAGCCTAGACCAAATATGCTTAGGAATCAAATCACTAAGCAATTTGATTACCTCAAGATTTGTCTTGAATTCCTTCATTTGGTCCTTGGTCCATCTTGATTTTTCTAGTGGCTTGTTTTCTTTGTCCCTAGGCACTTCAAAACCATTTTCAATGATTAACATGAAATCAAAATCGGTTTCGAAATATACCTCCATCCTTTTCTTCCACCAAGGAAAGTCTCCATCGAATTTCGGTGGATGGATGTTGTAGTCGGCCATTTTGTAGTGCTCTCACGGCGGTTAGTCCTTGAAGAGCGACTTGGCTCTTGTTGGGGGATCGATCGGCCGGCTAGAGGGGGGTGAATAGCCCTCGTTCGTTGCGTGGTGGAATTCGCTCATTTTCATTGCGTTTCTTTCCTATGATTGTCGTTAGCGCAGCAGAATAACAATAATAATATGAATGCTAACAACACATAACAATCACAAGCAATACACAACGATATACGTGGTTCGGAACCGAATGGTTCCTACTCCACGGGCGAGCTCACCGAGCTCTAGTTATGCTCACGGCACTAACTCAACTCCTTCTCGACTACACGTCGGAGGTGGAGAAACCTCGTGCAAGCTATTACAATAGTAATAATACAAGAAATACAAAGACACAAGAAATACAAGTAAAGAACGCTTTACAACTCTTTGCTTTAAACCCTTTCTTGTTGCTTGCTTTGGATGGCTCTTGAAGGACTGGAATGCAGCAGCAATTCCCCTCCAATCGCTTCCTTAAAGTCTTGGCGAAATCCCTCCACTTGATCTCCATTTATAACCTGCATCAAGCTGATTTCGTACCCATTAGTCGACTGATCATGACCATCAGTTGACTGGTCCCGTAGCCGTTGTCTCACAACAGCCAGATCCACGTTGGTTAAGTTCCAACGGATCACACATCACCGATCGATGGCACCCATCACCGATCGACATCCATCACGAGTCCGCGAACTCGACTCCATTCGCGTGCCCGCAGACATGGTCATCACCGATCACACCCATGGGCCGATCGATGTTCTAACAATGATCGATCAGCCAGACTTGGTTCAGTCGAACACTGGTCGAACCCATTCGACCTAGAGCAGTCGACTGGCAACTATGTCAGTCGACTGATGTCGGGAAAAACCTCAAACACCAAGTTGTTTGAGCCTCCGACCATCGGGTAAACCCTCAAACACCAGTTTGAGCCTCCGACACTCAGTCTTAGCCACTTGGCCAAGTCCACCTTATCCCTCATGGAGTTCCCCACCGAAGGTCTCTTCCCTCGGCCTATGTCCCTCGGATGCTCCAAGCGCACGGCTTCGCAACGCCATCCTTTGTGTCTCATGCCCTAGAAGTATGCTTCCCTTTTGGCTCACTCCATTCGCTCCCCGTCCGGCGGTCCCTCAGATGCACCAAGCGCACGGCTTCGCAATGCCATCCTTCACCGACTCAAGGACCCGACCCTAGTGAACTTACCAAGTCCTCAAGACTTCCCACATGCACCAAGCGCACGGCTTCGCAATGCTTTGGATTTCCCATGCCAACCACCAAGCGCACGGCTTCGCAATGCTTTAGACTTTCCCATGCCAAGCACCAAGCGCACGGCTTTGCAATGCTTTGGACTTTCCATGCCAAGCACCAAGCGCACGACTTCGCAATGCTTTGGACTTTCCATATCAATCCCATGTTGGACTTTCCCACACCAAGCACCATGCTTGGATTTTCCATGTCAACTCTATGTTGGACTTTCCCATGACAATCCCATGTCATGAGTTTTGTCTATCATCAAAATACTATAAGGGTACTGCTCGAGTCAAACTCAAGTCAACCTGGGATGATTGCACCAACAATCTCCCAACAGATAGATCCCATCTACATCACTCATATCCCTCTGCATAATTTGTTACATACCCAGTAATCGCCTTTATAGTCCACCCATTTACGGGTGAGGTTTGACGAAGCCAAAGTATGCAACTCCTTATGTAAAGAACCATGGTGACTTCAGGTCTAAGGACTAATAGTCATACTAATAGCCACATGAGAAAGTATATGACACTCATATAACGATCCATGATACTTTCTCATGGTGGGTCATTCAGTATACATTCTCCAATGCATACCCATGTGTCAACTTGATATCTCATATCCATGACTTGTGAGATCAAGTCATCGTGTTGACCTACATGTAGTCTCTACGCATTAACATTGTCCCTGAATGTTAATACTTGACTAGGAATGATTAAGAGTAGTGTTCTCTGTATCATCTCATTATCGATTCGACCAATCGATTGATATAGATAAGAACCTACTACTCAAGGACGTTATTATATTTAGTTATTTGGCACCAATACAAGTAAATATAATAACCATACCTTTATAAATAGGAATATGATACAATAAAGTCCATACTACAATCATCACATGATTGGCTCTAGGGTTTTTACTAACAAATCATACCATAATCTCAACAATCTGACCATCCATAAAGATATGTCTACAGTAAAGATATGTCTATCCAAGTCTAAGGGCATGCCTTAACTCTTAATTGTTGGTCCACATCTCACCTGACAATAGAGATACCATCGACCCACAAGTCGATGTATAAGAACCCTACTAATCCAAACTAGGAATGTTCTAGACCAAGATACCTATAAACTATAAGTATCTCTCAATATATTAACCCAGAGGGTAAACTAAAGTAATACCCTGAACGATCAATTATCTATTGATCCGATCCAAAGGCTCCACGCAGGTCTCGGCCTTTCTCCGAAGAGAAAAAGATCAGATCCAACAGTCCATGATAAAGCGGTCGCATTTCTGCAACGAATGCCTCGGGGTTTTTTTCCTAGATCATTTGATCCCATCACTAAATCCTACGAGCTGCAACTGTAGAATACCGAATAGATACGACCATCGTCGTATACTCTCTCCTCTGTACAAAGCAAATCACATCTGGGGGTAACTGTTGTTGTTATCTGCTGAGTCTTCTACGATGTCTTCTGTTGATACTGCTGCGTAAATCACTTCCCTTGAAGGGAAGTATCATGGAACTCCAACCATACCTGAGGTAGTAGGTCGCTACTGATGAGATAACCCAAATCTTCTGTGTTGATCTCTGCTGTCGAGATGGTGCATCATTCTCCTGGAACACCATCGATAGTCTTCAACTGAGTCTTCAAAGTATACCTCCTCAAATGTACTGGTTGCTTACAATAGCAATAGATGAACTGATCCAACAGATAATATGACTTTCCATGTCTCCGTGATCCGCACTGCACGCATATAACCCAGAGTCTTTCTTCTGATTTCGCAGATGTGCACGAGAACATCCTGATGATCTGCGATTGGTCTTCTATACTCGGACAGTAGCTCAAGGCCTATGACTTCGATCTTGCTCCTTTTATCCAACAGTCAAAGACTTCTAACTCTAATAAGTTGACCTGGAATATCTACTTATCGGTCTCCAACTCTTAAACATTTGTACGGAGTCATTTCTAAACTCCTGACTCAATCCAATATCTTCCGGCATGATCTGATAGAAGATCCAGTGATCTTACTTCAAAAGTAAGCCAATAACCGTGGGTGGCTTAAAACATCCATTCATCTTCTTGAGCTATTAGGTGAGCATAACTCTGCAAGTCTAATGACTTTGTATGGTATTCCCGTTACTGACGATCACCCTACTTGAAGCTCAAGAATTCCCTACAATGTGTCACAGAAAGTGACGCAGGGAAATGCTCTCTCTTAACATCACTAAACCATGATCAAGTGATATTTTATTCTCCGAAGATTATTTTCTGTATTTACCACCAAATACCAGCTTGATCCCGATAATGGTCTGCAAATAACTCCACTTTCTCTGTATAACACGAGTTAAGTACTAAAAGGTACCTTCCAAGTTATGCAGCCCAATACGAATGAATCAGGGATCAAAATCCCTATGAAACACCTTATTCTAACCCTCCGCTATCTGCATCAACAATAGTCTACTTGTCTTGTCCATTACCCAACAAGTAATGATCTGACTAGCATAATTAGTGAAAATCTCTAAGACTATAGTCTCTTATTTTCACAAGAAATGTGATGACTTGACCCCTATTTTCCGACTCGGTATCAATTGGCTCTCAAAGGTAAATCACCTTTTCGACATAGGTTCAAGTCTCACAGACTCAACAGGTCATTTTCGGGGTCAACTCATACCACGGTTACGAACAATAACCAACACACTATAGGTTATTCCCTGTTATATATACTAAAAGCATAGCCAACCAAACCGGGAGTATAAATCCTATTGGCAACTCCGGTTGGTCGCCTCGGTGGGCGACTTCTACTACGAGTCTATACAGGTATAATAACTCTAGCTATATACACTTGGTAATCAAGTCCAAATAAGTATCCAACTAGAAAATAAGTCATCAGGAATACTTACCTCGTAATGCTTGGAGCTCAGGCCGTTGTCAATCTCATCTCAGAAAATAAAAATCGAACAAATCGACTCTTGAGAATCCAAGACTCGATACAAAAACAACATTATATGCCATCGCAAAACCTATGGCTCTGATACCACTAAAGTTGTCACACCCCGAGAGTATGCCGAGCCAAAAATCAAACGGATGACATCTCCCCTGTACGTGGCAACATATCCTGTTAATACAAGGCCCTTGGCCCCAAAATAAACATAAACATATAAAAGTAAATACAACAAATACACAGTGGAAACATAAAACAACCACATCACAACAACATACAGTGCATACTAGTATGACTGACACATCACAACATAACGGAACATCGACAAAATCCGAATCCACAAGTCCACAACACAGTACATCATGAAAACACCAAATATATTACACACATACGAAAACCCCAAAACGACCACCAGAGTCTCGGAGGTGAGATGAGATGTCAGCCAACGGTGCTCCAAGCCGTCACGAAGACTTCTACCTATTACCTGGGTGACAGAAAAATCCAGGGTCCATGGTGGTGAGTATAACTCAACAGGTAAAAGGAAAAACATGCATATATCAAATATCACATGCAATTCAACAGCATAACCTAGAGGTACAACAGGTATACCAGCATAGTATATAAATACATGCATATATCGTCTAACCAAATAAACAACGTATAATGCAGACATACTTGAAAGTCTGCTACGCTACTCTATTCCAACCTGAGCATATTTGCAACATTTATAACAGGAAGAGTAATACTAACTCACAATATACTCATGATACAGGTCAAGGTATCTAATGGTCTGTCCAACAATTATACAAGTATCCGACACAACTGTATAACAAATGCAAGAAACATGCATGAATATGATGTACAACCAAATGCAGCAAGCATAGTATAATCAAATGCAACATCACAATAAGCATATATATATACTGCATCTATATATATATTAATCACAACCATCTATATATATATATATATATATATATATATATATATATATATATATATATAAACATGCATATATGTATATATATGGTAATATGCAAAGCGTCATATGATACGGCAATGCAGCATGCATGGTCATGCCTGTGCACCCCTACTCGCTACCACGACCCTAGTGTGGCCTAGGTGGCACGACATGATAACTGTCCCAACTCAACACCAACCACTACTCTAGAGTGACCGAGTGGGCAGTATGATCAAGTAGCATATGAGCGTAAAGAGCTCGCTACACAATGGGGGTCCCTGTTGCTGGACACTCCGACTGACACTACATATGAGTGGTCGAGTGCCACGCACCCAGGACAACTGCACGCAACTCCAACTACCACCGTCTATAGTGGTAGAGTGCGGCACAACAAATGCTATGCCCTCACACTAGTTACTCCTCGGGGAGTAACCTGGGAGGCAGGATGAATGACGACTCTCTCAACCCCAAGCGAGACTATGTCGTCAATATGCATGCAAATGACATGATATACTGTCACATATACAGACATCTACCATAGACTCTCTATTATATAGAGAGTCGTACTAATCTGATCAACGCACTCTCTATCCTGCAGAGAGTCATACTCAACTGATCATAACACTCTATCCGATAGAGTCATACTCAACTGATCATAACACTCTCTCTATCCGATAGAGAGTCGTACTCAACTGATTGATGCACTCTCTATCCTATAGAGAGTAGTACTCAACTAATCATATCAAGATGGGACCACTGGTCCATAGCGACATACTAATCACCCTCCACTTAACCATTACACAACACATGGTTGGCAATAAGTATGCAACATACGAGTATTAGAATAAATCCTACATTTAGGGCATTATCTACCCACGGATGACCTTTTTGCCAATTTACAAATTAGGTCATCACCCGTACTATAACATCTACACCCTACTAAACATTTAGACCTACTTACATCACATCTGTAACTCCTAAATCATGATAAAGAAAAATGTGATATCATTAATTGAGCATATATATAGCCAACGATAAGTATCAAGCATAGGATAAATAAGAGTAGGGTCAAGATAATATGAACATATAATATGCTCATATCTATGTCTAAATCTGAATGCAAATACATCTGCCTGACTAGGGTAGGAAATTACCCACCTAATAAGAAGTTCGTGACAATAGAATCTTCACAGTCACGATCCTGCCTCGTATCCACGTCCTGCACATATCAAACATTATGATTAAGTTTAATGATATGATCCACAGTCAAATGGAATCCTAAACTGATCCCTTACACAAATCAATTAATCAAATGCTCGACAAAAATCTAGATTACATATCCTACATATGTATAGACTGTCTTCTGAAAATTCCACCAAGTTTTCCGCCAATTGTATAGATCACAATCCAATCAGCTATCTAACCACTTCATAGGCCACCCCGACTTCAACTACCGATTGCCAAAACAGTGAGTCTGATCTCTCAAGCTTACCGTCCAACCATACAACCTAGTCATCGCCATTGACACGACTCTCTACAACTTCACAACTGCACCCATAGCCCTCACAGCCCCTTTACACCCTTTTATAGCGATTCATAGCCACTCCAACACCGTTGACACCCCTTCACAGCCCCTCCATGGCCAAAAACAACCCTATTCATAGCTCTCCCCATCTTCACAGAACACGCACAGGACCCATGCTCACAGCCACCCAGCCACCCCTCCGATAGGCACCATCGACAACAATAAGTCACACTGGATAGCAGGGAAAGGAAAACTCGAGATATACTAGTGCTTGAAGCTACACCGACGGTACTCCTCCCAATTTGCTCAGTTTGTCAGAAATTTGTTGCTGCCCTAGCACCACCATTTTATGAGCTACATGGGAGCAAGGATTTCAGTTAGAGATGGATCTCATCTGAGATCGGGGAAGAAGACACTTACCGATCAGAAAGGAGAGATTGCCCTACCTTGATCTGGCAGAAATCGCGAAGCCACTCCCGACCAGAATAGCATAAAGACACCGTCGATTCAAGCCCCCCTCCACAAAATACTCACTGCGCACACTCCTTCGCAAAGATCGCCTGGGGTAGACCGAACGCTGCCACCTTCAGAAGGGATGAGGAGATGAGCGAGAAACAGAGACGCAAGAAGATCGCGAGAGGGGAAGAGAGGGAGGTCTGGTGCGACGAGGAGGAGATCGCGAGAGTTGAATCGCGAGATTGGATCGCATGGAAGAGAAGGGGTCACGAAAAGGAAAACAACCAGGAGAAGAAATCACGAGGGGGGAAGAAATCATCGCGGGGAGGAAGGGGTGGAGTCGTGGAGAGGAAACGAATGAACGGCAGAAATAAATGGATGGGTGTTTAGAGAAGTAAACGGATCTTCACGGGTTTGGGTTTAAAACCCTATAAGTCAAACCTAGATCCACTTAAATTAAACCTATAAACCTTAAAGCTAGGTTAGATTTAATTAAATCCCTAACCATACTTTATTTACTTAATTATATTATATATATATATATTTTTCTTCTATGGTATTTTACAAGTAACATTAGTATTAAAATTTGAATTACTAGTTGATTTACCTTTTGAGGATTGGAACATCTTCTTCACATACTTTCTTGTGAGTTTTCTTGATTTTCCAACAAACTTCTTGACATAGTGAGCCCCTTCACTAGCCGACAATTCTTCATCGCTACTTGATGGTTCATGCTCTGACTCAGATGATGAATAGACTTCCTTCTTCTTCTTCTTCTTTTCTTTCTTCTCTACAAAAAAGAACTAGATTTTTCTCCTTGGAAGACATGTTAGCTTGCTTATGTAATTCGAATTTATAAAATAATTCATATACTTTAACAAATGAAAGGTCTCTATAGACCTTATGGAACAACCCATAGGTCTAGGAAAGCCAAGGTTACTAGGGAAGCCATCCCTAAGGTTAACCATGATAAGTGTCAAGTGACTAAGGCTTCGAAGAAGTCTAGGAAAGTCACTAGCAAGGTTACAAGGGGAGTTAGCCCTAGAGTTAACCTTGACAAGACCCAAATGACCAAGGCTTCAAAGCCTAGGAGGGTCATTAAGAAGATACTAAGGGAGGATATCCCTAGTGAATACCTAGTAAACCCAAAGAGCTCCAATAGGTATTAGATTACTAGAAGCATGATTCCCTCATGCTAGATGGGTTAGGGTGTGCCAACTTGAATTGATAAGGTAGTTAACTTAACCATAGCAAAGTTGGCACTTTAAGACATTTTCAAGGTTATGGGATGCCTTGGAAATAAGTTTAGAATTTTTATCCTAAAGATTTTAGGATGTGCCAATTAAATTTGAGAAGTTTAAAAAATTGATCAAAGTGACACAATTAGGTTTAGAGGTCATGGTGTGTCATTTTGGGTTTTTAGCACACTTGGGAGAATTGTGTTTAAGGCAAAAATATTTTAATTTTAGAAAATGGCAATTTGGGCCTAACACTTAAGTATTATATACCTTTGTATTTCATACACTTGTCATGCTTCATATGGCATATCGTATGTTTGCATGAAAGGTGTGTTTGTAATGTATCACATCTCACAAAAATATAAAGCTTACCTTGATTGTGTATTTCAATATCTAGAAAGGGTGAGAAGCTAGGAATAAAAACTTTGTCTATTAATGCTTGTGAAAATAAAATAAAATGTCAAAACACATTAACAAATACACAAATATAAGCATAATACTAGTATAATTGGTACACATGCAACAAACACACCAAATGCAACAAAATTAGTTGAACAAATCAAATCCTCAAAAATTTCAGTCGAATATTCAGATATCAATCGACTGCTTCAGTAGAGCAGCCAACTGAAGTTACTATAGCACAACACAAAGAGTTGAACAGTCGACTGTTGGACCCTGGCAGTCAACTGTAGTTATTATAGCACGACATAGAGAGTTGAGCAGTCGACTATTGAATCCTAGTAGTTGACTACTGGTGTTGTAACTCAGTCACAGAACCCTGAGCAGTTGACTACTTTGGGAAAGCAGTTGACTGATGGGCTCAATTTTATAATATCAAACCGCTAGGGTTAAGCTTCTTCACACACACAATCTCCTTCGACGACTTCACCTTTTTCCCCGATTAAATTTCATCGACGATTTTGCCCTTTAGTACACCCTAAATCTCTAAACCTAGGCTTTTTACACTACTCCTCTCTATCAAGCTAATGGAAGCCCTTTCCTCTTCCTATTTTCACTAATTCTGAGCAAACTAGGTTTCTAGCTCAAGGGATCACTTCCGGCTATCCTTCTCTGATGTTCTTGTGCTTTGTTTGCGGTCTACAACCTTATATCCAAGATGGCACCAAAGTAATGACCCTAAAACCCTAAACAACTAATTATTCATGTTTTTGTCATAATCTAACCAAATTGTTGTGCATTCATGATCATTTGCATTACATACATTTAGACAAAAGCATAGGGTAGAAGTCGGTGATGGATCCCGAGCTTCATCTCGAACGTATGAGCCTATCACTTTGCATTATCTAGATGAGTTGTTCTTTAGGTCTTACTGTGGGCATGTAATCCAACTTATCATGCATTATCAGTTAGCAAAATTAGTATTTTGTACACATTCCATTAACACTAACCTCATTACTGAATTTTACACAAATCTCAAGAGGGTTGGAGATAGTCTGATATACTCTACTCACGTTGCAAAATGTGATTTAGAGTTCACCTTTGAGATTCTACAGGATTTTCTGGAGTGTTGACCATTTGATGACACTTTCATCTTTTATCCTACTCTTGATGAGCCTTTTCTAGCCCTGTTTGATCATGTCACTATAGAGTCTATGCATGAGTTCTTTTTCCATCGACCTCATCCTTTGGGTCAAAATATCTTTTCAATCAATGCATTATCTGCCCCTGACAATGTGCTTTACAAAGTCATTATTGGATGTACTATACCCATAGTGACCCGGGGTCAAGCCAAGATCTGTCCTCCCTATCTATTCCTGATGTACGCTTTGCATAATCTACTTGATGCCAATATTACATTGAATGTCTTCCATTGCATAGTCCACTTTGCTTCTCTGGTCCAAGGGAAGATTCACATGCCCTTGGGTCACATTATCACTACATGGTTGGCATCCATTAACATCAACATTTCCACAGGGAATTTGAGGCTGATATTAGACTCTTATGACCGCATCACCCTGAGGCACTTCGCATTAGCTGGCATGCAAATGGGCTTTGGATGGATGGAGTGGTCAGCGGTGCAACCTCAGCTAGTTGGGGAGGCTGGAGGGGAAGCTTCGAAGGAGGATTTCCCTATGTTACTAGATGCACCATATGAGGGTCTCTCTGCTCATTTTACACGACTAGAGTCTAGATTTGAGGACTTCCATGAGGAGATCAACACCCGTTTTGAGGAGCTCAGCTTAGAACAATTCTCAATTGCTTACTAAGTGTCCTCGATCCAGCGAGATTAGCCCTCCATGGCTCAGCAGCTAACTTAGATGGAGCAATATCAGCTTGAGATATATGAGATGATGTGGAGTTGAACTCTGAGTCAGTAGACTTCTCCTCCTTCACCACCTCCAACCGACGACACTGGTGGATGGTAGCTAGGACTGAGATTATGTATTTTCTTTTATTTTGTAGTGAGATTTAGAGTCAGAACTTTTGTCTATCACTTGTATGGATGACTCTTAAAATGAATGAAATATTTTCTTTTACAAAATTGTGTTTTATTAGCCTATATTGTTTGGTTGTGATAATGTGTGTTGTATTGCTCATTACATGTGTTTATGTGTATGCTCATTCATTACTCGTATGTCATGTCATCATGTATAAGCCATAGCCTTTCTTTCAATAATGAAATCCATATATATCATGACATCATGCTTCTTATTATTATTTTAATATGTCATGATCATATTTTTGTAAATGTCATGCTTATACTTAAGTTATATCTTTATGCCATGACATCGTGTATCATTGGCACATGCTTTAATTATGCTATCATTTTATGCCATGATCACACTTCATGCATTTTGGTTAATCAAATTGATTTAAGGCAAATGACATGATTTGAAGTCCCAAGTATAAGAGAATCAAATAGAGTTGCCTAGACAAATGCATGAAATCCTAAGAACCTAAAACCACATCTCACAATAATATTAGATTGACTTGTATGTGTTTTCATATACCTTAGACACATGTGATATGCTAGGAAATGAGTTAAGTTCATGTGCTTATTTAGTACATCATATTGAACTTAGAACTCATTAAATGATAATGATGAATCATTAGGAAAGCTAATATACAAGTCATGTACATCTAGCCCATAGACCATGGTTCAAAATAGGTTTTCAAAGACATTTTAAAATTATTTTAGAAAACCTTGATGAAGTCTATCTTTTGATAGCAATCACCATTAAAGAAGTTGATACAAAGTAGGTCAAAAACATTGAAAGTTTCAATGGTTTTGAACTTTGTATCAATCTCACAATTTAATGGTCATTTTAATTTAAAACTATTTTTCACCCATTATATTTCATGTAAGTAATGTACGTAAGAATTTTCAAGATTTTTTGAAATACATATATTTATGTATTTTCAAAATTTATTTCTGCAAATCTGATTTCTAGAAATCAGATGGCAATCAACTGCCTCAGTCTGGCAGCCGACTAATGTTACTGACAGTTGACTAATTGTTGATCAAGTCGACTGCTGGGTTGATTTCGAGTAAACAAGGTTTGTTTAGCCCATTTTTAGCCATCCCTAGGTACCCTAACATCTCTTAACCCTAGGATATGCTTTGGAAAGCATTATAGGAGTAAAAATCCATTGAAAATGGATTAGGAGAGTTGTTTAGGATGAAAATTAAATTTTAAGAGAGGTGAAAATTCAATGTTGAATTTTTACCTAATTTCAATTGTTTAGTGTTCTAATTGGCTTAGGAATTTTCTAAGGGCATTGTTGGTGCAATGGTCATGGGGGAGCAAGCCTTTAGGGGGAGGTTATCTATCAAGGGATGATGAATGAGTTTTTCCTCATAGAGGGAGAATTGAAGAATGAGGATTGCCTCATTTAGTGGTATGGGACTTATCACTATGAAGAGTGAAGGCATCCTAGATGATTTTGGACCAAGGGGAGAATGTAAGATATTGTTATGTGAGACATTGATACCCTTGGAGAAAGACTTTTTGATGTATGTCAAAAAGGGAGAATTGATAGCTTGAGTTAGATAGCCTAACTCAAAGGTTTTGTTAAACATCAAAAAGGGGGAGATTGATAGTAAAATTGGCCTAGGTCATGATTAACCAGACTCAAGTTTGACTCGAGCAATGTTTTGATGTTTTGATAATGTAATTGTCATGGAAAGTCCAAGAATGGTCTTGGTATTTGAGAAGTCCAAGTCTTGGGTACTTGGCATGAAAAGTCCAAGTCATGTGTACTTGGCAAGGAAAGTCCAAGTCATGGGTACTTGACAATGGTAAAGTCCAAGTCATGGGTACTTGGCATTTGGAAAGTCCAAGTCATGAGTACTTGACAATTGAAAAGTTGAAGTATGGATTTTGGCATGGAATGTCCAAGCATGGATCTTGGCAATGGTAAAGTCCAAGTCATGGGTACTTGGCAAGAAAAGTTCAAAGGTATAGTCTTAGCGGCATAAGTCCAAGCTGTGATCTTGGTGGCGTAAAGTCCAAGTGAACTTTGGTGGTGAAAGTCCAAGTATGGATACTTGGCAATTGGGAAGTCCAATGGTGTGATATTGTCAGTGTGAAGTCCAAGCTGTAGTCTTGGCGGCATAAGTCCAATGTTTGTTGGTGTAAAGTCCAAGCGTTTGTCTTGGCGGCGTAAGTCCAAATGTACCTCGGCAATGTAGACTCGATTAGCATGACAATAGCCAATGGAAGCACTTGAAGGCTAGCGTATGGATGAACAAGTCATGGAGGACTTGGAGGGATCTGATAGACGTGAGGTTGATGGAGGTGGCTAGAAGGCTGAGGTCTAGGCTAAGGGTGGTCTATCAAGTATGAGGGGATCATACTTGAGTTAAACCTCATGCTTGAGGTTTATAAGTCGACTGAGGTTAAGGATCAGTTGATTGACTGAGTGTTTGACACTTGGCAGCCTAGTTAACTTAGAGTAGTTGACTGGGATTATGACCAGTTGACTAGTCTAGGAGTTGACTAAAGCTTCATTGTTGATCTATGGCTCTGACAGTCAACTACTAGGGTTAAGCAGTCTACTGGTCCACATCAGTCGACTTCTCGTGTTGAGCAGTTGATTGGAATTAAGTAGATAGGGAACAGATTATTGAACAGTCAATTGCTTACCCATAGCAGTCGACTGGTGTCTATGAGCAATTGACTGCTAGGTCAGAACAGTCGACTGTTGTGTATCCGTTGGAGTTTTTCTAGCATGGATTGAGCCATTGTGAGATAATAACACTATGAACAGTTGACTGGTGCCTTTTGGAAATCGATTGCTAGGAGCAAAATTAACTCGATGCAGGTTATAAAAGGAGCTCGAGATGGAGAATTTTGCACCAGATTTTAGGGAGATTTTGAAGGAGAATTACTGTTGCATTCCAGACCTTCAAGAGCAATCCAAAGCAAGCAATCAAAAGCACTCTTGTAAAGTTTTCTTTATATTTCATTTGTATACTTGTATTTTCTTGTGCCTTATTGTTGTATTACTATTGTAATCACTTGTACGAGATTTCTCCACCTCCGATGTGTTGTCAAGAAGGAGAAGATTTAGTTGTGGTGTGCATCACTAGAGTGTTAGGAATATTGTAACGGCTAGAGGGGGGGTGAATAGCATTTTTCGGTTTCTACAAAAATGATTAGCGGAAGCAAACACAATAATATAAGTAAAAACAATGACAAACGCAAACAAAGCCTTTTACGTGGTTCGGAGATAGCGCTCCTACTCCACGGCGATCCTTGAGGTGGATCAATCCAAGCAAATCCACTAATAAGCTTTCTTTACAACACAACTCCTCTTCTTTACAAAGGATGAAGATCTAAACTTAGGGAGAAGAGGAAGAGATTTAAATCACTTAGAAAGCTAAAGAATTCGTGGAGGCTCTTGGGAAAGATTAGGAAATAAGCATTAACCCCAAAAACCTCCACCAGCCCTCTTTTTATAGAGAAGAGGCTGATTTTCCCGTTGGAGCACGATCGGTCGGTGATGTACAAAGATCACGATCATTCTTTGCCATGGTTAACGGGGATTCAGAGTCATTTCATCCAACGATACTTTCATCAGTCGACTGATCCCTCCATCAGTCGACTGATGGAGTGATCAGTCGAGTGATCACGGCCGCAGTCGAGTGTGACTCCATTCTCTCCTCGTTTTTACGTCTATCGATCAGCCCGCTGTTGGCGATCGCCATATATGTGATCGGTGATTACAACATCTTGATCGCCTTAGTCACGATCATTGCTAGTCAGTTTCACCACAGCTCGGTCGAGCACTGATCGGTCGGTGATATTTATCAAGTGTGAATATTTCACACTTGATTTCACCCCTAGACCTAGACTTAACCTCCTAGCTCTTCCTTAAGTCTTGCGCCTTCAGGATCCCTCCGAGTCCGCGACTTGTTCATCCTTTGCGCTTTGCTTCCAAGAGCTCCTTTGGTTTTGTCATGTCTAGAGTTTTCCTTTGCCAAAGCATGCTTGGACTTTACGCCGCCAAGTCTACATGCTTGGACTTACGCTGCCAAGACTTGCTTTTGGACTCCCTTTGCCAAGGTCCGTTTGGACTTAATGCTGCCAAGACAACATGCTTGGTCTTATGCTGCCAAACCTTTACCTTGCCCTTTTCTTTCACCAAGTCTTCATACTTGAATTTCCCTGTCACTTAGATATCATCACAATTTAGATCACAATTTGTTGCCTAACTTAGATGATTATCCAAACATCAAAACATACAAATGCTTGGGGCATTGTTGCACCAACAATCTCCCCCTTTTTGATGTTTGGCAATCATTTAAGTTAAGTCTTTTAAAGATACACATATTATCACATCATATATCCAATTCCAACTCTAACTTAAACATTTCTTCTCCCCCTTTGACATACATCAAAAAGAGAAGAAAGATAAAAGCATATATTTCATGAAACGATTGAGTGTTTGACAATCTTGAACTAAGGCATAGATGTTAAAATTTTAACTCCCCTTAATCTAAGATACAGATTATGATGAATAAAATACATGTGGAGCTAAAGTCATCAAACAATTTGAAAGTTTAAATCCTAACTTTGCACCAACAATGTAAATTTTGGAGGAGAAAGATATATTATGTGAAACTCCCCCTAAAATACGGCATTAACCATCCATACACGTTGTTTATACTCAATATTACCATGTTATTTCTTTAGGATATCAACAATACACTAAACCTCAGAAAATGAGGCTAATTTTCCGAAATCACAGTGTATCATCAGGTTTCAACCAATCGACGCTATAATTGTAATAAAATCACCTTTTCCAAGTTGAAACCTCGAAAAATCATGAAAATTTGTGTACACATTTCTGAAATCATACTTTATCAAGGAAAAATATTTTGAAAAATATATGTTTTCCATATTTCAATATTGATACAAATTTGGAAACTAACAAAAGGTTCTAAAATTTTGCAAACTTTGTATCACTTTTGTGATACACTTAAAAATTGTTTTTCAAAGTATGATAATAATAGTTGAAAATATGTTTTATTTGACATTTTCAATCATGTTCTTGGAGCTATATGCACATCAATTGTGTATAAGCCTTCCCAATGATTGGTCCAATTAAGGATTAATGTCTCTAGATGACACTTTGGTCCATAGTAATGCATCATAACAAGCATTATGAACCAAATGCATCTTCCTATCATCTCACATGTTGTCTAGGTGCCTCAATACAAAAATCATGGTTTCTTAGGTATTTTGTGAGATGGTTAAAGGTATGAAACCTAGTATTTCTATAGGATCATGCAAACCTACACCTTCACTCAACCAAGCACATTCCAAGTTCTCTCCTAAGTGATGAAAATTCTACTTCGGGGAGAGCCTTGGTAAATATATCGGCTAGGTTGGACTTGGATTCAATATAATTGAGCTCAATGTCCCCCTTATCCACATGGTCTCTAATGAAGTGATGCTTCACTTCAATGTGCTTGGTCCTAGAGTGATGCACCGGATTTTTGGTCAAGTTAATGGTACTCACATTATCACAAAATACTTTCATGTTGGAGTAAGATAGCTCATAATCTTCTAATGTATGTTTCATCCATAAGAGTTGAGCTACACAACCACCCATAGCCACATATTCGGCCTCGGTGGTGGATAAAGCAACACAAGGTTGCTTCCTACTACTCCAACTCACTAGGGAGGACCCAAGGAATTGGGATCCACCACTAGTGCTCTTCCGATCCAATTTGCAACCGGCATAATCGGAATCGGTGTACCCAATTAAATCAAAAGACCTAGTCCTAAGGTACCATAGACCTACATTTAGTGTGCCCTTGACATATCTTAAAATTCTTTTAACGGCAACTAAATGAGATTCCTTAGCACATGATTGATACCTAGCACACATACCAACTGCAAATAGTATGTCGGGTCTACTAGCAGTTAAATACAAGAGGCTACCAATCATGCTCCTATAAAGGGTAAGATCTATTTGTTTTCCTTCACTATCACTATCTATTTTATTATTGGTTGCCATTGGAGTTGACACTACCTTAGCATTTTCCAAACCAAATTTCTTAATCATTTCCTTAGCATATTTGGTTTGATAAATGTAAATTCCTTCACTTGTTTGTTTAACTTGCAAACCTAGGAAGAAATTTAATTCGCCAACTAGACTCATCTCAAACTCTTTCTCCATATTTTGAATAAAGTCGTGAAGAAGTTCATCATTTGTTGACCCAAAGATAATGTCATCGACATACACTTAAGCTATAAAGATGTCATTAGATGTTGACTTTATAAAGAGAGTTTGATCTATACTACCCCTTTTGAAATCCTTAGAGATTAGGAAAGTTGACAATCTTTCATACCAAGCCCGGGGAGCTTGTTTCAAACCGTATAAGGCTTTCCTAAGCTTGTATACATGGTTTGGGTAGTTTGTATTTTCAAACCCGGGAGGTTGTTCTACATACACCTCTTCCTTAATAAACCCATTTAGGAATGCCGATTTGACATCCATTTGATGGAGTTTGAAACCCATATAGGAGGCATATGCTAAAAGTATTCTAATGGACTCTAATCTAGCAACCGGGGCATATGTTTCATCAAAATCAAGTCCTTCAACTTGATTAAAACCCCTTGCAACTAATCGTGCTTTATTTCTAGTGATATTCCCTTGGTCATCTAGTTTGTTCCTAAAGACCCATCTTGTAGCAATAATAGTGTTTTCACTTGGTCTAGGAACTAACTCCCACACTTGACTCCTATCAAATTGAGCCAACTCATCTTGCATTGCTAAGATCCAATCCGGATCAAGTAATGCATCTTTAATGTTTTTGGGCTCAATTTGAGAAATTAGAGTTATATGACTAGTGGGATCCCTATGGAATGACCTAGTCCTAACTCCTTGAGATAATTCACCCACAATTTGATCTAATGGGTGACTTTGATGAACTCTTATGGTTCTAGGAGGTGTATCAAGTTGAGTTTGATCATGATTAACTTCAATCCTATGTTCATCATCGGAGTCATCCCTTACTCCCCCTTGATCCAATCCTCCCCCTTGACCATTACCCCCTAAGGTTAAATCTTGCAATTGTTGGGTAATTCCTTGATTTTCATTGTTTATGTCATCATTAATAGGGGATTTCCTAGGGTATGTATTTGAATTTTCATCAAATTGAACATTCGAAGATTCTTTAATCTTTTGAGTCCTTTTATTGTAAACTCTATATCCTACACTGGTGGATGAGTATCCAACTAGGATTCCCTCATCCGCTTTGGACTCAAACTTACTTAGGTTGTCCTTGGTATTTAAGATATAGACTTTACATCCAAAGACCTTAAAATAATGAATTGTTGGAATTGTACCATTCCACAATTCAAATGGAGTTTTTCCTAAGAACCTATGAATCAATACCCTATTTTGGATATAGCAAGCGGTATTAACCGCTTCCGCCCACAAGTAGCTAGGTAAGGAATATGCATTAAGCATTGTCCTAGGTGCTTCTTGTAGGGCACGATTTTTCCTTTCCACAACCCCATTTTGTTGGGGTGTTCTAGGACAAGAAAATTCATGCTTGTACCCTTGTTCTAAGCAAAAAGTTGAAAAGTTAGAATTCTCAAACTCTCCACCATGATCACTACGGATTCGATTGATTTTGAGTTTTCTTTCATTTTCTACTCTTTTGCTAAATCCTATGATTATTTCTAAAGTTTCATCTTTATTTTTCAAGAAAAACACCCAAGCAAACCTAGAAAAATCATCTACTATTACCAAGCAATATTTACTACCAATTATAGATGGGGTACTATGGCAATCAAATAGGTCCATATGTAATAATTCTAATGGTAAAGCGGTACTAAGTAAATTTTTACCTTTGTGTGATGTTTTTGATTGCTTCCCTTCTTGGCAAGCATCACACATCTTGTCCTTGAGAAATTTGACTTTAGGCAATCCTTTGACTAGCTTTAATTTTGCTATTTTAGTTATATTCTTCATGTTTATGTGTCCTAGCCTCCTATGCCAAAGCCAACTTTCTTCCTCTTTTGCAGTAAGACACTCAGTGGAAGAGTTAGTAGCATAGGATAAATCAACATAATATATATTTGATTTCCTAAAGCCTACTAACATGCAATCATTTATAGTTTTGTGTCTTATAAAGCATTTTGAAGAATCAAATTTAACATCAAAATTTGCATCACATAATTGGCTTACACTAAGTAAATTAAATTTCATATTTTTAACTAATAGAACTTTATGAATGGCAAGATTGGGAGATACCTCAATGGTGCCCTTTCCTAGAATTTTAAGTTTACCGCTATTACCAAATGACACCTTTCCTTTGCTAGTATGGTTGATAGTGGAGAATTTTCTCACATCCCCGGTCATATGCTTTGAGCATCCACTATCAACTATCCACAAGCTTGGTTCTTCTACCTATATCACATAAAAGATACAATCCTTAGGTACCCAAATCTTAGGACCACTAGCATCAATTACAAATTTCTTAGGTATCCATGCCTTTCTCCCCTTGCTTTTAATCATTGATTTTCTACTAACTAAAGATGCAAATGCTACCTCTTTCTCCTTAGGTCTATATCCTAATCCGGCCTTATTGTAAATTTCCCTTTGATCTTTAATAATCATATCTAGATATTTAGAACCATTAGTGAACTTTTCTAGGCATGCTCTTAGTTTACCTATTTCTTTTCTTAACTCATCATTTTCATCCCTAAGAGTACAATCATCATGGTCACTAGATGGTTTATCACATGATGCATCTACATTCTTAAATGATTTGATCTCTAATTTTAGATCCTTAATCCTAGTTTTTGATCTATTTAGAGCATTTTGTAAGCATGCAATAGTCTTATAAAGTAAATCTACTTTGAGTGAGTTGTTTACCTCATCATCATCACTTGATGATGATTCATCGCTTGAAGAGGAAGAAGACTCCTCGCTTGAGCTTCCGATTTCTTCCAATGCCATGAGGGCTAAGTTCCGGGTTGTATGGCAAACTTCTTCATCGTCGGAAGACTCCTCCATACTTAGAGTATCCCATGTTTGTGCCATCATCGCCTCCTTCTTCTTCTTTTCCTTCTTTTCCTTCTTCTTCTTTTCCTTTTCCTCCTTTTTCTTTAGTTCCGGGCAATTTGGCTTTATATGCCCTTTCTTGTTGCAACCAAAACAAGTCACGTTAGAAATAGAATTTGAATTGTTAGAAGATTTACCTCTTGAGGATTGAAACATCCTCTTCACATCTTTCTTGGTGAGCCTCCTTGACTTCCCACCAAATTTCTTGACATAGTGTGTCACCTCACTCGCCGATAGCTCATCCTCACTACTTGATGAGTCTTCCTCGGATTCGGATGAGGAAGACGCCTCCTTCTTTTCCTTTTTCTTCTTCTCCTTCTTTCCTACAAAAAGAGCTATACCCTTCTCTTTGGATGAAGTGTTAGCTTGTTCATGCAATTGAAATTCACAAAATAGTTCATCTAATTTGACTAATGAAAGATCCCTAGAGACCTTATAGGCATCTACCATTGAGGCCCATAAGGTGGTCCTAGGGAAAGCTTATAGTACATACCTTACAAGGTCTCGGTTGTCGACCTTTTCACCTATAACGTGTAGTCCGTTGACTACTTCCTTGAAGCGCCCGTGCATTTGGCTCACGGTTTCATTTGTCTTCATAGTGAAGCTTTGGAGTTGCCCAATCAAAAGATCCCTCTTGGCTCTTCTTGTCTCTTTGGATCCTTCGTTGAGTTCGATGAGCTTCTCCCAAAGCTCTTTTGCGGAGTTGAATGGCCCGACCTTAGAAAGTTGCTCCTTGGATAGACCACATTGAAGTGTGGTCGTTGCTTTTGCATTTGCTTGTGCTTTCTTGGCCATCTCTCTTGTCCAATCTTTTGTTGGTAGTGGTGCTCCGAATTCGTCGACCAGCTTCTCAAAACCATCTACAACACTAAACCAATTCTCAATATCATTCATTAAATAATACTCCATCCTGCCTTTCCAATATCCGAAATCGTTGCCATCGAAGAACGGAGGCCTCGCCGTGCTATACCCCTCTTGAAATGTCATCTTTGCTCCGGTTGATTGCTAGATCTTCCGATGCGATCCGGGCTCTGATACCACTTGTTAGGAATATTGTAACGGCTAGAGGGGGGTGAATAGCGTTTTTTGGTTTCTATAAAAATGATTAGCGGAAGCAAACACAATAATATAAGTAAAAACAATGACAAACGCAAACAAAGCCTTTTACGTGGTTCGGAGATAGCGCTCCTACTCCACGGTGATCCTTGAGGTGGATCAATCCAAGCAAATCCACTAATAAGCTTTCTTTACAACACAACTTCTCTTCTTTACAAAGGATGAAGATCTAAACTTAGGGAGAAGAGGAGGAGATTTAAATCACTTAGAAAGCTAAAGAATTCGTGGAGGCTCTTGGGAAAGATTAGGAAATAAGCATTAACCCCAAAAACCTCCACCAGCCCTCTTTTTATAGAGAAGAGGCTGATTTTCCCATTGGAGCACGATCAGTCGACTGATGTACAGCATCAGTCGACTGCTGGCATGGTTAACGGCCTCTGAATAGCCGGATTCGTGGGATTCAGAGTCATTTCATCCAACGATACTTTCATCACCGATGATCCTCCATCACCGATCGATGGAGTGATCGATCAGTGATCACGGCCACAATGAGTCGCGACTCCATTCATGCTCATTTTTCGTCTATCGATCGACGCCGCTTGGCGATCGGTAGTCTAACATTAGTCGATTGCCTTGGTCACGCGATCGCTAGTCGGTTTCACCACGCTCGATCGATCACGACCGATCGGTGATACATCATATCAGTCGACTGATACTTATCAAGTGTGAATATTTCACACTTGATTTCACCCCCTAGACCTAGACTTAACCTCCTAGCTCTTCCTTAAGCCTTGCGCCTTTAGGATCCCTCCGAGTCCGCGACTTGTTCATCCTTTGCGCTTTGCTTCCAAGAGCTCCTTTGGTTTTGTCATGTCTAGAGTTTTCCTTTGCCAAAGCGTGCTTGGACTTTACGCCGCCAAGTCTACATGCTTGGACTTACGCTGCCAAGACTTGCTTTTGGACTCCCTTTGCCAAGGTCCGTTTGGACTTAATGCTGCCAAGACAACATGCTTGGTCTTATGCCGCCAAACCTTTACCTTGGACTTTTCTTTCACCAAGTCTTCATACTTGGATTTTCCTGTCACTTAGATATCATCACAATTTAGATCACAATTTGTTGCCTAACTTAGATGATTATCCAAACATCAAAACATACAAATGCTTGGGGCATTGTTGCACCAACATAGAGCTCACTTGAGTTCGACTCATGGAGTAGGAACCCTAGGTTCCGAATCATATTACATCTTATGTATTGTGAGTGTTTGTCATAATTGTTATTTCTATTTTGTTTCCACTACGCTAACAAATCTTGTAGATGAACACGATCGATCGAATCCATCAAACAATGAGAAATCGCTATTCACTCCCCTCTTGCGACATCCAGCGTTCCTACAGTACTAATGTGCAGGATCTAATAAAGAGTATATCATTGATAAAGAATGAAGTGGAGCTACGAGTTAGCAATGTTGTAAGAGTTGTAGGATCCTATTCTTTATGTTTTCCTTCTGGGCTTATTTTAGAACTTGAGAATTGTTATTATGCGTCTGCTTTAATTAGAAACATTATTTCTATTTCTTATTTGGATAAGAAAGGTTTTTCATTTATAGTAAAGAACAAAAGTTGCTCTATTTATTTAAATAACATATTCTATTGTGGTGCACAATTAATAAATGAACTCTATGTTCTAGACCTTGAAAATCCAACTTATAACATAAATACAAAATGTTAAAATCAAATGATTAAAACCAAACTTATCTTTGGCACTGTTACTTGAGCCATATAAATGAGAAACACATATTAAAACTTTATAGGGATGGACTTTTGGACTCATTTGATTTTGAATCATATGAGGTATGCAAATCTTGTCTGTTAGGTAAGATGACTAAAACTCCGTTTAGTGGGCAATGTGAATGAACTAATGAATTGTTAGGACTTATACACAGTGAAGTATATGGTCCTTTCAATATCGCAACCAAAGGAGGCTATCAGTATTTCATTACTTTTACTAATGATTTCAGTAGTTATGGTTATGTGTATTTAATGAAACACAAGTCAAAATCCTTTGAAAAGTTCAAAGAATTTAAAAATGAAGTACAAAATCAACTTGAAAAAAGTATTAAAATACTTCGATCAGATCGAGACGATGAATACCTAAGCCAAGAATTTTGTGATCATCTTGTTGAGTCAGGAATTATATCCCAACTCACTCCACCTGGAACACTCAAATGGACTGGTATATCAAAAATGAGAAATCGTACTTTGTTAGATATGGTATAATTAATGATGAGTCATGCAGATATTTCTTCTTCTTTCTGAGGACATGCTCTAGAAACTACTGCTTTCACACTTAATTGTATTCCATCAAAGGCAGTAACAATGACACCATATGAGATATGGACTGGGAAGAGTCCCAAAATATCTTTTATGAAGATTTGGGATTATGAGGCTTACATTAGATGTCAAGTCTTAGACAAGCTAGGACCCAAATTAGATAAATGTTATTTTATAGGATATCCCAAAGAAACAAAGGGATATTTCTTTCACAATCCCACCTAAGGAAAATTGTCTATTGTTAGAAATGGTATTTTTATAGAAAGAGAATCTTTTTTCTAGAGGATCTAGTGGGAGAAAAGTATATCTTAAAGAAATTCGAGATACACAAATGAACATTGAGACTTTGATGGAACGTGAACAACTACCACAAGGAGTTGTGGATCATGAACTTGTTACACCACAAGAAGTTATGGAAAAATAACCTGTTCAAGTAGAACAAGCTCTACATAAATCTGATAGGATACATCATCAACCTGAGAATTATGTTCTTCTCTTGTCTGACCATAGTGATGTAATGTTTGTTGACCAAAATGAGCCTACATACTATCATGGAGTTATAATGAGCCCAGATTCTAAGAAATGGCTAGAGACCATGAGATCTAAAATGGAATCCATGTATGCCAACCAAATATGGACTCTGGTTGACCCACCTATTAGTGCAATCGACCCAGGTCACGATTGACTAGACTCGAGTTTGTCTCGAGTAGTATTTTGATGTTTGACAAAATAATTCACAATGTGATTGTCATGGGAAGTCTAAGAACGGTCATGACATTTGAGAAGTCCAAGTCAGGTGTACTTGGCAAGAAAAGTCTAAGTTTGGATATTTGGCATGGAAAGTCCAAGTCTTGGGTACTTGGCATGAAAAATCCAAGCATGGGTCTTGGTAATGGTAAAGTCGAAGTAATGGACATTTGGCAATGGTAAAGTCCAAATCATGGATACTTGTGAAGGAAAGTCCAAAGGTATAATCTTGGCGGCATATGTCCAAGTGTATAGTCTTGGTGGCGTAAAGTCCAAGTGAACTTTGGCAATGAAAGTCCAAGTATGGATGCTTGGCAATTGGGAAGTCCAAGGGTATGATATTGGCGGCGTAAAGTCCAAGCATGTAGTGTTAGTAGCATAAGTTCAATGTCTAGTGACGTAAAGTCCAAGTATTTGTCTTAGCTGCATAAGTCCAAATGTACCTTGGCAAAATAGACACGGTTAGTATGACAATAATCGATGGAAGCACCTGAAGGCTAGCATATAGATGGACAAGTCATGGAGGACTTAGAGGGATCTGATAGGCGTGAGGCTAATGGAGGTGGATAAAAGGCTTAGGTCTAGACTAAGGATGGTCTAAGTATGAGGGGAGCATACTTGAGTTAAATCTCATGTTTGGGGTTTATCAGTCAACTGGCTTATAGACTAGTTGACTGGGCTTATAGACCAGTCGACTGGCCGAGTGTTTGACACTTGGTAGCCTAGTCAACTTGGATTAGTCGACTGGGATTATGATCAATCGACTGGTCTAATAGTCGACTGAGCTTCAGCTTCTTAAGTGAAGCTCTGTCAGTCGACTGCTCAAGTCGACTGACATGGATGGCAGTCGACTAGTTTAAGCGGACACGAGTATAGAAGCTCTAGTAGTCAACTAGTCAGTCGACTACAGCAACCTTGATCGACTCTTGGTAAGAGGCGTTGACTCGAGACAATGGATGGGAGAGCAGTCGATTGGTACCTTTTGGTAGTCTTTTACTAGGCACAAAATCAACCCGATGCAGGTTATAAAAGCAGCTCGAGATGGAGGATTTTGCACCAATTTTTGAGACAATTTTGAGGAGGAATTATTGTTGCATTCTAGATCTTCAAGTGCCTTTCAAAGCAACCATCAAGTAAGCAAAACATTCAAATTCATGTAAAGTGTTCTTTATATTATTGTTGTATTTTTTTGTATTTCTTTCTTATTATTGTAAGAACCTTGTTAAAGGTTTCTCCACCTCCGGTGTGTCACCCTGAAGGAGTTTATTAGTGATGGTGTGCATCACTAGAGCTCTCTATTGAGCTCACCCCATGGAGTAGGAATCCTAGTTCTGAACCACATTAAATCTTTATGTATTGGTTGTGTGCTTGTTTTGTACTTTTCTTTATTGTATTTCTATATTCTGCTGTGCTAACAACAATTGTAGACAAGCATGCGATCGAAAGCATCGAAAGCAGCGAAATGTTATTCACCCCCCTCTACCTGACTTATTGGTCCCTACACTAACTAAAGGGATAAATTCCATTGGGTGCAAATCGGTTTTCAAGAAGAAAACTGACATGGATGGAAATGGGCATACCTTTAAAGGGTGACTAGTAGCTAAAGGATTCAAGTAAATTCATGGTATATACTATGATGAAATATTTTCACCAGTTGCGATGCTTAAATCTATTCAGATCTTGCTTGCTATTGCAGATTACCATGATTATGAGATATAGCAAATGGATGTCAAAATTACAATCCTTAATGGAAATATATTCGAGGATGTGTATGTGTACATGACACAACCTGAGGATTTTGTTAATTCAAAGAATGATGAAAAGGTATGTAAGTTATAAAAGTTCATTTACAAATTAAAGCAAGCTTCTAGAAGTTGGAATCTTCGATTCGATGATGTGATCAAAGAGTTTGGTTTCATTAAGAACGAATATGAATCTTATGTCTACAAAAGAATTAGTGTGAGCACAGTTATCTTTCTCATCTTGATGTAGATGACATACTTCTCATTGAAAATGATATCCCTGTTCTACAGTCTATAAGGGCGTTGGCTTGAAAATTATTTCTCAATGAAAGACTTAGATGAAACTGCCTATATTTTAGGTATTAAGATCTAAGAGATTATTTGACCTGAGTCAGAGTACATATATTGACAAAGTGTTTAATCGTTTTGCCATGCGGAATTGTAAGAGAGGAGTTTTGCCAATGTCACATGGTGCTAAAGAGGAGAAGGATCACATAGATAAGATTTCTTATGCATCTACTATTGGATCTATCATTTATGTCATGTTATATACTCATCCTGATGTCTCGTATGCATTAAGCATGACGAGCAGGTACCAATCAAATCCAAGTGAAAGTCACTGGACAACAATCAAGAATATTCTCAAGTACTTGAGAATAACTAAAGATTATTTCTTAATATATGGAGGTGATGACGAGCTCGTTATAAAGGGTTACAGTGACGCAAGCTTCCAAACTGGGATGATTCAAGATCGTAATCAGGATATGTGTTTTTCTTAAATGGTGGTACATTGAACTGGAAGAGTTGAAAGCAAGACACAGTTGCTGATTCTACTATAGAGACTAAGTTTATTGCTGCTTCTAATGCAGCAAAAGAGGTTGTTTGGATCAAAAAGTTCATTACAGAACTTGGTGTGGTTTCTAGCATAACTAATCCGATAGACCTCTATAGTGTTATCAATGGGGCTATTGAACAAGCTAAGGAATCAGATCTCATCAACGATCCAAACACATACTTCGATGGTTTTATCTCATTCGAGAGATTATCGATAGAGGAGATGTGAAAATATATAGAGTATCGACAGACGATAATATTGTCGACCCATTGACCAAGATTTTAGCACAGAAGAAGCATGATGGTCATACTATATCACTAGGTATTAGATACTTCAATGACTGACTCTAGAGTAGTATCATGAGATAATTGACATAAGTCTTTTGTATCATATTTTAATATGATGCAACATTTTGTGTTTATCATATTTATCTTTTTCTGTGCAAAGTTGAATAAATATAATAATATTCTAGAGTAGTAAGTTTTGTTCTATAGCATATCAATTTTGAATTGAATGTGAGAAACTATAGTAAACACTACTCTTAATTATCCCTAGTCAAATATTATTATACAAGGGCAATATTAATTCATTGAGACTAGCATGTAAGTTAATTGATGACTTAATCCCACAAGTTATTGTTAGTGAAAGCCCTAGAGTCAATCATGTGATGATTATTGTATGGACTTGTTGTATCATATTCTTATTTATAAAGGCATTTCTTTATGGTTATTATACTTACTTGTATTGGTGTCAAATAACTAAGTATAATAACGTCCTTGAGTAGAAGGTTCTTATCTATATCAATCGATTGGTTGAATCGATAATGAGATGATAAAGAGAACACTACTCTTAATCATTTCTAGTCAAGTATTAATATTCAGGGACAATGTTAATGCGAAGAGACTAGCATGTAGGTCAACTCGATGACTTGATCTCACAAGTCATGGATATGAGATATCAAGTTGACACATGGATATGCATTGGAGAATGTATACTGAATGACCCGCTATGAGAAAGTATTATGGATCGTTATATGAGTGTCATATACTTTCTCATGTGACTATTAGTATGACTATTAGTCCTTGGACTTGAAGTCATCATGGTTCCCTACATAAGGAGTTGCACACTTTGGCTTCGTCAAACGTCACCCGTAAATGGGTGGACTATAAAGGCGATTACTGGGTATGTAACAAATTATGCGGAGGGATGTGAGTGATGTAGATGGGATCTATCCCTCCTATATGATGGGAGTGACATCGTGATTCTTGATAGAGAGAGACCACTAAGTGCATGACCATGCCCAAATGAGTCAATATGAGATATTGAGCTCATTTGATTAGAGTGAGTCTACTTGGAGTTCAAGATATAGATTGTACCGAGGATGACATGATCTATGCCTCAATTGGTCAATATAGATGTCAAGGATAGAGGGGCATTGTCACATATTGTGAGAGTCACAATTAGTAGTCACAAAGGTGATGTTGGATCTCAACATTCTTGTAACTTGGGTAGCAATGATGTGTTGCTAGATACCGCTCATTGCTTATGTTTCTAAATTAGTTTAGGAGCATTGTCAACGTTACAAGAACCTATAGGGTCACACACAAAGGGCAATTAGATGGAGATTAGGTTCATATGATGGACCATGAGGATTAGGTTCATGTGATGAACCAAATTGGATTAAGAGTAATCCAAATTAGACTAATTGAATTGGACTCAATTTGATTCAAGTGTTGAATGAGTCTAATTTAGATTTGATTCATTGAGTCAATTTAAACTAATGAATAGAGATTCATTAAATTAAATTGACTTGAATCAAATGGTTGGATTTGATCAACCATGGGAGATAAGGGGTCAAGTTTGACTTGACTTAAGAGGGAAGATGAAAGGTCAAGTTTGACTTGACCGAATGACATATCATGATGACTTGGCATAGGCTGGCCAATGATGATGTTCCACATTATCATGGACACATCATGGGGTGCCACCTCATGAGGGAGACCAAGAGTCATGGCTCTTGGTATTACATGCATGAATATAACTCCCATGAAGTGGTCGGCCACTTAGGGGATTTGTATTAGTGTGAAGTTAAGTGTATTAACTTCATCTTCTTCCTCCTCTCCTCTCAAGCTCTCCCTCCTTCATCCTCCTTGCCGTGGGTTCCTAGGAGTGCTAGCACACTCAAGGTGTCTTCTCCACCTATTATTCGTGTGGATACCGATAGAGGAGTGTACACTTGGCACTCTCGAGTTCCGGCAAGCCGTTTGGACGAGCGGGATAAGCGAAGGACGTCGCTACAAGGGTAACGCTCCTTTCATGTAGATCTAAGGTAGATCTAGGTTTTCTTAACACGTACATAAATTTACTTTGTTAATCCTCGCACGGATCCATGGCTGACTTCCGAGGTTTCCACAATACAAAAAGTGATTTTTGCGGCTCGGATAGTCCAACAGTTATGGATATAAGATATCAAGTTAACACATGAGTATATATTAGAGAATTTGTACTCGATTGATCCACCATGAGAATGTTTCATGGATTGTTATATGATTGTCATAAACATTCACATAGTGACTATTGGTATAAACGATCCTTTGACCTGAAGTCACTATGATTCCCTACATAAGAAGTTGTGTACTTTAGTAACGATAAACATCACATGTAATAAGGTCGATTATAAAGTCATTCACTAGGTATGCAATAAGTTATACAGAGGGATGTAAGTAATCTTGATGGAATTTGTCGCTTCCATATAACATAAATGATGTCTATGGACCCTTGATTAAGTAGGACTATTAAAATGCATGTTCATGCTTAAATAAGTCAATGTGAGATATTGAACTTATTTGATTAAGTTAGTCTATTTAGAGATTAAGAAACACAAATATTGATGAGAGAATGATACATTCTATGTCTTGTAAATCAATCTAGACATCATAGACAAAAGGTCTAAGTTATATAATATAATAATCCCAAACAAATTAGGTCGGATCTATGACATTCTCATCACTTGAGTAATCATGATGCATTGCTAGATGTCACTCATGGTTGTGACTTTAAAATGAGATTTAAAAGTCACTATCAACGTTATGAGAACCTATTGGGTCACAAACAAAGTGTACATCGATTTTGAAGTTTGGTGGTCCTTCGTTTCAGTGGGAGATTGTTGGGATCACAATCAAAGTCCCACTATGGGTCTAAGTTAAAATTAATGAGTTAATCTTATTGAATCATAAACTCATTAGATTAATGGGTTAATCTATTCGGATTTAAACTTATTGAATTACTAGATTATTCAAATTAGATTCAACTTATTCGATTAATGGATTAATCCAATATGCGTTTGAGTTTTTCAAACGAGACCACGGTTTATATCCATGTTTTATAAAATAGGAGAAAATGTCATATTAGATATGACTTGGTGGTTAAGTAATAAACACGATATTATCATGATAATATCGTGTAAGATTGAGTCAATCCTAAAAGTTAGGATTTTCTGATCTCTCCTTATATATATTAGTTAGCACTATGACGTAGGATAATTTTTCTCCAAGTATGCTCGTGAGATAAGTGACGACGGTTGTGCTCGTGTGGATACCAAGGAGGTGTGGACATACTGATCATGCTGAGATCGACTTAACTCTTCATCTTTGAAAAGTTCACGATTCAAGGGTAATGCTCTAAATCAACGATCAATTAGAATCTGCATGGATCCTCGTTGGATTCCTTTTTCTATTGCGTATTTTGTTTTAATTTCACTTTAGAATCTAATAGTTATGTCCTGTTGCAGCGATCCCTTTGCATGAGGGAGACCAAAAATCTAGCGAGACATTTCACATCCGTTGAGAATTGACCTCAAAATATCTTATGGAAAGTATCTTTACAGTTATCAAGTGCGCTAATCTGTGAGGACAATGATCCCATGAACCATACTAATGTAGCAATGCCAATTATCAAACTAGAGTGAGAATAAAATGCTTTAGCAACAGGCAATTTACCACTAAGATTCAAGAAACGGATAGTCAGTGTATCCAACGATTGGATCAGGGGTGTAGAAAGTTTCTCGATCATACTCATTGAGCGGAGCACCCAACTGAAATCTTCTTGGCAGGTCAGGGTTGGCAAGGAACAGGCGACCATAAGCGACGAAGTCTGTGTATCCATCTTCCACCACTTTGTTTCCTTCTTGGCGATCGTACCCACCGGCAACGATGAAGGTTCCCTTGAAAGCCTTCCTGATGGGAAGGAGCCGATGAGGAATCTGTCGTCGGCCTTCCACAATGGACATCCTCGGCTCGACGACATGGCAATAGATGATGCCAAACTTGTTCAACTCCTGGACCATGTAGAGGCCAAGTGCCTCGGGGTTGGAGTCCCAACAACCCAAGAAATCAGCAAAGGGAGAGAGTCGTATCGCTAATCTATCAGCGCCGATTTCTTCGGAGATGACTTTGACAATGTCCAAAGCAAAGCGGCATCGCTTCTCCATACTGCCACCGTACTCATCCGTTCGGTCGTTGACACTGTCTTTCATGAATTGCTCAACGAGATAGCCATGTGCTCCGTGGATCTCCACCCCATCAAATCCTTGTAGGAAGCCAATTTTAGATGAAGACATTATCTAAAGGAGCATATTAATCAATGATGTGCCAAAGCTTAATGGTACATGAGCTCACCGGCGTCAATAGCATTCCTGGCAGCAATTCTGAAATCATTAATGATTCCAGGGATCTCATCACTTCTTAATCGCCTGGGCTTTGTATACTCGTCCTCATGGTAATCATCAAGTGGCACTGGCTGGTCAGTGCAAGAGATTGGATCTTGTCCATTAGGTTGATACCCTGAAAATCTTACTGCATTAGGTTGCTTCCATCGTAGATTTAGAGTTAATCTGACTAAACTATCCATGATGTCCCCACAATAAAAAGATCAAAATAAAAAAGAAGAAGAAGATACCTGGATTGGAGACCCTGCCGCCGTGCCAGATTTGGCAGAAGAAGATCCCTCCTTTTGCATGCACTGCATCCACAATAGGTTTCCATGCTTCCACTTGTTCTTTTGTCCAAATACCTGGAATATGTGGGTACCTGCATATTCATCCCAAGGAATCCAAAATTAATTAATCGACGAATTGTAGTGGGAAAGATGATGAATATAATAATACCCTAGCGCAGTTTCTGAAACAGGAACGGCTTCACTAATAAGCAGGCCACCATTGGTGGTCCTCTGAGTGTAGTACAAGATGGCATGCCGTTGGGGGATATTGCCATAAGATCGAGACCTTGTAAGCGGTGCCAAGACTATCCTGTAAAAGCAAAACAACACGAAAAGATACACCTTAAAGCAAGCGCAGATATCCAAGGATGGACACTTTTTATTTGTGAGGATTTTTACTTAGACAACATGATATTCTTTAGCAAAATACTAAAGCATTTATCATCATAGATATTGATGCGGTGATGGGAAAAAAGGAATTGCTGACTTCCTTTCAATGCAGTGGGATGCAAAGGAAGTTTAGAGGTTCTCCCCGATCGCAACAGTAAAATAAAATGTGAAAAAGATAAACGCAAGTCAACACAAGTGGCAAACAAGAACATAGGACGTAACGTGGTTCGGAATAAAGATTCCTACTCCATGGGGGTGAGCTCTCCCATCAGCTACTGTGTCAAAGCACTTTCACTATGAACTTTCTCATTCGCAGAAAGAACTTCCGAAGGTGGAGAAGAAAACCTCTTACAATTAGATCAATACACAGGAAAATAGTGTAAGAAAAATGGAGCTCACTACTCTCCTTAGCTCCTTCTCCGACGATGTGGTTGTTCTCCCCTTCAAATTGTGCCTTCGTTCCCTCCTGGTTGGAATAATCCGGATCCTTCATTCTTCTGCCCTGCTTCTCGCTTTTATTCTCTTCCTCTGGCCAGTTGTTGCATTGCAAGCCTTCCTCGTCGTACATGTAGCCACCTTGCTCATATGGAGAATCATTCTATTATAGACATGAGGAGCGAAGGCTCCTTGGATTATTGTGTGGGGACCCCCCTTCTGTTGTGTAACAACTTCTTATCCATATTTCGAGAAATATGCTAGCCTCTCTCTTTCAATCATTTTCCTTCGATGAAACTAACCTAAACCTACTGCTCCCGTGTAGCGTAGCCCTTGTTAGTGCAATCGGCCCCGGTCACGATTGACAAAGACTCGAGCTTGGTTCGAGAGATGTTTTGATGTTCGACAAAAATATATGACAATGTAATTATCATGGGAAAATCCAAGTCTTAGGTACTTGGCATGAAAAGTCCAAGTGGGACACTTGGCATGGAAAGTCCAACATGGGTTGGCAATGAAAAGTCCAAGCATGGGTCTTGGCAATGGAAAGTCCAACATGGGTTGGCAAGGGAAAGTCCAAGCTTGAGTCTTGGCATTTGAGAAGTCCAAGGGGATTAATATTGGTGGCGTAAAGTCCAAGCGGAGTCATGGCAGCATAAGTCCAATGGTTGGCGGTGTAAAGTCCAAGCGGAGTCTTGGCGGTGTAAGTCCAATGTGCCTTGGCGGTGTAGACACCGTTAGCATGACATAGCCGATGGAAGCACCTGAAGGCTAGGCGATGGATGAACAAGTCATGGATGACTTGGAGGGATCCGAGAGGGGTGAGGCTGATAGAGGTGGCTAGAAGGCTTAGGTCTAGGCTAAGGGTGGTCTAGCAAGTATGGGGGAACCATACTTGGGTTAAAACCTCATGTTTGAGGTGTGTCAGTCGACTGATGTCATGTGGCAGTCGAATGGCCTAAGTCAACTAGGATTTGACTACGGGAAGTGGCGCGGAGGTGGGCCGATCGGTGATCGTAATCGATCGTGGTGCTCGAGAATTTGGCCACAGAATGGAGTCTCACTCGACTGCTTCGGTCAGCAGTCGAGTGGAGGCTTGACCAGTCGCCTGATGGTCATGATCAGTCGACTGATGATGGATCCGTTGGACTTATCCAACGTGGATCTAGCCGTTATCTCACGATAACAGTGGCATCAGTCGACTGATGGTCTCGATCAGTCGACTGATCGACTTTTTCCAGTACAGGTTGAAGCTTTATAAGGAGCTCGTGATGGAGGAAAATGATATGGTTCTTTGAGGCGATTTGGGGCGAGTTGCTGCTGCAATTCAGGGTCTCCAAGTGCTACTCGATCAACCTAGCGATCAAGCATTCAAGAGCAATTGTAAAGTGTTTTTCTTTACTAGTCTTGCTTTGTATTTCATTGTATTTTCTTGTAGCTTTTGATTATTGTTGTAATCATCTTGTACGAGGTTTCTCCGCCTCCGGATTGTTCTGAGAAGGAGTGTTTATTAGTGGTTGCGTGTGCATCACTAGAGCTCGTAGAGCTCGATCCGTGGAGTAGGAACCATGCGGTTCCGAACCACGTTATATGCTTGTGTTAGTGTGATTGTCCATTTCGTTATTGTATTATTTCTATTTCCGCTGCGTACTAACGAAATTATAGAGACGATCACGAACGAATTCCATCTACGTCATCACGCGACGCTATTCACCCCCCTCTAGCGGCCTCAAATATTCTACAATTGGTATCAGAGCCCGGGGCTCTTCTACGGATTAACAACCCGGAGTCAAGACGCTAGAGGGAAAGATGAAAGTTCAAGAACAATTATGATGGAACATCAACACACCGGTCCCTTATTCATTCTATGGACGAGAAGGCTTCAATTCTTGGAAGAAAAGGATTGAAGATTTTTTAATGATGAAAGATTTTGAGGGGTGGTCAATATTAATGGATGGATTCGAATATCCAAGAGGATCAAGGGGTGGTTTCCTCAAAAAGAATAGATGGACCGAAGAGCAAGTCCAAGCCTTCGAGAAAGATGATAGGGTAGTGAAGTCTTTAATTGATTTAATATCTATAAATATCTTGTGCATGTTAGGCAATTTTATGGATGCTAAGGAGTTATGGAGCCAAGTGGCAAAGCTCCATGAAAATTCATCATCGGTCCAACAAGAAGAAGAAGAAGAGGTGGAAGAAGTATCCACTTCTAGGATTGAGGAGGAGAGACCATCTACACCGGAGCAATCTCAAGAAGAGCCTTCAACATCCGGTCAAGATGAGGAAGCTCAAAATTCAACTCCGGCACCTACCATCACCCTAGGTAACTCAAGTATATGTGTTAATAATAAAATACATATAATATGTTTTGAGTGTAGGGAAACCGGGCACTATAAGAGCAAGTGCCCAAAGAAGGTTAAGAAAGCTCCTCTGACGCCCAAAAGTCAACAAAAGTCAAAGGATGTCGGTTCCCCAAGTCAAAAGAGCAAGAAGCATGTTATATGCTTCAAGTGCAATTCAAAAGGACATTATAGGAATCAATGTTCTAGGGGGAAGAAGAAGACCCAAGAGAGAGCTACACATGTAGGGGGAGCTTCCAAAGCTAACCCTAAGGTATTTTTAAATAAAGCTCTTTATTCAAATAATGTCAAAAAGCATGCTAGAAATAATTTTAGCAATCTTGTCATTTATCACAAAGAGCATGCTAGGAATAATAGATATATTTGCTTAGGGGCTAAAAATGTTAACCTTAGGAGTAAGGAGAAATTTGGGACTAATGTCCCTAAAAATATTTTACCTAGGGAATCTATCAAGAAAATAGGAGAACATCTAGGCTTTAATTCCAAATGGACTAGGCATATGCCTAGAAAGAACCATGCTCAAAGTTTCAATAAAAATTCTAAAATTGAGCAATTAGAATTAGAGAACCAAACCTTGAGGTCAAGGCTTGAAAAACTTAAGAAGACCCTTAGGAATATACAAAATCAATTTAAGGGGTCTAATGATCAAAGTCAAGAGTCCAAATCTCAAAGTCAACACTTAGGACCTAAAAGACAAAAGTCAACCAAAGGCAAGAAGGGTTTTGGTCACAAACCTAAGCCTAAGGTGGCTTATCACAGTGTTCCATTTGATTATGGAACACAAACTAGGTCTAGGAAGACCAAGATCAATAGGGAAGTCATCCCTAGAGTTGACCAAGGGTTGTGCCTAGTGGCTAAGGTTTCTAGGAAACCTAGGGTGGCCACTAAGAAGGTTGCAAGGGGAGTTACCCCTAGAGTCAACCTAGGTAAGACCCAAATGACCAAGGCTAATAAGCCTAGAAGGGTCATTAGGAAGGTATCTAGGGAGGTTATCCCTAAAGAATACCTAGTTAACCCAAGGAGCTCAAATAGGTTTTGGGTTCCTAGGAGCGTGATAGATTCACGCTAGATGGGGTTAGGATGTGTAAACCTTTATTGGATGGGTAGTTAACTCAACCATGGCAAAGGTGGCACTTTAGGATATTTTCAAGATTATGGTTACCTTGGAAATACATTTGAGTCTTAATCCTAAAAGTTTTTAGAATGTGCCAATATTACTTGAGAAGTTTGATAAAATGATCAAAATTGGCACAATTTAGGTTTAGAGGTTAGTGTGTCATTTTGGGTTTTTGGCACACTTGGGAGAAAAATAGAAATATGGCAAAATATAATTAATTATATGAAACGGCAATTAATATTAAAATTTAGGTATTACTATACCTATATATTTTATATGTCATGCTTTGTTTGCCATATAACATATCATGACATCATGCTTATTTTTAATCATTCTATATGTCATGTACATGTTTAGGATTAAGGATTAATGTCATGTGTTTTTAGATTTCATATTATGTCATGACATCATGATTATGAGCATATGCTTATTTATATCATCTTTAATGTCATAATCACTCATGCATTTAAGATAATTTGATTGAAATTGAGTTAAGGACTTTGGCATGACTTGAAGTCCTATTTATAAGGGAATCAAGTAGGGTTGCCTTAGAAAATGCATGTAACCCTAGATTAGGGAGAACAAAACTCACATCTTACATCACATTGACATGTATGTGTATTTATACACCTTAGATACATGTGAGATGCTAAGATATGAGTTGAGTTCAAGGTGTATAGTGTTTGCATCTAGTTGAACCAAAACTCATCTTAAATCATAGGTGGATCATTGGGAAAGCTTGTGTACAAGTCATATGCATAGAGCCCAAGGAATATGATCCAAAATAAGATTTTGAAAATATTTTAAAATCAATTTAGAAAACCTTGGTGAAGTCTATCTTTTGATAGCAATCACCATTGATGAAGTTGATACAAAATAGGGCCAAAACATTGAAAATTTCAATGGTTTTGAGTTTTGTATCAAACTCACTATTTTATGTGTAAAATAATTTTAAAATATTTTTCACCCATTGTATATGTCATAGGTATTATACGTATCAATTTTCGTGATTTTTCGATAAACATATAATTATTTATGAATTTCCAAATCTCATTTATGATAATTGAAAATCGAGTTTTTCAGTTATCAGTCGACTAATCATAATGGCAGTTGACTGATGTGGGGTTCAGTCGACTGATTTCTGAATCACTCGATTGATTGTCTGATTTCGGGATAAACAAGCTTGTTTAACTCGATTTCAGCTACAGTTAAGGTTCCTAATCACTCTTAGCCCTAGGATATGCTTTGGGAAGCATTATAAAGGGTGAAAATCCATTGGATATGGATTTGGAGAGTTGTTTAGGGTTTGTATCAAATTTAAGGTGGGGGGAGTTCATGTTTGAACTTTTAACCTTATTTTTGATGGTTTAGAGTTCCTATTGGCTTAGGGACTTCCCAAGGACATTGTTGGTGCAATGGTCAATGGGGAGGTATCCATATTGGGATGATGGATGTATTTTTTCTCCTTGAAGAGGAGAAGTTATGGGAAGAATAACATCAATTGGGAAAATTGATGGGATTTTGAGAAACCCAATTTGGAAATTGGGAGAGAGTATAGGATTGTCTCTCTTGAGTGATATGAGACTTATCACTAGGAAGATGGTAGGCATCCTAGGTATTTTTGGACCAAGGGGGAGATTGTAAGATCTCATTGGGACATGAGACATTGACCTCCTTGGAGAGATAACCTTTTTGATGTTAGTCAAAAAGGGGGAAAATGTTTGGGGAAGAATATTTGGAGAATGTTTGGGATTACCAATTTGGGATAATTGGTAAGAGATTTGAGTTAGTGTTTTAACTCAATGGTTTGTTTGGTTTTTGTCAAACATCAAAAAGGGGGAGATTGTTGGTGCAATCGGCCCCGGTCACGATTTACCAGGACTCGAGCTTGGCTCGAGAGATGTTTTGATGTTCGACAAAAACATATGACAATGTAATTGTCATGGGAATGTCCAAGTCTTAGGTACTTGGCATGGAAAGTCCAAGTGGGACACTTGGCATGGAAAGTTCAACATGGGTTGGCAATGGAAAGTCCAAGCATGGGTCTTGGCAATGGAAAGTCCAACATGGGTTGGCAAGGGAAAGTCCAAGCTTGAGTCTTGGCATTTGAGAATTCCAAGGGGATTAATATTGGCGGCGTAAAGTCCAAGTGGAGTCTTGGCAGCATAAGTCCAATGGTTGGCGGCGTAAAGTCCAAACGGAGTCTTGGCGGCATAAGTCTAATGTGCCTTGGCGGTGTAGACATCGTTAGAATGACATAGCCGATGGAAGCACCTAAAGGCTAGCGCGATGGATGAACAAGTCATAGATGACTTGGAGGGATCCGAGAGGCGTGAGGCTGATGGAGGTGGCTAGAAGGCTTAGATCTAGGCTAAGAGTGGTCTAGCAAGTATGGGGGAACCATACTTGGGCTAAAACCTCATGTTTGAGGTGTGTCAATCGACTGGTGTCATGTGGCAGTCGACTGGCCTGAGTCAACTAGGGTTTGGCTTGCGGAAGTGTCCTAGCGATCATTGCGGAGGTGAGCGATCGTGATGGCTCAGCGATCGTGATCATGTGATCAGTCGACTGGTGCTCAAGAATTCGGCCACAGAATGGAGTCTCACTCGACTGCTTCGGTCAGTAGTCGAGTGGAGGCTTGACCAATCGACTGATGGTCATGATCAGTCGACTGATGATGGATCCGTTGGACTTATCCAGCGTGGATCTAGCCGTTGTCTCACGACAACAGTGGCATCAGTCGACTGATGGTCTCGATTAGTCGATTGATCGACTTTTTTCAGCACAGGTTAAAGCTTTATAAGGAGCTCGTGATAGAGGAAAATGATATGGTTCTTTGAGGCGATTTGGGGCGAGTTGCTGCTGCAATTCAGGGTCTCCAAGTGCTACTCGATCAACCTAGCGATCAGGCATTCAAGAGCATTTGTAAAGTGTTTTTCTTTACTAGTCTTGCTTTGTATTTCATTGTATTTGCTTGTAGCTTTTGATTATTGTTGTAATCATCTTGTACGAGGTTTCTCCGCCTCCGGATTGTTCCGAGAAGGAGTGTTTATTAGTGGTTGCGTGTGCATCACTAGAGCTCGTAGAGCTCGATCCGTGGAGTAGGAACCGTGCGGTTCTGAACCACATTATATGCTTGTGTTAGTGTGATTGTCCATTTCGTTATTGTATTATTTCTATTTTCACTGCGTACTAACGAAATTGTAGAGACAATCATGAACGAATTCCATCTACGTCATCACGCGACGCTATTCACCCCCCTCTAGCGGCCTCAAATATTCTACAGCCCTTAGGCTCTTCCCCGTAGCCTGAGTCAACTCCTCTTTCTCTCGTACCGAACCATTTCTGGGCCTATTAGGCCGAGCCGATTCTCATTCGTCTTGTACCAAAATGATCTTCACGATCGCCCCGCTGTGCCAACTACCTCAAACTGTCTCCCCGTCCCAATTGCCCCAGATGAGCGTGTCCGAACCAACCTACCTCGCTTCCCTTGCCGAACCAATTACTTGGTTCAGATAGTGTTTTACATGTGAGCATTCTTTCCCAATTCACGGAAAGGAGGTAACAGTAGTATCATTAGTCAACCCCCAAAAATAGTCAAGCGAAGTCATAAACTTGACTTTCCAAATGTACGAAGCCTCTAATTCACCCTTTGTTCGCCAACCCACTCTTTTCTAATGGTCTTATTCCATATGCCCGAAGCGGCTTAATGGGCCCATGAACCCCGCTTCTCTTTTTCTCTTAGGCAGTCGAAAAGTCACCCAAAACCCTATATAAATCTTCGCCCTTCCCTTTTACGCATATTTTAGCGTGCTTAACAATCCAGCCTTCTCCCTTCCAGCGATTTTCTCCGGCAGTGTTTCAGCTACCTAGCCCTTCTTTTCGCAATCGTTCCTCCTCCAATCTTCAAGTGTTCTTCTTTGTTCTATACCTATGGCTCCTAAGACCTTGCCCTCATCTCCTTGGTACGAACACACTATCACACAACTAGATAGCAAGCATTACTTCTTTAACCTTATGAATCAGTTCATAGACCCTTCCATACAATGTCGTTTCAATAGCAAGGCTTACCGACCACATCATCCTCCCCCCGCATGACTTTCTTCTTCTCTGAGCAATTCCTTAATGGTTTTTTCTTACCCGCGCCCCCTCCCTACTCAGAAATCCTAGATTTTTACGGGTTGCCCTTGAATCAATTTACCCCCAACTCCTTCCGTATTCTATCGGGGGCCACCATAGTATTTCAACACCTAAACCTTCCTTTATCCCCCCAACTATTCCATTGTTTCTTTCAGTTAAAATCTTCCAAGGCAGGCCTTTTCTACCTCTCCAGCCGCACGGATTACCAATTCTTAGTGAATATGCCTTCTTCCCACAAAGGATGGGAAAAATTGTATTTCTTTGCTCAGCTTCCAACATCGCTCCCCTACTCAAAGACCTGGAAGTTAGATCTTCTAGAAATACCTCCTTTTCGCAAAATGAGGACCCAATGTCCGTTCTCGAAGGTTTATAAAGTGTTGGGAGAATCCCACTATTGTTCAGACCATTTAATGAAACCTCCTCTCCTCGGTCACTTCAGGTTATCCCCTTTTCCTCTAACGGCCCCGACTGCCGTAGGTAGGACAATGTTTGCTTTTGCTATGGCTCAATGTTCGGATTAACTTATCTTTCTTACCAATGGATTTTGCAGATAACCTAATGCAGGACACTTTGATAAAAGGCGAGGAGGTGGATGCAGCTAAGAAGAAGAAGACCTCCACGAAGCGAGGTAAATCTGTGGCTGCCCCTCTTCACCACGGAAGAGATTGCGTCCTGCCGGGGAAGGAGTTCCCATTTCTTCTGTAACGCCCGTAAAATTTCTAGCAATTTTACGAGAATTTTGGCTTTATGATGATAGGCTTTATGTGGGTTTTTTTGGGAAAAATAAAAGAAAATTAGCCAAAAGAAAAAAAAAAAAGATGCAAAGCCTAGGAATTGAACCCCAAACCTCTAGAGATAGCCAAGCCCTATAGATGCACCCACCAACCATAAGCCCAATAGAATTATATCATTAGAGGAAGAGGGGAATTTATAGATAGGTGGAAGAAGGGTAAGTGAAGAGGCATGACAAAGAAAAGAGAAACTTCTCTTCCTCCCTTTATAAAGAAGAAGGAAGTTTCCTTTTTGCCATTTTCTTCCTCTCCTCTTCATCCTCACCGAAACCAACCCCCCCTTCTTCTTCCTTTGGCCGAGACCCCCCTTCAAGCTAGGAGAAAGCTAGGTGACTCCCATTAGGTCATCTCTCAAGCAAAGCGAAGGATGTAAGTTTCCCCTCACCTGCAGTGTATTAGTTTCGTAAGTAAATTTCATGTAAGAACGATGAAGTTGTAGCCCTTGTAGGTTTTGGCCACTCAAGTTTTCTTGGGCTAAGATTCATGAAAATGTTTCTAGGGAACTTCTATAGGTTGTATGCTCACTATAGGACCTTTTAGGGGACAAAAATTCCAACTTGGTGCCCTTATAGGTTTCGGCCACCAAGGACTTTTAGGGTTAGGGTTTTTATGACAACTCCCTCTTATGAGGTTAGGCCATGATAATGCTTATGAATGAATTTTAGGGGACAAAACCTAAGCTTGAACCCATTCCATGTTTCGGCCAACCCATATAATTAGGGTTAGGGTTGCATGAAAATGTTCCTAATGACACTAGGTTAAGTAATAATGCTTGATGAATGGACTTTAGGGGACAAAACCTAAGTTTGAACCCATTCCATGTTTCGGCCAACCCATATAATTAGGGTTAGGGTTTCATGAAAATGTTCCTAATGACACTAGGGTAAGTAATAATGCTTATGAATGAACTTTAGGGGACAAAAGTCCAAGGATCTAACCTTACAAGATTCCAATGAAAGTAGGGTTAGGGTTGCATGAAAATATCTCTAATGATACTATGATTAGTTATAAGGCTTCATGAGTGAACTTTAGGGGACAAAACCCAAGCTCAAGCCCCTTACAAGATTCGGCCAACCCATGGTTTTAGGGTTAGGGTTTCATGAAAACACCCCCCCCCCCCACATGTAGTTGTGCTAAGGGTATGGTTTTTGTTTGTTTATATGTCATGAACTATGCTTGTGTGATGTATATGGTTATGATTCAATGCAATATGAAATAAGCTTAGGTGATGAACATGTTTATGATATAGTATGCCATGAAACATACCTAGATGTGGATCATGTTTTGTGATTTAATATGCCATGATTATGCCTAGGAAATTTCATGTTATGATGTAATGTGCCATGAAATAGGCTTAGGTGATGAACATGTTTTTATGATTTAATATGCCTTGAATATGCTTAGGAAACATGCTACATGTTGATGATGTAATATGCTTAGGTGATGAACATGTTTTAGTGATTTAATATGCCATGAATATGCCAAGGAAATATGCTTCATGTTTATGATGTAATGTGCCACGAAATATGCTTGTATGATGAACATGTTTATACTTTAGGACCCCTTTAGGGTACTCTTATGTTATGAATGCATGTGTCCTCATGATAAGATGGAGATGCTTCCCTTTCAAGTAGGGACCAAGAGCTCTCCTTATGACAAGATGGAGATGCTTCCCTTTCAAGTAGGGATCAAGAGCTCTCCTTAAGATAAGATAAAATGGAGATGCTTCCCTTTCAAGTAGGGATCAAGAGCTCTCCTTATGATAAGATAAGATTAAGATGCTTCCCTTTTTATGTTGGGGATCAAGAGCCTTCTTTATATTATGACAAGAAAAGAAAGGAATTAAGTATTTTACTTTGCAAGAGGTTAAGTACCCGACAGTCGGTGGTGGTTAATCAAATCCATAGGGACATAAGAAGGCGTAAGAGGTCTTGCCACAGTAAGGACGTAAGAGGTCTTGCTCTAGTAGGATCGGTGGCTCGCTACTGACCTACTAGGGAATGCGCATTATGTGGTACTTAACACAGGGCCCCAAACAAGTTATGATGATTTTGAAGTATCTATAAGTATATGTTTTGAAAAGGAAAGACTTTTATGATTATTGTGTATGCTCATGTTAAATACTCAGATGCTTGCAAACCGTGTTCTTTATGCATGCTAGATGTTATGAAGTTATGATGATTTTGAAGTATCTATAAGTATATGTTTTGAAAAGGAAAGACTTTTATGATTATTGTGTATGCTCATGTTAAATACTCTGAATGCTTGCAAACCGTGTTCTTTATGCATGCTAGATGTTATGAAGTTATGATGATTTTGAAGTATCTATAAGTACATGTTTTGAAAAGGAAAGACTTTTATGATTATTGTGTATGCTCATGTTAAATACTCTTCATGCGTGCAAACTATGTTCTTCATGCATGCTAGATGTTATGAAGTTATGATGTTTAGAGTTAAGTTTAAGAACGTTGCGACTATGTACTTCATGCTAGTTTAGAAATTTATGATGTGGTGAATGTTACGGGTAAGATTATGAATACTTGCGATTATGTTCTTTCTACAAGTTTAGGATTTATGTTATTACAAATGTTTATGTCCAAGTTAAACAAATGCTTATGATTATGTCCTTTATGCATGATTGGATTTCCCTGATGAATGGTCATGGTTAAGTTGAAGAATGTTTGTGCCTATGTACTTTATGTAGGTTTAAGATGTAGGATGTTACGGATGCTTAGGTTAGGAATGCTTATTGTTAAGTTTTAAAACGCTTATGAATATGTCTTTCCTGCATGCTTAGTTTTATGTAGTTATAATGCTTATGTTCAAATTATGCCCTGCTTAGATTAATTATGCTTAACTGGCTTATAAACAATTCTATGCCATGCTTAGTTTTTTTTTATTACATGGATATGTTGTTGATTAGTGTTGCTATGAAATACTTAGGTCCTTTATGCTAGTATGCTCATGTTCTAATTGCTTGATGAAGTTGTGGCTTTTGTGAGTAGGCAAGGATCTTACTAAGCTATATGCTTATAGTTCATGTTGTCCATATACTGCAGATAAAGGAAGTCTGCGCTAGAGGAAGTAGCAGGAGGGGCCAAGTGTGTGTGATAGTGGCATGGTGGAAGAAGACCCTATACTATCTACTTGTATTTATATGCTCTAAGAACAACTTAAGACATTGCTTCCGCTTATAAGACTTGTGTTTAATGAGTATCATCTACTTGAGAAGGTTGGAAATGTTAGAACTCATGAACGAATCTTTATGTATGCATGTTATGAAAGATATGTTAACTTGCTAATGATGAATATGATATGTGATGCATGTGCAAAAGAAGGTTTAAGTTATGATGACCTGTTAAAGTACGTAGGTTGTGAGAGGATCCATATGTAGTATGTTTTAAAAAAAAAAAAAAAGGAGTAATAAAGATGGCGCCTACGAGAGCGTTCACCTTTCCACTATCACACATCAAGCCTCCATCCTGCTATTTCCAAGTAAGTAATTTTATGCATACTTAAGTTCCTTTATAATGAAGAATGTTTTCTATCTAGAATGAAATAATACCTCTTCATGCTTTAGTAGAATGGACTCACACTTGAGAGTTAGATAGAAATAATACCTCGTCCTGTTTAGTATAATAGAATCATAAGTTGTGACCTAGATAGTATATCTGACCAAGCTATGAAAAGGTTCAATCGACTGGCACGTCTCTGCCCAGAGTTAGTCGGTACTGAAAGGGAGAGGATCAGACTCCTGCTGAAAATGTTGCGACCGGAGATAGCCCTGAATGTGGCCGACGGAGTCAATCGACCCCAGACAGCCGAAGAGCTATTCAGTAGTGCCCTGGTCACAGAGCACTACCTGAACAACATCAGTCAGCAGAGTAAGGCACGGATCGGAGAGCCAAAATCTCAGAATACTAGCTGGAAGAGAGACCGCAGTGGCAAGAAGAAACAGTGGAATGGCCCAAGAGGGGCCCCAGGAAACAGCCAAACTGGGTATCCTGACTGTCCCACGTGTGGGAAGAAGCATCCGGGGGAATGTCGTCAGGGCACGAGGAAGTGTTACAACTGTGGAAGGGAGGGGCACATAGCACAGGTGCCCTACCCGAGTTCGAGCACACCACAAAGTATGTCCGATGCAGGAGCTCCTCCACGGCTTCACGGATCACGAGCTACGATATGGGTCCCCGGATAAGTCAAGGGAGACTGAAAGCCTGCGATTGGGACAAATGCCGAGTGTTCTCCTCACGAGAGAAGATGTGGCGAGTGCCTCGGCGGTTGTCACAGTCGGCTAATTATTTCCGGTCAATACGCTACAGTCTTGTTTGACAGGGCAACCCATTCATTCATCGCTCGCCTTTCATAAGAAAGATAGATAGGCATCCCCAAGCTTTGGACTATAAATTTTTAACAACGTTACCTTCGGGAGAAGTGATGCCATCCACCCATGTTCTGCGCGCCGCACCAATTAGACTCGCAGACAGGGAGCTCTATTGTGACCTAATAGTCCTAGATATGTGGGACTATGATGTTATATTGGGCATGGATTTTTTGCACAAGTACAAAGACTTCAATCGAGTGCCAGTAAGCGGAGGGTAATCTTCCGACCAAGTAGAGGTTTCATTTGAATTTATCGAAGTCGAAGGAAGGAACAAAGAAGTTCTTATCGGCGCTAAAGTCCCGAAAAATGTTAGAAGCGGATGATGGCCGGTTCTCGCATGTGGTGGATACCATATCATCGAAGAACCGGAAAATAGAAGATGTCAGAGTGGTATGTGACCATCCGGAGGTGTTCCCTGATGACCTACCTGGATTGCCACCTGATAGAGAAATTGAGTTCGAGATCGAATTGATTCCCGGAACTAATCCGATCTCCAAGGCACCTTACCGTATGGCGCCAACTGAGTTGAAAGAACTTCAGAAAGCGACACAGGAGTTACTTGGCAGGATTTATCTGTCTCACTACTCCCATGGGAGCTCGAGCCTGTTCATAAAGAAAAGAGATGGGTCCATGCGAATGTGTATAGACTACCGGGCACTAAACAACGTGACCATCAAGAATAGGTACCCCCTTCCCAGGATCGACGACCTATTCGACCAGCTGAAGGGAGCTACTGCCTTTTCAAAGATCGATCTCAGGTCTGGCTATCATCAAGTAAAAGTGAAGCCAGGCGATATTCCGAAGACGGCCTTCCGGACAAGATACGGACATTATGAGTTTGTAGTTATGCCCTTTGGCGTAACCAATGCTCCTGCAATGTTCATGGACCTGATGAATCGAGTATTCTCGGCCTTCCTCGACAAATTTGTAATCGTCTTCATCGACGATATTCTTATCTACTCGAGAGCCCGAGAAGAGCATGCCGAACATCTGAAGACAGTACTACAGATTCTTCAGAAAGAGCAACTATATGCCAAGTTCTCTAAATGCGAGTTCTGGCTCGATCAAGTGTCATTCTTAGGTCATGTCATCTCTAAAGAGGGAATCATGGTAGACCCAATGAAGATTGAGGCTGTAAGGAACTGGAATAGGCCAAGGAATGCGAGTGAAATCAGAAGTTTCCTCGGGCTAGCAGGCTATTACAGGAAGTTTGTAGAGGACTTCTCTAGAATTGCAGCCCCTATGACAGCCCTCACCAGAAAGGACAAGCAATACAAATGGACTGAGGACTGTGAGAGGAGTTTTACGGAACTGAAGAGGAGACTGACCAGCGCTCCCATTCTGACTCTCCCTGAAAATAATGAAAGCTTCGATATGTATAGTGACGCCCAAAATGGGCTCGAGTCAGACTCATGCAAAATGGCAAGGTCATCGCTACGCCTCTAGGCGAGACTCAAAGAGCACGAAATAAACTATCCTACCCATGACTTAGAATGGCGGCATCGTGGTATTCGCTCTAAAAATATGGAGACACTACTTATACGGGCGCGGTGCAGATTTATACCGACCATCGTAGTCCGAGATATTTCTTCACCGTAAAGACCTAAACATGAGGCAACGCAGATGGCAGCTAGTCAAAGATTATGATTGTGAGATATTCTATCACCCAGGAAAGGCCAACAAGGTGGCAGATGCGCTTAGCAGAAAGCCCTTTGCCGCTTTGATGTCCTTATCAATGCTATCTCAACCCCTGAAAAGGGAAATAATGAATTACGGGATAGAGATTATTTCTGGGCAACTTTCCACCATGACTATAACGCCGACGCTGTTCGACGATATAAAGGGAAAGCAAGATGGTGATTCAGACATCCAGAAGATCAAACAAGAAGTACTGGAAGGAAGGGATAATGGGTTCCGCATTTCCAACGGCGGACTATTATACCTCCGGGACCGACTATGTATTCCGGACGATCCGGAATTACGGAAGAAGATACTCGAGGAATCCCATGGAACACCTTATACCATGCACCCTGGGTCTAATAAAATGTATCAGGACTTAAGGGATAAATTTTGGTGGTCCGGCATGAAAAGGGAGGCTCGATGCAACACACATCGACCGCGGAAGGTGAAAGCGTAACACCGAAACACAGGGATTACTACGGTAAATACCGATTCCCGAGTGGAAATGGGAAGAACTATCTATGGATTTCATCTCGGGATTACCCAGAACAACAAATGGTTACGATGCTATATGGGTAATCATAGACCGGTTGACAAAGTCTGCCCATTTCCTGGCAATTAAGATGACCTATTCATTGAGCACTAGCTCAACTATATGTCAAGGAAATTATCAAATTACATGGAGTGCCTAAGGCTATTATTTCGACCGTGATGGTCGCTTTACCTCCCATTTTGGGAATGTATTCAAGGCTCTTGGCACTAAGTTGAGATTCAAAGATCAGCTTTCATCCTCGTAACCGACGGCCGACGGAAAGAGTGAACCAGTCTTTGGAAGATATGTCTTGGGCTTGTGCTCTAGACTTTAAGGGAGCCGTGTCGATATTTGTGCTCGCGTAATTTGCTTACAACAATAGCTACCGAATGGCACCCTATGAAGCTCTATACGAGAAGATGCAGTCTCCTATCTGTTGGTACGAGGGTGGTGAAAGGAGGGAAATGGGTCTTCAGGCCGATATTATTGACAATATCACCCGCGCTATAGACTATCCGTCGAGAATCGGCCGCCAGAGCCGACAAAAGAGCTATGCGGATATGCGGCGTAGACCGTTAGAATTCGAAGTCGGGGACCTGGTATTCCTCAAAGTGACCCCCATGAAGGGAGTGATGAGATTCGGAAGGAAGGGTAAACTGAATCCACGCTACGTAGGACCGTATCCGATATCGCAGAGGGTGGGAAAGGTAGCATACAGGCTGGAGCTGCCTCAAGAGATGTCGGCTATACACAACGTGTTCCATGTCTCTATGCTCAAGAAATGTGTATCCAGTGCGGACCAAGTAATCGAGCCACAAACAGTACACGTTCATGAGGACCTGAGTGTTGAAAGTCAGCCTATCCAAATATTAGACCGAGATGTCAAAAGGCTAAGGAACAAAGAGGTGCCCTTAGTAAAGGTCCTGTGGCAGGATTCGCAATATGAGGAAGCTACTTGGGAATGAGAGGAGGATATGAGGCAGAAGTACCCAGAATTGTTTTAAGTTTCGAGGACGAAACTTTTACAAGGTATGAGGGATTGTAACGCCCATAAAATTTCTAGCAATTTTACGAGAATTTTGGCTTTATGATGATAGGCTTTATGTGGGTTTTTTTGGGAAAAATAAAAGAAAATAAGCCAAAAGAAAAAAAAAAGATGCAAAGCCTAGGAATTGAACCCCAAACCTCTAGAGATAGCCAAGCCCTATAGATGCACCCACCAACCATAAGCCCAATAGAATTATATCATTAGAGGAAGAGGGGAATTTATAGATAGGTGGAAGAAGGGTAAGTGAAGAGGCATGACAAAGAAAAGAGAAACTTCTCTTCCTCCCTTTATAAAGAAGAAGGAAGTTTCCTTTTTGCCATTTTCTTCCTCTCCTCTTCATCCTCACCGAAACCAACCCCCCCTTCTTCTTCCTTTGGCCGAGACCCCCCTTCAAGCTAGGAGAAAGCTAGGTGACTCCCATTAGGTCATCTCTCAAGCAAAGCGAAGGATGTAAGTTTCCCGCACTGCGTATTAGTTTCGTAAGTAAATTTCATGTAAGAACGATGAAGTTGTAGCCCTTGTAGGTTTCGGCCACTCAAGTTTTCTTGGGCTAAGATTCATGAAAATGTTTCTAGGGAACTTCTATAGGTTGTATGCTCACTATAGGACCTTTTAGGGGACAAAAATTCCAACTTGGTGCCTTTATAGGTTTCGGCCACCAAGGCCTTTTAGGGTTAGGGTTTTTATGACAACTCCCTCTTATGAGGTTAGGCCATGATAATGCTTATGAATGAATTTTAGGGGACAAAACCTAAGCTTGAACCCATTCCATGTTTCGGCCAACCCATATAATTAGGGTTAGGGTTGCATGAAAATGTTCCTAATGACACTAGGTTAAGTAATAATGCTTGATGAATGGACTTTAGGGGACAAAACCTAAGTTTGAACCCATTCCATGTTTCGGCCAACCCATATAATTAGGGTTAGGGTTTCATGAAAATGTTCCTAATGACACTAGGGTAAGTAATAATGCTTATGAATGAACTTTAGGGGACAAAAGTCCAAGGATCTAACCTTACAAGATTCGGCCAACCAATGAAAGTAGGGTTAGGGTTGCATGAAAATATCTCTAATGATACTATGATTAGTTATAAGGCTTCATGAGTGAACTTTAGGGGACAAAACCCAAGCTCAAGCCCCTTACAAGATTCGGCCAACCCATGGTTTTAGGGTTAGGGTTTCATTAAAACACCCCCCCCCCCACATGTAGTTGTGCTAAGGGTATGGTTTTTGTTTGTTTATATGTCATGAACTATGTTTGTGTGATGTATATGGTTATGATTCAATGCAATATGAAATAAGCTTAGGTGATGAACATGTTTATGATATAGTATGCCATGAAACATACCTAGATGTGGATCATGTTTTGTGATTTAATATGCCATGATTATGCCTAGGAAATTTCATGTTATGATGTAATGTGCCATGAAATAGGCTTAGGTGATGAACATGTTTTTATGATTTAATATGCCTTGAATATGCTTAGGAAACATGCTACATGTTGATGATGTAATATGCTTAGGTGATGAACATGTTTTAGTGATTTAATATGCCATGAATATGCCAAGGAAATATGCTTCATGTTTATGATGTAATGTGCCACGAAATATGCTTGTATGATGAACATGTTTATACTTTAGGACCCCTTTAGGGTACTCTTATGTTATGAATGCATGTGTCCTCATGATAAGATGGAGATGCTTCCCTTTCAAGTAGGGACCAAGAGCTCTCCTTATGACAAGATGGAGATGCTTCCCTTTCAAGTAGGGATCAAGAGCTCTCCTTAAGATAAGATAAAATGGAGATGCTTCCCTTTCAAGTAGGGATCAAGAGCTCTCCTTATGATAAGATAAGATTAAGATGCTTCCCTTTTTATGTTGGGGATCAAGAGCCTTCTTTATATTATGACAAGAAAAGAAAGGAATTAAGTATTTTACTTTGCAAGAGGTTAAGTACCCGACCCGTCAGGTGGTCGTTAATCAAATCCATAGGGACATAAGAAGACGCAAGAGGTCTTGCCCTGGTAAGACGTAAGAGGTCTTGCTCTAGTAGGACTGGTGGCTCGCTACTGACCTACTAGGGAATGCATTATGTGGTACTTAACAGGGGCCCCCCAAACAAGTTATGATGATTTTGAAGTATCTATAAGTATATGTTTTGAAAAGGAAAGACTTTTATGATTATTGTGTATGCTCATGTTAAATACTCTGAATGCTTGCAAACCGTGTTCTTTATGCATGCTAGATGTTATGAAGTTATGATGATTTTGAAGTATCTATAAGTATATGTTTTGAAAAGGAAAGACTTTTATGATTATTGTGTATGCTCATGTTAAATACTCTGAATGCTTGCAAACCGTGTTCTTTATGCATGCTAGATGTTATGAAGTTATGATGATTTTGAAGTATCTATAAGTACATGTTTTGAAAAGGAAAGACTTTTATGATTATTGTGTATGCTCATGTTAAATACTCTGAATGCTTGCAAACTATGTTCTTCATGCATGCTAGATGTTATGAAGTTATGATGTTTAGAGTTAAGTTTAAGAACGTTGTGACTATGTACTTCATGCTAGTTTAGAATTTATGATGTGGTGAATGTTACGGGTAAGATTATGAATACTTGCGATTATGTTCTTTCTACAAGTTTAGGATTTATGTTATTACAAATGTTTATGTCCAAGTTAAACAAATGCTTATGATTATGTCCTTTATGCATGATTGGATTTCCCTGATGAATGGTCATGGTTAAGTTGAAGAATGTTTGTGTCTATGTACTTTATGTAGGTTTAAGATGTAGGATGTTACGGATGCTTAGGTTAGGAATGCTTATTGTTAAGTTTTAAAACGCTTATGAATATGTCTTTCCTACATGCTTAGTTTTATGTAGTTATAATGCTTATGTTCAAATTATGCCCTGCTTAGATTAATTATGCTTAACTGGCTTATGAACAATTCTATGCCATGCTTAGTTTTTTTTTATTACATGGATATGTTGTTGATTAGTGTTTCTATGAAATACTTAGGTCCTTTATGCTAGTATGCTCATGTTCTAATTGCTTGATGAAGTTGTGGCTTTTGTGAGTAGGCAAGGATCTTACTAAGCTATATGCTTATAGTTCATGTTGTCCATATACTGTAGATAAAGGAAGTCTGCGCTAGAGGAAGTAGCAGGAGGGGCCAAGTGTGTGTGATAGTGGCATGGTGGAAGAAGACCCTATACTTTCTGCTTGTATTTATATGCTCTAAAAACAACTTAAGACATTGCTTCCGCTTATAAGACTTGTGTTTAATGAGTATCATCTACTTAAGAAGGTTGGAAATGTTAGAACTCATGAACGAATCTTTATGTATTCATGTTATGAAAGATATGTTAACATGTTAATGATGAATATGATATGTGATGCATGTGCAAAAGAAGGTTTAAGTTATGATGACCTGTTAAAGTACGTAGGTTGTGAGAGGATCCATATGTAGTATGTTTTAAAAAAAAAAAAAAAGGAGTAATAGTAGCGCCGCCCTGAGAGCAGATAAGGGCGGGCGTTACATCTTCATCCCTTCCCGCCTCTTCTGCTTGTTCCTCTCCTCCTTCATCTCCTTCCACTTTGGAGAAACACCGATGTTTGGTCATCTACAAACCCAGGGTGGAAGATGTAGGTGATCGGTTGGCCGGCTAGAGGGGGTGAATAGCCCTCTTCGTACGATGATGGAATTTGCTTGTCTACAAGTATAATTAGCGCAACAAAAACAAAACTAAACAAGATAATCAAACAACAAGAATAAAACCAATGCTAACAAAAGATATAACGTGGTTCACGGCCTCGTCGCTAATCCACGGTCCGATTTGTCCCCGGTGAATCACTCCGCAACCAATCCACTATTGGTCTCTCCCTTTAGCCCAAGCAAGGTGGAGGTAAACCCTTACAACTCAAGAACACTTCTTCTTTTATAATAGATGTGAAAGAGACTAGAAGAAGGAGTTTAACACTTGTGGAACACTTGGATGATAGTTTGGAGCATAAGCATTAGCCATCCAAAAGCCCACACCCTCTCTTTTTTATAGAGAGGGTTGATTTCTTCCCATTGGCCACTATCACCGATCGCTTCCTTTGGCGGCAATGGCGCCCGCTACAACGCCTTCGAACACGCCAGATCCCGATGCGGTACCAACGGTAACCCTTAGCGATCGATCGATGTATCCATCAAGACTGGATGCCTCCGTAGTTGACCGGTAGTTCGCTACGAAGCGGTTCTGCGTTCGCGATCGTTTCATCGGGCCGACTGCCACCTTTGGCAGTCGACTATCATTCCATGGTTGTCGATTGCTGGGCCAAAAACCCATCAGTCGAATACCAATCGAACCCCGTTCGACTCAGAGTAGTCGACTGCCATTTCATGGCAGTCGACTGATGTCGAGAAATCTCATCCGACACTTAGCCATTCGGCCAAGTTCACCTAATGAGCTACTTACAATTCACTCATTCTCTCATCTCACTCGAAGTCCCTCGCCGAAGCTCTCTTCGTTCGCGGCCACGTCCCTCGGCAACATCAAGCGCACGGCTCTGCAATGCTCCTTCGCATATCTTGCCTTCGAAGTATGCTTCCTTGGCTTCACTTCAAATCATCTCATCCGACAATCCCTCAGCAGCATCAAGCGCACAGCTCTGCAATGCTCCTTCTCCGACTCAAGCACGAGGTTATGAGTGGTGAACCCGCCAAAGCTTCATGTGCGAATTACTAAGTCCTGCAAGACTCCAACGCACACATCAAATCCCAATCATCCTAACTTAAACCCTTTGCCACACACATCAAAATCATATCACGGGTTGAATTGCACTAATAGAAGACACCACATTAGCCGCCCCATCCTCCTCCCTCCAAGTAGGAAACTCTCCTTCCCATTCTCCTATTTCATCTCCCATTCCTCTTGACTACCCCACACATTCACCGACCGAATCCGTCCCGACAACTATTCCTCCCGCTCCCTCTCGTGTCGTAAGTCCCCCTCCCCCCTCGGAAGGGGAAGGTTTTCCCATCCTGAGCCATCCATTGGTCACGCTGGGATCTCTCCTGAAGATCCATCACCTATCGGAGGTGAAATTTTTCAACCAATCGGGTGTACAGGGTCCCTGCGACCATATGAGCAAGCTGCTGGCCGAGGTAATTGTTCTTCTCCTTCATATATATATATATATATATATATATATATATATATATATATATATATATATATATATATATATATATATATATATATATATATATATATATATATATATATATATATATATATATATATATATATATATATATATATATATATATATATATATATATATATATGCCAACGCTTAATATATACCTACTTTTTCCCTCAGGTATCGGCCACTCATAATAAGATGATGTCCCACGTGGCCCAATTCCAGTGTAGTGTGGAGACTCGTCATTTTGCTGCCCTGGCGCATTAGAAGAAACTGACTCAGCAGCTAATAGAAAAGGAGTGAAAGGAATCCGAGCTGATCACTCAATGCAAGGATTCCATGACTCAGCTAGCTCTGGCCCAAAGTGAGAAAGAGGAACTTCAACGGAAGAATGAAGACCTCGAGAAGTAGGAATTCTTACAATCTAGCCAACTCCAGGAGGTGGATCTCCTTACCCACGAGATGACCAAGTATAAGAGGCAACTTGTGGATGCGTACATTCAAGCTGCCAATTTTTCAGCCACCATCAAGCAATTGCAGGAAGAGGGTCTAACCTGGGAGGTTGCTCAAAAATCTTGCTTGGAGAAGTGCGGAGAGCTCTCTGCTCTGGCGGCTACCCTCCCTAAAGTCCTATCTTCTGTGGCTTGGCAACAAATAGAGCTTCATCAAGAATATGCCAAAGCTCTATCTGCTCTAGGTCAGTGGGTCGTGACAGCTATGACAGAAAAAGATGCCTTGGTAGCCCAACTGGCTGAATGTCAGACCCAACTTGCTACCTGCCAATCCCGACTGAAGGAACAGAAGGCCGATCTGAAGGGGCGCTATGTCAAAAAGGGGGTAGACTTGTTCATACTTGGTTTCGATGGGTCTTCGACTTTAAATGTCGAATGAGGGTATCCTCCCCCCGGCATGGACACCAGCTATCTGAACCCCGCATCGGCTTTATCTAGATGCCCTCCAGAACTATTTGAATTGTAATTTATCACATCTGCTCTTTGTAATGATTGCTCCTTGTTAAAGAATATTTGCATTGACATGACTTTCTGTTATTCTTCGTGTATTCCTTGGTGTAGGTCTAGAACTTTGAGTCTACTCTATGTTTCTTTCTCTTTACAATTACGGCCCATTTTCTGCCTTGTACCCATGAAATGATGACACTCTTTGCTCTGGAATCTATTCGGGATATCCCCGGAGTGATCGTCTTCTGATCCGAACCAATTTTGGCTCGGCCAATAATTAACTTACTTCTGCCTCTTGATCTTCTCAAGCTAATTTGCCGCTTCGAAAATGACATCTCGATGATTTCCTATGCTGATGTCATTATGAGGTTAGTCTCTTCCTCTTCTTCTCCTTCCCGAGGACAAATGCGGCTCTTCCTTCCTCGATTATAAATTGCCACCACAAGTCTCTTCGGCTTTCTATCTCTTCTTCATGGCTTCCGCAGAACACCCTATTGAAATCTCCTCAGATTCTCACTCTTTTTAATTATATGACTAGTCCACAGAGGATACCGAAGACTCTGAGACGCAATCGACTGCGACCTCAGCATTTCGTCCATTTCCTCCTCCATCACTAACCGGTGCTCCACCTCCTAATCTAGGGAGGTCCTTCCGAGCCCCCTTCCCCTCCTTCCACAACCGGGTCTGGAATCCTCCCATGACGTGGGAATACACTGTGAGGAACCCTCGGGCATCCACTGAATTTCCTCCGCTTCCACCGGCCCTAGCTTTCATTCCAGTCCCTCCGGCGGGGACTCATCCACCTCCTTTTGATGGAGCCCCACCATTGGCACCTCCAGCTCAAGGCGACCGCTATAGAGTAGTCTTGGCGCCTTCCCCTCCGGAGGAGTCCTCTGACCATCCTCCTACTAGTGATAGTCATAAAAAGACTGTATAATTATTAGCTTAAATGATGTAGTGGCTATTGAGTATGTCAATAAAAAAGAAAAGGAGTACTGGTACTCATTCTTGTCGCTTTCCTGTAAATGTAAGGCCATTGCATCAAAAAAGACTGCAACCCTATCTGAACATACTCCCCCCTTACTGTTTTCGGGGAATTCAAACCATTCTTCTCATAGTTACCGCATTAACAACTTTTACCTACTGTCTTTATGCTTCCTCTTATTTACTAGCATTTATTATTCTTACCTCCTCTGCGAGTTAATGCACCCCCTTCTCTTGCCGCTATTAGGACCCTCAACCCTCGTTTGTTTAGCATTCATCTTCTCTCTTCTCTCTTCTCTCTTCTCTCTTCTCGCCATGGAACCAGTCTTTGAACAAGGCAGCAGCTCTTCTCCTCCCGAGGAAAAGACGGAGGAACATCGCTATATCGCCAACCTAAAGGAACAGGTTGGATATTTGCAGCGATGCTTGAGGGAGGCTTCTGCCAGCAACTACTCTCTGCGCCAGCAACTAGCAGTGTCCCAGAAGGACCTGTCAAAACACATCTTCATACAACAGTCTTACCTTCGACAACTATGGCGCCAACCCAAGCCACGCAAAGAGGCTCCTTCAGTACCTCCCAATAAAGAATTATAATATCCTATGAGCAAGGGCTTCTTTTGTTATTTTCTTCCTTTTTGGAGAATTTGTAAGATGTAGCCATTCCAAAGTAATGAACTTTTTGCAATATAAGCTTTCGCCTATATCCTTCCCCGCTTACCCTCTTCTTCCGGCATTCCTCCGGCTGTGTCAAATTTCGCCCTTCTCTTGGGTAATATGGAAATTAAATAAACATACAATTTCCCCCACCCTTATGTTACGTAGGAATCGCGCATACACTTCCACTGCATGAGAATAAAATAATATACAGCTGAGGGAATACTCAACTCTTCCGTTCCATCCCCACATGAGGATAAAAATGATATACATTTGAGAAATAAACTCAACTCTTCCATTCTACCATCGCACGGGGATAAAAGTAATATATAGTTGAAAAATAAACTCAACTCTTCCGTTCCGCCATCGCACGGGGAAAAAATGATATACAGTTGAGAAATAAACTCAACTCTTCCATTTCTCCACCGCACGGGGATAAAAATAATATATATAACTGAGGAGCGCTCAGTTCTTTAGTTCCACCATCACACGAGGATAAAAATAATATATATAACTGAGGAGCGCTCAGTTCTTCCGTTCCACCACCACACGGGGATAAAAATAATATATATAACTGAGGAGCGCTCAGTTCTTCCGTTCCACCACTACACGGGGGATAAAAATAATATATATAACTGAGGAGCGCTCAGTTCTTCCGTTCCACCACCACACGAGGATAAAAATAATATATATAACTGAGGAGCGCTCAGTTCTTCCGTTCCACCACCACACGGGGATAAAAATGATATATATAACTGAGGAGCGCTCAGTTCTTCTGTTCCACCACAACACGGGGATAAAAATAATATATATAACTGAGGAGCGCTCAGTTCTTCCGTTCCACCACCATACGGGGATAAAAATGATATATATAACTGAGGCGCACTCAGTTCTTCTATTCCACTACCAAACGAGGATAAAAATAATATATATAACTGAGGAGTGCTCAGTTCTTCCGTTCCACCACCACACGGGGATAAAAATGATATACAGTTGAGAAATAAACTTAACTCTTCCGTTCCGCCACTGCACGGGGATACAAATAATATAAATAACTGAGGAGCGCTCAGTTCTTCTGTTCCACCACCACACGGGGATAAAAATGATATACAGTTGAGAAATAAACTCAACTCTTCCGTTCCGCCATCACACGGGGATAAAAGTAATATACAGTTAAGAAATAAACTCAACTCTTCCATTCCGCCATCGCACGGGGATAAAAGTAATATATAGTTGAGAAATAAACTCAACTCTTCCGTTCCGCCACTGCACGGTGATAAAAATAAAAGCGACCAATGCCCTTCTGCATAAAGAATGCGATAACTTGACCTCAGGGTGTGCCTTCATACCACCCTCATTCCTTCATTTATCTTGAAGTTGAATACCTTCGCTCATCTCATCATACGAAAACAAGGGCTTTAGCAAATAGCGGGCTATCAGAGGAAGAAATTATCATTTCTTTTACAGCTTAGTAGCCCAATTGCCATTACAGGCCCATTCCATTCTCCTTTTATAGGAGACGCCTCATCTTTCCTCTTCTTCATTGTCGTCTTCTCCCTTTGCCTTTTCACCTTCTCCTTCTTCTTTGTCCCTTCTTCTTTCCACCGCCATCCCTCGGCGTTCCAGCTATTAATTCTAGTGCTTCTCTTCTTTCTCTGATAGACAAGATGTATTCCTTTTTCCAATGGGAAATAGCAAGCCGCTACCTAGAATCCAGACAGGATGAGGGCCAACAGCCAGTAGCACCTTCGCCTTCACCTTCTCCTTTACCTCCATCTATCACCACCACGCTTGCCTCATCTCTCCCTTCTCCTCCTCATTCTTCTGAAACCCTTGTCTCTACCACTCCAGATGAGACTAGGGTAGCCGGTCTATCCTCGTCTCCAAGGCCACCTATAAACCCTAACTCTCCTGTCCCTTCCCCTTCCACCTTGGGTATCCGCAAATCGCCCCTCCCTCATCACAACCTGAGGTTGAATGCCGAGACACGGTGTGCCAATGTCTATCGGCAGCAGACGCCCTTGTGTCTCCCCCTTCTCTTTCCCCCACACACTCTCCCGTACCTAAACCTATGGTAGTCGAGATTCCTCCCCCGTCATTGTCCTCCGATGCCCATAACTTGGGAGGCCTTTCCCCTCCCTTGGATACAAACCGGGATCCTCCTACTGTTCCACTTTCGAGCGGAGAGTTTTCTATCCCAATGCTCTCTATATCTTTCTCACCAGACTCCTCACTAAACGAATCCCCTTCTACAGATTCTTCCGTGCCCGTTTCACAGCCAACCATGCTGAACCTTCCAACCCACGCTTTTGCTTCTTCTTTCTCGGCCCCTATCCCTTTGAGCCTCTTAACGAGAGCTCTTTTTTCTCTTCCTTCTGAACCCCCCACACAACCCTTGTCTCTCATCTTCCCTTCCCCCATCATAAGCGAACCTTCGCCTCTGGTGTCATCCATCCCTTCGTCTTCTTCTCCCCGGGGTCTTCGAATTTTAAACCTAGAAGAACTAATCCCCCGGATGGAAGGCCTGCACCACGCTCTGGAATTGGTATGTTCCTCAAACTGACCTCTCTGCCCTTCTTCTCTTGGTGACTTCTTTTTTATGAATGACTTCTAGGCCTTCACCAATTATCAAGAACTGGACCGCTCCTTCCAGCAATATCAGGCTCAATCTCTAAAATGAGAGCAACATCGACTGGAGGATCAGACAGCTGCCCAGAATCGAGAGCATTTTTTGTCACAGCAGCTGAAACAGTGCCAGGAGCAACTGACAGAGGCTCGTTGCCAACACCGGAAAGATGTCGAAACTATAGCGGCATTACAAGCACAACAGCGGGCTCATACAGAATCACTACCTATTCGATAGGACGTTCAACCAGAACAGTCCGACAAAGAGACTCCCCCTCTTCCGAAACTAATGGGCCTTCGAGAGCAGGTAGCGGAACTCCTTCGGGAGAAACAAAGGGACTCTGATATCATCACGAACCTACGGGTTCAACACCAGAGAGCGGAGGACAAAATAGGGGTAGGGCTATAAATGAACCAAGTGTTCATGAACGAGCTTGGTGTTCGACTCGGTAAGAGCTCATTTACGTTCATTCAATATGCTTCAAAGTCAATTAATAAACAAGCTTGAACAGTTTGATAAATTAAATAAACAAGCTTGAACATATATGTGTTCGGCTTGTTAATGTTCGTGAACAGTGTTCAAGAACAATGTTCGTGAACAGTGTTCATGAACAATGTTCGTGAACGGTGTTCGTGAGCAATGTTCGTGAACGGTGTTCGTGAACAATATTCGTGAACAGTGTTCATGAATATTAACAAGCTGATTTATGATTATATTCTTTTAAAAATTATTTTTGAATTTATTTATATTCATTTATAAATCAGGATTAAATTAGTAAAATTTTAAATAAATAAACAATTTTGACTTAAGAGCTTGATAACATTTAAATAAATCAAATTTAAACAAGCTTGAATCAAACTTGATTAGAAGCTTGATGCCCATTAAACAAACCAAGCTCAATTCAAGCTCAAGCCAAGCTCAAGCTCAAAAAAAAAATACCAAGCCAAGCTTGAACAAGTTTTTCAGTAGCTTGGTTAATTTTAGACTTGGCTCAGCTCGGTTTGGTTACCTTATCAAACAAGTTTGAACACTACAAAGCTTAGCTTGGCTTGGCTCGTTTACAGCCCTGAATAGGGGATCTCAGCACCCACTTGTGCAAGGAGGTACAAGAAAACTCCTCCCTGATAACTTCTAGGGCGCACACTCATGCTCGTATACATAGGCAGGAAACGTCCCTCCAGAGGCTGAGCAGTGAGCTTGTCCGCACCAGATCCCACACGGAGGCTGTAGAAGGGATCTCAGCTTCAATATGACAAAATATGATGGACATGACGAGGCTCCTTCAGCATGACCAAACTTCCCGAGTGGACAACATCTCGGTTCTGGCGGATTCTATTATGGAAATATCCCAGTGTTATAGTGAAATGCGCCGATCTCTCCAGGAGCATCAAGAGAACTGTCGCAGGCTTCATTGAAATCAAAGCCCTGACGACCCGAGCCGACGGGAGCGGTTAATAGTCCTGATGCGTGCCACTTTCCATAACGGATTTAACGAGGCAGTTCAACAGTATGCTGACCAAGGACTGCCCCTTGCAAACTATCCTGTTCTTTCCTTACACTGAGAAATCGACTTCCGACGCTATCCTCCAGACCGTTTTAGACTATAACGCGATGTATTGCTTCGGGACACAGCTCCCTCTTTATCTTCTTTTCTTTTCATAACTCACCAAAGAGAATGCAATATTAATGTAAATGATTCATCAATCAACCTTGGGTTTGCCATACATCTAATTGACATAGTGTGTTGTCAAGTACATTTCCTAAAAAACTTCTTAATTTTTTTCCATTCCCCTTCCTTACACAGTATAATATATTTCAAGTGTATGGCATTCCAGGGTCGAGGAAATTCCTTGTCTTGATCATCTTTCAGATAATACGCCGATCCGACCATGCGGCGTGTCACTTCGTAAGATCCCTCCCAATTTGGAGCTAACTTTCCAGGATCTCCAGCGGGGTTAACTTTACGCAGAATCAAATCCCCTTCTTGAAATCTTTAAGGCATTACCCTTTTGTTAAAGGCTTGTTGTACCCTCTGTTTGTAAAACTCCGCTCACCTCCGCACCTGCTCCCTTTTTTCTTCCACCAAGTCCATCTCAATGCTCCGAATAATTTGGTTCCGCTCCAGCTCATAAACTTCCACACGACCCTTGCTTAAAAGGGTTTCCACTGGAATAGCGACCTCCGTTCCATATACCAGGCTAAAAGGAGTTTCTCCTGTTGCAGTTTTTGGCGTGGTTCGGTAGGCCCACAAGATCCCGGGCAACTCTTCTACCCAGTTTCCTCTCTGAGCTCCCAATTTAGTCTTCAGTCCTTGGATAAGGATTCTATTAGTGACTTTGACCTGCCCTTGAGGATGAGCTACCGAAGTGAATGTCTATTGGATATTAACACTTTGGCACCATTCCTTGATCTTCTTGCCCTGGAATTGCCGCTCATTATCACTAACCAACCTCCGGGGAATACTGTACCGACAGACAATATTCTTCCACAGGAATTGTATCACAGTATTCTTAGTAATTTTGACAAGAGGATCTACTTCCACCCACTTAGAGAAATAATCCACAGCCACCAATAAGAATTTTTTCTGCAACGGTGCCACAGGCATGGGACCCACTATATCCATCCCCCACTGATCGAAAGGGCATGAAGCAACAACAGCTTTCATTAATTCAGCTGGTTGTTTGGACCAGTTGCTATGCTTTTGACAGGCTGAGCAGGTTTGCACTATATGAGCTGCATCTTGTTGGAGGGAAAGTATCTTGCTAACAAGGCCTTCCTCGCCAAAGCTCTCCCTCCCAAATGATTACTGCAACAACCTTCGTAGATTTCCCGGAGTACCCATTCAGCATCTTCCTTTCTCAAACACTTCAACAGGGGTCATCCAAAAGATGTCTTGTACAAGTCTCCGTTTAGTATGGTGAATCGTTTGGCTCTGTTCATTAAAACAGATGTCGCCCCTCTTTCTTCCAGGACTTTTCCATGTTGTAGATAAGCTATAATGTCAGTCCTCCAATCAAGGATTAGATCTAGTTTGGGCACGGCCTCCTCCACATTGTATATCACCAGAGAAGTAGGGACTTTCACGCAGACCGTTTCAAGGGGCTTCACCCCTTCCATCGTGCTAGCCAACCGAGCCAATTCATCTGCCTTCCCATTATTCCCCCTCGGAATTTGCTTTAAGAGGACTTGGTGAAAGTGAGCCTTTTCTTTCTCGAAAGCCTTCAAGTACTTTTGCAATCTTTCTTCCCGAACCATGAAAGAGCCTTGGAGTTGTGATACCGCCAACTGGGAATCCGAGTGGATTATAACAAAGGTTACTCCTACAGCTTTGGCGGCCTGTAACCCTGCTAAAATAGCTTCATATTCTGCTTCATTATTAGATGCCCGATATCCCAGGCGCACGGCTATGCGAGTCTCCTCTTTCTCAGGGGATATTAACAAGACTCCCGCCCCGCTACCTACAGATCTAGAAGAACCGTCCACAAATACATTCCATGTCTTTGATCCTTCTTCTTTTGCTGACGAGCTATTTTTTGAACTAGCAGGTACCTCAGCTAGAAAATCAGCGAGAGCCTGAGCCTTGATAACGGTTCTGGATTGGTAGTGAATGTCATATTCACTTAATTCCATCACCCATTTATCCAATCTTCCAGAAAAATTGGACTTAGTAACCACCTTGCCTAATTCACTGTGAGTCAGCACATTAATAGGATGAGCTAGAAAGTATGGCCTCAACTTGCGGGCTTTCAAGACTAGAATATATGTCAGCTTCTCCAGCTTAGTGTAACGGGATTCAGCCCCTTTCAGGATATGGCTGGTATAATAGATAGGCTGTTGATGAGAACCTTCCTGCTTCAACAATACTGAAATTATGGATCCTTCTGATACAGCCAAATACATCCACAATGGTTCTCTGACCACTGGCTTGGCTAACAGCGGGAGTTCAGCTAAATATTTCTTCAGCTCTTGGAAAGCCTGCTTGCATTGGTCATCCCATTGAAATTTAGTAGCCTTGCGCAGAATCCTGAAGAAATGTAGCCCCTTGTCCACTGATCTGATTATAAATTGGGACAGGGAAACAATTCTCCCCACTAGCTTTTGAGTCTCTCGAAGATTGGTGGGTGACTTTATGTTGCACAATACCTGCACCTTCTCCGGGTTAGCCTGCAATCCCTTCTCAGTCACTATATATCCCAAAAACTTCCCGCTCTTCACCCCAAACAGACATTTTTTAGGGTTCATCTTCATGTTATATCACCTTAAAGTAGCGAAAGTTTCGTCTAGATTCTTAACCAAATCCCGAGTGGTTTTCAATTTGACCAGGATGTCATCCACATAGACTTCCATATTTCTCCCTTTTTGTTCTGCAAAGATCTTATCCATGAGTCGTTGGTATGTAGCCCCCGTATTTTTTAGGCCGAAGGGCATTACCACATAAGCATATAACCCTCCTGCCATTACAAAACTAACCCTCTTTTGATCTTCTTTGGCCAGTGATATCTGATGATATCCCTGGTAAGCATCCATTAAAGACACCACCTCATATCCTACCGTAGAATCCACCAACTGATCAATACGAGGCAAGGGGTAGCAGTCTTTAGGGCACGCTTTATTTAAATCACGGAAGTCAATACACATCCTCCACTGCCCAGAAGGCTTGGGGACCAGGACTACATTGGAGACCCACTCGGGGATTGAATTTCTTTCACATTACCCGCTTTTAACAATTTTTCTACTTCTTCAGCTATCACCTTGTCCTTTCCGGGTCCAAAGTGTCGCCGTTTTTGTTGGACGGGTCAGACTCCTCTGGTAATGTTGAGGTGATGTTCAGCAACGCGGGGGTCGATTCTCATAAGGTCATGCACATCTCCTACGAAGATGTCTTCGTTCTTCTATAGACAGGCCACCAACTCCTCCTTGGGCTTCAACTGTTATGCCACCCGAGTGGCCTTTCCAGGAGCTATCTCCACTAGCTCTCCTTCCTCTATCTTGTCCGCCTTGGGGGGAGACTCTTCCAGCACGCAGACGTCCGAAATTACGATGGATTTCCCTTTGAGGTCATCGGTTCGAGCCTTCTTTTGGTCATCCCTGACCATTTGTATATAACAGCTCCTGGGAGCCTTCTACTCGCCTCAGACCTCTCCAATCAACTGTTCGACTGGGAATTTCACCTTTTGGTGATACGGAGAAGCCACCGCCTGAAAAATGGAAAGGAAGGGGCGACCAAGAATTGCATTATAGGTGGACGGAGCGTCCACAATGAGAAAGAAGACTATACTAGTTTTTTGGCTGGGCTTTGTGCCCAGAGTCAGGGGAAATGAAATCTGCCCTATGGGGTGGACCACATGTCCCGCAAACCCAAAGAGGGGTGTGGCCACTTCTTCTAGCTGGGCATTTACCAACTGCATCTGTCCAAAGGCCTCCTAGAAGAGGATGTTGATAGAGCTCCCCGAATCAACTAATACCCTAGCCACTTCGTAGTTGGCCAAGGAAATACGGATCACCAAAGCATCCGTGTCAGGTAGCAGGACGCCTTGGAGATCTTCCGGCCCGAACGAAATCGACGGTGCAGTCTGGACAGTCTAGTCGATGATGATAACCAGGCTCTCTATGATACAGGCGTATGATTTCCGCGCCCGATTGGAATTCCCATCGATGGGTCCTTCTGCAATAACGTGAATAACCCCCCGTATGGGGGCGTTATTCATATTAGATGAAGGGCCCTCACCTGATGGGCCTCCTTGTGAGATAGCCTCCTGGGTCAGAGTCTGGGGGTCCAGAGGAAAGGAACCTGTAGTCGTTGGTTATATGGCCCCAGACGAGCCATATTGGGTCGTTGACCTCGCCGTGTCAGTCCTCCAGTCTGAAGCCGCAACTATGGATAGGCGGCTCGAAGGCGCTCCAATTCCTCTTGTAACTTGAAACATCGGCCACTAGCGTGGCCGTACTCCATATGGTACTGGCAAAAGAACGGAGCGGGAGGGTTGCGAGGTACTCCCGTGTACCCCGTGAGCCACTATAATAGACCTTGCTGGTCGTAGAATTCCATCTCCCGCTCCTTCCAAGTCCTCGGGGGAGGAACTGCATCGGCAGCCATGATCTGCAATGGCTACGTGGGGCGAGCGCCCTGCAACAATAACCAAGGCCTAGGAGCCTCCAATAGAAGAGCTCGTGCATATTCCCGTCTGGGAGGTGCTCGAGGGGCTACGGGGCGATTTCTTTCAGCGGGGACCATCGCGGAAGCTCGTTCGGCTCTCCGCACTTTCAACCCTTCTTCCTCGTTGATGTATTTCTCTGCACGGCTTAACAACTCCTCGTAGCTGTTAGCGGGCTTCCTCAAAAGTGAGCTGAGGAAGGGACCCTCCCTCAGCCCGTGCGGGATGACTACTCTGAAAGCATTCGACCTTGCTGAAGGGATGCTTCTGGCGGTGGAGGTGAACTGATGAAGATACCCTCTGAGTGATTCTGAGGGCCCCTATGTAATATGCAGCAGGATAGAGGCATCGTGCTTGTATGCCTTGTAGCTGGCGAACTCCTGGCGGAACATCCCCTGAAAATCGACAAAACAAGTAATAGACCCCAGGGACAGGGTGTTGAACCATTTTTGTGCCGAGCCAGTTAAGGTGGTCCGGAAGACTCGGCACTTGAGGGCATCGATATAGCAGTGGAGCGAGGCCGCTCTGGCAAACTGTGATAGGTGTTCTTCTGGATCTGTTGTGTTGTCATACTTATCTACTTGGGGATTCCTGAAGTATGACGGTGGGATTTCGGAAAGAATATCCATGGTGAAAGGGTTGGGCTCGTAGATCTCTGGAGCCCTAGTTGACTGACTTTCGCCCTACTCTTCTCGTCGATTCTGAGTCAATGGTATAGTGTTTTGATGATGTACTCATCCCCCTAGCCCTTCTCCGGGCAATGCTTCGATGTTAGTGGTTGTACGAGGTGGAGGGGGCATCTCTGGTGGCGGTCAACGGGAGGAAGATTCACCAGAGTGAGGATGAAGATACCCCGTCCTTCTTCTTTCTCTGGGAAGGGCCTCAGCTACAACGTTATCCACCATGGCTCTCAGTTGTGACGATAGTATCGTGATAGAGTTTTCCTCCACAGCGGAGGCAACTGGGTGTTGTATTTCTTCCGGCTGCATCTCCACGTCTTGCTCAAGTGTTCCCATAGGCGGCGCTAACTGATGCGGTGACAGGAAAAAAGGACTTGTTGATTTCCTTTCAACGCAGTGGGACGCGAAGGAAGCTTAGGGGGTTCTCCCCGGCCGTAACAGTAAAATGAAACGTGAAGAAGAGAAACGTAAGCCAACACAAGCGGCGAACAAGGACACAGGGCGTAACGTGGTTTGGAATAAGGATTCATACTTTACAGGGGTGAGCTCTCCCACCAGCTACTGTGCTAAAGCACTTTTACTATGAAATTCCTCCTTCGCGGAAAGAACTTCCGGAGGTGGAGGAGAAAATCTCTTACAATTAGATCAATAAATAGGGAAACAATGTAAGAAAAATGGAGCTCAATACTCTCCTTAGCTCCTTCTCCGGCGATGTGGTTGCTCTCCCTTTCAGACTGTGCCTTCGTTCCCTCCTGGTTGGAATAATCTGAATCCTCCGTCCTTCTGCCCTGCTTCTCTCTTTTATTCTCTTCCTCTGGCCAGTTGTTGCATCGCAAGCCTTCCTCGTCGTACATGTGGCCACCTTGCCCATCTGAAGAATCATTCTGTTACAAACACGAGGAGCGAAGGCTCCTTGGAATATTGTGTGGGGACCCCCCTTCTGTTGTGTAACAACTTCTTATCCACATTTCGGGAAATATGCTAGCTTGTCCCTTTCAATCATTTGCCTTTGACAAAACTAACCTAAACCTACTGCTCCTGTGTAGCGTAGCCCTTAGGCTCTTTCCCATAGCTCGAGCCAACTCCTCTTTCTCCCGTACCAAACCATTTCTGGGTCTATTAGGCCAAGCCGATTCTCATCCGTCTCGTACCAAAATGATCTCCGCGATCGCCCCGCCGTGCCAACTACCTCAAACTGTCTCCCCGTCCTAATTGCCCCAGACGGGCGTGTCCGAACCAACCTACCTCGCTTCCCTTGCCGAACCAGTTACTTGGTTCAGATAGTGTTTTACATGCGAGCATTCTTTCCCAATTCATGGAAATGAGGTAACAGTAGTATCAGATATGGAGTTTCTTTTCAGCACGTTTGGACTCCTCTCCATCTCTTACTTCAAAAGAATGAGATAGTTAGTCTTTGGGATTGTAGTCGGGGCTCTTAGTTTGCAAATAAATAAAATGTTAGAGATGGACTGACTTCTTCGATGCAGCCCCTCCGATGTTCAAGTTAGTGTTCAATGACCGGAAGAGAAAGACAATAGAATGGAGAAGAAAGAATAGCAAGTGGAGAAAGCTTGGGAATGAGTTGTCTATGTGTATCAGAATCGAAAAGAATTATCCCTTTCTTCCTTACCTCTATGAGTTTTATATAGTAGTTAGACATCTCATCACCAACCAAGTTTATCCATCTGTCATATTCTTTGAAGGATTGTTAGGGAACAATCATTATAAAGAATTATCACCTACTCTGACATGCTCATTCTTTGTTATTCATTCAGGAGACCATACAACTCTAGATAAATTGTCACATATGCGATATGCATTAAGTGCACATGAGAATAGAGAGTACTCAGGAAAATCCATAATGTTCAAGGGAACAAATAGTGTTCGGGAAGACTCAATAATGATCGAGAAGATGCATACAACTCGGGAGAAGGAATAATGTTCGGAAAGCTCAATAATGGTCGGGAAGATCCATATGATTCGGGAAAACTAATAACGCTCGAGAATGCCCTATAATGGTTGAGAAGACTCATACGAATGGGGAGAATCAATAATGTTTGAGAAGACTCATATGTCTCGGAACCAATAATTCTCAGGAAGGTGCAATAATGGTCGGAAAGACCTATACGGCTTGAGAGAACTAATAATGCTCGGAAAGACCCTATAATTGTCAAGAAGACCTATACGGCTTATAATAAGCGGGAAGACGCATACAACTCGAGAGAATCAATAATGTTCGGAAATATCTAATAATGGTCAAGAAGACCCATAAGTCCTTACTCATGAATCCCATATACCATTATAAGTCTCCTTCTTCAATCACACTGAAAAACGAAGTCGAATGAAGTTTGATGCATATATAGGGCCAGAATAGTTGTTTGGTTAGGGAATAACCATTATAAAATTTTGAAAAACTGGCTGTGTTTGGGGAGATCCATATACGACTCGAGAGAATCAATAATACTCGGAAATATCCAATAATAATCGGGAAGACCCATGATTACTCAGGAATCTTAGATATCATCAATATACAATGCATACACAACCGACTTAAGAGAGATGGAATTTTAGAAGGAAAGAGGCATGCCCTCGTCGAAAACTTGCCTGTGAGATAGATCGAACTTGCCCATCTTGTAAGGAGTCAGAAGAGCCATCTATCTAGTAATGAAACAGGTCTCTTTGGGGACTTCTCCTGTCAGTATTGATCGAGGATCGCTGCTAATTTATTGGAGAGAGACCTGAGCTACTCGTCTAGGTGGGGAAATAGCCACAACTGCTTGATGTATACATCAACATAGTTGACTTCAGATCCTCCTCGCTTATTCTTCTTCGTCCTCTCAAATTGTGTACGCCAACTTGTCAAATTTGTCTTCTTTTTAGATGCCGTGGATTCACAAATTGTCTACGCCAACTAGTGGCTTTGAATCACCTATCGCCCTTGAAGTACAAGTCAAATGATTTTTTTTTTTTTTTGCTCGTCTCAAAATGAAATTTGCATCAGTTTCCTCATGACTTTTTGGCATTCTCTTAGCGTAAGCAAAAACTTTTTTTTATATTAGATTTACTTTTCAATAAGCAGCATTTTCGAATCATGCCGGAAAATATCTAACAAAAAAAAACCGGAATATATCAAAAGTTTTAATCATTTGTATTTTTTTTCTTATTAATTTAAAAGTTAACTTATTCATTTTTAAAATATAAATTAAATCAATTTGATATTCAATCCCCGGATTAATTGTTTTAATTGTTAAAGAAATAAACTCTTTAGTAATTTCAGATTGATTTTTTTTTGTTTCATTCCAATTTGTTTCTCATATTTCCTCATTTATATTATTTTCCAATTTAATTGCTATTATGTAACTATAAATATTATTCTTTCTTTATGAGTTATTCCTATATATATTGTATCTTGATAATTAATGCATATAAATGACTACAATTCCGATTGATCAATTTTCCTCTTTAGAATTTTTTACTTGGTAACAGAGAACATCAATGAACAATAAGGCTACTAGAAAATTGTGGCAATCTAGAATTAGAAAATTGAGGCGAATAAGCAATTACCAATAGAGAATTTTTTTTGTAAAATCATGCCTTAGTCAAATTTTAATATTTGACTTAACTGTTTAAATTTGATTTTGCTTGTGTATTTAAAATTTGGTAATTTATCAAAATGGGCACTTTGGTTTTAGGATTTCTCATATTTTATATTTTATTAAAAGATACATTTCTTTTCGAAAAATGTGCTCCCATCCATTACAATCCCAAATCAAACTAAAAAAATGAATTTTATTTTCTTGAACGAACTGAACTAAATCAAAATAAAAAAAATATTGTTATTTTATCAAGCACCATATTTATGTCAAATTAACAATTGCATTATCCCTAACTTTATTCATATTTTTTCCCAAATTTTAAAGTTTTTTATCAAAATTTATTGATAATCTTTAAAGAGCTCAATTTTTTTTTTCTAAATTTAGATTATTCACTCCAAGTGATCTTCTAAATTCATTTATATTCTTATTTTCATAGTTGTATCCTTAATAGAAAATTATAAAAATTATAAGAAAAACTTAATAAAATATAGAAAATCTAATTTTCAATTTTATTTTTAATACTAATTACAAAAGAAGAAAAGGAAAATGAAACAAATGGAAAATAAAAAGAAGAGAAAGAAAAAATAAAAATAATCATAAATTTATGTTAAATTAGTTATTGCACTCTTAATGACCTTTGAATCCATTCACATTTTTTAGAAATTTTGAGCCTTTAAATTTATCAGTGGTTTTGAACAAAACACATGGTTTTAACAAGCTCAGATTTGTTTTAAATTTACATCAACGCATTTCTATGGCCCCTTAATCTAACTATATTCTTATTTTCAAATTTGGAGTTTGAATAAAAAATGAAAAAAAAAAAATTCAAGAGAACCTTAATAAAAGATTTAAAAACCATTTTTTTTCTATTTTCTTGTCACGCCTTAGGAGTGTAATTTTTGCTCATCCCGAGGTACCACACTTTGTAATAATGTAATAAAAAAGAACTAAAAAAATATATGAATAGGATAACCAATAATATTTAACAAATTTCATATATATATATGTATTTATCCATTTTTTACTATAGGTATCACAAAAATGTATAAACATATAATTCCATGAGCAAAATGAAAATGCAATGAAATGAAAATCAAATCGAAAATTAGTAGGGAGAGATTTTTGAGCAACTCTATTCACAAATTGAAACTAACTATAATATAAAAAAAGTGTCTATGTGACGCAGGCAGAGCAGCAGGGTGGCATTAAAAACTTTCTATGCATGAGGTTAGAATAGAGGAGACAGAGAGAATCAAAGGAGAAGGAAAATTCACCAACAAAAGAGGGACACCTCTTAGTTTAAACGAAAAGAAATATTATTAATCAAAACTGAATATTACAAGAGCCTAAACCTATGTTTCTTAATACTAAAAAATAAACTAACTTTAATAAAAATTTCTTAACAAGTAAGAAAGTTAAAAAAATAAATAAACTAAAACAAAATTTTTTTAACGAAATAGAAATGTAAATTTAAACATTTAAAAAATAAAATTTTAAATTAAATAGAAAATTCTAAAATAAGAAACAATAATAATAATAAAACATTAATGAAATCCTAGATAATGGCGGTAGCGTGCTACGACCATGGCTTGGTCCATAGTTTGGTCGTGGTCCTTATTGGAGGTCCCATGTCAAGCCACGGAATGATCCACGTCCATGGTGGTGACTACAGATAGGTTGTGATAGCCTCTAGGAGCACTATTATACCCTATTTTGGTCCAAAATGATGCATACTCTTGTTAAGGGGCATGAGCATGTCGTGTTGTGATGGATGCGTCTTCATTAGACTTCCGAGGTTGAAAAGAACTCGTCCTCGAGTTTCGATTAGGTAGACTTGATCCTTGATGGAGAAATTTAGACTTGAGTCGAAGCTACTGCTCGGATGAAGTAGTAGGGCATATGCGGCCCGACACCTGGGCATAGAAAGAAGAGGAGAAATAGAAGATACCATAAGAGTGAAATCCTCTTGTCGAGGGTGCAAGTACAATGTTTAGTCCTTCAATATGGGTGCTTGTCATCATCAACCATTCATCCCTTGTTTCATCATTGGGCGAGAGATCAAGCAATGTCTCATGGTCATCTTCGCAAATTACCTCATCACCATTGTACTCATCATAGATGGGGTCGCTCATGACCTCGTCAATGTTATCATCATTATAGACGGGTTCTTCTGTGTCTTCATCATTGTCGTAGACATGGTCTTTAACTTCATCATCATAGATAGAATCTTCCATGTCTTCATTATCATCGTAGACAAAGTCTTTTGGGTGCTTTTCAATTTCCTCACCGTAGATAGAATCTTTAATGTCTTCATCATCATCGTAGATGGGATCTTTAATTTCCTTGTCAATGTCTTCATCGTAGACGGGGTCTTCAATTTCCTCGTCAATATCATCATCATTGTAGACGGAGTCTTCCGTGTTTTCATCATTATCACAAACATGGTCTTTAATTTCTTCGTCGTACATAGAATTTTCATTGTCATCATAGACAAGATCTTCATGTCATTCTTTATGACCACAATATTCTTGATGATGTATAATTTTATAGCGTTGAAGACTTACCTCAAGTTCTCGCAATGTTACACACCGAGTTAATGCTCCAACTTTTCTCCGTAGATTCTTAATGATTTCTTGGGAACTTCGATCCTTGGGTGAGGCTTCCTCAATTGGAACCTGCTAGTCACGACCATGATCACAACCATGACGACCATCTATGAATTGCAGTCATCGATATAACTCCATAATTTGTCTCTGTAGATCGATGAGCTCGCGAATACTTTGATCATGGGGTACGGCTTCTTCAATTGGAACTTGCCAATCACGACCATAACCATGTCCTCATTGACCTTCCATGGATCTAGGGCTCTAATACCAACTGACACAAGCAGGGCAGCGGGGTGGCACTAAAAACCTTCCATGCATGAGATTAGAATAGAGGGGGCAGAAGTTCCCCTCTACGCATCCAGGGGTCGATTCCGCCCTGGCAGCGCGCGCTGTGCGAGTGGCGGTGCACAATGCCCCCTCGTCTCAGCGTGGTCAACCTTCCTGGGCACCAAGGGTCCTAACGCATTAGGCCACCCGCCATCCTGATTTACCCTCGTCAGCCGTTGGGAAACTTCCGTGAGGCCGGGGCGGCTGGCCATCAGGACTAGTAGGGAAGAGAAATCTTACCTGATACCTGATGTTAAACAAAAAAAAATAGAGAGGGCAGAGAAAATCGAAGGAGAAGAGAAATTCGCCAATAAAAAAGGGACACCTCTTAGTTTAAATAAAAAAAATATTATTAATCAAAATTGAATATCTTATAAGAGCCTAAATCTATGTTTAAATAGACTTAGAAAGAGAAAGTTTCTTAATGCTAAAAAAAAATAAACTAACTTTAATAGAAATTTCTTAACAAGTAAGAAAGTTAAAAAAAAATAAACTAACTAAAACAAAAATTTCTTAACGAAATAGAAAAGTAAATATAAAAATTTAAAAAATAAAATTTTAAAATTAAATAGAAAATAAGAAATAATAATAATAATAAAATATTAATAAAATCCTAAATAGTGATGGCAGCGTGCTACGACCATGGCTTGGTCCATGGTTAGGCCATGGTCCTTATTGGAGGTCCCGTGTCGAGCCATGGAATGATCCATGTCCGTGGTGGTGACTATAGATAGATCGTGGTAGCCTCTGGGAGCTCTATTATATCTTGTTTTGGTCTAAAATGATGCATACTCGTGTTAAGGGGCATGAGCATGTCGTGTTGTGATGGATACGCCTGAATCACTATGTCTGCAAAATTGAATGTCAAAGAAAGCAAATAGTATGTATAAATTATTGATGCAGGAGCATCACTCCTTAGTTTTGGTGTATGAATCATAGTTAAAGCTTGGAATTATTATATTTTAATATGCATGTTAAGTGTGCAAGTTTAATAGGAAATTCCTAGTAGGTCGTGCTGATCGGATATTGGGCAGAAGAATTGACAGATCAGGAGGATTAGACACTAGATAGGAAGTCCAGATGGGTCAAGAGCCCAAACATCTAGCATAAAGATCGATTGGGTCAGGAGACCAGACAATTGGCATGAAGTATAAATGGGTCAGGGAGATCGGACAGCTGGCGGAAAGCCCTGGTGAGTCAGATTAGATGTCAAGCATAGTAAGTCTGGCTGGGCAACCGACAAGAAAGCCTCGAGTGAAGAGGTGAGGCCGAGTCCTCTGTAGGGGAGAAGATATGCATCGATCCGACAGATAGTCTGTGAGGAACTAAGAAGTCGAGATCGGACAGTATTACTACTGCCATTTCATTTCATAGTGTGTTTTGTGCTAACACTATTTTGCAGGTATCCAGTTGATTGAATGGTTTCCAGTCGACTGAGGTCCAGTCGATTGGGTATGTTCCAATCGACTAGGATGCCGAGTTAGCAACACAGCTAGTGATTGACTGCAGATTGTGTGACTGAGATGGCAAGAGTTCCAATCAACCGGGGAGGTCCAGTCGACTGTGATATGAAATTTCTTGAACTACGAAGGAGCGGAGCCAGACGACTTGGAGTCGACTGCACCAGGTCCAGAGAGGCCGAAATACCAAATCGACAGACTAATTTAGAGTCGACTAGAGGGTGTTCCAGTCATCTGGAAAGTGCTTATATAAGAAATGGAGGACCAGCTCTGAAGCATGATTGGCTCATACGTCAAAGTGATGTCGCAATAATCCGCTGCCTGCAAGATCATCATCAAGCCACAACATCGACAACCAAGCTTCATTCCAAATCTTAAGTTGTCGGTATAACTTTTAATTGCTTGTAATTTTGCTTTGTTTGTACTTAACTTCAAAAGGATAGGTGGCTTGTACCTTGCCCTTTACTATTTGTAAAAAGTGAAACCCTCCGAGATCGAGAGTATTTGTTTTGGAGGACTTTAGTGAATTTCCCATTGAGGCGACTCTCGGAGAGTCATGGGCCTTGGAGTAGTAACCTGTCTAGGGTTGTGAATCAACTAAATGATCTTGTGATATTTACTTTCTTTACATTTCCGTTGCAAATTACTCTTTCTTTTAAAATATTAAAAGAATAGTTTTCAAAAGTTAAAAGGTAAAAAAGAAAAAATTTATATTCCGAGATTCACCTCTCCCCCCCCCCTCGGAATTAGCAACCCTACAATTAGTATCAGAGCGGAGGCGCTCCGATTTTGGTGCAACCACCAAGAGAGTGAAGAAAATTTTTTCTTTACTTGTGTTTTTAGTGCTTTAGTTTTAATTCTTGCATCAAATTAATTTTTCTAATATTTGTTCATCTTGCTTGCTTTAGTATAAGTTTTAATTTTTGCACTAGAATAAGTTTTTAGTACAATTGTCAATTTTTCTTAGTTTAAAAACTTTACATTGGTGTAATTTTTTTTAAAAAAAATATTCTACATTAATAGAAATAGAAAATGTCACACTTGGAGGGTTTTAGCACCGTCCGTCTTCCTCTCTTTAATGGAGAGGACTTTAGTCATTGGAAGAGGCGGATGGAGTGTTTTCTAAAAATAGATTTAGATGTTTGGTTCACAATTAGGAAAGGTTTCATGGCTCTGGTAGATGACTCGGGTGAGTTGTTAGATCCGAAAAAATGGATCGTAGAAGTAAGGAAAAAAGCTCAAGTCGATTATAAGACTTTAAACACCTTGCAATACGGACTTACAAATGATGAGTTAAACCGAGTCCGACCTATTGAAAATGCTAAAGATTTATGGGATAAATTAATAAATTTGCATGAACAGGCTAACTCGGGTCAAACCGAGAATGATATAATTTTGATGGCAGGAATGAATAAAAAGAGAAAGAAATCCAAATCAAGGAAAAGGAAAAGTAAAGAGGCATCTAAGGACACCTTGGACAAACCATCATCAGACGAGTTGAATGCCAAAATACTGGAGACATGTTTCATAGCTTTCATGGCATCCAACGAGTCCGAAGCCGAAACAAACTCCGAGTGCGAGAGAAGCCACAGATCTGTATCCATTTTCGAAGGACTAGACTAGGTAACTTCTCCTTTAGAAGATAGGTTTTATAACATAATAGTATGCCTAGGTAGGAAGTTAGCTAAGTCCGAGAATCGGGTAGACTCACTTCTTAAGGAAGTCAAAGTACTTAAGGAGCAAATTAGTTCGAAGACTTCGACTTGCCAAGTTGAGGATAGAGACTTAACTCAAGTTTCAAAGCTTGAGGAAGAGAACTCCGTCCTAAAAAGGCAAGGAGGAGATCTCACCGGAATGTTGAAAAGGTTCACCTCAGATTCCAAGTATCTCAACATGATGCTTAGATCTCAGCGAATCGTGTACAACAAGTTCGGCCTCAAATACAAGGCTAAGGACACAAATAGATCATACATGTCCTTGTTTAATAGAAATGCTAAGGGTCGAGTCCAAGCATGGGTTCCTAAGACTAGCTTAGTTAGCCAAGCTGGACTAAACCAATTTTGGATTCCCAAAGGTCAAGTTCAGTTAGTGAACAAGACCTATCAGAGCTACCACTCAGGGGGAGCTAACTCTTTGCTTGTTTCTTTAATTAGTTAAACACTTGCATACTTAGCTTACTTTACTTGCTTTAGAATAGACTAGATAGGAAATAAAGTAGTTTAAACTGGAACAATATAGTACTAAGATGAAGTGAACTGATAGTAAGTTAGGGAAGCTCTTCAATGTGCATGTTTAGGAAGTGATCCACTTGATATCCAAGAAGGTCATATGCCTCGCCACTACCTAGTATACTAAGTTGAGTGGAACTAACCGAAGCTAACTCACTAAGTCTTTAACTAGTTAGATCAAAGTTTAGTCTAAAGCGAGTAAAGTACTTGATTCTTTGATCGACTTTGTCTTAGGAAGTGGTCCACCTAATAACCAAGAATGACATATGCCTCGCCGCTACCTGGAAGTCAATTTTGGAAAAACCTACTTGATTAGCCTAAGCTAAATTTAAATCTAACACAAGTTTAAAGACTTTAAATATTCATTAAAATTAATCAAGTAAGAATGAACACTCAACTCACAAAACACATAAGGTTAACGTGCATTGAAACCTAGAATTGGTGAGATAAATAAGATTAACTCAACCAAACAAACGATTCTTTTTAAGCATCATTCTAGGAGGAATCTAAGAAAATCTTATTTTGCAAAATTATTACAGTTCAAATTATTTTCAAAATGAAGTTTAAAAGGTTAAACTCAAGAACATTTGAATTCAAATAAAGTTCATGGTCAAAACTATAAAAAAAATTTCAAAACATGGGTTTATAATAAATGGATTTAAATTGAGAACTAGAGTTTTAAGGCATATTAATTGAGATGCCACTTTAAGGGGGAGATTAAGAATGTAGGAGGAGCTTAAAAGATTTGTGTTACAAAATCATTAATACCCATTCAAAATAAAAAAAAAATTAAAACAAGAATGAGAATTTGACATGAAAAATGAAAAGAATACTTATTTTAAAAAAAGGCTTTCAAAAATGTTTTAGAGAGCATGTATTTTCATGAGTTAAGTGTTTTCAATTATCTTGGAAATTCTTATTGAAAATCTATAAATTATATTTTAGGATGGGATATTTTCAAACAAATGAAAGGGAGAGATTAGGTTTTCAAAAGATACTTTTGGAAGAGAACTTTTGAGGAAAACCTATACTAAGTGAGACAAGTGAACTTTACCTTTCAAAAGAACTCATGTTTCGATTAATTTCAAAAGTTATTAGTTTTCTAAAAACCTCTTGGATTTAATTAAAAGTTTATTCTTTTAAAAGAAATGGAGTATGCTTCTCATAAGAGTTATCTTAAAATATATGAAAAAGAGAGCAACTTCTTACAAAACTAATTTCAAGTTAAAAGTGTCAAGAAGTGTTACTTTATCACTTTTGCTTATTATTTAAGTTTTGATGTATGGGGGAATTTACAACATTTAAAAGTTTATATGGAAATAAAATGAGAGAGAATATGAGAAATTTTAGGGGGAGTTTTGAAAATTTAAGTTATGGATTGAATTAAGGGGGAGAAAAAAATTCAAAATTTTTAAAATTTAAAGCTTTAATTAAGGGGAGGATACAATTAAAGGGGAATTTAAAAGATTTTCAAAACACTTAGGTAGCATTTGGTTTGTAGAAAATTTTCCATTTTCTAATTTTATTTTCTAAGAAAATAAGAAAATAACATTTGATTGGTGTTTTTCATCCTCATTTTCTGAGAGAAAATTTTCTAAAAAACTAGAAAATAGGAAAAAGTTGTTTTATGTTTTCTAGAAAATAGAAAACTGCATGCAAACCAAATAGCCCCTTAGTTTTTATTGAGGGGGAGAAATTTTCTATAAGATGTTTTAAAATTTTTAAAAAACTTCTTATATTTTAAGATTTTGAAATACTTATATATCTTGAAAATCTTATTTTTCTAAAAGCTTATATGACTTAGCCTACTTTGACAAGCTCATTTTAACTTAGCTTGAAAAGCTTAAGTACTCATAAAGAGCTTATAAAATCTAAACATTTTGAAAAGCTTATGTCTATTGAATTTTTTTTGAAATGCTTATGAACTTTAAAAATCGTAAGTCTTTTGAAAAACATAAGTAACTTGAAATGCTTATTTATCTTGAAAAGCTTAAGTATGTTGAAAAGCTTAGGTATTTTGAAAAGCTTATGGAGTTTGTAAAGCTAATATACTTTGTAAAAAGTAACATACTTAAGAAATTTCATAAACTTAACCTTTATCTTAAACCAATCTTGCCTGTGTAGAAAGATAATACTTTGAACTCACTTTTGTTAAATTCTCAAATCTTGAATTTTGGCATTTGAGAGATAATGGCATTTTGTTGTATGCCAAAGGGGGAGAGAGAGGTTTAAAGTTAGTATCAAAGAGAGAGTGGTTTAAAGTAAAATTTAAAGTTAATACATTTACTTGATATCAATAATGCATTTCATGACTTCATTCATTGCATATGGACTTAAACTTGAAATACTTGAACTTGATACATTGCAAATTGATTCTCTTAACTTTAACCGATGTATTGTCATACATCAAAAAGGGGGAGATTGTTAATGTAGGGAGCATCACTCCTTTGTTTTGATATATGAACTATAGTTAAAGTTAGGAATTCTCTATATTTTAATATGCATGTTAAGTGTGAAGGCTTAACAGGAAAGTCCTAGTAGGTCGTGTTGACCGAATACTAGGCAAAAGACTTGACAGATCAAGAGGATCAGACACCAGGAAGGAAATCTAAATAGGTCAGGAGATCGGACATCTGCATGAAGACCGATTGGGTCAGGAGACCAGACAATCAGCATGAAGTCTAGCTAGGTCAGGGAGATTGGACAGCTAGCGGAAAACCTTAGTGGGTCAGATCAGATGTCAAGCATAGTAAGTCCGACTAGGAAGCCGATAGGTAAGCCTCAAGTGAAGAGATGAGACCGAGTCCTCTGTAGGGGGCCAGGGTAGACGTCGATCCGACAGATAGTTCGTGCAGAACTAAAAAGTCGAGATCGGACAGTATTACTACTACCATTTCATTTCATAGTGTGTTTTGTGCTAACACTATTTTGTAGGTATCCAGTCTACTGATTGGTTTCCAGTCAATTGGGTATGGTTCAGTTGATTGGGATGCTGAGTTGGCAACACAACTGGTGATCGGTGGCTGATTGTGTGACCGAGATGGCAAGAGTTTCAGTCGGGTCCAATCGACTGGAAAGGCCGAAATACCAAATTGACAGGCTGATTTGGAGTCAACTGGAGGGTGTTCCAGTCGACTGAAAAGTGGCTATATAAGAAATGGAGGACCAGATCCAAAGTATGATTCGCTCATACATTAAAGTGTTGTCACAATAAATCGTTGTCTGCAAGATCATCGTCAAGCCGCAACATCGACAACCAAGCTTCATTCCAAATCTTAAGTTGTTGGTATAACTTTTAATTGCTTATAATTTCGCTTTGTTTGTACTTAACTTCAAAAGGATAGGTGGCTTGTACCTTACCCTTTACTATTTATAAAAAATAAAACCCTACGAGATCGAGAGTTTTCAATTCGGAGGACTTTAGTGGATTGCCCATCGAGGCGACTCTCGGAGAGTCGCAGGCCTTGGAGTAGCAACTCGGCTAGGGTTGTGAACCAAGTAAATGATCTTGTGGTATTTACTTTTTTTACATTTCCGCTGAAAATTACTCTTGCTTTCAAAAGATTAAAAGAATAGTTTTCAAAAGTTAAAAGGTAAAAAGAAAATTTTTATATTCCGAGATTCACTCCTCCCCCCCCCCCCCCTCCCCCCCTCTTTCAGAACTAGTGATCCTACATAAATTACTAAATGGATAGACATAAAAGATGTGTATAAATTTAATTATTTAAGATATCAAGAAATTGAAGTTACAATTTTATGTTATAGCTTTAAAGTATTCTTCAAGTTCTTTAGCTTATACATAATTAGAAATATAAATCTATTTACAATCTTCTTCTATTTTACCATAGTTATTTATCCATGTTTAGACTTATCAATATTTAGAGTCACTATTACCATTTCATAATTGTCATTATCTTTTATTATCAATTAAGTTAGTTTCTAATTTTTATTGTTTAATCATCATTGATATAAATATCTATAAATGTTATTGGTAGTACTAATCTATTAATTTATCTATTAGTCAATCCATTAAAAAGTAAATCAATAGTGCTATTATCCTTAAAGTGTAATATAGTGTATGTCATTTGATGTACAAGCTAAAAGTCATCACCGATAAAATATAATGATATAGTGCTAGCACACAAATAAATCATGATCGTAGACAACCACTCGCTATCACACCAGTATTATGGGTAGCTAAGTATTCTAATATAAGGATAGGTTCAATGTTTTCATTGTTTAATATTCCTCATTTACCTTTTTCTTATTTTTACTTTAACTCTTTTTACAACAATTGTTGATTTCTAAGTTCATATGTTATTGGTTGGTCTAAATGACTAACCCAAATTAACTTTTGATATAAAACATCATTCAGGTATTATCATAGGGTATACCATAAAAGATATACAATAAGAAACTACAAGTATAAATAGTAAGAAATACCAAGAGTATGGAAGGTTAAGCAATGCAACAAGAAGCTATAAATATTAATAGTAAATATCAAAAGTATGGAAGGTCAAGCAATATAAAGACAGGTATCAACTGAAGAGTAATTTAGAATATCTATTTTAATTTTTTAAAACAACCCTCATATGTGTTGGTGCAATCGACCCAGATCACGATTGACCAGGACTCGAGCTTGACTCGAGAGATGTTTTGATGTTCGACAAAAACATATGACAATGTAATTGTCATGGGAAAGTCCAAGTCATGGGTACTTGGCATGGAAAGTCCAAGTGGGACACTTGGCATTTGGGAAAGTCCAAGCATGAGTCTTGGCAATGGAAAGTCCAACATGGGTTGGCATAGAAAGTCCAAGTCTTGAGTACTTGGCATGGAAAGTCCAACATGGGTTGGCAAGGGAAAGTCCAAGCTTGAGTCTTGGCATTTGAGAAGTCCAAGGGGTTTGATATTGGCGGCGTAAAGTCCAAGCGGGAGTCTTGGCATCACAAGTTCAATGGTTGGCGACATAAAGTCCAAGCGGAGTCTTAGCGGCGTAAGTCCAATGTGCCTTAGCGGTGTAGACACCGTTAGCATGACATAGCCGATGGAAGCATCTGAAGGCTAACGCAATGGATGAATAAGTCATGGATGACTTGGAGGGATCCGAGAGGTGTGAGGCTGATGGAGGTGACTAGAAGGCCTAGGTCTAGGCTAAGGGTGGTCTAGCAAGTATGGGGGAACCATACTTGGGTTAAAACCTCATGTTTGAGGTGTGCCAGTCGACTGGTGTCATATGGCAGTCGACTGATGTGAGTCAACTAGGGTTTGATTGCGAGAAGTGTCATAGCAGTCGACTGCCAAAGGAGGGCAGTCAATTGATTGGTCGAGCAGTCGACTGATCGTGTGATCAGTCGACTAGTGCTCGATTTTTCGGGCACAGAATAGAGTCTGACTCGACTACTGGGGTTAGCAGTCGAGTGGAGGCTCTATCAGTCGACTGATGGTCATAATCAATCGATTGATGATGGATCCGTTGGATCTTTCCAGTGTGGATCTAGCCGTTGTCTCACGACAACAATGGCATTAGTCGACTGATGGTCTCGAGCAATCGACTGATCGACATTTTCCAGCACAGGTTGAAGCTTTAAATGGAGCTCGTGAAGGAGAAAAAATCATCCGATTCTTGAGCATCCTTGGGGCGATTTGTTGCTGCAAATTAGGGTCTCCAAGGCCATTCTTCAAGCAACCAAAAGCAAGCAATCTAAAGGTATTTGTAAAGTGTTTTCTTTACTTGTAGTGCATTGTATTTCATATTAGTTGCTTGTTGTATTTAGTTTATTGTTGTAAACTATTGTACGAGGTTTCTCTGCCTCCGGATTGTTCCGAGAATGAGTGTTTATTAGTGGTTGTGTGTGCATCACTCGAGCTCGTAGATCTTGATCCGTGGAGTAGGAATCTTGAGGTTCTGAACCACGTTATATCCTCGAGTTGTGTTGTGTTTATCTATTTCATTATCGCTTTATTATTATTCCGCTGTGCGCTAACGAAGTTTGTAGACGAACACGCAAACAATTTCCATCGAGTAACGAAATCAAGCTATTCACCCTCCTCTAGCGTTCTAATGATCTCCTACAAGTGGTATCAGAGCGAGGCCACTCTTCAAAGTTTAACAACTGAGGGAGCACACTAGAGAGTGAAGATGGAGTTGGAAGAACAATTGGGATGGGATATCAACACCCCAATTCCCTATGCCTTCTATGGACGAGAAGGCTTCAATTCTTGGAAGGCGAGAATTGAAAACTTTTTGATGATGAGAGACCTTGAGGAGTGGTCCATTTTGATAGAAGGATTTGAATGTCCAAAAGGACCAAAGGGTGGCTTCCTCAAGAAGAAGAAATCGAGTGAAGATCAACTCCAAAGATTTGAGAAAAACAAAAAGGTAATCAATTTCATTTTTGATTTAATTCCTAATGATTTCTTGTATAGCCTAGGTGAGTGCATGGATGCCAAAGAGCTTTGGAGCGATTTGTCCAAACTCCATGAAAGTTCATCACTGGTCCAAGTGGAAGGGACCGAAGAGGCAAGCACATCATCCTCACGAGGAAGTGAGGACTTGGAGGTTAAGAGACCATCAACATCCAAGGAGGAAGAGAAAGAGGAAGAATTGGAGGAGACCTCCACCTCTAGGATTGAGGGGGAGGAGATTAGAGCATCCTCAACACCGGAGCAACAAGAAGAACCATCTACATCCGGTAGAGAAGAAGAGCAAGCTCAAGAGAACCTCACCACCACCATAGGTAACTCAAACACCTCAATTCAAAATAAAAATAATATTATGTGTTTTGAGTGTAGGGAATTTGGGCACTATAAGAGTAAATGCCCAAAGAAAGTAAGAAAAGCTCCACCGACACCCAAAAGTCAAGAAAAATCAAAGGAAGTCGGTTCCCCAACCATCAAAAGCAAGAAGCACATTGTGTGCTTCAAGTGTCACCAAGAAAGACATTATAGGAGTCAATGTCCTATGGGGAAGAAGATGGGGCAAGGAGGAGCAACTCATGTAGAGGGAGCTAAGGCTAACCCTAAGGTATACTTCAATAATGCTCTTTCTAATTTAAATATCAAAAAGCATGCTAGGGATTTTAATTCTCTTGCAATTTATGAAAAGCATGCTAATAGGAACAAGTATTTTTGCCTAGGAGCTAAGAATATTCATTTTAACAATAAGGAGAAATTTGGGGCTAATGTTCCTAAAACAAATTTATCTAAAAACAAATCTAGCTCAAATAATTCTAGACCAATTCTACCTAGGGAGACAATTAGAAAGGTACAAGAGCACCTAGGTCTTAACCCTAAATGGACTAGGCATATGCCTAGGAAGAACCATGCCCAAGGATTAAATCAAAATTCTAAAATTGGGTAATTAGAGGTTGAAAATCAAGCCTTGAGGTCAAGGCTTGAGAAAGTTGAGAAGACCCTTAAAATTATGCAAAATCAAATAAAAGGGTTAAATGGTCAAAGTCAAAGGTCTAGATCTCAAAGTCAACACCTAGGATCTAAGAAACAAAAGTCAACCAAGGGCAAGAAAGGTTTGAGTCACAAACCTAAGTCTAAGGTAGCTTATCATAGTGTTCCATTTGATTATGGAATACAAACTAGGTCTAGGAAGACCAAGGTTACTAGGGAAGTTATCCCTAAGAGTAACCAAGGTTTGTGCCTAGTGGCTAGGGTTTCAAGGAAACCTAGGGTGGCCACTAAGAAGGTTATTAGGGAGGCAATTCCTAAGGTTAACCTAGGCAAAACTAAAATGACCAAGGCTACCAAGCCTAGGAGGGTCATTAGGAAGGTATCTAGGGAGGTTATCCCTAAGGAATACCTAATTAACCCTAGGAGCTCAAATATATTTTGGGTTCCTAAAAGCATGATTGATTCATGCTAGATGAGTTTAGGGTATGCCAACCTTGATTGGATGGGTAGTTAACTCAACCATGATAAAGGTGACACTTTAGGTTATTTTCAAGGTTATGGATACCTTGGAAATAGATTTGATATTATAATCCTAAAAGAATTTAGGATGTGCCAATATACCTTGAAGATTATGAAAAATCAATTGAATTGGCACAATTTAGGTTTAGAGGTCTTAGTGTGTCATTTTGGGTTTTTGGCACACATGGGGGATATTTTGGTAATATGGAAAAATGAACATAATCCCAACAAATGACAATTAATACTAAAATTTAGGTATTATATACCTTTATATCTTATTTTCCATGCTTTGATTTACCATATGTCATGTCATGACATCATATCTAATTTTTATCATTTATATGTCATGATTATGTGTAGGATTAAGGTTAATAATGTCATGTGTTTTTAGATTTAATCATATGTCATGACATCATGATCATTGGTCATGCTTAATTATTACTATCATTATGCCATGATCATTTCATTCTTTTAAATTGATTAAAATTGATTTAAGGACAATGGCATGATTTAGAGTCTCATTTATAAGGGAATCAAGTAGAGTTGCCTTAGAAAAATGCATGAAACCCTAGATTAGGGAGAACAAAACTTACATCTCACATCACATTGACATGTATGTATATTTATACACCCTAGATATATGTGAGATGCTAGGATATGAGTTGAGTTCAAGGTGCATAGTTTTTGCATCTAGATGAACTAAAACTCATCTTAATTCAAAGGTGGATCATTGGGAAAGCTTGTGTACAAGTCATGTATATTGAGCCCAAGGAATATGATACAAAATAAGGTTTTTAAAACATTTTAAAATAATTTTAGAAAATCTTGGTGAAGTCTATCTTTTGATAGCAATCACCATTGATGAGATTGATACAAAGTGAGCTAAAACTTTGAAGTTTTTATTCACTTTTGGATTTTGTATCAATTTTGATATTTTATAGGTAAAATATTTTTCTATTATTTTTCACCCATTGTATTGCCTATAAGTAATATACGTATGAATTTTCATGATTTTTCGATATACGTATAATTACTTATGATTTTTTGAATTTCGTTTCAGATAATTGAAATTCTGATATTTCGGTTATCAGTCGACTGCCCTAAGTGGAAGTCGACTGATGAGGGTGGCAGTTGACTGGTAGCTGAGAGAGTCGACTGTCAATGCTGATTTTGGGAAAAACAAGATTGTTTAGCCCAGTTTCAGCTATGGTAAGGTTCCATAACCACTCCTAATCCTAGAATATGCTTTGGGAAGCATTAGAAAGGGTGAAAATCCATTGGATATGGATTAGGAGAGTTGTTTAGGGTTTGTATCAATTTTAAGGTATAGGAAAGTTCATGTTTGAACTTTGAACCTTATTTTTGATGGTTTAGAGTTCCTATTAGCTTAGGGACTTCCCAAGGACATTGTTGGTGCAATGATCAAGGGGGAGAAAGCCTTTAGGGGGAGGTATCCATCATGGGATGATGGATGGTATTTTTTGTAGGAGATCGGATGGCCGGCTAGAGGGGGGTGAATAGCCCTCGTTCGTTTGTTATCGGAATTTGCTCGTCTACAATTAGATTAGCGCAAGCGGAAACAACAATACAAGCAAATTAAACAAATAAAAACAAAGCAAAGGAAATGGACAATGCTAACACCGAGATATAACGTGGTTCACGGCTACGCCGCTAATCCACGGTCCGATTCGTCCACGGTGAATCACTCCGCCAAAACCAATCACTATCGGTCTCTCCTTTGCACAAAGCTAGGTGGAGGTAACCTTTACAACCAAGATCACTCTTCTTACAATAGGATTGAAGTAAAGACAAGTAAGAAGAGTTTGGAGCTTGTGGGGCACTAGGAAGATTGTTTGGAACTTAAGCATTAGCCTCTCAAAGGCTTACACCCTCTCTTTTTATAGAGAGGGCTAACTTCTTCCGGCGCGCCATCGATCGCCGCCCATGGCGATCGCTGTTACTACAACGGCCTCCGAACACGCCGGATGCCGACCGCTGTTGTCCAACGGAACTCTTAGCGATCGATGGACCTCACGGGCCGATCGGCCGACCCGTAGTCGATCGCCCACGGCTACGAGCGGTCTGCCAAAACCCTATTGACCCGATCGTGCATTGCCGATCGTTGGTGTCTTGCGATCGCTAACGATAGCGGGCGATCGGCTTGCGCACAAACTGGGCCGATCGTATACGTCGAGCTACACTCGACTTAGCGGCCGATCGCCATGCCATGGCGGTCGGCCGTGTCGAAAACCATCCGACACTTGGCCAAATGGCCAAGTTTCACCTAAGAGCTACCCCTCCCGGGTTACAATCGCTCACTCTCATTTCTCGGAGTCCCTCGCCTTCGAAGTTCTCTTCGTTCTCGGCCACGTCCCTCGGCAGCATCAGGCGCACGGCTCTGCAATGCTCCTTCGCGTCTCTTGCCTCGAAGTCTACTTCCTCCGGCTTCACTCCAAGCTTCTCGTCCGGCGGTCCCTCGGATGCTCCAAGCGCACGGCTTCCGCAAAAGCTATCCTTCACCGACTCAAGGCACGAGTCATGAGATGTGAAACTCGCCACGGCTCCATGTGCGAATTACTAAGTCCTGCACGACTTCAACGCACATATCAAATCAACATAACACACTAACTTAAACCCTTTGCCACACCATCAAAACCATATTACGGCAAGAGATTGCCCTAACAATCTCCCCCTTTTTGATGTGTGGCAATCCGTTTAAGTTAGGTAAAACATTTGATATAAATTCTAAGGTAAGAAAGCATGTAAAGATAAACATGATATAACAACATGCAACTCCCCCTTAATCCATGAAACTCTCCATATTAATTTTCTCCCCTTATCATATATTTCTCCCCCTACAATATATTTCTCCCCCTAATGTGATTAACTTAAACATACTTATTTCTCCCCCTTTGACACCATCAAAAAGATTAACACTAAGTTATAAGCTCATGGCATCAAGTATAATGGAGGAAAAAATATGTCAAGTTGATTTAAAAACTGTATGAGGCATCAAGTATATTTCTACCACTTGTAGGAGGTTTTATAAACTGAATTCGGCCTTCAATATTCTGATTTACAGGCCAATGATCATGATCTATCGATATGGCGATCGAGCCGCAAAGGAAGCCGAATTTCTGTTTTTCTGGATGAAATTCAGAAATGCATTAAAAATTCCAGAAAATTCAAAAAATCATGAAATTCGAGGAACATATTTCTCTTAAGTATACCTATCAAGGAAAAATAGTTTGTCATGAAAAATCATTATATTTTACAAGATTTGCCAAAAATCCAAACACTTGAAAAACCACTAGTTTTTGAGCATGTTAGTATCCATTTTAACACCTAGTTTTGCATCCAATCGTTTCAAAACATGAATACATGTATTTTAAGGTAAGAAATTGTTTTGAAAACATTAGAAATATCCAACCATGATCTTTGAGCAATATGTCTATTAATTAAACATAAGCCTTCTCCATGATTGGTCTATTATTGATATTTTGATACTTTAAATGACCATCTAAATGCCATAGGCATTAGTGGACATTTGTATCATCCTAACATCTCACCCATGCTAAGTTTGCAATCAAGTTAGCCTATAGTGAGTGTGAGATGCATCCTAGGGGGTATTTGTATATACTTAACCAATATATTCATGCAATTCTATCAAGGTTAAGTGTCAATCTAACAACCTACATGATCATAATGATATATATGATTTAATTTCACATTATGACCATGAAATACATGTTTTCATCAAATTATAACCATGCATTAGGCATTATATGATGATAATAAATAAGTTATCACCTAAAGCATGATTTAAACCTATTTCTCATGATAACGTGCCAAATTTTAAAAACATAAATCATGATTGCAAACATACATAGGGATTACATTAATCATCATGATTTAAGCATTATTACCTATTTATGGGCACGTTATCATCACCCAACACTATCTAAAAATGTTGTCCCGTCATCCTAAGTCAACCAAAATATGATATAGATTAGGTTCATATGGTTGACTACCCTAGGGGTTTTCTAACCCTTAAGGATGGATTTTGGAACCCAAAATAGATTTTTGCCTATGGGGTTCACTAGAAATTCCTTGGGGGATCCATTTCTTAGCTATTACTTTGTTTTTGTCTTGTCCCCTAGCTATTAGGCATCTATAGGCCTTCTCATTTTTCTTCTCTTTATATCCTAGGCCCTTCTTGTTAAAACTTGCCCTTTGGCTCCCTATGATCATATTCAAAGTGTTGGAGCCAATTGTGAATTTTCCTAGGGCTTTGGTTAAATAATCTACCTTTTCCCTTAATGCCCTATTTTCTTCTATGCATGCATCACTAACATCTAAAGGCACATAATTATCATGTGAGCATGCATCATCATGGCAAGAAGAAGTATCATTATTATTTAAGCATGCATTTTCTAGCTTATTTTCTAATGCCTTAATTTGATCTAGCATGCATTTATTTTTCTTCTTTGCTCTAAACAAATCCCTAGTTAAACTAGAAATCATAGAAACTATTTTACTAGGAGAAGCTTTCGTTACCATAGTTTCCATGTCCTCTTCTTCTTCTTCGGATGATGAGGAGGATGATGATGTGGAGGAGGCTCCCCCTTCACTTGAGCTCTCTCCTCTTGTGCTTGATCCTTCATTTTCGGAGGAGGAGCAATCCAAATCGTCAAAGGCCATCAAGGCCAAATTGGCGACAAAGGCATTCTCCTCATCCGATGATGAGGAGGAGGATGAGGAAGGATCATCCCATGTCTTGGCCTTGAATGCTTTGGCCTTCCCTTTTTCTTTTGCCTTCTTCTCCTCTTCCTTCTTTTTCTTGCTCCCCTTTTTCTTCTTCTTTTCTTCTTTCTTTTTCCTCTCTTCCTTGCTTTTGTTTAGGAGAGGACAATTGTCCCTTATGTGTCCCTCTCCTTGGCAATTGTAGCATATCACCTTCCCCCTTGGTCTTCTATTCCTATCATTAGATTTATCAAATCTAAAATTCTTAAATGCACGTCTTACCTTCCTTACCATGTAGGCTTCTTCCGTGCTATCCATGGAGGAGGAAGACGCTTCATCATCGGAGGAGGAGGGGATCTCTATCTTCTTCTTCCCTTGTTTGCCAACAATGCTACTCCTCTTGAGGGTTGAATTCTTGGCTCTTCTTGAATTCCTTCAAGCCTCGTGAAGCTCCATTGTTGAGAAGAACTCCTCCAAAGTGCTCACTTCTAAATTCTTGGAGATGTAGAAAGAGTCCACCATGGAGCTCCACTTTGAGGACCGGGGAAAGGCATCTATGGCCTTCATGAGCATGTCCCGGTTTGATAGCTTCTCACCTACACTTGTTAGCCCAATTAAAATTTCTTTAAACCTAGAGTGTAGTGAGGTTACCTTTTCTCCCTTTTCTAGTTTTATATTGGATAGTTGGGAGCGGAGGAGATCTCTCCTTGCTAGCTTGGCCTCGGATGTGCCTTCATGGAGTTCTATAAGCTTCTCCCACATCTCCTTGGCGCTGGCACATTCTCCGATCCGGTTGATCTCTTGTTGAGGGAGCACATTGTAGAGATGGTGCTTGGCTTTGGAGTTTGCAAGGTGCTCCTCTCTTTGCCTCTTGGTCCACCTAGATTTCTCTATTGGCTTCCCCTCTTCATCCCTAGGCAAAACGAAACCGAATTCCATTGTAATCATTATATCAAAATCCGTTTCGAAAAATACCTCCATTCGCTTCTTCCACCAAGCGAATTCTCCTTCAAACTTCGGAGGATGGATGTTGGAGCCGGCCATTTTTGATGTAGGGCTTGTTGCGGCGGTTAGTCCGGTGACAAGCAACCTCGGCTCTGATACCACTTGTAGGAGATCGGATGGCCGGCTAGAGGGGGGTGAATAGCCCTCGTTCGTTTGTTATCGGAATTTGCTCGTCTACAATTAGATTAGCGCAAGCGGAAACAACAATACAAGCAAATTAAACAAATAAAAACAAAGCAAAGGAAATAGACAATGCTAACACCGAGATATAACGTGGTTCACGGCTACGCCGCTAATCCACGGTCCGATTCGTCCACGGTGAATCACTCCGCCAAAACCAATCACTATCGGTCTCTCCTTTGCACAAAGCTAGGTGGAGGTAACCTTTACAACCAAGATCACTCTTCTTACAATAGGATTGAAGTAAAGACAAGTAAGAAGAGTTTAGAGCTTGTGGGGCACTAGGAAGATTGTTTGGAACTTAAGCATTAGCCTCTCAAAGGCTCACACCCTCTCTTTTTATAGAGAGGGCTAACTTCTTCCCGTTGGCCGCCATCAGTCGACTGCCGTCACTACAACGGCCTCCGAACACGTCGGATGCCGACCGTTGTTGTCCAACGGAACTCTTGGCAGTCGACTGCTGGACCTCACCAGTCGACTGCTGACCCCGTAGTCGACTGCCCAGTCGGCTACGAGCGGTTCTGTGGCCAAAACCCTATTGACGATCGGCTCGCCTTGTGATCATTGCTAATCTCTTGATCGGCCGACCGCTAGCGTATGGCGATCACGCTACAAAACCGTCGATCGATACGGTCGAGCTACACTCGACTTAGCGATCATTGCCATTCCATGGCAGTCGACTGGTGTCGGGAAAACCCATCCGACACTTGGCCAAATGGCCAAGTTTCACCTAAGAGCTACCCCTCCCTGGGTTACAATCGCTCACTCTCATTTCTCGGAGTCCCTCGCCTTCGAAGTTCTCTTCGTTCTCGGCCACGTCCCTCGGCAGCATCAGGCGCATGGCTCTGCAATGCTCCTTCGCGTCTCTTTCCTCGAAGTCTACTTCCTCCGGCTTCACTCCAAGCTTCTCGTCCGGCGGTCCCTCGGATGCTCCAAGCGCACGGCTTCCGCAAAGCTATCCTTCACCGACTCAAGGCACGAGTCATGAGATGTGAAACTCGCCACGGCTCCATGTGCGAATTACTAAGTCCTGCACGACTTCAACGCACATATCAAATCAACATAACACACTAACTTAAACCCTTTGCCACACCATCAAAACCATATTACGGCAAGAGATTGCCCTAACATTTTTTTTCCTCATGAGGAGTAAAATGGGATTTTGAGATACCCAATTTAAAATTGGGAGAGTGTATAGGATTGCCTCTCTTGAGTGATATGGGACTTATCACTAGGAAGATGGTAGGCATCCTAGGTATTTTTTGGACCAAGGGGAAGATTGTAAGATCTCATTCGGACATGAGACATTGACCTCCTTGGAGAGAATCTTTTTGATGTATGTCAAAAAGGGAAAGAACTTATTGGGAGAATGACATCAATTGGGAAAATTGATGGGGATGATTGGTTTGAGTTCGATAGTCTAACTCAAATGGTTTGTTTAATTTTTGTCAAACATCAAAAATGGGGAGATTGTTGGTGCAATCGGCCCAGGTCATGATTGACCAGGACTCGAGCTTGACTCGAGAGATGTTTTGATATTCGACAAAAACATATGACAATGTAATTATCATGGGAAAGTCCAAGTCATGGGTACTTAGCATGGAAAGTCCAAGTGGGACACTTGGCATTTGGGAAAGTCCAAGCATGAGTCTTGGCAATGGAAAGTCCAACATGGGTTGGCATGGAAAGTCCAAGTCTTGAGTACTTGGCATGGAAAGTCCAACATGGGTTGGCAAGGGAAAGTCCAAGCTTGAGTCTTGGCATTTGAGAAGTCCAAGGGGTTTGATATTGGCGGCGTAAAGTCCAAGCAGGAGTCTTGGCATCACAAGTCCAATGATTGGCGGCGTAAAGTCCAAGCGGAGTCTTGGCGGCGTAAGTCCAATGTGTCTTGGTGGTATAGACATCGTTAGCATGACATAGCCGATTGAAGCACCTGAAGGCTAGCGCAATGGATAAATAAGTCATGGATGACTTGGAGGGATCCGAGAGGCGTGAGGTTGATGGAGGTGGCTAGAAGACTTAGGTCTTGGCTAAGGGTGGTCTAGCAAGTATGGGGGAACCATACTTGGGTTAAAACCTCATGTTTGAAGTGTGCCAGTCGATTGGTGTCATATGGAAGTCAATTGATGTGAGTCAACTAGGATTTGACTGCGGGAAGTGTCATAGCAGTCGACTGCCAGAGGAGGGCAGTCGACTGATTGGTCGAGCAGTCGACTGATCGTGTGATCAGTCGACTGGTGCTCGGTTTTTTGGGCACAGAATGGAGTCTGACTCGACTGCTGGGGTTAGCAGTCGAGTGGAGGCTCTATCAGTCGACTGATGGTCATAATCAGTCGACTGATGATGGATCCGTTGGATCTTTCCAGCGTGAATCTACCCGTTGTCTCACGACAACAATGGCATCAGTCGACTGATGGTTCCCGAACAGTCAACTGATCGACATTTTCCTACATAGGTTGAAGCTTTAAATGGAGCTCATGATGGAGGAAAAAGCATCTGGTTCCTGAGCATCCTTGGGGTGATTTGTTGCTGCAAATCAGGGTCTCCAAGGCCATTCTTCAAGCAACCAAAAGCAAGCAATCCAAAGGCATTTGTAAAGTGTTTTCTTTACTTGTAGTGCATTGTATTTCATATTAGTTGCTTGTTGTATTTAGTTTATTGTTGTAAACTATTGTACAAGGTTTCTTCACCTCCAGATTGTTCCGAGGAGTGTTTATTAGTGGTTGTGTGCATCACTAGAGCTCGTAGAGCTCAATCCGTGGAGTAGGAACCTTGAGGTTCTGAACAACGTTATATCCTCGAGTTGTATTGTGTTTATCTATTTCATTATCGCTTTATTATTATTCCGCTGTGTGCTAACGAAGTTTGTAGATGAACACGCGAACGATTTCCATCGAGCAATGAAATCAAGCTATTCATCCCCCCCTCTAGCGTTCCAACGATCTCCTACACTATGTACCCATATAAACTCATATACCAACTTAAAGTGACATCAATTATTTACCCTTCAATCGTTTAGTTATTTTATAACCCATTTCACTATGTTTTAATATATTATTTTGATTTGATTTCTGAAAATAGTTATACAAGCATATATGATCCATTTTATTTATTTATTCATATACAAGAGAACATGTACTAAAGTCAAATGATAGATTTATTCACTTCTATATACAACAAAATCTTTGAGGGCCAACAAATCAACATGCTTTGCTCGAATTGTTTCTACACACAAAATATGAAATAACTTAGAAAACTAAAAAAAAAATCCAATATTAATGGAAATACAAAAAATATGAAAATTAACTAAAATTTAAACTTGATATATGGATCCCCCCCCCCCTCCATTTAATGGTTTCTTCTTAATTTGTACAAGAGCCTTCTATTACAATTGAATAATATTAACCAATCTGAAAGCTGGTAGGGTAGCGAGATGGGTAATATCCTTTCACGTGCAGTGTTAGTAGTGAGGGATAGAGAGAATCAAAGGAGAAGGGAACTCGCAAATGAAAAGGATTCACTTCTAAGTTTAAACAAAAAGAAATAACTTTATTAATCCATAAATAAAATGTCTTACAAGAGCCTTAGCTTATATTTAAATAGACTAGCTATTGAGTAAAATTCAAAAGAAACAATAATTACAAAAAACTAAACAACAAAACAATTTTTTTAAAACTAAATAGAAAATTTAAAACAAAAAATAATAATAATAATAACAAAAACCCTTAATTGACCAAGCTGCAGCATTGGCGGATCATGGCCATGGGGGTGTCCATGCCTCGACTGTGGTCTAAACCACAACCATGGAGATGGCCACTACTTGACCATAGCAAGGACCATGACCATGGTGGGGACCATGACCATGGTGGGGACCATGGTCAAGCCATGGTCCCTACTTGATGCTCTCGTCGAGCCACAAAATAGCCCACACCCTTGGAGGTGGTCACAGGTAGGCTGTGGTAGCCTCTAGGAGCTCTATTATGCCTTGTTTCAGTTCCAGAATGAAGCACACTTGTGTCAAAAGGTCATGGGGGCATCGAGATCCTTGTTGGAGATCTTAATTGCTCTTCGTCATGACTTAGAAGAAGAAAAGACCATGTCACAAGATAAAAGTTGATCAAATTGCTTGATGCACTTGCATCAGACACCCAGGATTGAAAAGAACTCGATCTCGACTTCGAATCATAGTCATCACCTTTTTTTGACATAAGGACTCTTGCTATCTCAGATGTATCTTTGTTCAATTAACTTCTTCACTTATTGCTTTGCTCGTAAATCTAGACCTGAGTCTAAAATGGTACTCGGGCGAAGTAGTAGAACATAGATGGCTTTCTCATATGTGACCACCTCTAAATACATAGATGTAGAAAGGAAAGAAGAGGTAGAAGATATTATAATAGGAGTGAGACTCTCTTTCTAGGGTGTTAGTTTAATCTTCTGACCTCCAACATAGGTTCTCTTCTATCCATCGTGCATAGCTTTGTGATCGTGTTGCCAAGGTGTGTCTAACAATATATAGTATGTAGGATCAAAAAATACTCTGGGGGGAGGTGAATAGCATAAATTGTATTTTTGATTTTATTTAATAAAACCTCATAAAATCTTAGAGTAATATGCAGCAGAAATAATAAAGTAATTACTGACATAAGGATTTTTACGTGGTTCATAGCTGTAAGGCTACCAGTCCAAGGCCTATGATCTGAGATCGCTTATCGATGAGCAATCACTAAAGATTTCTTTCTCATTAAAGATAAGAGACACGTTTCTTACAAAGAATAAGGAACGATAACAACCTTACTGTCCCTTTTAGAAGTTTTAAAAGTTTATGTACAATAGAAACAATAGAAATGATAAAACAAATATACCGACTCAGATACAATGAAAATGAAGTACGAGGAGAGCTATGACATTGAGACTGATCATCGAGCATGAGAATTGTGATCACAAGCACTTGGAGATTGATTATCTCGGTGTTATATTCAAAGCTTCTTTTATAGACATTTCCAAGCACCTCCAGCTGAGTCTTGATCTAATCCGGTAGAGCCAGATCGTCACTTGTCTAGGCACTTGGACCTTATTCAGGTGTCTAGAGTCTAACGTGTCAGCATCCAATGACAACTTTATCCTTACTATTTCAGTTTGATGTTACTTAGTCCTAGTTTCTTGAACCTCATTCAGGTGATTACCATGTCATCATGCACCTAATTTGGATCTCATTTTTGTCTGTACCTGCATTCCAGTTGCCTAGACTTGTTCTAGGCACGTGAAGGTACAGTCGCTTAGATTCCATCCAGTCATCTTGATTGTACCTACAACACAGATTAAGTACATAGTGTAAATAGTAGTAACGAGAGTCTTCGATTGTCTGATCTCGACTTTGGCATTCACCTGGAACCCTTAGTTGGACTAATGCCTAAGGATGTCTCTGTACAAAGATCGCGACTTTACTGGTTCTTCTATTCAGAAGAACTACTCCTCACAAGGTTTCTTACCTTGCTTACCTTTGCTAACTCCTTGGTCTTCTAACCTGTTTGGACTTTCTCACTTAGCCCCTGATCCACAGATCACACTGGCTATCTCTGATGTCCAAACTTCACTGACCCACCGAGACTCTTCTGATGTCTTCGAACTTAGCTAAGACTTCCTTTGCCTAATTCGATCTAGCAGACATACTAGAACTTTTTATCTATTTAATCTTGCAAGCTTAACATAGAATATAAGATCACAATGTAACTTAACTTTGAACCTTTGTCATTATCAAAACTTAGGTACGATTATCTGGTGCCCTTGCACCAACAATCTCCCTCTCTTTGATTTATGGCATCATTGTTCAAAGTTAAGGAAAGCAATACATAATATATTTGTTTTCCAAAAACTCTCCCTTAGTATTACCTCCCCTTAATAATACAATTTATTATGAGTTTTGAAAAAGTTTCAAATTTTTCACAACTTTTACCTCTCCCTTTTTGACATATATAAAAAATAAGCTTAAATGTTAAGTCTTACAATGATTTGAATGTTTACCATTAACAATATTAAGGTATGAATCCAAGCATGTACCCTTGACATAAGTTTATAATAAGAAAATAGTATTTTAAAATAAAACATCTATCAAAGTGTCCTTAAATAAATGTATGACTTCTATTTTTGACTAAAATGATATTAAATTTCAATAAGTCTTGGTAGAAGTTGGTCACCTAAGTGATCTGTTTGATGTTTATACTCCTTGATTCATGTCGATGCACTCAATTTATATTAGGAATCAGGAGTAAGGTCCTAACATCTTGATGGATCGAAAGCATCGCTAGAGGGGGGGTGAATAGCGAGCGTAAAACTTTTCGTCTTTTCGTTTGATTAAACATAAATGCAACGGAAAGTAAAAGAACAAAAACTAAATAGACACTTTATTTTTTACTTGGTTCACAACCCAGCGGTTGCTACTCCAAGGCCCCACGATCCTTGACCACGTACGAAGGAGCAATCCACTATAAAGTCTCCTCCTTGTTGGAGGTAGGAGACAACAATCACAAAAACGAAAGCATGAGGATGGGACAACAAGCCTACATCACCTCGTTTCGATTAAAACTACGAATATAGTAAATAAAAATAATACTTGCTGCCAACGAAGAGATTCTAAACTTGGCATTGCGTAGGCGTTATGGCGTTTAGAGCTTTGGCATTGTGGGAGCACTTTGAGAGCAAGATGGATGATCTTTGGGTTGGAGTCCTCCCCTCTTTTTATAGACTTGTGCCTTGGAATAAGTCTAGATGGAAATCCTCAACTTTTGGAACTAATCACGAGGTGACATCTTATCTTATCACGAAGTGACCACGTCAAATATTATCCATTTTGACCTAGTGTAAAAGGCTTATTCATCGCCATCAGTCAACTTATGCCTTCCATCAGTCGACTAATGTGCGATTATTGCTAATGGCCGTGATCATTGCGCCAGTGCCACTTCTTCTGATGAGAGGTTGGCACAGAAAATGGTAAATATGACAGTTCCATACCGTTCGATCTCGACCTAGACTTTCCACTGGAAGTCTTAGTCGGATCACCGCCTACAGTCGTCCCCGTACAGAGAACATGACCTTACCATCTCTCTTCGCACTCGTGCTTACCTCTGGTCCTTTATGACCTGTCACTTTGCTTCCGGTCTTCACCTGGGTTCTTCGACTCCCACGAAGTTCTCTCGGTGATGCCTGACCACCAAAGTTTCCCAACTCGGGATTCTCCTGGTGTTGTTGACCTTCAGCTCAGCTTAATCATTCCTACACACTTATTTCAGCTCATGAGATAACGATATGACCTTAACTTTGGATTTTTGTCATAATCAAAACCTAGGGTCGATTATCTGGTGCCCCTGCACCAACACATCTCACACCCATCTATGAGCTCAGTACACTACCGGGTTAAATCTAAATGTTGTGAGATGCACTGACTACTTAAATCTATAGGTGCATGATTTCTAAGGTAGATTCTATGATAATAAATACAGTAAAGTAAAATCCTATTACACTAAACACATTCCTAATTTTCTCCTAAGTAAGCTAAATTCAGCTTTTGGTAAGGGTTTTGTAAATATGTCTACTATATTTGATTTAGATTCAACATAATCAAGTATTATGTCAACTTTAGCTACATGTTCCCTAACAAAATGATATTTTTCTTCTATGTGTTTAGGCCTTGAGTAATGTATTAGGTTTTTAGTTAGATTTATTGAACTAATATTATCAATCATAACTTTAGTATTCTTAAATTCTAGTTGAAAATCTTTTAGAGTATGCATCATTCAAAGAAGCTGAGCTATACACTCACTCATCGCTATGTATTTTGCTCCGGTAGTAGATAATGCAACACAGGGTTGCTATCTACTACACCAAATAACTAGACTTTGCTCCAAAATTTGGCAACTACCACTTGTACTTTTTTTAAAATCTAATTTACATCCTGCATAATCTAAGTTAGAGAATCCTATTAAATCAAAGTTATTAGTTCTAGGGTATCAAATTCCTACATTTAGAGTTCCTTTAATATATCTAAAAATTCTTTTACTAGAGTTAGATGTGATTCCTTGGCACAAGATTGGTATTTTGCATACATACCTACTGTAAAGATAATATCAGGTTGGTTTGCAGTTAAGTATAGAAGACTACCTATCATGCTCCTATAATATTTTAAATCTATAGATTTTCCTTCTAGGTCATTATAGATTTTTACACTAGTTGCTATAGGTGTACTGATTTCTTTGATATTTTCCATGCTAAATTTTCTAATTAAATCCTTAGTATATTTATTTTTGTAAACATAATTTTCCTCCTTTGTTTGTTTTATTTGTAGTCCTAGAAAAAAATTAAGTTCTCCTACTAAGCTCATTTCAAACTAACTCTCCATTAATGAGATAAATTCATTTAAAAATATAGTGTTTGTTGAGCTAAAGATTATATTTTCTACATAAACTTGAGCTATAAATATTTCTTGATATAAGATTTTTACAACCAAAGTTGGGTCAATTTATCCTTGTTTGAATCATTTAGATATTAAGTGAAGCGTTAGTCTTTCATACAAAGCACTAGGTGTTTGTTTTAGTCCATGTAGTGCTTTTCTTAGTTTAAATACATAATTAGGTTGCTCTAGGTCTTCAAATCCTAGTGGTTGATTTACATATGTTTCTTCTTTGACAAAACCATTTAGAAATGCTAACTTGACATCCATTTGATATAATTTAAATCCTTCGTGTGCAACGTAGGCTAATAACATTCTAATGGACTTAAGTCTAGCTACTGGTGCATATGTTTCATCATAATCTAATCCTTCTATTTGATTAAATCCCTTTTCTACTAACCTAGCCTTATTTTTAATAATTTCACCCTTGTCACCAAGTTTGTTCCTAAGCAATCATTTTGTGTTTACAATAGTTTTGTTCATAGGTACTAGTACTGTCACGCCCCGAGAGTATGCCGTGCCGAAAAGCAAATGGACGGCATCTCCCCTGTACGTGGCAACATATCGGGTTAATACAAGGCCCGTAGGCCCACAACAGCAATATAATATGAATATATCAACATACCAAACACAGCGGAAACATACTACAGATAAAACCATATACAAAGACCCAACTGTGCACTCTGGAGTGACTTGACACAACAAGAATCATAATAGAAACCACAACAAGGGCCAAATACATACAATACGTCCGTATATCACAGATACGGAAACTATACAGGCTAAAACCCAAAACAACAATACGGAATACATCAATCCATAAGAATACAACAAATCGTAAATAAACCTCCATCCGTTCAGTGTAAGATGGGATCACCGGCGTGAGCTCGACGTCGAGGAATCTTCTACATTATGCAGGCGACAGAAGCCCGAGTCGGGGTGGTGAGTATAAGCTCAGGGGTAATATGTAGAGAGTGCATGAACAACATATAAGGATATAGAGATCTACATGTATACATGTGAAGATCTACAGGTATACAGCATGAGTCCAATAGACATACAGTCCTATCCAACTCTAATAACAAGTAACTACAGTAAAGTCATACTCAATGTATATACTAAACTGATCAACTGAACATAAAATAATGTACCAATGTACCTGACGGTCTGCAACACCATAAGCTATATCATCCTGAACAGATATACAATAACATAACCCATATAACGTACCAAGTCAATCTCATACGACGATACTAATACTCGTATATATCGATATAATCACATGTAATAACATCTCGGTCCATACCATACTATGACATGATGCTAATCAAGTGCATACATTAGTCTGGACCAACACATATATCATGCTCAACACATAGCAGTATATAAAATGCAAATGATATGTATCATGATGAACAACCATATGCAACAATCATAGTTCAATCAAATGCAGCATCTCACAGGCATATGTAAAACATATATCAAAATATATGCATACATATATATCAGTAATGCATATGCATGGTCATGCCTGCGCACCCAAATCGCTACCACGACCCCAGTGTGGCCTAGGTGGCACGACATGATAACTATCCCGACTCCAGCCGCCACCACTCTCGAGTGACCGAGTTGGGTAGTATGAAATAGTAGCTAGCCGCCATAGAGCTATATGCTACTCACACGGGGGTCCCTGCTACTAGCCGCTCCATCCCTACCCATGATTAGACGAGCACCGCACCCAGGACAACTGCACATCACACGACCACCGTCTATAGTGGGTGAGTGCGCTAACTACCACTCCGCACAGTGCCCAAGTGCGCATCTCCAGCTACCACCATTCATAGTGGCCGAGAACGGCACGCACAACAATGCTCTGCCCTCAACCCTGCTACCACTACCCCGAGTGGCTGAAGAGGCAGGATGACTGACGACCCATCTCAACCACAAGGGAGACCCAGTCAACAGCATGCATGCAATGTAATGATGCATATCTCCATACATGTATCCTCGCCACACTCCCTATCCCATAGGGAGTCCTGGTCAACCAAAAGTCAACTATGCAAGGACTACAATCACAAGACTCTCTCTATCGCACAAAGAGTCATACTCATCTGACAGTCAACCACGCTAAGACCTCAAGTCCGTAGCGATATACTATCGATCGTCCATATAACCATACACAGGCATACGATCCATAATGGATATACCATCACGCTAGGACCTCTAGTCCATGGTCACATACTGACAACCACACACTTATCTATGCACAGACAACTAGATCCACCGTAGATGCACCACTAATATGAGTATGATATAACAATCGACTCCATAATCCAATCCATCACCTAACCCTAGTGATGTAACATAGTAACCCAATCTGAGGTCACAAAGATAACCCTAATCACCTGTACTTACTGAACATCCATCAGCTAATACATAATAGGGTTTATAGTTCCTATCCGAGCTAGATAATCAATGAAGTAACAGAATATATATCTCAAAGGTCAAGGCAGTACAAGCATATGATTAAACATGAGTGGATTTAAGGTAAACAGGTATATACATATATCCAAATTCATGCACTGGAATTTGGTCAAAACTACCGGACCAGGTAGATATTACCCACCTGATACGAAGCTCGAATAATCCTCACAACTGTGGACGTGCTTCGTATCCCAAACCTGCACATAATAGCAAATAATGATTAAGTACCAGTATCCAACAAACGTAGGAACTAAACACTACATCGTTCCTATACTCGCATCCTTTCCTCGTCTACGAGGTAGAAACCCCGATTACCCAAATCTGATACACCATAATCAGACTCGCTCCCACATCAACAAGGTCAATATATATATATATATATATATATATATATATATATATATATAATACTCAAAACAGGGTTGTAATAGAGGCTTACCACAAGATCAGTCTACCACAACTAATCAATTCAATACATCCACCGAATAGATCAATCGGACGCATTTACAACACCTAATTCATCCACAGATCAACCAATCATAAATTAGATTTCACAACTCAACAACACTGAATCAATGATAGCGAACCTAACAATGCCTAAACCACAATCGGTATCATTCTAAACGCAGCTTCCAATTCTACAATTGGAATACCACTCCATCAAATCCCACAGCTTCCTTACCAAGGATCACCATCATCCAGCCTCACTCTCAGCCCTGCACAGCTTCATACACCATGCATACACAGAATATCAACTGAAACCATCAACGCAACATTGAATAACACCTAAAACAATTGGATATACTCCAATCTCAACCACCGACTCATGATCCATGGACACAACCCATCGGGATCTCCATATACATGGACACACCACAAATTCACATCAATTTACAGATGAAACAAAAGGGATAGACAAAACTTATCGGTCAAATCTTCACCGGCAGCCCCTCCCCTGTTCATCGGAGTAATCCCACTGTTAAATCCAAGAGTAATACCCCTACACAATCTGTTGCACAGTTATAACACAACCAAATCGAAACTTACCTTATACTGCTAATACAAATCCAGCATTCCTTAGCTCCACCTCGATCACACATATAAGGAAACCGAATCAAAAATCCCAGCTGTTGGCCGGAATGTCCTCAACCTGCTGGAAACAGAGCCATAAAACTCAATGTTGTTGTGACAACACACAAATCCAGTTTACTAGTTGCTGTGAACAAAATCACATCAAGACCTACCTTGCAACGCAGCTCACACCAATTCCCCTTTCAATCCACTCTCCTAGCTATGACAGCAACCGGCGAAGGCAGCCCACCGGTGGGGCAGGCAGCTATGCGACCGACGGTTGGCGATTTGGATCGGAGAAAGGAAGAAGCTGCTAGAGAGGCGCCAACGCATCCAGCTGCTGTAGTGCTTGACGGAGAGAAAGAAATGGCAGAACAACAAAATTGAAGATAGAGAAATAGGGATCTGGTAGCGATGAAGTGGCAATGACAAGCAATTCCAATCGGGCCAGTGACGGAGAGCTCTGATAGCGGTGATAGGCAGCATCGGGGTGGAGACCGACTAGCTCAGCGTCGACGGTGGCAAATCATCGGAAGAGGTGAGATCCAGCTAGGGAAAGTCGGCGGCAGCTGGTTCTCGCAGCGAGGAGGACTGAGCAGAGGCAGTGGCGACCGGCTGACCACTCCAAACGAAGATCTCCGACAATGTCGGAAGGGAAAGAATGATCGGCGATGGTGACCTTGCCGAGCTCTCTCGCGTGAAGAAGCCGGTGAATGGTAGCTCGGAGAAGACGCGCGCTCGAGAAATCGAAGAGGGGAAAATCGCTATCGGGGAAGAAAAAAAATGCGACGGAGAAGGAGAAGAAGAAATCGGGTTAGCGGATATGGGTTGGCTCGACCCTTTTGAAAATAGTCCAATGGGGTTCAGCTTGTGGTTAGGCTAATCCATGTCAAGCTTAAACTAGCTCACGTTGACCTAAGACTAACCATATGAACTCTATTTAAATCCCAGAAAATTTCTAAAAATTCCTAAAAATTCCATGAGCTAATTCTCAATTAGCAAGGCTATTATTTTATTTTATAATAAATTTTTTTCCATATTTTATAAGTACTAAGTTCCAAACTTGATTTCTGATGAATTGAGCTAACTTTTCTTGCATAGTTATAATCCAATCAAGGTCAAGAAGAGCTTGATATATGGTTTTAGGTTCAATCTTAGAGATTAGTGAAATTTGACTTATATTTCTATAAGATAATCAGGTTCTAATACCTAGAATAGGGTCACCTAGAATTTGGTATGTTAGATGATAAAAACTAATTCTAGGTGTTCTTCTATTGGGGTCGATGTTTAATTTACCTTGTTGGTTAGGCTCAGGTCTAACTTCATCATCTAAATTGATTGAATCATTACTTGTTTTAGGTTTTGAATTATTTTCTTCATTAAATACAATGTTAGTGCTTTCTTCAATTTTTAAAGTGCTATTATTGTATACTCTATAGGCTCTACTAGCGGTTGAATATCCTAGAAATATCCCATTTGCTAATTTAGAGGTAAATTTTCCTAAATAATCTTTAGTATTTAGTATATGTACATTACATCCAAATACCCTAATGTATTTAATGTTAGGTATTTTATTGTAGTATGATTCATAAGGTGTTTTATTATGTCATGTAATTATTAAAATCTTATTTTGGACATAACAAGCTGTATTTTATCGCTTCAGTCCAAAATCTATCATGTAGGTTATATTCATTTAACATGGTTCTTGTGGCTTCTTGTAAGGTCTTATTTTTTTGCTGACTAACACATTCTGCTGGGGGGGGTTCTCGGACAAGAAAACTCATGCTGATATCCATTTTGTGTGCAAAATTCAGTAAAGCTATTGTTTTCAAATTCTCCACCATGGTCACTTCTAATTCGTTTAATTTTTACATTCTTTTCATTTTCTAAAAACTTGCATAGATGAGTAAATTGATCAAATGTCTCATCTTTATGTTTTAGGAACCTAACCCAAGTGAATCTTGAGTAGTCATCTATTATCACTAAGCAATATTGACATCCATTTAGTGACTTGGCTCCATGTGAGTCAAACACGTCTAAGTATAGAAGCTCAAGTGTAAAATTAGTCCTATTTATATTAGTTAGTTTATGTGTTTATTTAGTTTGTTTTCTTTGTTAACATGCATTGCAAACTTTGTTTTCTAAATTACTTAACTTGGGAAGACCTCTAACTAGTCCATTGTGACGTATTTTAGAAATAAGTCTTAGATGGGAATGACCCAGTCTCCTATGCCACAATCATGTCTCCTCTTGTTGTGTCATTAGGCACTTAAGTGAGGAGCTTGGTAAATCAATTGTATAAATATTGTTTTTTCTAATTTCCTTAAGTATGATTTTTGAGCAATTAATATTTTTAAAAGGCATTCATTGGATGAAAATACAACTTTATAACCAATGTCACACAATTGGCTAATACTTAAAAGATTAAATTCAAAGTTTTCTACTAATAAAACTTCGTGTATCATAAAGTTAGAATTTAATCAATATCACTTGAACCAATAATCTTAAGTCTATCATTGTTTTCGAAGGCTACACTGTTGGTGCAGGGGCACCAGATAATCAAATCTGTATTTTGATTATGGCAAAGACACAAAGTTAAGTTTACATCGTTGTCTCATGAGCTAAATCAAGTGTGCAGAAAGGCTAAGCTAAGCCGAAGGTCAGCGACACCCAGAGGGAGCTGTGGTGGTCGGGCAACACCGAGGGAACTTCGTGGGAGTCGAAGAATCTAGGTGGAAGACCGGAAGCAAAGTGACAGATCTTAAAGGACTAGAGGTAAGCTCGTATGAGTGAGATATGGTAAGGTCGTGTCCTCTGTACGGGGACGACCGTAGGCGGCGATCCGACTAAGACTTCCTGTGGAAGGTCTAGGTCGAGATCAGATGGTCAGAAACCGTCGCATTTATTATTTTCTATGCTAACCTCTTATTGCAGGGAAGTGGCCAGGCTGGCAGTCGATTGTTGGTCATTGGGAAGTCGACTGATGGCGACGAATCAACCTTTTGCGCTAGGTCAAAATGGATAAGGTTTGACGCGACCACTTCGCGATAAAATTTAGTACCACTTCGTGATTTGTTCCAAAAGATGAGGAGACTTATTTTGAGATCAAACTCTATAAAAGGAGGGGAGGATTCCAACCCATTCATTCATCAAGATTATTCTCAAGTGCTCCTACAATGCCAAAGCTCCAATACCATCATAACGCCGATGCGACGATAAGTTCTAATCTTCTTCGTCGGCAGCAACAACAAGTAATTGTTTTTGTTATTGTATTCTTTGTTTTAATCGTAACGAGGTGAGGTAGGCTTGTTGCCTCATCCTCGTACTTTCAATTTTGTGATCGTTGTCTCCTACCTCCAACGAGGAGGAGATCTTATAGTTCTTTGTCATCCGTACATGGTCTAGGACCGTTAGGGCCTTGGAGTAGCGACCGATGGGTTGTGAACCAAGTAAAAATAAACTTGTCTTTATTCTTTCCGCTGCGTAACTCAAGTATCGAAACGAACAAAAATTTTACGCTCGCTATTCACCCCCCCCCCTCTAGCGACGCTTCTTGATCCAACATACACATCTTAAGTTTTTGAGCTTTAGCTTTAAAAAATTCAGTCGGTCCCCGGTCATAAGGTTGGATCACCCATTGTCCAACATCCATTGATCCTATACACAAGGTACTTAGATCGGATTTTAGAATTCTCAAAGATATTTATTCATTTTAACCTAAGGATTATTTCACCCTTTCTATATGATCAAACAAGTTATTCCTACAAGTGTTGTGTGAAATGATTTTCAATTTTACTTAGTTAATTTTAGTGTTATGGAGATCACTTGACCTTGTGTTAGATTCAAGTTTGACTTTCAATTACTTATGTGGACTTTTCAAAAGATGGCTTCCAGGTCATGGTGAGGCACAAAGACCTTCTTAGATCGGAACAATGATCACTTCCTTAGATAAAGTCAACTTAAGAAATTATACACTTAGCTTACTTGAAGTAAAATTATGGTCAACTAGCTCACGATGAAGTGAGGTAGCTTTGGTTAGATTCACTTAGTTAAGTGCACCAAACTGATACATCTTATCCATCTTGAATACACTTAGACCAGGTTCCACTGACTTATTATCATCTCACCGCATCCTAATATTATATTTTTAAAGGTCAACTGATCATTTCCTATCTAGCCTACCTAATTTAAGCAATTAAATTAAACTAAGCATGCAAGACTAAAAATAAAAGCTAAAACAATCAATTAATTCATGTAATCAAGCATACACATTTAGTATTGACTCCTCCTGGATCTTTACTCCGACACAGTTTATCCACATAATGGATTTGATCCTTGGGAATCTAATACATTATTGAGCCTAATTGTTTTACTAAACTAAACTTTGGGACCCATGCTTGGATCCTTTTATGATTACAATTAACAATTGAGAAATATAATTTATTATTTTATTTAGCTTTGAATCCAAGTCCAATCTTGTTATACACGACTCTTTGAGATCCAAGTATTATATCTAGATACTTGGAGTCCAATGTGAAATTTTCCAATGTTCTCCTAACCTCTTGAACTTGAACTTTCAACAATGAATTTTCGTCCTCAAGTTTTTGGACTTGAGTTGAGTTTCCATTTTCAACTTGACTAGTTGAAAAGTTTAGGTTAACCTTTTTCTTAAGAGATTCAACCTCCTTAAGTAAAGATTTGACCTTGGAATTGGACTTAGCCAAATTTTTTGGTAAATCATGTTATCATTACATATAATTTCTTAATTAACAAAGGATGTACCTTATAGGAACCTTCTAAACTAGATACGAATCCATGGCTTGAATTGGTCTCAAACTCGGACTCTGGTTTGGATTCGGACTCAGGTTCGAACTCAGACTTCAATTCTGGCCTCACCATGAGTGCTAGGTGGCTAGTTTGATCTTGCTCGTCTTCATCTGAAGATTCATCCCATGTAGCCTTTGGCACCTTCTTTGATTGTTGTCAGTTTGATTTTAGATTTGGGTAGTCGACTATGAAGTGCCCCTTCTTATTACACTGGTAGAATGTTTTTTTTATAGATTTGACTTCGTATTTTGACTTGAGTTGGATTTCTTTTCTTTGTTTTGTTTAGTCATCCGTTTATTCTTTTTCATTAGTTTCTGAACTAGGTTGACGAGCTTCGATGCCACATCGTCGTCTAGTTCTGATTGGACTCAACGAACTCGACTTTGGATTTGCCCTTCTCCTGACCTGCAACCAAAGTAATACCTTTCTTGACCTAGATCAAGTTAGTCTAGTCATGTAGTTTAAATTCAGAAAATAGTTCATCTGATCTTATTTTAGACAAGTCCATCCTAAGATACTTTGTATGCATCAATCATAGATGCCCACAAAGTGGTTCTTGGGAAGGCTTTAAGTGTGTATCTGATCATATCCCAATTTTCTACCTTTTTACTGATAGAATGTAGTCCATTTAGGATGTCTTGGATTCTCACATGAAGTTGGCTAGTCATCTCAGCATCCTGCATTTTCATGTTAAATAAATTGCTTAACAGAAGGTCTCTTTTACATACCTTAGTGTTGAAAATGCCTTCGTGTAGTTCAGTAAGTTTGTCCCAGAGATCCTTGGCACTTATGCATGGGTCAACCAAGTTAATATCTTCTTTGGATAGCCACATTGCAAGATTTGCATGGCTTTGGCATCTGCTTCTATTTGATGCTTTATCCTGTTTGTCCATTTGTTGCATTCCAATGGTTCTCCATGATCATTGGCGGGAAAATTTTTTTTGTCTAGATGATTATCCACATGTCCACTTGATTCTTCAAGAAGCACTCCATCCTAACCTTCCAATATCTAAAGTCATTTCCACAAAAGAAAGATGGATGAACTATACTGTAACCTTCTTGATGGGTCATGTAAAACTTGCAAATATATGAAAAACAGAATGTACCAAGATTTGGTCTTGAATTAGTAGTGCAGGAAAAAACAAAATAAAAAAAAATACTAAGACAATTGCTCAACTAGTGGTTGCACTGAATCTGAGTGCCCTCATTCTGATACAAATTGTAGGATCGAAAAACACAATAGAAAGGGGGGAGGGGTGAATAGCATAAATCATATTTTTTTTATTTTGTTTAATAAAACCACATAAAATCTTATAGTTGCAGTGGGAATAATAAAGTAAATACTAACACAAGAATTTTTACTTGGTTCACAGTTATAAGGCTACTAGTCCAAGACCCGCAATCTAAGATCTCTTATCAATGAGCAATCACTAAAGATCTCTTTCTCATTAGAGATAAGAGACATATTTCTTACAAAGAATAAGAAATGGTAACAACCTTACTATCCCCTTTAGAAGTTTAAGTACAATAGAAATGATAAAGCAAATATACCGACTCAAATATGATGAAAATGAAGTATGAGGAGAGCTACGACATTGAGACTGATCGTTGAGCATGAGAATTGCGACCATAAGCACTTGGAGATTGATTATCTGGGTAATCTATTCGAAGCTTCTTTTATAGACATTTCTAGGTGCCTGGAAGTCCCTCCAACCACCTCCAGCCGAGTCTTGATTCGATTCACTTGAGCTAAGTCTTCACTGGTACAGGAACTTGGACCTTATCAGGGCACCTGGAGTTTGACATGTCAGCCTCCGATGACAACTTGATCCATACTATTTCAGTTTGACGTTACTTGATCCCAATTGCCTGAACCTCACTTAGGTGACTGCCACATCATCATGCACCTGACCTAGATCTCATTTTTGTCTGTACCTACATTCTAGTTGCCTGGACCTGTTCCAAGTGCCTGAAGATCCAATCGACTAGATTCCATCCAATCATAGAGATTGTACCTACAACACAGATTAAGTACATAGTGTAAACAATAGTAATGATAGTATCTAACTATTCGATCTCAACTTTGGCATTCCCCCGGAACCCTTAGTCAAACCGATGTCTAAGGTTGTCCATGTACAAAGGATGCGACTTTACCAATTCTTATGTCCAGAAGAACTACTCTTCACAAGGTTTCTTACCTTGCTTACCTTTGCCAAACCCTTGGTGTTCCAACCTATTTGAACTTTCTTGCTTAGCCCTTGATCCTCAAACTACACTAGCTCTCTCTGATGTCCAAACTTTGCTGACCCACCGAGACTTTAATGGTGTCTTCGATCTTAGCTAAGAATTCCTTTACATAATCAGATCCAACATATCTACTAGAAACTTTTTACCTATTTAATCTTGCAAGCTTAACATAGAATATAAGATCAAAATGTAACTTAACTTTGAACCTATATCATTATCAAAACTCATGTTCGATTATCCGGTGCCCCTACACCAATAGAGTATGCCTCCATCACTTGATCCTTGAGAGCAATCATCACCTCGTCAATGTCATCTTCATCATAGACGAGATCAACCATGTCATTTTTTAACTTGGTTCTCTCGTATCCATCTTCATACATGACCTCGCCAATGTCATCACCATCGTAGATAGGGTCTTTCTTGTTTTCTTTAATTACCTCATCAGTATCATCATCATCGTAGATGGGGTCTTCCATGTCTTCTTTGAACTCAGTGCTATCAAGGTCATCCTCGTCGTAGATAGGATCTTCCATGTCTTTTTTGAACTTGGTGGTTTCAAGGTCATCCTCATCGTAGATGAGATCTTCCATGTCTTCTTTTAACTTGGTGGTCTCAAGGTGGTCCTCGTCGTGGCTGAGATCTTCTATGTCTTCATCATCATCGTAGATAGAGTCTCCTGTGTCTTCTTTAATCAAGTACTGCTCTTCTATCTTTAGTCCTATTTTGAAAAAAACACGACCTCGAGTTAGAAATGGGGTCAGAGACTGCTCCTTGATTAATCAGGTGACCTACCATAAAGTATGAAAAGGTTGAAATAACGATTGAGCATAAAAGGGAGGAAATGACCTTTCATCTTTTTCCAATCAGTAACTTTGGCCTTGCCCTACCTTTTTCATAAGCATCACAATTGCTTCTTCTAATTGGATGGTTAATCCATGAGTGACTTGACTACCAATTTTACTTTGGCATGATAAGGAACTTATCAGAAATCAAAAATCATTTCGACTTTTGTCAATCCAATTACTAAAATTTTCTGTGTGTAATGTGCCTGAAAACTCGAAATGCTCGATGCGAAAACTAAGGTCTCCATATCATTCTTTGTGACCATGGGGATCTCAATGATACAAGATTTCAAAACTCAAAGTAGGGTGTCGATTAAATACGTCACGGTTTTCAAGATCTAGATGCTGAGATAACTCTGTGACTTGTCTCTATAGATCCTTGATGCGCTCATAGAGTCTTCGATCTTGGTGCGAGACTTCCTCAATAAAAATTAGCCTATCACGATCATGACCATAACCATGCCCACGATGATCGTTCATGGATTGCCGAGATAACTCTGTGATTTGTCTTTGTACATCCTTGATAATCTCTTGGGAACTTTGATCTTGGGGTGTGAATTCCTAAGTCAAAACTTTCCTGTCATGACCATGACAATGTCCTCGACAATCTTCCATTGATCTAAGGCTCTGATACCAATTGACGCAGGCGGGATAGCAGGATGGGTGATATCCTTCCATGCACGTTAGTAGCGAGGGGTAGAGAGAATTGAAGGAGAAGGGAACTCCCAAACAAAAAAAATCCCCCTCTAGGTTTAAATGAAATGAAATAACTTTATTAATCCATAACTAGAATGTCTTTACAAGAGCCTTGGCTCATGTTTAAATAGACTAGATATTGAGAAAAATTCAAAAGAAACAATAAATATTTCTTAAAACTAAATAGAAAATTCAAAACAAACAAAATAATAATAAAAATAATGAAAACTCTAAATTAATCAAATTGTTGTGATGGTGGGCCACAGTCATGGGGGTGTCCACGACCTGGCCATGGTTTGGACCACGACCTTGTAGTGGCGACCATAGGCAGGTTTTGGTCCTTGTTGGATGTCTCCTATTGTGCCACAGAATATCCCACATTTGTAGAGGTGGCTACGGTTATATTGTGGTAGCATTTGAGAACTCTATTATGCCTCGTTTCAGTCCTAGCATGAAGCACACTTGTGTTATGGGCCATGGGGGTGCCGAGATCAAACTGCTCTTCGTCATGGCTTAGAAGAAGGTAAGGTTATATCACAAATTAAAAGTTGATCAAACTACTAAATGCACCTACATTACAATCTAAACAGAATTCTAATAAAATAATATATATATCTTACAACTTTCCTTTGGTTGATGAAACATCAAAAGTGATTCGTTGATATGAGATTCTATAGCCAATCAAACTTTTAATTAGTCATCTACGTACGACAACCATGTTAATTAAGGATACTAAAAGGTTGAGGTTATGACTTTTATAATTTATATTTTCTATTGTATAATAAAATATAATTAAAATATAAAACAATGTATCATATCAATTGTAGTATAAAATAAATCATTGGATCTATGATGTAGGGGCATCTAACAGCAAACAAAGTCTATCTTCTCCCCTTTGCATCAAAGATCCAGATTTTGACACACCTCGAGCTTGTTTCCTAACACACTCATGTCAGCCATCAACTGTAGCTCTAGATTGTGACACACCTTGGTCATGTTGCTCGACACACCCATGCTAGCCATCACTCGCAGCTCTAGATTTTGGCACACCCTACCCATGTTGCCCGACACACTCGTGCCAGCCATCAATTGCAACTCCAGATTTTAGCACACCCCAACAGTATCATTCGACACACCTGTGTCCGCCATGTTGGATTTGAGAGATGTACTAAGGTAATCTTCTTAGAAGTTTGATTAATAAATTCACTATTTGGATGTACACTTGTTGTGTATGTGATTGGAACTTAAATCCATTTACTGAAGTCCACAATGTGATGCAAAGCATAAGAGATATTGTAATTGAATCACAATTAGTGAGTATCTCATCATGTGTAATTATGTAAGTATTTAAACAATCCCTAGTCGATGAATTGATGAGATTGTACATCATCAATTCTATGAGACTAGTGCATATTATGCTCCTTGGTTTATCCAAGCATTCGTACTCATTGAATGGAAATATAGGGATATTGAGAGTGAACATGTAGATGCTAGTTAGGGTAACTAGTTCATTGGAGCGACCTACCATGAAACTTCATATGGTTCTATATGTCGATGAAGTCTTATTGCAGTTTGAGTGCAAGATTCCTTAGACTTCAGGTATTCAAGTCATCTTGGTCATGGTGATTTATACTTTGATTTCTTCGTAGCCATCTTCATAGGAGGTGTCACTCCAGATTGATTGGATATAAGTCAAAGTGATCGAAGATGTTTGAATAACCCACAAAGGATTCATTACTCCTATAAAGGAGATGTATACCCTAAGCCTCTTATCAGGATTGTTACTCAGAAGTCTTTGTCCAAAGCACGCATGTCAAGAAGATAGTCTTCTTGGACACATGTCTGGAGTAACTTGAATCGACAGGACAAGAAAAATAACTTGGGCTAGGTGTGACGTAGTCAGCCTAGTGGGGACAAGCACATAGATCATGTCCTGAACCAAATAGGTATAGGATGAGTGAAAGGAACAAGGCATAAATATATAAAGTTGTTGAAGGGTTTAGAAATGTTATGAAGTCGACTTGGACTTTCTGGTCAATTTGGGGTCATGATGTACTACTAGGTGCTACTCATGATCTATTTACAATGAATGGATGGCCAACATAGCTGAGAATTTATTGGGTCATATGCAATATGGTGTCTCAAGAGACATGAAACAAGTCTGAGAATAAGATTTTCAAAGAGAGAGGAATGTCTGGTTGGACCAAGCCAAAAGGGTATGAAACAGACCTTACAGAGACTAATACTGTAACACCCCTCCTAGTCTTTCCACTCTCTACTAAGGAAGATGTCACTACTTTATTGTCTTAATCTTAAATTCATGCAATATACTAACGCAATATGCTAACAACTAAAATGATCATAAGGACCTTGACATCACTTAAACAATAATCATTTCAAGATCTTCACATGACATGCAAGTATTAAGACTAACCCAACATGACTCTAGCATTCTTTGGTCTCAACCATAAGCAATCCAGTTGAACTTCAACAATATAAAAAAAAACATTTAGAAACTTAAAATCTGGTTTAGACATATGTACTTAGGATCTTTTAATTCCACTGTTCCATCGCCACACACTCCAAGCACTTCATATGCTATGCCACCTCACTAAAGCTTTTCTTTACCTTTATCTGCAGTATAAGAAAATGCAAACTGTAAGCAATAACGCTTAGTAAGTACTTTCTATGCTCACAAAAATATGCAATGTATGAAATCATGCAACTAGTTCTCTTACCCTTGATACATTGATACACATGCAAGCATAACTGAAAATCATAACTCTAATTACATGTCTCTTGTATAAACCATGCTCTTAAGTATTTTAAAATTTGTAAACAGTGTATCTGAACTGAAATGATTAACTTTGAAAACTTTTACTTATTCTTATACTGATACTTCAAACTAATAATCATCTTGAATATGGGCCCGGCATAGTATCAATGTGCGCTTTCCTAATAGGTCGGGGTGGCTAACCACCAAACCTACTAGGGTGACTGAAACTGAGGGCCTTGGCCCGTGGGCAAAACTGATGCCTGGTACATGCAATTTCAAAAGTAAAATACTTTCTTTATACTTATATTCTTATACATACTGAAAGAATGCTCTTAATCTCCTAAATCACGAATGGAGAACACTATCAAGATCCTTATGCTCTTGACCCCCAAAAATTGAAATGGGGAGCATATTGAAGATCGTTGTGCTCTTAATCCCCAATTCGAATGGGGAGCATCTTTAAAGTTTCCTTATAAAGGAAATATTTTTTTTTCAGCTTACTCTACATCCTGCATATAATTGTAAGCTACAATTTATCTACCACATGTATGATCATAAATCACATCTTCAATATGGATCTAAACATGATACTGAAATAGCATGACATAACGGTAAAATTATGTACTAAAACACCATGCATAACTGAAAATAACATGCACATAAAAATATACCAATGACATACGATAACTACTTATACTGCAGGTGAGCAATACTTACTTCCTATGCTTTTTCACCAATTTATACCATTAGATTTCGTAAAGAGAAGATCTCCTACGTGTTCCTTTGCTTTAGCGTGATCCTCTACCAAGTCCTTGAAGAGATCCCTCTTGAATTATCCCATGGTGGAGAAATTATAGAGGCTCTTTTTTTTTCCTCTCTTGTTTTCCTCGGTGGAGAAAGCCCCCCTCTTTTTTTTATTATTCTATTTTTATTTTCCTCTAGTAAAAATATAGGAACTAAAATTTGGGGTGTTACAAATACAACTGTGCTAAAGCTTGGCACAGTCATGCCATTCAATATCGAGTCAAAATGGATGATACATGGCCCAACACGGTCGTGCCAAAGCTAGCACAGCTGTGCCAGGTTCTGCCCCTGTTGGCACAATCGTGCCTAGCCAACATGGCCAGAAAATAACCGTGGCAGAGGGCTCCATAGCTTGGTCGTAGAGCACACCACGACCATGGTCGGGGACCACTGCTTCGAGGTTTTACATGTTAGGGTTTTTCTTGGGTCTTCTTACCATATTTATGGGATAATTAAGGTAAGGTTAACTCATTTAATCCCTCCTAGGATGCCCTAAATGGAAGAAATATAAATAGATCTCTTCATGATGCCCGAGGAGAGGTGATCTTTGTTTCCTAGGATCGTCGTCTCTTCCTCTTCTCTACTTTCTTCTCCACACTTGACTAGCACTCATCGGAGAAGAAGGCTTATTGTCTTTATCGAAGTTATCTCGAAGGATTCTGACGTGGATACTGATAGTCTTGCTCTTAGTTTCTACAGATTAGTAAAGAACCTCAAAGGTATGATCTCTTTCCTTAACACTCTTTCTTTATTCTTATGTTAAAAACAAGTGTTCCGGGCTAAGGGATATAAGGGACATGGAATTTTATTATTTTATCATGTTTTTGTTGTGCTCACGTCCTTGAGTTCCCATAATGTGGAATCTGAGGCATTATGAATGTAATCCAAATTCCCAATATGTGGTATCAGAGCCACCTTGTGTTTTGACATAGATCATATGATTTTTGCATGTATATAATGTTTGATTATAATATATGCATGATTGTACCTATCTGAGGATACGCTTAGAAGCATCAAAGGTGATGCCCCCAAGGCGTGAGGCCGGAGCATAGGTAATCCATGTGTTGGAATAAGTTGTGTGCTTTGCGTGCCAAATTCTGGACGACAGGATGTGCAACCAATGTTTGACCCACGTACACATTTGGAAATTATTTCTTAATATGACCTCGATTGTTAATGTTGGTGCAAGAATGACCCAAGTATTAATTATTTTGATCTTTGGATAATCATTTATAGTTAGATAATATTTGTGATCTAACATGGATGTTAAGTGAAAGGTACCAAGAAAGTCCAAGTGTAAAGACTTGGCAAGGAAAGTCCAAGGGTGAAGTCTTGGCAAGAAAAGTCCAAGAATAAGGACTTGGCGGTATAAGTCCAAGTGTGCAGTCATGGCGATGCAAGTCCAAGTGAATCTTGCCAAGGAAAGTAGAAGGGTGTGGACATGGTGGTATAAGACTAAGTGTATAGTCTTGGCGGTGTAAGTCTAAGTGAAACTTGGCAAAAGATGACCCTAAAGCATGACAAAGTCGAATGAAGCTTTTGAAGGCAAGTGCAAGGATGAAAGAGTTGTGGACTCAGAGGGATCCTAAATGTGCGAGGCTGATGGAAGGGCTTGAAGGTTTAGTCTAGGCTTAAAGTTTGGTTTCAAGTATGAAATAGTCATGCTTGAGGTGTACCAATCAACTGATGTTTGAATCAATCGATTGGTGAGGTAACAGTCGACTGACTCTTTGACCATTCAACTCGTCTCAGGTGCTCGGTACTCGGGAGCTCAAGTTTACTTGAGTAGTGGACTAGAGTTATGACCCAGTCGACTGATGTAGTAGTCGACTGTGACTCGATTATTCGACTAGTGCTCTAGCAGTTGACTGGTGGTTTGCAACAGTTGACTAGCCACTGGCAGTAAACTACTGGAATTGAGCAGTCGACTGGAATTAAGTGAACAGGGCATAGAAGGTTTTGTAGTCGACTGCTGGCTCATTGCAGTCAACTGCAGTTATGAACAGTCGACTTCTGTTATGAGCAGTCGACTGATCAAGTGTCTGTTAAATGGTGATGAACATGATCAGGCCTCATCAAAAGCCGTTGGATTTAGTAAACAGTAGCACCAATTGACTGTTGGTATGCAGCAGTCGATTGGCGAAGCCCTTAATGGACAAAAATGGGTAGACATCCTTTTCTCTATAAAAAGGGAAGCTTGGGGGCTTGAAGAGGTCAATTCTAACACACAAAATTCTTGTCCTCTAAGCCTCCCAAGCCTTCTCCTAAGTCTTTAAGATCCAAATCTCTTCTTCTTAAGCTTACCTCCACATCATTGTAAGAAGAAAAGATTGCATTGTAAAGAAGGTTTTTCCTCCTTGGTGTGCTCATCAAAAGGAGGAGTTTTAATAAAGGCTTGCAAGGAGTGATCCACCTCAAGGATTGTCGTGGAGTAGGAGTGGATCTCCGAACCACATTAAATCTTTTGTTAGCATTGTTTTTACTTGATTTTCATTCTAGCTTTCGTTTCACTATTATTGCTTCCGCTAACAAGTTTTGTAGAAATTGAAAGAGACTCCCCCCCCCCCTCTCTAGCTATCCAAAGGATCCCCAATAAGTGGTATCAGAGTCCAGATCACTCGAAAGAACTAATCATCAACCGGAGCATCAGAAATGGCTTTTCAAGAGGGCTGTAGTACCGTACGACCACCATTCTTCGACGGTGACAACTTTGCATACTAGAGAGGTAGAATGGAATATTATTTGATGAATGATATAAAAAAAAATTGGGTTAGTATTGTAGAGGGGTTTGAAAAATCAATAGATCAATTTGGAGCACCTATCCCAATCTAAGATTGGACAAAGTAAATGTTCGAGAAAGCTCAAGTAAACGTCAAAGCGACAACCACACTCCAATGTGGACTATCAAAGGAACAATTTAGCAAGGTGGAACCTTTCAATTCCTCAAAGGAGCTTTGGGAGAAGCTCATTGAACTAAATGAAGGGTCAAAGGAATCAAGAAGAACTAAAAGGGATTTGATGGTGTCCTCTTCTTCGGCCTACTTAGATCCCCTTCCTCCTTCTTAAGAACTTCCTCTGATCCTTTGGATCCTTAAGTAGAGAGCGAAATATGTCACTTTAGAGAAGAATGTTAAGGGTGGGCCAGCTTCCCTGCACAACCCCTCTGACACTCAAGTCAGATATGGTAGAAGAATGAAAAAAGTAAAATGCAAAAAGAAGAAAGGAGAAGAAGATCTTTGAGGTACCGAATAGCGAAGAGAAAAACCATCCCCTTTCTCTTTCCTCCTCTGACCCTTTTATAAGAGATTCATCCCGCCTCTTTTAGAAGTGGATTTACTTTATTGCCCTTGCCAACCTATCATGATGTAACCGTTTATCCCTCTCCTTTTCAAAATTGCTCCTTTCACACTCTCCCTATGCATTTTATTTTCTTGCCAATCATTAATCAAATGAATAAACAAATAACATAATATTAATAACACTTCTTTAACACATTCTTCGTCACTTCCTGTACCTAAAAATACTCACATACCCTTCTCTACTTACTTTAGAAAATACTCAAGGTCCACATATATCTTACTCAGGAAATCAACATACTGCTCGGAAAATATACTGACTACTCGGAGAATACTCAACTGCCTAGGAAACATACACACTGCTCGGGAAACATACCCACTGCTCAGGAAATACATAGATTGACCAGGAAAACCCAACTCACTAATGCACTTCTAAACTTTGTACTGCTCTCCCTACCTGGCACAAGAAATACCTATGTCACTCGGAAAACACACTGACTGCTTGGGAAATATATACACTGCTCGAGAATTACATATATCAATCAAGAAATGCCCACACTATTTTATCAACACAGGACTTAGCCCTGAGCACAACTATTCTACTTACCCTTATTCGGCTCGGGAATTATATACACTGCCCGAGAAACATACTAATCGGTCGGGAACTACAGATGTCAACTAGAAAATGCATGTACTGTCCTACCAATACAACACTTTGCTCTGAGCGTCACTGATCTACTCACCCCTACTCAACTCAGGAATTGCATATACTGCTTGGGAAACATAATAACTGGTTGGGAATTGCAGATATCAACTGGAAAACACTTGTACTGTTATGCCAATACAACACTTAGCTTTGAGCGTGACTGATCTACTCACCCCTACTTAACTCAAGAACTGTATATACTGCTGGGGGATTACATATATCAACCAGAAAACACATGCACTGTCTTGCCAATACAACACTTAGCTCTGAGCGTGACTGATCTACCCACCCCAACTCAACTTGAGAATTACATATACTGCCCGGAAATTACATACTAACTGCTCTGCCAACAACACACCATTGTGAACACCACTACTTCACCTGCACTTGCACGACTCGGAACTTACATATACTGTTCGGGAAACACATCGACTAGCCGAGAATCACACTTGATACCTTCTGAAAAACATGCTAAGTATCTAACTGAAAATCCCAACCCCATCATAAGTTCCCCCTCTTTAGTAAAATTGAAGAGCGAAGTCGAGTGAAGTTTTACAAGTACTAACACTACTTTTGCTAAAAAGTTTTCTTACCTTAGCTGATAAAACAAAACTTCTCTGCCTTAGCTGATAAAATAAAAACTTCTCTGTCTTAGCTGATAAAATAAAAACTTCTCTGCCTTAGCTGATAAAACAAAAACTTCTCTACTTTAGCTAACAAAACCCCACACCCATCATAAGTTCTCCCTCTTTAGTAAAACTGAAGAGCGAAGTCAAGTGAAATTTTATAAATACTTACTGATATTCAAAGATTACCATATCAATCTAAGAATAAAATATAGAACCATAAAATGGTTGAGCATAAATCTTGAAACTACCATATAAGGCGCAGGTCCTTAAACTGTCACATTAGGCGTAGAGCCTTAAATTCTCACACTATGCATAGGGCCTCAAGCTCTCACACTAGGCGTAGGGCCTCAAACTCTCACACTAGGTGTAGGGCCTTAAGCTTGTATGTGTTGGATCAAAAAGCATCGCTAGAGGGGGGGGTGAATAGCGAGCGTAAAACTTTTCTTTTCGTTCGTTCGATATACAAGCAAGCACAGCGAAAAAATAAAAAGGACAAGTTTATTTTTAGTTGGTTCACAACCCAACGGTTGCTACTCCAAGGCCTCACGATCCTTGACCGCGTATGAAGGGGCAATCCACTATAAGGTCTCCTCCTCGTTGGAGGTAGGAGACAACGAACACAAAACCGAAAGCACAAGGATGAGGCAACAAGCCTACCTCACCTCATTACGATTAAAACAAAGAATACAGTAAACAAAAATACTTACTGTTGTTGCAGATGAAGAAGATGAAAGGTTGACATCGCGTTGGCGTTATGACGGTGTTGGAGCTTTGGCGTTGTAGGAGCACTTAAGAATAATCTTGATTGATTTTTGGGTTGGAGTCCTCCCCTCCTTTTATAGAGTTTTGCCTTGGAATAAGTCTCCTCATCTTTTGGAACTGATCACGAGGTGGTACCATATTTTATCACGAAGTGGCTGCGTCAAACATTATCCATTTTGACCTACCGCAAAAGGCTAATTTGTCGCCATCAATCGACTGATGCCTTCCATCAGTTGACTGATGTGCATCAGCCGGCTGCCCAATGGCCAACAGTCGATTGCCAGCCTGGCCACTTCCCTGCAATAAGAGGTTAGCACGGAAAATGGTAAATGCGATGGTTTCTTACTATCCGATCTCGACCTAGACCTTCCACAGGAAGTCTTAGTCGGATCGCCGCCTACAGTCCTCCCCGTACAGAGGACACGACCTTACCATCTCTCACTCACATGAGCTTACCTCTGGTCCTTTATGACCGGTCGCTTTGTGTCCGGTCTTCCACCTGGGTTCTTCGACTCCCACAAAGTTCCCCCGGTGTCACCCGACCACCATAGTTTCCCTACTTGGGATTCTCCGGGTGTCGCTGACCTTCGGCTTAGCTTAACCATTTCCTGCACACTTAATTCAGCTCATGAGATAACAATATGATCTTAACTTTGGATCTTTGTCATAATCAAAACCTAGGTTCGATTATCTAGTGCCTCGGCACCAACAGTATGTTAGCAATTTACCTATCATAATAGTTGGCATTATAGTCCCCGTGGGGGAAATATAATTACCTAGCTCATAGGCTGTTATATGAGGCATGAGAGTCTTGGGAACATTTTACCTGCCATATAGCTGGCGTTATAGTCCCAATGAGGGAATGTAATTATCTAGAACATAGGCTGTTATATGAGGCATGAGAGCCTTGAGAATATTTTACCTGCCATATAACTGCCTTTATAGCCCCCATGAGGGAATGTAGCTACCTAGCCCATAGGCTGTTATAATAGGCGTAGGAGCCTTGAGTCAATTTTTATCTCCAGAACCCTGCAAGAGTAAATTTGTTACACCTTAGTCTCCTGTATTAGGCGTAAAAGCCTTAAAAAACATCACTGAACCCTATCAAAGAAAAAAAATTTAGAAAAAATGTTAGAGCCGAAAAAACACAACAATTCCCCCTTAATTCCATTTTTCCCTACACCCACCATTTAACTTAGCTTTTTCTCCTTTTCCTTTAAAGGGTGTTACTTCACTTAACACCTTACCGTTAACTTCCTCTTTACTTCTACAAAAAACCCTAGCTTCCTTCGTCCCTAACGCCTTCAAACCCTCTGCAACAAGTCTCCCTTCATGGCCTCCTCTTTTTCCCCCACTCCCTGGTATGAAACGACCCCCAGTCGACTAACTCTCGACAACTCCTTCCTCCACAAACCCAAATACATCCCTGAAGACTTCACCGTCATCATTTCTGCCCGACACCAACGTCCCCACTAACCTCCGATCGGTACCAACACATTCTTCATAGGCCAACTCAAAGGAAACCTGCGCCTTCCCGTCCCTAAACCACTCTTCGACATCTTAGGATACTATGGCATCCCTATCAACTAGCTAACCCCCAACTCCATTCATATACTCGTCGGAACCCTAATCGTTTTTAGACACCTTAACATCCCCCAAACCCCTCACATCTTCCATTGTTTCTACCAACTCAAGATGGCTGACACTTGCGTGTTTTACTTCATGGCATGCCAAGATTATCAATTTCTTACCGATATGCCAACTTCTCACAAGGGCTGGAAAGAATTGTATTTCTACATCCCCTTAGATCCTATTCTCTAATTCTTCTTAACTCGGAGGACTGCTCTTCGCCCACTCCCCGAGCTGAAAATCACCAAATCCTATGTCAACTTCCCTTCCATCGAACCTCTACTAAAAAATAAACATTTCAGTATTTTTGAAATTCTACAAGAACCGATATTGTCTTATTAAGGGCTATCTCGTATACCTTTAACCGAAGCCCATCCCATAGGTAAGTTTTATTTCACTGTATACTTACTGAATTTACATGTAAACGTATACTAACATACTGATTTCGTAGAAGACATGATGCAAATTGCTATTGCCAGAACCTTGGCAAAAAAGCAATAGAAGAAAAGGAAAAGAACCGAAGCAACTACCACCTCCACTTCCAGCCCAGGACCATCTTCCTTAGTAATTACTCCCCCTTCTTCTAGTGCTTACTATGATTATATTGATCTTATTCTTGCAACTTCTTCACAAAAGATTATTTATACATCTGTATCACAAATCCCCTCCGAACTTCCCCGAAGCCCCATTATCATACTTGAAGAACCCAGGCAGCCTACCCTCTCTCTAGTCGCCACTCATCTTATTCCTCCTCCACCATAACCCCTTCAAAACCCTTTTCCCCCTTTTGATATTTTACTCCCTACAAAACCCTCCTCTTCACTTCCTCTCCCACAATTACCTCCCTTTGACATGCTTACTCATAATCCAATTTTTGATCATTCACACACCCCTATTATCCTTTCTTCACCTCCCTCCCCTACTTCTTCTAATGATGACATTCCTTTAGCTTCTCTATTTCCTACTAGGCATCGACAGTCCCTACCTCCCTCGAGCCCCATAGCTCCTAAATTTACCACCTCTTCTCCTCTGGATCTCCTGGTATGAGCCGTATCAAATACCTACACTAGCCCTCCCCCTTCTTCTCTTCGAGAACTCTCTATGTCTCCATCCAACCCTACTTCTCCACATATACCTCTTACATCTTCACTTGCCTCTGATACTTCAATTCCTGTATCAGATTCCATCCTACCGAAAACTACCACCTCCTTTACCAATACTAACATTCCCTTATTTTTTTCAAGAGCTTCACCAGAGCCTCCATACGGTAAGCTTTTCCCTCTTACTATCGCATTTCATTGCATATATATATATATATCCTCTATCACTTTTACTTTGTTTATTTTGCAGAGCACCTCTAAGCTCCATGATTTCAATCAATGGTTTACTGAATATCAGATCCAGCAATTTCAACCTTCCTCTTCTTATATAGAAATGCCTCAACTTGTTATCATCCCCGCACCCCAAACTTCTACCAAGGGCTTTCAGACTAGCCCTGCTGAAACTTCAACTTCTTCAAATGGATTGTAGACTAGTCCTTCTGTATCTCCTGACTGGTTTGAGAAAGAGGCAGCATTTCAACAACATTTACAAGAACTTCAATTTCAAGTGCAAACCCTAACTGCCGAGAGAGCCCAATTAATATCAGAGAAAGAAAAAGTCTCAATTCAACATGGGCATGATCTGCACAAGGCCAAATGGGAAAGTTCTTGCAAAGATACTACCCTTCGGTTTCTTCAAGAACAAGTTGAATCATACAAACAGCAAGCAGCAACATCGCAAGCAAAGATTCGGACACTGACACAAAAAGAGAAAGACTGGCACTTTCAGTTAGGATAGTGTTTTCAACCTTTAGAAGACCTCATTGATGCCTTCTATGAACTTGAAGAGAGAACTGATCATAGCATGGCAGAGTTTCACTTCCATTTTTTCTATACTAATGCAACACTTCCAAAAACTATCAGAGATCGCCAACGAATAGACTCACCGAGCTGTCCAACTACACAAAGAGCTGACTCATATGTAAGAAACTGAAGTTGAACATTGGGCAGCCCAAGAAATAAAACTTCTAACTAAAACAACGGCCAAATATGGAAGATATTTTCAAAGAGGCTTTGAAGGAGCTATGCAGGTAGCAAATGAGAAAAATCTTTTCTCTTCCAACATATTTGATGCTACTCTGGATATAGGAGCAATGTATGACAAATTTCCCCCAGAGGCCTTTAACATTGAGTCGGACACTGACTCAGACTCATAGAGTTGTAATGAATTCTTTCTGTAATGGACAACTATCCCATCATTTGTAATGACTATTCTGTCCCTTTGTAAGCATCATTTGTACCGAATAATTTGCTATGAATGTTTATCTTCAGTCTGTCTTGTTTTTCTCTGCACTTACATATATGGTATGTGCTTGTTTCTATGAGGTTTCATATTAATCAACTCTGTAATACATGTTTGTTTCCAGAACTATGCTGTTAATATCAATTTTTCAGACTTCACCATAACTTGTATATGCCTTATAACAGAACAAGACTGCATTCATACACCTGTTGTTTACCTTACCCATACCATTACCAGTGACTGCTGACATTTAAACGTAGCATGGGTCCCTTATTTACCCCTTATTCTTACCCTAACAAACTGATTCCACTCCCTAATAATAGGCGGGAGAAGTTGTTATTTCCCTCCTTTTCCCTCCCATTTCTTCACTATAAATACAGAAGCACTCTTCACTGTCCTCCATTCTCCAACCTCAAGAAGATGCATCCTATTTCTTCAATCCCCCGTCCATGGTTCTCATCCACCCACTCCAAAGTGACAGGAGAACAGTGTTGATCTCTATCTTCCCGATTACAACTTCCTTTAGGCTTCCACATAATCGCATCTACCTCTACTAAGCGCCCTCACTCACCACCTGGCCGAACAAAGGCTTTCTTCTTGGAGCAAATAGAAGTCGACTTATATTTCCCCCTTCATTTATTCTTTTTAGATGTGTATGAATACTTTTCTATCCATTTAAATCAGCTAAGTCCCAACTCCTTCCGCTTTATGTTAGGCTTTTACCTCATGCATCATACTTATTAATTACACAATTGGTCTCTTTATTTCACTGCTTTATCCAAATAAAGTCATCAGAAATTGGTATCTTCTATTTCCAAGCCTGGTCAGATTTTCAATTTATGACCGGCATCTCTTCCTCACACAAAGGATAGAAGGAACAATATTTCTTTGTACACTCCCCCTCTCCATTCCCCTTTCTATCTACTTGGTTGCATACTCTTCCCCCTCGTCCTTCTTTAAATTAATACAAAGACAATGCAGAATATCAAGTAATGACTTTACTATTAGCATAAGAACAATTCAACTTGAATCAGTTACTCACCCAACCAACACTAGCATTAATCAGAGCAAATCACTCCCTGCAGTCGACTGATACACTAGGCAACCATTTTTCCTTTCTTTTTTTTTTACTCCCGTGTATTAACATAACATATATGCACTCTTATTTATTTTTTCCTTTTTCAGAATCACTTTTATTACAAGCTTTCAGTAGTATTCAACCCCCTTCTCGTATAAACCTCATTCAACTTCATCCCCGTAACCTAACACCTACCCCCTCAACCTCCATTATCAAGCCAACTCACACAAAATCTCCCCTTTCCCTTAGTTCCAAATTTACCAGATTCCCTTTTAGCCAATATTAATAAGGTTAGTATAATACCTACTTTACTACCTTTACTTAATACTAACGCTTTAACTGTGCAAGGCAATACAAGCATAACTCGTTTAAACAATCAATGGATCCAGTATATCACTACCTTGAAGAAAGAATTACAAGAACGTTAGGCTCGCGAGTTATCACTACAATATGCTTATCAAAGACTCAAGAGGGAACTCCAAGCCTCCTACATAAAAGCTCAAGCTGACCGGGCAAAACTTTCAACCCTTCATTTTCAAACTACCTATTTACAAAATACCTTGGATATTTTAAAAGCATGACCATCCAAAGAAGGAACTAGTACAATACCAGAAATATTCAAATCTTCTACTACAATCAATGACATATTTCTAGATCGAGGCCTTGCTTTTTTACAATGGGGCTTTCAAGACTACATCAATCAATTTCAAGCAGTAGGTTATCCACCTCCCGGGCATTCTACTAGTTTTTTAGACTTAGAAAATAGTATTAATCGAACTCCACCTGATTTACTATCTTTTCCTTTCTCTTCCAATACTGAAAAAATGTAACAATTTGTTTTTAGTGCAACACTTGAAGTACAACATATTACTTAGTATACATTTTATTATTCTAAAGGAGAAAAAATATAAATTCCCACAGACTGCGCCAATTTGATGGTGTCCTCTTCTTCGACCTGCTTAGATCCCCTTCCCCCTTTTTAAGAACTTCCTTTGATCGCCTTGGATCCTTGAGCAGAGAGCAAGATCTGTCACTTTAGAGAAGAATGTTAAAGGTGGGCTAGCTTCTCAGCACGACCCCTCCAACGCTCAAGTTAGATACAGTAGAAGAATGAAAAAAGTAAAATATAGAAAGAAGAAAGGAGAAGGAGATCTTTGAGGTACCGAATAGCGAAGAGAAAAATCATCCCCTTTTTCCTTCCTCCTCTGCCCCTTTTATTAGTGCAGTGGAAAAGGCACCCATCTGATATGACATCTTATATTAGTGCACACAAGGAGAGAAAATAAAGCACACAACCATCTGACACGACATCTTATATTAGTGCAGTGGAAAAGATATCCATGCTGAAGCCCAGGTAGCCCTGGATTAATCCCCAGCTACAGTGTATTTGCAAACTTTTCCCCAAATGAGGGTCGGTCTCATAGGATGCTGGGTATGCTGAGGCAACCCTGCTTGCACTTGTCTAATTTACATCCTCTATCAATAAGGGTAGCTGGAGGGGGTCGTTAATGTGGTGGTTCCATATTTTTTGTATTATTTATGAAGGGAAAATATACATAATGTAGACAAGACAACAGTCTTAGCTTCCCTATGTGGCATGACAAGCACATCCCTCTCCTCTACTCTTCTCCTTCAGTGATTAGGTGGTTGTCTTCCACAACCTACAACGGAGAGATAGATGGTGAGAACAAATGCTTGTCACAGTTAGGAAAGCAAAAATGTACCTGAGAATGGTTTTTAGGAGGGGTAACCTGGGATGGGGAGGTTGAAGATGTGGAATCCTCTGAAACATCCTCTAAGGACAATATTATCAGAGAAAGAGGTGAAGAAGGAGTTGTATAGGGGACTAACAATGAAAAGTGAAACATGCGATTGAAAGAAAGGTGGCCTGAACCCTCTTGATACTCGAGGAGGTAGAGTCTTGGAGAGAGCAGTAGGGTTGAGAGGCCGAAAGTATGAAGAGGCGGTAGACTATGTATCTGAGTCTTGACTACCAGATGAGGTGGAGATTACAAGAATGCTCGATCAGACTCCTGTTGGTGGGAGGAATCCATGACTAACCCTAGTAGAGAAGGTAAAAAATGACTCATACTGAGAAAAGTAAGGAAAGCTATAAATTGTGGTAGAGGTTTGGGCTTCACTTTTCTTATTACAACATGAGGGTGGTAATCAAGGTGACTAATAAATAAGGAAGTTAGGGGAATCGTGTCATATCATTAATACGAGGGATTAAGGGGTTGTAGAAAGAGACAACTAACATTCAAGGTCAAGATTAAGAAGATCAAAGACATAGGTTACATTAACAATGAAGTACAATCTCATCCCATTCATTGGGAAGAGCCAGAGCCCCTTAGATAGGGCCTTGAGGCATCCGACTGGTGAGTCGAGAAGAAACCTCTTAGGTTTCAGACCCCCTTATCCGCTTCAGCCTAGGATGCCCTAGCCTCGACTAGGCGTGCTTCCTGCTTCTCCATCGTAGTGAGTGCCACCTTTACTTGTTAGAACACATCCGACAATCATTGGGTGGTTTCATCCTGAAGGCATCCCAGTTCCTCAATGTGGATCTTCATTATACTCCGTTGGATTTCTAGTTCTAGGACACGAGTGAAGGGAGTCAGGCTTCCCATTGGACAATGTCACCAACCTGTGTAGTCGAGGGATTGTGTAATGAAGAATAAGTTGTTAGTATGCGAGTAGTCCTTGAAAATGTGTACAAGGGCATCCTGAAAGTTGGCACGACATCCTAGAAGTGGTTTGAAGATGAGTCCTCAAAAGATTCTTCTGAATACAAAATTATAGAAGAAGGTGGCTTCAAAGAATTGGCACTCTTAGCATGTACTAAGAGATGGGTTGAACAATGTCATAAGGAGGCCGAGAAAGATGGAGGTGCCCTACCGTCATGGGATAGAGTCATCTCGGGCATGCTAGAGGCATAGGCAGAAGGTAGAGAAGGCAGGAGAGATGGTGGTTGCACCTCTAGGGCGAGAATAATGGGAGGGTGAGAATTGGAAGAAGTTTCCCTACCAAACATTTGCCTACTCTGGGAGGTCATCGTCAAGAAATACGAAGAGAAGAAGGACTTGGAGAAGGAATCAAAAGAGTTCCTAAGTGTTTTCTACAATCGTTGATACTGCCTTATTTATAACTAGGTTGGGAGGATAATCGAGGCAGTGGATGAACACCATAATGAAGAAAGTAAAGGCACCTAGGGAGGAGACAAAGACGATGAAAGGGGAATTCCCTCTAGTTGAGATGGCCGAGAAGATTTGAGGGGAGAAGGAGCACTCAAGACATCGATGGAGGAGGGCATGACAGGAGGTGGAATAGATAACAAAGGGATAGAGAACTCGGATGTAGATCGAGGGGCACCTACTGAAGTAGGAGTTGGGAAAGATAGAGAAGTCAAAATGCAGGGAGAAGGACGCTCAAGAAGAGGAGTTGCTGGAAATGAGAAGGTGGTCTTGGGAGGTGAGAAGCGAGGTGAAGGAGAACCGGGGGTCTCAAAGATCACCAGAGGAGAGAATTCAACCACTAAGGATTTGGGAGAAAGACAAATAAGGTGGGGTCTTTGGGAGGGTTGAGAGAGTTTTCAAGCTGAGTAGAGGATCCAGGAGGATCCCTTAATTGTTGGTGTAGGGGCACTAGATAATCGAACCTAGGTTTTGATTATGGCAAAGATCCAAAGTTAAGGTCATATTGTTATCTCATGAGCTAAAATAAGTGTGCAGGAAATGGTTAAGCTAAGCCGAAGGTCAGCGATACCCGAAGAATCCCAAGTCGGGAAACCGTGATGGTCGAGCGACACCGGAGGAACTTCGTGGGAGTCGAAGAACCCAGGTGGAAGATTGGAAGCAAAGAGACAGGTCATAAAGGACCAGAGGTAAGCATGAGTGCGAAGAGAGATGGTAAGGTCGTGTCTTCTGTACGGGGACCACCGTAGGTGGCGATCCGACTAAGACTTCCAGTGGAAGGTCTAGGTCGAGATTGGATGGTAAGGAACTTTCATATTTATCATTTTTCGTGCTAACCTCTTACTGCAGGGAAGTAGCCAGGCTGACAATCGACTATTGGTCATTAGGCAGTCGACTGATCCACATCAGTCGACTGATGGAAGGCATCAGTCGACTGATGGTGACGAATCAACCTTTTGCGCTAGGTCAAAACGGATAATATTTGACGCGGCCACTTCGCGATAAGATAAGGTGTCACCTCGTGATTAGTTCCAAAAGTTGAGGATTTCTATCAAGACTTATTCCAAGGCAAAAATCTACAAAAGGAGGGGAGGATTCCAACCCAAAGATTCATCATCTTGCTCTCAAAGTGCTCCCGCAATGCCAAAGCTCTAAATGTCGTAACGCCGACGCAACGCCAAGTTCAGAATTTCTTCGTCGGTAGCAAGTATTATTTTTATTTACTGTATTCATTGTTTTAATCCTAACGAGGTGAGATAGGCTTGTTGCCTCATCCTCGTGCTTTCGTTTTTGTGATCGTTGTCTCCTACCTCCAACGAGGAGGAGACTCTATAGTGGATTGCCCCTTCGTACGTGGTCAAGGATCGTGGGGCCTTGGATTAGCAGCCGATGGGCTATGAACCAAGTAAAAAAAAATTGTTTTATTTATTTTTCCGCTGTGCTTTCTCTTATCGAACAAACGAAAGAAAGTTTTATGCTCGCTATTCACCCCCCCCCCTCTCTAGTGACGCTTCTCGATCCAACACCTTTGTCATTTTAAAATGATTGGACCAGGAGGTTGGACGAGGAGATGCCCCTGAGCGGTAGCTACGATGGGTGTTTCGGCCTTAGTTGATGGTTGTGCAGCAAAGGGGGAGGCCCGGCAAGGAAAAATAGTGGAAGACCTCGCCCCACCCAAGCTTTTCTTCTTGGATGTTATAAGTAGATTGTGCATGCTTTCTTGCATGATGTTGTCTGCAGAAAGCCACCCCCTTTATCCGGTCACTTGCCTAAAAGTAAGACAATGAGGAAGACAAAGCCATGAAGGAAAATAGGGTCTCTTACCTAAAAGTAAGATGATGAGGAATATGAAGCATGAAGCAAGTGAAGCGGCGGAAGGAAAATCACTTCAAAGGGGACGAGATTGCGGATGAGGACGTTTGAAAAGCTTGGAGTAGTGATAATTAAGGGGAAAGGAACAACTGAGGAGGTGAAGAAGTATAAGTACGGAGTCCCAAAATAATAGAGGAGGAGTGTGTTGCATCAATGAGAATTGGGCGCAAAGGACACGAAACCCTAAGGTGAGGGTGGCATAAAATTAATGAGAATATATTACACACAACGTCATACATATTCACATCTTCTTGTATAACTATTTAGGAGGGTGGCATATGATAACGGTAGAGTCCAACATATGGGCCCCACAAGGAGTTGAGATACCACGAGGAGTCAGGATAGGGGCCAATCGGGAGTTGGGGGAATTGGGAGTGGGCCAAATCGGGAGCGGAGCGACTCAAAAAGTCAAGAGGCGGAGAAGTCAGAAGTGGGTTTAGTCAGGAGCAAGTCAACTCGAAAAGTCAGGGAAAGGAGGTGGGAGTGTAGGGACCATAGAAGAGATTCCTCTCCTTGGTTGTTACATGTGGTCTCCTAATGATCTCTCCTAATAGTAGCTCCTGAATACGTGATATGACAAGTGGAGATTCCTTGCAATGGTTGCCTCCTAATAGTCCAGCAAATGACATTACTGGTGGATAAGAGATGTTATATAAAGGCAGACTGAATTAAAGAAAAGATCTCTGACACTTTTGCTACAAAAGATTTTCTACTTGCATACTTTCCAATTTTTACCTTCATTTCCCTGTCTAACTTAAACATCAGAGGGTCATAGTCAGATAGCCAATGATCATCTGACTTGTGTTATATTGAATAGGATACTATTGCGGCCATAAGAACCCAACATCTCTCAAATACTCGGCAAAAGAGGACAAAAAGCGACCACATCAATATTAGTTTTTTTTATATATAATTAAGGTATTAGGTCTTGTGATCCATCTAATCTTGGAGGTGACTAGCTCGATTCAATGGATTTTTTCATCGCCCATCAAGATAAATTCGAGAAGCATAATTGGATTTCGATGGACGATGTAACATCATGTGTGGTTCAAGAACTACTGGCGAATATTTGCGTAACTTGAAAATCGAATTCTCATTGTATGATTTTCTTCGTCCCACCATTACCAATGTACCAAGCCCCGAGGGCTATTAGTTTCATATTTCTTAGTGGTATATTTAGAATTCCAACTTGGGACATGAAAATATAGGCAACTTTCTTAGAAGGCACATCTAATTTTTTATTTTTCTTTAAATCAAATAAGTGAGTTTGAAAAATTCAAAGCGCCTTCTCTTTATTCATGGAGAAAAAAAAAACATTAATCCTTTCACAACTCCAGATCACCAATTATGTTCATGAATATATATCTTAGGTTGTGATTTACAGTTATTTTGCTTTATAAAATCGTTTTTTAGTTCTAAAGGCAAAGTAAAACTTTGGTTTGTTCCATCAAATAAAAAAAAATAGAATATGCATGCTTTGCTGGAAAATTTATTGTTCATGGAACTTTTAAATAATAATCATCTCGAAAGTCTTCGCATAGCACCTTGCTTTGTGTCAGAAAGTAGCAAGCAATCAAGCAAGCTTGGGATTGTTCAGAGGATAAGATGGTGCAGCAGCTGAAAGATAGAGTAACATTATCCTAGCGAAAGCTTTTTGAGGTTGGTTTTTTACTTGATCTATTTTCCTTCCCCTGTGCTATTTTCTTCTTCCGTTAGATCGCAGTATCTACAGCTACTTGAATCGTTGAAATCCTCAAGGGAAAATCCTTTGGAATCAAGATTAATAGCGCACTGAAGATGAGATAGACATGGGCTGGATAGCCTCATTGGAAAAGTAGGTGTCGAACCCCAAATTTAGGAAGAGAAATAGAGAGCAACTATCGATAAAGTCCTGGATATCTTGAAAAGGGTTGACCAAAAGCTTATGAACCATTGATCGTCTTGCATAGCCCCTGCCATTGGGACAAACCATATATATGTGCCATGAATCAACCCAAATGGAAGTACCTAGCTTGGGTTTGTTCTCAAGCATACTTCTGGTGTGGCTTTGGTGGACTATGTTGATAAGTTTAGTTGGTTATATAGAGTTTGACTGAATTGATCCAACAGTTGAATTTAGTTAATTAGTCAGTTCAACAATAAGTTGACGATTTGAACTGGAGGAGTTTTTTTTTTTTTTGAAATCATCATTACCGACTTAATCTCGTCGGTAGTTGAATTATTTATTTGGATATCGACATATCCTTTCGAGTGCATAACCACTTGAGTATACACCTCTTCGAATTGGCTTGTCATTTTAAATAAAAGTATTAAAGTTGAGAGAAAACCAACCTTTTTTTTTTTTTTAAACAATATTGTCTCACTTAGTTATTTACGGTTTATCAATAATCACCTTCTAACATATAACTATCTAAGTTTTAAAATAGGAGCACTCTAGATTTCGAGTCTTGTTAAACTTTCAAAGTCTTGAAACTCTTAAGAGAGAAAAGAGATAGGGAAACTCAAGAGGAGATTTCCCAAGCTGAATTTTTAATTTTGAACGAGTAAAATAAAAGGGAGGTTTCTTTTATAAAAAATGAAAAATTTCTCCTAAAAAAATGAAGAGTTCTTTCAAAAGAACAATGACATTAGGTATATCTTTTTATTAATGATTCATGTATCAATTAATTAGTTGAATTTATTAATCAATATATAATTAATTGATTAATGATCAATTAATATTAGTGTCGTGATTTGATCAATCTTTTCATTAATCAATTATGTTGATTATTAATTAATTCTTTTGAAAATTAATTCTGATTTTCCGTACGAAATTGACACACACATATTCAAATTTGAGTTCATGTAATCGCGTTCATGAATCCAGTTTAGATACTAGCCAAACTTTCATTAATCATATTGAATTATTTCTTCATTATTTGAATAATTGTATATGTTAAATTTTCATTCATTTAATAAATTAATTTATGACATTCACCTGCAAAATAACTATCCATATTCTTATTCAAAATCAAAGAGGATGCGAAGCCTATTCGGAGGAAGCGAAGATGAGCAACAACAGTTCCGTATACTACAATAAAAATTCGAATAGACAACGGTGAAAAACCGTTGTCTATGATCCAAAAAATCCGTGATAAATTGATTCATTGTGAAAAGTAGGACGCTCAAAGACAACGGTGAAAAACCGTTGTCAATTTAAGGAAAAGACAACGGTTTTTAACCGTTGTCTTTAAGCGCCCCACTTTTCACAACGGATCGATTTACCACGGATTTTTTGAATCATAGACAACGATTTTTCACTGTTGTCTTTCAACTAAAATTACAACGGATTATAACTGTTGTCTTTGAGCGTCCTATTTTTCTCAACACATAGATTTATTATAATTTTTTGAGTCATAGACAATGGTTACTAATCGATGTCATTTGTATTGTCATTGTTATTTTAACCGTTGTCATTTCTCAACGGTTACTCTAAAGAACAATAAATCGTTGTTGATTTATAGTGTTATATTTTTAATATAAATCATACAACAACATAAAAAAGAATTATAGAAAATACATACACTCCCACTTGTAATAAAGTACAAGGTCACATCATCTCATTTTAAATGATCACTCTTAAAAACATATATTAAAAAGTATTGTAGCAAAACAACTACACATCATATACTTAGTACTACACCAAAAGTATTATGCATAATAACCAAAACACTTATAGATTACCACATCTAACCAAAAGTGGTATGTACACTTAAATCTCCTAATCATCAGATATGTGATCTTGTATGTATTCAACCCACTCTGAACGTACTTCATCAATTTCTTTTGCAACTATCCCAAATTTTACGAACTGCATTAATGAAAATATAATTAAACACTTTGAATACTATGCGATAATTAATTGCACAAATCATTTTATAAATATGTATCAGTAAGAAAATTTGAAAATATGTTTAATATTACTATTGGTCGTATGGAAGATTTGTCAATGGATGTCGCACCTTCAATTATATCTCTCATATATTGCAAAACAAAATAACCGCATTGAACTCCATCCAGTTGAAGGGAAATCTGTGATGAAAAAAATTTATTGCGGCTTGAGATCTTTCCTATCAAACAGAAAAGGAGCAAAAGAATTTTAATATCTGCTTCAAGAAAAATAGATTTCCTAATTTTTGTTGTACCCCTTGTTCATTTCCCTTCTGTGCCAAATTACACCATGTAATGTTGTTCGAGATTAAGGACAAGTAATTGGTTGATGGGGATCATGATTGCTAAAGAAGCAAGGTGTTAAGGCAACAATGTCCCATAGTTAGTTGCTTGCCAAAGCATTTAAAGGTGCTTATATATAGTCAAAGTGAGCAAAGCCCAGGCCCCGTAATCAGCAACCACAAATTCATGACCAAAATAGATTAGAGTTGACAATTAGGTGCCAATGGAAGCACCATTGAACTAATGTGCAAATTGAGCAGAAAAAATAAAAAGAATATTTCTCTTGTCTAGTAAATCATATTCTGAAAAATCCTTCAAACAAAAAGCCCAAGTAAACAATAAATTAACAACTTAAAGATATATCAACCAAGTCAACTAGTTGAACCAAATATTGAACGAAACAAAATAAACAGGAATGAAAAACCACTGCTTATCTTTCACATGCTAAATATTCCTTGTGATTATTAAAATAGATAAACTGCATGGAAGCCCGTTGCCACTGACCATTGACTCTAAAAAGGAAGGTACGAGTTTTTGCATGCAGCAGTAATAATTATATTCAAAAGTTAGAAATCTGTCCAATTAACAGTCCCCTGCGATCCGTTCCAAGGCTGCGGCGAGAGGGAAGTAAATCGCGAGAGGACTATGTCCCTTGACACGGTGGCAAGACAGTGGGGAGGGTCATCTGAGCCCAGGAGGAATTTTAGACCCCCTCCGAAATCGACCCCACTCCGTATCCAAAATAACCACATTACCTTACCACCGCGCCATCCCCGTGGGGACAATAATAATTATATCGAACATGCATCTTCAAGCTAACATTCACTACAAACCTTTGGACATCACAATTAATGAACTCCCATTATTTGTACTAGCCATTGCACTTATATAGTAATTCTTCTCCCATTGCTCTATAATCCACTCCTAAATTAAATAGAAAAACAAGATCCATAAATGTTAAAATCTATCACTTAAAATAAGAAAAGACTTGCATAATTTTAGTTGTGAATACCTTATGTAAGAATACAGGTGATATTTCGTAAACCTGGGAAGAAAAGTTTGTTCCTGCATCCATAATAAGGGCCCAGAGATTTGTAGAAGATGCACACAACTGATATATAGATTATCTTCCATTCCCTTTTCTATATGTTGCTGAGCCTTCCATCTGCTACATTATAGTGGTATCTGAAAAGAAATTCATTAGAAGGTTGATTGAATTAACTGTTATATGATAGATTTGGAAAAATAAGGTTGTAGTAGTTAGTAAATATAGTGATGAAATCCAGCTGCAATTGTCCAACCAGTTTTTTTTGTCTTATCCAAAATAGAAATTCAGATATAGTTATCTTCTTTCCTAAATTTGCACCAGAAGCAAGGCTAGCAAGGTCATTTGGTGGGTCTACCTCTCACTGGCATACTCCGCTGCACGCTGCACCCACAAATAGTTATTTTGTTCTCAATATCATAAAACCATGAGCATGCTATAAGCAAACAGTGATGTTTGATAGCTAGTCAGTTTTCATGATTAGTCGAAGTTTATATTCTAATTTGGAAACAATTGAAGAAATTATATTCTACAGAGTTCTACATTGAGAATAGAAATGTACAAAGTTTCAAGCATTAGTATGAAACCATAATGTATCGCTTGTCTCATAGTTTAAAGTACAAATAACAAATCAATTCCGCCGCTAGTTTCATCAAAACATGAATCTCACAAGTGATAAGATGCACAACATCTATTACAAACATAGATCTAGCATACCTTTACCAAACTTTTTGCCATCTGGGTCCATTATTGTCTAAGTAAAGATGTCTTCAAAAAGAAGCTCAACCATGTTTACGGAGATCAACCTCTGCAAGTGTCACGCCCCGAGGGAGTCTCCGTCAAACAAAAATCTGGCAGCATCTTCTCTGTACGGGTGACAATACCAATTTTTCATACAAGACCTACACGACCACTATACATCGGTCAACACGATTGGAATCCAAACAGCTCACGCAGGTAATAATTAGGCCTCAAGCCATCAATCAAAGTAAATAAATAAAATCTATCACCTCTTGACTTACCCCTTCTGCTATCTGGGCAGGAATACTCATCCAAATCCAATCCAAAATAAAACTCCGAACAGAGGTCCATAAAGACATACCAAAACATTCATAAGAACATAAATTCAACTCCAGTCCTAAACATATCTTCTAATCAAAATATCCAAAAACCATAAAACCAAACAACTAATAAACTTTCACGACGAGGAGGTTTGGCAGCTGGACTCTCCTGACAGTTTTATCCTGAAATGGATATAAATCAATGGGGTAAGTTCAAAGAATTCAGCGGATATAGTCGATATGCAAAGTAAGATATAACTAACACTAATAATCATGCCAGTACAGTCTCATATAGATAGGGTATGCAAGAAAGAAATATAAAAGGACTATACTTACCTGAATCTCCTACCCTGATATAGGAGCATGTGTCATACTAGAAGAAATAAAGTCATCACCATATACAAATATATATCCTGTATGCATGACAATCATATGTAACATCCAAGGCAGCAATAAAAATGCAGCAAACACAATATAAATGTTATCTATGCAAAATGCATGTGATGCAAATGACATGGTCACCCTTGACGCCAGTTAGCCGCCTCACACGCGATAGTGAAGTCGAGTGGGTAGGGCTATGACAACTGTGCAATCTGCCATCACTGCTCCTGAGTGACTGAGTGGACAGGATGCTGTTGGAGTACACCTATCCTCCTGCCCCAAACAGAGTGGGGGAGCTAAGCTCTCATCTCCCGGTGTCGTAGACCAGAGGAGGGATCCCTGCCCGCTACCACGCTGCCTCATCGCTACCCATGAGCGGACCAGCAGAGCCTGACAGAGCAACTGCACACACCCTCCTGATGTACCACTAACCCATGAGTGACAGTGTGTACAGACCATGTAACTGGCTGCGGGCTCAACTATAAAGGAATCCCGTCCAGCCAGCATGCAATCATGCAAAATGGTGCATGATACTAAAACATGTAAATCCAACTAAAACACATATCCGAATAATATGCACAATCAATAAGTACATATTTATGATCCAAGTAAAACAGGGAAGATATAATCATAACCGATCAAATGCATGTATCAAGTAGGCACAAAAACATACTAGGCATATAAACATGAAAAATATTGCAAGCTATCCTAACTAGCATATCAACATAATTATATCTAAGAGATAAGTCAAAATATCCGCCTGATAAAATGCTCGAGAAAATCACGAAATGAAATCGTCACGACCGTTGACCTGCCTCGTGACCGAAACCTGCATACAACATAACTATTGTTAAGTATAAAATGCAATTCATCGACAAATCGAATACTTAATCGATTTCGTTCATAACCCAAACCACTTTCAATTTTCACTAATTTTCCAACCATCTTATTAATCTTTTCCTACCAAAAATATCCATACAATTATTCTAGTCCACTAAATCAATTGATCAAAATTTTGATTAATTAATCATAAGCTAATTAATCAATTAAATCTGGATTGACCCGCATTTTAACAACCTAAGCCAAATAAATAAAAATTCTATGGCTTTTAATTTATCAATTAATTGTACCAACCAATTTACCCAATTTATTCCTAATCAACTAACCTAATTCATCACCTACAACAATCCTCAAGATCAAACAATAGCAATTTAACAAAATCAACAACCGAGATATACCTGCGCTAGGAAAAACCTTCCCGACTGCTTACCACCCCTAATCCTCTGTCGATCAGCCCTAAATCACTTGCTCCGTCGACCACCGAAGAGACCACAACCCCCAACGGAGGCGGCGACAGCGCGATGGTGCTGACCCCTGCTTGTGGTGTCGGACGCAAGGTCGGCGGCGATCTGGTGGCCACAGGCGCGGGGAAGAGAAACAATGACGACTACTGGTGCGCCCGAGAGGATAGAACGGCGGCAACTCGCAGAGGCAGCGACCTGTGCTGTGGGTGGCGACGCGAGGAAGAAGAGAAACCCCACGGAAGAAAGGAGGGGTGCGGGAGGAGGCCAGCGATGATCCTGTGGCCGCGAAGGCCAGCGCGCGCGGCTATGGTCGGCGAAGGGAAGATCTGGTGTGGGCGGCGTCGGGCTGCCGACCGCGACGATGAAAGGGGGCAACGGCGAGGGCAGCAGGCGCGCACGCGGGGAGAAGACGACAGTATGGCCGCGTGAGGGGAAGGACTCGAGTGAGGGCGGTGAGCGGGGAGAGAAGTTATCGCGAGGAGAAGTTCGTGCGCGACGTGGAAAGAAAGAAATTCGGAAATAGAAAACCTAGACTAAACATGCCCTTTAAAAGCCTGTTTTCCCTATCACCGTAATTATCTCGTACAAGCTCCGTTTAAATCCACAAAAATTCCGAAAAAATTCCTAAAATTCCCTAAAAATCCCGTAAAATTTTCAGGATTATTTCTCTTAATTTTTTGCCATTAAATTTAGTATTTTAGATTCTCCGTATTTAATAGCAAGCAACCTGCAAAAAAAAAAATCTGTGTGAGACAATATCTTACCAGAATTATACAATAGATAATTGTAAACACATCTAAGAATCTAACCCAATTAATAAAGGCACTCTAACACTAACATAGCATGCCTAAATGTTATTCTTTCATTTGCTCAACTTTCCTCTTCACTAATGTTATTTATTCAATATGCAACTAGATGAGGTTACAAGCCTAAATTAAAAAGAAATAGAAATCCACAGAGCTGGCATCAGTCCTCATCGGTGCCAAAGTGTCTAGAAGAGATGGTCCAGAAACAACTGAGGTGCAGTTTCCCTCATCGCGAGAACCAACAAGACAAGGGAAGTTCGATCGTCGGACTTTCGCAGGCGAGATGTAAGAAAGCCGGAGGTAGCACTAGGGTTCGAGAGGAAGATAAGTTAGGGTTTTGAGTTAAAGCCAAACCTGTCAGAGAGGCAACGCCGAAGCCGACTCAAGGGGTATGATCGGCGGTGGCTTAGGGCCATAGGACGTGGTGCTTTGGCACAAGGGAGAAGGAAGGTTGCGGCATAGACAAGGTTGCAGTGAGATCGAGCTCGTGGCGATCGGTCGCGGCGGCGGTCACAAAAGGGACGACGGAGCTGTGGTTGGTCGGTGGCGGCAACATAGGGAAAGGGCGGCCATCAGCACTCGTTGCCATCTGGATCGGCGGAGTGCGGCAAGGAAGCGACGGTGCGGGGCAGCTCATGACAAGGGAAAAGGGCACGATAGAGCGGGCGACGGCGCGGGGAGGAACGACGATGTGACGAAAAAAAGAGGAATCGGGGGAAAGAAAAAAAAATTGGATGCGAAGGGAAAACCTAAACTTATGTTTATTTATAACCTAGGTTCTATTGAATTAATCAATCCCTTGATTAATTCACTTAATCAAGTCTTAAAATTTATCCAGAAATTTTTTTATAAATGTTTAATAACTAAATTCGAATTTTAATAAATAAATTTATTTTATTTATTTCGTTTTAAATTATATTATTTACATTATTAAAATTTTTATTTATTTATTTATTTTTGATATATTACAAATTTTTTTTTAAAGACAACGGTTTTGAAAAACCGTTATAAAATGCATTGTTGATTAAAAAAATTGTTCAACGACAACGGATAGTGTAAAACTGTTATCTTTTATGTTATATAGACGCTTAAAGACAACGGTTTTATCAAAAATCATTGTGTTGTCTTTTATCAAAATCATAATGATTTTTTTAAAAATCGTTGTCTTTATGATGTTGTCTTTTAGTATTTTTATTGTAGTGGTAGAAATTATATTGCTAGATGGATGCTTTTGTGATGCTTACAATAATGGCGCGTAAAGACCCATCCTATTCTAACAACCTCTTAAATGAGCTTACTCTTATTTTATATTCAAAGCTTATCTGTAAGGCATGCATTATGTTTCTTACCTGTCTACTGATGAACGAAGAAATGTTTCAAGTTATTCTGATTTTTTTGAAAATAGTTTTACCATCATGTGCAGTCCTTTTTTTTTTAACTCAGTCCGGACTGATGAGTTGCTTTCGATCGCTTTCCAATTTATTAGGTGGCTAATGAGAAATTTATGTGGAATCAAATTAGTTATTTTCAGGATTAATCGTACTTAAAGTCCGGATACATATGCCAACTAAAAAAAATTGATTCGGATGAATTCTGAAACTTATACAAAACTGTGTAAAAGGATGGGCATACAAGTTACTGACACATCCAATGTAATACATTAGAGGGATGACTTTAGTCTCGTTCGTCATGCTATTTTTTCATGTTCCAAGGCAAATATATGAGATCTAGAATTAAAATATGATTTTGTGGTACTTAACACTTCTAGATGTTACTTGATAGGACTTATTAATATTTAGGACTGATACATAAAACCTCGATTGCAATGAAAGATAATTAAGGCCTTAAAAAATGCCGATTGGGATCCTTCTTTGTACTGGAAGTCCATGCATCCAGCTGACAAATAATTTTGTAGAATGAAACTTGGTCCTTGAACTACACCTTTAATTATTATATACATATGACTTTTATGCAATTCTATTTGTTGATCAATCAACAATTACTCGATGGAAATCAATATTCATGACGGTCTTTGATCACAAGACAAAGAAATTTAGGGTTACGAATTACGGTTGATCCGTTGGATTCTCTCTCTCCAATTGACTCCAAGTCTTCCGCAGGACAAAGATAACTCTCATAATTAATTTAATTGGTAAATATAAAAAAATAATTTTTAAATGAATAAAGATCAATTCTTAGAGAGGTCATAACTCTTAGTTATCGACCGACTCCCTCCTTAACACTTATTATCTAAATTTTTGATTTATCTCCTCCATCGATAGGAATAATCGTAGAGAACCGTTGATATGACAGTTCTATTTTTTTACCTCAGGACAAGGACTAAAATTAAATATGAAATTAAATATTATAATTGTTTGCTAGCTCTAAAATTAAATATTTTATATGCATTTTCTTAATGTGCAGTGTAAAAGACTTCTCACTAGTATTGTATTTGTAAAATTAATTCAAATGATTGTTAAATGAACACAAATTATGTATTAACACTTTAATTTTTTTTTAAAATTTTTATTTCTATTTAAAATAGTGGATGAATTGTAATAATGTGTAAATTTTAAATTTGGAGTGTATATATTTTAAATAAATATTAGTGACATTTTTTAAATATTTTTATGAATTAGAACAAATGGCATTTATTATCCTTATAAAAAAAAAATATAAGACTCATAATTTCCAATATAAATAAGTTTATGGAAAATTTAAATTTGTATTTATTATGATAATAACAACAACAAAAGGGAAATCCCTCCACAAGGGCCCCTCTCATCGGTCCCACAGTGAAAAGAGAGAGTTAATCACGATAAATCTTTGATCTTATCGACATCTGGACGTGGCAAAAGAATACTTTGGAGATCCTCGGGTCGAAAATATATCCGCAGTGTGTTTTGAGCAGCTCGGTCTTCTTCAATGGCTAAACTCTCCAACATGCGAGCGTGAGATTTCCGAGCTCTATTGGAATATCCATCAGTAGGTCCTGCAAAAATATTAATAACCCCTCTGGTGGGGGCATCACTTGCAGCGGATAAGGTCCCTTCATTTGCTGATTCTTTCTGAGGAACAACTTCAACATTGGGTGGTACCTGTCCTGGTGGAGGAAGGACTTAAGGTCTTTTGTTGTAAGACCCAGGGCGAGCAACATTAAGTCGGCATCCTCTCCCTACACGTCCCGTGAACTACGACTATAAGTGTAGATAACTAGCTCTAATATGCTCAAATTCACTTTGTAACTTGAAGCACTGATCGCTAACATACCCATAAACCATATGGTACTGACAAAAATAAAGAGTTAGAGGATTACGAGGAACTCCTCTATACCCTGCAGGGTGCTGTAGAACACCATGCTGGTCATATATTTCCATCTCATGCTCCTTCCAAGTCTGAGGAAAGGGTAGAGCTTTAGCAGCCATAACTCAGAGGGGCAGGTGGGGATGACCTTCTATCATGAAAGGTCTAGGGTGAGGCACTTTAGGCAGAAAACGCCTAACATAATCCCTTCTGTGAGGTCCCCACTGAGCAGGGGGAGGATTCTTTTCTGCTGGGGTGGAGGTGGGATTTTTCTCAGCTCTCCTCACTTGTAACCCCTCTTCTTCATTGATATATTCTTCTGCACGGTCAAGCAATTCTTCATAACTAGCAATTGACTTCCGCAACAGAGAACTGAGGAAAGGTCCTTCCTTTAGACCATGAGGTATTAACAAGTCTTAAGAAATCAGGTGTTGTTGAAGGTATTTCCTAAATAGTAGTGGTAAAATGAAATATATAACTTTTTAAAGATTCAGCTGACTCTTACTTTAGGTGAAGTAAAATGGAAGCGTCATGCTTATATTTTTTACAACTAGAAAATTGTTTAAGAAAAACTCCCTTTAAATTTGCAAAACATGTAATAGAGCTAAGAGATAAAGATCTAGACTAGCTATGTGTTAGGACCATTGGCGTCGCTAGGGGGGGGGGGTGAATAGCAATTTGCGTCGATTTCGTTGCTTGGATTCATCGTACTTGTCTACAATCGTTAGTACGCAGCGGAAACACAAATACGAGTATAAATACAAATACAAATCACACATAAAGCACAACACAAGGAATTTTATGTGGTTTGGAACCCTAGTTCCTACTCCATGGTCGAGCCCTAGTGGGCACTAGTGATGCACACCACCACTATAACACTTCTCCTTTTCGGTGACATATTGGAGGTGGAGGAACCTCTTACAAATCTCTTACAACAATAAGAATGAGATAAAGACAAGCAAATACAACAAATACAAAAGCAAATGAACACACGTTACAGATTTAGGGCTTTTGAATGCTTGCTCGTAGATCACTTTGGGATGACTTTGAAGGCCCTAAAATGCAGCAGCACCTCCCTTCAAATCGCCCCTAAAACCTCCAAGAGAATCATACTCGAAGATTCCCTAGATCCTCCTTTTATAGAGCTCCGTCGAATCTTCCCGATCTGCAATGGTCATTTCGCCAGTCGAGATGCCGCCTCGACTGGGACTCCAGTCGAGGTGCTAGTCAAGTCGCCTTGCTTCTGAGCAGCTGTCTTCATGCATGTGCTGGGACCAATCGAGGCGCCGCCTCGACTAGCGTCTTATGTTTTTGGCCACTAGCTGAAGGCAGTCGAGGCGCCGCCTCGACTGAGCCTCCAATCGAGGCGTCAATCGAGGTGCCCTTGCATCTATGGCCGCCGCTCAACCGTAGTCACTCACATCAGTCGACTGATCATGATATCAGTCGACTGATAACCTCATCCATGAGGTTTTAACCCCAAGTATGGTGCCCTCATACTTACTAGACCACTCTTAGCCTAGACCTAAGCCTTTTAGCCACCTCCGTCAGCCTCACGCCTATCGGATCCCTCTAAGTCATCTATGACTTGTTCATCCATACACTAGCCTTCAGGTGCTTCCATCGGCTATTATCATGCTCTCGGGTCTACCTTTGCTGAGAGGCCTCGCCTCCGGGACTTCCCCTTTGCCAAGCTCGATCTCCCTGATCAGCGGGGTCTTCCCTTGCCATGACTCCTCGTCCGGGACTTCATTGCCAAGAGGCCATGCCTCCGGGACTTCACTGCCAAGACTCCTCGTTCGGGACTTCACTGCCAAGAGGTCACGCCGCTGGGACTTCATTTTCCAAGCACGGTCTCCCAGACCTGCTGGGACTTCCTTCGCCAACTCCCCGTTGGTCTTTCCAACACCAAGTGTCTGATCTGTCTTGATCAACTTGGATTTTCCCTTGCCAAGTATTCATACTTGGACTTCTCCACACCAAGTGTCCCATCCACTAGTCATATGGTCAAACCATATTATAAATTATTGTCAAACATCAAAATCATACTCGAGTCCCACTCGAGTAGGGTCAATCGTGACTTGGGTCGATTGTACCAATAATCTCCCTCTTTTTGATGTTTGACAATACCGTTAAGTTAGGTTATCCCATAACCCCAACTTAACTCTTCTTATGCCAAAGCATAACGAAGTGTTCCCAATTTAGAATTTAAAATTTTTAAATTTTTGGGGTTTGTGTATATTTGGGTAGCCTAAGTTAAAAAATCTAACTTAACCCCTTCCATTTCTCCCCCTTCTTGACACACATCAAAAAGTCCACTAAGGTTTATCATGTCTCATTTTACAATAAAATTCTTCCTTCTCCCATCACCCATCATACCAAGATGGATAATCTCCCACTAAAAGCTTACTCCCCCTAGAGCATTGCACCAACAATGTCCTTGGAGAGTTCCCTAGTAGTTTTGACACCAATTCAGTGCGGTATGTTTATGTCAGGGAGGTTTCACATGTTTCCAGGGGAGTTTAGTACCGTTCCAGGGCAGTTTGATATAGCTCCAGAGTGGTTTAGTATAGTTTCAAGGCAGTTTGCTTAATTTTAGGACAGTTTGTTTAATTTTGAGGCGCTTCAGAGGGCGGTTTGCCAGACAATTTTACTGGCGCTTTCACAGGCGCTTCGCTATACAGTTTTCCAGGCAATTTTGAAGGCGGTTTCGGGTAGTTTTGCCAGGGAAGTTTGGTTAGGGTAGTTTTGCTAGGACAATTTGGCTAGGGCAATTTCACTAGGGCAGTTTCGACGTGGCAGTTTGGAATCCTAAACTTTAAACACTTAAACTTAAACTCCACTTATCTCTCCCCCTTTGGCAAACATGCAAAAAGAGCAATCGATAGTGCCCTCCCCCTGAATTCGTACCCTTAACTATCCAATGCACCAACATTGTATTTGGAGAGTTCCTAATCCAATTAGGAACCTTAAACACTAGAAATTTAGGATAAAAGTTCAACTTTGAACTTTCACAACCCTTGAAATTTGATTTGTACTCCAATTCATTTCCATTGAAAATCTCACCCTTTCAATGCTTGTCTAAGGATATTAAAGGTGTAGGAGTAGTTATCTAACCTGAAGAGTGAAGACATCCTAGATGTTTTTGGACCAAGGGGGAGATTGTAAGATCTTATTAGGATATGAGATACTGATACCCTTGGGAAGAGCCTTTTTGATGTATGTCAAAAAGGGAGGAGAATGTGAGAGTGCTCAATTAGGAGAATTGGGAGATTGATTTGAGTTAGGTGGCTTAATTCAAAGGTGTTATGATTTAAGGTTGAGTTTTGTCAAACATCAAAAAGGGAGAGATTGTTAGTGCAATCGGCTCAGATCATGATTTACTAGACTCGAGTTTGACAAGAGAAGTATTTTGATGTTTGTGTTTTGATGTTTGACAAAGAAGTAATCATTGTTTCATAATGGTTTTGGGAGGAGGTTGACTAAGGGTTGACCATATGATGGAAAGTCCAAGTCTTGAGTACTTTGCATGGAAAGTCTAAGCATGGGTCATGGCAAGGGAAAGTGCAAGCATGAGTCTTGGCAATTGGAAAGTCCAACATGGAGTTGGCATAGAAATTCCAAGTGTGTAGTCTTGGTCACAAAAGTCCAAGTGTGTAGTCTTAGCGGTGAAAGTCCAAGTCATGGGTACTTGGCAATTGGAAAGTCCAAGGGTTGATATTGATAGTATAAAGTCCAAGGGTAGAGTCTTGGCAGCATAAGTCCAATGGTTTGACAGCATAAAGTCCAAGTGATAGTTTTGGTAGTGTAAGTCCAAATGTGCCTTGGCGGTGTAGACACTGTTAGCATGACAATAGCCGATGGAAGCACCTGAAGGCTAGTGTATGGATGAATAAGTCATGGATGTCTTGGAGGGATTCGATATGTGTGAGGATGATGGAGGTGGTTAGAAGGCTTAGGTCTAGGCTAAGGGTGGTCTAGCAAGTATGAGGGCATCATACTTGGGGTTAAACCTCATGTTTGCGGTTATCAATCGACTGAGGATTTAAACAAGTCGACTGGTCAAGTGGTTTGACACTTGGCAGCCGAGTTGACTCTGGATAGTTGACTGGGATTATGACCGACTAATTAGTCGTGAGCCAACTGATGTTCGACTGCAACTGATTGGTCTTGGCAGTCGACTGCTAGCATTGGACAGTCGACTAGCCTTGAGCAGTCGACTGCCATGGAGGGCAGTCGACTACTGATTTTGGTCAAAAGGGCATAATGCTTGGTAGTCGATTGATCAGTCGCCTACGGACTTGAGCAGTCGACTGATAGTAATGGGCAGTCGACTGCTAGTGTATCCATTGGCTTGGATGCCAATGTGGGTCAAGCCCGTTGTGAGATAACGACACTGTTGGCAGTCGACTGGGGTCTTATGGCAGTCAACTGCTAGGCGCGGAATCAACCCGATGCAGGGATAAAAGGAGCAGCTCATGAAGGATTTTGCCATCAGTTCTTTGAGAGGTTGTGAAGACGATTTGAAGGCGAAGTGCAGGCCCATTTCAGGGTCCTTTAAGATCATCGAAGCAACCAACAAGTAAAGCATTCAAAGCCCTAATTTGTAAAGTGTTCTTTACATTTCAGTTGTAGTTCTTTGTATTTGCTTGTAATTCATTATATTACTTTTGTAATCGCTTGTAAGAGGTTTTCTCTACCTCCGGTGTGTCACCGAACAGGAGTACTTGATTAGTGGTGGTATTTGCATCGCTAGAGCTCATTTGAGCTCAATCCGTGGAGTAGGAACCCTAAGGTTCCGAACCACATTGTATTTGTGTGTTGTGATCGTATTTGTCTATTTTGTTATTATTTTATTTGTTAAATACTGGAAAATTTAAAATATTAAATTAAATGGCCAAAGAATTAAGGAAATAATCCTGGAAATTTTTCGGGAATTTTAGGAATTTTTTTCAGAATTTTTCTGGATTTAAACGGAACCTGTACGAGATAATTATGGGGATAAGAAAAATAGACTTTTAAAAGGGTCTGTTTAGATGCGTAAATAGGATAAATTAACCTAAGTTATAATTATTTAACCTAGGTTTATATTTTCTCTCGATTTTCTTCGGTGCCGCTTCACACGACACGATCGTTCCTCTTTTGTTTTTCCACTCGTGATTTCCCCGATTCTTCTTCTTCCCAAATCTCGCCGAACCCTTCTGTTCCTCGTTCTCTCTCGCGATCTTCTCTGCTGCGACGTGGCTCGCCGACTCCATCCACCTTTTGTTCCGTTTCCTCACGGCAGGCGGCGGCCAGTGGCTGGGACGGTCTCTGCAGACAAGCTAGGGCGGCGGTGAGCGGCTGGAAGCTGGCATCGGCGGCGAGTGCGTGCGTGTGTCGACGGTGTTTCTATCATCGGCGAGATTCCGACAGTTTCTGTCCTAGCTCTCGCCGGCAACCTTGAGCGGGTGGAATCGACGACCATCGTTGCCACAGGAGGGTGTGGCGCTATCCATTCATTGCCGGATCAAGGTGAGGTGGTATTCTTCTTCCCTATTTGGAATGAGCCCTCTCTAACCGCAACCCTTGTCTTTGGAATTGCTCATCAGCCGGTGGTTTATAGAGCGTGAGGGTGTTCACTTGTGAATAGGGCATCTTGGAGGGGAGCTACTGGTGTAGCCTTAAGAGCTGGTAAATCTCGACCCATTCCCTTCTTTTTATCTGTTGATTGTTCGATGCAATTGATTGTTGAGGGTGTTCTGATCTGGATGGGGGGAGTTCCTCAGGTGGAGAAGGCTGGTTGGAGTTTGGACGACCGTGAGTGGGTTTGAGGGGCTGTGAGGGATTAGAAGGCTATGTCACTGTGGTGTGGGTGACCCGATCAGTGGGTGACCAAGCTACCGAGTAAGATTCTTCATCTATTGGACTAATTGTTAAATGATTGATACTGTGTAAATGAGGTAATTAGGGAGGGTGTTGTGATTGCTCTGTTTGTGATTTGTGATGGAACTGGGAAGGTGGTTTAAAAAGTTAGAGAGCTGTGTTGGTTTGTGAACCATTCTATCAATATAGGAATTGGTGTATGGAGTTAAGGTTGTAGGTTAGCATATTTGCTAGTTGGAAAATGGTGGGTTTTATTATGGTGTTAAATGTATAATTTGGGGGTTTAAATTCGTATTCAATATAAGGATGCGAATATAGAAACTATATAGTAGTGAGTTAGCACGTTGTGTGCTAGAACTTAATCATAATGGTTGTTATATGCAGGTTTCGGTCACGAGGCAGGTCCACGGTCGTGACGGTTTCATTTCATCATGGGCATTTTTTCAAAGGCGGTACTTTGACTTATCTTTTAGATATAGTCAAGTTGATATGCTAGTTAGGATAGCTTGCAATAATTTTCATGTTTATATGCCTAGTATGTTTTTGGTGCCTACATGATACATGCATATGATAGGTTATGATTATACCTTCCCTGTTTTTATTTGGATCATAGTACTTGGATTAGGGATATGTACATACTGATTGTACATATTATTCGGATAGATATTTTGAGTAGGATTTACATGCTTTAGTATCATGCACCATCTTGCATGATTGCATGCTGGCTGGACGGGGTTCCATTATTGTTGAGCTCGCAGCCAGTTACATGGCCTGCACACACTGCCACTCATGGGTTAGTGGTACATCAGGAGGGTGTGTGCAGTTGCTCTGTCAGGCTCCGCTGGTCCGCTCATGGGTAGCGACGAGGCAGCGTGGTAGCGGGCAGGGATCCCTCCTCTGGTCTATGACACCGGGAGATGAGAGCTTAGCTCCCCCACTATGTTTGGGGCAGGAGGATAGGTGTACTGACAAAGATCCTCGCCCACTCGGCCACTCAGAGGAAGCGATGATGGCAGAGTGCACAGTTGTCATAGCCCTACCCACTCGGCTTCACCATCGCGTGTGAGGCGGCTGACTGGCGTCAGGGGTGACCATGTCATTTGCACGACATGCATTTTGCACGGATTGCATTTGTATTGTGTTTGCTGCATTATTGTATTGATGTCTTGGATGTTGCATATGATTGACATGCATACAGGATTCATATTCTTATATGGTGATGACTTTATCTCTTATAGTAGGGCACATGCTCCTATATCAGGGTAGGAGACTCAGGTGAGTACAGTCCTTTTGCATTTATTTCTTGCTTACCATATATATGAGATCAGCATCGGCATGATTAGTATTGTTAGCTATTTCTTACTATTCATATCGACTAGTATCCGCTAAGTTCTTTGAACTTACCCCGTGGTTTTATATTTATTTCAGGATGATGCTGTCAGGAGAGTCCAGCTGTCAATCCCCCTCGTCGAAATGAATAGGTTTTATTGGTCTATTGGTTTTGGATTTTGTATAGAGGATATGTATAGGTCCTGATGTTGTGGTTATGTACTTATGGAAGTTTGGGAATAATTGTGGTGTCCTTATGGACTATTCAATTAGTTTGGTTGTATGTTCCTGCTCAGATGGCAGAAGGGGTAAGTCTAGATGTTATAGACTTCACTTATTTACTATGATGGTTGGCCTGAGGCCTTATGATCTGCGTGTGTAGATGTTTTTGTTCCGGTCGTGTTGACCGATGTATAGTGGCCATGTAGGCCTTGTATAAAAATTGATATTGTCACCCGTACAGGGGAGATGCTGCCGGATTTTTTTGTCTGGCGGGGACTCCCTCGGGGCGTGACAATTTATTTGGTATCAGAGCGTAGGTTTTCGAGTTCCTTAGGGTCTTTGGGTTTATAGAGTTCGCCAAGTTTGGCAGGTATTTTCGGGTTATGCGGATTCAGCGATTTTTATGTTTCGGAAATTCGAGGTATTATTGACGAGGTCAATATGGGGGATTTGGTGGCGACAGGACATCTCCAGACAGCTAACAGGTAAATACATTCTAGAAAATTTTCTAGATTTAGTACATATTTATATTTGGTTATGCAGTGATATCATGTTTTATCTAGTATTGTTTTAACCTGATATCTGTTGGACAATTAGATTTTTAGGTTGCTAGTTTATAGATAGCATTTGGTTATAAATTGCTATTATTGCTATACGTAGCTTGTTATCATTGTGATAAAAATGATTAGATATTATTGGTAGATGTATACCTCTTACTTTTAGTATTAGGATTGGACTAGTACTAGAATTAGACTAGTTGAATAATATGAATAATATGGATAAATTCGTAGAAGGTATGAGGACATGATTACATAGCTTATGTAGTTTAGAGTATATATAAGCATCTGATGCTTTATTTATATATTGCCTTGACTTTGTTCTGGCATGACCCTTTAGCTATACCCTAATTAATTTCAGCCATTGATTCCCATTTGTAGGACTATGTTGTCGTTTATTAGACAGCTTGTTATATGTTTATATGGTTATGTGTTTTGTGGTGGATACCATAATTAAGACTGGTAGAGATAGAATAACTTAGATGAGGTTATTCTGTAGGAGCGGATCTCAGGAATGAAACAACATTAGTGGAACCCTAGGTGTTGGAACCCTAGGCGTAATAACCGGATGTGCATATTGGTATGTGATTACCCATTTCTTTGTTTTGATGATATGGTGATCGGAGGTCGAATGATTAGGATGCGATTAATCCTTACTATATCTCCCATTCTTGGTTGAGAGAGAGAGTCTCCAGTAGAGTCTCTCTATAGGTAGGTGCTTTGTATACATGTGGTCAATCATGCCTCCCAATCATGGTGGAGATGACCTACTGTAAGGTTATATTTTTACGTTATTCGTTCGGAGTTGGTAATAATCGGATTCGTATGATGTCTGTAGCAAGATAGCTACTTTACAGGTTAAGTACCCACGAGATATGTTCGTGGTAGCAGGTTGGGGTATGCATGATTGAGCTGGTAGGACGATATAATTTGGGATTAACCCTCTTGAAGGGCTTGATAGTAGACTTGTGGTCCTTATTGGCCTTGATAGGCATTTTCTGTTAGTTGGGGCGAACCCTATGATTAATCGTCTCGACGTGATTATTAGTGGATTTATGATTTTGATCGACCTTGATAACCGTTTATATTAGAAGGGTTAAAACCTTAGACTAACCATCTGGAGGAATTTATTTATTAGTCGATGATCTTTACCGACTTTGGTAAACATTTCATTTTAGAGGTGTTGAAACCCTTGCTTAACCGCCTCAATGGGTTTAATTGTAGATCGATGATCTTTGTCGACGATTGAAAGTCGATTTATGTGGGATGTATTGGATAACCCTAGGCTTAACAACCTAGGATAATCGACTGCTCACGCGACCTATTGGTGGTAGTACGCAGCGCGTCGATCAATAATTACCAATAATTAGATATTTCGCCTATCCACGAGTCTCATTCGTGGTAGCATATAGTTACGCGTAGACAGTACTTAGCATATTGATTGTTGACCCACGAGTTACGTTCGCTGTAACTCATAGATAGTTCCCTTTGTATTACCTCGAGAGCCACGAGGCTTTGTCGTGGTATCTGGATGTGCATTGCTTGTTGCAGTGATTGTTATATGATCAGGATAGTTGCAGACTGATATTGGTACTCTGAAGGTGGGGTTACTCTAGCTTGTTCCCTGTGACTTCTATTATGTGCATTATGATTATGCACTATTGTCTATACATCCACAGAGTGGTTGTACTCACTCCCTCCTCACTTATACTCTAGGTTAACTGATGGAGGACGTGTTCTGTTGACCTACCTTGGTGTCGCTCAGAGAGTTCTTTGTCGTGCTTGTCTCCCTGCATCGTCGGGATGCCGCTTTGTTTACTTTATCGGTGTTGCATTTTGATTATGCACTTTGGATTTTTGGTCGCAATTCGATTTGGTGTCACAAAACTATTTTACTTTGTTTGATATATGTTTAGTCGTGCATGCATGCAGTTATTGAAATACTTATATTTCTATAATTATTTCGAGGTTTTTACCAGATTTGGTCCATGGATTCTGGATATTGTCACTAAGGGGCTCCCTTGTCATTTGGATGACGGATATGCCCCAGGATGTGACAATTTATTGGTTTGCGGTTTTGGTTTGTGGGTTTTATGTTTCGAGGATTTTCTTATCCTTGGATTTTTTTTTTGGGAGTTCTCGTGTTTTGGGACCAAGCAAGCTGAAGGATATCTCTGAGCTATAGGAAAAGTATTGTCTTTAGTAGTTACGGTACTTTTGTGGCTAGGAAAACTATTGACTTAGTGAAATTGTCCCTACTCATGGTCGGGGACGAGGTCGATAACGTATTTATCTTGAGGAATCTAATGATGATTTCAGAGGTACGGATTCTTTAGAGGTGCCGACTGATGTCGAATTAGGAAGCTAGGAATATGACCTGCTAGTCATCCATTTGAAGGTCAAGGAGTAAACCCTCAGAGAATATCAGTCTCTGCTATTAGTGATTTGGTTATGGATAAGGCGTGTATGCCTACACTGGTTAAGACGATGAAAGATCGTTTTACCTTATTATAGGAGGTGTTGTATGAGATATTTATCTGTCCCAGTAGTTTTCCAGAGAAGATCCGAAACTCTTTGTTAAAAGAGAAACGAACCTTTGAGGTTATGCATCGATTATCGATGATAGAATGCGGTAGTTGTGGAAGGAAATGAATATCCTTCATTGTGGATAGAGGATCTATTTAGATCAGCTATAGGATACCTATATATACTCTAGGATTGATTGGTGACTAGTGTGATGATATTGTAGTGACATGGTGTCATACAATTATCATTGTCGTTGTGATGATTGTTATATCATCAGCTTAGAGTAAAGAGAATACATGTGTGTAGCGATGACAATTTCATACTTGGTATGAATTGTTTGAGCTTTTGATTATCTTATTAGACTTATTGACGACTTAGTCGTCCAGGGATTTGGGAAATCATGTATTCTGGACACGATTGGATCATTTGTGATGGTGGTAGTTGGAGTTGAGCACTCGGCCACCGTAGATGATGATTTTTTTGGTATTGATTTGATTATTACCATAGATATGGATAGGATGCTCTAGCGGTACTACATCGCTGACTGGTTGGACCAGGAAGGTGATGGAATTTACTTGGTCTGCAGCTTGTGAAACTAGTTTCAGGGCTCAGACGATGGTTGACTTTTACGCCAGTGTTGATTAATCACGCTGGTGTGGAAGGAAGGGTAGTGTATGTGGATGCAACCTTTCGGGGATCGGAGCGATTTCGATGCTATAGAATAGGACGTATCCTAAGCTTACGGCAGTTAAAGAACTGCGAGATAAGCCGTCATATATATATGACATGGATTTAGTAGTTATTAAGTTGTTTTGAAGAGGTGAGGAGCAGAAATGCTCATGGAGTTTTGGCTAGCTACTGGATAGCTACTATAGAGTAGCTGGAACACGAATGATTGTAACAAGGAAGTTTGGTCGCGATAGCCTTCCACGCACTTGTAGAGTGTGTGGTGGAGTGGATTTTGTACGATAGATGGACAGTCTGAGCGGACCATTTAGATACTAGAGGATTTGCTGGGGTCCTGTGTTATGGATTTCGGGGGCAACTGGGAGGACCAGTTGCTAGGACCCATAGAGCTCAGTAGGAGACAGGGTTGGTCCGTACTATCAGACGTAGGATGGCAGAGGCACATGATCGCCAGAAGAGTTATGCAGATCGTAGACGGAGACCTTTGGAGTTCTCTGTTGGTGATCATGTATTCCTGCGAGTCTCACCCATAAAAGGGGTGAAGAGATTGAACCTTCGTAGTTAAGCTAGCTCCTAGATACATTGGTTTGAGGTTTTGGAGAGCATCGGAGCAGTCGCTTACCGTCTAGGGCTACCACCGTTTTTGGCTGGCATCCAGGATGTGTTTCAAGTGTTCATGCTGAGGAAGTATATGTCAGACTCTACACATTCTATCAGATGTATCAGGTTCCATTCAACCTGATGCTACTTACGTAGAGGTTCCGGTACGGATTTTGGATTTCAAGGAACGACAGTTGCGGAACAAGGTTGTGCGACTTGTCAAGGTCGGGTGGAGTCACCTCACAGATGAGGAGGCTATTTGGGAGCTTGAGGAAAAGATTCAAGCTCAGTACCCCACTTAGTACTTGATGTGTGGTTTTCCCCAAGTACTTGAGTTGAGCAGTGTGACATTGCTTGTTAGTACTTGAGTAGGAAATTTGGGGACCAAATTTTAATTAGTGGGGGAGAATGTTAAATACTGGAAAATTTAAAATATTAAATTAAATGGCCAAAGAATTAAGGAAATAATCCTGGAAATTTTTCGGGAATTTTAGGAATTTTTTTCAGAATTTTTCTGGATTTAAACGGAACCTGTACGAGATAATTATGGGGATAAGAAAAATAGACTTTTAAAAGGGTCTGTTTAGATGCGTAAATAGGATAAATTAACCTAAGTTATAATTATTTAACCTAGGTTTATATTTTCTCTCGATGTTCTTCGGTGCCGCTTCACACGACACGATCGTTCCTCTTTTGTTTTTCCACTCGTGATTTCCCCGATTCTTCTTCTTCCCAAATCTCGCCGAACCCTTCTGTTCCTCGTTCTCTCTCGCGATCTTCTCTGCTGCGACGTGGCTCGCCGACTCCATCCACCTTTTGTTCCGTTTCCTCATGGCGGCGGCCGGTGCATTTGGGACGGTCTCTGCAGACAAGCTAGGGCGGCGGTGAGCGGCTGGAAGCTGGCATCGGCGGCGAGTGCGTGCGTGTGTCGACGGTGTTTCTATCATCGGCGAGATTCCGACAGTTTCTGTCCTAGCTCTCGCCGGCAACCTTGAGCGGGTGGAATCGACGACCATCGTTGCCAGTGTGGCGCTATCCATTCATTCTTGGGATCAAGGTGAGGTGGTATTCTTCTTCCCCTATTTCGGAATGAGCCCTCTCTAACCGCAACCCTTGTCTTTCGAATTGCTCATCAACCGGTGGTTTAGGGCAGCAGGGGTGTTCCGCCAGCGAATAGGGCATCTTGGAGGGGAGCTACTGGTGTAGCCTTAAGAGCTGGTAAATCTCGACCCATTCCCTTCTTTTTATCTGTTGATTGTTCGATGCAATTGATTGTTGAGGTGTTACGATCGGATGGGGAGTTCCTCGTGGAGAAGGGTGGTTGGAGTTTGACGACCGTGAGTGGGTTTTAGGGGCCGTGAGGATTAGAAGGCTATGTCATGTGGGTGACCCGATCAGTGGGTGACCAAGCTAACTTCATCTATTGGACTAATTGTTAAATGATTGATACTGTGTAAATGAGGTAATTAGGGAGGGTGTTGTGATTGCTCTGTTTGTGATTTGTGATGGAACTGGGAAGGTGGTTTAAAAAGTTAGAGAGCTGTGTTGGTTTGTGAACCATTCTATCAATATAGGAATTGGTGTATGGAGTTAAGGTTGTAGGTTAGCATATTTGCTAGTTGGAAAATGGTGGGTTTTATTATGGTGTTAAATGTATAATTTGGGGGTTTAAATTCGTATTCAATATAAGGATGCGAATATAGAAACTATATAGTAGTGAGTTAGCACGTTGTGTGCTAGAACTTAATCATAATGGTTGTTATATGCGGTTTTGATTGGCCACAGTCCACTAAGTGATTTGGTTTCATTTCATATTTTGCGGGCATTTTTTTCAGGCGGGTACTTTGACTTATCTTTTAGATATAGTCAAGTTGATATGCTAGTTAGGATAGCTTGCAATAATTTTCATGTTTATATGCCTAGTATGTTTTTGGTGCCTACATGATACATGCATATGATAGGTTATGATTATACCTTCCCTGTTTTTATTTGGATCATAGTACTTGGATTAGGGATATGTACATACTGATTGTACATATTATTCGGATAGATATTTTGAGTAGGATTTACATGCTTTAGTATCATGCACCATCTTGCATGATTGCATGCTGGCTGGACGGGGTTCCATTATTGTTGAGCTCATGCAGCCTACATATACATGGCTCGTTAGTGGTACATCGGGAGGTGTGTGCGATTGCTCTGTCGAGCTCATTGGTCGCTCATAGGTAGCGGAGCGTGGTAGCGGCGAGGATCCCTCCTCTGTCTATGACAGGAGATGAGCTTAGCTCCCCCACTATGTTTAGAGGCGGGAGGATAGGTGTACTCGGCAGCGTCCACATCCACTCGGTCACTCGGGGCGATGATGGCGAGTGCGCGATTGTCATAGCCCTACCCACTCGGCTTCACCATCGCGTGTGAGGCGGCTGACTGGCGTCAGGGGTGACCATGTCATTTGCATGACATGCATTTTTGCCTGATTGCATTTGTATTGTGTTTCTTTGCATTATTGTATTGATGTCTTGGATGTTGCATATGATTGACATGCATCTGAGATTCATATTCTTATATGGTGATGACTTTATCTCTTATAGTAGGGCACATGCTCCTATATCAGAGTAGGAGACTCGGTGAAATCTGATCCTTTTGCATTTATTTCTTGCTTACCATATATATGAGGTATCTTGGCATGATTAGTATTGTTAGCTATTTCTTACTATTCATATCGACTAGTATCCGCTAAGTTCTTTGAACTTACCAGTAGTTTTATATTTATTTCAGGATGATGCTGTCAGGAGAGTCCAGCTGCCAATCCCCCTCGTCGAAATGAATAGGTTTTATTGGTCTATTGGTTTTGGATTTTGTATAGAGGATATGTATAGGTCCTGATGTTGTGGTTATGTACTTATGGAAGTTTGGGAATAATTGTGGTGTCCTTATGGACTATTCAATTAGTTTGGTTGTATGTTCCTGCTCAGATGGCAGAAGGGGTAAGTCTAGATGTTATAGACTTCATTTATTTACTATGATGGTTGGCCTGAGGCCTTATGATCTGCGTGTGTAGATGTTTTTGTTCCGGTCGTGTTGACCGATGTATAGTGGCCATGTAGGCCTTGTATAAAAATTGATATTGTCACCCGTACAGGGGAGATGCTGCCGGATTTTTTTGTCTGGCGGGGACTCCCTCGGGGCGTGACATTATTATTATTTCCTCTGCGCATAACAAGTCTTGTAGACAAACGTGAACGAATTCCATTGATGAACAAAAGCGCCATTCACCCCCCTCCCTCCTCCCTTTAGCTCTCACCGAAGTTCCAACACTATGAGGTGAATCATATTGATTTTGATTATAATTATTCCTTCTTTCATCATCAAAATCTCCTCTTCCTCTTTGTTGATCATTACCTCCTAATCTTCCCCCTTGATCATTACCCCCTAAATTTAGATTTTGAAGTCTTTGGATAATGTCTTGATTTTTGTCATTGATATCCTTATTAATGGAGGATTTTCTAGAATAGGTACTAGTAGACTAATCAAATTCAACATTAGAGGATTCCTCAACCTTTTGAGTCATCTTGTTGTATACTCTATAACCTCTACTAGTGGATGAGTATCCAACTAGGATTCCTTCATCCATCTTAGATTCAATTTTCCTAAATTATCTTTGGTATTTAAAATATACACTTTGCATCCAAAGACCTTAAAATAATGGATTGTTAGAATTGTGGCATTCCATAATTCAAAGGGTATTTTTATTATGGATTAGGACATGGTTTTGGATATAGCAAGTGGTATTAACCGCTTCCGTCCACAAGTGGCTAGGTAAAGAATATGCATTAAGCATAGTCCTAGCCGCCTCTTACAGGACACGATTTCTCCTTTCCACCACCTCATTTTATTGAAGTATTCGAGGGCAAGTGAACTCATACTTGTACCCTTGTTCTATGCAAAAGTTTGAAAAATTTAAATTCTTAAATTCTCCACAATAATCACAATGGATCTGGTTGATTTTGAGATTCTTTTCATTTTCAACCCTTTTGCTAAATCCTATGGCTATTTCTAAGGTATCATCCTTATGTTTCATGAAATACACCCAAATATGTCTAGAAAAATCATCTACAATCACCAAGCAATACTTATTACCATTTAATGAGGGAGTGATATGACAATCAAATAGATCTAAATGTAATAATTCTAATGGTAATGAAGTGCTAGTTAGAGTTTTACACTTGTGTGATGATTTGGATTGCTTTCCTTCTTGGAATGCATTACACAATTTGTCTTTGATGAACTTGATTTTTGGTAGCCCCTTTACTAACTCTAATTTGGCTATATTCTTCATGTTGACATGTCCAAACCTCCTATGTCATAGCCAACCTTCATCTTCTTTTGACATGAGCACATAGTATAAATGTTAGAAGCATAGGATAAATAAACATAATAAATATTTGATTTTCTATAACCAACTAACATACAATCTTCTAAACTTTTGTGCCTAATCAAGCATTTAGTGGATTTAACCTCAACATTATAGCCGACATCACAAAGTTGACTAACACTAAGGTGGCGTTTGGTTTGAGTGCGAGAATAGGAATGAGAATGGGTTTGATAGTGAACTGGAATGGGAATCGGTTTAGCGATTCCAATATTGTTGTTTGGTTTATGAACTGGGATTAGGTATGATTGCCAATACTATTGTTTGGTTTGGCATAGGTTTGGTGATGTGAGCAAAACATATAGGGTTTTAGGAGTAGTTTTTGCTCATATCTTGTTACATTTTGTGTTAGTTTCATTCATATGTTATTATATTCTTGCACGCATTGCCTATTTTCTGGTTCGGAGGTCTTCTCATTGTACTTTTGTGTGCAGGTTAGCTTTACTGGTGAAAAATATGCATTTTCGGAGCAAAAGAAGGACTTTCGCAGCTAGACGCAGAGTGGGACATGGCCAAGGCATGTGGATTCTCAAGGCCGTGTCCAATGGGCGAAGAACAACACCCCAGGGTTGCACATGGCCTGACAGTGTGAAAACACATGGCCGTGTGGCGGCCCGACAGATTTGTGCGACTAGGGCTTTTTTCGGATTTTACAGCGCTCCGAGGCGATGTCTATATAAGGATGGCTTTGCCCAAACCCTAGGGGGGGAGGCACGACGGCTAGGACGGCACGTCGAAGCCCTAAAAAGCTTCGGTAACTCGCAGCGGGGAAGAGGAACGCCGCCGGAGGTCCACAACTTGCAATACAACATCAGAGAGAAGATCACAAAGCATCGTATATCTCTACTTCTGCCCTTTATTTCTATTGTATTCAAACTTAATCATGTTTTGTGATTCTTCCTTCATATTTATGGAGTAGTACTTTCGATTCTAGGATTAGGGAGTAGCTTGTGTACATAAACAATGTTGGTTCATATTAAATTCTGGCCAAAAGTTTGATTTGACAATTGGTAGTTGCTCTCTATTATATCTACGTGTGTTTGGCTTTCTTTCCACTGTGCTTAGGTGATACGAGGTGGTGACAGCCCTCGTAATCTAAATTTAGGAAGTTTGATCCAAGGAACCTAGGGGTAAACCTGACCTCCCGTAATTGCGGGGAGAAGGGAGTGGTGAAATTGAAAACGGTCCACCGCAAGGATTGATTTGACATCCTCGTACCCTCTATCCCATCCTTTTGGGTGGAGGTAGCTCCCGGTGAATGCGGCGGCTCTGCGGGAGAGTGTATGATGTCCCTTCCCCAAAACCGTAAGTAGACATTTAGACGACGCTAATTGACAATATTATTCTATGATACACAAGCGAAACCGAAATCCTAGAATCACCTTTTAAGACCCCGACACACTCTTTTCCTCCTCCGTGTGACACCGTACAGAGTAGGGTCCACCGATAGTCCTCACCAACCGACTCTCTCAGAGATTACGTCCGAAAAATCGCAACCACTTAGTGTATTGGTATTTGAATCTCAGTCCCTGTGGGATCGATAAATCTTTATTACTTGATGACATCCGCGCACTTGCGGGCGTTGAGCACGAGCGTGCACTTTGAGTCCTCGACGGTATTCATTGTGAGATTCGAGATCGCGTCCGTGCGCATCAAGTTTTTGGCGCCATTGTCGGGGACTGTCGATTTGATATTAAATCGAATGGTGGTAGATTGGATCGGACTTAGGATTAGATTATTTTCTTGCTTTATTTTCCTTTTAGTTTAATCTTATATGCTTAGTTCTATTTTCCATATTTAGATTTAGTTTTTATTTTCAGTAGTAATTTCCTATTTACTTATTGCATCTTAGATTTTTATTTACTAGATTTATTTATTTTCTGCTTTTAGCATTAGAGTAGCACTCTTACTTTTGTGGTTTGGTTCGTCGTATGCTTAGAAGACTAGGGTCAGAAGGTCTAATTCCGATCGATTTAGAGATTGAGCAAACCTTTCACCGTCGGAGAGCAGCACAGTGAAAGATGGAAGATCAAGCTGCATCCGAGGTGAACATAGGCAGCCGACCTCTGTGGGACTATGCAACTCCTAGCGCTAGAGGATTCAGGTCGAGAATAGCTGGACCATCAATTTTAGCAAATAACTTTGAGCTGAAGCCGACACTTATACATATGGTCCAGCATAACCAATTCGAAGGAGCTGCAACTGAAGACCCGAACCGGCATCTTGAGGCTTTTCTCGAAATCTGCTCAACTATGAAATTGAACGGAGTCCCTTTTGATGCGATCCGCCTGTGCCTGTTCCCATTTTCACTGTAGGATAAGGCTAAGGCATGGCTTCACTCCTTACCCTCTGGCAGCATCACCACATGGGAGCAGTGTGAGCAGCAGTTTCTGAATAAATACTTCCCACCAAGTAAGACTGCTCACATGTGCCATCTTATCACAAGCTTTCGCCAGAAGGAGGGGGAGTCCTTATTCGAAGCATGGGATCGCTACAAGGGGCTACTTTTTCAATGCCCCCACCATGGACTGGAGAGGTGGCTGGTGATCCATATTTTCTATAATGGGATTGCTTATGCCACAAAGATGTCCCTAGATTCTGCCGCAGGAGGAGAACTAATGAACAAGACCATAGAGAAGGCTGAGGAGCTTATCGAAGAGGTGGCACAAAACCACCATCAATGGGCTTCCGAGCATGGTCAACCCATGCCTACAGCAGGACGATACACTGTCAACTCCATGGACCACCTTTCGGCAAGGATGGGCGTGCTCAGCAGATGGTTTGAATCTTTGAATCCTTCATCTACATGCACGACCATTGATTTTGGAGAAGGAGCGGCAGTGTATCGTGAGGACCACTATGGAGGGTAGGGGACCTCAGACGAGCAGATTGAGCACTATGATGCGATTGAGGGCTATGATCAAAGGCCCCACAACCCATACTCTAATACCTACAATCCCGGATAGAGGAGTCATCCGAATTTCTCCTACAAAAATAACTCGAGAAATCCCCAACCATCCGGAGGGTATGGGCAGCAGCAGGGCAATGGGTAGCGACCACAGAAGTCTAGATTGGAACAGATGATGGAGGACTTCATCGCTACCCAAACTAAGGCCAATGAGGAATTTCATCGCTAGCATCAGAAGTCTGAAGAAGTACTGAGAGACTTGAAGGCCACCGTTGACGGCCTTGCGAGTCATACCCGGATGTTGGAGACACAAGTGGCCCAAATAGCCCAATCCATGTCACAACCTGTGAAGAACTCTCCAGTGAGCCAAGGAAAAGAGGAAGGAGTGGGGCAAAGTAGCCAATTCGCCAAGGGGTGTGCAACCATGATTTCCACCATACCTGACCAAGCTGAGTTTGAAGAGAAGATTCCAATACAGCTTGAGGACCCTGGTGAATTTGTTATCCCCTGCTCGATTTATGGGGAGAGCTTCGACGAAGCGTTATGCAACTTGGGGTCATCAGTCAGTGTGATGCCCTATGCATATTTTCTGAAGATGGGACTGAGCGGGCTCCAACCAGGGAATCTTTGTATTCGTATGGGGGATGATTCAGTAAAGGAGCCCATTGGCCTGCTACCACACGTTCCTGTGATGATTGAGGATTTCATGATACCCACCGACTTCATCATATTGGACACATGATCGAATCCCCAGAATCCCATCATTCTGGGAAGACCTTTTCTAGCAACCATAGGGGCGTGCATAGATGTGAAGGCACACCAGATCTCCCTGGAGGTAGATGGGGAGATCATCCTTTTCAGCCTTTCGGAGCACAAAGCTCCCTACTTTGATGGATTCATGATTAGCAGATTGAAGCCAGAACCTCCAGATGTATATCCTGAGACGGATGAATGGAGTTTCATAGAATCGCCAGAGCCGAGTTGATAGAAGAGTGTGGTCGAGCTAAACGACCTTAAACAAAGCGCTTCTTGGGAGGCAACCCAAGTTTAGTTTTAGACTTCTCTTTTCAATTGCATTGCATACATTTGTTTGATTTTAATTTTGATTTCCATCACATTTAGAGTTAGGAGTAGAAAAGAACTTTGCTAGGCAAAAATGAGACCTATATTAGTCTACACGGTGAAGTGTATGAGCAAATTCGGGTCATGGTGCATAAATGGGCGAAAAATGGGGGCACACGGCCTGGCCATGTGTTTTCCCACGGTCGTGCCTGTTTGACCAGAGGTGCACACAGCTTGGCTGTGTGTTTTCACACGGTCGTGGCACGCGAGGTTAAAAGGGGCAAGCGGTGTGTTTTCACCCCATTTGCATTGTGTGCTTCAAAAGTTCTTGCCCTAGCCATGTGATTTTGTCTTCCCCTTCCTCTAGAAGCATTTTCAACCTCTTAAGAAGCCAAAAGGAGCAAGGATGAGGAGGACCAAGACCGTAGCATCCCAATCCGGTGCCTCAGAGCGACGAGCAAGGAGAGCCGACGCCCCTCAAGCTCCGGAAGAGGGTAACGCCCTACCCCCTCTACTTTTTTGCATTAATGAACATAGAGATAGGTAAAATATGCTCTCTACTCATAAACTTACTGCTACTAGGTACTTAGATGAGGATTTTCTAGAATCTTTAGATTTGTTGGGTGACATGCAAACCCTATTTGCAAAAATGGGGTGGGAAGAAATTATGGGAATAAGGCACCTAACCTACCCTAGGATAGTTTTGGAAATTTTGAGTTCTTTAGAGGTAGAAGTTTTAACGGGTAGAGAGAGCGAGGAGGGTAGGATAACTTTTAGGTTTTTTAACATTGAGTATGAGTGGACCCTTCACCAATGGAACTCATGCTTTGGCTTGCCAAGCGGGGGAGAGAGAAGAACCCCTAACGGGTACAACTCTCATATGATTTGGACTGAGTTGATAGGGGAGCACGCTTATGACCAATCTAGGGCCAAAGCGTCGCGCCTCCAAAACCCCGTCTTTCGATACCTACATCGCATCATGGCCAGTACCATATTTGGTCGTGGGGAGAGTGACGATGTAGTTAGAGCCAGCGAGCTGCTTTACCTATGTGATATGCTACAAGAAAGGAGTAGCATCAATGTAGGGTCCCACTTCATCAGACACTTAGTGAAGATGGGCAAAGCATCACACGGAGAGATCAATGTGGGAGGCCTACTTACCCACATTTGCTATAGGATGAGGTATGATTACACCGCATTGGAGAGTATAGAGGGGGGCCCTAGGATCGACCTAGGAGTATGCATGGCCGTGAAGATGATTGTAAGAGAAGGAGACTCCTTATTCTTTGTAAGGAAAAATCTTATGGCCCTTAGGCTCCACGACCCGAATCGTACCACCATTGTTATACGCGCCAACTGGCACTTAGACCTGATAGTGGAGTCCCCTCCACACGAGGGACCATCCACATCAGTGCCCATCTCTCCACCTTTGTATCACTCTCTCTCTGGTCCACACATGCATAGGAGCCCACCTAGTCCATGCCGACATGAGCCTACACCTGCACCACCATCTTTTTCTACTTTTGAGCAGGATGCAGGTACATCGGCCTATGATTTCTCGGAGTTCCGATCTGCCTCGACGACATTTATACTGAGCAGCAGACGTAGAGGCAGCGATGGGAGGAGCAAAGTGCCTACCAGCTGGTGGAGTTTCAGAGATTACGGGAGCATTTCTAGCGGGCTGAGGAGTTTTACGATGAGGCCCGCATATACTTTCAAGAGGAGGCTGTTCGTTGTCAGGATGAGGCAGCCTACCATAGGGAGATGCGGCAGCACATGCACGCTCAGCAGGCACAGTGGGCTAGGGAGGAGGAGCATCGAGCAACTGCTGCATCCACCAGCTCTCATATTGACCACATGTATATGTGACATCAGCGGCTCAGCAGCAGGTTCTCCCAGGATCCAGAGATGCCGAGGCTCCCAGACTGTCCACCTCGTCCACCATATTAGAGGTATATTTTTGTTTAAGTCTGGGGGGGAGACCCCAAAATCTATTTTATTTTGTTTCCTAGAAGTAGTTTCTTTTCTGGTATTTTCATTTGTTCATGCATGCATGAGTTGTTTAGTTCCTTTTAGTACTTAATTTTTTGTGTATGTAAAGCTACCTCAGTAGTATTTTTGAAAGTTTCTTGCATGAGTTGTTCCCATATGTAGCTTAATTCCAATTATCTTATGGTATTTTATTTTATTTGCTCTATTGAATGTTCTAGACTTACACTAGTTAGCTCTATTTTTGCACTTACACATGTCGAACAGTCTGAAAGGGAGAATCTAGTACATACCTAGTTATGATTCACTTCAGTAGTCTAGTACTTTGGAATCCATAGGTGACTCTTGGTTTAGCATTTTAGTTACTGGAGATGCTCGGATTGTGTAAGCCCATTCGGAAAAATCAAAATCCCTGTGAGCCAAAAAATAAAAGAAAAAAAAAGAGAGAGAAAAATAAATGATAAGAAAAGAAAAAAAAAAGAGAGTGAGAGGGATAAAAAACTTATGTCGTGGGTGGAAATAGCTAGGTGCCCTTTTGAGACCGAGTTAGGTTACTGGGGAAACACCTCCCAATTTCTCTCAATACCGAGCACGCCTTTGAGACTTTATGCTAGATCTAGGGAACGACTCTCGCTTTGGGAAAGTAAGTACCTAAGAGCCGAAAACCTTAGGAAAGCTATGGGGTGACAACTTAACTCACCATGGAACGAGCATCCCCTAAGATGGTTCGCCTAGCACGAGCACGAGGAGCTAACTTAGTGAATTTTTAGAACATATCTATTTTGCTTTGAATGCAAATACCACCTGATAAATTTAGTGAGCATGCTAATTATGGAACAATATCTTTTTAAAATTTTATGGCACTGAGGTTTGCTTGAGGACAAGCAAAGATTTAAGTCTGGGGGAAGTGATGTGAGCAAAACATATAGGATTTTAGGAGTAGTTTTCACTCACATCTTGTTATATTTTATGTTAGTTTCATGCATATGTTACTATATTCTTGCACGCATTGCCTATTTTATGGTTCAGAGGTCTGCTCGTTATACTTTTGTGTGCAGGTTAGCTTTACTAGTGAAAAAGATGCGTTTTCAGAGCAAAAGAAAGACTTTTGCAGCTAGACACAGAGTGGGACACGATCAGGGCATGTGGATTCACACGACCGTGTCCAATGGGTGAAGAACAACACCCCAGGGCCGCATACAACCTGGCTGTGTGGAAACACACGACCATGTGGCGGCCCGACGGATTTGCGCGACTAGGGCTTTTTCTGGATTTTGCAGCAGTCCGAGGCGATGTCTATATAAGGATGGCTCCGCCCAAATCCTAGGGGGGAGGCACGATGGCTAGGATGGCACGCCGAAGCCCTAAAAAGCTTCAGTAACTCACAGCGGAGAGGAGGAATGCCGCCGAAGGTCCACAACTTGCAATACAACGCCGAAGAGAAGATCACAAAGCATCGTATATCTCTACTTCTGCACTTTATTTCTATTGTATTCAAACTTAATCATGTTTTGTGATTCTTCCTTCTTATTTATGGAGTAGTACTTTCGATTCTAGGATTAGGGAGTAGCTTGTGTACATAAACAATGGTGGTTCATATTAAATTCTGGCCAAAAGTTTGATTTGACAATTGGTAGTTGCTCTCTATTATATCTACGTGTGTTTGGTTTTCTTTCCGCTGTGCTTAGGCAATACGAGGTGGTGACAACCCTCGCAATCTAAATTTAGGAGGTTTGATCCAAGGAACCTAGGGGTAAACCTGATCTCCCGTAACTGCGGGGAGAAGGGAGCGGTGGAATCAGAAACGGTCCACCACAAGGATTGATTTGACATCCTCGTACCCTCTATCCCATCCTTTTGGGCGGAGGTAGCTCCCGGTGAATGCGGCGGCTCTGCGGGGGAGTGTATGATGTCCCTTCCCCAAAATCGTAGGTAGACGTTTAGACGACGCCAATTGATAACATTGTTCTATGATACACAAGCGAAACCGAAATCCTAGAATCGCCTTTTAAGACTCCGACACACTCTTTTCCTCCTCTATATGACACCGTACAAAGTAGGGTCCACCGATAGTCCTCACCAATCGACTCTCTCAGAGATTACGTCCGAACAATCGCAACCACTTAGTGTATTGATATTCGAATCACAGTCCCTGTGGGATCGATAAATCTTTATTACTTGACGACATCCGTGCACTTGTGGGCGTTGAGCGTGAGCGTGCGCTTTGAGTCCTCGACGGTATCCTTTGCGAGATTCGAGGTCGCATCCGTACGCATCATCTGGGAATACAAACACAATAAATACCATATTTATTCTTAAAATAAATTATTAAACTGCGCATCATATTTCATTTCATGTTGTTTATTGTGATGACCCAACTCTTATTTTATTTTTACGTTATTTTCCTCTGACAATTAACTTTGTTGTCATTCGTTGTAAATTTATTTCACAAACCAAACATTATAAAATCAGGAGATATGATTAAAAACAATAACATTTTTATTAATTAATGAAACAGTATTATAAATTTATAAGCATTCAGATGAACAAGACAACAATGTCCAAATTCTAAAACTTCAAAATTGGCATCGACATGCCGATGTCCTTAACATGATATCTAGATGTTAAAAGAAAAACTAAGCTAAAAAATCAATCAGAATAAGAGAATACATTTTCCATGTTGAACCCAGCAGGAATAAGCCTCAACTTGTTTGATCTGTGTTGGAAATTTTAAATTGAAATAAAAAATAAATTGTTATTATATATCACTCACATTTTGTAGAAAATGAGCAGAACCTTATTTCCAATTTCAATCAAGATTGCATGGTGCTGAATGAAAAAAATCACAACTTATTTGTTCTAAAACTAGCAAATGAAGAGATTCAAAATAGCCTGAGATATAAAATCCAACAATGGCATCACAAAACTCAGCACTACTATAACAAAATAAAGCATAATAGCCATCCCAGTTTTTACAAAATCTAGCAAGATTAACACAAAAATTAACATTGTTATCACAAAATTCAGGATAATAGTCATCTCCAAAGTAGTTTCTACAAAATCCAATGCAATTATCTACATATTTGGGGAGGGGACGAGTAGACTAACCATGTAATTTCTTTGCAGCTCTGAAGGAAGATTGAACAACACATTAATCTTGTCTCTATCTGTAGTGAATATATTAGCTGTTTTGAATACATCACCACTAGGAAGGCTAAGGTTCATTAGCTCAGCAATCACATCTTTCATTCTTTCTAAAGCCTTTTTTTCTCGCAAATTCTCTTCTGCCATGACATTTGCAATGGTTGCAAAATTTGCATTAAAACCATCCACAAAAGTGTGAAATCCATTGTTCATGTCATGTAATTGTGTCCCAATATCCAAGTGTGTTGATGTTGATTTTTTTTCTTTGCAACTTTATCTCCAGTTGTCAATGGTTGTTTTCGTTTTATAGCTGACTTTGTCACATCGGTGTTGTGTGAAGTAGTTGGGCTTGATTCTGATTCAAAATACACATTATTGTCTTCTTCATATTCATTTGAAGAATGATAGAATGCGCCTAGATTTTCACCTCCACTGTCATCATTTTGATCAACTTCCAAATTGCGAATAGCATCTACATACCCTTGAACAACAACACCAGTAGCTCTATCCCTTCCATAGACTAATTCAAGTTGATTCAAATATGGAAATTTGAAATCCCACATGCCTTTTGCCTCTTTGTGAGTCTATGAAACAGAAAATATACATGATTGAAAAAGCTTAAGGAAATATGAAATGAAATATTTGATAGAGTAAAAAATTTCAAACACAATATATAAAATTACTTGACAATAGCTATCAAACCATTGCTTTTTCACATGCTAATTTTTTCTCCACATCATTCCATTGACATCCACTTTGCCTACACATGTCATTAATAATATGAAATCTTGTTTTTAACCACTTGATTTTTGACTCAAGATGAGGTGTAACTTGTTTTGTAAGAGTAGGGATCTTGCTTAGCATTCTACTATGCACTTCAGCCATGTAATTGCTTTTAAAGCCACCATCTATCTTCCATGAAGGATCACAAGTCATATCTTGAAGAGTTGCAATTAATACTTGGACCTCATGCTCTATCCAGAAGCATTTATTTCTCTCACATCCTCAAACTTTTTGATCTTGCTCCATCCTAACATATAGTAATGTCAAATCATTAAAAGTAATTAGTTAAAAGGACCATGGTTACAAGACACTATAACATGTGATACCAAATTTACTAGGAACCAAAATTTATTCAATCATAAATAATATATACACCAAAATAAAATAATTATTCAAATAAATGAATAACAGTTAAATTCACAGAATAGTTGTCTTCTTAAACATGACAAACAAGTTGAAACATTCATGAAATGCGATAATAACATCATTAACATATCCCCTTGCCCCATAAATGGTCAAGGATATAATCTTTCTCTCCAATGATTAAACATTTCAAGTGCCGATGTATTTCTAAAGTTAGTCAATTCTTCTGCTAGGGCAATACTTGTCACATATTCATCATCTTCAAAGTGGTCATCTTCCATGCCATCTTCTTCAAGTGGTTCCAACTCTTGTGGATCAAAACTCATGTACTTTCGAATCAAATTGTGTAAAAGGCAACATGCTAAAATAATGCGCACTTGAGTTTCAATTGGAAAAAATGAGGGGGAAGATAATATTTTCCATCGCCCTTTTAGCAAGCCAAAGCATCTCTCAATCATATTTCTGGCCTTAGAATGTTTCATATTAAAATACTCCTGGGTTGTATGTGGTTGGTGACTGTGAAACTCATTTAGATGGTACTGTTGCCCTAAAAAAGGAGCTAAAAATCCATCCGTGTTACAATATCCATAATCCACCAAATAATAACAACCTTCAAGAATACAAAAAAAATGTTTTGCATTAATTATAAGTTTGAATGAAGCTTTACTTTGAAAATCTAAATAACTAGTCCAAGACCAATTGTACCTTGAGGAACTTTAAGACTATCTGGCCTAATTCTAGCATTTCTGAGCACATGACCATCATGTGCAGAACCCTCCCATCCAGGTAAACCATATATAAACTGCATGTCTAGACAACAAACACCCAATATATTCGAAGTTATATTTCCTTTCCTAGTGCGATATTGGGGTTTTTTATCAGAAGGAGGAGTGACTTTGTTTAATGTACCATCTAAAGTTCCTAAACAACCCTGTCATTTAAATATTTTAGAGAAATAATAAATAAGGTGGCTTTTTCCAATAAATTATAATTTCAAGAAATACAAATGCAAAGTACCTTGAAACACTGCCAACGATCATCTTGACAATCTTCAGTAATAGAAACTGATTTTTAAGCAAAATGGAATGCAATTTCAAGATTGCTAGAAGGAAACTATTAAAATGATGATTGATAATTTCTCCACTTCACTTCATAAAAATAATAAACTCATTGTCCTATTTTTTTTTGTGGTGAGCCAAAACATATACAAAAACAACAACTATTTCTTGTAGAGATATATTTTTGGTGTCTTTTAAACCTCCAATATCTCTTACCATCTCACATAATATTCCAAAAGTATGTCTATCCATTCGAAGTTCACTAATACAAGCAATATCAGATTCTTCAGTGAGTCTAAACACCCAATGCATTCTCTCAAGCCTTTTCTCTTCTTTGGTTTTAAGTGGTCTCATAATATGCAAAAGTAGAAACAATAATTGGTACCACATAACATATACAACACTGAACACGTTCACCATTGATGCAATTATCCGAATATTTCGAATTATTTTACATCTTCTACTAGCAGTAGGAGTACGTGTCACTATATTCTACATGGCAATAAAGAGAAATTAACATAAGTGGGTATGAACAGAATTATTAAGTGTCCAATAAATCAGTATAAATTAAATTCAATGTACCATGAATCAAAGAAAAAAGAAGCATGCTTAAGATTGACTAATCCTTCGATGACGGAACCAAACAGATAGAAAATGCACTGAGAATTTTTGTAACCAATGATATTGATAAGGACATGGACAATATATTTCACGAGTATATTAGAATCAAATAAACGACTTAGGTTATAGATAAAGCCATGAATGATTCCAATTGGTCCGAATTTTTTAGCAATCAAATGAAGGCAAAAGCTCAATCTAAGCATAGTCCACATATGCAAAATAATTCTCCTTGGAACTTAGAAATGCAATGAGACAATTTCTTGAACCTAGCGCCCCAAATAGATATAAAAAAAAATTTATGGCACAATCTTCCTTGGAACCTTTATCCTCTCTCCAGTTCTAGCTTAATGATCCATTATTATTCTACACTATATCAAATGAAATAAAACCATACAAATATGAAATTACTGTAGGAATAGAAGAATAGTTGGCAAATGACAAAGAAAATTTGATTAGGAGAAGAGCAAAGGAATCTTACTATCGGAGTAAGGGGCTGATCTAGAATCAAATATTTAAGAAAGAAGTATGAATGGAGGAGAAGAGCGATGGAAATCTTCTGAGATTGGAAAAGTTTGGTTGTTTTTTTTTTGCCATTCTCAAGTATGCATGAATGAAAATTTACCTTTGTTCAACTCAAGCCTAGAAACGAACAGATTCGAGGTTTCCGTTGTTTAAGACGTTAGCATCGAGGATCCTATTGATCAGATGGGTTTATTTGATGCTCGATCTACTGTCGATGAAGCCCATTAATCCAATGCCTTCAGGGGGAGGAGAGGATGAAGGCAAGGAAGGGAAGGCGAGGTGCTGGTGGAGGCAGAAGTCGCAGAGAAGATAGAAGCGTAGAGAAAAGGGGCGATGGAGGCAGTGGGATGGAGAGGACGAACGACGACTTGGACGGAGAAGGGGAAGGGCAAAAAAAAAAAAAAATGAAAGAAAAAGAAAGAATGCAATGAGCTATGGGAATGATTTATAAACAAGTCATTCTCCTCGGGGTTTGTCGATTCCAAATTATTCAGAAATAATTCCAAACTTTTTATTCCCAAACCTATTAACCAAATACTTTATATTATTCTCATTACCATTCCCTCATTCCAAACACATGAACTAAACGCCACCTAAGTAAGTTAAATTTCATGCTTTTCGCTAATAAAACTTTGTGAATGATGAATTTAGAGAATACCTCAATTGTACCTCTACCTAAAATCTTGAGCTTCCCACTATTGACAAAGGACACAGTTCCCTTCTTAACATACTAGATTGTAGAGAACTTGCTCATATCTACAGTTATGTGCCTTGAGCAACCGTTATTCACAATCCACATACTTTGCTCACCTACCTAGACAACACGAAAAACAAATTCCTTTGGTACTCAAATATTTGAATCGGAAATATATGTTGGTGCAATCGGCCCAGGTCACGATTGACCAGAATCGAGTTAGACTTGAATAGTGTTTTGATGTTTGACAAAGGAGTAATCATTGTTTGACAATGGTTTTGGGAGATGGTTGACATTGGGTTGACCATATCATGGAAAATTCAAGTTTTGAGTACTTGGCAGGGAAAGTCCAAGCAAGGGTCTTGGTAAGGGAAAGTCCAACATGGAGTTGGCATGGAAAATCCAAGGGTATAGTCTTGTCCATGCAAGTCTAAGTGGATAGTCTTGGCGGTGAAAGTCCATGTCATGGGTACTTGGCAATTGGGAAGTCCAAGGGTTGATATTGGCAGCATAAAGTCCAAGGGTGGAGTCTTGGCAGTGATGTGAGCAAAACATATAGGGTTTTAGGAGTAGTTTTCGCTCACACACTACAAGAAAAAGAGAAATTAGCGACAAATTATTTTCATCACTAATACCAAATATTCGTTGCTAAATACATTTTACTGTGAAAAACTTTCGTCGCTAGAGTCGTCGTAATAAGCTTGTCGCAAAGACAAGTTAGCGACGAATTATAATATTTTCGTCGTTAATATTACCGATGGAAATAGAAATGTCGTCAAAAATAAAGATTTCGTCGCAAATTCTCGACACCGGAAAATAAGAAAATCACCGATATTAGCGACGAAATATAAATAATCGTCGCTAAACATCAATCGTCCGTAACTCTACTAGCGACTTGACTGTAAGTTAATGACAAAAACACCTTATTTCATCACTAAAATCTATTTAATTTTGCTACGAAATTTATTAATATCATCGCTAACATCTATTTTTTGGCCAACCACAGAAGCGGGAGCACCTCGACTGGCATAATCTTCCTTGGAACCTTTATCCTCTCTCTAGTTCTTGCTTAATGATCCATTGTTATTCTACACTATATCAAAAGAAATAAAACCATACAAATACGAAATTATGGTAGCAATAGAAGATTAGTTGGCAAACGACAAAGAAAATTTGATTAGGAGAAGAGCAAAGGAATCATACTACCGGAGTAAGGGGTTGATCTAGAATCAAATATTTAAGAAAGAAGTATGGATGGAGGAGAAGAGCGATGGAAATCATCTGAGACGGGAAAAATTTGGTTTTTTTTTTGCGATTCTCAAGTATGCATGAATGAAAATTTACCTGTGTTCAACTCAAGCCTAGAAACGAATAAATTTGAGGTTCCCCGTTGTTTAAGACGTTAGCATCGAGGATCTTGTTGATTAGATGGGTTGATTCGATGCTCGATCTACTACCAACGAAGCCCATTACAACAATGCCTTCAGGGGGAAGAGAGGATGAAGGTGTAGAGAGGGGAAACTTCGCTTCCCACTTCAACTCGGTCGCTTGTTCATGGCGATCCCATCGATGTCCCCGGATTTAAAAAATTTTATCCTAGACAAAAGGGATCACCCAAGCAACCATTTCATCGTCGTGCTATTCGATTAGAGTAGTCACTTGAACAAACTTATTGTTCAAGCAACCAATCTCTATTCTACGAATAGCCGCAGAATTGATGATGTATGGATCGCCGGCTTTTGTGTTTTTGTTCGGGGTCCAAGTATATTTAACCATATACATAAAGTAAACAACCACATACAACATGCATATAATTGAAAAACAATTATAGACATAATACAAAAGAACACTAATCAAAACAAACAAGATTATACCTCTTGTTATACCACTTGATCTTCTATTGTATGTCCTTCCTCCTTTTGGACGTCGTGTAGGCGACGATCTTCCAAAAGTCGAAGCCTCCTAGATCACCAATCTTCCTTTCCTTGTTCACTCCGAACAAAGGAAGATCATAAAACAAAACTCTTCTTCCTATCTAGAACCGGCCACCAAGTCAATAGACTCGATGTTGCCGCTGGCCAAGGTAGAGAATATGGAGTATGGTAACCGACCAAAAGAGAATCAATGAGAGCATGGGCGCCGACCAACACTTGGAGAAGAGAAAGGAAACCAACCCTTCACCTTGTAGCTGCCCAAAACCCTAACCCTAGCTCTCATAATTGTCGGCCAAAGGAGAGGGGAGGAAGGATATGTTGAGAACAGGCCAAAGTAGAGGGAAGTAGGATAGGTGCCGACAACACCTTAGGAAGAAGAAGAAAGGAACTTCTCCTCTTGTTGTTGCCTACTCCAACACCCAAAACCCTAGCCGCCCAAACACAATCCTAACCTAATTAGGATTCCTTCCCGCCCAAGGGAAGCAAACCCTAATCCCCTTCCATTATCTTGCCGCCCAAGCCATAAGCCTCCATTTATAGAGTCGGGCTCAAACCTCCTTTTAATCTCCACCGTTAGTTCTAGGGATTTAATCTCAACCATCGGATCTAGAGAATTAATCTCAACCGTCAGATCTAGAGATTTAATCTCCACCGTCGGATCTAGAGTTTTGTTTTCAACCATTGGATCTAAGCTTCATGAGGTTTTAACATGATATAATAGGGACCATGAGTAGGAGTTGGATCTTGGCCACCCAATGGATCAAGCCCACATAAAGTCCGATCCATTAATGATTATCCATTCCACTAGAGGATTATCATTGATCTACCTCACCAACCCCCAAAAGTTAATATGGGCTCCATATATTATATGTACATTTTCTTCCCGTGTTTAAGATCTCGAATGTCCGTTGATTAATTAATTTACTGACCATTAATTAATCAACATCTAACTCCATGAGTAGTACCACTCAACCTTTTCATTATGCCGGACCAAGTCCACCTGCAGGGTTTACATGATGAACCTTATGAGCTCCTCAAGGGGACATCATCATCCTAATATATAGGACACGGTTTCCTCCTATAATTAACGACACACCATATAAATAATATCATTTCCCAACTTATCGAGCCTATCGATTTAATCTATAAATCTCGCCCATTGGTAAATCAAAGAAATGAATACTAAGTATATGTGCCCATTATTATATCGAGATTAAGAGCATGTACAATATAATATTTGAGGTCTGATTCGATTATGTAGTGAGCAATAAATCGAATCACCTCTAAGTCGGTCATGCTCAATACACATAAAGTGCACTAGTGTAATTCTATGGTCAAGACAAACCAATACCAAATCACACTACAACCATACCAATGGTTTGTCCAAAGCCATCTAGGTTGTGAGCCTTTACTTATACTTTATAAGGAACTGATAACATGATCTCCTGTGTGACACTACATACCATGTTATCTACAATGTAATGTATTAGATAATATTGCATAACCATAAATATGCAAACAATGATCATGTGATTCTTATTTAAAAAATAAAGATGTTCATACAAAAGAGATACTTTTCAATATACATCCTAACAATCTCCCACTATTACTAAAAGACTACGCTATCCTCATATTGCCATACATCTGATTCTCATTCCCTCCACTTGCCTATCAAAAGCTCTCACTAGAAAGACCTTAGTGAAAGGGTCTACCAGGTCATCCTTTGATGCAATCTAGGCGACAGCAACTTCTACTTCCTTTGTGATTTCTCGTATCAGGTGGTACTTGCGCTCTATGTGTTTACTTGCCTTATGGGCTCGTGGTTCCATCAAGTTTGCAACTGTACCACTATTATCATAATAAATTGTGATAGTTCTGTGTAAATCAGGAATCACATCCAAGTCCATCAGGAAGTTCCTGAGCCACATAACTTCTTTGGCCGCCTCAAAGGCTGCCACATACTCAGCTTCCATGGTGGAATCCGCCACGCATTTCTGCTTGACACTCCTCCATACAATGGCTCCACCTCCCAAAGTAAACACAAAACCTGAGGTAGACTTACTGTTATCCCTGTCTGATTGGAAGTTGGAATCCGTATAACCCACAGGGAGTAATTGGTTTGCCTGGTAAACTAGCATATAATCCCTAGTCCTTCTCAGGTACTTCAATATATGCTTTATCGCAGTCCAATGTCCCTGTCTTGGATTACTCTGATATCTGCTGACCATGCCCACGGCAAAGCAGATATCTGGTCTCGTACATAGCATCGCATACATGAGGTTTCCTAGTGCCGAAGCATAAGGAACCGCCTTTATCTCCTCTATCTCCTCAGATGTTCTAGGACACATCTCCTTAGATAAAGGAACTCCATGCCTGAAAGGTAGAAAACCCTTCTTGGAGTTCTACATGCTAAAACGATCCATAATGGTGTCTATGTATGAAGCTTGAGATAAGCACAACATCCTTTTCTTGCGATCCCTTATAACCTTGATCCCAAGGATGTGTCCCACTTCTCCCAAGTCCTTCATATCAAACTGTTTGGACAACTATATCCTTACGTCCGATAACACCTTGACATTGTTGTCAATTAACAAAATATCATCTACGTATAGTACAAGAAATATCACTACGTTTCCATCACATCTCTTGTATACACAAGACTCATCCGGACTTTGAATAAATCCATAAGACTGGATTTCCTCATCAAAGCGGATGTTCCAAGACCTTGAAGCTTGCTTCAATCCATAAATGGACCGATTAAGCTTACATACAAGATGCTCTTTGCCCTTCGCAATGAATCCCTCTGGTTGCTTCATATAGATATTTTCCTCAAGACTTCCATTCAGGAAAGCTGTCTTGACATCCATCTGCCACATCTCATAATCCATATGAGCTGCAATGCATAAGAGAATCCAGATAGACTTAAGCATGACTACCGACGAAAAGGTCTCCTCATAATCGATACCCTCTTTCTGAGTATACCCCTTCGCAACAAGCCTCGCTTTGAAGGTCTCAACCTTCCCGTCTATTCCTCTCTTTCTTTTGTAGATCCACTTGCATCCAATGGTTTTTACACCATCGGGTGGTTCTACTAGCTCCCAAACCTGATTCGAATCCATAGATTCAATCTCAGTATTCATTGCACTTTGCCAAGATACTGCATCTTTATCTTGGATTACCTCATCATATGTCCAGGGATCAGGTTCATGTTTGGCAGGGACCAAATCAGAAGATTCTTCCAAGAACATGAATCTATCAGGCTATCTAACAACCCTCCCACCACGATGAGGTATCACCTGTGTATCCTTTGTGACACGCGGTATAGTGACTGTTGGTGCAATCGGCCCAGGTCACGATTGACCAGGACTCGAGTTTGGCTCGAGTGATGTTTTGATGTGTTTTGATGTTTCGACAAAAACATATGACAATGTAATTGTCATTTGGTAAAGTCCAAGTCTTGAGTACTTGGCATGGAAAGTCCAAGTGGGACACTTGACATTGGGAAAAGTCCAAGCATGGGTCTTGGCAATGTAAAGTCCAACATGGGTTGGCAAGGGAAAGTCCAAGCATGGTCTTGGCATTTGAGAAGTCCAAGCATGGTCTTGGCATGGAAAGTCCAACATGGGTTGGCATTTGAAGTCCAAGGGGATTGATATTGGCGGCGTAAAGTCCAAGCGGTAGTCTTGGCAGCATAAGTCCAATGGTTGGCGGCGTAAAGTCCAAGCGGAGTCTTGGCGGCGTAAGTCCAATGTGCCTTGGCGGTGTAGACACCGTTAGCATGACATAGCTGACGGAAGCACCTGAAGGCTAGCGCGATGGATGAACAAGTCATGGATGACTTGGAGGGATCCGAGAGGCGTGAGGATGATGGAGGTGACTAGAAGGCTTAGGTCTAGGCTAAGGGTGGTCTAGCAAGTATGGGGGAACCATACTTGAGTTAAAACCTCATGTTTGAGGTGTGCCAGTCGACTGGTGCCATGTGGCAGTCGACTGGACCGAGTCAACTAGGGTTTGAGTGGGTTATGGCTTAGCGATCATTGCCATAGGTTGCGCGATCGATGGCTCAGCGATCGGATCGATCGTCGATCACCGGTCGGCCCGGTGCTCGAAATTGGCCCTGAGAATGGAGTCGAGACTCGACTGGTCGAGTGAGGACTCCATCAGTCGACTGATGGTCACAATCAGTCGACTGATGGTAGTTCCGTTGGACTTATCCAACGTGGAACTAGCCGTTGTCTCACGACAACAGTGGCATCAGTCGACTGATGGTCTCGATCAGTCGACTGATCGACTTTTTCCAGCACAGGTTGAAGCTATATATGGAGCTCGTGGTGGAAGAAAAAGGCATGGTTCTTTGAGGCGATTTGGGGCGAGTTGCTGCTGCAATTCAGGGTCTCCAAGTGCTACTCGATCAACCAAGTGATCAAGCATTCAAGAGCATTTGTAAAGTGTTTCCTTTACTTGTATTGCTTTGTATTTCACTATATTGCTTGTATTCATTTGATTATTGTTGTAATCATATTGTACGAGGTTTCTCCACCTCCGGATTGTTCCGAGAAGGAGTTATTTGATAGTGATGTGTGATTGGCATCGCTAGGGCTCATTTGAGCCCGATCCGTGGAGTAGGAACCGTGCGGTTCCGAACCACGCGTTATATACTCGTGTTAGCGTGTTGTGTTTTCATTATTGTTATTGTATTATCTATATTCCATTGTACTAGCGAATTTGTAGACACAACGCGATTGAATTCCATTGCGCTAATCACCCCCTCTAGCGTTACAAAGGTCCTAACAAGTGGTATCAGAGGGCTCTTCTACGGACTAACCGCCGAGAAGCTAGAGGGAAGAATATGGAATTTCAAGAAAAATTGGGTGAGCGTCAACATCCCACCTTCCTTCAACCGCGAACATTTCGCGTATTGGAAGAGTAGAATGCAATATTTTCTAATGACAAATATAGAAAATTGGTTTCGTGACTATAGGTTTTGATGCTCAGAGAGGAGAAAAGCGAAATCCTCAAGATGAAGAGATGGACCGAGGAGCAACGGAAAAATTCAAGACAACCGTTAAGGTAACAAAAATGCTAATTGATTTGATACCTAACGATATTTTGTCTAGATTAGGAAGCTATAGGGATGCCAAGGAATTGTGGAACAAGTTGATCAAGTTCCACGAAAATCCCGAATCGGTCCAAGAAGATTCGGAAGAGGAGGAGACCGAAGAAGAGCTCATCCTCAAGTGAAAGTGAGAATCGGGAGGAAGTAGGAGTCAACTTGGATCGGAAGAGGAAATAGAAGAAGAGGAGACCATCTTCTACACACGGGCAACCTCAAGAAGAAGCTTCGACATCGCCAAGATGAAGAAGCCCAAAGTCAATTCGGTCTCCACCATCGAGCGAGGTAACTCAAGCAATTTAGTTTTAAATAAAAACATATTATGTGCTTTGAGTGTAGGGAGTATGGGCATTACAAGAGCAAATGCCCAAAGAGGATCAAGAAAGCTCCTCCCGCCTAAAAGTCAACAAAGTCAGCGGACGCTTGCGGTTCTCCAAGTCTAAGAGCAAGGAGCAAGTCATTTTGCTTCAAGTGCGACAGCAGGGGCATTACCAAAATCAATGCCCTAGGGGGAGCAAAAAGACCCAAGAAGGAGCATTACAAGTAGGGGGAGCCTCTAAGGCAAACCCTAAGGTAAAATTTGTTAATGCACCTTCAATTTCTAGGCAAAAGCATGCTTTTAATTCTCTTGCTATTTATCATAAAGAGCATGCTAGAAATAACAAACATATTTGTTTAGGAGCTAAGAAGGTACACCTTAATAATAAGGAGAAATTTGGGACTAATGTCCCTAGAAAAACCATACCTAGGGAATCTATTAAGAAAATACAAGAACATCTAGGTATTAACCCTAAATGGACTAGGCATATGCCTAAGAAGTCCAATGCCCAAGATTTAAATCAAAATTCTAAAATTGGGCAATTAGAATTAGAGAACCAAGCCTTGAGGTCAAGGCTTGAGAAATTGGAAAAGACCCTAAACAAGATACAAAATCAATTTCAAGGGTCTAATGGTCAAACTCCTAGGTCAAGAAGTCAAAGTCAACATCTAGCACCTAAGAGTCAAAAGTCAACCAAGGGCAAGAATGGTTTGGGTCACAAACCTAAGTGCAAGGTGACTTACCATAGTGTTCCGTTTGACTATGGGACACTAACTAGGTCTAGAAAGACCACGGTCAATGGGAAAGTCATTCCTATAGTTGACCAAGGTTTGTGCCTAGTGACCAAGGTTTCGAAGAAACCTAGGATGGCCACCAATAAGGTTGTTAGGGAGGCAATCCCTAAGTTTAACCTAGGCAAGACCAAAATGACCAAGGCTAATAAGCCTAGGAGGGTCATTAGGAAGGTATCTAGGGAGGTTATCCCTAAGGAATACCTAATGAACCCTAGGAGCTCGAATCGATTTTGGATTCCTAAGAGCGTGATTGATTCACGCTAAGATGGGTTTAGGGTGTGCCAACCTTGATTGGATGGGTAGTTAACTCAACCATAATAAAGGTGGCACTTTAAGGTTACTTTCAAGGTTATGGTTACTTTGGAAATATCCTTGAGTTTTAATTTCAAAGAATTTTAGGTTGTGTCAATATATGTCTTGAAAACATGAAAATCAATAAAATTGACACTATCTAGATTTAGAGGTCATAGTGTGTACTTTTGATTATTGGCACACTTGGGAAGGTCATGTATCAAGAAATGTGTGGTTAAGATGTAAAGGTAATATCTAGAGTGATACTCAAGTGCCACACAACTTGATGTCTTGTATTCACCATGCTTCATATGTTTTACCATATGTTTGCATGAAATGAATGTCTAGGATAGATTACATCTCACAAAACAAGTCTTTACCTTGATTGTGTATTTCAACACTTAGAAAGGGTGAGATGTTAGGTTTTGGAAATCATTGAATGTTAATGTTTGCAAAAATGAAATAAAACATTAAAATACATGAACAAATACATAAATAAAAGTATAACATCAATACATTCAAGATACAAGATCTAACGTGATAAAATGGAACAATTAAGATGATAAAATCGAGATTTCGATTTTGAATCGAAATCGGACATCGATCGACAATCTGATTGCTCGATCGATAACATCTTAGCACGATACGATCGGCCATCGATCGAGTGCTAGCTCCATGACTCGATCGATCGACCATCGATCGATCGATGTGGTCCATCGATCGACTAATGGTACTTATTCACCGAGGCCAAGGCCATCGGTCGAGTGCTCGACGGCAGCGGTCAGTGATATGCATCATCGATCGTGATGAGCAACATCGATCGTGATACATCAGCACGCCAGCGAAGGTTCAGCGATCGCCGAGCCGGATCGATCATTGATCACGGCTTAAACCCAGTGTTAAATCGCTATCAGTCGACTGATGCTCCACATCAGTCGACTGAATCGTGTTTTTAAAACGCGAACCGCTAGGGTTCGGCATTTCACGCGACGAAAGCTTCTTCCTCTTTCGATCTCCGATCGCCGTCTCCCTCTCCGACCAGCTCTTCCGGCGTGTCAACCTTCCAAAGTCCTAGGTTTGATAAGCATGTCTCTCCCCTTCCTTTGTTTTTGACCTATCTTGGAGCACTAGTTCACACGATTTAGGGTTTATTGTCTTTGTTCCGTTTAGGGTTCCGGCGGCTGAAGCTTTCCGGTGACTTTTCCGGCGATCCTCAGCAACTCTTGAGTCTTCCCTCCGACACACACATGGCGCCTAAGTAACGATTCTTCTTTCCGAGCCCTAATTTTCATTTCCATTACAATGTAGGTTTATCTAATCGCGTATTGTTGCCATTGCATTGCATATCATCCCATTACATTCATAATAGGAGAGCCCATAGGAATGATCCATCCGAGAGTGAATCTCGGTTGTACCAACCTATGTTGGTTAGGTACATAGATAGGAATTTTTTCGATAGACATTGTAGTGACGTCATGGAACTCATTGCATACTACAATTTGATGAAGATCGTCTTGTGCACGCATCCAATCAATGATGACCTTATTAAGGAATTCTATCAAAACCTTAAAAAGGTAGATGACGGCCCTACATACACTACTCGCGTTGCAAAACGCGATTTAGAGTTCACTCTGCAATCTGCAGGAGTTTCGAGTGTAGGCCGTCAAATGATACCTTTATCTTCTACCCTACCATGGACTTTCCCTACGAGCCTTTTGCCCATATCACTATGGAGTCCATGCATGGCGCATTTTTGGTTATCCACGTCCACCGCCCAAAACCTATTTTCTATCGAAGTTATGCACGACAATGTCCTTTATAAGGTCATTGTTGGGTGTTTCTGCCATTGTCACTCGAGTCCGCTAAGATTGCCTCCCCATCTCTTTCTTCTATATGCCATGCGTCTTGATTAGACATAAACTTTGCATTGAACATCTTCCATTGCATTGTGCACTTCACTTCCCTGACAAGGGAAAGTGCATATGCCATTTGGACATATCATCACAAAGATGGCTCGACTCGTAGGCATTAACATCCATAGGGGCACTCAGCGGCTATCGGAAGTGTCTGTTGTATATCGATTCGTAACTTCTCCTTAGCTTCTGGATGGGCCCCGACGGATGGAGTTGGCGCCACGACCACCCAGCGCCTGAGCGGCCTCCTCCGCCGCCCGAGATGCAGAGAGGCAGCGAGGATGCGGACACCTCGATGAGGATGACGAATCTGCACAACACGCCGGTAGTCCATCGATTCGTCGTGGCCATGAGTCCGGATTTGAGGATTATCGTGTCGGTTGACTCCGGTGAGAGTTATTGCGAGCGTGCGGCACTTTTGCACACGTCTCGATAGGATGGAGGAGACCCGAGGGCGCATAGAGCGACATCGGGCGATATGCTAGAGATGATCTTGAACTGGACTCGAAGTCGCCGAACCTCCATCGCCACCTCCTGCGGACGATTAGAGGATATTGTTTTTGTGGTTGTCAATGTTTGTAGTAAGATTGAGCTTAGCCAATCTTCTTTTTGATTGTAAAAGACAAATTTAAGTTTAAATGAAATCCTTATTTCTGAAAAATCTTGTGTGTATGAATGAATATTTGTATAATTGTATTGCTACCATATGCCATGTCATGACATCATGTTTATTCTTAATCATTTTATATGTCATGATTATGCTTTAGAATTAAGGATAAATGTCATGTGTCTTTTAGATCTCATCTTATGCCATGACATCATGATCATTGGCCACGTTTTGATAATACTATTATTTATGCCATGATCATACATTCATGCATTAACTTGATTAAAATTGATTTAAGGACTATGGCATGACTTGGAGTCCCAGTTATAAGGGAATCAAGTAGAGTTGCTTTAGAAAATACATAAAACTCTAGATTAGGGAGAACAAAACCCACATCTCACATCTAATTGACATGTATGTGTATGTATACACCCTAAATACATGTGAGATGCTAGGATAATAGGTTAGGTTCAAGGTGCATCAGTAGTGCATCTAGATGAACTCAAACTTATTTTAATTATCACCAAAAATCATAAGGAAAGCTAATATACAAGCTATGTATATTTAGCCAATAAATTATGGTCCAAGATAAGGTTTGAAAACATTTTAAAATCATTTTGAAAAACCTTGGTGAAGTCTATCTTTCGATAGCAATCACCATTGATGAAGTTGATACAAAGTAGGGCCAAAACATTGTAAATTTCAATGTTCTTGAACTTTGTACCAATGTCACTATTTAATGGGTAAAATAATTTTCAAACATTTTTCACCCATTGTATTGGTCATAAGTATTATACGTATCAAATTTCATGATTTTTCGATAAACGTATAATTATTTATGATTTTTTGAAATTATTTCGATAATCAAAATCGATTACATCACCGCCTCTGGGTGGCGATCGATGGGTATGGCAGTTGATTGTTATCTGACAGAGTCGACTGCCAAGGCTGATTTTGGGTTGACAAGGTTTGTTTAACCCGAATTCAGCTACGGTAAAGGTCCCTAACCACTCCTAACCCTAGGATATGCTTTGGGAAGCATTATGAAGGGTGAAAATTCATTGGATATGGATTTGGAGAGGTGTTAGGTCAAAGTATCAAATTGAGGTGGTGGAAAGTTCAATGTTGAATTTCCAACCTTAATTTTGATGATTTAGAGTTCCTATTGGCTTAGGGACTCCCCAAGGACATTGTTGGTGCAATGGTCAAGGGGGAGCAAGCCTTTAGGGGGAGGTATCCATCTTGGGATGATGGATGTATTTTTCTCCTTGAAAAGGAGAAGTTATGGGAATGTTATCAATTTGGGAAATTGATGGATTTTTAGGAACCCAATTTGGAAATTGGGAGAGTGATTAGGATTGCCTCTCTTGAGTGATATGGGACTTATCACTAGGAAGATGGTAGGCATCCTAGGTATTTTTGAACCAAGGGGGAGATTGTAAGATCTCATTGGGACATGAGACATTGACCTCCTTGGAGAAAACCTTTGATGTTAGTCAAAAAGGGGAGAATGTGTGGGGGAGAACATTGGGGATACTTGGTAAAGGATTTGAGGTAGTATTCTAACTCAATTAGTTGTTTGGTTTTTGTCAAACATCAACAAGGGGGAGATTGTTGGTGCAATCGGCCCAGGTCACGATTGACCAGGACTCGAGTTTGGCTCGAGTGATGTTTTGATGTGTTTTGATGTTTCGACAAAAACATATGACAATGTAATTGTCATTTGGTAAAGTCCAAGTCTTGAGTACTTGGCATGGAAAGTCCAAGTGGGACACTTGGCATTGGGAAAAGTCCAAGCATGGGTCTTGGCAATGTAAAGTCCAACATGGGTTGGCAAGGAAAGTCCAAGCATGGTCTTGGCATTTGAGAAGTCCAAGCATGGTCTTGGCATGGAAAGTCCAACATGGGTTGGCATTTGAAGTCCAAGGGGATTGATATTGGCGTAAAGTCCAAGCGGTAGTCTTGGCAAAGATAAGTCCAATGGTTGGTTGGCGTAAAGTCAAGCGAGTCTTGGCGGCGTAAGTCCAATGTGCCTTGGCGGTGTAGACACCGTTAGCATGACATAGCCGACGGAAGCACACGAAGGCTAGCGCGATGGATGAACAAGTCATGGATGACTTGGAGGATCCGAGAGGCGTGAGGTGATGGAGGTGACTAGAAGGCTTAGGTCTAGGCTAAGGGTGGTCTAGCAAGTATGGGGGAACCATACTTGAGTTAAAACCTCATGTTTGAGGTGTGCCAGTCGACTGGTGCCATGTGGCAGTCGACTGGACCGAGTCAACTAGGGTTTGACTGTGGGTTATGGCCTAGCGATCATTGCCATAGGTTGGCGATCGATGGCTCGAGCGATCGATCGCCCGATCACGATCGGTGCTCGAGAATCGACCGTATCGGAATGGAGTCGAGACTCGACCGGTCGGTGAGGACTCCATCGATCGGATGGTCTGTCAATCCCGATCGATGGTAGTTCCGTTGGACTTATCCAACGTGGAACTAGCCGTTGTCTCACGACAATGATGGCATCGATCGATCGATGGTCTCGATCGATCATCGATCGACTTTTTCCAAAGACAGGTTGAAGCTATATATGGAGCTCGTGGTGGAAGAAAAGGCATGGTTCTTTGAGGCGATTTGGGGCGAGAGTTGCTGCAATTCAGGGTCTCCAAGTGCTACTCGATCAACCAAGTGATCAAGCATTCAAAGAGCATTTGTAAAGTGTTTCCTTTACTTGTATTGCTTTGTATTTCACTATATTGCTTGTATTCATTTGATTATTGTTGTAATCATATTGTACGAGGTTTCTCCACCTCCGGATTGTTCCGAGAAGGAGTTATTTGATAGTGGTGTGTGATTGGCATCGCTAGGGCTCATTTGAGCCCGATCCGTGGAGTAGGAACCGTGCGGTTCCGAACCACGTTATATACTCGTGTTAGCGTGTTGTGTTTTCATTATTGTTATTGTATTATCTATATTCCGCTGCGCTAACGAATTTGTAGACACAACCGCGATTGAATTCCATTGACGCTAATCACCCCCCCTCTAGCGTTACAAAGGTCCTAACAGTGACTTGTGGTATATCCTCTTGTACCAGTGGTACTGAAGAAGTTACTTCCCCTTTTAATTCCTCCAGAACAATCTTACTCATAGGCTTGTGGTTCATCACATAGTCTTCCTCTAGAAATCTGGCATTCGTGCTAACGATCACCCTCTGATCTCTAGGACTATAAAACAAACCACCTTTCGTTCCTCTAGGATAGCCAATGAACATGCGCACTTCTGTACGAGGTTCCAACTTACCAGCATCCGCCTTCAGCACATGTGTTGGACTCCCACAAATTTGAATATGTCTTAGACTAGGCTTTCGCCCAGTCCATAATTCTGTGGGAGTAGAAGGCACTGATTTAGATGGTACCAAGTTCAGAATATATACTGCCGTATCTAGAGCATATCCCCAGAACGAATCTGGCAACTCAGAATAACTCATCATCGATCTAACCACCTCCATAAGTATCCTATTCCTTCGCTTTGCTACACCATTCTGCTGGGGTGTGCTAGGTGCAGACAATTGGGATTGAATCCTAGCCTCTGATAAGTAATTCCCAAACTCTCCCAAGAGGTACTCACGACCACGATTAGATCGTAGTGTCTTGATACTTTTACCTTGACGTTTCTCCACATCAGCCTTGAATTCTTTGAACTTGTCAAAGCATTCAGACTTGCGGCGCATCAAGTAAATGTATCCATATCTCGAATAATCATCTATAAAAGAGACGAAATACTCAAAACCACCTCTAGCCTGGATAGACATAGGACCACACAAATCAGAATAAACCAATTCAAACACATCTTTGGCTCTATACCCCTTGGCCTTAAAAGGCCTCTTGGTCATTTTACCCTCCAAGCAAGATTTGCAGGTTGGGAAATCTTCCATCACTAATGAACCCAGAGGTCCATCAGCTATCAACCTTTGAATTCTGTTTAGGTTAATATGACCAAGCCTAAGATACCAAAGATATGTTTGGTTCATCTTCGAAGGTTCTTTTCTCTTATTGGAATTAGAAGATGAGTTATTAACTTCTATTTGCATCGTGGGAGCTTTTGGTTCTAGTGTATATAAATTTCCTATCAATGCATCCGAACAGAAAATCTCCCTATTCCTTTTTATAACAACTCTGTCATTAAAAGAAATAGAATATCCATCCATAAACAATTTAGAAACTGAAATTAAATTCTTTCTAAATAAAGGTACATAAAGACAATTTTCAAGAACCAAAGTTTTATTTCTCTCGAAAGACAAATATACATCTCCCACTGCAATAGCCACCACCTTCGTGGCATCGCCCAAGTAAATGGTAATCACCCCTTCAGCTAGTCGTCAGGTTTCCTGGAACTCCTGCAAAGTATTGCAAACATGATCGGTGGCTCCTGTATCTACACACCAGTGTGGGGGATCGATCGACCGGCTAAAGGGGGTGAATAACCCTCTTTCGTTGGATAACGAAATTTGCTCGTTCTCGTTGCGTGCTCGTCTACAATTCTTATTAGTGCAGTGGAATAACAATAATAATACTAACAAGATACACAAATACACACAAGCACATGCAATACACCAAGATATACGTGGTTCGGAACCGAATGGTTCCTACTCCACGGGCGAGCTCACCGAGCTCTAGTTATGCTCACGACACTAACTAAACTCCTTCTCGACTACACGTCGGAGGTGGAGAAACCTCTCACAAGCAATTACAACAGTAATATAGAAATACAAACAAGAATACAAATACAATACAAAAGAAACACTTTTCACCGATTGCTTTTGATCACTTGTTTATTGCTTGCTTTGGTTGGCTCTTGAAGGACTGGAATGCAGCAGCAATTCCCCTCCAATAGCTCCCTTAAAGTCTTGGCAAAAGCCTCCATCTCGAGCTCCTTTTATAACCTGCATCGAGCTATTTTAGTACTAGCGATCGCGCCAAAGCCCGATTAGCTGACCTGTAGCCGTTGTCTCTGCGGCGGATCACTGGCGGATAAGTTCCAGCGGATCACCTACGATCATTGCCAATCCATGGCGGTCGATCGTGACTAATAATCGTGCCTAGTTGGCTACGGAGCATTCTGTGCTCGCGACACTCTCATCAGTCGACTACCATCCCTCGGCAGTCGACTGCCAGTCCATGGCAGTCGACTGCCAAGCACCAAAATGTAGCCTTATACCAGTCGAACCCTAGTCGACATGGACTAGTCGACTGCCACCTATGGCAGTCGACTACTGTCGAGCAAAATCTCAAACACCAAGTTGTTTTAGCATCCGACCGTCGTGTAAACCCTCAAATATCAAGTTTGAGCCTCCGACACTCAGTCTTAGCTACTTGGCCAAGTCCACCTTATCCCTCATGGAGTTTCCCATCGAAGCTCTCTTCCCTCGGCCTACGTCCCTCGGATGCGCCAAGCGCACGGCTTCGCAACGCCATCCTTCGCGTCTCATGCCCTAGAAGTATGCTTCCCTTTGGGCTCACTCAATTTGCTCCCCGTTTGGCGGTCCCTCGAATGCACCAAGCGCACGGCTTCGCAATGCCATCCTTCACCGACTCAAGGACCCCGAGCCTAGTGAACTTACCAAGTCCTCAAGACTTCCTACATGCACCAAGCGCATGACTTCGCAATGCATTTCTCACCAAGCACCAAGCGCACGGCTTCGCAATGCTTTGGATTTTCCCATGCCAACCCCATGTTGGACTTTCCCACACCAAGCTCCATGCTTGGATTTTCCATGCCAACTCCATGTTGGACTTTCCCATGACAATCCCATCTCATGAGTTTTGTCTATCATCAAAATACTATCAAGGGACTGCTCGAGTCAAACTCGAGTCAACCTGGGCCGATTGTACCAACAATCTCCCCCTTTTTGATGATTGACAAAACTACCATCTCAAGTCTACCAATTTTCCTATATTGGCAATTCTCATATCCCAATGAGAATTCCAACGAACCCTAATTGGTAACTTGGTAACTTCTCCCCCTTTTTGACATTACATCAAAAAGGTCCTCAAGGGTTTAAATTTCTCATATCCCAATGAGATCTTACAATCTTCCCCTTGGTATGCCCTCAATCTTTCTAGTGATCCCATATCACTTAAGAGAGGCAACCCAATTTTCCTCCCATGAAGAAATACGCATCCATCTTCCCATGATGGATATCTCCCCCTAGAGGCTTGCTCCCCCTTGACCATTGCACCAACAATGTCCTTGGAGAGTCCCTAAGCCAATAGGAACATTAACTAAATCAAAATTAAGGCAAAGTTCAACAATGAACTCTCTTCCACCTTAAAATTGATACTCTCCCTAAACCCTTCTTCTAATCCATGTCCAATGGATTTCCACCCTTTCTAATGCTCTCCCAAGCATATTCTAGGTTTAGGAGTGGTTAGGGGACCTTAACCTAGCTGAACATGGGCCTAACCATTAAAATTTACCCGAAATCAGCTTAGGTCATCATTGAAATCAAATCGATCATTTGCCACCCTTATCGATTATTTGCCGTCCATGGCGATCAGTACATTCTGATTTTTATTGAAATGAATTTCCGAAATTTGTAAGTAAATATACATAAGTTTAAAAATCTTGAAATTTCATATGCATATTACTTATCACTTACACTATGGGTGAAAAATATTAGAAAATTATTTTGCCCATTAAATTAGAAGATTGATACAAAGTCTAAAATCATAGAAAAGCTTCAATAATAAGCCTTCTTTGTATCATCCCATTCAATGGTGATAGCTATCACAAGATAGGCTTCACCAAGGTTTTTCAAAATGTTTTCAAAAAGTTTTTAAAACCTTTAATTTCTTTTTCCTAAACATCTCACAAATATCTAGATGTATAAAACACATTCAAGTCAAATATCTTAGTGAGATGTGGGGTTTTTGTTTTCTTATTGGTCTCATGCATATTTCTAGGCAATATAATTTGTTTTCCTTCAAATTATGCCATAGTCCTTAATTTCATTTTAGTTATGCATGATAATGATTATGGCATAGATATGATGTAGATAAAAACATATGCCAATATCATGATGTCATGGCATGTAAATGATATAACTAGCATTCATGACATATAAAAATAAGTCTAAACATGATCATGACATTTTTAGAGATAAAAATGAGAATGATGTCATGACATGGCAAGACAAACAAATCATGGCAAGTAAAGTATACTAAGGTATAAAATTGTCATTTCTATGAGTTAATTTAATTTTGCCTTAAAGCTATTTATCTCCCTAGTGTGCCAAAAACCCAAAATGACACACCAATACCTCTAAGACCTAATTGTGCCAATTTAATTATTTTTGACTTCTCAAGCATATTGGCACATCCTAATGTGTCAACTCTACTATGGTTAGGTTAATTACCCATCCACTTAGGGTTGACACACCTTAACCCATTTAACGTGAATCGATCACGCTTTTAGGAACCCAATACCTATTGGAGCTCCTTGGGTTAACAAGGTATTCCCTAGGGATAACTTCCCTAGATACCTTCCTAATGACCCTTTTTGGCTTTGAAGCCTTAGTCAAATGGGTCTTACTTGGGTCAACTCTAGAGGTTACTCCTCCATTGACCTTCCTAGTGGCCTTCTTGGTTTTTCTTAAGTCCTTAGCCACTAAGCAAATACCATGGCTAGTCTTAGGGATAACTTCCCTATTAGCCTTGGTTTTTCTAGACCTAGATGTGGTTCCATAATTAAATGAAACATTATGGTAGGACATAGGTTTGTGACCCAAACCTTTCTTGCCCTTAGACATTTCTTGTTTCCTAGGTCTTGACTTTTGGGAATTTGACCCTTGAACCGAATTTGAGATGATTGCTAGGGTCTTCTCCAATTTTTCTAGCCTTGACCTCAAGGCTTGGTTTTCTAACTCCAATTTCCTCAATTTTGAATTTTCATTTATCTTTTGGGAAATGTTTTTCTTTTTAGGCATATGCCTAGATTTCTTGGGATTAACACCCAAGTTTTCTTCAATTCTCCTAATTGACTCCCTAGGTAAAATAGGTCTAGTGTTTTGAGTCCTAGGTTTGTCCTTAGAGAAAATAACATGCTTAGCACCTAAGCAATAAACCTTATTGTTTCTCCTAGCATGCTTTTCAATGATAATAGCAAGTGAACTAAAATAATTCTTAGCATGCTTTTTATTCCTAGAAATTGAAGGTGCATTATTTAAATTTACCTTCAGGTTAGCTTGGGAAGCTCCCCCTACATGAGTTACACCTTCTTGCCCTTTCTTCCTCCCCCTAGGGCATTGGCTTCGGTAGTGCCCCTTTTGATTGCATTTAAAGCACACAATGTGCTCTTTGCTTCTAGTTGAGGGGACTCCGGCATCCTTTGACTTTGGGTTGACTTTTGGTGTCGATGCCTTTTCCTTAGCCAATTTTTAGGGCATTTGCTCTTGTAATGCCCTTTCTCCCTACACTCAAAACATATTATGTGATCTTTATTTAAAATCATTATGCTTGAGTTACCTAGGGAGGTGGTAGAGGCCTCTTCACTTCTTCCGGAGGTAGAAGCTTCATCTTGATCTTTCTCCGGAATGGAAACTCTTTCCTCCCCCTCAATGCTAGATGTGGAGGTCTCCACCAAATCATCCACATCTTCAAAAGTGGATGGTGCTTCTTCTATGGCACTCTCCTCTACTTGTGCCGGTTGGGAATCTTCTTGGAATTTCATTACCTTATTCCATAATTCCTTTGCATCCCTAAAATTACCCAACCTAGACCAAATATTGTTAGGAATCAAATCATTAAGTAATTCGATTACCTTGCGATTTGTCTCGAAGTCCTTGATTGGGTCTTGGGTCCACTTTGACTTCTCAATTTGCCTATTTCTTTCATCCCTAGGCAATTCGAAACCGTTTTCTAAGATTAGCATAACATCAAAATTGGTTTCTAGATATACCTCCATTTTCCTTCTCCACCATAGAAAGTCTCCTTCGAATTTTGGTGGTTGGAGGTTGTAGCCGGCCATCTTATAGTGCTCTCGTGGCGGTTAGTCCTTGAAGAGCGCCTTGGCTCTGATACCACTTGTAGGGGATAGATCGGCCGACTAGAGGGGGGTGAATAGCCCTCTTTCGTTGGATAACGGAATTTGCTCGTTCTCGTTGTGTGCTCGTCTACAATTCTTGTTAGCGCAGCGGAATAACAATAATAATACTAACAATATACACAAATACACACAAGCACATGCAATACACCAAGATATACGTGGTTCGGAACCGAATGATTCCTACTCCACGGGCGAGCTCACCGAGCTCTAGTTATGCTCACGGCACTAACTAAACTCCTTCTCGACTACACGTCGGGGTGGAGAAACCTCTCACAAGCAATTACAACAGTAATATAGAAATACAAACAAGAATACAAATACAATACAAAAGAAACACTTTTCGCCGATTGCTTTTGATCACTTGTTTGTTGCTTGCTTTGGTTGGCTCTTGAAGGACTAAAATGCAGTAACAATTCCCCTCCAATAGCTCCCTTAAAGTCTTGGAAAAAACCTCCATCTCGAGCTCCTTTTATAACCTGCATCGAGCTATTTTCGTGCCTAGCAGTCGACTGCCAAAAGGCCCCAGTCGACTGCCCCTGTAGCCGTTGTCTCACAACAGCCAGATCCACGTCGAATAAGTTCCAACGGATCACCTACCAGTCGACTGGTGACCTAGTAGTCGACTGCCCAGTCGGCTACGGAGTGTTCTGTGCTCGCGACACTCCCATCGATCGCCATCCCTCGGCCGATCATTGCTATCGACATCGATCATTGCCGATCCATGCGATCGCCCGCACATGCTTACTTACGGTCGAACCCTAGTCGACTTGGACGATCGTACCACCTATGGCGATCGGCTTCGAAAAAATCTCAAATACCAAGTTGTTTGAGCATCCGACCGTCGGGTAAACCCTCAAACATCAAGTTTGAGCCTCCGACACTCAGTCTTAGCCACTTGGCCAAGTCCACCTTATCCCTCATGGAGTTTCCCACCGAAGCTCTCTTCCTTCGGCCTACGTCCCTCGGATGCACCAAGCGCACGACTTCGCAACGCCATCCTTCGCGTCTCATGCCCTAGAAGTATGCTTCCCTTTGGGCTCACTCCATTCGCTCCCTGTCCGGCGGTCCCTCGGATGCACCAAGCGTACGACTTCGCAATGCCATCCTTCACCGACTCAAGGACCCCGAGCCGAGTGAACTTACCAAGTCCTCAAGACTTCCTATATGCACCAAGCGCATGACTTCGCAATGCATTTCTCACCAAGCACCAAGCGCACGGCTTCGCAATGCTTTGCATTTTCCCATGCCAACCCCATGTTGGACTTTCCCACACCAAGCTCCATGCTTGGATTTTCCATGCCAACTCCATGTTGGACTTTCCCATGACAATCCCATGTCATGAGTTTTGTCTATCATCAAAATACCATCAAGGTACTGCTCGAGTTAAACTCGAGTCAACACAGGCGATTGCACCAACAATCTCCCAACAACAAGGTACCGGTAGATAACACGACTAATCATGTTTCAACGACTAGACCAAAGGATATACTTTTGTTCTGCTTCCAGTTGGGACAGTCTTTCTTCCAATGTCTAGTCTGCTTACAAGTGAAGCACTTGCCTTTCGGCTTCTTCACTCCTCCCTGAGATCCTCCCACCAGCTTTGCTCCACCTTGTTTCTTCTTCTTCTTGTCTTTCGGCCAGTAGAAACCTTCTGAGCAACCATGGCCTGAGTCTGAGCAAACCTTTCTGTTAACTAGAGAAAGGTTTAATTTGCCATGTACAAGCCATCCCTACGCCATGTACAAGCCATCTGGAGATTCGAGCCAAGAAAAAATATTTTAATTTGCATCCATCGATCCTATACTCCACGAGGGAGTGTACATGAAATCTAGATCGAAAGTAAACTAAAATAAAAAGAGTGGCTAAATAATGCCGTATCTAATTTACAAAAATTAAATACTAGCCTCGTCAACCCCGAGGATTCAACAAAATATACATTTATACACATACAATCACAAACACACATATGACCATAATAGTTGGATCCTATGCCTGCAAACAAAGAGTTAACCTACGCATATCCTACTATTAACCGACACATATAATATATGAAAAGTGCATAAAAGTAACCAAATCCTAAACACACAAAACTGGAAACCGTGGCTCTGATACCACTTGTAGGGTGGGGAAACTTCGCTTCCCACTTCAATTCGATCGCTTGTTCATGGCGATCCCTTCGACGTACCCGGATTAAAAAAATTTAATCCTAGACAAAAGGGATCACCCAAGCAACTGTTTCATCATCGTGCTATTCGATTAGAGTAGTCACTTGAACAAACTTGTTGTTCAAGCAACCAACCTCTATTCTACGAATAGCCGCGGAATTGACGATGTACGGATCGCCGACTTTTGTGTTTATGTTCGGGGTCCAAGTATATTTAACCACATACATAAAGTAAACAACCACATACAATATGCATATAATTGAAAAAAAATTATAGACATAATACAAAAGACCACTAATCAAAATAAACAAGATTATACCTCTTGTTATACCTCTTGATCTTCTATTGTATGTCCTTCCTCCTTTTGGACATCGTGTGGGTGACGATCTTCCAAAAGTCGAAGCTTCCTAGATCACCAATCTTCCTTTCCTTGTTCACTCCGAACAAAGGAATATCATAAAACAAAACTCTTCTTCCTATCTAGAACCGGCCACCAAGTCAATAGACTCGATGTTGCCATCGGCCAAGGAAGAGAATATGGAGTATGGTAACTGGCCAAAAGAGAATCAATGAGAGCATGAGCGCCGGCCAACACTTGGAGAAGAGAAAGGAAACCAACCCTTCACCTTGTAGCCGCCCAAAATCCTAACCCTAGCTCTCCTAATTGTCGGCCAAAGGAGAGGGGAGGAAGGATATGTTGAGCACCGGCCAAAGTAGAGGGAAGTAGGATAGGTGTTGGCAACACCTTAAGAAGAAAAAGAAAGGAACTTCTCTTGTTGCCGCCTACTCCAACACCCAAAACCCTAGCCGCCCAAACACAATCCTAACCTAATTAGGATTCCTTCCCGCCCAAGGGAAGCAAACCCTAATCCCCTTCCATCATCTTGCCGCCCAAGCCATAAGCCTCTATTTATAGAGTTGGGCTCAAGCCTCCTTTTAATCTCCACCGTCAGTTCTAGGGATTTAATCTCAACCGTCGGATCTAGAGAATTAATCTCAATCGTCGGATCTAGAGATTTAATCTCCACCGTCGGATCTAGAGTTTTGTTTTCAACCATTGGATCTAAGCTTCATGAGGTTTTAACAGGTTACAATAGGGACCATGAGGAGGAGTTGGATCTTGGCCACCCAATGGATCAAGCCCACATAAAGTCCGATCCATTAATGATTATCCATTCCACTTGAGGATTAACATTGATCTACCTCACCAACCCCCATAAGTTAATATGGGCTCCATATATTATATGTACATTTTCTTCCCGTGTTTAAGATATCAAATGTCCGTTGATTAATTAATTTACTGATCATTAATTAATCAACATCTAACTCCATGAGTAGTACCACTCAACCTTTTCATTATGCCGGACCAAGTCCAACTGCAGGGTTTACATGATGAACCTTATAAGCTCCTCAAGGGGACATCATCATCCTAATATATAGGATATGGTTTCCTCCTATAATCAACGACACATCATATAAATAATATCATTTCTCAACTTACCGAGCCTATTGATTTAATCTATAAATCTCGCTCATTGGTTAATCAAAGAAATGAATACTAAGTATATGTGCCCGTTATTATATCGGGATTAAGAGCATGTAAAATATAATATCTGAGGTCAGGATTGATTATGTATAGTCGAATAAATCGAATCACCTCTAAGTCGGTCTTGCTCAATACACACAAAGTGCACTAGTGTAATTCTATGGTCAAGACAAACCAATACCAAATCACACTACAACCATACCAATGGTTTGTCCAAAGCCATCTAGGTTGTGAGCCTTTTCTTATACTTTACAAGGAACTGATAACATGATCTCCCGTGTGACACTACACACCATGTTATCTACAATGTAATGTATTAAACAATATTGCATAACCATAAATATGCAAACAATGATCATGTGATTCTTATTTCAAAAATAAAGATGTTCATACAAAAGATAGACTTTTCAGTATACATCATAACAATCTCCCACTTATACTAAAAGACTACGCTGTCCTCATACTGCCATACATCTAATTCTCATTCCCTCCACATGCCTATCAAAAGCTCTCGCTAGAAAGGCCTTAGTGAAAGGGTCTACCAGGTCATCCTTTGATGCAATCTAGGCGATAGCAACTTCTACCTCCTTTGTGATATCTCGTATCAGGTGGTACGTGCGCTCTATGTGTTTACTTGCCTTATGGGCTTGTGGTTCCATCGAGTTTGCAACTGCACCACTATTATAACAATAAATTGTGATAGTTTTGGGTAAACCAGGAATCACATCCAAGTCCATCAGGAAGTTCCTAAGCCACACAACTTCTTTGGCCACCTCAGAGGCTGCCACATACTCAGCTTCCATGGTGGAGTCCGCCATGCATTTCTGCTTGACACTCCTTCATACAATGGCTCCACCTCCCAAAGTAAACACAAAACCTGAGGTAGAGTTACTGTTATCCCTGTCTGATTGGAAGTCGGAATCCGTATAACCCACAGGGAGTAATTGGTCTGCCTGGTAAACTAGCATATAATCCCTAGTCCTTCTAAGGTACTTCAATATATGCTTTATCGCAGTCCAATGTCCCTGTCCTGGATTACTCTGATATCTGCTGACCATGCCCACGGCAAAACAGATATCTGATCTCGTACATAACATCGCATACATGAGGCTTCCTACTCCCGAAGCATAAGGAACCGTCTTTATCTCCTCTTTCTCCTCAGATGTTCTACGACACATCTCCTTTGATAAAGGAACTCCATGCCTGAAAGGTAGAAAACCCTTCTTGGAGTTCTGCATGCTAAAATGATCCATAATTGTGTCTATGTATGAAGCTTGAGATAAGCACAACATACTTTTCTTGCGATCCCTTATAACCTTGATCCCAAGGATGTGTCCCACTTCTCCCAAGTTCTTCATATCAAACTGTTTGGACAATCATACCCTTACATCCGATAACACCTTGACATTGTTGCAAATTAACAAAATATCATCTATGTATAGTACAAGAAATACCACTACATTTCTGTCACATCTCTTGTATACACAAGACTCATCCGGACTTTGAATAAATCCATAAGACTGGATTATCTCATCAAAGGGGATGTTCCAAGACCTCGAAGCTTGCTCCAATCCATAAATGGACCGATTAAGCTTACATACAAGATGCTCTTTGCCCTTCGCAATGAATCCCTCTAGTTGCTTCATATAGATGTTTTCCTCAAGACTTCCATTCAGGAAAGCTGTCTTGACATCCATCTGTCATACCTCATAATCCATATGAGCTGCAATGCATAAGAGAATCCGGATAGACTTAAGCATGACTACCGACGAAAAGGTCTCCTCATAATCGATACCCTCTTTCTGAGTATACCCCTTCGCAACAAGCCTCGCTTTGAAGGTCTCAACCTTCCCGTCTATTCCTCTCTTTCTTTTGGAGATCCACTTGCATCCAATGGTTTTTACACCATCGGGTGGTTCTACTAGCTCCCAGACCTGATTCGAATCCATAGATTCAATCTCAGTATTCATTGCACTTTGCCAAGATACTACATCTTTATCTTGGATTACCTCTTCATATGTCCGAGGATCAGTTCATGTTAGCGAGGACTAAGCGAAGATTCTCCCAAGAACATGAATCTATCGGTGTCTAACAACCCTCCCACTACGACGAGGTATAACTGTATCCTTTGTGACCGCGCGGTATAGTGACTTGTGGTATATCCTCTTCTCGGTGGTACTTGAAGAAGTGACTTCGCCTTTTAATTCCTCCAGAACAATCTTACTCATGGGCTTGTTGTTCATCACATAGTCTTCCTCTAGAAATCTGGCGTTCGTGCTAACGATCACCCTCTGATCTCTAGGACTATAAAACAAACCACCTTTCGTTCCTCTAGGATAGCCAACGAACATGCACACTTTTGTACGAGGTTCCAACTTACCAGCATCCGCCTTCAGCACATTTGTTGGACTCCCCCAAATCCGAATATGTCTTAGACTAGGCTTTGTGATCCACAGTCCGTGGGAGTAGAAGGCACGATTTAGATGGTACCAAGTTGAATATATACCGCCATATCTAGAGCATATCCCGAATGAATCGCAGCTCAGAATAACTCATCATCGATCTAACCACCTCCATAAGTGTCCTATTCCTTCGCTTTGCTACACCATTCTGCTGGGGTGTGCTAGGTGCAGACAATTGGGATTGAATCCTAGCCTCTGATAAGTAATTCCTAAACTCTCCCAAGAGGTACTCACCACAATTAGATCGTAGTGACTTGATACTTTTTAGCGTTTCTCCACATCAACCTTGAATTCTTTGAACTTGTCAAAGCATTCAGACTTGCGGCGCATCAAGTAAATGTATCCATATCTCGAATAATCATATATAAAAGAGACAAAATACTCAAAATCACCTCTAGCCTGGATAGACATAGGACCACACAAATCAGAATGAACAAATTCTAACACATCATTGGCTCTATACCACTAGGCCTTAAAAGTCCTCTTCGTCATTTTACCCTCGAGCAAGATTCGCAGTTGGGAAATCTTCCACCACTAATGAACCCAGAGGTCCATCAGCTATCAACCTTTGAATTCTGCTTAGGTTAATATGACCAAGCCTAAGATGCCAAAGATATGTTTGGTTCATCTTTGAAGGTTCTTTTCTCTTATTGGAATTAGAAGATGAGTTATTAACTTCTATTTGTATCGTGGGAGCTTTTTGTTCTAGTGTTTATAAATTTCCTATCAATTCACCCGAACAGATAATCTCCCTATTCCTTTTTATAACAACTCTGTCATTAAAAGAAATAGAATATCCATCCATAAACAATTTAGAAACTGAAATTAAATTCTTTCTAAATAAAGGTACATAACGGCAATTTTCAAGAACCAAAGTTTTATTTCTCTCGAAAGACAAATATACATCTCCCACTGCAATAGACACCACCTTCGTGGCATCGCCCAAGTAAACAGTAATCACCCCTTTAGCTAGTCATCGGGTTTCCTGGAACTCCTACAAAGTATTGCAGACATGATCGGCGGCTCCTGTATCTACACACCAGGTGCCGGTAGATAACACCGCTAACCATATTTCAACGACTAGTCCAAAGGATATACCTTTGTTCTGCTTTCGGTTGGGACAGTCTTTCTTCCAATGTCCAGTCTACTTACAAGTGAAGTACTTGCCTTTTGGCTTCTTCACTCCTCCCTGAGATCCTCCCACCAGCTTTGCTCTACCTTGTTTCTTCTTCTTCTTGCCTTTTGGCTTAGAAGTAGAAACCTTCTGAGCAACCATGGCATGAGTCTGAGCAAGCCTTTCTGTCAACTGGAGAATGATATCGACCTGGGTTTCCCCATCGATCTCATCTCCAAGGACCTTTAGCTCATTCGCAGGCTTAGAAGGACACTCTTTGAAGAGTACATACTTGTACTCCTCAGCAGTTAGGACAATATCAAGATTCCTTTTTTCAATCAACATAATTATGTACAGAAGTTTATTCTCCTTTAGTATCACAGCAAGTGGACTGAAAGTCATTTTTGAAAAACCTAAGAATCACATAGAACATTACTTTAGAATTCAAAAAATTATTGATTCCTCAAACAATAAAATTTTAAAATCTACCAACACCTCAAAACACCGAGAATATTGTATGCCACGATCGTGTGGACGTATACGAATTCTACATTTGTAAGAGGAGGTTTTACCCTTTAATTTTACTATCTTGTCGACCTAACTTTTTGACAAATAAAATTAATAGTTGGTTTCTCTTCGGCCCTACAAATAAAAGCAGTGACTCCGATGGGGAGGATACTCCTATTTGCATCTAAGTGTTCATCATTACTCGATACCAAGGAAATTATCTCGGGTTATGTGTCTTCCGATGGGGAAGTACACACGCTCCTAAATAATTCCCAATAACCATATTCGACCCTGTGATCCGTAAACAAACTCATCTGATGGAGAGGAAGACACTCAGAGCCGAGGCGCAAGTTTGTTTGCATCACATGTCAAATCGTAATGGAGGCCGTGGGAATTTATAAAAATATCCCTCTCCCTCTTAGTAATTTGAAATTGAGGAATTTTCTATCCTACGACATGCATATCAAACAATAAGCAATAAATATGAAAAATAAATATTTTCCAACTATTATGGCTTTTGTCTTCAATATGTCTCCCGTCGTATCGCCATCTCGTCCGCTCCTCCCTACGCCATGTACAAGCCATCCGGAGATCCGAGCCGAGAAAAAATATTTTAATTTGCATCCATTGATCCTATACTCCACGAGGGAGTGTACATGAAATCTAGATCGAAAGTAACTAAAATAAAAAGAGTGGCTAAACAATGTCGTATCTAATTTATAAAAATTAAATACTAGCCTCGTCAACCCCGAGGATTCAAAAAAATATACATTTACACACATACAATCACATACACACATATGACCATAATAGTTGTATCCCATGCCTACAACCAAAGAGTTAACCTACGCATATCCTACTATTAACCGACACATATAATATATGAAAAGTGCATAAAAGTAACCAAATCCAAAACACACAAAAGTGGAAACCGTGGCTCTGATACCACTTGTAGGGAGGGGAAACTTCGCTTCCCACTTCAACTCGGTCGCTTGTTCATGGCGATCCCATCGACGTCCCCGGATTAAAAAAATTTAATCCTAGACAAAAGGGATCACCCAAGCAACCGTTTCATCGTCGTGCTATTCGATTAGAGTAGTCACTTGAACAAACTTGTTGTTCAAGCAACCAACCTCTATTCTACGAATAGCCGCGGAATTGACGATGTACGGATTGCCGGCTTTTGTGTTTATGTTCGGGGTCCAAGTATATTTAACCACATACATAAAGTAAACAACCACATACAACATGCATATAATTGAAAAATAATTATAGACATAATACAAAAGAACACTAATCAAAATAAACAAGATTATACCTCTTGTTATACCTCTTGATCTTCTATTGTATGTCCTTCCTCCTTTTGGATGTCGTGTGGGCGACGATCTTTTAAAAGTCGAAGCCTCCTAGATCACCAATCTTCCTTTCCTTGTTCACTCCGAACAAAGGAAGATCATAAAACAAAACTCTTCTTCCTATCTAGAACCGACCACCAAGTCAATAGACTCGATGTTGCCGCCGGCCAAGGTAGAGAATATGGAGTATGGTAACCGGCTAAAAGAGAATCAATGAGAGCATGGGTGTCGGCCAACACTTGGAGAGAAAGGAAACCAACCCTTCACCTTGTAGCCGCCCAAAACCCTAACCCTAGCTCTCCTAATTGCTGGCCAAAGGAGAGGGGAGGAAGGATATGTTGAGCACTTGCCAAAGTAGAGGGAAGTAGGATAGGTGCCGACAACACCTTAGGAAGAAGAAGAAAGGAACTTCTTCTCTTGTTGCCGCCTACTCCAACACCCAAAACCCTAGCCACCCAAACACAATCCTAACCTAATTAGGATTCCTTCCGCCCAAGGGAAGCAAACCCTAATCCCCTTCCATCATCTTGCCGCCCAAGCCATAAGCCTCTATTTATAGAGTTGGGCTCAAGCCTCCTTTTAATCTCCACCGTCGGTTCTAGGGATTTATTCTCAATCGTCGGATCTAGAGAATTAATCTCAACCGTCGGATCTAGAGATTTAATCTCCACCGTCAGATCTAGAGTTTTGTTTTCAACCATTGGATCTAAGCTTCATGATGTTTTAACAGGCTACAATAGGGACCATGAGGAGGAGTTGGATCTTGGCCACCCAATGGATCAAGCCCACATAAAGTCCGATCCATTAATGATTATCCATCCCACTAGAGGATTATTATTGATCTACCTCACCAACCCCCATAAGTTAATATGGGCTCCATATATTATATGTATATTTTCTCCCCGTGTTTAAGATCTCGAATGTCTGTTAATTAATTAATTTATTGACCATTAATTAATCAACATCTAACTCCATGAGTAGTACCACTCAACCTTTTTTTTATGCCGCACCAAGTCCACCTGCAGGGTTTACATGATGAACCTTATGAGCTCCTCAAGGGGACATCATCATCCTAATATATAGGACACGGTTTCCTCCTATAATCAACAACACACCATATAAATAATATCATTTTCAACTTACCGAGCCTATCGATTTAATATATAAATCTCGCCCATTGGTAAATCAAAGAAATGAATACTAAGTATATGTGCCCGTTATTATATCGGGATTAAGAGCATGTACAATATAATATCTAAGGTTTGATTCGATTATGTAGTCAGCAATAAATCGAATCACCTCTAAGTCGGTCCTGCTCAATACACACAAAGTGCACTAGTGTAATTCTATGGTCAAGACAAACCAATACCAAATGACACTACCACCATACCAATGGTTTGTCCAAAGCCATCTAGGTTATGAGCCTTTACTTATACTTTACAAGGAACTTATAACATGATCTCCCATGTGACAATACACACCATGTTATCTACAATGTAATGCATTAGACAATATTGCATAACCATAAATATGCAAACAATGATCATGTGATTCTTATTTCAAAAATAAAGATGTTCATACAAAAGATAGACTTTTCAGTATATATCCTAACAGAAGGCAAGGAAGGGAAGGCGAGGTACTGGTGGAAGTGGAAGTCACGGAGATGATAGAAGCGTAGAGAAAAGGGTCGATGGAGGCAGTGGGATGGAAAGGACGAACGATGACTCGGACGAAGAAGGGGTAGGGCAAAAAAAAATGAAAGAAAAAGAAAGAATGCAATGAGCGATGGGAATGATTTCTAAACCCGTCATTCTCCTTGGGGTTTGTCGATTCCAAATTATTCATGAATACTTCCAAACTTTTTATTCCCAAACCTATTAACCAAATACTTTATATTATTTCCATTCTCATTCCCTCATTCCAAACCCATGAACTAAACGCCACCTAAGTAAGTTAAATTCCATGCTTTTCGCTAATAAAACTTTGTGAATGATGATTTTAGAGAATACCTCAATTGTACCTCTACCTAAAATCTTGAGCTTCCCACTATTAACAAAGGACACGGTTCCCTTCTTAACATACTCGATTATGGAGAACATGCTCATATCTCCAGTTATGTGCCTTGAGTAGTCGTTATCCATAATCCACATACTTTGCTCACCTACCTAGACAACACGAAAAATAAATTCCTTTGGTAATCAAATATTTGGATCGAAAATATATGTTGGTGCAATCGGCTCAGATCACGATTGACCAAAATCGAGTTAGACTCGAGTAGTGTTTTGATGTTTGACAAAGGAGTAATCATTGTTTGACAATGGTTTTGGGAGATGGTTGACATTGGGTTGACCATATCATGGAAAGTCCAAGTCTTGAGTACTTGGCATGGAAAGTCCAAGCAAGGTTCTTGGTAAGGGAGAGTCCATGCTTGAGTCTTGATAATTGGAATGTCCAACATGGAGTTGGCATGGAAAGTCCAAGGGTATAGTCTTGGCCACGTAAGTCCAAGTGGGTAGTCTTGGCGGTGAAAGTCTAAGTCATGGGTACTTGACAATTGGGAAGTCCAAGGGTTGATATTGGCAGCATAAAGTCCAAGGGTGGAGTCTTGGCAGTGATGTGAGCAAAACATATAGGGTTTTAGAAGTAATTTTTTCTCACACACTACAAGAAAAAGGAAAATTAGCGGTGAATTTTTTTTGTCGCTAAATACATTTTACGATGAAAAACTTTCGTCACTAGAGTCGTCGTAATAAGCTTGTCGCTAAGACAAGTTAGCGACGAATTAAAATATTTTTGTCTTTAATTTTACCAACGGAAATAGAAACGTCGCCAAAAATAAAGATTTTGTTGCAAATTCTCGACACCGGAAAATAGAAAAATCACCGATATTAGTGACGAAATATAAATAATCGTCGCTAAACATCAGTCGCCCGCAACTCGACTAGCAACTCGACTATAAGATAACGACGAAAACACCTTATTTCGACGCTAAAATCTATTTAATTTTGCGACGAAATTTATTAATATCGTCGCTAACATCTATTTTTTGGCCAGCCACAGAAGCGGGAGCACCTCAACTGTCTCCTCGATTGGCACAATCTTCCTTGGAACCTATATCCTCTCTTCAGTTCTAGTTTAATGATCCATTGTTATTCTACACTATATCAAATGAAGAAAAACCATACAAATACGAAATTACGGTAGGAATAGAAGATTGGTTGGCAAACGACAAAGAAAATTTGATTAGGAGAAGAGCAAAGGAATCTTACTACTGGAGTAAGGGGTTGATCTAGAATCAAATATTTAAGAAAGAAGTATGGATGGAGGAGAAGAGCGATGGAAATCTTCTGAGACGGGAAAAATTTGGTTGTTTTTTTTGCGATTCTCAAGTATGCATGAATGAAAATTTACCTGTATTCAACTCAAGCCTAGAAACGAATAGATTCGAGGTTCCCGTTGTTTAAGATATTAGCATCGAGGATCCTATTGATCAGATGGGTTGATTCGATGTTAGATCTACTGCCAATGAAGCCCATTACAACAATGCCTTCAGGGGGAGGAGAGTATGAAGGCAAGGAAGGGAAGGCGAGGTGATGGTGGAGGCGGAAGTCGCGGAGAAGATAGAAGCATAGAGAAAAGGTGTCACGCCCCGAGAGTATGCCGAGCCGAAAATAATCGTACATCTCCCCTGTACGTGATACAATTCCCTGACATACATAAAGCCTTTCGGCCACAATCACATAACAAATATATGGATATAATCCATAAAACATAGCGGAAGATACTAATAAATAATAAAGATACAAACGACTTAACTATGCACTCCGCAGTGACATCGACACAACAAGAATCATAATAGAAACTACGTCAAAAGTTAAATACATACAACAGATCCGTAACCACAAATAAAGAAACGATATAGGATGAAATCCCAGAACAACAATCCACAAGAATACAATATGGAAATGATATCCAGCCATTCGATGTGAGATGGGATCACCAAGTGAGTCTCGAACGCCCAAGGAATCTTTCTACCACACTGGCGACAGTGAAACCTGTGGTCCGTGGTGAGTATAAACTCAGGGGTAATATGTAGAAAGTGCATGAAAAACATATAAAAATATAGAGATCTACTAGTATACATGTGAAGATCTACAGGTATAAAGAATGAGTCCAATAGACATACAGTCCTAAATGTAAGAACAAGTAACCATAGTATAGTCATACTCAATGCATATACTAAACTGATCAACTGAACATGAAGTAATGTACCAACGTACCTGACGGTCTGGAACACCATAAGCTATATCATCCTCAACAGGTATACAATAACATAACCCATATAACGTACAATGTCAATCTCATATCTGACCAACACACAGACATATGAACAGTATATAATCACATGTAATAACAACCCGGTCCATACTACACTATAACATGACGCTAATCAAATGCATACAACAGTCTGGACCAACACATATATCATGCTCAACACACAACAGTATATAATATGCAAATGACATGTATCATGATGAACAAGTATATACAGCAAACATAGCTCAATCAAATGCAGCATCTCACAGGCATATATAAAACATATATCAAATACATGCATACATATATATCAGCAATGCATATGCATGGCCATGTCTGTGGACCCATCCAACCACGACCCTAGAGTGGCCAGGGTGACACAACATGACAACTATCCCGACTCCAGCTACCACTACTCTCGAGTAGCCGAGTTGGGTAGTATGACTGGTAGCTAGCCGCCATAGAGCTATATGCTACCTGAGGGGTCCCTGCTGCAAGCGACTCTAGCTACCACTACCCATAAGTGGCCGAGTGCTGCACGACAGGACAAGATGCACGCCACTCCAGCTACCACCATCTATAGTGGCTGAGCGTGGCATATCAAATGCTCTGCCCTCAACTCTGCTACCACTACCCCAAGTGGCCAGGGAGGTAGGATGACTGACGACCCTCTCAACCATAAGGGAGACCTAATCGCCAGCATGCATGCAATGTAATGATTCATAGCTCCATACACGTATCCTCGCAACACTCCCTATTCCACGAGGAGTCCTAGTCAACCAAAAGTCAACTATGCAAGGACTACTAATCCACAAGACTCTCTCTCTATCACACAGAGAGTCATACACATCTGACAGTCAATCACGCCAAGACATCCAGTCCGTAGCGAGATACTATCGACCGTCCATATAACCATACATAGGCACACGATCCATAATGGATATACCATCACGCTAGGACCTCCAGTCCCTAGCCACATACTGACAATCACACACTTATCTATGCACAGATGACTGGATCCACAATAGATGCACAACTAATATATGTTCGATACAACAATCGACTCCATAATCTAATCCATCACCTAACCCTAGCGATATGACCCGGTAACCCAATCTGAGTTCACAATGGTAACCCTAATCACATGTACTTAACTAAACATCTATCAGCTAACACACAATAGGGTTTGTAATTCAATCCATGATAAATGAACGATGAACTAAGAGCAATATCTCAAAGGTCAAGGCTAAGTACAAGCACTTGATAAAATAAGAGTGGAGTCAAGGTAAAGAATTCGGTATAAATCCAAATTCATGCACCAGATTCGGATCAAACTACGACCGGGTAGATATTACCCACCTAATACGAACTCAGAACAATAGTCCACAAGCCCTGAACCCGCCTCAGAACCCAAAAACTATGATTAAGTACAAGTCTCCGATAGATATACGAACTAAACACTAATTCGTTTCTATATTCACATCCTTTCCTCGTCTATGAGTTAGAAATCCCGATTATCCCAATCTGATATACCATAACCAAACTCATAATAGATCATCGACATCCACAAGATCAATTGTGGTAAATAGATCTAAACACACTTAAATCAACTTGCATACTCACAGATTTAACCTCACCACAATTCTATAGCTCACTTCAAATGTATCCCATAGCAAAACAAAGCAGAACCCCCAATCAGCTTGCTACCAATAATTCCACACCGAGGAATTCAGAGATCTGACCAAGCCCTGGAGGAACACACAACTCACCCATTGTTGCATTACTACTCACAGCCGTGCAACCATCAAAACCCACCCATGTCCATCCTGTTGGCTGATCAGTATCCTCTTCGACAATCCACAAAGATCGGACACCACACAAATCACAGCTTCCATCCGACAATCCATCGACAGAAACCATCAAATTCATTTGGCATTGACATACTACGAATTCACATTAATTACAGACAATATAGGAAAAGGGAAATCGAAGCTTACCAAGCTCAACCCTCCACCGGCAGCAGTTTCCCCAGCTGCCCTATTCACCGGAACAAAATCAAGCTCCACCACTGCCAGACCACAGATTGAAGCTCAACCAATGAGTCCATAGCTACATCTAGAGAAAACAACAATTGAAACCTAAAGCAAACAAATTGCGACACCTTTGTCAGTAGCTCACTGCCACGGTAGCAACGTCACTGATCTGCTCGTGTGAAGGACCGCTGAGACATCGGAAGCAGAGGATCAGTCGGGCGATGACATTACCGACCGCTCTCACTAGGTTGTCGGCGAACTAGGAGTGATCGACAGAGGCAGCGCGAAGGAGATGAGAAACAACAATCGCGAGAGAGGAGAAGTGAGGAATGGGTTGATCGACGATTCACTCCTTTTAAAATGTCATTCATTGGTTCAATTCAAGCCAACTAGTTCAACCCCTAATTCAATCAAACCCAATCTCAATTAACCCTAGCCATTTATTAACCTAATTAGGTTGGGTTAATCCATATTCTTAATTTTTTTTCCGTATCTTACATTCTCCCCCACTAATAAAAATTTGGTCCCCAAATTTTCGACTCATGTACTAGTACGAGATGTCACAACAACCATCTCAAATATTTGGAGAAAAGTCATGCACCTCAAGTGATAAAATGGGGTACTGATAGCCTCTAAAATCTATCATGGATACTCTCAACACCTTTTAAAGTTTGAATAACACCTTCATATCACTCACATATCAAAAGTACATAATCAGATTTAAAGTGGAGCTCTATACTCGTAACCGGTGGGAGACTTTGCCAGAATCGTAAGGTGAATCATGAATCACTATCGGAAATGATACCCAAGGATACTCCATGAATATAATTCCATCAAGTGATCCAACGAAATCCATCTTACAGCTCGGAAAGAAATGAGCGGACTTAGCTAATCGATCATCGATTACCCAAATCACATCAAATCCTTTCCGAATTCTAGATAATCTCCCAACACAGTTTAACATACTAGGCTCCCACTTCATCACGGTACATAACCCTATCGATCATTAATATTCCACCTTTACTTGTTGGCACACCCAACATCAAACTACGAAATCACTATTGTCTAGGCCTTGAAACCTAGTTTCACAAGCTTCTGACCAAGTGATTCCTATCACCTTCTTGGTCCAATAAGTCAGCGGTATAGTAACTCTAGAGCATCCTATCCCCATTTACGGTAAACACCAAATCAATCTAGGGAAACCACAATTTCCGATTGTGAATATATCCAACACCATCTCGTCTAAAACAACAACCATCTACTAGTCCAATCGCTTCCAGAATATTTGATTCCTCAAGTCCATGGACGACTAAATTGTCGACAAGTCTAACAACATTATCAACATCTATTAAAATTCATACCAAGTATGAAATATCCTTTTCCACACACCCGCATTTTTTACTCTGAGTTGATGATAGCTCAATCATCACACCAACAATGATAATTGTATGACACTAAGTCACTACAATATCAACACACCAATCATAGATCAACCCTAGGGTATACACAGGTATCCTTTAGCTGAACTAGACAGATCATCTATCCTCAATGGAAGATATTCATCCTCAACCACTACTACATTCATCATCGATAATCGATGCATAACCTCAAAGGTTCATCTCTCTTTTAACAAAGAGTTCTAAATATTCTCAATAAGAAACATTGAGACAGATAAATCTCCCATCTGATACTTCTGATAATTGCAACTTTCATTCCTTTAATTTTCACAGTGTTTAGCAACACTGATACCAATAAAATCAACTCTCGATATGAGGTCTTAAATATCGGAACTATTCTCAAAATCACCCCCAATCGCATATTTCACTTGCCTATGCAATGACAAGCCCAGGAGTTCATCCGAAACTATATCCGAATACTCTCGAATTATATGCACATCCGAGATACATGTTATATCCTCATTTCAATAATTTAACTATCTATAAGGATATATCTATAGTAGAGGTATGTCTAGCAAAGGCTAAGGGTATCCCTTGACTTCTTGGTTACTGGTCAACATATCACCTGACGATAGAGATACCACCAACCCACAAGTCGATGTGAACCCTTCTAATCTTATCTAAGAATGTTCTAGATAAAAATACCTAAAACTACCTGTATCTCTCGATACACTAGTAAATAGGGTAACCAAAAGTAATACCCCGAATGACCACTTCATCGGTCTTCTATACCTCTTCCCGAGTAACCATGTAAACTCGCCCAACATCTGTTCTTGATGGTTAAGCTCATATAGGTGCAAAGGACTACCATGGAGGAACGAAAATCAGTTGCTGAAACTGAGGTACAAACTGAAACGGCTGTAATGAAGATGGCAAACACTGTTGTACTGGCAGAGAGTTTACAACCAGCTGTAAGGTACTGAAGAACTACCAACATCATAGCATGCTCTAACTCGACAAATTGTATAGCTGTCACTGAAGAATGCAGAATAGATACAACCATCGTCGTATAAGCTCTCCTCTGTACAAAGCATAACCACGCCTAGGAAAGTAACAGTTGTGATTCATGCACCTCAAGTGATTAAATGGAGTACTGATAACCTCTAAAATCTATCATGGATACTCTCAACAGACCTTTTAAAGTTTGAATAACACCTTCATATCGCTCACATATCAAAAAGTACATAACTGTACTAAAGTGGAGCTCTATACTCGTAATCGGTGGGAGACATTGCCAGAATCGTAAGGTGAATCATGAATCACTATCAGAAATGATACCCAAGGATACTCCATGAATATAATTCCGTCAAGCGATCCAACGAAATCAATCTTACAGCTCGGAAAGAAATGAGCGGACTTAGCTAATTGATCATCGATTACCCAAATCACATCAAATCCTTTCCGAATTCTAGATAATCTCCCAACACAGTCTAACATACTAGGCTCCCACTTCATCACAGTACATAACCCTATCGATCATTAATATTCCACCTTTACTTGTTGGCACACCCAACATCAAACTACGAAATCAACTATTGTCTAGGCCTTGAAACCTAGTTTCACAAGCTTCTGACCAAGTGATTCCTATCACCTTCTTGGTCCAATAAGTCAGCGGTATAGTAACTCTAGAGCATCCTATCCCCATCTACGGTAAACACCAAATCAATCTAGGGAAACCACAATTTCCCTTAAGATTGTGAATATATCCAACACCATCTCATCTAAAATGACAACCATCTACTGGTCCAATCACTTCCAGAATATTTGATTCCTCAAGTCCATGGACGACTAAATTGTCGACAAGTCTAACAACATTATCAACATCTCTTAAAATTCATACCAAGTATGAAATATCCTTTTCCACACACCCGTACTCTTTTTACTCTGAGTTGATGATAGCTCAATCATCACACCAACAATGATAATTGTATGACACTAAATCACTACAATATCAACACACCAATCATAGATCAACCCTAGGGTATACACATGTCTCCTTTAGCTGAACTAGACAGATCATCTATCCTCAACGGAAGATATTCATCCTCAACCACTACTGCATTCATCATCGATAATCGATGCATAACCTCAAAGGTTCATCTCTCTTTTAACAAAGAGTTCTGAATATTCTCAATAAGAAACATTGAGACAGATAAATCTCCCATCTGATACTTCTGATAATCGCAACTTTCATTCCTTCAATTTTCACAGTGTTTAGCAACACTGATACCAATAAAATCATCTCCCAGTATGAGGTCTTAAATATTAGAACTATTCTCGAAATCACCCCCAATCGCATATTTCACTTGCCTATGCAATGACAAGCCCGGGAGTTCATCCGAAACTATATCCGAATACTCTCGAATTATATGCACATCCGAGATACATGTTATATCCTCATTTCAACAATTTAACTATCTGTAAGGATATGTCTATAGTAGAGGTATGTCTAGCAAAGGCTAAGGGTATCCCTTGATTTCTTGATTGTTGATCGTCAACATCTCACCTGACGATTGAGATACCACCAACCCACAAGTCGATGTGAACCCTTCTAATCTTATCTAAGAATGTTCTAGATAAAAATACCTAAAACTACCTGTATCTCTCGATACACCAATAAATAGGGTAACCAAAAGTAATACCCCGAATGACCACTTCATCGGTCTTCTATACCTCTTCCCGAGTAACCATGTAAACTCGCCTAACATCTGTTCTTGACGGTTAAGCTCATATAGGTGCAAAGGACTACCATGGAGGAACGAAAATCAGTTGCTGAAATTGAGGTACAAATCAACAATGTATGAAGATGGCAAACATTGTATCGCGGAGAGTATACAACCATTGTAATCTTGAAGAACTGCCAACATCATAGCATGCTCTAACTCGACAAATAGTATAGATACCACTAAAGAATGCAGAATAGATACGACCATTGTCGTATAAACTCTCCTCTGTACAAAGCATAACCACGCTTGGGAAAGTAACAGTTGTCGTCTGGACGTCTGAGTCTTCTGAGATATCTTCTGCTGATACTGTTGAGTAACACACTTCCCCTGGTGGGAAACATCTAGGAACTCCACTATGTCTGAGGTTGTAGATCATTGCTGGTGTGATAATCCATTCTTCTGTGATGATCTCGACTTTTGAGATTGTGGATTGTCCTCTCAAAAGCATCATCCATAGTCTTCAACTGAGTCTTCAAAGTACATACTCTCATCGTAGATACTGGCTGCTTATAGTAGAAGCAGATAAAATAATCCATCGGATAATCTGACTCTGCATGTCGTCGTGACCCACACTATATGCACATAATCCTTTCGAAGTCTTTCTTCTGAGTTCGCTAATAAACATGAGAAGATGCTGTCGATCTGCAGTCAGTCTTCTATGGTCAGAAAACTCTCCAATAGTAGCTCATGACTCATGACTCCAATCTCGCTCCTTTTATCCAACATTTGGAGACTTCGGATTCCAATAATTTGACTTGCAATGTCTGCTTATCAAACTCCAACTCTTAAAACACTTGCTGAGTTATTTCTATACACATGACTCGGTCTAAGGACTTTCGGTAGAATCTGGTAGGAGATCCAAACATCCTGATCAAAATATCAGCCAATAAACTGTGGGTGGCTTAAGACATATTAATCACATTCTCGAGCTATTAGGTGGTTGTAACCCTCGCAAGTCTAACGACTTTGCATGGTACATTTGTTACCAAATGATCACCCTACTTAAAGCTCAAGAATTCCCTGACAATGAGTCAAGGAAGGTGATGTGGGGAAATACTCTCTCACAACATCACTACATCGTGATCAAGTGATATATTATTTCCCGAATGTTATTTCTTACATCTTCCACCAAGTACCGCAGATCCCGATAATGGTATACAACTAACTCCACTTTCTCTGTATAACAGTTAAGTACTCAAAAATACCTTCAAAGTTATACAACCTACATGAATAACTCGAGGATCAAAATTCCCTATGATACATCATCCACTAATTTTCTACTATCTGCATCAGCAATAGTATACTCGCTTAGTCCATTACCCCACAGGTAATAATCTAACAAGCATAATTAGTGAAAATCCTTAGGACTATAATATTTGATCTCCACAAGAAATGTGACTACCTAACCCCTTTTTAAGGCTCGGTATCAGTCGGCTCTCAAAGGTAATTCACCTTTTCAATAGCAGGTACATGTCTAATAATCTCAACATGTCGTTCCCGTGGTCAACTCAAACCATGGTTACAAATAATGACTACACACTACAAGTCATCCCTGTTATAAGCACTAAATGCATAGCCAACAAAAGGATATGTAGTAATAGTAAACATACCTTAAACCTTGTAGCTCAGAGATGTCCGCAACTACCAGATCCCAAAACTCACAAAACCAGAACCGATTAAAGCAAAACTCGATGTCCGAATGAAATAAAAATCCAAAAGTGGACTTCGCAACCTAGGGCTCTGATACCAATAATATTGTCACGGCCCGAGAGTATACTGAGCCGAAAATAATCGGACAACATCTCCCCTGTACGTGATACAATTCTCTGACATACATAAAGCCTTTCGGCCACAATCACATAAAAAATATATGGATATAATCCATAAAACACAATGGAAGATACTAACAAATAATAAAGATACAAATGACTTAACTATGCACTCTGGAGTGACTTTGACATAACAAGAATCATAATAGAAACCACGTCAAAAGTTAAATACATACAACACATCCGTAACCACAAATACGAAAATGATATAGGATGAAATCCCAAAACAACAATCCACAAGAATACAATATAGAAATAATATCCAACCATTCGGTGTGAGATGGGATCAGCTGGCGGAGCTCCGAACATCCAAGGAATCTTCTACCTGTTACCTGGGCGACATGAAACCCAGGGTCCATGGTGGTGAGTCTAAACTCAGGGGTAATATGTAGAAAGTGCATGAACAACATATAAGGATATAAAGATCTACAAGTATACATGTGAAGATCTACAGGTATACAGAATGAGTCTAATAGACATACAATCCTAAATGTAATAACAAGTAACCACAGTATAGTCATACTCAATGTATATACTAAACTGATCAACTGAACATGAAGTAATGTACCAACGTACCTGACGGTCTGCAACACCATAAGCTATATCATCCTGAACAGGTATACAATAACATAACCCATATAACGTACAATGTCAATCCCATATCTGACCAACACTCAGACATATGAACAGTATATAATCACATGTAATAACATCCCGGTCCATACTACACTATGACATGACACTAATAAAATGCATACAATAGTCTGGACCAACACATATATCATGCTCAACACACAACAATATATAATGTGCAAATGACATGTATTATGATGAAAAAGTATATGCAGCAAACATAGCTCAATAAAATGCAGTATCTCACAGGCATATATAAAACATATATCAAATACATGCATACATATATATTAGCAATGCATATACATGGCCATGTCTACGGACTCGTCCAACCACGACCCCAGAGTGGCCAGGGTGGCACAACATGACAATTATCCCGACTCCAGCTACCACTACTCTCGAGTGGCCGAGTTGGGTAGTATAACTGGTAGCTAGCCACCATAGAGCTATATGCTACTCGAGGGGTCCCTGCTGCAAGCGACTCTAGCTACCACTACCCACGAGTGGTCGAGTGCTGCACGACAGGACAAGATGCACGCCACTCCAGCTACCACTGTCTATAGTGGTCGAGCATGGCACATCAAATGCTCTGCCCTCAACCCTGCTACCACTACCTCGAGTGGTCGGGGAGGCAGGATGACTGACGACCCTCTCAACCACAAGGGAGACCTAATCGCCAGCATGCATTCAATGTAATGATGCATAGCTCCATACACGTATCCTCGCAACACTCCCTATCCCACGGGGAGTCTTGGTCAACCAAAAGTCAACTATACAAGGACTACTAATCCATAAGACTCTCTCTCTATCACACAGAGAGTTATACACATCTGACAGTCAATCACGCTAAGACCTCTAGTCCGTAGCGAGATACTATTGACCGTCCATATAACCATATACAGGCACACGATCCATAATGGATATACCATCACGCTAGGACCTCCAGTCCCTAGCCACATACTAACAATCACACACTTATCTATGCACAAACGACTGGATTCACAATAGATGCACAACTAATATGTGTACGATACAATAATCGACTCCATAATCTAATTTATCACCTAACTCTAGTGATGTGACCCGGTAACCCAATCTGAGTTCACAATGGTAATCCTAATCACATGTACTTAACTTAATATCTATCAGCTAACACACAATAGGGTTTGTAATTCATATCCATGATAAATGAATGATGAACTAATAGCAATATCTCAAAGGTCAAGGTTAAGTACAAGCACATGATAAAATAAGAGTGGAGTCAAGGTAAAAGAATTCATTATAAATCCAAATTCATGAACCAGATTCATATCAAAACTACTTGACCAGGGTAGATATTACCCACCTGATACGAATCCTGTAATAATAGTCCTCAAGCTCGGGAACCTACCTCGTAACCCAAACCTGCACATAATAGCAAACTATGATTAAGTACAAGTCTCCGATAAATATACGAACTAAACACTAATTCATTTCTATATTCACATCCTTTCCTCGTCTATGAGTTAGAAATCTCGATTATCCCAATCTGATACACCATAACCAAACTCATAATAGATCATCGACATCCACAAGATCAATTGAGGTAAATAGATCTAAACACACTTAAGTCAACCTGCATACTCACTGATTTAACCTCACTACAATTCCACAGCTCACTTCAAATGCATCCCATAGCAAAACAATGTAGAACCCTCAATCAGTTTGCTACCAATAATTCCACATCAAGGAATACAAATATCTGACCAAGCCCTAGAGGAACACACAGCTCACCCATTGTTGCATTACTACTCACAGCCTTGCAGCCACCAAAACCCACCCCTGTCCAACCTGCTGGCTGATCAGTATCCTCATCGACAATCCACAGAGATCGGACACCACACGAATCACAGCTTCCATCCGATAATCCATCGACAGAAACCATCAGATTCCTTAGGCATTGACATACTACGGATTCACATTAATTACAGACAACATAGGAAGGGAAGGGCAAACCAAGCAACCCTCCACCGTGTTGTTTCCCCAATGCCCTATTCACCAGAACAAAATCGAGCTCCACCACTGCCAAACCACAGATTAAAGCTCAACCAATGTGTCCACAGCTACATCTAGAGGAAACAACAATTGAAACATAAGGAAAACAAATCGCGGCACCTTTGTCGGTAGCTTGCTACCGCGACAGCAACGTCACTAATCTGCTCATGCGAAGGACCGTTGAGACCTCGAAAGCACAGGATCAACTGGGGCGACGATGTTACCGACCACTCTCACTAGGTTGCCGGCGAACTAGGAGTGATCGACAGAGGCAGCATGGAGGAGATGAGAAAGCGATGTCGCGAGAGGAGAAGTGAGAAATGGGTTGATCGACGGTTCGCCCCTTTTAAAATGCCAGTCGTTGGTTCAGTTGAAGCCAACCGGTTCAACCTCCAACCTGTTCAGCCCCTAATTCAATCAAACCCAATCTCAATTAACCCTAGCCCTTGATTAACCTAATTAGCAGGGGTTAATCCATATTCTTAATTATTTTTTTTCCGTATCTTACAAAAGGGGCAATGGAGGCAGTGGGATGGAGAGGATGAACGATGACTTGGACGGAGAAGGGGTAGGGCAAAATAAATGAAAGAAAAAGAAATAATGCAACGAGCGATGGGAATGATTTCTAAACCTGTCGTTCTCCTTGGGGTTTGTCGATTCCAAATTATTCAGGAATAATTCCAAACTTTTTATTCCGAAACCTATTAACCAAATACTTTATATTATTCCCATTCCCATTCCCTCATTCCAAACCCATGAACTAAACGCCACCTAAGTATGTTAAATTTCATGTTTTTCGCTAATAAAACTTTGTGAATGATGATTTTAGAGAATACCTCAATTGTACCTCTACCTAAAATCTTGAGCTTCCCACTATTAACAAAGGACATGGTTACCTTCTTAACATACTCGATTGTAGAGAACTTGCTCATATCTCTAGTTATGTGCCTTGAGCAACCGTTATCCATAATCCACATACTTTGCTCACCTACCTAGACAACACGAAAAACAAATTCCCTTGGTACTCAAATATTTGGATCGGAAATATATGTTGGTGCAATTGGCCCAGGTCACGATTGACCAGAATGGAGTTAGACTCGAGTAGTGAAGACGTTAGCATCGAGGATCCTATTGATCAGATGGGTTGATTCAATTCTCGATCTATCACGTCGACGAAGCCCATTACAACAATGCCTTCACGAGGAGGAGAGGATGAAGGCAAGGAAGGGAAGGCGAGGTACTGGTGGAGGCGGAAGTCGAGGAGAAGATAGAAGCGTAGAGAAAAGAGTCGATGGAGGCAGTGGGATGGAGAGGACGAACGACGATTCGGACGGAGAAGGGGTAGGGCAAAAAAAAATGAAAGAAAAAGAAAGAATGCAATGAGCGATGGGAATGATTTATAAACCCATCGTTCTCCTCGGGGGTTTGACGATTCCAAATTATTCAGGAATAATTCCAAACTTTTTATTCCCAAGCCTATTAACAAAATACTTTATATTATTCCCATTCCCATTTCCTCATTCCAAACCCATGAACTAAATGCCACCTAAGTAAGTTAAATTTCATGCTTTTTGCTAATAAAACATTGTGAATGATGATTTTAGAGAATACCTCAATTGTACCTCTACCTAAAATCTTGAGCTTCCCACTATTGACAAGGGACACGGTTCCCTTCTTAACATACTTGATTGTGGAGAACTTGCTCATATCTCCAGTTATGTGTCTTGAGCAACCGTTATCCACAATCCACGTACTTTGCTCACCTACCTAGACAACACGAAAAATAAATTCCTTTGGTACTCAAATATTTGGATCGGAAATATATGTTGGTGCAATTGGCCCAAGTCAATTGATTGTGGAGAAGTATGCTTCCCTTTGGGCTCACTCCATTCGCTCCCTGTCCGGCGGTCCCTCGGATGCACCAAGCGTACGACTTCGCAATGCCATCCTTCACCGACTCAAGGACCCCGAGCCGAGTGAACTTACCAAGTCCTCAAGACTTCCTATATGCACCAAGCGCATGACTTCGCAATGCATTTCTCACCAAGCACCAAGCGCACGGCTTCGCAATGCTTTGCATTTTCCCATGCCAACCCCATGTTGGACTTTCCCACACCAAGCTCCATGCTTGGATTTTCCATGCCAACTCCATGTTGGACTTTCCCATGACAATCCCATGTCATGAGTTTTGTCTATCATCAAAATACCATCAAGGTACTGCTCGAGTTAAACTCGAGTCAACCTGGGCCGATTGCACCAACAATCTCCCAACAACAAGGTACCGGTAGATAACACGACTAATCATGTTTCAACGACTAGACCAAAGGATATACTTTTGTTCTGCTTCCAGTTGGGACAGTCTTTCTTCCAATGTCTAGTCTGCTTACAAGTGAAGCACTTGCCTTTCGGCTTCTTCACTCCTCCCTGAGATCCTCCCACCAGCTTTGCTCCACCTTGTTTCTTCTTCTTCTTGTCTTTCGGCTTAGAAGTAGAAACCTTCTGAGCAACCATGGCCTGAGTCTGAGCAAACCTTTCTGTTAACTAGAGAAAGGTTTAATTTGCCATGTACAAGCCATCCCTACGCCATGTACAAGCCATCTGGAGATTCGAGCCAAGAAAAAATATTTTAATTTGCATCCATCGATCCTATACTCCACGAGGGAGTGTACATGAAATCTAGATCGAAAGTAAACTAAAATAAAAAGAGTGGCTAAATAATGCCGTATCTAATTTACAAAAATTAAATACTAGCCTCGTCAACCCCGAGGATTCAACAAAATATACATTTATACACATACAATCACAAACACACATATGACCATAATAGTTGGATCCTATGCCTGCAAACAAAGAGTTAACCTACGCATATCCTACTATTAACCGACACATATAATATATGAAAAGTGCATAAAAGTAACCAAATCCTAAACACACAAAACTGGAAACCGTGGCTCTGATACCACTTGTAGGGTGGGGAAACTTCGCTTCCCACTTCAATTCGATCGCTTGTTCATGGCGATCCCTTCGACGTACCCGGATTAAAAAAATTTAATCCTAGACAAAAGGGATCACCCAAGCAACTGTTTCATCATCGTGCTATTCGATTAGAGTAGTCACTTGAACAAACTTGTTGTTCAAGCAACCAACCTCTATTCTACGAATAGCCGCGGAATTGACGATGTACGGATCGCCGACTTTTGTGTTTATGTTCGGGGTCCAAGTATATTTAACCACATACATAAAGTAAACAACCACATACAATATGCATATAATTGAAAAAAAATTATAGACATAATACAAAAGACCACTAATCAAAATAAACAAGATTATACCTCTTGTTATACCTCTTGATCTTCTATTGTATGTCCTTCCTCCTTTTGGACATCGTGTGGGTGACGATCTTCCAAAAGTCGAAGCTTCCTAGATCACCAATCTTCCTTTCCTTGTTCACTCCGAACAAAGGAATATCATAAAACAAAACTCTTCTTCCTATCTAGAACCGGCCACCAAGTCAATAGACTCGATGTTGCCATCGGCCAAGGAAGAGAATATGGAGTATGGTAACCGGCCAAAAGAGAATCAATGAGAGCATGGCGAGCCAACACTTGGAGAAGAGAAAGGAAACCAACCCTTCACCTTGTAGCCGCCCAAAATCCTAACCCTAGCTCTCCTAATTGTCGGCCAAAGGAGAGGGGAGGAAGGATATGTTGAGCACCGGCCAAAGTAGAGGGAAGTAGGATAGGTGTTGGCAACACCTTAAGAAGAAAAAGAAAGGAACTTCTCTTGTTGCCGCCTACTCCAACACCCAAAACCCTAGCCGCCCAAACACAATCCTAACCTAATTAGGATTCCTTCCCGCCCAAGGGAAGCAAACCCTAATCCCCTTCCATCATCTTGCCGCCCAAGCCATAAGCCTCTATTTATAGAGTTGGGCTCAAGCCTCCTTTTAATCTCCACCGTCAGTTCTAGGGATTTAATCTCAACCGTCGGATCTAGAGAATTAATCTCAATCGTCGGATCTAGAGATTTAATCTCCACCGTCGGATCTAGAGTTTTGTTTTCAACCATTGGATCTAAGCTTCATGAGGTTTTAACAGGTTACAATAGGGACCATGAGGAGGAGTTGGATCTTGGCCACCCAATGGATCAAGCCCACATAAAGTCCGATCCATTAATGATTATCCATTCCACTAGAGGATTAACATTGATCTACCTCACCAACCCCCATAAGTTAATATGGGCTCCATATATTATATGTACATTTTCTTCCCGTGTTTAAGATATCAAATGTCCGTTGATTAATTAATTTACTGATCATTAATTAATCAACATCTAACTCCATGAGTAGTACCACTCAACCTTTTCATTATGCCGGACCAAGTCCAACTGCAGGGTTTACATGATGAACCTTATAAGCTCCTCAAGGGGACATCATCATCCTAATATATAGGATATGGTTTCCTCCTATAATCAACGACACATCATATAAATAATATCATTTCTCAACTTACCGAGCCTATTGATTTAATCTATAAATCTCGCTCATTGGTTAATCAAAGAAATGAATACTAAGTATATGTGCCCGTTATTATATCGGGATTAAGAGCATGTAAAATATAATATCTGAGGTCCGATTCGATTATGTAGTCAGCAATAAATCGAATCACCTCTAAGTCGGTCTTGCTCAATACACACAAAGTGCACTAGTGTAATTCTATGGTCAAGACAAACCAATACCAAATCACACTACAACCATACCAATGGTTTGTCCAAAGCCATCTAGGTTGTGAGCCTTTTCTTATACTTTACAAGGAACTGATAACATGATCTCCCGTGTGACACTACACACCATGTTATCTACAATGTAATGTATTAAACAATATTGCATAACCATAAATATGCAAACAATGATCATGTGATTCTTATTTCAAAAATAAAGATGTTCATACAAAAGATAGACTTTTCAGTATACATCATAACAATCTCCCACTTATACTAAAAGACTACGCTGTCCTCATACTGCCATACATCTAATTCTCATTCCCTCCACATGCCTATCAAAAGCTCTCGCTAGAAAGGCCTTAGTGAAAGGGTCTACCAGGTCATCCTTTGATGCAATCTAGGCGATAGCAACTTCTACCTCCTTTGTGATATCTCGTATCAGGTGGTACGTGCGCTCTATGTGTTTACTTGCCTTATGGGCTTGTGGTTCCATCGAGTTTGCAACTGCACCACTATTATAACAATAAATTGTGATAGTTTTGGGTAAACCAGGAATCACATCCAAGTCCATCAGGAAGTTCCTAAGCCACACAACTTCTTTGGCCACCTCAGAGGCTGCCACATACTCAGCTTCCATGGTGGAGTCCGCCATGCATTTCTGCTTGACACTCCTTCATACAATGGCTCCACCTCCCAAAGTAAACACAAAACCTGAGGTAGACTTACTGTTATCCCTGTCTGATTGGAAGTCGGAATCCGTATAACCCACAGGGAGTAATTGGTCTGCCTGGTAAACTAGCATATAATCCCTAGTCCTTCTAAGGTACTTCAATATATGCTTTATCGCAGTCCAATGTCCCTGTCCTGGATTACTCTGATATCTGCTGACCATGCCCACGGCAAAACAGATATCTGATCTCGTACATAACATCGCATACATGAGGCTTCCTACTCCCGAAGCATAAGGAACCGTCTTTATCTCCTCTTTCTCCTCAGATGTTCTACGACACATCTCCTTTGATAAAGGAACTCCATGCCTGAAAGGTAGAAAACCCTTCTTGGAGTTCTGCATGCTAAAATGATCCATAATTGTGTCTATGTATGAAGCTTGAGATAAGCACAACATACTTTTCTTGCGATCCCTTATAACCTTGATCCCAAGGATGTGTCCCACTTCTCCCAAGTTCTTCATATCAAACTGTTTGGACAATCATACCCTTACATCCGATAACACCTTGACATTGTTGCAAATTAACAAAATATCATCTATGTATAGTACAAGAAATACCACTACATTTCTGTCACATCTCTTGTATACACAAGACTCATCCGGACTTTGAATAAATCCATAAGACTGGATTATCTCATCAAAGGGGATGTTCCAAGACCTCGAAGCTTGCTCCAATCCATAAATGGACCGATTAAGCTTACATACAAGATGCTCTTTGCCCTTCGCAATGAATCCCTCTAGTTGCTTCATATAGATGTTTTCCTCAAGACTTCCATTCAGGAAAGCTGTCTTGACATCCATCTGTCATACCTCATAATCCATATGAGCTGCAATGCATAAGAGAATCCGGATAGACTTAAGCATGACTACCGACGAAAAGGTCTCCTCATAATCGATACCCTCTTTCTGAGTATACCCCTTCGCAACAAGCCTCGCTTTGAAGGTCTCAACCTTCCCGTCTATTCCTCTCTTTCTTTTGGAGATCCACTTGCATCCAATGGTTTTTACACCATCGGGTGGTTCTACTAGCTCCCAGACCTGATTCGAATCCATAGATTCAATCTCAGTATTCATTGCACTTTGCCAAGATACTACATCTTTATCTTGGATTACCTCTTCATATGTCCAGGGATCAGGTTCATGTTCGCCAGGGACTAAAGCAGAAGATTCTCCCAAGAACATGAATCTATCAGGCTGTCTAACAACCCTCCCACTACGACGAGGTATAACCTGTGTATCCTTTGTGACACGCGGTATAGTGACTTGTGGTATATCCTCTTCTACCGGTGGTACTGAAGAAGTGACTTCGCCTTTTAATTCCTCCAGAACAATCTTACTCATGGGCTTGTTGTTCATCACATAGTCTTCCTCTAGAAATCTGGCGTTCGTGCTAACGATCACCCTCTGATCTCTAGGACTATAAAACAAACCACCTTTCGTTCCTCTAGGATAGCCAACGAACATGCACACTTTTGTACGAGGTTCCAACTTACCAGCATCCGCCTTCAGCACATTTGTTGGACTCCCCCAAATCCGAATATGTCTTAGACTAGGCTTTCGCCCAGTCCACAATTCTGTGGGAGTAGAAGGCACTGATTTAGATGGTACCAAGTTCAGAATATATACTGCCATATCTAGAGCATATCCCCAGAATGAATCTGGCAACTCAGAATAACTCATCATCGATCTAACCACCTCCATAAGTGTCCTATTCCTTCGCTTTGCTACACCATTCTGCTGGGGTGTGCTAGGTGCAGACAATTGGGATTGAATCCTAGCCTCTGATAAGTAATTCCTAAACTCTCCCAAGAGGTACTCACGACCACAATTAGATCGTAGTGACTTGATACTTTTACCTTGACGTTTCTCCACATCAACCTTGAATTCTTTGAACTTGTCAAAGCATTCAGACTTGCGGCGCATCAAGTAAATGTATCCATATCTCGAATAATCATCTATAAAAGAGACAAAATACTCAAAATCACCTCTAGCCTGGATAGACATAGGACCACACAAATCAGAATGAACCAATTCTAACACATCTTTGGCTCTATACCCCTTGGCCTTAAAAGGCCTCTTGGTCATTTTACCCTCCAAGCAAGATTCGCAGGTTGGGAAATCTTCCACCACTAATGAACCCAGAGGTCCATCAGCTATCAACCTTTGAATTCTGCTTAGGTTAATATGACCAAGCCTAAGATGCCAAAGATATGTTTGGTTCATCTTTGAAGGTTCTTTTCTCTTATTGGAATTAGAAGATGAGTTATTAACTTCTATTTGTATCGTGGGAGCTTTTTGTTCTAGTGTTTATAAATTTCCTATCAATTCACCCGAACAGATAATCTCCCTATTCCTTTTTATAACAACTCTGTCATTAAAAGAAATAGAATATCCATCCATAAACAATTTAGAAACTGAAATTAAATTCTTTCTAAATAAAGGTACATAACGGCAATTTTCAAGAACCAAAGTTTTATTTCTCTCGAAAGACAAATATACATCTCCCACTGCAATAGACACCACCTTCGTGGCATCGCCCAAGTAAACAGTAATCACCCCTTTAGCTAGTCATCGGGTTTCCTGGAACTCCTACAAAGTATTGCAGACATGATCGGCGGCTCCTGTATCTACACACCAGGTGCCGGTAGATAACACCGCTAACCATATTTCAACGACTAGTCCAAAGGATATACCTTTGTTCTGCTTTCGGTTGGGACAGTCTTTCTTCCAATGTCCAGTCTACTTACAAGTGAAGTACTTGCCTTTTGGCTTCTTCACTCCTCCCTGAGATCCTCCCACCAGCTTTGCTCTACCTTGTTTCTTCTTCTTCTTGCCTTTTGGCTTAGAAGTAGAAACCTTCTGAGCAACCATGGCATGAGTCTGAGCAAGCCTTTCTGTCAACTGGAGAATGATATCGACCTGGGTTTCCCCATCGATCTCATCTCCAAGGACCTTTAGCTCATTCGCAGGCTTAGAAGGACACTCTTTGAAGAGTACATACTTGTACTCCTCAGCAGTTAGGACAATATCAAGATTCCTTTTTTCAATCAACATAATTATGTACAGAAGTTTATTCTCCTTTAGTATCACAGCAAGTGGACTGAAAGTCATTTTTGAAAAACCTAAGAATCACATAGAACATTACTTTAGAATTCAAAAAATTATTGATTCCTCAAACAATAAAATTTTAAAATCTACCAACACCTCAAAACACCGAGAATATTGTATGCCACGATCGTGTGGACGTATACGAATTCTACATTTGTAAGAGGAGGTTTTACCCTTTAATTTTACTATCTTGTCGACCTAACTTTTTGACAAATAAAATTAATAGTTGGTTTCTCTTCGGCCCTACAAATAAAAGCAGTGACTCCGATGGGGAGGATACTCCTATTTGCATCTAAGTGTTCATCATTACTCGATACCAAGGAAATTATCTCGGGTTATGTGTCTTCCGATGGGGAAGTACACACGCTCCTAAATAATTCCCAATAACCATATTCGACCCTGTGATCCGTAAACAAACTCATCTGATGGAGAGGAAGACACTCAGAGCCGAGGCGCAAGTTTGTTTGCATCACATGTCAAATCGTAATGGAGGCCGTGGGAATTTATAAAAATATCCCTCTCCCTCTTAGTAATTTGAAATTGAGGAATTTTCTATCCTACGACATGCATATCAAACAATAAGCAATAAATATGAAAAATAAATATTTTCCAACTATTATGGCTTTTGTCTTCAATATGTCTCCGTCAGATCCGCCATCTCGTCACCGCTCCTCCCTACGCCATGTACAAGCCATCCGGAGATCCGAGCCGAGAAAAAATATTTTAATTTGCATCCATTGATCCTATACTCCACGAGGGAGTGTACATGAAATCTAGATCGAAAGTAACTAAAATAAAAAGAGTGGCTAAACAATGTCGTATCTAATTTATAAAAATTAAATACTAGCCTCGTCAACCCCGAGGATTCAAAAAAATATACATTTACACACATACAATCACATACACACATATGACCATAATAGTTGTATCCCATGCCTACAACCAAAGAGTTAACCTACGCATATCCTACTATTAACCGACACATATAATATATGAAAAGTGCATAAAAGTAACCAAATCCAAAACACACAAAAGTGGAAACCGTGGCTCTGATACCACTTGTAGGGAGGGAAACCGCTTCCACTTCAACTTCTTGTTCATGGCGATCCCATCGACGTCCCCGGATTAAAAAAATTTAATCCTAGACAAAAGGGATCACCCAAGCAACCGTTTCATCGTCGTGCTATTCGATTAGAGTAGTCACTTGAACAAACTTGTTGTTCAAGCAACCAACCTCTATTCTACGAATAGCCGCGGAATTGACGATGTACGGATTGCCGGCTTTTGTGTTTATGTTCGGGGTCCAAGTATATTTAACCACATACATAAAGTAAACAACCACATACAACATGCATATAATTGAAAAATAATTATAGACATAATACAAAAGAACACTAATCAAAATAAACAAGATTATACCTCTTGTTATACCTCTTGATCTTCTATTGTATGTCCTTCCTCCTTTTGGATGTCGTGTGGGCGACGATCTTTTAAAAGTCGAAGCCTCCTAGATCACCAATCTTCCTTTCCTTGTTCACTCCGAACAAAGGAAGATCATAAAACAAAACTCTTCTTCCTATCTAGAACCGACCACCAAGTCAATAGACTCGATGTTGCCGCCGGCCAAGGTAGAGAATATGGAGTATGGTAACCGGCTAAAAGAGAATCAATGAGAGCATGGGTGTCGGCCAACACTTGGAGAAGAGAAAGGAAACCAACCCTTCACCTTGTAGCCGCCCAAAACCCTAACCCTAGCTCTCCTAATTGCTGGCCAAAGGAGAGGGGAGGAAGGATATGTTGAGCACTTGCCAAAGTAGAGGGAAGTAGGATAGGTGCCGACAACACCTTAGGAAGAAGAAGAAAGGAACTTCTTCTCTTGTTGCCGCCTACTCCAACACCCAAAACCCTAGCCACCCAAACACAATCCTAACCTAATTAGGATTCCTTCCGCCCAAGGGAAGCAAACCCTAATCCCCTTCCATCATCTTGCCGCCCAAGCCATAAGCCTCTATTTATAGAGTTGGGCTCAAGCCTCCTTTTAATCTCCACCGTCGGTTCTAGGGATTTATTCTCAATCGTCGGATCTAGAGAATTAATCTCAACCGTCGGATCTAGAGATTTAATCTCCACCGTCAGATCTAGAGTTTTGTTTTCAACCATTGGATCTAAGCTTCATGATGTTTTAACAGGCTACAATAGGGACCATGAGGAGGAGTTGGATCTTGGCCACCCAATGGATCAAGCCCACATAAAGTCCGATCCATTAATGATTATCCATCCCACTAGAGGATTATTATTGATCTACCTCACCAACCCCCATAAGTTAATATGGGCTCCATATATTATATGTATATTTTCTCCCCGTGTTTAAGATCTCGAATGTCTGTTAATTAATTAATTTATTGACCATTAATTAATCAACATCTAACTCCATGAGTAGTACCACTCAACCTTTTTTTTATGCCGCACCAAGTCCACCTGCAGGGTTTACATGATGAACCTTATGAGCTCCTCAAGGGGACATCATCATCCTAATATATAGGACACGGTTTCCTCCTATAATCAACAACACACCATATAAATAATATCATTTTCAACTTACCGAGCCTATCGATTTAATATATAAATCTCGCCCATTGGTAAATCAAAGAAATGAATACTAAGTATATGTGCCCGTTATTATATCGGGATTAAGAGCATGTACAATATAATATCTAAGGTTTGATTCGATTATGTAGTCAGCAATAAATCGAATCACCTCTAAGTCGGTCCTGCTCAATACACACAAAGTGCACTAGTGTAATTCTATGGTCAAGACAAACCAATACCAAATGACACTACCACCATACCAATGGTTTGTCCAAAGCCATCTAGGTTATGAGCCTTTACTTATACTTTACAAGGAACTTATAACATGATCTCCCATGTGACAATACACACCATGTTATCTACAATGTAATGCATTAGACAATATTGCATAACCATAAATATGCAAACAATGATCATGTGATTCTTATTTCAAAAATAAAGATGTTCATACAAAAGATAGACTTTTCAGTATATATCCTAACAGAAGGCAAGGAAGGGAAGGCGAGGTACTGGTGGAAGTGGAAGTCACGGAGATGATAGAAGCGTAGAGAAAAGGGTCGATGGAGGCAGTGGGATGGAAAGGACGAACGATGACTCGGACGAAGAAGGGGTAGGGCAAAAAAAAATGAAAGAAAAAGAAAGAATGCAATGAGCGATGGGAATGATTTCTAAACCCGTCATTCTCCTTGGGGTTTGTCGATTCCAAATTATTCATGAATACTTCCAAACTTTTTATTCCCAAACCTATTAACCAAATACTTTATATTATTTCCATTCTCATTCCCTCATTCCAAACCCATGAACTAAACGCCACCTAAGTAAGTTAAATTCCATGCTTTTCGCTAATAAAACTTTGTGAATGATGATTTTAGAGAATACCTCAATTGTACCTCTACCTAAAATCTTGAGCTTCCCACTATTAACAAAGGACACGGTTCCCTTCTTAACATACTCGATTATGGAGAACATGCTCATATCTCCGATTATGTGCCTTGAGTAGTCGTTATCCATAATCCACATACTTTGCTCACCTACCTAGACAACACGAAAAATAAATTCCTTTGGTAATCAAATATTTGGATCGAAAATATATGTTGGTGCAATCGGCTCAGATCACGATTGACCAAAATCGAGTTAGACTCGAGTAGTGTTTTGATGTTTGACAAAGGAGTAATCATTGTTTGACAATGGTTTTGGGAGATGGTTGACATTGGGTTGACCATATCATGGAAAGTCCAAGTCTTGAGTACTTGGCATGGAAAGTCCAAGCAAGGTTCTTGGTAAGGGAGAGTCCATGCTTGAGTCTTGATAATTGGAATGTCCAACATGGAGTTGGCATGGAAAGTCCAAGGGTATAGTCTTGGCCACGTAAGTCCAAGTGGGTAGTCTTGGCGGTGAAAGTCTAAGTCATGGGTACTTGACAATTGGGAAGTCCAAGGGTTGATATTGGCAGCATAAAGTCCAAGGGTGGAGTCTTGGCAGTGATGTGAGCAAAACATATAGGGTTTTAGAAGTAATTTTTTCTCACACACTACAAGAAAAAGGAAAATTAGCGGTGAATTTTTTTTGTCGCTAAATACATTTTACGATGAAAAACTTTCGTCACTAGAGTCGTCGTAATAAGCTTGTCGCTAAGACAAGTTAGCGACGAATTAAAATATTTTTGTCTTTAATTTTACCAACGGAAATAGAAACGTCGCCAAAAATAAAGATTTTGTTGCAAATTCTCGACACCGGAAAATAGAAAAATCACCGATATTAGTGACGAAATATAAATAATCGTCGCTAAACATCAGTCGCCCGCAACTCGACTAGCAACTCGACTATAAGATAACGACGAAAACACCTTATTTCGACGCTAAAATCTATTTAATTTTAGACGAAATTTATTAATATCGTCGCTAACATCTATTTTTGGCGACCACGAGCGGGAGCACCTCAACTGTCTCCTCGATTGGCACAATCTTCCTTGGAACCTATATCCTCTCTTCAGTTCTAGTTTAATGATCCATTGTTATTCTACACTATATCAAATGAAGAAAAACCATACAAATACGAAATTACGGTAGGAATAGAAGATTGGTTGGCAAACGACAAAGAAAATTTGATTAGGAGAAGAGCAAAGGAATCTTACTACTGGAGTAAGGGGTTGATCTAGAATCAAATATTTAAGAAAGAAGTATGGATGGAGGAGAAGAGCGATGGAAATCTTCTGAGACGGGAAAAATTTGGTTGTTTTTTTTGCGATTCTCAAGTATGCATGAATGAAAATTTACCTGTATTCAACTCAAGCCTAGAAACGAATAGATTCGAGGTTCCCGTTGTTTAAGATATTAGCATCGAGGATCCTATTGATCAGATGGGTTGATTCGATGTTAGATCTACTGCCAATGAAGCCCATTACAACAATGCCTTCAGGGGGAGGAGAGTATGAAGGCAAGGAAGGGAAGGCGAGGTGATGGTGGAGGCGGAAGTCGCGGAGAAGATAGAAGCATAGAGAAAAGGTGTCACGCCCCGAGAGTATGCCGAGCCGAAAATAATCGTACATCTCCCCTGTACGTGATACAATTCCCTGACATACATAAAGCCTTTCGGCCACAATCACATAACAAATATATGGATATAATCCATAAAACATAGCGGAAGATACTAATAAATAATAAAGATACAAACGACTTAACTATGCACTCCGCAGTGACATCGACACAACAAGAATCATAATAGAAACTACGTCAAAAGTTAAATACATACAACAGATCCGTAACCACAAATAAAGAAACGATATAGGATGAAATCCCAGAACAACAATCCACAAGAATACAATATGGAAATGATATCCAGCCATTCGATGTGAGATGGGATCAGCTGGCGGAGCTCCGAACGTCCAAGGAATCTTCTACCTGTTACCTGGGCGACAGGAAACCCAGGGTCCGAAGTGGTGAGTATAAACTCAGGGGTAATATGTAGAAAGTGCATGAAAAACATATAAAAATATAGAGATCTACTAGTATACATGTGAAGATCTACAGGTATAAAGAATGAGTCCAATAGACATACAGTCCTAAATGTAAGAACAAGTAACCATAGTATAGTCATACTCAATGCATATACTAAACTGATCAACTGAACATGAAGTAATGTACCAACGTACCTGACGGTCTGGAACACCATAAGCTATATCATCCTCAACAGGTATACAATAACATAACCCATATAACGTACAATGTCAATCTCATATCTGACCAACACACAGACATATGAACAGTATATAATCACATGTAATAACAACCCGGTCCATACTACACTATAACATGACGCTAATCAAATGCATACAACAATGATGCAGACACATATATCATGCTCAACACACAACAGTATATAATATGCAAATGACATGTATCATGATGAACAAGTATATACAGCAAACATAGCTCAATCAAATGCAGCATCTCACAGGCATATATAAAACATATATCAAATACATGCATACATATATATCAGCAATGCATATGCATGGCCATGTCTGTGGACCCATCCAACCACGACCCTAGAGTGGCCAGGGTGACACAACATGACAACTATCCCGACTCCAGCTACCACTACTCTCGAGTAGCCGAGTTGGGTAGTATGACTGGTAGCTAGCCGCCATAGAGCTATATGCTACCCGAGGGTCCTCTTGTGGCGACTCTAGCTACCACTACCCATAAGTGGTAGGAGTCTTTGCCTGACAGGACAAGATGCACGCCACTCCAGCTACCACCATCTATAGTGGCTGAGCGTGGCATATCAAATGCTCTGCCCTCAACTCTGCTACCACTACCCCAAGTGGCCAGGGAGGTAGGATGACTGACGACCCTCTCAACCATAAGGGAGACCTAATCGCCAGCATGCATGCAATGTAATGATTCATAGCTCCATACACGTATCCTCGCAACACTCCCTATTCCACGAGGAGTCCTAGTCAACCAAAAGTCAACTATGCAAGGACTACTAATCCACAAGACTCTCTCTCTATCACACAGAGAGTCATACACATCTGACAGTCAATCACGCCAAGACATCCAGTCCGTAGCGAGATACTATCGACCGTCCATATAACCATACATAGGCACACGATCCATAATGGATATACCATCACGCTAGGACCTCCAGTCCCTAGCCACATACTGACAATCACACACTTATCTATGCACAGATGACTGGATCCACAATAGATGCACAACTAATATATGTTCGATACAACAATCGACTCCATAATCTAATCCATCACCTAACCCTAGCGATATGACCCGGTAACCCAATCTGAGTTCACAATGGTAACCCTAATCACATGTACTTAACTAAACATCTATCAGCTAACACACAATAGGGTTTGTAATTCAATCCATGATAAATGAACGATGAACTAAGAGCAATATCTCAAAGGTCAAGGCTAAGTACAAGCACTTGATAAAATAAGAGTGGAGTCAAGGTAAAAGAATTCAGTATAAATCCAAATTCATGCACCAGATTCAGATCAAAACTACCTGACCAGGGTAGATATTACCCACCTAATACGAATCCTGTAACAATAGTCCACAAGCCCGGGAACCTGCCTCGTAACCCAAACCTGCACATAATAGCAAACTATGATTAAGTACAAGTCTCCGATAGATATACGAACTAAACACTAATTCGTTTCTATATTCACATCCTTTCCTCGTCTATGAGTTAGAAATCCCGATTATCCCAATCTGATATACCATAACCAAACTCATAATAGATCATCGACATCCACAAGATCAATTGTGGTAAATAGATCTAAACACACTTAAATCAACTTGCATACTCACAGATTTAACCTCACCACAATTCTATAGCTCACTTCAAATGTATCCCATAGCAAAACAAAGCAGAACCCCCAATCAGCTTGCTACCAATAATTCCACACCGAGGAATTCAGAGATCTGACCAAGCCCTGGAGGAACACACAACTCACCCATTGTTGCATTACTACTCACAGCCGTGCAACCATCAAAACCCACCCATGTCCATCCTGTTGGCTGATCAGTATCCTCTTCGACAATCCACAAAGATCGGACACCACACAAATCACAGCTTCCATCCGACAATCCATCGACAGAAACCATCAAATTCATTTGGCATTGACATACTACGAATTCACATTAATTACAGACAATATAGGAAAAGGGAAATCGAAGCTTACCAAGCTCAACCCTCCACCGGCAGCAGTTTCCCCAGCTGCCCTATTCACCGGAACAAAATCAAGCTCCACCACTGCCAGACCACAGATTGAAGCTCAACCAATGAGTCCATAGCTACATCTAGAGAAAACAACAATTGAAACCTAAAGCAAACAAATTGCGACACCTTTGTCAGTAGCTCACTGCCACGGTAGCAACGTCACTGATCTGCTCGTGTGAAGGACCGCTGAGACATCGGAAGCAGAGGATCAGTCGGGCGATGACATTACCGACCGCTCTCACTAGGTTGTCGGCGAACTAGGAGTGATCGACAGAGGCAGCGCGAAGGAGATGAGAAACAACAATCGCGAGAGAGGAGAAGTGAGGAATGGGTTGATCGACGATTCACTCCTTTTAAAATGTCATTCATTGGTTCAATTCAAGCCAACTAGTTCAACCCCTAATTCAATCAAACCCAATCTCAATTAACCCTAGCCATTTATTAACCTAATTAGGTTGGGTTAATCCATATTCTTAATTTTTTTTCCGTATCTTACATTCTCCCCCACTAATAAAAATTTGGTCCCCAAATTTTCGACTCATGTACTAGTACGAGATGTCACAACAACCATCTCAAATATTTGGAGAAAAGTCATGCACCTCAAGTGATTAAATGGGGTACTGATAGCCTCTAAAATCTATCATGGATACTCTCAACAGACCTTTTAAAGTTTGAATAACACCTTCATATCACTCACATATCAAAAAGTACATAACTGTACTAAAGTGGAGCTCTATACTCGTAACCGGTGGGAGACTTTGCCAGAATCGTAAGGTGAATCATGAATCACTATCGGAAATGATACCCAAGGATACTCCATGAATATAATTCCATCAAGTGATCCAACGAAATCCATCTTACAGCTCGGAAAGAAATGAGCGGACTTAGCTAATCGATCATCGATTACCCAAATCACATCAAATCCTTTCCGAATTCTAGATAATCTCCCAACACAGTTTAACATACTAGGCTCCCACTTCATCACGGTACATAACCCTATCGATCATTAATATTCCACCTTTACTTGTTGGCACACCCAACATCAAACTACGAAATCACTATTGTCTAGGCCTTGAAACCTAGTTTCACAAGCTTCTGACCAAGTGATTCCTATCACCTTCTTGGTCCAATAAGTCAGCGGTATAGTAACTCTAGAGCATCCTATCCCCATTTACGGTAAACACCAAATCAATCTAGGGAAACCACAATTTCCCTTAAGATTGTGAATATATCCAACACCATCTCGTCTAAAACAACAACCATCTACTAGTCCAATCGCTTCCAGAATATTTGATTCCTCAAGTCCATGGACGACTAAATTGTCGACAAGTCTAACAACATTATCAACATCTATTAAAATTCATACCAAGTATGAAATATCCTTTTCCACACACCCGTACTCTTTTTACTCTGAGTTGATGATAGCTCAATCATCACACCAACAATGATAATTGTATGACACTAAGTCACTACAATATCAACACACCAATCATAGATCAACCCTAGGGTATACACAGGTATCCTTTAGCTGAACTAGACAGATCATCTATCCTCAATGGAAGATATTCATCCTCAACCACTACTACATTCATCATCGATAATCGATGCATAACCTCAAAGGTTCATCTCTCTTTTAACAAAGAGTTCTAAATATTCTCAATAAGAAACATTGAGACAGATAAATCTCCCATCTGATACTTCTGATAATTGCAACTTTCATTCCTTTAATTTTCACAGTGTTTAGCAACACTGATACCAATAAAATCAACTCTCGATATGAGGTCTTAAATATCGGAACTATTCTCAAAATCACCCCCAATCGCATATTTCACTTGCCTATGCAATGACAAGCCCAGGAGTTCATCCGAAACTATATCCGAATACTCTCGAATTATATGCACATCCGAGATACATGTTATATCCTCATTTCAATAATTTAACTATCTATAAGGATATGTCTATAGTAGAGGTATGTCTAGCAAAGGCTAAGGGTATCCCTTGACTTCTTGGTTACTGGTCAACATATCACCTGACGATAGAGATACCACCAACCCACAAGTCGATGTGAACCCTTCTAATCTTATCTAAGAATGTTCTAGATAAAAATACCTAAAACTACCTGTATCTCTCGATACACTAGTAAATAGGGTAACCAAAAGTAATACCCCGAATGACCACTTCATCGGTCTTCTATACCTCTTCCCGAGTAACCATGTAAACTCGCCCAACATCTGTTCTTGATGGTTAAGCTCATATAGGTGCAAAGGACTACCATGGAGGAACGAAAATCGATTCTTTGTCAAACGAGGTACAAATCAAACGATGTAATGAAGATGGCAAACAACTGTTGATCGGCAGAGAGTTTACAACCAAGAAATCTTGAAGAACTACCAACATCATAGCATGCTCTAACTCGACAAATTGTATAGCTGTCACTGAAGAATGCAGAATAGATACAACCATCGTCGTATAAGCTCTCCTCTGTACAAAGCATAACCACGCCTAGGAAAGTAACAGTTGTGATTCATGCACCTCAAGTGATTAAATGGAGTACTGATAACCTCTAAAATCTATCATGGATACTCTCAACAGACCTTTTAAAGTTTGAATAACACCTTCATATCGCTCACATATCAAAAAGTACATAACTGTACTAAAGTGGAGCTCTATACTCGTAATCGGTGGGAGACATTGCCAGAATCGTAAGGTGAATCATGAATCACTATCAGAAATGATACCCAAGGATACTCCATGAATATAATTCCGTCAAGCGATCCAACGAAATCAATCTTACAGCTCGGAAAGAAATGAGCGGACTTAGCTAATTGATCATCGATTACCCAAATCACATCAAATCCTTTCCGAATTCTAGATAATCTCCCAACACAGTCTAACATACTAGGCTCCCACTTCATCACAGTACATAACCCTATCGATCATTAATATTCCACCTTTACTTGTTGGCACACCCAACATCAAACTACGAAATCAACTATTGTCTAGGCCTTGAAACCTAGTTTCACAAGCTTCTGACCAAGTGATTCCTATCACCTTCTTGGTCCAATAAGTCAGCGGTATAGTAACTCTAGAGCATCCTATCCCCATCTACGGTAAACACCAAATCAATCTAGAAACCACAATTTCCCTTAAGATTGTGAATATATCCAACACCATCTCATCTAAAATGACAACCATCTACTGGTCCCAATCACTTCAGAATATTTGATTCCTCAAGTCCATGGACGACTAAATTGTCGACAAGTCTAACAACATTATCAACATCTCTTAAAATTCATACCAAGTATGAAATATCCTTTTCCACACACCCGTACTCTTTTTACTCTGAGTTGATGATAGCTCAATCATCACACCAACAATGATAATTGTATGACACTAAATCACTACAATATCAACACACCAATCATAGATCAACCCTAGGGTATACACATGTCTCCTTTAGCTGAACTAGACAGATCATCTATCCTCAACGGAAGATATTCATCCTCAACCACTACTGCATTCATCATCGATAATCGATGCATAACCTCAAAGGTTCATCTCTCTTTTAACAAAGAGTTCTGAATATTCTCAATAAGAAACATTGAGACAGATAAATCTCCCATCTGATACTTCTGATAATCGCAACTTTCATTCCTTCAATTTTCACAGTGTTTAGCAACACTGATACCAATAAAATCATCTCCCAGTATGAGGTCTTAAATATTAGAACTATTCTCGAAATCACCCCCAATCGCATATTTCACTTGCCTATGCAATGACAAGCCCGGGAGTTCATCCGAAACTATATCCGAATACTCTCGAATTATATGCACATCCGAGATACATGTTATATCCTCATTTCAACAATTTAACTATCTGTAAGGATATGTCTATAGTAGAGGTATGTCTAGCAAAGGCTAAGGGTATCCCTTGATTTCTTGGTTACTGGTCAACATCTCACCTGACGATTGAGATACCACCAACCCACAAGTCGATGTGAACCCTTCTAATCTTATCTAAGAATGTTCTAGATAAAAATACCTAAAACTACCTGTATCTCTCGATACACCAATAAATAGGGTAACCAAAAGTAATACCCCGAATGACCACTTCATCGGTCTTCTATACCTCTTCCCGAGTAACCATGTAAACTCGCCTAACATCTGTTCTTGACGGTTAAGCTCATATAGGTGCAAAGGACTACCATGGAGGAACGAAAATCAGTTGCTGAAATTGAGGTACAAACTGAAACGGCTGTAATGAAGATGGCAAACACTGTTGTACTGGCAGAGAGTATACAACCAGCTGTAAGGTACTGAAGAACTGCCAACATCATAGCATGCTCTAACTCGACAAATAGTATAGATACCACTAAAGAATGCAGAATAGATACGACCATTGTCGTATAAACTCTCCTCTGTACAAAGCATAACCACGCTTGGGAAAGTATTGTAAATGCGGACGTCTGGTCTTACGAGATATCTTAGCGTCTTGTTGAGTAACACACTTCCCCTGGTGGGAAACATCTAGGAACTCCACTATGTCTGAGGTTGTAGATCATTGCTGGTGTGATAATCCATTCTTCTGTGATGATCTCGACTTTTGAGATTGTGGATTGTCCTCTCAAAAGCATCATCCATAGTCTTCAACTGAGTCTTCAAAGTACATACTCTCATCGTAGATACTGGCTGCTTATAGTAGAAGCAGATAAAATAATCCATCGGATAATCTGACTCTGCATGTCGTCGTGACCCACACTATATGCACATAATCCTTTCGAAGTCTTTCTTCTGAGTTCGCTAATAAACATGAGAAGATGCTGTCGATCTGCAGTCAGTCTTCTATGGTCAGAAAACTCTCCAATAGTAGCTCATGACTCATGACTCCAATCTCGCTCCTTTTATCCAACATTTGGAGACTTCGGATTCCAATAATTTGACTTGCAATGTCTGCTTATCAAACTCCAACTCTTAAAACACTTGCTACAGAGTTATTTCTATACGCATGACTCGGTCTAAGGACTTTCGGTAGAATCTGGTAGGAGATCCAAACATCCTGATCAAAATATCAGCCAATAAACTGTGGGTGGCTTAAGACATATTAATCACATTCTCGAGCTATTAGGTGGTTGTAACCCTCGCAAGTCTAACGACTTTGCATGGTACATTTGTTACCAAATGATCACCCTACTTAAAGCTCAAGAATTCCCTGACAATGAGTCAAGGAAGGTGATGTGGGGAAATACTCTCTCACAACATCACTACATCGTGATCAAGTGATATATTATTTCCCGAATGTTATTTCTTACATCTTCCACCAAGTACCGGCTTGATCCCGATAATGGTATACAACTAACTCCACTTTCTCTGTATAACACGAGTTAAGTACTCAAAAATACCTTCAAAGTTATAAAACCTAACATGAATAACTCAGGGATCAAAATTCCCTATGATACATCATCCACTAATTTTCTACTATCTGCATCAGCAATAGTATACTCGCTTAGTCCATTACCCCACAGGTAATAATCTAACAAGCATAATTAGTGAAAATCCTTAGGACTATAATATTTGATCTCCACAAGAAATGTGACAGCCTAACCCCTATTTTCCGACTCGGTATCAGTCGGCTCTCAAAGGTAATTCACCTTTTCAATAGCAGGTACATGTCTAATAATCTCAACATGTCGTTCCCGTGGTCAACTCAAACCATGGTTACAAATAATGACTACACACTACAAGTCATCCCTGTTATAAGCACTAAATGCATAGCCAACAAAAGGATATGTAGTAATAGTAAACATACCTTAAACCTTGTAGCTCAGAGATGTCCGCAACTACCAGATCCCAAAACTCACAAAACCAGAACCGATTAAAGCAAAACTCGATGTCCGAATGAAATAAAAATCCAAAAGTGGACTTCGCAACCTAGGGCTCTGATACCAATAATATTGTCACGGCCCGAGAGTATACTGAGCCGAAAATAATCGGACAACATCTCCCCTGTACGTGATACAATTCTCTGACATACATAAAGCCTTTCGGCCACAATCACATAAAAAATATATGGATATAATCCATAAAACACAATGGAAGATACTAACAAATAATAAAGATACAAATGACTTAACTATGCACTCTGGAGTGACTTTGACATAACAAGAATCATAATAGAAACCACGTCAAAAGTTAAATACATACAACACATCCGTAACCACAAATACGAAAATGATATAGGATGAAATCCCAAAACAACAATCCACAAGAATACAATATAGAAATAATATCCAACCATTCGGTGTGAGATGGGATCAGCTGGCGGAGCTCCGAACATCCAAGGAATCTTCTACCTGTTACCTGGGCGACATGAAACCCAGGGTCCATGGTGGTGAGTCTAAACTCAGGGGTAATATGTAGAAAGTGCATGAACAACATATAAGGATATAAAGATCTACAAGTATACATGTGAAGATCTACAGGTATACAGAATGAGTCTAATAGACATACAATCCTAAATGTAATAACAAGTAACCACAGTATAGTCATACTCAATGTATATACTAAACTGATCAACTGAACATGAAGTAATGTACCAACGTACCTGACGGTCTGCAACACCATAAGCTATATCATCTCGAGCAATGTATACAATAACATAACCCATATAATAATGTCAATCCCATATCGACGACTAACACTGTACATATAGAGATATATAATCACATGTAATAACATCCCGGTCCATACTACACTATGACATGACACTAATAAAATGCATACAATAGTCTGGACCAACACATATATCATGCTCAACACACAACAATATATAATGTGCAAATGACATGTATTATGATGAAAAAGTATATGCAGCAAACATAGCTCAATAAAATGTACTTCGTTCAGTTGTGTGCTATAGCCAACAAATACATGCATCGTATATATTAGCTTGATACATGCTGCCATGTCTCTCGGACTCGTCGACCACGACCCAGTGGCGGGGGTCCAACATGACAATTATCGACTCCTACCACTACTCTCAGTGGCGAGTTATAGTATAGTAGCTAGCCACCATGAGCTATATGCTACTCGAGGGTCCCTGCGCAGCGACTCTAGCTACCACCCACGGTGGTCGAGTCTTTGCAGGGACAAGATGCACGCGCCATCTATAGTGGTGAGCATAGCACATCAAATGCTCTGCCCTCACCTGCTACCACTACCTCAGTGGTCGGGGCGGGATGTTGACGACCCTCTCGACCACAAGGAGACCTAATCGCGGCATGCATTCAATGTAATGATGCATAGCTCCATACACGTATCCTGCAACACTCCCTATCCCAGAGTCTTGAGTCGACAAAAGTCAACTATACAAGGACTACTAATCCATAAGACTCTCTCTCTATCACAGAGTTATACACATCGGCGATCAATCACGCTAAGACCTCTAGTCAGTAGCGAGATACTATTGATCCATATAACCATATCTGAGCACGATCCATAATGGATATACCATCACGCTAGGACCTCCGGTCCTAGCCACATACTAACAATCACACACTTATCTATGAAGCATTTGGATTCACAATAGATGCACAACTAATATGTGTACGATACAATAATCGACTCCATAATCTAATTTATCACCTAACTCTAGTGATGTGACCCGGTAACCCAATCTGAGTTCACAATGGTAATCCTAATCACATGTACTTAACTGAATATCTATCAGCTAACACACAATAGGGTTTGTAATTCATATCCGTGATAAATGAATGATGAACTAATAGCAATATCTCAAAGGTCAAGGTTAAGTACAAGCACATGATAAAATAAGAGTGAGTCAAGGTAAAGAATTCATTATAAATCCAAATTCATGAACGATTCATATCAAAACTACTTGACCAGGGTAGATATTACCCACCTGATACGAATCCTGTAATAATAGTCCTCAAGCTCGGGAACCTACCTCGTAACCCAAACCTGCACATAATAGCAAACTATGATTAAGTACAAGTCTCCGATAAATATACGAACTAAACACTAATTCATTTCTATATTCACATCCTTTCCTCGTCTATGAGTTAGAAATCTCGATTATCCCAATCTGATACACCATAACCAAACTCATAATAGATCATCGACATCCACAAGATCAATTGAGGTAAATAGATCTAAACACACTTAAGTCAACCTGCATACTCACTGATTTAACCTCACTACAATTCCACAGCTCACTTCAAATGCATCCCATAGCAAAACAATGTAGAACCCTCAATCAGTTTGCTACCAATAATTCCACATCAAGGAATACAAATATCTGACCAAGCCCTAGAGGAACACACAGCTCACCCATTGTTGCATTACTACTCACAGCCTTGCAGCCACCAAAACCCACCCCTGTCCAACCTGCTGGCTGATCAGTATCCTCATCGACAATCCACAGAGATCGGACACCACACGAATCACAGCTTCCATCCGATAATCCATCGACAGAAACCATCAGATTCCTTAGGCATTGACATACTACGGATTCACATTAATTACAGACAACATAGGAAAAGGGAAGCTTACCAAGCTTAACCCTCCACCGGTAGCTGTTTCCCCAGCTGCCCTATTCACCAGAACAAAATCGAGCTCCACCACTGCCAAACCACAGATTAAAGCTCAACCAATGTGTCCACAGCTACATCTAGAGGAAACAACAATTGAAACATAAGGAAAACAAATCGCGGCACCTTTGTCGGTAGCTTGCTACCGCGACAGCAACGTCACTAATCTGCTCATGCGAAGGACCGTTGAGACCTCGAAAGCACAGGATCAACTGGGGCGACGATGTTACCGACCACTCTCACTAGGTTGCCGGCGAACTAGGAGTGATCGACAGAGGCAGCATGGAGGAGATGAGAAACGATAATCGCGAGAGAGGAGAAGTGAGAAATGGGTTGATCGACGGTTCGCCCCTTTTAAAATGCCAGTCGTTGGTTCAGTTGAAGCCAACCGGTTCAACCTCCAACCTGTTCAGCCCCTAATTCAATCAAACCCAATCTCAATTAACCCTAGCCCTTGATTAACCTAATTAGCAGGGGTTAATCCATATTCTTAATTATTTTTTTTCCGTATCTTACAAAAGGGGCAATGGAGGCAGTGGGATGGAGAGGATGAACGATGACTTGGACGGAGAAGGGGTAGGGCAAAATAAATGAAAGAAAAAGAAATAATGCAACGAGCGATGGGAATGATTTCTAAACCTGTCGTTCTCCTTGGGGTTTGTCGATTCCAAATTATTCAGGAATAATTCCAAACTTTTTATTCCGAAACCTATTAACCAAATACTTTATATTATTCCCATTCCCATTCCCTCATTCCAAACCCATGAACTAAACGCCACCTAAGTATGTTAAATTTCATGTTTTTCGCTAATAAAACTTTGTGAATGATGATTTTAGAGAATACCTCAATTGTACCTCTACCTAAAATCTTGAGCTTCCCACTATTAACAAAGGACATGGTTACCTTCTTAACATACTCGATTGTAGAGAACTTGCTCATATCTCTAGTTATGTGCCTTGAGCAACCGTTATCCATAATCCACATACTTTGCTCACCTACCTAGACAACACGAAAAACAAATTCCCTTGGTACTCAAATATTTGGATCGGAAATATATGTTGGTGCAATTGGCCCAGGTCACGATTGACCAGAATGGAGTTAGACTCGAGTAGTGAAGACGTTAGCATCGAGGATCCTATTGATCAGATGGGTTGATTCAATTCTCGATCTACTGTCGACGAAGCCCATTACAACAATGCCTTCACGAGGAGGAGAGGATGAAGGCAAGGAAGGGAAGGCGAGGTACTGGTGGAGGCGGAAGTCGAGGAGAAGATAGAAGCGTAGAGAAAAGAGTCGATGGAGGCAGTGGGATGGAGAGGACGAACGACGATTCGGACGGAGAAGGGGTAGGGCAAAAAAAAATGAAAGAAAAAGAAAGAATGCAATGAGCGATGGGAATGATTTATAAACCCATCGTTCTCCTCGGGGGTTTGACGATTCCAAATTATTCAGGAATAATTCCAAACTTTTTATTCCCAAGCCTATTAACAAAATACTTTATATTATTCCCATTCCCATTTCCTCATTCCAAACCCATGAACTAAATGCCACCTAAGTAAGTTAAATTTCATGCTTTTTGCTAATAAAACATTGTGAATGATGATTTTAGAGAATACCTCAATTGTACCTCTACCTAAAATCTTGAGCTTCCCACTATTGACAAGGGACACGGTTCCCTTCTTAACATACTTGATTGTGGAGAACTTGCTCATATCTCCAGTTATGTGTCTTGAGCAACCGTTATCCACAATCCACGTACTTTGCTCACCTACCTAGACAACACGAAAAATAAATTCCTTTGGTACTCAAATATTTGGATCGGAAATATATGTTGGTGCAATTGGCCCAAGTCACGATTGACCAGAATCGAGTTAGACTTGAGTAGTATTTTGATGTTTGTATTTTGATGTTTGACAAAGGAGTAATCATTGTTTGACAATGGTTTTGGGAGATGGTTGACATTGGGTTGACCATATCATGGAAAGTCCAAGTCTTGAGTACTTGGCATGGAAAGTCCAAGCAAGGATCTTGGTAAGGGAAAGCCCAAGCTTGAGTCTTGACAATTGGAATGTCCAACATGGAGTTGGCATGAAAAGTCCAAGGGTGTAGTCTTGGCCACGTAAGTCTAAGTGGGTAGTCTGGGCGGTGAAAGTCCAAGTCATGGGTGTTAGTGAAAGCCCTAGAGCCAATCATGTGATGATTGTTGTATGAACTTGATGTATCATATTCCTATTTATAAAGGCATGGTTATTATACTTACTTGTATTGATGTCAAATAACTAAGTATAATAATGTCCTTGAGTAGAAGGTTCTTATCTATATCAATCGATTGGTTGAATCGATAATGAGATGATATAGAGAACACTACTCTTAATCATTCCTAGTCAAGTATTAACATTCAGGGACATTGTTAATGCGAAGAGACTAGCATGTAGGTCAACTCGATGACTTGATCTCACAAGTCATGGATATGTGATATCAAGTTGACACATGAGTATGCATTGGAGAATGTATACTGAATGACCCGCCATGAGAAAGTATCATGGATCGTTATATAAGTGTCATATACTTTCTCATGTGACTATTGGTATGACTATTAGTCCTTGGACCTGAAGTCACCATGGTTCCCTACATAAGGAGTTGCATACTTTGGCTTCGTCAAACGTCACCTGCAAATGGGTGGACTATAAAGGCAATTACTGGGTATGTAACAAATTATGCGAAGGGATGTGAGTCATGTAGATGGGATCTATCCCTCCTATATGATGGGAGAGATATCGTTATTCTTGATAGAGTGAGACCACGAAGTGCATGGCCATGCCCAAATGAGTCAATATGAGATATTGAACTCATTTGATTAGAGTGAGTCTACTTGGAGTTCAAGATATAGATTGTACCGAGGATGACACGGTCTATGCCTCAATTGGTCAGTCTAGATGTCAAGGATAGAGGGACATTGTCACATATTGTGAGAGTCACAATTAGTAGTCACAAAGGTGATGTTGGATATCAACATTCTTGTAACTTGGGTAGCAATGATGTGTTGTTAGATACCGCTCATTGCTTATGTTCCTAAATCTGTTTAGAAGCATTGCCAATGTTACAAGAACCTATAGGGTCACACACAAAGGGCAATTAGATGGAGATTAGGTTCATATGATGAACCAAATTGGATTAAGAGTAATCCAAATTAGACTAATTGAGTTAGACTCAATTTGATTCAAGTGTTGAATGAGTCTAATTTAGATTTGATTTATTGAGTAAATTTTAATTAATGAATAGAGATTCATTAAATCAAATTGACTTGAATCAAGTGGTTAGATTTGATCAACCATGGGAGATAATAGGTCAAGTTTGACTTGACTTGAGAGGGAAGATGAATGGTCAATTTTGACTTGACCAATTGACATATCATGGTGACTTGGCATGGGGGCCGACCAATGATGATGTCCCACATCATCATGGACACATCATGGGGTGACACCTCATGAGGGAGACCAAGAGCCATTGACTCTTGGAATTACATGCATGCATGTAACCCCCCCTCCATGAAGTGGCCGGCCACTTTTAGGTGGAGTTAGTGTGTGAAGTAATTTGGTGTAACTTCATCATCTTCTTCCTTGGATCTTCTCTCTTCCCTCAAGCTCTCTCTTCCTCATCTTGTCGTGAGCCTCTAAGGGGTGCTAGCACACTCTAGGTTGCTTTTCTCCACCTATTGCTTGTGTAGATACCAATAGAAGAGTGTACACTTGACACTCTCGAGTTTCGGCAAGACGTTTGGACAAGCGGGATAAGCGAAGGGCATCGCATCAAGGGTAAAACTCTTAAAATGTAGATCTAGAGTAGATCTAAGGTTATTAAACATGTACATGTAGTTTTATTTACCTTTGCACGAATCCGTGGCCGACTTTCGGGGTTTCCGCAATGCAAAAAGTGGTTTTTGCGACTCGGATAGTCCAACAGTGGTGTCAGAGCCACGTGCGAAGCATGTATGTGTTTTAATTTTGTAGTTTTTGTATTAGATATAAAAATTACAGATCTGTAAGTTTCTATAAATTTTTTATTTTTATAGATTTTTTGGTTATTTTTCTCGAAGAGTCGAAGCAACAAGTGTTGGGACACTTGTAGGCTTCAACCACCGAGAAAAACTCTTCGAAACGGCGAGTTCTCATTTTAGGTTATTGGGACAACAACTTAAGTCACTGTAAGATCAAGATGTGACACTCACAAAGTTCATTTTGCGAGAAGGGCGCTGCCCCTAACCCCGAAAGGGGCATTGTCCCGCGATCGCGCCCGGAAACTGCTTAGCGGGATCGTTACGGAGATGTGACTCATAAAATTGAAAAAAATGGCAAAAATTATATAAATTTTCAGTAAAATATATAATTTAGAATTATGTATAATTCTGTGATGGTCATGGCCCAAGAACCCCAATATGATTGGATGATAAATGTGTTATAATTCATAATACGGCCTGCGCACCATTTTTGTGATTGTGCATGTTGTATAGGGTATGCGACCTGCGCATCGTGCCTCTTCTTTTAAAATTCTAGTTGTAAATAGTTTTAGACTCGAATGTAACTCGAGTTTCATGTTTGTAATGTACAAAATGGAGCGGTGGAAGATTCACTAGTATATGGAGTTACAAGGAGGGTGCCGACGACACATGGCGGTCAAAGGAGGCGCTTGGAGAAGCCGCTAACCCTAGGTTGACCATCCAATCTTCTCATTGGCTTGAGAAGATCGTAGTAGGGCCATGACCTCATATATATATATATATATATATATATATATATATATATATATATATATATATATATATATATATATATATATATATATATATATATATATTTGTTTTTTCTTGTATGTATGTGATGCATGCTAGTAAATTTTGCTTGTATGTATATGATGCATGCTAGTATATTTTTCTTGTATGTATGTGATGCATGATAGTGTAGGGTAATAAAGGCCTTAATATGTATATGATACACATTTACGATTAGATTAGATCTTAATCGAATCAACTCAAAAATACCTACCAAGTTTTGATACCCATTACTACCTCGATCATTTGTTGTTGTTAAATCTGCCAAAGCAGAGCAATGCATATTATTTTGGTAGGGTGTGGAGGGACAATCTTGGTCCCACCTATCACGGCTTGGGTGAGAATAAACTCAATTAGATTGAGTAAAACTAGTTAACTCAATTGGATCGAGTAAAACTATAGGCATATTCCAACCGTTGGAAAGATAGGATAAGATCGCATTTACACTAAATCTTGGGTGATTTAGCCAAAGCTAACTCAAGGTCTTTTGTAAATGTGGATCTTAATCCTATAAACAAGAGTTGCATAGAGATGTAATTGGTAATTTGTTACCTATCGATCATACTAAGTCTTGGGTGATTTAGCCAAAGCTAACTCAAGGCATAGTATGATGTGGATCTTGTCCCATGAGAATTATAGCTAGTTTGTATGAATCTAGTAATGTGGTTTGACCACATCCATGACTCGATTCTACAAAAGTCCTATAATTCAGTGGAAGCATCATTTGATTAAAGGCCTAATTAAATGATAAATGGAATATGATATTAATTTTCTGCATTGTGTATGTTGTAGATTACCATGTCGACAAACACGAACACTCTCTCCTTGCGTTCTGTCCTTGAGAAGGACAAGCTCAATGGAGCTAATTTCCTGGACTGGTACAAGAATCTGAGAATCGTTCTCACCCAAGAAAGGAAACTATACGTCCTGGAGCAGCCCATTCCAGAGGCACCTCCTGCCACTGCCTCGCGAGCTGACGGAGATGCTTACAAGAAGCATCAAGATGATGCATTAGATGTGTCATGCCTCATGCTCGCGACCATGAACTCTGAGCTTCAGAAGCAACACGAGTTCATGAATGCTTTTGATATGGTTGAACATTTTCGTCAACTGTATCAAGGACAAGCAAGGCACGAGAGATACGAGATCTCTAAGGCACTATTTCAGTCCAAGATGCAAGATGGGACTCCCGTAGGTCCATGTGTACTCAAGATGATTGGGTACATAGAAAACCTATAGAGGTTGGGATTCCCACTTGGCCAAGAGCTGGCCACTGACTTAATCTTGCAATCTTTGCCATAAAGCTACAATCAATTTGTCATGAATTACAACATGAATGAAATTGATAAGCCACTGCCTGAGATGCTTAGCATGTTGAGAACTACTGAGCTCAACCTTAAGAAGGAAAAACCTAACTCCATTCTGATGGTGCAAAAGAAGAAAGGCAAGGGCAAGCCAAAAGGTAAGGGAAAGTCCCAAGCCAAGGACAAAGGCAAGGCACTGAAACCGACAGAGGGGTGGCCAAGGAAGGGACTTGCTTCCACTGTAAGGAAGCTAGACACTGGAAGTATAATTGCAAAGTATACCTGGAAGACCTTAAGAAGAAGAGAAGTGAGACTTCTACTTCAGGTATAAATGTTATAGAAGTCAATCTATCTATTTCTTCATCATGGGTATTAGATACCGGATGTGTATCTCACATTTGTACCAATGTGCAGGTGCTGAGAAATAGCAGGGCATTGACGAAGGGTGAGGTGAACCTACGAGTAGGCAATGGAGCAAGGGTTGCTGCTATTGCTGTAGGAACTTATTTTCTATCTCTGCCCTCTAGGCTTGTACTAGAACTGGATGAATGTTGTTATGTGTCTGCTTTGACAAAGAACATAATTTCAGTTTCTTGTTTGGACAAGAAAGGTTTTTCATTTATAATAAAGAACAAATATTGTTCAATTTATTTAAATGATATGTTCTATTGTAGTGCACCTCTAATGAACGGACTCTACATTCTAGACATAAAGAGCCCCATCTATAACATAAGTACAAAAAGGTTCAAGTTAAATGAGTTGAACCAAACTTATCTCTGGCATTGTTGCTTAGGTCACATAAATGAGAGTCGCTTATCCCAGCTCCATAGGGATAAGCTGCTGGACTCATTTGATTTTGAATGATATGAGACATGCGAGTCTTGCCTTCTAGGCAAGATGACCAAGACTCCCTTTAGTAGACACAGTGAGAGAGAAACAGACTTGTTAGGACTTATACATAGTAATGTATGCAGCCCTTTCAATGTTGCTGCTAGAGGTGGTTATAGGTACTTCATTTCATTTACTGATGACTTCAGTAGATATGGTTATATGTATCTGATGACACATAAATCAGAATCCTTTGAAAAGTTCAAAGAATTCAAGAATGAAGTACAAAACCAACTTGGCAAGAATATTAAGATACTTCGATCAGATCGAGGTGGTGAATACCTTAGCCATGAGTTTCGTGACTATCTTGCTGAGTGTGGGATTCTATCCCAACTCACTCCTCCTGGAACACCACAGTGGAATGGTGTATCCGAAAGGAGAAATCGTACCCTATTAGATATAGTACAATCTATGATGAGTCACATAGATCTTACTATATTCTTTTGGGGATATGCTCTAGACACAGCAGCCTTCACACTTAATCGTGTACCATGCAAGGCTATGATAAAGAAACCATATACGATATGGACAGGGAGAAATCCTAAGATGTCTTTCATGAGGATTTGGGGTTGTGAGGCTTACATTCGATGTCAAGTCTCAGACAAACTGGGACCCAAATCCGATAAGTGCTTTTTGTTGGATATCCCAAGAAAACGAAGGGATATTACTTCTACATTCCCAGTCACCACAAAGTGTTTGTGGCAAAGACTGGGGTATTTCTAGAAAGGGACTTTGTTTCTAGAAAAACTAGTTGGAGTACGTTCGATCTTGAAGAAATTCAAGATAAGGACCATAGCACTGAGGCCTTGATGGAGGTTGAACAGGAACCACAAAGTGTTATGGGTGATGAGATTGTTGCATAAAGAGTTGTGGAACAACAACCTGTTCAGGTAGACCTATCTCTTTGCAAGTCTGATAGGGTACGTCGTCAGTCTGAGAGATACTCATTTCTCTTGTCTGACCATGATGACATTATGCTCATTGAGAATGAGCCTACCTCCTATCAGGAAGCTGTGATGAGCCCAGATTCTAAGAAATGGCTAGAGGCCATGAGATCCGAGATGGAATCCATGTACACCAATCAAGTATGGACTTTGGTTGATCCACCTGAAGGCGTCAAACCCATTGGGTGTAAGTGGGTCTTTAAGAGAAAGACTGACATGGATGGACTTATGCATACCTATAAGGGCCGATTGGTGGCTAAAGGTTTCAAGCAAATTCATGGTAATGACTATGATGAAACCTTTTCTCCAGTGGCGATGTTTAAGTCCATTCGGATCATGCTTGCTATTGCAACATACCATGATTATGAGATCTGGCAGATGGATGTCAAAACCGCATTTCTGAATGTAAACTTGCTCGAGGATGTGTACATGACACAGCCTGAGGGTTTTGTGGATCCACAACATACTGGGAAGGTATGCAAGATATAAAGGTCCATTTATGGGCTAAAGCAAGCTTCTCGGAGCTGGAATCTTTGATTCGATAATGCGATCAAACAATTTGGTTTCATCAAGAATGAAGATGAATCCTGTGTCTACAAGAGGGTTAATGGAAACACAGTTGTCTTCCTTGTATTGTATGTGGATGACATACTACTCATTGGGAATGACATCCCTTCGCTACAGTCTGTGAAGACTTGGCTGGGAACGTGCTTCTCAATGGAGGACTTAGGTGAAGTAGCCTGTATTTTAGGCATCAAGATCTATAGAGATAGATCTAAGAGATTGCTTGGCCTAAGTCAGAGTACATATATTGACACAGTATTACTACGGTTTGCCATGTAGAATTTCAAGAAGGGACTTCTATCGATGTCACATGGTGTGAGCCTTTCGAAGACTCAAATGTTAGAGATTTGAGGCCGCTAGAGGGGGGGTGAATAGCGGGTGATCCGTACGTAGATGGAAATCGTTCGCGTTTGTCTACAAGATTCGTTATGCGCAGCGGAATAGAAATAATAGCAGTAACGAAATACAACAATCACACGAACACAAAGATATAACGTGGTTCGGAACCGTAACGGTTCCTACTCCACGGATCGGGCTCAAACGAACCCTAGCGATGCCAAACACACACCACTATCAAATAACTCCTTCTCGACACAAGTCGGAGGTGGAGAAACCTCGTACAACAGTTTACAACAATAAACTAAGTACAACAAGCAATTACAATGAAATACAATGCAATACAAGTAAAGAGATCACTTTACAAATGCCTTTAGATCGCTTGCTTTTGGTTGCCTTGGACTAGCCTTGAAGGACTGGAAGAGCACCAACTATTCCCCTTCAAATCGCCCAAGAGAACACTTGCTTCAATCCTCCCACGAACAACTCCTTTTAACCCTCGGGCTGGATTTTCGCCATCGATCGACCGCCATAAGTCCCGGTCGGTGATGCCGCTGTCGTGAGACAACGGATCGATCCACGCCGAAAAACTCCAACGGATCTCTTGGCGGATCGGCTAACGCCGTAGTCGACCGCCGATCGGCTACGGAGCGTTCTGCTCGACACTCGGTAGCGATCGTGCCATCCCTTAGCGATCGCGCAGAGCATTTTCACCTCAGTGGCAAATAACTCAAGTCGACTCACGGCAGTCGAACCGGCCATAATGCCAGTCGACTGCCAACCTCAAGAATGAGGTTTTAACCCAAGTATGGTGCCCCCATACTTGCTAGACCACCCTTAGCCTAGACCTAAGCCTTCTAGCCACCTCCATCAGCCTCACGCCTCTCGGATCCCTCCAAGTCATCCATGACTTGTTCATCTATCGCGCTAGCCTCCAGGTGCTTCCCTCGGCTATGTCATGCTAACGGTGTCTACACCGCCAAGGCACATTGGACTTATGCCGCCAAGACTCCGCTTGGACTTTACGCCGCCAACCATTGGACTTATGCTGCCAAGACTCCCGCTTGGACTTTACGCTGCCAATATCAAACCCTTGGACTTCTCAAATGCCAAGACTCAAGCTTGGACTTTCCCTTGCCAACCCATGTTGGACTTTTCATGCCAAGACCATGCTTGGACTTTCCTTGCCAACCAATGTTGGACTTTACATTACCAAGACCCATGCTTGGACTTTTACATTGCCAAGACCCATGCTTGGACTTTCCCATAATCACATGGTCAACCCTAGTCAACCATCAAAGTCAATTATAACCTGGGTCGATTGTATAAACAATCTCCCCAACATATTAACCGACATCAATGTCCAACATCAATGTCAATCCATTTTGTCAAATCCCTTTGTCAAACATCAAAACATCACTCGAGTCAAACTCGAGTCTGGTCAATCGTGACCTGAGTCGATTGCACCAATAATCTCCCCCTTTTTGATGTTTGATAAAAACCAAATCAAATCATGAGTTAGAACACTAACTCAAATCCCTTACCAATTATCCCAAATTGGTAAATACTCACCAAATGTTCTCCCCCAAACATTCAAGTGAAAATGTAAACCAAATGTTGTCCCAAACATTCTCCCCCTTTTTGACTAACATCAAAAAGGTTATCTCTCCAAGGAAGTCAATGTCTCATATCCCAATGAGATCTTACAATCTCCCCCTTGATTTAAAAATATCTAGGATGCCTACCATCTTCCTAGTGATAAGTCCCATATCACTCAAGAGAGGCAATCCTATTCACTCTCCCAATTTCCAAATTGGGTATCAAAAATCATCAATTTTCCCAATTGATGATACTTTCCCAATAACTTCTCCTTTTCAAGGAGAAAAATACATCCATCATCCCAAGATGGATACCTCCCCCTAAAGGCTTGCTCCCCCTTGACCATTGCACCAACAATGTCCTTGGGGAGTCTCTAAGCCAATAGGAACTCTAAACAATCAAAATTAAGGTTGGAAATTCAACATTGAACTTTCCACCACCTCAAATTGATACTTTGACCTAACACCTCTCCAAATCCATATCCAATGAATTTTCACCCTTCATAATGCTTCCCAAAGCATATCCTAGGGTTAGGAGTGGTTAGGGACCTTTACCATGGCTGAAAATGGGCTAAACAACCTTGTTAACCCGAAATCAGACTGGCGATGACTCACGATGTCGAGTCGATTGCCACATATACATCGATCATGCAACCAATGGCGGTCATTGTATAATTTTCCGAAATTCAACTATCAGAATCCAATTTCAGAAAATCATAACTAATTATACGTATATCGAAAAATCACGAAATTTGATACGTATAATACTTATGACCAAAACAATGGGTGAAAAATGTTTGAAAAATATTTTACTCATAAAATAGTGAGTTTGATACAAAACTCAAAACCATTGAAATTTTCAATGTTTTGGCCCTATTTTGTATCAACTTCATCAATGGTGATTGCTATCAAAAGATAGACTTCACCAAGGTTTTCTAAATTGATTTTAAAATGATTTCAAAACCTTATTTTGGATCATATTCCTTGGGCTCTAAGTACATGACTTGTACACAAGCTTTCCCAATGATCCACCAATAAAATTAGATGAGTTTTGGTTCAACTAGATGCAAAACTATGCACCTTGAACTTAACTCATATCCTAGCATCTCACATGTATCTAGGGTGTATAAATACACATACATGTCAATTGGATGTGAGATGTGAGTTTTGTTCTCCCTAAACTAGGGTTTCATGCATTTTTCTAAGGCAACTCTATTTGATTCCCTTATAAATGGGACTCCAAGTCATGTCATAGTCCTTAAATCAATTTTAATCAAATTAGATGCATAAAAATGATCATGGCATAATGATAGCAAAATAAATCATGGCCAATGATCATGATGTCATGACATATGATAAAATCTAAAAACACATGACATTTAAAACTTAATTCTAAGCATGATCATGACATTTAAATGATAAAAGTAAACATGATGTCATGTCATGACATATGACAAACAAATCATGTCATATAAAATATATGGGTATAATAATACCTAAATTTTAATATTAACTGCCATTTGATATAATTGAATATATTTTGCCATATTATCACTAATCTCCCTAGTGTGCCAAAAACCCAAAATGACACACTAAAAAACCTCTAATCCTAAATTGTGCCAATTCGATCATTTTATCAATACTCATAATTAATATTGGCACATCCTAAAAACCTTTAGGATTCAAATCAAACCACATTCCCAAGGTAGCCATAACCTTGAAAATGACCTAAAATGCCACCTTTGCTATGGTTGAGTTAACTACCCATCCAATCAAGGTTGGCACACCCTAAACCCATCTAGCGTGAATCAATCACGCTCTTAGGAACCCAAAACCTATTTGAGCTCCTAGGGTTAATTAGATATTCCTTAGGGATATCCTCCCTAGATACCTTTCTAATGACCTTCCTAGGCTTGTTAGCCTTGGTCATTTGGGTCTTACCTAAGTTGACTCTAGGGGTAACTCCCCTTGCAACCTTCTTAGTGGCCACCCTAGGTTTCCTAGAAACCCTAGCCACTAGGCACACCCTTTGGTCAACTCTAGGGATGACTTCCCTATTGACCTTGGTCTTCCTAGACCTAATTTGGGTTCCATAATCAAATGGAACACTATGATAAGCCACCTTAGGCTTAGGTTTGTGACCCAAACCTTGCTTGCCCTTGGTTGACTTTTGACTCTTAGGTCCTTGGTGTTGACTTTGAGATTTGGACCTAGACTTTTGATCATTTGACCCTTTAAATTGATTTTGTATAATTTTAAGGGTCTTCTCAAGTTTTTCAAGCCTTGACCTCAAGACTTGATTCTCTAATTCCAATTGCCCAATTGATTTTTGATTAAATTCTTGAGCATGGGACTTTCTAGGCATGTGCCTAGTCCATTTAGGATTAACACCTAGGTGCTCTTGCACCTTTCTAATGGTCTCCCTAGGTAAAATTTTCTTAGAGTTATTTGACCTAGGTTTGTCTTTAGATAAATTGTTTTTACTTTTGAAGTTAACGCTTTTAGCTCCTAAACAAATATATTTATCTCTAGCATGCTTTTCATGGTGAATTGCAAGAGAATTAAAATCCCTAGCATGCTTTTGCTTATAAATTGAAGAAAGAGCAAAATTAGAAGTTACCCTAGGGTTTGCCTTAGCTCCCCCTACATATGATGCTCCATTTTGAGTCTTCTTGCTCCCCCTAGGACATTGATTCCTATAATGTCCTTTTGAATTGCACTTGAAGCATATGATGTGCTCCTTGCCTTTAGGTGTTGGGGAACCGGCATCCTTGAGCTTTGGAACCGGTTGAGCCTTCTTGACCCTTTTTGGACACTTACTCTTGTAGTGTCCGGATTCCCTACACTCAAAACAAATGATATGAATTTTATTTGAACCTTGAGTGTTTGAATTACCTAGGGTAATGGAGACCGGAATTGGACTTTGGGCTTCTTCATCTTGACCGGATGTCGAAGCTTCTTCTTGATGTTCCGGTGTGAAAGTTATCTCCTCCCCCTCAATCCTTGAGGTGGGTGCTTCTTCCACTTCCTCCACCAACCCAAAAATTGACTCCCTATCAACTTCCGATTCTACTTCCTCTTCCTCTTTGGATGTTGATGATCTCTCAACCTCCAAGTCCTCACTTCCTTGTGAGGATGATGCATTAGCCTCTTCGGTCTCTTCCTCTTGGACCATTGATGGGTTTCATGGAGCTTTGCCAAATCGCTCCATAGCTCCTTAGCATCCATGCATTCACCTAGGCTACACAAGAATTCATTTGGAATTAAATCAAAAATGAATTTGATTACCTTCTTGTTTTTCTCGAATTTCCGGAGTTGCTCCTCACTCCATTTCTTCTTCTTGAGAAACCCTCCCTTTGGTCCCTTAGGATATTCAAATCCTTCCATCAAGGCGGACCATTCCTCAAGGTCTCTCATCATCAAAAAATCTTCAATTCTCGCCTTCCAAGAATTGAAACCTTCTAAATCCATAGAGTGAATAAGGGACCGGTGTGTTGATGTCCCATCCTAATTGATCTTGGACTTCCATCCTTTACCCTCTAGCGTCTTGCTCCCGGTTGTTAATCCGTTGAAGAGCCACCAGGCTCTGATACCACTTGTTAGAGATTTGAGGCCGCTAGAGGGGGGGGGGTGAATAGCGGGTGACCCGTACGTAGATGGAAATCGTTCGCGTTTGTCTACAAGATTCGTTATGCGCAGCGGAATAGAAATAATAGCAGTAACGAAATACAACAATCACACGAACACAAAGATATAACATGGTTCGGAACCGTAACAGTTCCTACTCCACGGATCGGGCTCAAACGAGCCCTAGCGATGCCAAACACACACCACTATCAAATAACTCCTTCTCGACACAAGTCGGAGGTGGAGAAACCTCGTACAACAGTTTACAACAATAAACTAAGTACAACAAGCAATTACAATGAAATACAATGCAATACAAGTAAAGAGATCACTTTACAAATGCCTTTAGATCGCTTGCTTTTGGTTGCCTTGGACTAGCCTTGAAGGACTGGAAGAGCACCAACTATTCCCCTTCAAATCGCCCAAGAGAACACTTGCTTCAATCCTCCCACGAACAGCTCCTTTTAACCTGCGTCGGGCTAGATTTCCGCCTATCAGTCGACTGCCATAAGTCCCCAGTCGACTGATGCCACTGTTGTCGTGAGACAACGGATCGATCCACGCTGGAAAAACTCCAACGGATCTCTTGGCGATCAGCCAACATTGGCGATCGGCGAGCGCGTAATCGGCCCCGATCGGCTACGGGCGTTACATGCTCGACACTCATTGGCGGCAATTGCCATCCCTTAGCGGCCATGCGAGCATTTTCGACCTCAGTGGCAGTTGAACTCAAGTCGACTCACGGCAGTCGAACCGGCCATAATGCCAGTCGACTGCCAACCTCAAGAATAAGGTTTTAACCCAAGTATGGTGCCCCCATACTTGCTAGACCACCCTTAGCCTAGACCTAAGCCTTCTAGCCACCTCCATCAGCCTCACGCCTCTCGGATCCCTCCAAGTCATCCATGACTTGTTCATCCATCGCGCTAGCCTCCAGGTGCTTCCCTCGGCTATGTCATGCTAACGGTGTCTACACCGCCAAGGCACATTGGACTTACGCCGCCAAGACTCCGCTTGGACTTTACGCCGCCAACCATTGGACTTATGCTGCCAAGACTCCCGCTTGGACTTTACGCTGCCAATATCAAACCCTTGGACTTCTCAAATGCCAAGACTCAAGCTTGGACTTTCCCTTGCCAACCCATGTTGGACTTTTCATGCCAAGACCATGCTTGGACTTTCCTTGCCAACCAATGTTGGACTTTACATTGCCAAGACCCATGCTTGGACTTTCCCATAATCACATGGTCAACCCTAGTCAACCATCAAAGTCAATTATAACCTGGGTCGATTGTATAAACAATCTCCCCAACATATTAACCGACATCAATGTCCAACATCAATGTCAATCCATTTTGTCAAATCCCTTTGTCAAACATCAAAACATCACTCGAGTCAAACTCGAGTCTGGTCAATCATGACCTGAGCCGATTGCACCAACATCAAAGTCCCTCTTCTAGAGAGAAGAGAGACCGCATGGATAAGATCCCTTATGCATCGACCATAGGATCTATCATGTACGCCATGCTATGTACTCGTCCTGATGTCTCGTATGATTTGAGCATGACAAGTAGATACCAGTCAAATCCAAGTGAGCATCACTGGATAGCCATCAAGAATATTCTTAAGTACTTAAGAAGGACTAAATAATATTTCTTGATATTTGGATGCGATGAGGAGCTAGTTGTAAAGGGTTATAGCGATGCCAGCTTCCAAACTAACTAAGATGATTATAGATCGCAGTCAAGGTTCGTGTTTTGCTTGAATGGTGGCACTGTGAGCTGGAAGAGTTCGAAGTAGGACACAATTGTTGATTCTACAACAGAGGTCGAGTATATTGCTGCATCAGAGGCAGAAAGGAGGTAGTTTGGATCCGCAAGTTCATTACTGAGCTTGGGGTGGTTCCTAGCATAGCAGATCCTATTGAGCTATATTGTGACAATAATGGAGCGATTGCACAGGCTAAGGAACCTCGCTCAGACCAGCGGACCAAACACATACTACGACGCTTGCATCTCATTCAAGAGATTATCGATAGAGGTGATGTGAAGATTTGCAGAGTACCCACAGAGGCTAACATCGCAGATCCCTTGACCAAGGCTTTGGCACAGAAAAAGTATGATGGTCACACTAGGTCATTGGGTATTAGATACTACAGTGATTGACTCTAGTGCTAGTGGGAGATTGTTAGTGAAAGCCCTAGAGTCAATCATGTGATGATTGTTGTATGGACTTGTTGTATCATATTCCTATTTATAAAGGCATGGTTATTATACTTACTTGTATTGGTGCCAAATAACTAAGTATAATAACATCCTTAAGTAGAAGGTTCTTATATATATCAATCAATTGGTTGAATGGATAATGAGATGATATAGAGAACACTACTCTTAATCATTCCTAGTCAAGTATTAACATTCAGGGACATTGTTAATGCGAAGAGACTAGCATGTAGGTCAACTCGATGACTTGATCTCACAAGTCATGGATATGTGATATAAAGTTGACACATAGGTATGCATTGGAGAATGAATATTGAATGACCCACCATGAGAAAGTATCATGGATCGTTATATGAGTGTCATATACTTTCTCATGTGACTATTAGTATGACTATTAGTCCTTGGACTTGAAGTCACCATGGTTCCCTACATAAGGAGTTGCATACTTTGGCTTCGTCAAACGTCACCCGTAAATGGGTGGACTATAAAGGTGATTACTGGGTATGTAACAAATTATGCGGAGGGATGTGAGTGATGTAGATGGGATCTATCCCTCCTATATGACTGGAGAGATATCGTTATTCTTGATAGAGTGAGACCACAAAGAGCATGGCCATGTCCAAATGAGCCAATATGAGATATTGAGCTCATTTGATTAGAGTGAGTCTACTTGGAGTTCAAGATATAGATTGTATTGAGGATGACATGGTCTATGTCTCAATTGGTCAATCTAGATGTCAAGGATAGAGGGACATTTTCACATATTATGAGAGTCACAATTAGTAGTCACAAAGGTGAAGGGAAATAAAACTACATGTACGTGTTTAAAAATCTTACATCTACTCTAGATCTACATGTTAAGAGTTTTACCCTTGATGTGATGCCCTTTACTTATCCCGCTCGTCCAAACGGCTTGCCGGAACTCGAGAGTGTCAAGTGTACACTCCTCTATTGGTATCCACACAAGCAATAGGTGGAGAAAAGAAACCTAGAGTGTGCTAGCACCCCTTAGGCTCACGACAAGATGATGAAGAGAGAAGATCCAAGGAAGAAGATGATGAAGTTACACCAAATTACTTCACACACTAACTCCACCTAAAAGTGGTCGGCCACTTCATGGAGGGAGGGGGGGGGGGTTACATGCATGCATGTAATTCCAAGAGTCAATGGCTCTTGGTCTCCCTCATGAGGTGGCACCCCATGATGTGTCCATGATGATGTGGAACATCATCATTGGCCGACCCCCATGCTAAGTCACCATGACATGACAATTGGTCAAGTCAAAATTAACCATTCATCTTCCCTCTCAAGTCAAGTCAAACTTGACCTATTATCTCCCATGGTTGATCAAATCTAACCACTTGATTCAAGTCAATTTGATTTAATGAATCTCTATTCATTAATTTAAATTGACTCAATGAATCAAATCTAAATTAGACTCATTCAACACTTTAATCAAATTGAGTCTAACTCAATTAGTCTAATTTGGATTACTCTTGATCCAATTTGGTTCATCCCATGAACCTAATCATCATGGTTCATCATATGAACCTAATCTCCATCTAATTGCCCTTTGTGTGTGACTCTATAGGTTCTTGTAATGTTGACAATCCTCCTAAATAGATTTAGGAACATAAGCAATGAGCGGTATCTAGCAACACATCATTGCTACCTAAGTTACAAGAATGTTGAGATCCAACAATGGGTACTTGGCAATTGGGAAGTCCAAGAGTTGATATTGGTAGCATAAAGTCTATGAGTGGAGTCTTGGCAATGATGTGAGCAAAACATATAGGGTTTTAAGAGTCATTTTTCCTCACACACTACAAGAAAAAGGGAAATTAATGGTGAATTATTTTTGTCGCTAATACCAAATATTCGTCGCTAAATACATTTTACGACAAAAAACTTTCATCGCTAGAGTCGTTGTAATAAGCTTGTCACTAAGACAAGTTAGCGACAAATTAAAATATTTTCGTCTTTAATATTACCGACAGAAATAGAAACGTCACCAAAAATAAAGATTTCATCGTAAATTCTCGACACCGAAAAATAGGAAAATCACCGATATTAGCGACGAAATATAAATAATCGTTGCTAAACATCAACCCCCCACAACTCAACTAGAAACTCGACTATAAGTTAACGACGAAAACACCTTATTTCATCTCTAAAATCTATTTAATTTTGTGACAAAATTTATTAATATCGTCACTAACATCTATTTTTTGGCCAGCCACAGAAGCGGGAGCACCTCGACTGTCGCCTCGACTAGCACAATCTTCCTTGGAACCTTTATCCTCTCTCCAATTCTAGCTTAATGATCCATTGTTATTCTACACTATATCAGACGAAATAAAACCATACAAATATGAAATTACGGTAGGAATAAAAGATTGGTTGGCAAACGACAAAGAAAATTTGATTAGGAGAAGAGCAAAGGAATCTTACTACCGGAGTAAGGGGCTAATCTAGAATCAAATATTTAAGAAAGAAGTATGGATGGAGGAGAAGAGCGATGGAAATCTTCTGAGATGGGAATAATTTAGTTGTTTTTTTTTTACGATTCTCAAGTATGCATGAATGAAAATTTACCTGTGTTCAACTCAAGCCTAGAAACGAACAGATTTGAGGTTCCCGTCGTTTAAGATGTTAGCGTCGAGGATCCTATTGATCAGATGAGTTGATTCGATGTTCGATCTACTGCCGACAAAGCCCATTACAACAATGCCTTCAGGGGGAGGAGAGGATGAAGGCAAGGAAGGGAAGGCGAGGTGCTGGTGGAGGCGGAAGTCACGGTGAAGATAGAAGCGTAGAGAAAAGGGCTGATGGAGGCAGTGGGGTGGAGAGGACGAATGACGACTCGGACGGAGAAGGGGTAGGGCAAAAAAGAACGAAAGAAAAAGAAAGAATGCAATGAGCGATGGGAATGATTTCTAAACCCGTCGTTCTCCTCGGGGTTTATCGATTCCAAATTATTCAGGAATAATACCAAACTTTTTATTCCCAAACCTATTAACCAAATACTTTATATTATTTTCATTCCCATTCCCTCATTCCAAACCTATGAACTAAACGCCGCCTAAGTAAGTTAAATTTCATGCTTTTCGCTAATAAAACTTTGTGAATGATGATTTTAGAGAATACCTCAATTGTACCTCTATCTAAAATCTTGAGCTTCCCACTATTGACAAAGGACATGGTTACCTTCTTAACATACTCGATTGTAGAGAACTTGCTCATATCTCCAGTTATGTGCCTTGAGCAACCGTTATCCACAATCCACATACTTTGCTCACCTACCTAGACAACACGAAAAATAAATTCCTTTGGTACTCAAATATTTGGATAGGAAATATATGTTGGTGCAATCGACCCAGGTTACGATTGACCAGAATCGAGTTAGACTCAAGTAGTGTTTTGATGTTTGTGTTTTGATGTTTGACAAAGGAGTAATCATTGTTTGACAATGGTTTTGGGAGATGGTTGACATTGGGTTGACCATATCATGGAAAGTCCAAGTCTTGAGTACTTGGCATGGAAAGTTCAAGCAAGGGTCTTAGTAAGGGAAAGTCCAAGCTTGAGTCTTGACAATTGGAATGTTCAACATGGAGTTGGCATGGAAAGTCCAAGGGTGTAGTTTCGGCCATGTAAGTCCAAGTGGATAGTCTTGGCGGTGAAAGTCCAAGCCATGGGTACTTGGCAATTGGGAAATTCAAGGGTTGATATTAGCAGCATAACGTCCAAGGGTGGATTCTTGGCAATGATGTGAGCAAAACATATAGGGTTTTAAGAGTAGTTTTCGCTCACACACTACAAAAAAAATGGAAATTAGTGGCGAATTATTTTCATCGCTAATACCAAATATTCGCCGCTAAATACATTTTACTACGAAAAACTTTTGTCGCTAGAGTCGTCGTAATCAGCTTGTCGTTAAGACAAGTTAGCGACGAATTAAAATATTTTTGTCATTAATATTATCGACGAAAATAGAAACGTTGCCAAAAATAAAGATTTCATTGCAAATTCTCGACATCGGAAAATAGGAAAATCATCGATATTAGCGATGAAATATAAATAATCATCGCTAAACATCAGTCACCCGCAACTCGACTAGCGACTCGACTATAAGTTAATGATGAAAACACCTTATTTCATCGCTAAAATCTATTTAATTTTGTGATGAAATTTATTAATATCTTCACTAACATCTATTTTTTGGTCAGCCACAGAAGCGGGAGCACCTCGACTGTCGCCTCGATTGGAGATACTTTTGCGACGATATGTATAAATTTCATCGCTAAAGTCCTACAACAGTCAAATGTGTCGACTAGCGACTCAACTGATACTCCAAATTTAGGGACGAAACTATAAATTTCGTCGCTAACCCTCAAAATCCTGAAGTCGTATATCGACCGTTAGCGACGAAATATTAAAAAATCATCACTAACCATGAAAATACATATTTCCAAAATTCATTTTATTTGTATTAGAAACCCTGTAATACAATATCAACCACAAAATTTAACTTAACAACATACAATTGAAACAATAAAAGCAACATATACATTTTAAAACAACTAACATAACATCAAATTTAATGTTCAAAACATCCATTTTCACAAATTCATAGTATTAAATGCAAACACATTCAAATCGAGCACAATTTCAATAGCTCAAAATATAAATGTTCACAAACTCTAAGGTGGAGGAGGTGGTGGAGCTGAAGATGACTCATGCATCAATTATTGTAATGCTCTAGGTGCAAACCGATTTAGAATTGCTTCAAACATATCTTGTCTTGATCTCATTGAAACCAACTCATCTTGGGTGCTAGCTAATCGAGCTTGAGTGTTTGCTAGCTCCTCTTGGGTGGACTAAAGTTATTCACGCAGTGTTGCGTTAGTTGTTCTGGAGGAGTTGGCATATGAAGAAGTGGATCTAACTGGTTTTGTCCCATTTCCAAGTCCTCTAATATATCCAGAGCGAAAATCGAGTACTTGATCACACACCTAATCTGCAATCTGAACTGCATCGATGTCATCTCCGATTTCTTGTGACTGGATGTGTTCATCTCACAGTCTCACCATTTCACCCTACGAATAACAAAACACATTATCAATATTTTTACAAAGAATTACTAATATTTAAAAATAACTTTACTAAATTTTATGGATTATATCTTACGTATGCAGCCTCGGCTCTCTCCCCACTCCATCCTTTTGACGAGGTACAGTGGGTTGTATTAAAGACAGTAATCCGATCTTTTCTCTGAGACTGATCGGTCTGAAAAATATTATAATATTTTAATATTAAAAATACCAACCAATATACTGTACCTATAAAATTTGTACTTACACCGTCGTAACTATACTGGATGAATGATTTTGAGCCACCTCGATGGGTAAATGGTAATTGTGCTCGATTTTGGGCATTTATTGCCGATCGGGTCTACAATATCAAAATTTGTTAAGATAAAACTTAAAACATGAGTTGAACATATTTTAATTTATATATAACTCAGATAATTGGTATAGATTGAGTTGCCTAAAATTTCTCTGATTCAAACAGATCGCACATATAGTTCCAATCTTCTTGCAACTCACAAAACTCGCTCGGCATATGATGCTGTTGCTCGGTGAGGGGAAGATGTAGTAGACTCTTATAATGAGTGTGCATTTTATTTCGATTATCTCTGTACCTTGCACTCATTAATCTGTCGATTTCCTTCCTTACCGACATTGCCTCCTCGGCAAAACTAAAATCGAAAGCAGCCTGAAAAAATACCAATATTGAATTTTAATAACGAATGATGGTTGATTCTTTAAATAGCAAAATACTCATACTTACAGATAATCGATTATATATCATCTGTTTATTATCTGCGGGGATATGCTTCCAACTCTTAGCTTGTAGGGGAGCGAACTTCTTAATTGACAGACCTAACTTTGTCATAAAAGCTGTTGCATTAGTCCCGATAGGGTGACCATCGCTCTTACGAAATGTAATAGGTAATCTACCCCGTTCCTCGATTTGCCGTCAGAGGCGATCAGAGTGTGTGCCTTGTGTCTCTCTATGTGCCAAATGAATAGTAAATCAAAGAATGTTAACAATTAACAAGTTAAATATATAGGAAACAAAATATACATACTTAAAACTACATAACTAACCAGTAGGAGCAGGAGCACTGTCATCATCAGGCGTAGGCACAACTAGGGGGCGCTCAATTCTCTTAGGCGACATAGCTATGACATAAGCATTATATATAAATCGACGTATAATAAAAGATTATATTAAATATATGAAATATAAATGAAGAACAATATAAATACCATGTAAATACATCTAATCACTATCATCATCTGAAATTTGCATTATTGTTGTTTTAGTCATCATAACTTACAATTTGCATTATTGTTGTTTTAGTCATCATGCACATCATCAAGTTGTGGTAGTCTCAAATGCTTTAGAGTCAAATTATATGAATTTACTATGGACATGTTAGTAGAATTAAAAACTATTTTCTTTCATTTTCATGTTCACATAATTGGTCTTGAATATAGTATCTAAGAGATATTAAGTAGTCATGCATAACTGACACTTAATTTAGTTGATAGCGTTATTGAATGGGAGAATTTCTTAACATTACGATTCCGTTGCACGATAAATTCACTATATCACAATCACACATGGGTATATATGCAACAAATTTAGTTTCAATGACTATTACTTAATTGCATGATATAACTACAAATGTGCTTCAAAAAACCTATGGCTAGCCAAGTTCAAGCAGTGGTATAGTCACTCAGGCTAAAAATAGAACCATCATGTTCAAACAAAGAGAATTAAGTAACAATTCAACTATCAATATTTTTTTCATTATGCAGGAAATAAAAATTTCCTAAACTAAACAAATTTCTAGTGCTCAAATCATGATTTTGAGAAATTTACAGATGCAATTTCATGTGCATGCATTGACGACCAAATATTAAAATTAAAATTGTTGCCGATCAAGATTTCCACAAGAAACAAGTAGAAATAACCAAGGGTAGCCCTAAAACTAGTAATAACATTGCAATTCGACAAACTGAATCTCCAGCATCAAGCCTATGTTAGTACCTGATAAATGTGTCAAACATTCATCTAGTAGAAAATGAGATATATCTAAAAGTAGAAAGCTTTCAAACAAGAAAATTTAAAGTGTATAAATCAGCTTGCATTCAAACAAAGGCGTACAATGTATGAACAACATAAACAATTCAATTAATGTCATTAGAAAATGAATTTATTTTGCACAATAACTCTCGAAAGGATGAAAAGGCAATACAAGATCTTGTAAATTATGTAGTTGTTGCATATTGTTGAAGTTTTCATGTCTCCATTAATTAGTAATATAATTAAGTGCATAGTTACCAAAACAGAAAAGTCAAAGAATTAGGAATATGTCTTACAAGTTGTGTCATTCGTAGCTTTTGATAAACCATACAAGTTGTTTGACCAAAAAGTAATTATGAAGAAAATCTATTTTTCATCTAAATGTTTAATCTAACTGGGATTACAATGACCAACAAAGCCACTGTCCAAGTGATAATGAAATCATTGTCCACTCCACATCACCAACACCAAATATGTATTTCAATAAGTTTGCATCAACATTAGGAGAAGGAGGCCGGAGTTGGAGAAGGAGGTCGAAGGTCTCGCTGGAGCCGCACAACCGAGAGATAGGCTCCGAGAAGAAGTCGCGCGCAAGCTAGGGCACCGGACTTGTCGTCGGAGCTTGCCGCACAACCAGGAGATGGCCGAGAAGGAGTCGCATGCCAGAGGAAGCTAGGGCACTAGAGCTTATCGCCGGAGCTGGTCGCCGAACACTCGCGCGGGGAATCGTTGGAGAGAAGATCGTCAGAGGAGAGGAAGTTGCATGGAGAAAATGGGAGATTCAGGGCGGGATAGGATTTTTCCACATATTTTAGCGATGAAATTTGAATTATTTGTCGCCAATATTTATGATCTTAACGATGAATCTTTACATTATCATCGCTAAGCCAAAATTGTTGCGCATCGAGTCTGCTCGACAGGCAATTGGACTGAAAGGTTTACGATAAATAATTATTTATTTCGCCGCTAGGTATCAGTCAAGTCGCGAATTCGACTGATATTATTAGAGACGAATGTAAAAATTTTCGTCGATAATATAATAACTATTAGCGATGAATATTTAAAATTTGTCACTAATTTTTATCATCAGTCGACTAGTGGGATTGACGACTCGACTGTCAGTAATTTGGCCACGGTCACAGAATCAAGTTAACTCGATTGGCGGCTCGACTAATATGTTTGCGATGAAATATAAATATATCATCGCTAATATTCAGTCGACTAGCGGGATTGATGACTCAACTGTCTAACATTCGGAGGGCCATAGAATCCAATTTACTCGACTGGCGGCTCGACTGAATAATTTGCGATGAATGATAATAGTTCATCGCTAAGTAATTTATGACGATTTTATATTTATTAGTCGCTAAGTATTATTTTACGATGAATATATTTATATCGCCGTCAATATATAGTATATTGGCGATGAAATGTTATATTTCGTCGCAAATATAAGATTATTTTACGATGATAGATTATTTCATCGCAAATATACAGTTTTAGCGACGAAATAGTAATTCTTCGCTATTTTCCATTTTTCTTGTAGTGACATTCCATTGCATTTTAGACTTGTTTCATGCATATTTCACTTTGTTTTTCATGTATTTCATATTTTCTGGTTCGGAGATCTCTTCTTTGTACTTTTGTGTGCAAGATAGCATTTTATGGAGAAAACGTCGCACTTTTGGAGGAAAAGAAGGGCATTTGGCAGCTAGACACAGAAGGGGACACGGCTAGGGCATGTGGCTACACACGATCATGTCCGAGGCTCGAGATCGGCCACCACAGCTCCACACATGACCTAGCTGTGTGAATCCACATGGTCGTGTGGCGGCAAGTCGTTTTGACGTGATTAGGGTTTTTTCTAGATTTTGTGAAGAGCTAGCCTCATGTCTATATAAGGAAAGCCACACCCAAACCTAGGGGGGCACGACGGCCGAGACGACACACCGACACCCTAAAAAGCTTCAGGAACTCGCAACAGAGAGGAAGGAGGTCGCTCGAGGACCAAATTCTGCGCTTCAACGCCGGGGAGAAGAACCAAAGTGCATTGTAATTCGCTTTCCTTACATAATTTGCATTTTATCTATGAATTCAATTATGCTTTATGTTTCTCTTCTCGTATTTATGGAGTAGATTCTCCAATTCTAGGATTATGGAGTAGTTTGTATGCATAGAACATGCTATTTTAAATATATGTCTGTTCTTGATTTCATATTTGCAATTGGTGATTGTTTAGATCGATAGCTATTTGTTTTGGTCTTCTATTTACTGTGCATAGCCGATATGAGGGGTGATAACCCTTGTATCAAAGATTTAGGAGAATTAAGGAGGAACCTAGGGGTTGGTATCATCTCTGGCAACCGTGGATAGAAGGGTGTGAGAGAGTCAGAAACGGGACATGTTCTAACTCGTCACAGGGATTGATTCAGCATCCTTGTACAACCTATCCCGTCCTAAAGCCAGGGGTCGACCTGGTATAGCAGAGGTAGTTTTCGATAGATGCGAAGGCTCATCGGGGAAGTATATGATACCCCTTCCACAAGACTATAGGTAGACGTCTAGATAATACCCAATTGATAACGTGTTCTGCGACACACAAGCGAAATCGAAATCCTAGAATTCTCTCAGAAGACTCGTAGCAACCCTTCTCTTCCTCCGTGTGACACCGTACTAGAGTTAGGACTATCGCCAATCCTCATAAGCACAACCCTTAACATTAAACTCCAAAAAATAATGTCCACTGAATAATCGGTACTCGAATCTCAGTCCCTGTGGGATCAATAATCATTTTATTACTTGACGACATCCGTTCACTTGTGGGCGTTGAGCGCAAGCGTGCACTTCGAGTCCTCGACGGTTCCCGTTGCGAGATTTGAGGACGCGTTCGCGTGCATCAGGTAACATAAGTCCAATGGTTTGGTCGCGTAAAGTCCAAGTGTGTGTCTTGGCAACATAAGCCCAAATGTTCCTTGGCAATGTAGACCAGCTAAGCATGACAATAGATGATGGAAGCACCTGAAGACTAGCGTATGGATAAACAAGTCATGAATGACTTGGATGGATCTGATAGGCGTAAGGCTGATGGAAGTGGCTAGAAGGCTTAGGTCTAGGCTAAGGGTGGTCTAGCAAGTATGAGGGCATCATACTTGGGGTTAAATCTCATGGTTGAGGTTTGTCAATCGACTGGGGTTATGGACTAGTCAACTGGTCAAGTGTTTTGACACTTGGCAACCGAGTTGACTCTGGGTAGTCGATTGGGATTATGACCAGTCGACTAACGTTCGACTGTGGGCGAGTGGCCTTAGCAGTCGACTGCTAGAATTGGGCAATCGACTAGCCTTAAGCAGTTGACTGCCATGGAGGGAAGTCGACTTCTGGTGTTGGTCATGAGCATAAAACACTCGGTAGCTGACTGATCAGTTGGCTACGAGGTTGGTAGTCGACTGCCAATGTATTCGTTGGCTGGTATGCCAATGTAGATTAAATCGTTGTGAGACAATGACACTGTTGGCAGTCGACTGTCAGGCGAAAATCCAAGTCATGCGGAGGCATAAAAGGAGCTCGATGGGAAGGATTTTTACAGTGATTTCTTGGGCGATTTGAGGCGATTTGCTGGTGCAAATTAAGGTCTTCAAGTGCAGTCCAAAGTAATCAACAAGCAAGAATTCAAGTTCACATTTGTAAAGTTTTCTTTACTTGTGTTTGTGTAGTTTACTTGTATTTTCTTGTATTTCTTTCTTATTGTTGTAAGATCGCTTGTACGAGGTTTCTCCACCTCCGACGTATTGTCGAGAAAGAGTTTATTAAGTAGTGGTGTGTACATCACTAGAGCTCATTATCGAGCTCGCCCCGTGGAGTAGGAACTAGGGTTCTGAACCACGTTACATTGTGTATTTTGTTGTGTCTTTTGTATTTCCACTGCGCTAACGACATTGTAGACAAGCAACACGATAGAGTTCTATCAAGCGAACGAACACGCCATTCACCCCCCCCCCCCTATTGGAGTATTGAGAATACAATCAAAGTCCCATATTGGTAAGACATGGAAAAGATTATGTGCTTATAAGATGAAAAGATATCTCCATTGGTATGAGGCCTTTCGGGTAAAGCCCAAAAATAAAACCATGAGAACTTAGGCCTAAAGTGGACAATATCATGTCATTGTGGAGATATATGATTCTTATAGACACTAAAAATTGGTATCAAAGTCATGGTCCATGTCAAGCAATGAACCTCGAATGAAGGAAATGGAGCTTCCTTATTCGGATCAAGAGAATCAAACACCAGGCAGAAAGTCCAGTTGGGTCGGGAGGATCGAACAACTAGCAGAAAGTCTAGTTGCATCAAAAGGGCTGGACAACTGGCAGGAAGTCTAGCTGGATTAGGAGGACCAGCCAGTTGGAAGAAAGTCCTGGAGGGTTGAGGATCGGACATCAAGCATAGGATGTCCTTCGAGGACGGATAGGCTTGAGGAGGGGGAGGGGTCAATGTGGTCCTTTATTTGAGGGGGGGGGGATTGTTTGAGTATTGAGAATACAATCAAAGTCCCACATTGGTAAGACATGAAAAAGAGCATTTGCTTATAAGATGAAAAGATGTCTCCATTGGTATGAGACCTTTTGGGTAAAGCCTAAAAATAAAACCATGAGGGCTTAGGCCCAAAGTGGACAATATCATGTCATTGTGAAGATATATGATTCTTATAGACACTAACACCCTCTAGTGCTCACTGAAGTTCCAACAAGTGGTAACAGAGCGATGCCACTCTTCTACGGATTAACAATAGAAGGAGAAAAAGCACTAGAGGATGGAGTTGCCAAAAGATGGACTTGGATGGGACGTCGACACTCCAATCCCGTATGCTTTCTACGAACGAGAAGGCTTCAATCAATGGAAGACAAGGATTGAAGAATCCATAATGATGAAAGACTTCGAAGATTGGTCCACCTTAATGGAAGGATTTGAGTATCCAAGAGGGCAAAAAGGAGGATTCCTCAAGATGAAGAAATGAACCGAGGAACAACTCCAAGAGTTTGAGAAAAATAAGAAGGTAATAAAAATTTTAGTTGAATTAATACCTAACAACATTGTGTCCATATTAGGTGAATATCAAGATGCCAAGGAGCTTTAGAGCAAATTGACAAAGCTCCGTAAAGAACCATCACCGACCTCAAGTGAAGAACAATCCCAAGAAGTCGAAGAATGCTCATCAACTCAAGGGCTTGAGGAATCGGAGGTTGAGAGGTGCTCAACGTCCGATGGAGAAGAGGTGGAAGAAGCCTTCACCTCTAGGATTAAGGGGCAAGAGAGTTCATCCTCAATGCCAAAGCAAAATCAAGATGAGCCATCAACCTCCGGGAGAAGTGATGAACAAACTCAAGAGGCCTTCACCACCACCCTAGGTAACTCAAGCATCTTAATTATAAATAAAAATTATATTGTATGCTTTGAGTGTAGAGAGCAAGGACACTACAGGAGTAAGTGTCCTAAACGGGTCAAGAAGGCTCAACCAGTGCCAAAGGTCAAGGATGTCGGTGCCCCAACACATAAGAGCAAGGAACACGTGGTGTGCTTCAAATTCAATCAAAAGGGGCATTATAGGAGTCAATGCCCTAGGGGGAGGAAGAAGGGACAAGGAGCATCAAATATAGGGGGAGCTTCTAAAGCAAACCTTAAGGTATATTTTAGTAATGCACCTTCAAATCCTTATGTTAAAAAGCATGCTTTTAATACTCTTGCAATTATGCATAATCATAAGGAGCATGCTAGAAATAATAGATTTTATTGTTTAGGTGCAAAATCTTATAATTTTGGGGTTAAGGACAAATCTAGAACAAATACCCCTAAAACTATTCTACCTAGGGAGTCCATTAGGAAAGTAAAAAATAACTTAGGCATTAACCCTAAGAAGGATAGACATATGCCTAAGAGGAAAATCAATGCCCTAAAAAGAGATGAAAAATCAAAAATTGGACAATTGGAGTTAGAGAACCAAGTCTTGAGGTCAAGGCTTGAGAAACTTGAAAAAACCCTTGCAAAAATGACAAATTCAATCAAAAGGTCTATGAGTCAAAACCTAGGGTCTATGAGGCAAGGCTCATCTATGGGCAAGAAATGCTTGGGTTATAAACCTAAGCCCAAGGAGACCTACCACAATGTTCCCTTCGATTATGAAACTCAACCTAGGTCTTGGAAAGCCAAGGTTAAGAGAGAAGTTATCCCTAAGGTTAACCAAGGTAAGTTCTTAGTGGGTAAGGTTTCAAGGAAACCTAGGGAGACCACTAAGAAGATTACAAGAGGAGTTACCCCTAAATTTAACCTAGGTAAGACCCAAGTGACCAAGGCTTTCAAGCCAAAAAGGGGCATTAGGAAGGTATCTAGGGAAGTTATCCCTAGCGAATACCTTGTAAACCCAAGGAGCTCCAATAGATATTGGGTTCCTAGGAGCATGATTCCCTCACGCTAAATAGGTTAGGGTGTGTCAACTCTAAATGGATAGGTAGTTAATCTAACCATGGTAGTGTTGGCACTTTAGGTGATTTTCAAGGTTATTAGATACCTTGGAAATGAGGTTGAATTTATATCCTAAAGGATTTTAGGATGTTCCAATATAATTTATGGAAATTGAAAAATCAATCAAATTAGCACAATTAAGTTTAGAGGTCATGGTGTGCCATTTTGGGTTTTTGGCACACTTGGGAGATAGGTTGTAATATGGAAAAATGAACTTAATCCTAAAAACTAGCAATTAATACTAAAATTTAGGTATTATTATACCTTCATATTTTATTTTCCATGATTTGATTGTCATTACCATGTCATGACATCATATTTAGTTTTAATCATATTAAATGTCATGATAATGCTTAGGTCTATTTATTTTATGTCATGCATGTTTAGATTTAATCATATGTCATGACATCATGATTATTGACACATGTTCTTAATTGTGTTATCATTTATTCCATAATCATCACTCATGCATTAAGTTAATTAAAATTGATTTAAGGACAATGACATGATTTGAAGTCCCATGTATAAGAGAATCAAATAGTGTTGCCTAGAAAAATACATAAGACCTTAGATTAGGATGAACAAAACATACATCTCACAAGAACACTTGACTTATATGTGTTTTCATACACCTTAGATACAAGTGAGATGTTAGGAAATGAGTTAAGTTCAAGGTGTATAGTTCTTGCATCTAGATGAACTCAAACTCATCTTATACCATGGATGAATCATGAGGAAAGCTTATATACAAGTCATGTGCATTAAGCCCATAGATCATGGTTCAATATAAAGTTTTAAAATCATTTCAAAACTATTTTGAAAAACCTTGGTGAAGTCTATCTTTTGATAGTAATTACCATTGATGAAATTGATACAAAATAGGTCAAAAACATTGAAGTTATCAATGATTTTGAATTTTGTGTCAATCTCACTATTTTATGGATATTTTATTTTTCAAATATTTTTCAGCCATTATAATTGTTATAAGTATTATAAGTATGAATTTTCAAGATTTTTCAAAATACGTATTTTTACTTATGAATTTTCAAATTTCAAATTCTGAACATAATTTCTACATTTTAGAAATGATCGCCATGGATGATGACTAGCCTTAGGGCGATTATCGTCACCGACATAGTCAACTGTCAGGCCTAATTTCGAGTAAACAATGTTTGTTTAGCCTGATTTCAACTATGTTAGGTTATCCTAACTGCTCCTAACTCTAGGATATGCTTTGGAAAGAATTAGAAAGGGTGAAAATCCATTGGATATGGATTAGAAGATTTGTTTAGGGTGTGTGAAAGTTCAAGTTTGAACTTTCGACCTTAATCTTGATAGTTTAGTGTTTCTATAGGCTTAGGGACTCTCCAAGGACATTGTTGGTGCAATGGTCAAGGGGGAGCAAGCCTTTAGGGAGAGGTTATCCATCATGGGATGATGGATGTGTTCTTCCTCATGAGGGGGAGAATTTTGGAGATTTAGAAAATGGGAGAATGTGAGATGCACAATTAGGAAAATTGGGAGAGTTTGAAGGATTGTCTCTCTTTGGTGATATGAGACTTATCACTAGGAAGAGTGAAGGCATCCTAAATATTTTTTTGACCAAGAAGGAGATTGTAAGATCTCATTGGGATATGAGAAATTGATACCCTTGGGGAGAGCCTTTTTGATGTATGTCAAAAAGGGGGTGAATGTGAGAGTGCCCAATTGGGAGAATTGGGAGATTGGTTTGGGTTAGGTGGCCTAACTCAAATGGTGTTATAATTTAAGGTTGGTTTTTGTCAAACATCAAAAAAGGGGAGATTGTTGGTGCAATCGACCCAGGTCACGATTGACCAAACTCGAGTTTGACTCTAGTAGTGTTTTGATGTTTGTGTTTTGATATTTGACAAAGGAGTAATCATTGTTTGACAATGGTTTTGGGAGATGGTTGACATTGGGTTGACTATATCATGGAAAGTCCAAGTCTTGAGTACTTGGGATGGAAAGTCCAAGCATGAGTCTTGGCAAGAGAAAGTCAAAGCATGGGTCTTAGCAAGGGAAAGTCCAAGCATGGGTCTTAGCAAGGGAAAGTCCAAGCTTGAGTCTTGGCAATTGAAAAGTCCAACATGGAGTTGGCATGGAAAGTCCAAGGGTGTAGTCTTGGCCATGTAAGTCCAAGTGGGTAGTCTTGGCGGTGAAAGTTCAAATCATAGGTACTTGACAATTGGGAAGTCCAAGGGTTGATATTTGCAGCATAAAGTCCAAGGGTGGAGTCTTGCCATCATAAGTCTAATGGTTTGGCGGCGTAAAGTCCAAGCGTGTGTCTTGGCAGCGTAAGCCCAAATGTACCTTGGCGATTTAGACCAGCTTAGCATGACAATAGACGATGGAAGCACCTGAAGGCTAGCGTATGGATGAACAAGTCATGGATGACTTAGAGGGATCCGATGGGTGTAAGGCTGATGGAGGTGGCTAGAAGGCTTAGGTCTAGGTTAAGGGTGGTCTAGCAAGTATGAGGGCATCAAACTTGGGGTTAAACCTCATGGTTGAGGTTTGTCAGTCGACTTGGGTTATGGACCAGTCGACTGGTCAAGTGTTTTGACACTTAATAGCTGAGTCGATTCTGGATAGTGGACTGGGATTATGACCAGTCGAGAGTCGACTGGCATTCGACTGCGGCTAAGTGGCCTTGGCTATCGACTGCTAGAATTGGGTAGTCGACTGGCCTTGAGCAATCGACTGCCATGGAGGGCAGTCAACTATTGGTGTTGATCACTCGGCTACGAGATTGGTAGTCGATTGATGGTAATGGGCAAGTGACTGCCACTGTATCCGTTGACTGGTATGCCAATGTGGATTAAGTCTTTGTGAGATAATGGTACTATTGGAAGTCAACTGGGGCCTTATGACAGTCAATTGGCAGGCGAAAATCCAGGTCGCGCGGAGGCATAAAAGAAGCTCGACGGGAAGGATTTTTGTAGTGATTTCTTGGGCGATTTGAGGTGATTTGCTGGTTCAAATCAGGGTCTTCAAGTGCAATCCAAAGCAATCAACAAGCAAGTATTCAAGTTCACATTTATAAAGTTTTATTTACTTGTATTTGTGTAGTTTACTTGTATTTTCTTGTATTTCTTTCTTATTGTTGTAAGATCGCTTGTACGAGATTTCTCCACCTCCGACGTATTGTCGAGAAGGAGTTTATTGAGTAGTGGTGTGTAGATCACTAGAGCTCGTTATTGAGCTCGCCCCATGGAGTAGGAACTAGGAATCTGAACCACGTTACATCGTGTGTTTTGTTGTGTCTTTTGTATTTCCACTGCGCTAATGACATTGTAGACAAGCAACACGATCGAGTTTCATCAAGCGAACGAACGCACCATTCACCCCCCCCCTCTAGTGCTCTCTGAAGTTCCAACAATATATTTAGAAAAGTCTTTGGCACCCAAGCCTTCTTTACATTTCCCTTAATTGCTGCTTTTCTATTAATTAAGGAAATATAAGCAACTTCCTTGTCCTTAGATTTGTACCCTATACCGGCCTTATTGTATACGACACTTTGATCTCTAAGGATCATGTCAAGGAATTTTAAACTACTAGTAAATTTTTCTAAACTTGTTCTTAATTCACAAATTTCATTCTTAAGATTTTTCATTCTCTTTCCTAAACATGCATGAATCACCGCATAAATATTCTTCATTCCTAATTGCATTAATTTCTATCTTTAAGTCCTTAACTCTAGATTTTGACTTATCTAAAGCATTTTTATGATAGACAATAGTCTTACATAAAAGTTCTACTTGAGGGGAGTCCTTTACCTCATCGCCACTAGATGACGATTCGTCGCTAGAAGTGGACTCTCTTTGACTTGAGCTCTCGGTGTCATCCTTTAAGGCCATGAACGCCAATGTCGAGTGATGTGGCAAAGCTCGTCATCATCGGATGAGTCCTCAATGCTTTGATTATCCCACGTTATTTGTGCCACTATGGCCTCCTTCTTCTCCTCCTCCTTCTTGTCTTCCTTCTTCTTTTCTTTTTCTTCCTTCTTCTTCAAGTCTAGGCAATTTGCCTTTATGTCCCCTTTTTTGTTGCTTCCATGACAAGTAACATTAGGGTTAAAATTTGAATTATAACTTGATTTACCTTTTGAAGATTTGAACATCTTCTTTACATCCTTCTTTGTAATTCTTCTTGATTTCCTCCTAAACTTTTTGACATAGTGAGCTATCTCATTTACCAATTACCCTTCGTCACTACTTGATGGTTCATCCTCTGATTCAGATGAAGATGATTCTTCTTTCTTCTTCTCCTTCTTCTTCTTCTCCTTTTTCTTTACAAAAAAAGCTAGACCTTTTTCTTTGGAAGATATGTTTGCTTGCTCATGCAATTCAAATTCACAAAATAATTCATCTAACTTAACCAAAGAAAGGTCTCTAGAGACCTTATAAGCATCTACCCTTAATGCCCATAAGGTGCTTCTAGGGAATGATTGAAGCACATACCTTACCAAGTCCCGATTATCTATCTTCTCACCTATAATGTGAAATTCATTGACTATCTCCTTAAATCTTCCATGCATTTGGCTTACCATCTCATTTATCTTCATGGAAAATGTTTGGAGTTATCCTATCAATAGGTCTCTCTTGGCTCTCCTTGACTCCTTGGATCCTTTATTGAGCTCTATGAGATTTTCCCAAAGCTCTTTGGTGGAGTTGAATGGTCCCACCTTGCTTAGTTGCTCCTTCGATAAACCACATTGGAGTGTGGTTGTTGCTTTGTCATTTGCTTGTGCCTTCTTCGCCACTTCTCTAGTTCAATCTTTTGTTGGTAGGGGTGCTCCAAATTCATCCACAGGCTTCTCTAAGCCATCTATGACACTAGACCAATTTTCAATGTCATTCATTAAATAATACTCCATCATACCTTTCCAATAGGCAAAGTCGTTGACGTCAAAGAATGGTGGTCTCGCCGTGCTATAACCCTCTTGAAAGGTCATCTTACTTCGGTTGATGGTTAGATATTCCGATACGATATGGACTTTGATACCATTTGTAGGGGATCCTTAGGATGGCTAGAGGGGGGTGAATAGCCTCTTTCGTTGATTTCTACACAAAGTTTGTAGTGACTGATATGGTCACGCTAGGGGGGGGTGAATAGCGATTCGCCGATTTCGTCGTTCGTTTGTGTGATCGTCTACAACGATGTTAGTGCGGAGTGGAATACAAATAGAAATGCATAACAAATACAAAATCACACACAAATACAACAATATAATATGGTTTGGAACCTAGGGTTCCTACTCCATGGGTTGAGCTTTAGTCGAGCTCTAGTGATGCACACCACTACTATCAAACTTCTTCTTTTAGAAAACATTTCGGAGGTGGAGAAATCTCTTACAACAAGAAAATACAAGTATACAAATGAAATGCAAAAAAAACTTTATAAAATAGGGCTTTTTATTGCTTGTTTGTTGGTTGCTTTGGGAGAGTTTGAAGGACCCTGAAATGCACCAATACTTCGCCTCAAATCACCCCTAGAACCACTGTTAAAATCCTCCCCGTCGAGCTCCTTTTATGCCTTTGTGCGACCTGGACTTTCACATGGTAGTCAACTATCAAAAGGCACCAGTCTGTTGGTGCAACAATGCCCCAAGCATTTATATATATTTTGATTTTTGGATAATCATCTAAGTTAGGCAATGTTTTGTGATCTAATTGTATACATGTTTAAGTGACAGGAAAATCCAAGTATGAAGACTTGGTAAAAGACAAGTCCAAGTGTGATCTTGGCAAAGAGAAGTCAAGGAAAGGTCTTGGCAGCATAAGTCCAAGCATGTAGTCTTGGCGGCGTAAAGTCCAAGCAGTCCTTGGAAAAGGAAGACCAAAGGAAAGTCTTGGCGGCATAAGTCCAAGCATGTAGTCTTGGCGGCGTAAACTCCAAGCGTACTTTGGCAAAGAAGAAACCTAAAGCATGACGAAACCGAAGGAAGCTTTTGAAGGCAAGCGCATGGATGGAGTCGTGGACTCAGAGAAATCCTAGAGGCGCAAGGCTGATGGAGAAGCTAGAAGGTTAAGTCTAGGCTTAGGTTATGTTTTCAAGTATGAATTAGTCATACTTGGAGTGTGCTACCGACCGGAACATGGTGTCGGCCGAACCGGCCTTTAAAATATAGCATTAGAGTTTGGGCAATGATCGCATCATCGTGGCAAATCGATCGCCACTTAAATCATCGGTCGTGGCGAGTCGATCGCCGGCGGCTTATTTAGCGATCACCGAATCGCCACCGTTGGCGGTCGGTCGATAGTCTTCCGTTGGCGATGGCGACGGTAAATCCCGCGAATCCGGTACATGCGGCCGGTTAGAATCGGCGGCAGTTGGTGATGAAAGTCATCGATCGATAGACCTCAACGGAAAAAGGGGCTCTTTCCTATAAAAAGAGCCCAAGGGAGCAAGAAGAGCCTAATGCATATATTCTGATCTTCCTTCTAAGCTCCTACAAGTTTTCCAAAGCTTTCTAAGTATATTAATCTCCTTTCTCCTCTCAAATCTTCATTGTCATCTTTTGTAAGAAGAGGAGGTCTTTGTAAAGAGAAAGCTTCATAGTGAAATTGCTTGGGTTGATCCACCTTAAGGATCGCTGGAGTAGGAGCGCGTTATCTCGAACCACGTAAAGGCTTTGTTAGCATTGGTTTTTGTTTTACATATATTACTTGTGTTTGCTTCCTAATTATTTTTGTAGAAGCGAAAGAGCTATTCACCCCCTCTAGCCTTCAAACGATCCCTCAAGTGGTATCAGAGCCCGGATCGCATCGGAAGATCTAGCAATCAACCGGAGCAAAGATGGCATTTCAAGAGGGGTATAGCACGGCGAGGCCTCCGTTCTTCGACGGCAACGATTTTGGATATTGGAAAGGTAGGATGGAGTATTATTTAATGAACGATATTGAAAATTGGTTTAGCATTGTAGATGGTTTTGAGAAGCCGGTCGACGAATTCGGAGCACCACTACCAACAAAGGATTGGACAAGAGAGATGGCCAAGAAAGCACAAGCGAATGCAAAAGCAACGACCACACTTCAATGTGGTCTATCCAAGGAGCAACTATCTAAGGTCCATTCAACTCCGCAAAAGAGCTTTGGGAGAAGCTCATCGAACTCAACGAAGGATCCAAAGAGACAAGAAGGGCCAAGAGGGATCTTTTGATTGGCCAACTCCAAAGCTTCACTATGAAGACAAATGAAACGGTGAGCCAAATGCATGGGCGCTTCAAGGAGGTAGTCAACGGACTACACGCTATAGGTGAAAAGGTCGACAACCGAGACCTTGGAGGTATGTACTACAAGCCTTCCCTAGGACCACCTTATGGGCCTCAATGGTAGATGCCTATAAGGTCTCTAGGGATCTCTCATTAGTTAAATTAGATGAGTTATTTTGTGAATTTCAATTGCATGAACAAGCTAACACTTCATCCAAAGAGAAGGGTATAGCTCTTGTTGTAGGAAAGAAGGAGAAGAAGAAAAGGAAAAGAAGGAGGTGTCTTCCTCATCCGAATCCGAGGAGGACTCATCAAGTAGTGAGGATGAGTTGTCGGTAAGTGAGGTAGCACACTACGTCAAGAAATTTGGTGGGAAGTCAAGGAGGCTCACCAAGAAGGATGTGAAGAGGATGTTTCAATCCTCAAGAGGTAAATCTTCTAACAACTCAAATTCTATCTCTAACGTGACGTGTTTTGGTTGCAACAAGAAAGGGCATATAAAGCCCAATTGCCCGGAACTAAAGAAAAAGGAGGAGAAGGATAAGAAGAAGAAGGAAAAGAAGAAGAAGGAGGCGATGTTGGCACAAACGTGGGACACTCTAAGTATGGAGGAGTCTACACGGGTGAAGAAGTTTGCCATTCAACCGGAACTTAGCCCTCATGGCATTGGAAGAAACCGGAAGCTCAAGCGAGGAGTCTTCTTCCTCTTCAAGTGATGAATCATCATCAAGTGATGATGATGAGGTAAATGACTCACCCAAAGTAGATTTACTTTATAAGACTATTGCATGCTTACAAAATGCTTTAAATAGATCAAAAACTAGGATTAAGGATCTAAAATTAGAAATCAAATCATTTAAGAATGTAGATGCATCATGTGATAAATCATCTAGTGATGATAAGTGTACTCTTAGGGATGAAAATGATGAGTTAAGAAAAGAAATAAGTAAATTGAGAACATGCCTAGAAAAGTTCACTAATGGTTCCAAATATCTAGATATGATTATCAAGGACCAAAGGGCAATTTACAATAAGGCCGGTTTAGGATATAAACCTAAGGAGAAAGAGGTAGCATTTGCATCCCTAGTTAGTAGAAAATCCATGATTAAAAGTAAGGGGAGAAAAGCATGGGTACCAAAGAAATTTATAACTAATGCTAGTGGTCCTAAGATTTGGGTACCTAAGGATTGTGTTTTTCATGTGACATAGGTAGAAGATCCAAGCTTGTGGATAGTTGATAGTGGGTGCTCAAAGCATATGACCGGGGATGAGAGACAATTCTCCACTATCAACCACACTAGCCAAGGAAAAGTGTCTTTTGGTAATAGCGGCAAACTTAAAATCTTAGGAAAGGGCACCATTGAGGTATCTCCCAATCTTGCTATTCATAGAGTTCTATTAGTTAAGAATATGAAATTTAACTTACTTAGTGTAAGCCAATTATGTGATGCAAATTTTGATGTTAAGTTTGATTCCTCAAAATGCTTTATAAGACACAAAACTATAAATGATTTCATGTTAGTAGGCTTTAGAAAATCAAATATATATTATGTTGATTTATCTTATGCTACTAATCCTTCCACTAAGTGTCTTATTGCAAAAGAGGAAGAAAGTTGGCTTTGGCATAGGAGACTAGGTCACATAAACATGAAGAATATAGCCAAAATAGCCAAATTGAAGCTAGTCAAAGGATTGCCTAGAGTCAAATATCTCAAGGACAAGATGTGTGATGCTTGTCAAGAAGGGAAACAATCAAAAACATCACACAAAGGTAAAAACTTACTTAGTACCGCTTTACCATTAGAATTGCTACATATGGATTTATTTGATTGCCATAGTACCCCATCTATAATTGGTAGTAAATATTGCTTGGTAATAGTAGATGATTTTTCTAGGTTTACTTGGGTGTTTTTCTTGAAAAATAAGGATGAAACCTTAGAAATAATCATAGGATTTAGCAAAAGAGTAGAAAATGAAAGAAAACTCAAAATCAACCGGATCCGTAGTGATCATGGTGGAGAGTTTGAGAATTCTAACTTTTCAACTTTTTGCTTAGAACAAGTACAAGCACGAATTTTCTTGTCCTAGAACACCCCAACAAAATGGGGTTGTGGAAAGAAAAATCGTGTCCTACAAGAAGCGGCTAGGACAATGCTTAATGCATATTCCTTACCTAGCTACTTGTAGGCGTGAAGCAGTTAATACCGCTTGCTATATCCAAAATAGGGTTATTAATTCATAGGTTTTTAGGAAAAACTCCATTTGAATTGTGGAATGGTACAATTCCAACAATTCATTATTTTAAGGTCTTTGGATGTAAAGTCTATATCTTAAATACCAAAGACAACCTAAGTAAATTTGAGTCCAAAGCGGATGAGGGAATCCTAGTTGGATACTCATCCACTAGTGTAGGATATAGAGTCTACAATAAAAGGACTCAAAAGATTGAAGAATCATCAAATGTTCAATTTGATGAAACTTCAAATACATACCCTAGAAAATCCCCTATTGATGATGACATAAATAATGAAAATCAAGAAATTACCAAACAATTTCAAGATTTAAACTTAGGGGTAATAATCAAGGGGAGGATTGGATCAAGGGTAAGGGATGATTCCGATAATGAACATAGAATTGAAGTAGATCATGATCAAACTCAACTTGATACACCTCCTAGAACCATAAGAGTTCATCAAAATCACCCATTAGATCAAATTGTGGGTGAATTATCTCAAGGAGTTAGGACTAGGTCATTCCATAGGGACCCCACTAGTCATATAGCTCTAATTTCTCAAATTGAGCCCAAAAACATTAAAGATGCATTGCTTGATCCGGATTGGATCTTAGCAATGCAAGATGAATGGCTCAATTTGATAGGAGTCAAGTGTGGGAGTTAGTTCTAGACCAAGTGAAAACACTATTATTACTACAAGATGGGTCTTTAGGAACAAACTAGATGACTAAGGGAATATCACTAGAAATAAAGCACGATTAGTTGCAAGGGGTTTTAATCAAGTTGAAGGACTTGATTATGATGAAACATATGCCCAGTTGCTAGATAAGAGTCCATTAGAATACTTTTAGCATATGCCTCCTATATGGGTTTCAAACTCCATCAAATGGATGTCAAATCGGCATTCCTAAATGGGTTTATTAAGGAAGAGGTGTATGTAGAACAACCTCCCGGGTTTGAAAATATGGACTACCCAAACCATGTATACAAACTTAGGAAAGCCTTATATGGTTTGAAACAAGCTCCCCGGGCTTGGTATGAAAGATTGTCAACTTTCCTAATCTCCAAGGATTTGAAGGGTAGTATAGATCAAACTCTCTTTATAAAGTCAACATCTAAGGACATTTTTGTAGCCCAAGTGTATGTTGATGACATTATCTTTGGGTCAACAAATGATGAGCTTCTTGAAGACTTTATTCAAAATATGGAAAAAGAGTTTGAAATGAGTCTAGTTGGAGAATTAAATTTCTTCCTAGGTTTGCAAGTTAAACAAACTAGTGAAGGAATTTACATTTATCAAACCAAATATGCTAAGGAAATGATTAAGAAATTTGGTTTGGAAAATGCTAAGGTAGTGTCAACTCCAATGGCAACCAATGCCAAAATAGATAGTGATAGTGAAGGAAAACAAATAGATCTTACCCTTTATAGGAGCATGATTGGTAGCCTCTTGTATTTAAGCTAGTAGACCCCCGACATATTATTGCGGTTGGTATGTGTGCTAGTATCAATCATGTGCTAAGGAATCTCATTTAGTTGTCGTTAAAAGAATTTTAAGATATGTCAAGGGCACACTAAATGTAGGTCTATGGTACCCTAGGACTAGGTCATTTGAATTACTTGGGTATACCGATTCGATTATGCGGGTGCAAATTGGATAGGAAAAGTACTAGTGGTGGATGCCAATTTCTTGGGTCCTCCTAGTTAGTTGGAGTAGTAGGAAGCAACTTTGTGTTGCTTTATCAACCACCGGAATATGTTACTATGGGTGGTTGTGTAGCTCAACTATTATGGATGAAACATACCTTAGAAGATTATGAGCTAACTTACTCCAACATAAAAGTACTTTGTGATAATGTGAGCACCATTAACTTGACCAAAAATCCGGTGCATCACTCTAGGACCAAGCACATTGAAGTGAAACATCACTTCATTAGAGACCATGTGGCAAAAGGGGACATTGAGCTTAATTACATTGAATCTAAGTCCAACCTAGCCGACATCTTTACCAAGCCTCTCCCGAACTAGAATTTTCATCACTTAGAGAGAACTTGGGATGTGCTTTGTAGAATAGAAGTGTAGTTTTTGCATGATTCTATAGAAATACTAGGATTTATACCTTTAACCATCTCACAAAACACTTAGGAAACCATGATTTTTGTATTGAGCCACCTAGACAACATGTGAGATGTTAGGAGATGCACTTGGTTCATCATGCTTGTTATGATGCATTACTATGAACCAAAGTGTCATCTAGAAACATTAATCCTTCATTGGACCAATCATTGGGAAGGCCTATACGATTAAGGTGCATATAGCTCCAAGAATATGATTGGAAATGTCAAATAAATTAAAAGATAAACTATGTCTATCAAACCTTGAGAAACAAATTCCTATTTATAAGCCAAAGTGATACAAAGTTTTGCAAAGATATCATGACATTTGCAAAATCTCAAGATTGTGTCAATATCAAAATCTAGAGGTAATATACCTTTAAAATAATTTTTCCTTGATAGAAAATGATCTAACAATATTACCCATGAAATTTCGTGATTTTTGATCTTTATTGAATTAATTATGAATTTTTAAATCTGGCTGAAAATTGCTATCGGTGATATCGATCGGTACCTAACGATTCGGTGATCATGATCTCGAACCAAGCTCACCGGTTCGTTATCAGTTCGACCGCCATTTATGGCGATCGTAATCCTGATCTCATCGATTAGCCATTTATGGCGATCGCAACGTCTGAAAATGGTTCGTATCACGGATGATTCGGTGATCACCATCATTCGGCCATTTATAGCGATCGTAGATCTGAAATGGTTACGTATGATTCGTGATCACCATCGATTCGGCCACTTCTCTCTTTCTTTCCTCTTCCGACGTCACCGCACCTTCTTGCCGTTCCTTTTTGATGTCCGGCGACTCCATCGACACGTAATCAGTGCTCTCCAACTCGAGAAGCTTCTCGTGTCCCTCCGGTCGCGCTCTAGGGTCCAGACACTTGCTAGGGTTTCCTTGTCCGGCACTAATCCTTGTTCACCATGCCACCTAGGTATATTTTCTTTCATGATCATTGTTTTGTTTTGTTCCTATGATTTTCACTAACCCATGCTTATCTTGCTCATGCATCATCAACCTACATTGTGCATTTTTTTGTTTGTTTAGCCCATTTAGAATTAAGCATGTTGCTACTAAGCGCACCGGGCACCTCAGGCCAATGAGGGCCCGTCGAACCCTCAACCCTCTGTTGATCCTAGATTTCCAAATTCCGCCCTTGAGAGTGCGTTTCATAAAAACAAATTCCAACTCATTCCACCTAGGTCAATGGATTCCAAGTTTCTTAAAGACTTTTGTTTCGACATAGTTCAAATCATCCAACATTACAACCTTGAGTCGTTGGTCTTCAGAACATCACGTAAACATCACCCTCCTCTCTGAATTTTTCAATAACCTACGACGGTTGGAGATGGTGAGAATCTGGACTTGCGTTGCTCAGATCTGGATTTCGATCCCAGATCTGGACCGATTTTCTCGGATGTCTTCCTTAGAGTGATTTCACTCTATATCCATCTTGAGTGAACCTCTTCCATCTCCCTTTGAGGAGATTTCTTTAGATTTCCTTCATGATACCTTCTATCACTATCCTCGACCTTTGAACACCAATTTATTTCAATCACAAGAACTGTCTGCTTCTGACAATGTCCTTTATAAGGTCATTGCTCATTGTCTTCTTCCCATTGTTACCCGTGGTTTGGCCTTGGTTCGCCCTCCACATCTACTTCTCATGCATTTCTTTCGTCAATACTTAGACATTGACATTGGTCTAAATACCTTCCAATGCATCCTCCACATCTACTTCTCATGCATTTCTTTCGTCAATACTTAGACATTGACATTGGTCTAAATACCTTCCAATGCATCATTCATTTCATAAGACCAAACAATGGGAAGGTTCACATACCATTTGGAAATGTCCTCACCAATGGCTCACAGGCATTGATGTGAATATAGGAGTCATTAAAATCATGAATAGGAAATATGATCAGATGACTAGACGGAGTTTCTCATTGGCGGGCCTGAAGGCCGACAGAGGATCCGTCTTCTGGGACCCAGCACGGCGGGTAGCAGGTGCCGCTCCGGCACCAGAGGATGCCGCTGCGGAAGGTGTTGCTGAGGATGGTGCTGCAGGAGTAGCTGAGGGTGGTGCTGCAGGTGTTGCTGAGGGGACTGCTGCAGGGGAGACTGCTGCAGGCGATACTAGTCTACCAGACACATCCCTCGGTGCCCGCTTCGATGCTTTTGCGGAGCGGGTGGACACACGTCTAGAGGAGCTGCGCCTAGAGCATCAGGAGCTCCTCTCCCTCGTGAGAGAGGTGCATCGGCAGCAGCAGGACATCTTGGCGATTCTTCGCCCTGCTGCACCTGGACACCCACCTCACGATGGTTCGTCATCGGCACCGATGGATGCTGACGACGACGATCGTTAGATCGCTTATTTTCTTTGTTATTCTCTTTTTGGCCGTATGTACGGCATAAACTCCTACTTATGTAATGACTTTTGATTGATGATATGAAATTGTTTTTATTCACTTCTATTAGTGCCTACAATTTATTGTTTATCAAGTTTAGTAGTTGAGAATATAGTACGAAGTTTTGAATGTTGATACGATACAATTACACTTTTTGTGTCATGATTTTTGTTTTAAATATCGTATCAATCCATCAATCTGATGAACATGTTTTTCGTCTAATATTTTTCATATGTTATACTAGTCGAATAGAATGTGTATGCCAAGTTTCGTGATTTTTGGGCACCCACGTAATTTTCTACGCTTTTTCAAACTTTGAAAAACTCAAATTCATTTATCGATATCACGATCACATTGGCAATGCCGATCGCTATGGTCGCATAGCTGATCACGTCGATCGCTCCAAATGAATCGTGTCACTGCTTTTGAATGGAAAGTGGTTTTTTCATCGGTTAAAAGGTTCAATTTTGGACATTATACAATTTCCACAATATATATATGATACCTTGTATGGAAAGGCGGATTTTCTTGGTGCACTGTTTTAGGGGGAGCTAAATCCCTTATTTATATAATTGTTGGTGCAAGACTAGGAAATATTTGCCTATTGCTTATGTTTTGTTTATCATGAAACATGTCTTGGATTTAGGGGGAGCTTCATATCAATTTTATACCTTTGTTCAAGATGTGTTAATTATAATTCTTTCCTGCACTTATTGAATAACCTCTTCCCTTTTTTGTTGTATGTCAAAGGGGGAGAAGGGACATTGAAGTTAGAATTCATATTGAAATATGTTTATGTATTAAAGGTCTAACTTAAATGATTGCCAAACATCAAAAAGGGGGAGATTGTTGCAACAATGCCCCAAGCATTTATCTATATTTTGATGTTTGGATAATCATCTCAGTTAGGCAATGTTTTGTGATCTCATTGGATACCTGTGGAAGTGACAGGAAAATCCAAGTATGAAGACTTGGTAAAAGACAAGTCCAAGTGTGATCTTGGCAAAGAGAAGTCAAGGAAAGGTCTTGGCATAAGTCCAAGCATGTAGTCTTGGCGGCGTAAAGTCCAAGCGATCCTTGGAAAAGGAAGACCAAAGGAAAGTCTTGGCATAAATCCAAGCATGTAGTCTTGGCGGCGTAAAGTCCAAGCGCATTTTTGGCAAAGAAGAAACCCAAAGCATGACGAAACCGAAGGAAGCTAAGGCAAGCGCATGGATGGAGTCGTGGACTTAGAGAAATCCGGGAGGCGCAAGGCGGATGGAGAAGCTAGAAGGTTAAGTCTAGGCTTAGGTTATGTTTTCAAGTATGAATTAGTCATACTTGGAGTGTGCCAGTCGACGGGAACATGGTGTCGGTCGAACTGGCCTTTAAAATATAGCATTAGAGTGACTACCACTAACAGACATGGCGTGAGCCGACCGGCTTACGGCGATGAAGTAAAGATCACCGAATCGCCATCGCTAAGGCCGATCGATAGTCTTCCTGCATGGCGACGACGGCAAATCCCGCAATGATCGCGCGTGGCGTTAGAATCGGCGGCGAATGATCGATGAAAGTCATCAGTCGACTGATAGACCTCCAACGGGAAAAAGGGGCTCTTTCCTATAAAAAGAGCCCAAGGGGAGCAAGAAGAGTCTAATGCATATATTCTGATCTTCCTTCTAAGCTCCTACAAGTTTTCCAAAGCTTTCTAAGTATATTAATCTCCTTTCTCCTCTCAAATCTTCATTGTCATCTTTTGTAAGAAGAGGAGGTCTTTGTAAAGAGAAAGCTTCATAGTGAAATTGCTTGGGTTGATCCACCTTAAGGATCGCCGTGGAGTAGGAGCGTTATCTCCGAACCACGTAAAGGCTTTGTTAGCATTGGTTTTTTGTTTTTACATATATTACTTGTGTTTGCTTCCGCTAATTATTTTTGTAGAAACGAAAAGAGCTATTCACCCCCCCTCTAGCCTTCAAACGATCCCTTACACAGTCGACTGCCTATAGTGTCGTTGTCTCACAATGAACTTAATCCACGTTGACATTCCATCCAACGAATACCTTAGCAGTTAACTGTCCTTACTAGCAGTCGACTACCAAGCCCATAGTAGACTATCGAGCATTCTATGCTTGTGTCCATAAACACCAGTCGACTACCATCCATGGCGAACCGCCAAGGCCAATTCTACGCCCATAATTAGTTAACTACTGTGAGCACCGGCTCGAGCCCGAAGTCGACTACATGACCCGATCGCCCGAGTCAACTCGACACCTGAGAGTCAAATACTCGATCAGTCGACTGATAAACCTCAACAATGAAGTTTAACCCCAAGTATGATCCCCTCATACTTGATAAACACCCTTAGCCTAGACCTAAGCCTTTAACCCACTTCCATCAGCCTCATGCTTCTCGGATCCCTCGAGCCCGTAACTCTTCATCCTTGCGCTAGCCTTTAAGTGTCTCCATCAGCTATATCATGCTAACTGGGTTTCTTGCCAAAGTATATTTGGACTTATGCTGCCAAGACTCCATGCTTGGACTTTACGCTACTAAACATTGGACTTATGTCGCCAAGACTATATGCTTGGACTTTATGCTGACAATATCACACCTTTGGACTTTCCAATTGCCAAGCATCCATACTGGACTTTCACTGCCAAAGTTCACTTTGACTTTATCCCGCCAAGACTACACACTTAGACTTATGCCACCAAGAATATACCTTTGGACTTTCCTTGCCAAGTACCCATGAATTGGACTTTTCATTGCCAACACCCATGCTTGGACTTTCCAATTGCCAAGTACCCATGACTTGGACTTTCACATGCCAAGTGCTCATGACTTGGACTTTACCATTGACAAATGCCCATGACCTAGACTTTACCATTGTCAAGACCCATGCTTGGACTTTTCATGTCAAGTATCCAAGACTTGGACTTCTCTCAAGTCGTACTCAAGCTAGGTCAACCTTGACCTAAGGTTGATTGCTTCAACAATCTCCCTATAAAGTTATCTCCTCATAAGGTCAAACCCATGTCAACCATATGATCAACCCATTGTCAAACAATGGTCAAACTATTGTCAAATATCAAAACACTACTCGAGTCTCACTTGAGTCTGGTCAATCATGACTTGGGCCAATTGCACCAACAAAGTCGTTAGCGGAAGGAAAAATAAAACATAAACTAGAATTGAAATCAACAAGCTAACACAATTGTTTAACGTGGTTCGGAGATGACGCTCCTACTCCACAACAATCCTTAAGATGGGTCACTCCTTGCAAGTCTTCACTAAGATCTCCTTTGGATAAACCTAAGGTGGAGAAACCTTTTCTTATAATGAATACTCTTCTCCATACAAGATTTGAAAGAAAATCTTAGGGAGAAGAGATTGAAATCTTAAGAACTTGGAAGAAGGCTTGGGGAGCTTAGAGGATGAGAATTGCGTATGTAAGCATTAGCCTCCTCAAGCTTCCCCTTATATAAACTTTTAGGCATCAACCCATTTCTATCCATTGAGCCCGATGTCAATCGACTGCTACATACCAGAAGTCAACTAGTGGTACTGTTGATCAGATCCAATGACTTCTGATGAAGTCTTATCACGATCGTCACCACTCAATAGCCACTTGATCACCGATCCGCTTGCTCGTAAGTCGATCGCTTCGCCAACAAATGATCGCTAAACAATCTGTGCCCTGGTCATTTAATTCCAATCGACTGATGAAGGCTAGTCAACTGGTATAAAATACCAGTCAACTGCTAGAGCTTTTGTTCAACAGTCGACCCATAGTCGACTACTTGGCTAGTTGACTGGGTCATAACCCTAGTCGACTGATCAAGTCAATTTGAGTTTTCGAGTGTCAAACACTCGAGACTAGTCGACTGGTCTAAGATATCAATCGACTGGTATACTTCAAGTATCACTAATTTATACTTGAAAATACACCATAAGCCAAGACAAAACCTTCTAGCTTCTCCATCAGCCTTGCACCTATAGAATCCCTCCGAGTCCATGACTCCATTATTCTTGTGCTTGCTTTTAAAACTTCCTTTGATTTCGTCATGTTTTGTGTTCCTCCTTTGCCAAGGTCTGCTTCGACTTTACGCTGCCAAAACTACATACTTGGATTTATACTGCCAAGACTCACCCTTGGACTTCCTTTGCCAAAATCCACTTGAACTTATGCCACCATGACTACATGCTTGGACTTATGCCGCCAAGTCCACATTCTTGGAGTTTTCTTGTCAAGGCTTTACCCTTGGACTTTCCTTGCCAAGTCTTCACACTTGGACTTCCTTTTCCAAGATTCACACTTGGACTTTCTTGTCACTTAAATATCCATGTTAGATTACAAACATTTCCTAACTATAAATGATTATCCAAATATCAAAATACATTAATACTTGGGGCATTCTTGCACCAACACCTTTCTTTTCATCCGTTTGAGATCGTTGTTCCTCATGCCAAGCAGAGGACTTAGGTAGGCTAGCTGATCGAATGCAAGATCTCGAAAGGTCAGCAAGGTACATTTGTTGGTGTTGTCATACCATTTTGTGAACCTTTTCGGCCAACCAGTGATATTCATTAGTGGAATGACCATATACCTTGTGAAAAGCACAAAACCAAGGAGATCTATCGACATGCCACCTTCTCTGATCTAGACCTCAGAACATTCCCTGGTTCAACTTTGGTAAGAAACTCGACTCTTCTTCCATCGTCTACACCACCTTGCCACTGACTCTCCCCGAGACATACCAATTTACTCCCATGGGTTCTCTGTTTGGGGGATGTGGTGGTAGCTTTTCTTGTCTTCTAGGAGTTGACCTGACGTCTCTGTATTCCTTCTGAGCTAGTTGTGCTTCTTCCAAGTTGATATATTTCTTGACCCTCCTCAATAGGTCGTCATAGTGGATTGGGGGTTTCTTCACCAATGAGCTGAAAAACTACCCCTCCATTAAACTTTGAGAGGAAGAACTTACCAATAATTCCCAAATGGCTAAAGGTATATCCAAGGCAGTTTGGTTAAACTGTTGAATTTACTCTCACAGGGACTCATGATTCCCCTATTTCATGAAAAATAAGTTCATGGGGGTCATACGATACCTTTTGCAACTGACAAAGTGATGGAGGAAAGTCGAACTCAAATCTTCAAAGGACCGAATAGATCCTAAGGATAGTTTGTTGAACCAGCTTTGGGTTGAACAAGATATGGACGTCAAAAAAACTCGAAACTTGACCCCATCAGTATACTAGTACAACAGAGAAGCATTTTCAAATTAGCTCAGGTAATCTTCTAGGTCTGATGTTCCGGTGTATTCTCTGAGCTGAGGAGATCGAAAATTTTTTGTAACTCCTCAGCTAATATACTGTCAGTAAAAGGAGTGCTTTGACACTTATTAGGGAAAACCAAGAGAGATTTTCTCTAGTCTTCCTGCTGTAGGGACTCTTTTGAACAGGATTCATAAGACTGGTCTTATTGGGGAGTCGAGATTTGCCCAAAGCTTCCATGGGCTCGGGTGGTGCCCTACCTGAAACTGGAGTTACTTCGCTCAAAGGTACACACCTTCTCAAAATCTCTTCTATAGTAGCCGCCATAATTTGATTCAGATCTTCCTTTGTTATTATCTCCGAGTATGGCACTGAGTGTCTTTCTTTTCATCCTGCGGAGTCGTGATTCTCTGATTGTCTTTCCATAGGGCTCATGTCAGATTTCCACAAATGACACAAAAAATAATCCAATCTGAGATCAAGAAATGGAACAATCCACTGAGTCTTCTAAAACCCTAAAAAGGATGATCTCTTCACAGTATCCTCTAGGCTTCAAGGATGTCAGCTCTGCCTTGGAATGATCAAGGTTGTCAGGAGCTAGCCTATAAGTTTGGCTATGGGATGGCTGAAGTCGTTGTCCATAGCAGTCCGAGGTCCACCCTTGAGAGAGTACCTGAGAGCGACTATTCTGCAGAGACTCGGAATGAGTTAGAAGGAGATTGAGAGTCATCTCGGTGAAACCCTTCTGACCCTTAAGATAGAAAGTGGAGAAAAAGAGGAAACGAATAGTAGAATGTAAAGTAGAATCATAATTAGAATGTGAATCCTTTTTATCCTTATCATCTGAGTATTTATACCTAAAGAGGGAGCACATGGAGGGAAACAAGTGGGAATGCATTCCGGATATCATGGAGATGTGGAGTCATGGAGGGGACCACATGCAAACGTGTCCCAGATATCCCAAAGATTCCAAAGAGGACCACATGGGACCATGTCCTTATGGAAATCTCAGAGATCTAACCGCTAATTAGACTCGAGAAATCTGAGGTCGAAAGATTAAGCCAATCTTTGCAGGCGAACTGCACTGAGGTCAAAAGATATGACTGAAATTGAGCTAAACCTATTTTGACCTCTGATTCGGCATAATTATTGACTTGATTTGTTGTTGACTTGACTTGGCCAAATGGACATACCATATCAATATAAGTATTATAGTCAATGCTAATGCAAAAGTTTTAACATGATTCAAATATTGTCAACTCCACAGCCTACTAACTTATTAAGTGAGTCACTCCATGTAAAAAATTCTCTAGAAACCTTGCTGAATAATTTTTTCTTAGAAATAATATATGCAATAAAGTACACAAGAAATTAAAAGAAGAACAATATGGAATCAAATTTTTCAAAAGACATTAATTGTGAGCATTTGGATCTGAGTATTCGAGTGTTTTTAAGGTTCCCTTGTACCTTATTATACACAAACTACTTCAAACAATATATAAAATAGCTCGAATGATTAGCTTCTATTGATTTCAATTTACTCAAATTAGTTTAATCCAGGATCAAAAGTAACAAAAGGAGGATTCTGTAGCCAAAAATCCAAAATAGAAAAATAACTTGAATGCAAAGTTTAATTAAAGTTTTGAATAATGCAGTAGAATAATAAAAACAAATAAACAAAACTGACAAAAATGTTTAGTGTAGTTTGGAACTCTCAAATCTTACTCTATTGTCCATTGTACATATGTTGGAACCATCAACTTAGCGGCTCTTCGTCTCGGCCCTATAAAATTTGGAAGATAGTAAATCATGGGAGGGCAGCATCCGTAGACATGATTGGCAAGGCATAGGTCGATCAGGGATAAAATTTTAGATCGACATTCAAAATCGATTCTTATCCATTATATAAATTTGATCATGTGATTTGTCAATGCGCCGCACCCATGGGACAACTGTATTGCCCAATGACTTATAAGATGAGGGACCTCTTGAAAAATTCATTATCTTTTCTTCTTATCAAAGGCGGCAAAGAAACCTTACACAAAAAAAGATTTTACAATGACGATAAATAAAAACAAAAGAAAAGCAAGGCTTATATGAAATGAGATGATTGGATAAGTTTCACATATTGTTTTGTTTAATTCCCGACTCAAATTCTAACAAGTTAATTAATTAAAAACATTGGTCATAAAAACCTAATCTGCCGATTGCTAACTCAATACTTATCTAGTCAACTCAAATCTATTCTATTTGACTCAAATTCATTTCAATCATCTTAATTTGAATAGAGTATGTGGCTAGATGGTTAGAGGTGATGAATATCACTTGACTTGGAAATTATAATTCTTACAATTGTTTAATGCCTTAGCAAGGCCAAATAGTTAAGATCATAAATGCAATGTAAAAAAAATGCAAGGCAATGCTAATAAACCATATAATGTGGATCAAAATCCTTGTTCTTACTTCACATCTTATGACTCTTCGATGAAACTCTCTCAAATCTCCACTAAGTATTTTTCGTTCTCAGATATTTTCCATAAGTGGAGAAACCTTTTAATGTCTATTACAAGAAGATGAACTAAAAGGAAGATAATAAGAATCTAGGCTAAGAATTGCAACAAGGAAGCTCAAGGATATTTGAATGATTGCTTAATTTACACCAACCCTCAAGGACTCCCCTCAATCTCCCTTATAGATCCTTCAAGTTGTCTTTTACATTTACTATTCTATGTAGTCGTCAATCATTAGACTCCTACACCATAAGTCAATAATTTTTGTGATTCCTTCAACCTTTAGTCTACCAATGGATCTTTTAGTTGAGTCAATTCTACACCAATTAATTGCCCTCTTTGGTAACAACTACTTGGTTGATTGATGCTGACCTTAGTCACAACTTGGTTTCCTTGCATTTTTTAATTGCCCAATCAATGATAATTTTTTGTAACTCTATAAAGGGATTAGTTGACTATTCCTACACATCAATAGATTGAACATATTCCATTGACATTTAGACAACTTAGTCTTGGACAGACACATTCTATTCATGAGCCACCAAGCCTAAGTCGACTGCCTAGATAACTCAACTAACTAGTAGACTAAAGATACTTTCCAGGCAACTAAAGCTATGACTATAATCATCTTAATAATTAAATCTTTGCCTAAATCAAGCGTACACTTAAACCAAAATAACACTCAACTCTCTCAACTCACTTAAGAGATTACCTTCCATAGCTTGACTTTGTCACTAAGGTTATTTTTCATTAATTCTTAAGTCTCTCAAATGCACTAAGTCCATGACTTGCCTTCATATATCATCATTCATTGCCTACATATTTTGCCTTCTTTTAGCTATCCTTAATGCTCCTTATCTTGTGGTTCCTCACACAATATATTTCATCTTCTTCAATCTCTAATAGGCCTTGAGCCATTGAGCTAGCAAACTTGGCCACACCAAGTCAAGCTTAACGAACTAAGCCACCATCAATAAATGCTTCTCGTCCTTTGATATCTCTAATGCCCCAAGAATCCTTCTCCAATTTCCATCAAACCTCCAAAACATTAAGCATGTTCCATTAGTCATGCTAAGTCATCATCCATACTCAACATTATTGAGTTACATGCTCTGTGATCACCATGTGTCAAATTTTTGAACAATTCAACATGCATATTATATACATAAGCAAGGCCTAACTTAAACCTATTGTCTAAACATCAAAGCCCCCTTGAACGAGCCAAATCCTTTATGACATGATTGCACCAACACATACTACTCAAGGCAGGGAGCCTAGATTGAAGAACTTAATGGACTTGAGGGTTGAAATCTTAGATCAAAGATAATATGGGTAGAGTACAACTTATGGGACCCATGGGAAGTAGGAAGTCGAAGGAGTTAGAAGTGAGACAAGTCAGGAGCAGAGCAACTCAAGAAGTTGGGGGGTGGAGGAGTCAGAAGTGGGACGAGTTAGGAGCAGAACGACTCAGAAAGTCAGAAGGTGGATGAGTCAAAAGTGAGATGAGATAGGAGCCGAGTGACTCAGGAAGTTGGGAGATGAAGAAATTAGTAGATAGAGACGAGAGTAGGGCAACTCAGTGATGCACACGAATGTGACCTCAAATCTCGCAACAGGAACCGTCGAGGACTCAAAGCGCGCCCACAAGTGCATGGATGTCATCAAGTAATAAATAGATTATCGATCCCACAAGGACTGAGATTCGAGTACTGATTGTTCAGTGGGCGTTCTTGTTCGGAGTTTAGTTCTAGAGGTTGTGATCACGAGGATTAGCGGCGATCTTAACTCTAGTACGGTATCACACGGAGGAAGAGAAGGGTTTCTACGAGTCTTTGGAGGGAATTCTAGGATTTTGATTTCGCTTGTGCATCGCAAAACATGCTATTAATTGGGTGTTGTCTAGACGTCTAACTACGGTCTTGTGAAAGGGATATCATACACTTCTCCGATGAGCTTTCGCATCTATCAGGAACTACCTTTGTCATACCAGGTCGACCCCTGGCTTTAGGATGGAGTAGGCGGTACAAGGATGTCGAATCAATCCCTATGACAAATCAGAACGTATCTCGTTCCCGACTCTATCACACCCTTCTATCTGCGGTTAGCGGAGAGAGGTTAACCCCTAGGCTCCTCCTTAGTTCTCCTAAATCTTTAATATGAGGGTTGTCACCCCTCGTATCAGCTACACACAGTAGATAAAAAGAAAAAATGAATAACTATCGATCTAAACAAACATCAATTGCAAATATGAATTCAAAAATAGAAATATATTTGAAATAACATGTTCTGTGCATACAAACTACTCTATAATCCTAGAATCGGAGATTCTACTCCATGAATACGAGGAGAGAAACACAAAGCATAATCGAATTCATAGAAACAATGAAAATTATGCAAGGAACGTGAATTGCAATGCACTATGGCTCTTCTCTCTGGCGTTGAAGTACAGAACTTGATCCTAGAGCAACTTCCTTCCTCCCCATTGTGAGTTTTCGGTGCTTTTTAGGGCATCGGTGTGCCGTCCCGGCCATCGGGCCTCCTCCTAGGTTCTGGGCGTAGCTTTCCTTATATAGACATGAGGCCGGATCTTCTCGAAACCCATAAAAAACCTAATCACGTCGAAATCGCACCAACGCCACACAGTCGTGTGTTTCCACACGGCCAGGCCGTGTGTGGCACTGTGGTGGCCAATCTCGAGCTTTGGTTACGGTCGTGTGTAGCCACATGCCCTGGTCGTGTCCCCTTCTGTGTCTAACTGTCAAATGCCCTTCTTTTGCTTCAAAAGTGCGGCATTTTCCCCATGAAATACTATCCTGCACACAAAAGTACAAAGAGCAGATCTCCGAACCAAAAAATAGGAAATACATGCAAAACAAAGTGAAATATGCATAAAACAAGTCTAAAATGCGATGAGATGTGAGCGAAAACTACTCCTAAAATCCTATATGTTTTGCTCACATCAATCCCCCTAGACTTAATTCTTTGCTTGTCCTCAAGCAAACCTCAGTGCCATGAAATTTTAAAAAGAATTGTTCCATACTTAGTATGTTAACTAGATTTATCAAGTGGTATTTTCAATCAAACCAAAATAGATATGTTCTAAAAATTCACTAAGTTAGCTTCTCATGCACGTGCTAAGAGAATCTTCTTAAAGGATACTCGTTCCATAGTGAGTTAAGTTGTCATCTTATAACTTTCCTGAGGTCTCCGACTCTTAGGCACTTACTTGCCCTAAGCGAGAGGCGTTCCCTAGATCTAGCAAAAAGTCTCAAAGGCGTGCTCGGTATTGAGAGAAATTGGTAGGTATTTCCCTAGTAATCTAACTCGGTCTCAAAGGGGCACTTAACTATTTCCACCCACGACAATTATTTTTTTTATCTCTCATAATATTTTTTTCTATTTTCTCTCTATATTTTTTTCTTCCCCCCCCCCTTTTCATTTCATTTTTTTTCTTTTTCTCTGCTCGCAGGGATTTTGATTTTTCTGAATGGGCTTACACAATCAGAGCATCTTCAGTAACTAAAATACTAAATCTAGAGTCACCTATGGATTCCAAAGTACTAGACTACTGGGATGAATCATAACTACATATGTACTAGATTCTTTCTTCTAGAATATTCGTCAAGTGTAAGTGTAGAAATGAAAGCTAATCAGAGCAGGTTTAGAACATCTATTAGAGCATATAAAATAAAATACCATGAGATAAATAAAGTTAAGCTACCTATGGAAACAATTCGCAAAGAGATCTTAAAAATACTACTGAGGTAGCTTAATGATGGCAAAAACTAAGTGGTGAAAGAAACTAAATACTCTATGCATGAACAGATGTATGCAAAATAAAAAAAATACAAGTATCAAGAAAGAAACTACTGCTAGAAACAAAATAAATCAAAACTTGGGTCCCCCCCAGACTTGTATGAAGCTATACCTCTAATATAGTGGTCGAGGTGGGAAGTCTGGTAGCCTCGGCATGTCGGGCTCCTGGGGAAATCTGGTGCTCAGCCGCTGATGCCACATGTATATGTGGTCGATCTGAGAGCTGGTGGATGCAGCGGCTGCTCTGTGCTCTTCCTCCCGAGCCCACTGTGTCTGTTGGGCACGTATGCGCCACCGAACCTCTTGGCGATGTATGGCCTCCTCCTGGCAATGGAAAGCCTCCTCCTAGAAATAAATATGGGTCTCATCGTAGAACTCTTTGGCCCATTGGAAATGCTCTCGTAAGCCATGAAACTCCGCCTGCATATAGGCGCTCTGCTCCTCCCATCGCTGCCTCTATGTCTGCTACTTGGTGTATATGTCGTCGAGGCATGATCAGAACTCAGAGAAATCAAAGGCGGATGTACCAGCATCCTGCTCAAAAGTAGGTAAAGAAGGTGGTGTAGGTGTAGGCTCTCTGTGTGGCCTAGGTGGGCTCCTACACCTATAAAAAAAATAAACACACAGTGCGACCCTTTTATCCCTTGTACGACACGGCCATGTGTAAACACATGGCCTGGCCATGTGTGCCACTGGGAGATGAGTCGGCTTGGGGCACGACCGTGTGAAACCACACGGCTTGGTCGTGTTGATAACTGTCATTTTATTGTATTATTTCGGTCCTTAATATCATCATTTCAATCCTCTCGTTTGTTTAATTGTTGATTATTTGCATGTTTTACGAGTTGGATATATTTTGGGCCTTATTGTAAATGCTCCTAAAGTTTAGATTTATATGCAAATTTTATCTTTGTTTGTAGGAGATCGAAATGAGCCACTGGACTAGACTCAAGTTGGATCAAATATGACTTCATCTGGGGTCATAATGGACATTTCAAGATGATTTAATCTGATCCCTTCATCCAGATCAGAAGACAAATGAAATCAAGGGTTCAGATCTGAGCATTATGAACCGTCCGAGGAAAGTGATTGATTCTGATCCATCCATTTGGATCTGGAGCGATCCGGCCCGTACATTAAGATCTACACGTCTTGGCTGTTCATCCGGACCGTTGGATCGTGATTATACCTTCAGACGGATCAGATCCGTCCATTTCAAATTAAACTGATTTCAGTCGTTGGATGGAGCAGCTTAATTAAGCAATTAATATATCCATCAAACCCTAGCTTGATTGGGTGGAAGAGATCAATGGGATAAATGATCGGACGGCTGAGAAAAAGCCTTTAATCAACCTAGCTTCACGCGCAGAAACAAGAGAAGCCGCAGTTCTTTCTTCCCGAATCCGCAGCCTCCTCCCCAATTGCACGTCGCCGGCGTCTCTTCTCCACGCTACCGCCCGAAGCACCACCGGCCGGTCCCTTCCTCCACCAAGGCCGGCGGTGACATTTCCTATTTCCTTTTCCTCATCTTCTCCGCACAGTTTCTTCTCCTCTCCAGCCTTGCATGGCGACGGCTTCATCCATCGAGAAAACCGGCGGCGTTAGCGATCTCATCGGCGCTCCTTCCACTTTCCATGCACTCCGAAGCAAGCTTGATCGGTGGGGCACGAGTTATGCACTTGGGCAGACGCAGCTTCGCCGAGCATTGCATTCCTTCGTCTGTCTTCACCGGCGATCTTCAGAGCCCTCACCGGCGGAGCTGAGCTACCCCAGTGGGACGTGGTCACGCGAAGCTAGGGGTGACTTGCTACTGTCGGGATCCCGCAGAATCAGTTTCCAGCTCCAGCGGCAGCGCTTCTTCCAATCCAGGGCAGTCTTCAACAACAGCTTGGTGATGACGATTATCAGTTCCCAGATTCGATTCTATCCACATTGACTGCTCGTGGTCACGGCAGTCCCGCATCCATCATTGGAGCTGTGAACTACCGCATCGATCTAACTCTCTTCAGAATCCGACGAGAGATCCGCATCCTGAGACCCTTGGAGCTGTTCGGTATTGTCGTAGGTCACCGGAGAGGATGGTACCTTTCCGGTGTTTGTGGATGACTGTTGATTTACTTTAGTGATTTACTGTTAATTCAGTATTCTGTTTGTTATTATTTTACTGTGTTACCTTGTTACTTTGTGGATTTCAATTTGTAGTTCAGTTTATGGTTCATTATGTTTTCATTTGTATTTGCACTTGTGTTTTCCTTTGTATTTGCACTTGTGTTTTCATCTGTGTTGTCACTGGTGTTATTACATTGTATTTGCATTAGTGTTTTCAATTGTGTTTTCGCTAGTGTTATTAATATGTGCTTTCACCAGTGGCCTTGAACTGTGTTTTTACTAGTGTTCGTAACTTGTGTTTTCACTAGTATTTTACTTTGTATTTTAATCTGCGGTTTAACTTGTATTTTATTCTATATTCTAACTTGTGTTTTAACTCAAGTCGTAGTTAGAGTTTTATTTGTGTTATGTTTTAGTTGTTAGGTTAGTTTCAATTACATTTGACCAATGTACCGTATAGTGACAGTGCGGTGCTTGGTTGAATTGCTTTCGTTTATTGCAGTTTTTAGTGAATGTTTGACTACTGTGCCGTATAGTGACAGTGCGGTGCATGGTTGAATTGTTCACATTTCTTTGATCAGTGTACCGTATAGTGACAGTGCGGTGGTTGATCGCTTTTCTTTCTGTCTGTTAGTTTAGTTTTTCAGTGACTGTTTGATCACTGTGCCGTATAATCCTGATTTCACATTTGTTCGATCATTATATCGTATAGTGACAGTGCGGTGCGTGATCACTTACTTTTGCGTATTAGGATAGTTGCTTGTTACTTATTATTTGGTAGTTAGATTTACTTCTTGCATGTTTAATTCTCATGTTTGCTTTTGATTTTGCATTTTAATTGTTTTGATAATTATAAAAAACCCCAGTGTTTGCTTCTATTTAAAAATAAACGTCCAGCCATTAGGTTCGTTGGGAGATGACCCGAGTCAGTCCTATACTGTATTAGTGTAGTTAGGGGGTTCGGTAAATAATTTGGGAACGGTATTGCGACAATTAAAAATTACGTTCTATCAAATTTTAGCGCCGTTGTCGGGGAACTTTAATGGGTTCATTTGTCTTTAAACTGTAGTTTGTTTGTTTGTTTTCTTTTTCTTTTGTTATTATTGTCTTTCTTATTATCTATATTTGTTTCTCATTGTATTTGTTTGTGTGGATGACTAGGTCTTCAGGCGATAATCTACTTGAGTTTGATGCAGCAGTTTTTCTCTTCCCTCAGAGGCTCAGCCTAGGAAGGGGGTTGTTGAAGAAAAGGGCTAGGGAATTCCAAGAGCTAGCGGATTCCCAAGTATGCCAAGTTTTTTTTTAAGATCTGTGTTCACGAGAAGTACTCTTTCTATGGAGGTAGGAGATACTGTAGTTCGGTTCAGTATTTTGGACGCTATGAGGTACCCGATTGAAGATCATTCTATTCTTAGCGTGATTATAGCTGATGAGTTGGACATGAACTTTATTTCTTAGTCTGTTTTTCATTTGGATATCTCTGCACCTTCTATATTTTGTTGTGATTTTATTGATTCTGATGATTCTGATGTTGATGATTTATTGTTAGGACCTATCTGTGGGCCCTCTTTTATGTAGACAGGGATATGGAATGTGTAGGGACTTGTACGCTTTAGGTGACACCCCAAGGATCACTTCCATCAGATGTTTGTGAGAAATGTCATTTCATGGTCAAGTATGGGATATCTTAGGTCATACTATCTCTGTGTATGGTATTGAAGTAGAACATGCTAAAATTCATGTTATATCTTCTTTATCTTACCCCGTTTCTGTGCAGGAAGTTCATGCTTTTCTAGGTTATGCAGGTTTCTACAGACATTTTATCAGAGACTTCAGTTTGCCCTACCCTTGACCAACTTATTGCAGAAGGAGGTGGTATTTCAGCTTGACCAGGATTGTGATGGAGATTGAGCCCACCCCCACAGCAGTTTCTTTTCCAGATGAGCAGTTTTTTCACCTGTAGGGTAAGACACCATGGTATACAGATCTTGCTATTTATTTAGTTGCCGTGTTGTACCTTCACATTTTACTCATGCACAAGTTCAGAAATTGAAAAGTAATGCTAAGTATTATGTATAGGATGATCTTTATCTTTGAGAATTTTATAGTGACCAGACATTCCATACGTACTTACTTTTTGTTATTCTCTGGCTTGTGGGGGGCACTTTGGACCCCAAAGAATTGCTAGGAAAGTTTTATAGTCTAGTTTGTATTGGCCCACTTTATTTCATGATGCCTCTGAATTCTACAAGTCTTGTGAGCGATGTCAATGAACAGGGAATATAGGACGTAGAAATGAAATGCCTCAATAATCCTTATTATTCTGTGAGATATTTTTTTTAATGTTTGGGGTATTGATTTTATGGGTCCATTTCCTGTATCTTTTGGATTTTCATATATTCTTTTGGCAGTTGATTATATTTCTAAATGGGTGGAGGCCATCCCCACCAGGACTGATGATTCTCTAGTTGTTGTGGATTTTGTTAGGTCTCATATATTTTGCAGATTTGGAGTACCCAAGGCGATCATTAGCGATCAAGGGTCTCACTTTTGCAACAGACTCATGAAGTGTTGAACAAAGAGATCAAGTCTATACTAGAGATATGGTGGGGCTAGACATGATTATGCTTCTTCTCCGACTTGGAAGGGGAGTGTGTTCTTTTATTTACTACATTTATTTTCTTCCTTTCATGGTCGAAATAATTTGTATGGGTTGATTTCTTGTTTGCTTGTTTACCTAGGTTTGTTTGTCTGTTGTTGAGTCAAATAATATTTCCTATGCATGCCTTAGTATCATTTCAGAGGTGGTAAAAATTAGTTAAGTCTGATCATTAAATTATGGATTTTTGTGTATGATATGAGACTTCACTTGCATGCAGTCACTTGTTATGATGGTGAACTTTTTATTGATAGACTAAGCTTGATTTTGATTCACCTAGTGAGGTTGCAAGCCATTCTTATCATCTACCTACTTTTGTGTGATAACACATGTGATTCTTGTTACTCTAGAATTTGCTTTGAGTCTTTTCAAAACTGCAGTAACATTTACTTGCATGAATATGATGAAGGATTTCATTCTTGACTCTTTCCCTGACTTAGTTTGATTGTCTAATCCACTTGATACTTTCATCTTCTATGTCTTACTTGTCATATCTTTTCATTTGCTATTCATTGTCTTTGTATCTTTGTGGATTATCTTTTGTATATCTATTGTTTTCCGTGTTGGAGGAATAGTTTGATGGGTTGTTTTGTTCGAGACGGACAAAATTTTTAAGTGTGGGAGAGGAGCTATATTATTTTTGTTGGAAACATGATATGGAAGACATAGTTTTCAGAGGTCATTGGTCCTAAGATATATTTGCCTGTGATTAGTACATGATTTTCTGCACACAAAAAAAAAAGAGAAAAAAAAATGGCACCATTGATGTTTCTTTTGTAAAAAAAAACAAAAAGAACAAAAAAAAAAAGAAAAAAAAAAAGAAAAAAATGTGCAATTGTAATGCAGGCAAATGGAATTGCAATTTGTTGGATAGAGTCATTTGATCCTGAATCCAATTCTAAAGTTTCCAATTGTCCTAGTCTCTTCCCATATTGCTGGTTACTGAGTATTTCACAGAGCAACTTATCAGGTTTATTTCTCCAATTCTTCTATTGTTTCTTGTTCATTATACCTTTGTCTTGTACTTCTCTTTGTATACTTTATCTACAGTCTACTTTTGATCTCATTCTGATTCTTGATAAATCCTTTTGATTCATGTATGAGATGTATTGATAACAGTAGAGAAGTAGATGATAAACAAGCATATGGTAGTATAAAATTGCATGTTGTTCTGAGGGTACCTCACTCCTACGTTTATTATGTGAGCATCAGTGCATTTATCCATTTTGGGAGGTTTTGTATCAGGCTTAGTTTATTTGATTTGACTGTAAATCATCATACATTTTGATCGTTGTAGGAGTTGGATCTTTTGACTACCCTAGATCCGGACCTATTTGGTGATCCTAAGTAACTTATTTTTTCTATCTCTGAATTATTGATCTGGGTATTGTTTGGGGAATGAGTGATTGAGTCAGTGTTTCTTTATTTTTATTATTGCTCGGGACGCGCAAGAATAAGTGTGGGGGAGTTGATAACTGTCATTTTGTTGTATTATTTCGGTCCTTAATATCATCATTTTAATCCTCTCGTATGTTTAATTGTTGATTATTTGCATGTTTTACGAGTTGGATATATTTTTGGGCCTTATTGTAAATGCTCCTAAAGTTTAGATTTATATGCAAATTTTATCTTTGTTTGTAGGAGATCGAGATGAGCCATTGGACTAGACTCAAGTTGGATCAAATATGGCTTCATCTGGGGTCATAATGGACATTTCAAGATGATTTAATCTGAGCCCTTCATCCAGATCAGAAGATAAATGAAATCAAGGGTTCAGATCTGAGCATTATGAACCGTCCGAGGAAAGTGATTGATTCTGATCCATCCATTTGGATCTGGAGCAATCCGGCCCATACATTAAGATCTACACGTCTTGGCCGTTCATCCGGACCGTTGGATCGTGATTATACCTTCAGACGGATCAGATTTGTCCATTTCAAATTAGACTGATTTCAGCCGTTGGATAGAGCAGCTTAATTAAGCAATTAATATATCCATCAAACCCTAGCTTGATTGGGTGGTTGAGATCAATGGGATAAATGATCGGACGACTGAGAAAAAGCCTTTAATCAACCTAGCTTCACGCGCAGAAACAGGAGAAGCCGCAGTTCTTTCTTCCCGAATCCGCAGCCTCCTCCCCAATCGCACGCCGCCAGCGTCTCTTCTCCACGCTACTGCCCGAAGCACCGCCGGCCGGTCCCTTCCTCCACCAAGGCCGGCGGTGACATTTCCTATTTCCTTTTCCTCATCTTCTCCGCATAGTTTCTTCCTACTCTCCAACGTGCGGCGGCGACGGCTTCATCCACAGCAGAAAACCGACGATGGTTCCGGCAGTCTCATCGGCGCTCCTTCCACTTTCCATGCACTCCGAAGCAAGCTTGATCGGCGGGGCACGAGTTATACACTTGGGCAGACGCAGCTTCGCCGAGCATTGCATTCCTTCGTCTGTCTTCACCGGCGATCTTCAGAGCCCTCACCGGCGGAGCTGAGCTACCCTAGTGGGACGTGGTCACGCGAAGCTAGGGGTGACTTGCTACTGTCGGGATCCCGCAGAATCGATTTCAGCTACAGCACGCTTCTTCAATCCAGGCGTCTTCAATGCGGCTTGGTGATGACGATTATCAGTTCCCAGATTCGATTCCATCTACATTGACTGCTCGTGGTCACGGCAGTCCCGTATCCATCATCGGAGCTGTGAACTACCGCATCGATCCAACTCTCTTCGGAATCTGATGAGAGATCCGTATCCTGAGACCCTTGGAGCTGTTCGGTATTGTCGTAGGTCACCGGAGAGGGTGGTACCTTTCCGGTGTTTGTGGATGACTGTTGATTTACTTTAGTGATTTACTGTTAATTCAGTATTGTGTTTGTTATTATTTTACTGTGTTACCTTGTTACTTTGTGGATTTCAATTTGTAGTTCAGTTTATGGTTCATTATGTTGGGAGATTATTGGTGCAATCATCCCAGGTTAACTCGAGTTTGACTCGAGCAGTACCCTGATAGTATTTTGATGATAGACAAAACTCATGACATGGGATTGTCATGGGAAAGTCCAACATGGAGTTGACATGGAAAATCTAAGCATGGAGCTTGGTGTGGGAAAGTCCAACATGGAGTTGGCATGGAAAATCCAAGCATGGAACTTGGTGATGGAAAGTCCAAAGCATTGCGAAGCCGTGCGCTTGGTGTTTGGCATGGAAAGTCCAAAGCATTGCGAAGCCGTGCGCTTGGTGCTTGGTGAGAGATGCATTGCGAAGCCGTGCGCTTGGTGCATATGGGAAGTCTTGAGGACTTGGTAAGTTCACTAGGCTCGGGGTCCTTGAGTCGGTGAAGGATGGCATTGCGAAGCCGTGCGCTTGGTGCATCCGAGGGACCGCCGGACGGGGAGCGAATGGAGTGAGCCCAAAGGGAAGCATACTTCTAGGGCATGAGACGCGAAGGATGGCGTTGCGAAGCCGTGCGCTTGGCGCATCCGAGGGACGTAGGCCGAGGGAAGAGAGCTTCGGTGGGGAACTCCATGAGGGATAAGGTGGACTTGGCCAAGTGGCTAAGACTGAGTGTCGGAGACTCAAACTTGGCGTTTGAGGGTTTACCCGACGGTCGGAGGCTCAAACAACTTGGTGTTTGAGGTTTTTCCCGACATCAGTCGACTGGCATAGGTGTCAGTCGACTACTCTAGGTCGAATGGGTTCGACCAATGTTCGACTGAACAAGGCCATTTGGATCGGTCGATCGCCATGGAGAGCGGATCGTTGGGGAACATCGATCGCCCAATGGGTGGATCGGTGATTCTGCACGGGCACAGAATGGAGTCGAGCTCGCCAGCACTCGACTGATGGGTGCCATCAGTCGACTGATAAGTGATTCGTTGGAACTTAACCAACGTGGATCCGGCCGTTGTGAAACAACGGATACGATACCAGTCGACTAATAGTCACGATTAGTCGACTGATGGGCGCGAAAACAGCTTGATGTAGGTTATAAATGGAGCACGAGTTGGAGGATTTCGCCAAGGCTTTTGAGGTGACTTTGGAGGGGAATTGCTGTTGCATTCCAGACCTTCAAGAGCAAGCAAAAGCAAGCAACAAGAAAGCGATCAAAGCAATTGTATAAAAGTTTTCTTTTGTATTGTCTTTGTATTTCTTGTTGTATTTCATATTACTTGTTGTAATAACTTGTGAGAGGTTTCTCCACCTCCGACGTGTAGTCGAGAAGGAGTTTAGTTAGTGTCGTGCGCATAACTAGAGCTCGAGGAGCTCGCCCGTGGAGTAGGAACCATTCGGTTCCGAACCACGTATATCTTGTGTTGTGTGATTGTGTATTGTTGTTAGTTTCATTATTATTGTTATTCCGTTGCGCTAACGACAATCGTAGACAACCAACGCAAGAAGAACGAGCGAATTCCGACATCCAACGAAAGAGGGCTATTCACCCCCCTCTAGCCGGCCATTCGATCCCCTAACAAGTGGTATCAGAGCTAAGGTCGCTCTTCAAGGACTAACCGCCGAGAGAGCACTACAAAATGGCCGGCTACAACATCCATCCACCGAAATTCGATGGAGACTTTCCTTGGTGGAAGAAAAGGATGGAGGTATATTTCGAAACCGATTTCGATTTCATGTTAATCATTGAAAATGGTTTTGAAGTGCTTAGGGATAAAGAAAACAAGCCACTGGAAAAATCAAGGTGGACCAAGGACCAAATGAAGGAATTCAAGACAAATCTTGAGGTAATTAAATTGCTTAGTGATTTGATTCCTAACCATATTTGGTCTAGGCTAGGAAATTTTAGGGATGCAAAGGATTTGTGGAATAAGGTGGTTGAATTCCACAAGAATCTTGAATTGGCACAAGTAGAAGAAGATGTCGTGGAAGAGAGCCCATCCACATTTGATGACGTGGATGATTTGGTGGAAACCTCCACCTCTAGCATTGAGGGGGAGGAGAGGCAATCTTCTATCCCGGAGCAAGAACAAGAAACATCCACATCCGGGAGAAATGAAGATCAAGAAGAGACATCCTCCACCTCTCTAGGTAACTCAAACATAATAATTTTAAATAAAGATCATATAATATGTTTTGAGTGTAGGGAAAAAGGGCACTACAAGAGCAAATGCCCTAAATTGGCTAAGGAAAAGGCATCGGGACCAAAAGTCAACTCAAAGTCAAAGGATGCCGGTGTTCCCAAAATCAAGAGCAAAGAGCACATTGTGTGCTTCAAATGCAATCAAAAGGGGCACTACCGAAGCCAATGCCCTAGGGGGAGAAAGAAAGGGCAAGAGAGTGTAATTCATGTAGGGGGAGCTTCTAAAGCTAACCCTAAGGTACATTTAAATAATGCACCTTCAATTCCTAGGACTAAAAGGCATGCTAAAAACTATTTTAGTTCACTTGCTATTATAAATGAAAAGCATGCTAGGAGAAATGATAAGATTTATTGCTTAGGTGCCAAGCATGTTAGTTTCTCTAAGGATAAACCTAGGACTCAAAACACTAGACCTATTTTACCAAAAGAGTCCATTAGGAGAGTTGAAAACCATCTAGGCATTAACCCTAAGAAGGGTAGGCACATGCCTAAGAAGAAGAACATTCCTCAAAAATCTAATCAGAATTCAAAATTGAGGAAATTAGAGCTAGAGAACCAAGCCTTGAGGTCAAGGCTAGAAAAATTGGAGAAGACCCTAGAAATAATATCAAATTCGGTTAAGGGGTCAAATTCTCAAAAGTCAAGACCTAGGGTACAAGAAATATCTAAGGGCAAGAAGGGTTTGGGTCACAAACCTATGTCCTATCACAATGTTCCATTTAATTATAGAACAACATATAGGTCTAGAAAAACCAAGGCTAATAGGGAAGTTATCCCTAAGTCTAGCCATGGTGTATGTTTAGTGGCTAAAGATTTAAGGAAAACCAAGAAAGCCACTAAGAAGATCAATGGAGGAGTCACCTCTAGAGTTGACCCAAGAAAGACCCAAAAGACTATGGCTTTAAAGCCTAAAAGGGTCATTAGAAAGGTATCTAGGGAAGTTATCCCTAGGGAAAACCTTGTTAACCCAAGGAGCTCTAATAGATATTGGGTTCCTAAAAGCGTGATCGATTCACGCTAAATGGGTTAGGGTGTGTCAACCCTAAGTGGATGGGTAGTTAACCTAACCATAGTAGAGTTGACACATTAGGATGTGCCAATATGCTTGAGAAGTTTAAAATAATTTAAATTGACACAATTAGGTCATAGAGGTATTGGTGTGCCATTTTGGGTTTTTGGCACACTAGGAAATGAATGGCATTAAGGCAAAATTGAATTAATCTCTAGAAATGGCAAATTGATTCTAACACTTAGGTATTCCATACCTTAGTATATTTTACTTGCCATGAGTTGTTTGCCTTGCCATGTCATGACATCATTCTCATTTTTATCTATAAAAATGTCATGATCATGTTTAGAACTATTGTTATATGTCATGTATGCTTAATTTTCATTCACATGTCATGGCATCATGATATTGGCATATGCTTTTATCTAAATAATATTTATGTCATAATCATTATCATGCATAATTAAAATGAAATTAAGGACTATGGCATAATTTGATGGGAATCAAATAATATTGCCTTAGAAATATGCATGAGAATTTAAAAGAACAAAAACCCACATCTCACTAGATTAATTGCCTTGAATGTGTTTTACACATCTAGATATTTGTGAGATGTTTAGGAAAATAAAAATAAAGGTTTTGAAAACATTTTGAAAAACCTTGGTGAAGCCTATCTTTTGATAGCTATCACCATTGAATGGAATGATACAAAGAGGGCTCTTTATTGAAGCTTTTCTTAAATTTTGGACTTTGTGTCAATCTCCTAGTTTAATGGGTAAAATAATTTTCTAATATTTTTCACCCATAGTGTTTAGGATAAGTATTATACATATGCATTTTCAAGATTTTTAAAATTACGTATATTTACTTATGGATTTCAAAAATCCATTTCTGAAACTGAAAAACTGCATAAAGCAGTTATCAGTCGATTGCTTGCAATGACAGTCGACTGATGGGAGTCCTAGTCGACTGGTAGCTGACAGAGTCAACTAGCATAGGCTGATTTTGGGTAAACTTGATAGTTAGGCCCATGTTTAGCCATGTTTTGGTCCCCTAACCACTCCTAACTCTAGGATATGCTTGGGAGAACATTAGAGAGGGTGCAAATCCATTGGATATAGATTAGGAGAAGAGTTTAGGGAGAGTATCAATTTTAAGGTGGAAGAAAGTTCATTGTTGAACTTTACCTTAATTTTGATTGGTTTAATATTCCTATTGACTTAGGGACTCTCCAAGGACATTGTTGGTGCAATGGTCAAGGGGGAGCAAGCCTCTAGGGGGAGATATCCATCATGGGAAGATGGATGTGTATTTCCTCATGGGAGGAAATTGGGTTGCCTCTCTTAAGTGATATGGGATCGCTAGAAAGATTGAGGGCATGCCAAGGGGAAGATTGTAAGATCTCATTGGGATATGAGACATTGAAACCCTTGAGGACCTTTTTGATGTAATGTCAAAAAGGGGGAGAAGTTACCAAGTTACCAATTAGGGTTCGTTGGAATTCTCATTGGGATATGAGAATTGCCAATATGGGAGAATTGGTAGACTTGAGATGGTAGTTTTGTCAATCATCAAAAAGGGGGAGATTGTTGGGAGATTGTTGGTGCAATCATCCCAGGTTGACTCGAGTTTGACTCGAGCAGTACCCTGATAGTATTTTGATGATAGACAAAACTCATGACATGGGATTGTCATGGGAAAGTCCAACATGGAGTTGGCATGGAAAATCTAAGCATGGAGCTTGGTGTGGGAAAGTCCAACATGGGGTTGACATGGAAAATCCAAGCATGGAGCTTGGTGATGGAAAGTCCAAAGCATTGCGAAGACGTGCGCTTGGTGTTTGGCATGGAAAGTCCAAAGCATTGCGAAGCCATGCGCTTGGTGCTTGGCATGGGAAATCCAAAGCATTGTGAAGCCGTGCGCTTGGTGCTTGGTGAGAGATGCATTGCGAAGCCATGCGCTTGGTGCATTTGGGAAGTCTTGAGGACTTGGTAAGTTCACTAGGCTCGGGGTCCTTGAGTCGGTGAAGGATGGCATTGCGAAGTCGTGCGCTTGGTGCATCCGAGGGACCGTCGGACGGGGAGCGAATGGAGTGAGCCCAAAGGGAAGCATACTTCTAGGGCATGAGACGTGAAGGATGGCGTTGCAAAGCCGTGCGCTTGGCGCATCCGAGGGATATAGGCCAAGGGAAGAGAGCTTCGGTGGGGAACTCCATGAGGGATAAGGTGGACTTGGCCAAGTGGCTAAGACTGAGTGTCGGAGACTCAAACTTGGCGTTTGAGGGTTTACCCGACGGTCGGAGGCTCAAACAACTTGGTGTTTGAGGTTTTGCCCGACATCAGTCGACTGGCATAGGTGTCAGTCGACTGCTCTAGGTCGAATGGGTTCGACCAATGTTCGACTGAACCAAGGGATTTGGATCGATCGATCGCCATGGGAGGCGGTCGATTGGAGCATCGATCGACTACCAATGGGTGGCGATCGTGATGACCGTGCGACACGCAGAATGGAGTCGAGCTTCGCCGGCCTCGGATGGATGATCGGATCGATTGATGGATGATCGATCGGCCGATGGGTGCCATCCGTTGGAACTTAACCAACGTGGATCCGACCATTGTGAGACAACGGCTACAATACCAGTCGACTGATGGTCACGATCAGTCGACTGATGGGCGCGAAAATATCTTGATGTAGGTTATAAATGGAGCACGAGTTGGAGGATTTCGCCAAGCCTTTTGAGGTGACTTTGGAGGGGAATTGCTGTTGCATTCCAGACCTTCAAGAGCAAGCAACAAGAAAGCGATCAAAGCAATTGTGTAAAAGTTTTCTTTTGTATTGTCTTTGTATTTCTTGTTGTATTTCATATTACTTGTTGTAATATCTTGTGTTGTGTGATTGTGTATTGTTGTTAGTTTCATTATTATTGTTATTCCGCTGCGCTAACGACAATCGTAGACAACCAACGCAAGAAGAACGAGCAAATTCCGACATCCAACGAAAGAGGGCTATTCACCCCCCTCTAGCCGGCCATTCGATCCCCCAACACATTATGTTTTCATTTGTATTTGCACTTGTGTTTTCCTTTGTATTTGCACTTGTGTTTTCATTTGTGTTGTCACTGGTGTTATTACATTGTGTTTGCATTAGTGTTTTCAATTGTGTTTTCGCTAGTGTTATTAATATGTGCTTTCACCAGTGGCCTTGAACTGTGTTTTTACTAGTGTTCGTAACTTGTGTTTTCACTAGTATCTTACTTTGTATTTTAATCTACGGTTTAACTTGTATTTTATTCTGTATTCTAACTTGTGTTTTAACTCGAGTCGTAGTTAGAGTTTTATTTGTGTTATGTTTTAGTTGTTAGGTTAGTTTCAATTACATTTGACCAGTGTACCGTATAGTGACAGTGCGGTGCTTGGTTGAATTGCTTTCGTTTATTGCATTTCGTTTATTGCAGTTTTTAGTGAATATTTGACTACTGTGCCGTATAGTGACAGTGCGGTGCATGGTTGAATTATTCACATTTCTTTGATTAGTGTACCGTATAGTGACAGTGCGGTGTTTGGTCGCTTTTCTTTCTGTCTGTTAGTTTAGTTTTTCAGTGACTGTTTGATCACTGTGCCGTATAGTGACAGTGCGATGCTTGGTTGAATTGTTCACATTTGTTCGATCATTGTACCGTATAGTGACAGTGCGGTGCATGATCACTTACTTTTGCGCATTAGGATAGTTGCTTATTACTTATTATTTGGTAGTTAGATTTACTTCTTGCATGTTTAATTCTCATGTTTGCTTTTGATTTTGCATTTTAATTGTTTTGATAATTATAAAAACCCCCAGTGTTTACTTCTGTTTAAAAACAAATGTTCAGCCATTAGGTTCGTTGGGAGATGACCCGAGTCAGTCCTATACTGCATTAGTGTAGTTAGGGGGTTCGGTAAATAATTTGGGAACGGTATTGCGACAATTAAAAATTACGTTCTATCACGTGTGGCCCCCTGTTTCTCTCTCAAAGTGTACTACGATCCAAATTCTCCCACACGCCCCGCCGTGTAGGCTCAAAATGATTTTTGTTTCTACCTAGCAAATTCTTTCCGACCCTAAACTACTTGCAAAGATGCTAATGGACAAAAATTAAAGTCTAAACTATACACGTGAATGTAGAAAAAAAACTAACTTGGGTTTCCTCCCAATAAGCACTTGTTTAAGGTTTTTAGCTCGATCGTACTCCTATGTCTCATCTTAGCTCTAGTGGCCCAAGGAGATTTTTCTTCCTCCCTTTCTTGATGTGTTTGAATCTTGCTCGTGGGGGAGCAAGATATTTGCTCACTTTGCGCCTCCTCCCTTGTGGTCCCTCATCACCACATCTCTTAAATCTGGCTATTGGAGGGGCAAGATACTTACTCTCTTTATCCCTCTTACCTTATGGTCCCTCATCACCACATCTCTTAAATCTTGCTCGTGGAGAGGTAAGACATTTACTAGCTGTCTTCCTTGGTTCAAGATTGAACATGCTTATCTTCATAGAATTATCCGGAGTTTGATAATAATATCCCATTTTGTCCATATGTTGTAAATAACGTAACTCACCATGGGCATTCTCACCAAAAGATTGATTAGTAGATTCTATTATGTCGAATAAAATTTTATCATTACAAATCACTAAAAGAGTTTCGCTATTGGTAACTGAAGTTTTGGTGAGGGTTAAGGTAGGCTCTTCTAGATTCTTGAGGTTAGGATGTGTTTTGATTGAAGCAATGCACTCCTTGATTAAAGTATCAATTATATAATCTCAAGTTCTTCTTCAAGTGGTGATTGCATGGATTGCCCTTCTTTACTTCCTATGTCATCTACGTCTTCCTCATCCATTCACTGAAAGTGAGTCTCTGCCATATTAGGTGTAATCCAGTCATTAAAGTCACCTTCTAGTCGTTTGGTTTCTTCTTTTGCTAGATTTAGTTGCATAGACTCCACGAATTGTTGAATATGCTCTTTGTATTCCCTAGTAAAATTATCTAGTAAGGCTTCTAAGTGGGGACTTGGTTTTGGATAAAATTCGCATGGTCATTTGTAGCTCTTGTTCTCACTTGGGAAACAATATTGAGGGTTCAAGTAGCCAGGGTCATAACTATATGAATAAGAATCATCTCGTGGCCACTGGTTGTAATCATAGGTGACATCTTCTTGTTCAAATTGTGAAGGTTCAAATATATCCGGACAATCATTAATAGTATGACATGTTTCACCATAATGCTCACAATAAATGTTACCAAAGCTAATAGCATTAAATTTACCATAATCATGAGAAAAACATGCATGTTTATCTATAAGAAAATATGAATAAGGAAAGGAACAACAGTGCCACAACAAAAGACTAGAAAAATAAATTGCTAGAAATTACTAAAGCTAGAAGAAAACTAAAATCTAAATTATTACTAAATTAAACTGGAAAGTAATAAAGACTAGGAAAAATAAATCTAAACTAAGTCTGATCTAAACTATCCACTTTCGATTCGATATTGAATCAGCAGTCCCCGACAACGGCGCCAAAAACTTGATGCACGCAAACACGACCTCAAATCTCATGACGGGAATCGTCGAGGACTCGAAGCGCACACTCACGCTCAACGCCCACAAGTGCATGGATGTCGTCAAGTAATAAATAGATTATCGATCCCACAGGGACTGAGATTCGAGTATCGATTGATCAGTGGACATTGTTGTTCGGAGTTTAGTTCTAGCGATTATGATTATGAGGATTGGTGATGATCTTAACTCTAGTACGGTGCAACACGGGGGAAGAGAAGAGTTTCTATGAGTCTTTGGAGGGAATTCTAGGATTTTGGTTTCACTTATGCGTCGCAAAACATGCTTTCAATTGAGTATTGTCTAGACATCTAACTATGATCTTGTGGAAGGGACATCATACACTTCCTCGATAAGCCTTCGCATCTATCGGGAACTACCTTTGCCATACCAGGTCGACCCCTAGCTTTAGGATGGGATAGGCGGTATGAGGATGCCGAATCAATCCCTATGAAGAATCGAAACGTATCTCATTCCCAACTCTATTACACCCTTCTATCCGCGGTTACCAGAGAGAGGTTAACCCCTAGGCTCCTCCTTAGTTCTCCTAAATCTTTGATATGAGGGTTGTTACCTCTCGTATCGGCTATGCATAGTAGATAGAAAGTCAAAATGAATAAATATCGATCTAAACAAACATCAATTGCAAATATGAATTCAAGAAAAGAAATATATTTAAAATAAAAATGTTCTACGCACACAAACTACTCCATAATCGGAGAATCTACTCCATGAATACTAGGAGAAAAACAAAAAGCACAATTGAATTCATAGAATCAATGTAAATTGCGCAAGGAACATGAATTACAATGCACTGTGGCTCTTCTCTCTGGCGTTGAAGTGCAGAACTTGATCCTAGAGCGACTTTCTTCCTCCCCGTTATGAGTTTTCGATGCTTTTTAGGGCACCGGTGTGTCGTCCCGATCGTCGGGCCTCCTCCTAGGTTCTGGGCGTAGCTTTCCTTATATAGATAGGAGGTCGGATCTTCACAAAACCCGAAAAAAAACCTAATCACGTCGAAATCGCACCAGTGCCACATGGTCGTGTGTTTCCACATAGGCAGGTCGTGTGTGGCACTGTGGTGGCCAATCTCGAGCTTTGGATATGACCGTGTGTAGCCACACGCCCTGGCCGTGTCCCCTTTTGTGTCCAACTGCCAAATGTCCTTCTTTTGCTTCGAAAGTGCGTCGTTTTCCCCATGAAATGTTATCCTTCACACAAAAGTACAAAGAATAGATCTCCGAACCGAAAAATAGAAAATGCATGCGAAACAAAGTGAAATATGCATGAAATAAGTCTAACATGCGATGAGATGTGAGCGAAAACTACTCCTAAAACCCTATATATTTTGTTCACATCACTCAGAAAGCAGGGAACTCAAGAGAAGGCGAGAGTCCAAGGACCACAGAGGATATTCCTCAAGATAGTTGTCACATTTGGTCCCCTAATAATCTTGCCTATTGATCATTCATGAATACATGGAATGCTAGGTGGAGATTCCTTACATTGATTGTCCCCTAATATCCCAACAAAGGGTATTATTTGTGGATCGCTTGGATGGACGAAGAACCTTAGAGATGTTATATAAAGGCAGGTTGAGGTAAAGAAAAGCTCTCTAGGACATTTGCTACTGAATACTTTACTACTTTCATTTTTACATTCATTCCCCTGTCTGACTTAAGCATCAGAGGGTCATAGTAGGATCACTAGCGACCATCTGTCTTGTGTAATATTGGACAGGGTACTGCTACAGCCGTGAGAATTCACTCTTTCCGAAGACTCAACAAAAGGAACCAAAAAGTGACCGCATAAATTGGCACCATCTGTGAAAAACAACTTGAGCAAGACGTAGAGAATGCAATTGCAAGAGGTTTACTCTTCAGTCTTTGCCTCTGAGGGGGGCCCCCATAATGCTATCTCATGGTCAGTTGGCTGCAATAGTTCAAAAGGAAGTGGGAGGATGCCTTGGCTCAAGGAAGTGGGAGGGTTAGTCATCCTTCCTCTAATTCGGAGGAATAAAGAGACATTGCTCCTAGCACAGGAGAGGTGGATCATCTCTGTTAGTGCAAATAAGATTCATATATCTCTACAATAGTATGATATTGCCCACTTTGGATCTAAGCCTTCATAGTTTTATTTTTGGATTATACCTAAAATGTCTCATACCAATGGAGATACCTTTTTATCTTATAAGCTCATGTTCTTTTCCATGTCTTTTTAATGTAGGCCTTTGATTGTTCTCCCAACAACCCCCCCTCAAACGAGGGACCACATTGACCTCCCCCCCCCCCTCAAGTCATATCTGATCCTTAACCCACTAGGTATTTCTGTCAACTGTCCGGTACTCTTGACCTAGTTAGAATTCTTGCTAGTTGTTCAGTCCTCTTAACCAAATTGGACTTCTTGCCTGGTATCTAGTTCTCTTAATCTAGACATGGGAGCCCCCACTTCCTTCTTTTGAGGTTCATGGCTATATATGGACCATTCATTCTGATACCAATTGTTGGTGCAAATAAGATTCATATATCTCTACAATAGTATAATATTGTTCACTTTGGGCATAAGCTCTTATGATTTTGTTTTTTGAGCTATATCTAAAAGGCCTCATACCAATGGAGATATTTTTTCATCTTATAAACCCATGATCTTTTCTATATTTTTTCTAATGTAGGACTTTTATTGTTCTCCTAACAATCCCAATAGCCTCTTCTCGAAAGATGATGAAGGAAGAGCATACCAGCGAGGAGAATAATCAACTCATGGCCAGATGTTAACCCACACCATGAACTATTGTACTTGTGAGGCACAGAAAGAAAGCCATTCGGTGAAATATCAGGTACGCTGAAAGCCTACTCCCTTCGTGGAGGAGATCCTCCTAGAGGAGTTACCCCTCAATTTTTATTCTCCCCACTTGGGAGAATATGATGAGTACACAAATCCCAAGGACCATCTGTGTAAGTTCGAGAATGCAGTGCTTCTCCACCAGTACTCAAACACCATCAAGTGTTGAGTATTCGTTACTACTTTGGTGGGATCAGTCTAGAAGTGGTTCCAATCACTGTGGCTAGGATTACTTACATCATTCGATGATTTGTGTGAGGCATTCTTAAAACATTTTTCTAGTTGCAAGAGATACAAACTAACTATGTTTAGTTTGTTCAACATGAAGCAAGAGACAACAGAGCCCATAAAGGGGTATATCTAGCAATTTACCCAAGCAACCCTAGAAGTCCCTACGGTCGCTCCCGAAGTCTTGATGATAGCCATCTCTCAAGGCTTGTGGGTTGGGGCCTTCTTTCGGTCTTTGGTAAAGGAACCCTTGGGTGGGTATGATGAGTTTTTGGGGTGAGCAAAAAAGTATATCAATGTCAAGGAAACCCAAAAGGCTCGTCAGACCATGAAGGAACCATCTTTGGAGTCAAACTCGATCAGGAAGAGCGAGGAGTCCCAACCAACACCCTCAAGGCTAGAGAAGTACAATGTTGGTGCAATTGGCTTAGGTCACGATTGACCATACTCGAGTTTGGCTCGAGTAGCATTTTGATGTTCGACAAAACGATTGACAATGTGATTGTAAATGAAAAGTTCAAGTTATGGGTACT